>CM066033.1:1013105305-1014604616 GCA_033557465.1 Ichthyophis bannanicus | reverse complement strand
AGGGTCAGAGGGCGGGAATGAAATTGTGTGAGGATCCCAGGTTCTACAGCTGTCACTTGGAGCAAAAACGTCCAAACCACGGGCATGGGGGCAGAACATTTTCCACGGCCTAGGAATGGAATGATTTTGAGGGACTCACGGTTACAACACAGGTTCACCTATGTCTGATCCCTCCGGGGAAAGAGGGCATGTGTCTGTGAGATATGTCAAGAGGGAAGGACGGAATCCCTCGTGGGCGACATGAGCACGTCTGCTCACTACTGCAAAAAGCAACCACAGGCCAGATGTCCCTGGGTGTATACCAGCCCCTGCGTCGCACAGCACAGAGGGTGAGCTAGCAGTTGCATTTGGCACACGAACGTACGTATCACCTGGTCATGTCATGGAATGTGCCTTTGCCAGGGCCAATGTATAGCATCTGTAGTGGGTGTGGTGGGTCAAAATATGGAATGTGTGTCTGCCGTCTATAGGCTATTGTGGACGCCAGGGAAGGTGAGCACAACCTGACCTGTCCATACAGCCATTGCTCACATGCTGGACCTGTATGAGACCGCTGTTCATCGACCTGACTACCATGCCACATGGCATCACAAGGTATTCCCCAGCGGATGAGCGCAACTGTACATACATGTTTGAATGGGCATGTTACCGTGAGTGCGAACTGTTTTTTTCACGTGAACTGTCCTGGATCTGCAATGTCAGGAGGGTGCTGAATAGTCTGTTGCTGTCGCAGCTTAACGTTTCCTTTTGGGGATGTAGGTTTGGGATTTGGGATATTGTGTCTGTTTGGGGTCAGGGGAACCTATACCGGGTCTGCCTGTGTAGCTGCTGACCCCAAAACGCAACTTGGCCTCATCACAGGTTACCTGTGTGATGCCATACAGTTTGGACTCCACTTTATGTCCCCCCCAGCCACATCACCTGATGGCCTCATCCACAATGCTGATGCATGGACACGTATTGTGGCGTATAGACCATAATGGCCATCCGCCTCAGACGACTGTACATTAGGAATATACATGTGCGGGACAGCGTCGCCACTCTGGCTGTATGTCACACAGCCAACCCTAGTTGTGGGCATTCAGGTGACCGCAGGGGCGTGTTGCCCCCCAAAACAGGGGAAAGGAACATCTGATTCTGTCCAGTGTGCATATAGTGCTCTCTGTGTGTATGAGGCACTGTACACGATAATGTCGTCTATGATGCTGTGTGGACACCTGTTGATAAAGCCTATGTGGGATGGGGCCATTATCACGTTGCATATCACACATATGTCCCGCCTGTGTATGTGAACCCTGATTTGCGCTGCTGCACGGTACAGTTGTCACAATGTAGCAATGGCACATGGGTGTGCTACAGTCAGGGGGCCTAGACCTTCCTGTTATATGTTCACCATTTTGTGTACCCTCACAAACAGAGGCACCTGACGCATCAGTACTGTTACATCTGCATCTGTAGCTGTACACACTCTCTTGGCTGTCAGGCTGTGTGTAACAGTGTCATTGGGCAACAAAGGCACAAAGATTAGGTAACTCAAATGTGTAATGTGTAATGTGGACACGCATATCACAGCTGTAGAGGGTATGCTGTCACATACACCACATACACACCCCTGAGATGGATTAGAGGTGTGTGTGTTTTGTGTGTGGTGGCCACGCCCCCTCCACATCTCCCTCTTAGCTGTGCACAGGTGTGTGGGCAAACACACTGCACAGTATACATAGGGGATGTATACCCTGTGGCACAGTGCTTGCTTGCTGGTACTGGTCTGGCACAGCAATTGTGTGTCATGATATATAGGATGCTGTGCATGTGTGGCTCACACTTTGATTCCCATGCCAGCACTGTGTTGCACATAGTGCACGCTGATGTGTGTCACAAAGATAGCTTCTGTAACAACAAGTGTCTTTGTGTGGCAACCTAAACCTTGACAGGCCTGCCCCAGGGTGCACATCTGTGAGCCTATGTACACACAGCATAGTGATGGTTAATGGAAGGAATGTTAATTACCCACCTTCATTGTCGCGTTGCGATGCAGCACCACGGGCACGCAGCTCATGTAGTAGCACATCCTCGCCAGTTTCGTTGCGCCTTGGTGCTGCTGCAGCATATCCTGCTGCAGACAACATTGGTGGTGTGGGGCTCCGTGGAGGTCCCATGTGACCCTCCCGGGGACCAGGCCTCTCCCCCTGGCGACTACTCCCCACATCAACCACCGTATCAGGGCTCTCTGTTCCAGGTGCGTGCCACACCTCCTCTTCCCCCTCCTCCTGCTCCAGCTCCTCCTCCTCCTCTTCCTCCTCCTGCTCCACATGTGTCGGCAATGTACTATAGTCACCTGTATTGTGTGCACACACAGATAAATACATATGTGTAAGCTGTACAGCAACATCTACGTGTGTGATCCAGACCACCCATATGTGATATTCAGAGTACCCTGAATGTGTGGTACATACAGAGCCCCCACATACCTATCGCCCACAACCATGTACCTGTGTCATTAAAGCTGGTCTGGGAGTCAGCCGTGCATGCCCTGTGTGGCCTCCAGGTTTGACTATATCCTCATATGGCCATCTATTCAGCAGTCGATCCCACACCCCATGTGTGTAATGTATGTGCTGACAGGGCTACACAGCACCAACAGGTACTCCATCCTTGACAGTCTAGGTTTGGGTGTGCATGCCATTGCTCACGGCATATTCACATGGGACATACTGTCTCCCCAGTGCTACATGTACCTTCCACGAACCTACAATGTAGGACGATACCACTGCAGAGGATCCTGAGGCAATTGACAGGCACATGTAGCAGTGTGCGTAGAGTATGTCAGATAAACAGGAAACAGTCACACACAAATGCACAGTGACAGATGAGATGACATAGGGCAGTGATGGTGCAGTTGTGTAGGGGCTTCTACTCCATGACATGTCTGGAACAGTGTCACACACTGCTGGGATGTGTACCACATGTTGGATGTCTCCCTGTACCCTAGGTGGGGGCCATGGATAAACACGCCAATACAGGGCTAGCTGCAACTGAGAGGGTACACAACATGTCTCATGGTGGACATATGTCATCATCAGAGCACAGGTCATGTGTTACTGCACCCACAGGGTCAGGGGAAGGGTGACACATCTGCCCTTCGGTCATGTTAGTACGTGTATTGACACACCTGGCCAGGACATTTCCCATAACATGTGTCAGGGAATATCTATGCCCGCACTGCTGTACTGTCTGCCTGCTGTACTGGCAGGTGTGGATACTAGGCTACCCATGGTGCACCACCACCCATACTCTGTGCTGTCCCCGTCCCCCCCAACAGTCACATGTCACCACATTTGACTGGCCATGTACATGTGTGAGTGTGACGTAGGGGAGGGTGATAGCACTGAGCCAGACTGCAAGTGAATGGGTATGTGCATTACCTCTACACATGCCACAGATACATGATCCCCACGATCCCTAGTCCTGTTAAACCTACCCGCTCAGAAGTTGTATGGGATGTGTGTTAAGGATGTACTATCCCTGATACGTTGGGGGGGGGGGCCCCGTCAGGATAGTCATTGGCCATGGGGCTGGCAGCAAATCAAAGCCTATGTAGGGTACATGACAGCTGTGTATCACACAGCTACATATTTGTCCCTCTGTGTATTGCATCTTGTGGTGTTTTTGTGGTGTGACATGGGGGGGGGGGGGAATTGTGACATGATTGCACACACAACGTCCATGTGGACAGATGTCGTCCAGGTGTAAGGTTCTGTTCATGCAGGTGCATGCACCCTTTTATATAGTTACAACACGGAACACATGTCCAATCAGCTAACACGCATCACCTTGTGAGAGGGGGATGACTGGGACACTGATGGACCACAGCACATCAGGGGGCTGACTGCCCGATGCAGGGGCAGCTTGCTAAACACAGAGAGACAGAGTGACAGAGGGTGGGTGGCAGGGAGCCAGGGGAGCTGAAGATGGGGATGTGAAACAATGTGAAGGCCAGGGACATGCACATTTTGCTGTAACATTTGGCTGTTTAGGGCAAGCAATGGCTAGCAGATGTCATATGGCACGGTCTTTGCAAACACACCAGCAGTTTTGCAGGGTGATCCTGTGACTGGCAAGACCATTCCGGAAAACGTGAGGTGTGTGTGCAGTGAGAGACACAGGAATGGTGTCCGGCCCTCTGGGGGGAACAGCTGACCCATGGGGGGGTGGACAGAGTGGGCACAAATATGCGTGGACTCCCCAGGACATGGTACATGGTGTCCCTCATCCCAGTGACAGTTTCTAGTAGCAGCACGGTTGGCTGACCACTGTCTTTCACCTAATTACAGGCAGACATTGAGAGGGCGGGTGCATGCAGGCTGACGTGGGTTGGGACATACCCAGAATATATCCACACACATCTGTGAGATGTACCATGTACTCTTGTGTACGTTAAACAACATATCTCTATGGAGGGGATATGATCCAGGGGGAATCTGAGTGTCGTACGTGTGAGACACGGTTCACGGACACGCCACATAATATTAACTAGTGTCATCCACTACTTGCATACACACACAGGTGTGAGAGGGGTACCAACAATGCATGACAGAGATGTGTAGACACAGATAACATCATGTGTCATCCACATCTGACATCTGCCAGCAATACCCTTGTCAAAGTGGGGTGAGCCCTGCAAACAGTCCAGCTGTACTGACGCCATAGTTACCCTGTAATGAGCTGTGAGATCCCATAGATGCGGATGACAGACATGGCCAGAGGTTTGTGCAATCATGGGGAACCCTCGTGGTTGCTATACCCTTGGCTTCCCAATGGTCAATGATTGTGTTGCATGACAAAGGGTTTGCAGAACGTGTCAGACTGACAGGGATTGTTACGGCAAGGCCTGGATGTTCCTCCACTATCCTCATACATCTGCTGTGTGTGTACCAGCCGTCAGTGATCCTGACAAGGGTCACATGACGCGGCTGGGTAACTGGGTTACAGTACAGGTACATTATAGTGTGTTTCCCATGTTTACAATACTCTGTAAAACATGAACAAATGACGGATTGTTAAATACAGTGTGGATGTATATTTCCGTATACTGCATTTGTGGTGACCATTCCCCTTCGCCCATACCCTGGCAAATACACATTCCATTACAACTGTTCCATGCCACCATGTGTTGGCAGACAGTAATCACCATCTACATATGATTACACGGGCCGCTTTATCATTCCACCCTCAGGGAAACAACCCCAGACACATTGCGCAAAACATCTCTGACCCTCACGTCTACCGACATAGTGTTCGCACTGTGTCTATGTGTTGGCCACCATAGGGTATGATGGGGTGTGCACACAGCCTCAGACACAAGGCTAACGACATCCTTGGAATGGGGAGATAGGTATGTGTGTGCATCTGCAAATGTCAGCTGTATACACATTGATCATCTCAGGGAGGTTATGCGATGTGATGGATATGCATGACATACTTACCTGCATGTGGATCTGCAGTATCCAGCAGCGCAGGCAGACCATAGGTGTAGACCGGACCGAGGCGTTCGGCCAGCTGTTGCTCCAGGGGCGTCAGCATGGCTGGCAGGGGGCCCCCTCCTCCTGTACCCCTAGCATGTTTTTTTCTCGGCACAGAGGTGCTGCCGTACACCTCTTTTGATGTCGGAATATCTTTTCTTCAGGCTATCTATGTCCCGTGGGGGGGCCCCTGCCTCTGCGACCCCTCGCTGGACCGCCTCCCACACCGCGTTACGCCCTGCTGTGCCTGTCCTTGTGCTCTGTCGGCCAAACAGAACCTCGTAATTTTCAAGGACCATGGAGAGGAGGTTGTGGTTCTCAGCGTCTGTGAATTTTAATGCCCTCCTCCTGAGAGCCTCAGACACAGGGACACGCTTCCTCTTCCCTGTGTGCCTGCTGGGAGCAGGCTGTGCAGGTACTGATGGCCCTGGCACTGCCCCCACCTCCACAGGTCCCTCAGTCCCCGCAGGCCCTGCCTTTAGTGGTACTGGCGGCACCACCTCACCCGCAAATACACCAGGCTCAGCCTCCCCCACCCTCAGCCTCCCTCTGCCCCTCTCTCTGTCCCTCTCTGTCTGTGTCCCTCCCTGCCTATCCCTATCCCTCTCTCTATCCCTCTCTGTCTCTGTCCCTGGCTCCCTATCTCTCTCTGTACCCCTGTGTGTCTCCCTGTCACTCCCCCTCCCCCGCTGGCTTCGGGTCTGTCTCTCCATCGGCCTCCTCCCTCCTCTCTGCTCCCCACTCACCTCACCACTCGCCTCCCCACTGCACCTCACCCCCTCCGCCCCTCCCACAACAGGCACGGGACAGACACCGCAACCACGACCCCACCACAAGGCACGCAGCACAGGAACAGAACAGTCACTAACACAATACACAGACAAGGTAACACACACAATGACAGACTACAGATATGGGTACTTATCAAACACCACGGGAAAATGTGGCTACCCAAATGACACTGACCCACCTCTCACTACACCACCTCTCACGTACATCAACTCTGTATACACTCGCTCTGACTCCTCAACCAACCCTCAACATTTTGCTTCCGTTTGGGTGCATTTGTAGTTTTGTGGATGGTGCATACGTTGCGCATGCGCCACTGTGTGACGTCACTGCTTGTGCGACGCGCCTGTGTTTCATTGTGCATGCTCATGCGTCTCGCTCTATGGTTGTGTGCGTTATGCGCAGGCGCACCTCTTAACGCGTGGGCGTTTGTTTGCAGCAGGACGTCGGCGACGGCGCTGCTTGTGCGACGCGCCTGTGTTGAATTGCGCATGCTCATGCGCTGGCCTTTTAAGGTGCTTGCGCGACACGCAAGCGCCACTCTTAGCGCATGACCGTTTGTGTTTGCATCATGACTTTGGTGAAACGCATACGCCCATGCGTAACGGGGTTCACATGGGCTCCGCGCACACCCAAACGCACATGCGCCCCAATTGGCACATGCGCGTCGCAGTCATACACACGCACACGTGACAACGCTTGCACATGCGCGGCACGCACAGACAGGCGGCGATGCGTGACCTCCTGCGCATGCGCACTGCGCACACGGGGCGCGGTACCGACAAAACGGAAAATAACTGTACACTGTATAAAAAGAGGGTGCTCAGTCAGCAACATTGAGGGTGTTTTGGTAGGCGCCGCGTGTGTTTGTTTGGAGAATCTGGGAGCAACTGTAGTGAGCCATATTGTGGGAGTTGTCTGTTGTCTTTGATGTTTGTGGTGGTTTGCCATTTGTGCAGTGTTTGGGCAAGTGTGTGTGTCTGTGTGTCTGTGTGTCTGTGTTTGTCTGTGTGTTTGTGCTTGTGTAGTCACAGAGGGCTTTACATGGAGGACATAATAGTTGTTGCATGTGCCCAAAGACGTGGGCAGATGCTACGGTTGCTGGACAGGGGAGATGATGTCCATGGGGCTGTGGCACAGGGCATGGGTGTAGACCCGCAGCAACTCAGACCTGCTGCTGCGGCGGCTGGCCAGAGAGGTGCTGTGCGGCGACGGCACAGACGGCGTACTGAGGTGCAGGCTCGGCAGCTGCGGCTCTATAGGCCCAGGGCCCAGCTCCAGGGCATGCGTGAGGACCAGGTCATCTCCCTGTACCGACTGAGCACAAGGGCTATTAGGGGGCTGTATGAGGATCTGCGACCTGACCTTGAGCCCCTGACTAGCCGGTCCCATGCCATACCAGGTGTAGTCAAGCTCCTTGCTGCCTTACATTTCTTTGCCTCTGGCTGTTTCCAGTCATCTGTGGCCGCAGTGGGTGGCATGAGCCGCCCCACCTTCTCACGCTGTCTCCACCAGGTACTGCGTGCTATGGTCAGCCGGGTGGGGACGTACATAGCCCTTCCCCACAGTAGGCAACATTGGGAGACCCTGGACCAGGCCTTTGAGGCGTTAGCCGGGATACCACACGTGATGGGAGCTATTGATTGCACACATGTTGCCCTGGTCCCGCCCAGAGACAGGGAGGTGGTGTTCCGCAACCGCAAACACTACCATTCCCTGAATGTTCAGGTTGTATGTGATGCTAATCTGCATATTCTGAATGTGGTCCCAAGGTTTCCAGGGTCCACCCATGACTCCTATATCCTGCATCGCTCAGCACTATTTAGGGAATTTGAGGATGGACATTACGGTGACTGTATATTGCTGGGTGAGTATCTCCATATATATCTTCGATGATTAGTCATATATGTATGTGTTTACGTAACATTACCCATGTGTTGCAGATATTGGCCACTGTGCTATAGCTACATGAACTCCCATTCAGCAAACCGACAACTGTTGTGACTTTACATAATTACAGGACTGTAGACGTTGTTTAACAGGGGACATGATTAGCCATGTCACATCCGTTTCACAGCCATATGTGATGTGGAGATGCTGGTGTTGTTACGGAACATATGCAACTGTTCAGATGTGTGTGTCGGGTGTGTATTGGCACCTGTGTCTGTATACCTTCTGCACACAGGGATGGGGGGGGGCATTTCCACCCACCTGTGTATGCATGGGTTTAGATTGTATCTGTGTTAGGTCATGTCAGACGTGTGTTATTTACAATCCATGCTCCTAATGCATGTCCTGTGCGTGTGAGGGCCACACACTCAATCATTCATGGGTCTGTCAGCTGTTGTTTGCTGGACAGGGGGGGGTTGCCAACATATGATGCATGTTGCTTGCCTTTGCTATTGGGTGTACATTTTTGCATAGCTGTGCAAATGCTTTTGTCCTCTGCCATTACAGGGGTGGGGCCGGACTGGGGTTAGCATTACCTTTGCGCACTGCACATGTGCAGTGCTGAGGCGTCATTGTCCGTGATTCTCCTGATGTGACTCATCATTTGGGAGATTTGACTGCAAAGACGTGGGCCTATGTTTTTGGCCAGACGTAGGGGTATTGGTGGGACATACACAGGAACGTTGTCATACTCAGTAGCTGTGATGTTTTACAAATCATGTGGCCTACAATGTCATATTCTGTGGAGCACAACTTAACAAGGATGGAACGGTGAGGGTACAGTAGACATGGTGTCTACTGAGATGGTTTGTTGACAGCGGTCAACAGCATTTTAAGTTATACTGCTATATGTAGATATGGAGACCTTTGACGACATGGGGTGTCATGGTGATATTGTGTTCATCCTGGCTGACATCACAGTCAAACATGTTGTGTGTGTGCGCCTACATTGGCCCAGCAAACATTATTGTGTTCTTTACTTTGCAAACATATATTGTTTGTATGTGTCATGTGTGTTTTTATTGCGTACTCTACCATTGGTGGTGATGGTGTCGGTGATGAGAACATGAGCCACATAACATGGGACGTGTGCTCAACATAGGACTCATTTGGGGGGACAAGGTGGGATTGTGTTGTTCTCGGACATGTCTCTACAGACCTGACAGGGCATTTGTTGTGTTTCTATCAGAATAGTTGTTAGGTCTGATGGATAATTGTGATGTAAAATATGTCTGTCCTGATGTGTTGTGGGTTATGTCTCTCGTCTATACATCTGTGAATTTATGGTGTCATGCGCTCAGTCATTCACATGCAACATTCTTCTCTGCAGGTGATGCAGGGTATGGGTGTCGGCCCTGGCTCCTGACACCTGTGCGTCAACCACGGACACGTGCAGAGCGGAGGTACAATGAGGCCCACGCATCCAGCCGCTCAGTCATAGAACGCACCTTTGGCGTTTTGAAAAGTCGCTTCAGGTGTCTGGATAGATCAGGTGGGGCCTTACAATATTCGCCAATGACTGTTGCAGAGATTATCGTAGCTTGTTGCATACTGCACAACATTGCTCTCAGGCATGGTATCCCTGCAGAGATTAATGAGGATGTGGAGGAGGATCCACCGTGCCCCCCTGTACGTGCCTGTGGTGACACACAGGCAGGCACATCGGTCAGGCGTCGATTGATTGCAGACAGATTCACTGGTATGTATTGCACATCTACCCACATATATGTGCTGTTGTATGCGTGTGAGGTTTACAAAGGGTGATGTTTGGACCATTTACCATTCAGATGCAACACTGCATTGTCCTTTTCTTAAACATCCATCATAACATGTCGTCAGAGGTGTGTGATGGACAATGTGGACAGAGCACAGTAGCAGCTGTTGGTGTTGTGGGTCAGAGGGTGTTGCTACACCTTTCAGAGCTTTTGGGGGTCACAGTACCATTTAGTGGTTTTTTGTGCTAGCAACTGCTGGCCAGACACAGTTATTTGGTGTTATTGTGTGTGAGGAGCCCTGGGTCAGGCAGATGGTTAGGGGTTTGGTGTGATAGAGGTGTCCATGTTTGTGGTGAGCTTTCATGCGGGACCTTTGTTTGTGTACTGCAATCTGTGGGTGTTTGTGTGTGTGTGTTCTGCTCCTGTCAGCTTGCTATGTTTGTATGTTGGATATTTTCAATGCCATATGTCAGACATATCACAGTACACATGCACCTGATTACGTTCCTATGGTGTTTCTGACAAGGTGTCACGTGTATTGCTGCAGCAGCAGCGCAGTGTGTGGTAAGGTATGCCTCATCAGGTGTCACAGGCATGGATATGGTGAATTATGTGGACATGTGCAGTGGGCAGCCAGGGGGCCATATGATTGCTACAGTCCATTTGTGGTGGAGTAATGCATAGCAGTATATTACATGTACACACATACAGATGTGCAGTGGGTTAGATGCTGAATGGGTGTATTTCGTTAGGCAAATGTGACGCTAGATGTGTTTGCCCTTCCGATTTTATGGGGTCTTCCATTTTAGTGGTGGCATATGTATTTGATAGTATCTCTACATCTGCCTCATGCGTGTGGGACGTGCTGTGTGTATGGCAGGATAGCACGGTACAGACACACAGATACCTTGAGGACACTATCAAGGGATGTTATATGCACATACACACACAGACCTATGTGGGGGTTATTTGGGGCATTGAGACAGCAAACCTATCCTTGGTTGAACTTTCTCACAGTTACACAATGGGTTAACATGCAACAATCACGGTAAGGTGACATGCAGACATGGTGGTTATTGTGGAGAGCCATGGTGCTGCCCTTGCCATGTATTTCATCACATGATAAACACACAACTGTCATTATTCTTTGCTGGGGGAGATGTACAATACATAATATGCATCTACACAGTGTATACAGGTGGTATTGAGGCATATTTCCAGGTGACACAGGTACTTACACTGTGCTTCAAAACAAAATTGGAGGGTACTGCACACAGAGAGGGGGTGTTTGTCTGAACAAGGGAGGCACAGACATATAGTGTGAACCTTGGGATGCGTCACCAACATGGTGTGTCCATCCAGCTGTTTTGGCACGTGTGTGGCACAGCAGGAGGGTGGGGAGGCATATGATGGATGTGGGGGGCCTTGGTATTTGCATCACACATGTACATGATGCCTCTCCCATGTACAAGATCTGTGCAGTGTGAGGGTGCACAGTCCGTTGTTGGTTCATGTTTTGGTGTATTACAGCTGGGGACAGTACGTTGCAGTGTGGCGTTCAGCGCTGGAACCTGACAAGGTTGTTTCTTCTTTCCACTACACAGGACATACGTGATGACAGTGCTGTCGGTGTGTGTCATTAGCACATGGCAGAACATCAGCAGAAATGCTGGGGTCCAGGGTATGTAGAACTACCGATACATTGTATGTGTGTGATGTCAGGTGCACAACATCTAGCCTGTTATGTATCATATTTGGCAGCTGGTGTTGTTCACGTATATTCTGTGTGCTGGTCTTACCCATATTTGCCTGTTGTCACACATCTCCACGTGCGGTTGTGACCAGTATCTTTCCTGTGATGGGTTTTCTGGTAGATTTTCCACAGATCCACATGTGGGCCTTGATGGGCTAGCTTTGCGGAAGCAACACCTGCTGCCTCCACCATTTTAGTTACATAGGCCATCATCAGGGTGTCCTTGCATGTCACTCGACCGTTATGTGCACAAATTAGCACTTGGGCACCGACAGGCCACGTATGTCAGCTGTCACATTGTACTACGCATATTGTGCTGGTGGCTGTTTATTGGTTTGCTTATGTGGTGCTGCATTGTACATGCATGATACATTGTCATATGCTTTGATGGGTGCGGGCACCTGGGGGGCATTGTGGGGTTTGTTACCTCTACAGTAGTGCTGTTCACCTATTCATCATCACCCACATTTCTGGTGAGCAGAGTTGTGTCCTGTGTTATGTGGGACTGGTGTTGAGCAACATTTGTTTTCTGTCTGACATAGGCATGATGTGAAGATCCCTGATGTGTGACTTTACATGTTGGTTCTACTGGTTGACCTGATATCGTCTCCGTTCGCTGTGACCTGGTGTACATATGCAGCAGTTGATGGGATTGATGAGGGACACATCATGGACACATAGGTTAGATTCCACCTTTGTTTAATTGTTATTACATCTGGCTGTACCTTTTGTGGGGTATCATTTGATCTCATGGACATGTAATGTTGCATCTCTGTACACAAAAAGGGATGCATATAGTGTGTAGCTGTGAGATGCCTGTGTGACATGGTATTTAACATACCCATCTCCATGTGACACCCGTGTCTGCAGCAACATGTACTGTTCCTTTCACATCTGTGTTTTATTTGATGTGCATATCCTGTCATGTTTGCATTTCCATCACTTCAATCTTTCATTAGTGCAGTGTGCATTGTGGCAATTTGTGGTGTTGTTGCAGGGTTACTAACATTGGCCACACCTATCCTTTCTTTGCACAGGGCAGTGGACATTATGGACACATTTCCTCCAGTGCATCTCGTCTCCTCATCCAACAGCTGTTGTGGGACAGTGCACCATGTTATTGTTTAATGGGAAATATCCTATTTGATGTTTGACTTCTGTGAGTGGAACACAGGCCTGTGCTGGACGTTATTGCTCTTGGACTGCTTGTTTGACCATGACAGACATGTACAGCACACAGTTTGTGCCATGCTGTAGCTGACAGTCCTGCTGATTGCAGGGACACAGATGAACCTCCTCGGACTGTGCCATATTGGCATGTGACACTTTACTATGCACGCCCATGTTTGCCTGGGAATTTTGTAAGTGATATTTTGGATGTCAGGAAGCCTTTGCTTTTGGTACAGTTTGCGCATCAGGGACTGACATCATCTGTGTCGTTTGGACATTCCTCACATGTTGTTTACTGCAGAGCTTTGGCCCATGTGTGTGACATGGCACTCAGGATACCCTGATCTGTTTATTTCAACTGTAGCATACAGCCATGATTGTTGCAGGGGGGAACAGTTTCAGCATTGCAATTGTCTATGTCCACCTGCCACACACCTGGACATGCTACATGTTTTCCTATAACACACGGTCATGCCCACCAACATCCTTGATTGATGTGTGTAGGCGGCAATGTGGTTTACATTCATGTGTGGCATCACAGTACCATGTTAGTGTCCGGCTGGTGGCTGTGCATCAGAGTGACTCTGTTTGTGAGCCACAACATGTGGAGCTATGACCTCGGTGTGTTGCAGTGTGAGATTATGTGCCATTCTTTGCATATTCACATGCTAATTATTGTGTTTGTTTGATGTTCAGACATGACACTCTGCATGTATGGCCACGCCTTGCATTGCACGTCTGCACAGTCCTGTGTTACCCCCTGCATTTGCCACACTCTCATTGGGACATTGTATTTGGGGTGTGTTATTGTGGGTGACCATTTTCGTGCTACACATCTGCATTCCATGTAACCTGCTATATGTGGCCAGCGACTGTGTAACCAACAGACAATGCAAGGGGGCCTCCTGTATGGTGTTATGTGTACACATTTCTGCCTGTTTTGTGGTTTGTATTCACTCTGTGTTCATGTGTCCCTGCTACCTGTTAGCATATAGTCAGTCAGTTTGATATAATATTTGGGGTGTACATTGACACATTGCTGATGTGGTGATCTGCCATTATGTGGGAGTTATGACATTCGCTTGCAGATGTGTTTGTCACATTACAACATATTGGCAGCATATGTATTTTTAATTTGGTGACCTCCTCTGTTGCATGAGGGCTATGTTTGGGGGGACATGTTATGTGTTTTGGTTTCTCATTCTGCCACACCTGTTGTCTACATGCACGCATATGTGTGTGACACATTGTGGGCATGCAGCATCTGCTGTGTTGTGTGGCCCTGCTACACAGTGCATATCATGCACCTGATGAACATTTATTCTCGTGCCATTATGTTTTGCTCTTGAGTTGACCTTTGCATGGCATGTGCATTTTGACATTGCTGACTGTGTTCCCATCATTTGCCAGGGTGGGACACACCTTGCAATTCTGTTTACACTGTGTATGGTATGTATGAGACGTGTTAGAAAAAATAAATATGTTCATTGTTCAGACATGTGTCTCTTTCTGTACTTTATCTCTGTGACATACATGCATTACAATGTTTAACATTCCATCACACATGACTCCTTGGGACCATGGGAATCCTGGCTTTTCTTGCACATGTACCTCCACTGATTTGCCCCAGGGCGCATGGTGTGCTGTTGTGATATGGTGCGTGTTTGCCTTGTGTGCAAGACATTTATGTGAACACTAGACTGCTCCTCCACTCATGGACCACATTTACACGTTTGTCTACGGATTTGATGGTAATTTCCATGGACCCCTGTGCTCACATTAGTGTTTGATGACAGCTGTGTATGTGTCTGCAATTTGGCACATCACTGAGTGCGGCACATCCCCATACAGGCCCTCCCTTTGGAATGTAATGTTTGGCTTGCCCTCAGTGTGTTGTTTGTGTGTATGGTTGGGGGCATGTTTGTTCACACAGTGCTTAGCAGTTTGCCTCACAACATCGTATTTTTTTATGGAATATCTGGAAACGGAAACATTATTTTACAGCTGCTTCATCACCTCTACACACACCCTTGTCTGTCGTCAGTGTACAGCAAGGTGTTCACTCTGTGTTGACAAGGCAGCACATATTCGCTGTTGCATGGGTCTCTTTCTTAATGTTGTTTGCACAGCACTACACCTGGGGGTGTGGTAATATTGAGGTTGAGCAGGTGTGTGCTGCACCTTTTCTCATGTTGAATTGGCTCCTATCCTGTCCGCAATTGCTGGGCAGCTCAACCACACAGCAAGCACTGCCCTTGTTGGTTATTTACTTTCCTCTGGGTGTTTTTTGTTTTTATTCATTTATGTAGGTGTATGTTGATGCAACATTTCTGCGGGTCATATCTGCATTACATTACAAGGGGTGGGGTTTACAGGTAGGGCAGGGCCATCCCCAGGGAGGCTACATTAAGGGTGACCACAGGGCACATAGGACATGCTATGGACATTGACAGATTGTGAACAGTGTCTGATTCGTCTAGGGTTGATTATGTGTGGGGGTTTGGGGGATTTCTGGTAATGCTTTTTTTCAAGCTATATTCTAGAAGATATTTGGCCTGTCTTATTTCCGGGGCTGCTTGGTAGGGTTTTGCGTAAAGAGGAGGCATACAGTTAGGACGCTAGATGTCACGTCCATTACAGGCATTAGTTAATTTTCAGAGGTACATTGAAGCCTTTGGAAGCGTCTGGTCTGGTAGTTCTTCCATGTGCGTTTCATTACTGTTGGGTTGTGATTTGGTGTTTCTGTGTTTGATTGGTGGGTGGGTGGGTTGGCTTTGCATTTAGTCAGTGTTTCAAGTAGGGGTATGTGTGGGTCCTTTACAATTGGGGTGATGTGTTCTGTTCCTTTTGCATGCTGTATCCACTGCATAACATATCCTTGTGTGTGTGTGCATGTGTCGCTGGTACCATATACAATATGTGATGTGATCTGATCACAGCAGATCACCAGGTGCATTTATTCCCGCTTTCTCCTGTGGGTTTGCCTGTCCTTACAACCAGCACGCGTGCTGTGTGGGTGGCTTGACTGCTTGTGAATGCAGCCTTTGCTATGACGTGGAAGTTGTTGTTCTGTGCTACCTTTGGTTGCTTTTTGTTTTTTGGGAGTGGTCCTCGGTGTGATTAATCTCTGTTCTGTTGGCTGTGTCTGCTTGTCGTGCAGATGTCGTTTCCATTTCTTTGGCGGCCAGATGTTGGCAGGTTTGTGATGTAAGCACATTGTACCCTCATCTGAGTTTTGACCCATGGTTCTGTCCATCTTCTGACTCCCAGCTCTTGTGTCATCCTGCCCTGATGTGCATGCTGCTACAAGCCATCCTGCACTCCTACACCTTCCTGCATTTCATCTCTCCATGGTTGGCTCGTGTGTGTGTGCTCTGCCTATAACCGCTGGTCCACTATCATCATGAGATTTCACCTGTTGTGCTATTTCAGGCGCATCTGCTGGACACATCTTCACGTTGTCTGTCGCACACGATCATGATTGGATGTTACATTTGCATCACTCTGTACATAGCTCCAGCTAGACCCAATTTGTGTGTGTATTTATGTAGATGCCACATGTCCTGGATGTCATTATTGTACTGCAGCACATGTGATGTCTGTGGTTCTTGTCGTTCTGCTTGACGTTTCCTTTCAGCTCTGTGCAGTGTTTGGGTTATATGTGAACTCGCCATCACTGAAATGGTGGTTTATGATGTGCATTCAGTGACACCCTAAAGGGTGACATACTCCTGTGCACTGGGGTGGGCTTGTGTTTAGCTGGCAACACAGATCGCTGTCCAATTGCATGCTGTACGCAGATGTAGGTAACCCAGGCTTAGTCACTGCTCAATTTGACACATGACCCCTTCACGTTCAGTCAGTGCCATGACCATTCTGCTACACTGCTGTTCCATCTTGCATGTCTGCTCACCTACTTTGGATTTCCATACATTACAATACACAATGGTACTAGCACTGACTGTGTTTGGTCAATGCCCTGCCTCCTACGGCACACAAAACGCACCCTATACACATCATTGTGTGTTTCGTTTGTGGAGAGTGTACGCTACAATTTGACCTCTGAGGTACCTTGATGGGCACCTTATGCATTACCTGCTATTACAGTACTTCCATAGTTCATTTGCTATCAGTAGTACATACAATTGAGGGTTACATGGCTCCTAGTTCATGACAGGTGATGGCTCAACCAGCCTTATTCATTGAACACAGCAGGGGATTGGACCCATGATGCCAGCACCATTGGGCAGTGTGCTAACCCTTCTGCTGTGGCTCTGTTCATTTGGCTCTGATATAAGCACAGCGCCTTTTGCCTCTTACACATTATGTGGGCAATAACTTCATGCCCCTCATCTGGCAATATTACCTAGGACAGGTGATGCATCACCCAGCCTTTTCTATTTCTGCACAGCCGTGTATACAACCCCTGATCAATGCACCATTGGTCAGTGTCATCATCATTGTGCTGTGGGTCTGTTCCTGTGCATACCCATCAATGCGCCACTTCTGCAGGCTACTATTACAGTGCCTCCAAAAGGATATTTTTCACCGCCTCATGCCCATCAACGCAACGCCTTATGCTGAACATTGGTTCTCTCACCCCTAAACATATGCCTCGTTGTGGACTAACACTGTGGGTGATTGGGGACATGCTCCCTACACTATTGGTTAATGTCTTCGCCATTGTGCTATGGCTCAGTTCCTGTGTATGGACATGTGCGCACAGCCTTATGCCGTTCACAATTAACAGCGCGACGCCTACTGCTGCCAGACCCGCACAAGAGTAACAGCGCGACGCCTGATGCCGCCCACATTTCCACCGCATCAACTCACGACCCCCACATCTGCCAGCGAGACGCATAATGCGGATCAATATTAGTTACTGCCGCAAAAACGTACCCGCGCGACGCCCAAAATTAGTGTGCCTCCATCAACTTTCTTGTCCAGCAGTACTAGTTATGCCTCGGCCAGCCTTTCTGTATTGCACAAAATGGGGTATTGAACCCGTGGGCCCTGCACCATTGGTTGGTGTCTTCCCCATTGTGCTACGTCTCGAGTCCTGTGTTTAGATATTTTCCCAACGCTTCATGCCGTCAACAACTCACACAGCACCACCTACTGCCTCACAATACGCAAAAGATGTCCCGCGCACAGCCTAACGACGCACGAAACGCAAGCGACGTACAGCGCGCCGCCTAATGCACCACAGATTTTACAGCGAAATTCATAACGCAACATATTAATTACTGGCGCAACAACGTAACACCGACAGCCGCCCTAATGTGGTATGCCTCCTAAATATATTTTTTAAAACATTACTAGGCATGGTTCAGCCAGAATTGTTGGCTTGCACACACTGGGTGATTGCACCCATAGCCCCTGCACCATTGGTTAATGTCTTCGCCATTGTGCTACGGCTCAGTTCCTGTGTATGGACATTTGCGCACAGCCTTATGCCGTTCACAACTAACAGCGCAACGCCTACTGCTGCCAGACCCGCACAAGCGTAACAGCGTGACGCCCGATGCCGCCCACATTTCCAGCGCATCAACTCACGACCCCCACATCTGCCAGCGAGACGCATAATGCGGATCAATATTAGTTACTGCCGCAAAAACGTACCCGCGCGACGCCCAAAATTAGTGTGCCTCCATCAACTTTCTTGTCCAGCAGTACTAGTTATGCCTCGGCCAGCCTTTCTGTATTGCACAAAATGGGGTATTGAACCCGTGGGCCCTGCACCATTGGTTGGTGTCTTCCCCATTGTGCTACGTCTCGAGTCCTGTGTTTAGATATTTTCCCAACGCTTCATGCCGTCAACAACTCACACAGCACCACCTACTGCCTCACAATACGCAAAAGATGTCCCGCGCACAGCCTAACGACGCACGAAACGCAAGCGACGTACAGCGCGCCGCCTAATGCACCACAGATTTTACAGCGAAATTCATAACGCAACATATTAATTACTGGCGCAACAACGTAACACCGACAGCCGCCCTAAGGTGGTATGCCTCCTAAATATATTTTTTAAAACATTACTAGGCATGGTTCAGCCAGAATTGTTGGCTTGCACACACTGGGTGATTGCACCCATAGCCCCTGCACCATTGGTTAATGTCTTCGCCATTGTGCTACGGCTCAGTTCCTGTGTATGGACATTTGCGCACAGCCTTATGCCGTTCACAACTAACAGCGCGACGCCTACTGCTGCCAGACCCGCACAAGCGTAACGGCGCGACGCCCGATGCCGCCCACATTTCCAGCGCATCAACTCACGACCCCCACATCTGCCGGCGAGACGCATAATGTGGATCAATATTAGTTACTGCCGCAAAAACTTACCCGCGCGATGCCTGGTGACGGCCAAAATTAGTGTGCCTCCAGCAACTTTCTTGTCCAGCAGTACTAGTTATGCCATGGCCAGCCTTTCTGTATTGCACACAATGGGGTATTGAACCCGTGGGCCCTGCACCATTGGTTGGTGTCTTCCCCATTGTGCTACGTCTCGGGTCCTGTGTTTGGATATTTTCCCACCGCTTCATGCCGTCAACAACTCACACAGCACCACCTACTGCCTCACAATACGCAAAAGATGTCCCGCGCACAGCCTAACGACGCACGTAACGCAAGCGACGTACAGCGCGCCGCCTAATGCACCACAGATTTTACAGCGAAATTCATAACGCAACATATTAATTACTGCCGCAAAAACGTAACAGCGCAACACCGACAGCCGCCCTAATGTGGTATACCTCCTAAAATGATATTTTACCATTAATATTCATGCCTCACCCTGCCTTCTTTGGTTGCGCACACTGGGGGATTGAACCCATGGCCCCTGCACCATTGATTTTTGTCTTCAACATTGTGCTACGGCTGTATTCTTCTATGTGCCTGGCAGCGCCCCGCTTAGCCTTCCCACGCGCTAATGTGGGACCCGCACATTAGCGCGATGCGCACAGGTACGGTCCGTTTTTTCCTTTTTTCTGGCTGGCCCGCCCACTCCTTATATGGCACCCGCACACTAACGGGAACCCGCACAGCAACGGTGTTTAGTAAACATGCCCCTTAGAGAGCTCTTTGAAATTTTGAAAACCCTCACCAAAGAACAGAAGGCCGAAAGCGAAGCCCAAATAGACCCACAAAATTTGCAGACCACATCCAAGAAAAATTCCATTCATCTTTACAACCAAAATCAAACACAACCACCAAACCAACCACACCCCTGAAAACCTGGGGCACATTCAGCATCCCATCCAAAAAGCAGCTCTCACACACATCATCACCGCACTCAATACAAGCACGGCGCCAATGGACCCATGCCCAGTGATATGGATCAAAGCCACTAAGTCAAACTTCATCCACACTATACACAACATCATGCACACCTCTCTGACCCAAGGAAACATGCCGAACCAACTAAAGCTCACCACTATAAGACCAATCCCGAAGAAATCCACACTCGATAAGAACAATCCAGCAGCATACAGACCAATCTCAAGCATACCTCTACTGGCAAAAATTATTGAGTAGGCAGTACTGCATCAGCTAAAAGACCACATTGACAATCACGCACCACTAGACATCAACCAACACGGTTTCCGCCCCAACCACGGAGTCGAAACACTCCTGTTATACCTATTCAATAACATACTCTGCATCATAGACAACTGGAAGAACGGAATACTAATGATCTTCATTGACATTTCATCAGCATTTGACACAGTGGATCACAGAACTCTACTGGAAAGACTACAGAACATTGGACTACAGGGTTCCACTCTGAAATGGTTCCACTCATACCTAACGGACAGACAGATACAGGTCAAGGTCGGCCCCAACACATCCCGACCCATAAAGGTCCTGCAAGGAGTACCACAAGGATCCGCCTTATCAGCACTATTATTTAACATCTACATTCAGCCAATATGCGACATCATGAAAGAACATGAGATACAATACACAATTTACGCTGATGACATCATGATATACACACCAATCACAATCGACAACCTGGACTACTCCAAAATAACAAACTGCCTCATACACATGACCAGCTGGTTTCAAGACAACAACCTGACCATAAACTACAGCAAGACCGAGGCATAATCATCATCCGAAACACTGAATTCATCCCTCCACTCAACATCAAGGTAAACAACACAACCATACCCATAAAACCGGAAGTAAAATACCTCGGAGTGACTCTGGACAAAGAACTGGACCTACAATCACACATAAGCAGAACCACCAAAAATGCATACCACAGGATGAGAATAATCCAACACCTTAAACCCCTCCTCTCCCCGGAGCACTTATGCACAGTCTGCCAGGCTCTAATAACCCCAATTCTAGACTTCTGCAACCCATTCTATCTCGGCCTCACAAAACAAACACTCAGACCACTGCAACTGGCACAAAACACAGCGGCATGCATAATATCTGGTACAACAAGACAAGAACACATCACACCCATCCTGAAAGATCTACACTGGCTTCCAATCAGCTCACGCATCAAATATAAGACAGTCATAAACATATTCAAAATCAAACAACAGTCATCAGCTCTCAGCTTACAACCAATCATGCAATCTGACACAAGCACATGACCGAGGAGGAGGGGCACCTCCAACCGTGTCAACACACCAAAAGACCTCACCAAGGTCCGCAAGGACGCCACAGACCGAGCCCTTTCTCTGGCTGCACCAGCAATTTGGAATACCCTCCCAGATGACCTCCAATTAACAACAGACATCAAAGACTTTTGGAAGCAACACTTAAGACAACACTATTCATCGAATACTACGGGGACGTCACATGATCTACTTGCCAGTCAAAACTGCAGACCAACCCCCCCCCCCTTCCCCATGTTCATAGGAATGTATAATAGCGCACGCTGTAAATAGCTCAACATGAATCTACTGTACACCACCACACACACACACACACACTGTATCACTGCATGAACACACATAACCCATTCTTATTGATTCTTTACTGTGTAGACCGCCTTGATTGAAGGAGAAGGCGGTATAGAAATCCTTTTAAATAAATAAATAAATCCAACTTTTCCACAGGGAGGACAAGTTTTGGTTCTGATTCAGGATGCTATGGTGGCTCTGCATATTGATGAACGTGCACCCATACATGCTATGCCCAATGCAGAGACAGGCATAGAGGATTTTGCAACCAGCCATAGCGCCAAACCTTTTACTACAGGGTCTGAATAGAAGTAAACGCATGATGATGCTGGGTGCTTTTCCCGATGCCTAGATCATCTTCTCCTTAGGTGATCAGGCATCGGGAAAAGCCCCCCATCAAAATACTGGCAGGGGCCATGCCCAACAAAAAAGAATCCCCGGCGGGCCCGTCCCCCACCCCCAACGACAGTATTTTGATGGCATTGGGAAAAGCCCCCGATGCCAGAAAGTAATCACCTGGTGGTCTAGTGACCCTTGAACCCCCCAACCCAAAGTAAATGTGAAATCACCCCCAAGTAAAAACAAATAAAGTAAAAATTACCTGGTGGTCTAGCAACCCCTAAATCCAAATCCTCCTGTACCAAATAGGCAGGAGCACTGCTTTTATGCTCCCACTCTGATCCGCCATCTTCTAAATTGGCATGCCTGGCTCCACATAGTGCATCCTGGGTTGCACCGGGTGCCATATAAGGTCTAACCCCACCCAGTGCATCCCAAGATGCACCATGTGGGGCCAGGCACGCCATTTTAGAAGATGGCGGACCAGAGCAGCAGCGATCCTGCCTATTTGGTATGGAGGAGACTTGGATTTAGGGGCCGTTAGACCACAAGGTAATTTTTACTTTATTTTATTTTACTTGGCAGTGATTTCCTCTTACTTTGGGTTGGAGGTGGGGGATTCAAGGGCCGCTAGACTACCAGGTAAATTTTACTTTATTTATTTTTGCTTGGGGGTGATTTCACTTTTACTTTGGATGGGGGGTTTCAGGAGTCACAGGGCCACCAGGGATTTTTTTGTCGGGCACTGGTCCCAACAGTATTTTGATGGCATTGGGGGCCTTCCCTAATGCCGCAATCATCGCCAAAGCCATCAAAATACTGTCGGGGCTGATATGCAAATTAGCCATGCAGTGCCTGGAGAGCATGTCAAAATAGCTCAGACTTCTTGTGCTAATGTGTTTGGCTTGCTCTCCCAGTTTAATGCTGCGGTGGCTTATTTGCATGTGCACGGTTACCACGGTGGATATTTGCATACCCTAACCATCCTGCATTGCACATTAAATGTGTGTTGTCAGGAACGTTAAAAATCGATCCAGCACGGGTCTAGCGCCAGTTTTCTGCAATGGCCTGTAAGTTTGTACATGAGGCAATGGAGGGTTGTGACTTGCCCAAGACCACAAGGAGTGTCAGTGAGATTTGAACCTTGGTTTTTCTGGTCTCAAGCTTCTGCTCTAATCACTAGGCTACTCCGCCACTCTCCTTTAGGGTCTTAAGAGCCCTAAGGTCCTCTCTAGGTTATACACTCTGCCCCAGGATTAGAACAGTGGGCTCCCTCAGATGGATGCCCTTGTGGGGCACTGTGCTCAGAGAATCTCATTATAGGAGGGTAGGAGCCCTCCTCAATAATGCCATTACAACTTCTGCCTTAGGCTCTCAAGCAATACTCTTTGCAGGCTTATTGGCAAGAGCACATTTACACTAGGTCCAGGAGCCATCAGACAGTCTAGATGCTACTAGGTTAGAGTCTGGAGAAAGTATGTGGCTGATTCTCTCTATGACATAATCATGATAACATCCAAGTCTATGGCAGTCGGCAAGCTATGGCTGTGCTCTACAACTGGGCAGCTGATGCTGTTACATCTCAGTAAACATTATTTTAATGGCAGATTGCTCTTTGAGGAGGACCTAGAGAAGATGGTGAAAGACTTGGGCAAAGTTCACCCCCAAAAGTCTCATGAAAGACAGGCCCATGGAGAAGAGTCCTGAGGCAGTTAGGAGTCCAGGTAAGACCTACTCTTCTTATAGATCTAAGACCAAAAAGGGTCAGTCCTTTTCGAGATTGCAGCGCTGTCAAGACTCATCCACAGTGTTTTCTGGATCAGTAAGCCACTGCAATGAAATTTAGTGGGTCTCTTCGAGGTACAGCTTAGGGGGAAACTCCAGCTGTTTCTCTCGGAGTAGACCCATATTACATCAGACCAATGAGTCCTTGAGTTCCTCAGTCAAGGTTATACACTGGGGTTTTCATATCCTTTATTGGACAGCTTTGTGAGTCTCCCTGTGGCTCCCCACTTAAGCGAGCAATTATAGAGGGAACTCTTCAGTGCCTTATGTAGTTGCAGGCTATTCTACCCATGCTCACCTCAGAGGAGGGCCAGGGGGATTATTCAATCTACTTTGTGGTACCCAGAGAAGCATCTTCCAGCTATTCAAGACCTGAAAGCAGGCAAAGCCAAACTCAGAGTTCCTTCCTTTTATTTTATTTATTTATTTATTTGAACAGCTTTTATATACCGCTGCTTCCAAGGATCAGAAGCGGTTTACATTACAACAAAAGTCATTGGTCATTGCATCAGTCCAATAAGAGCAGCTCCTAACTTCCCTGGACCTAGCCAAGGCCTACTTTTACATTCCCTGTTTAGTGTGATCTCCAACTTGTGCTTGCCTGGATTGCAACAGGCTTGCTTTTCACGAGGCCTAAATTGTCCAGACAAGGGCTGCTGAAAATCATTAGCACCAGTGCTGTCCCTGCTCCTGCTCTACCCACAGACTGCACCCGCACTAACCGTGTAGTGCCACTGAATATTGTGGTCTGCCCCCGTAGCCAGCCATTCTCCCATAGTCTGGCTAAGGATTTCAATTTTAGTCTGGCTGATTATAAATAAGGCTTTCAATTATTTTATTGTAACTGAAAATCCAATAAAACACCCCTAAGGGGGAATTTGAGGTTTTCAATTATAAGCAAAATCCCCCAAAAATGGATGATACCATCTGAGCGGATTGTTGCAGTTAGATCTCTTGGCTTCTACAGTTTCTCTCTACCCTTGGCGCTGGAAAGAGTTTGAAAGCCAAGAATAGGCACTTCCTGTCCTTGGGTTTCAAATCTCTTTGTGCTGCCTGCTGCAGAGCCAGTGATACAGCAGAAAGCACAGTCTCCTGCCACTATGTCCAGGTGGTTGGGGGTTGTAGCCGATACAAGCGGCTGGGGGGAACTGGTAGAGGGAAGGGGCAGTTGCTGATGCAGGGGGTCAGGGAGGCTGACGTTGCAGCTTGAAGAAGGGAAGCACTGAGCTCTTGCTAGGGCCTAGAGACAGGGTGGCATTGGAAAATTATATTTAGTGTCATTAAATGGAATCCACCTAAAAAGCCAATATATAGTTTTTTGCAACATAAATACATTGACAAACCCTATTTTTCTGACCCTGGGAAAGCACCTAATTGCCTCAGAAATAAACCCTTAATTTCCAAATGATAAACACCTAGGATCAGAAGCCTTAATGATAAAATGCACTAGTTTACATACTACATGCTTACTCTACGCAGACACTTACGCCTGGTGTGTCTGTGCGTAGAGTAAGAGTGTGTGTGTGTGTGTGTCGTCAAGTCGTTGCGGACTCCTGGAGACCCAGAAGCTGCGGGTGCCTTTACAAAATTGGGTGAAAATAGTTGCCTTCTTGCCCTCTCAACCTAGGCATCCTGCTTTAAAATTACCCTCACAGAGTTCATAAGTGTACCAGTGGTTCCAGAGATATAAGATCTCCCAGATAATGGCCCAATGCATTTCTGTGCGAGAAGGGAGTTCCAGCAGCTGCAACATAAATATTGATGCACTGAAACTGACCCTCCCACCTCTTCTCCTTTCCCAATCACAAATACACACAGAGCCAGCACAGACACTTACAGCCACACCCACACAGATACATACTGTAGGTACACACATTTAACACATTTTTGATATACTGTTTTTCTGCATCAAAACAGTTTACATAGATCTGAGTTAACAATGAATGAGTTATAATGACCATCAATAACCATTTACAATAAACATGAAAAATATTTTAAATATGAACAGAGAACAAAGAATCTTTTGGGTGAGTCAATACATTTGCATCAATACAAATTTAAAGAACTAGGCACAGTGGTGAGAAGGGTAGGGGGATGCGAGGGGTTGTAGGGGGTTTATGGGGATGGACATGCACACAAACCCAAAGAGATAATTACATATACACAGGCACAAATACACAAATGCACACAGCCACACACTCACAGACATCCACAGATATAGACACATACTTACATGCAGACGCAAATGTGGGTGCCCCCCTCCACATACCCATACATTACATGTGTGCAGAAGAGGTGAATATTATGGTTTTGCCACCAAGAATACCACCCCCTCCAACCCTATTCCTGCTGGCTGGCTTTTAGTGATTCTGCTGTACATTTCATTTTCTTAGATATAAACGCTACTGTGAAACTTGATGACTAAACCATTCTAGCTTTTTTAATGATTGCTATGTATGGTGAGCGCGAGTCAATGAACCGCATGCTTTACTGTTTGCTATATGTACAGCCTCCTAATGGTGGACAAGCATGGCAAAATCGAGTACTTTGCTACGCAGACACCCTATGGTTTAAATGTAAAATACATCCTTTCAGGTCATTCAAATTGACAGTGACATCTAATGGTTAGATATATTATTGCACGTGAAGGATGTTTACTAAAATGCGACAGTGCACCGCACGTTAAGCCCTGAAACTTAGTGCAGGGCTGGTGCTGGACTTGTGCTAACAAATGGAGGTGTATTCAGCATGTCCCCATATAGTTAGCATGGGTTCTGTGATACACCCATCCTAAGCGGTTTGCCATTTCTACCATGGGCGCACTTAATGCCACTCATTGAGGTAGTGGTAAGCTCACCCATGCTAAGTGCAAAATTGACTGTTAGCATACGTCAAAGATGCCTGTGCTAACCGCAAGTGTACACTCTGCCCCAAACTGCGCACACTGAACTGCTAAGCAGTTAGTGTGGAATTTGTAGTGCAGCTGCATATTTGGTGCACAGTTACCACAGTGAACTTAGCACATGCTAATCCCCGTGCTAACCATTAGCATGACTTAGAGCCCCGTTCCAAGCAGGATCCATCCAAAGACAGGTCAGGCCAAACGTGTACCTGATTCTGCAGCGTGCGACGTTGACTTACCTCCCCGTACAGCCCTGTCTATGCTCCTGTTGCCATGGCACTGGGACACCCAACAGGAACACAGGCACCCTGTCACTGGTGCTGCTCTTCTTTCCCCAGCCACCTGGCCCTCTGCAGGGGCAGCCACAACCAAGATTGGGTGGCAGAGGTCCTCCTGCAGCTGTTCCTCCCTTGTTGCGGATCCGCCCAGGCCAATTCCTGCCGGCGATGGGACTTATTCCACCTCCAAGGTGGAATAAGTTCCACGTCTGACCTTCCATCCTCAGATGTACAGGGCCGTGGCCTGAATCAGCCCTGTACATCCAGGTTGTGCGCCCTGCCCCCACTCCGCCCAGTCCCCACCCTGTTGCCATCCCCATTCAGAGCTCCCTGCACAAAGGCCTTGTATGTACAGGGAGCTTTGTATACAGAATCAGGTCCCTGTGAATAGCGAAGGTTGGCTGTCAAAGCCAGACATCCATCCGCACTACTCGCGTCGCTGCATGAACCCTTAGCAAACATGCCCCTTGGCTTCACTTTATTATTCCTTTCAAACAGAAAGTTTGGGAACCACTCTATTCAAACTGTCGCTTCCTTCTCCCCTCCAGGTCAGAGATTATTTTAGAAGCACAGATCTGGGACCTGTGTTCAGGGCTAGCCTGATGCATGTGTGAGAATATTATTCACGCAGAACCCCACACCCACTTCATGCTGCACCTTATTGGACTGATGCAACTACAGACCGGTGAGCCTGACGTCAGTACCGGGAAAAATGGTAGAAACCATCATAAAGAATAAACTTACTCAGCATGTAGATAGTCATGGCCTAATGGGAGACAGCCAACATGGCTTTAGACAAGGAAGATCTTGTCTTACTAATCTGTTATGTTTTTTTTGAAGGAGTGAATAAACAGGTGGACAAAGGTGAGTCGGTTGATATTGTGTATCTGGACTTTCAGAAAGCCTTTGACAAGGTCCCTCATCAGAGACTTTTGGCAAAACTAAAGAGTCATGGGATAGGAGGCAGTGTACTATTGTGGATCAGGAACTGGTTAAAATATAGAAAGCAGAGGGTAGGGCTAAATGGCCAATTTTCCCAATGGAGAAAGGTGAATAGTGGTGTACCCCAGGGATCTGTGCTGGGTCCGCTGCTTTTTGACATATTCATAAATGACCTGGAAAGTGGAATAACGAGTGAGGTTATCAAATTTGCAGATGACACAAAACTATTTAAAGTTGTTAAAACCCAAGAGGATTGTGAAAACTTGCAAGAGGATCTTGATAAATTGGAAGACTGGGCATCAAAATGGCAGATGAAATTTAATGTGGACAAGTGCAAGGTTATGCACCTAGGGAAGAACAACCCAAACTATGGTTACACGATGCAAGGTTCCACATTAGGAACCACCACCCAGGAAAAAGATTTAGGCGTCATTGTGGATACCATGTTAAAATCCTCGGCCCAGTGTGCAGCGGCAGCCAAGAGAGCAAATAGAATGCTAGGTATGATAAGGAAAGGAATGGAAAATAAAACAAAAGATATTATAATGCCTCTATATCGTTCCATGGTGAGACCGCACCTTGAATATTGTGTGCAATTCTGGTCGCCGTATCTTAAAAAGGATATAGCGATTTTAGAAAAGGTTCAGAGAAGAGCCACCAAAATGGTAAAGGGGATGGAAGGATACTCCTATGAGGAAAGGCTAAAAAGGTTAGGGCTCTTTAACCTGGAAAAGAGACAGCTGAGTGGAGATATGATAGAAGTCTATAAATTAATGAACGGAGTGGAACGGGTAAACATAGATCGATTGTTTACGTTATCAGAATATAGAAAGACTAGGGGACATGCAATGAAGCTACAGGGTAAACTATTTAAGACTAATAAAAGAAAATATTTTTTCACTCAACGTGTAATCAAACTCTGGAATTTGTTACCGGAGGATGTAGTAAAGGCTGTTAGTGTAGCTGGGTTTAAAAAAGGTTTGGACAAGTTCCTGGAGGAAAGGTCCATAAACCATTATTAAGAAGTGACCGAAGATATCAATGCTTGACCCAGTACAAGCATTGTGGAACTTGTGTCTCTTGGGGAAACTGCTAGGTACATATGACCTAGATTGGCCACTGTTGGAAACAGAATACTGGGCTTGATGGACCTTGGTCTGACCCAGTATGGCATATCTTATGTTCTTATGTTCGGCTCCTGATCATTTACAGGGCCGGCTTCAAAGGGAGCCAGGGAGCTCGAGGCCCCGGCTCACCTCTGCACAGCCACCATAGTGAAGAGCGGCATTTTCCTTCACTCTGGTGGCTGCGTTCTCGTGCAGCCTGCCAGCGTGCCAGAGCTTAAAGGGCATTTCCTGTTTCCCGGTAATCAGCATGCCGGTGGGCTATACAAGAACAAAGCCGCTGGAGCGAAGGAAAAAAACACCCTTCACTTCAGCGGCTGTGCAGAGGCGAGCTGGAGCTTTGGGTATCATTGGCTTCTTCTGAAGCCGGTCAGACAGATGCGGAGCTCTTCTGGGGGGGGGGGGGCCTAGGAGTGGAAATGAACTGATTGAAGGGGCTCAGATAGGACTGCAAATGGGCTGATGGGGGACTAGGTTTGGAAATGAGCTGATGGGGGAGCTAGGATTGAAAATGGGCTGATTGGGAACAAGGACTGGAAATGGGCTGATGGGGGGTTAGGACTGGAAGCGGGCTGATGGGGGGATTAGGACTGGAAGTGGGCTGATTGGGGGGGCTAGGATTGGAAATGGGCTGATGGGGGGGGCTTGGACTGGTAATAGACTGATGCGGGGGATGGGAGAATGGGACTAGAAGGCAGCGGATGCTGGGTGAGGCTGGAACTAGAAAGGAGTTGATGTTGGGGGAGGACTAGAAGGGGATGGGGCTGGAGGAATGAAGCTGAAGAGGGGAAAAGATATTTTGTGTGAGAGGAAATTAAAATCTACAATTGGCCGGGTATTGGGAGAGTAAGTAGGGATTGAGGATGGAAGGGTGAAATCTAAGTGGATGAAAAAGAAATAAAGAAAGAAATGGAGGAAAGCGCAAAAGGGGAAAGATCAGTATGTTAAAGCAGATGTAGAGAGAGAATGGAAAAAAAACTAGAAGAGAGAAGAAAGGACAAATGGTCAGCAGACAATGGAGAGTTAGCAGAAGACACGAAGAAACTAGAAGTGACTGGAGCAATTGCAACTGAAAAATAAAATGCCCAAACAACAAAAGATAGAAGAATACTTTTTTTATTTTGAATTTATTAACTGGAATATGTCAGCTCTGGGAAATGTGCATCGCTAATGTCTTTGCGTTTTATTTAGTACAAGAGGAAATGAATTCATAGTTTTATTTCTCCAGTGTTGTACTTTCCAAGTTTGGCTTTTAGGGTTCCCAGTTGAATTATTGTCTTCATATTTCTAAATTGTGATCCCTTGTTCTTTGGTGACGGTCTGTGTTCTGCATGTGAAACCGAGCTGAGGTATTCTCTTCATGTAGTTTCTTTTTGACAGTGCCACTTGTTCTCTTTCCCCAGTAGAAAATGTATTGGTATTCTCTGAGATGTATTGGTTTAATATTTGCAGTGTTGCCTTTTGATAGGTAGGGTTTGGTGCTTTGTGAGTCCTGGGTAGTTTTGTTACGATACAGTGGGTTTTCTATGGATTCTAAATGGGCAGAGTTTATAGTACTTCCTAATGTGTCTGGCAGTTGGCACTGGAGTATAGTATTGTAGAAATCTGGTAGCCTTTCCTTATCCTCACTCCCCATGCAAATGATATTCAGACACTCATTAAGAGGCATGTTTACTAAAAGTTAATGCGTATTCACAAATGTTAGTGTGCGCTAAGTGCAGGAACACCCATTTATTTCTATTGGCTCAGTGGCACTTAACGCACATTAATATTTAGTAAGCATGCCCTTAAGTCATTGCCAGGAGAAAAGAAGAGGTTTGTGAAGGGCTCCTTTGAAAGCCGCCTAAAATTTTAGATGGGCAACATATACATTTTAAAATAATATAAATTAAATGTATGCAAATTAAGTTTAGTGGATATGCAAATGAGGCCCCGCAATGAGTCTCTGTACATGGCCCCGCATCACCCTTTGGCCCCCCCTCTGCCTATGTAGCAAGCCAGCCTTTGCTAAGTGTTAGTTCCCTGCCACCCACCTCGGGCATAATCTTAACTTTATAGGCTCTTTAATATGTTTAAGGGGGAAGGGTGGTCAAAGATACTTTCAGGTTCAGCTGGTTATCATCACCAGGAATAGATTAAGGCCCTGAAATTAATTAATCTTGAGGCAACTTTAAGTAAACAAATAGTTTTAAGGTTTTGTTTAGCTAAGATGCAGACAGATGACCAGCAGCGAGATGGGGTTATGCAGTCTTTTGCCCCCATATACGATTTTCTCCCAGTTGGAAAGTTGTCTTACATGTGCACTAGATGCAAGGAGCTCTTTGCCCTCAGGGAACGAGTCCAATCTCTGGAGACTAGAGTAGCAGACTTGGAGGACATAAGGAAGAGAGAGAGGTACATAGATGAGACGTACAGAGATGTAATACAGAAGGCCCACCTCCCATCTGGCAGCATGTCAGTTGCCATGGAGGTAAGAGGTCACATGAGCATCACTTTGGTGTAGCAGGAAGTGATCCTGTAGCTAAGACCTGCCTGCCAGGAGATGTAAAACCCTCTCAAACTGAGGAGCTTTCTCTAGGGCCATGTGCCCACAAGGGAAGGGTTAAGACAGCTGTTATAGATGGTGATTTGATCATTAGGCATGTAGATAGCTGGGTGGTTGGTTTACTTGAGGGCTGCCTGGTAACATGCCTACCTAGTGCAAAGATAGCGGACCTCACACGCAACCTAGACAAGGTTTTAGATAGTGCTGTGGAGAAGTCTGCTGTCTTGGTATATGTTGGCACAAATGACATAGGAAAGTGTGGTAGGAAGGTTCTGGAGGCCAAATTTAGGCTTTAGGTAGGAAGTTGAAATCCAGAACTTCCAGGTTAGCATTCTCTGAAATTCTTCCCATTCCACATGCAAGACATAAAAGGTAGGCAGTGCTCCGGAGTCTCAAAACTATATCGCAATGTAGAGTAGATCAAATTGGTAGAGGGGTTGCGCTTTATGCTAGAGAGGGCATTGAGTCACATAGGATTAAAATTTTGCAGGAAACAAAATACACTTTAGAATCTCTATGGATAGAAGTTCCATGTAAAAAGCAGAAGGTGACAGCAGTGGGGGTATATTAGCGACTGCCTGGCCAGAATGAACAGATGGATGATAAAATGCTAAAAGAAATCGGGGAAGATAACAAAAGTTACAACAGAATAATAATGGGCGATTTCAATTACCTCAGTATTGATGGATCAATGTCACAGCAGGACATGCTAGATAGGTAAAGTTTCTAGATGAAATAAATGACTGCTTTTTGGAGCATTTGGTTCATAAACAGATAAGAGAGGAAGCTACTTTGGACCTAGTTCTTAGTGGAACACAGGATCTAATACAAGAGATAAGGGTTTTGGAGCCACTCGGCAATAGTGATCATAGCATGATTGCATTTGATTTAGTTTAAATCATTTTTATTAACCACAAACACAGCATCGCCAACAGAATAACTCGGTAAAACAGAGTCAAAAAGAGGAAAGCTTGTGATTATACAATAGGTACGGAATATATAATATACTTTATCAACATTTCCACCCACCTTCCCCCGCCCCCCCCAGCCCACCCCCCCCCCCCCAGGCCACCCCCCCCCCAATACCCACCCTAGGCACCCCAGGATTCCTACTATACATCCTAAAGGGTAAACCATTTCTAGAACAACAGCTAGGTGGGTGGTCAGACCCCCACCCCCCATAGTGCAATAACATGCCACGTGTGATTACGGGGAACCCCCCCAACCGTCCCCCCCTATCCCACCCCCCTCCCAAATACCAAACCCCCCCTCCCAGCAGACTAAGAACTTCAAAATGGATATGCCCCACATCCCCATCCAGAATGTTAACCCACTCCCCCTTCCAGTACCCTATTACGTGCTCCGGCCGGCAGCATCTGAAGGTGAGGACCCCAGCCCCTCAGAAATGCCTCCCAACGCTTTGGGTGAGACCCCACCCGATACCTCTCCAACCACAACAAACCATGCAGACGAATCCTCCAGCGTCCATACGTAGGGCCCATAGGATCCAACCAAGCATGCAGAATAGTCATACGCGCTGCCACAAGCACCACCCGCAACCAAGACCATTCTATCTCCCCCAACACCCCCCTCCCAATCGTCCTGCCAGACATCAAGGACCAAGTTCACAGGCGTCAACTGCAGAGACGTACCCAAGCACCGCTCAAGGTATCGAAGAACCTTACACCAAAAGCCCTGTACTTTCCCACAGTGCCAGAACATATGCCCCAGTGTCGCACCTCCAGCCTCACACCTCGGACAAGAATTCGTTAAAGCTATCCCTGCCCGCCAAGCCCTAGCAGGGGCAAAGTAAAGCCAATGGAGCAGTCGATATTGCATATCCCGATACTCCACCAACACCAGCAATTGGGGAATGCTCGCAATGGCATGTATTATCCAGTCCCCCTCCACCAGCTCGCCAAGGTCTCGCGTCCAGGCCCCCGCCAAGATCCCTTCACTACCTACCGGCTCTAAATCTAGGAGGGACCTACGCAACTGAGCCACCCGTGCTACCTGATCCCCCCCTAATAATAGCTTCTCCAACCGGGAACACACGTCCCCCTTCAGAGAACTCGCCGGAAGAGTGCCAATATAGTTCCGAATCTGAATATAGGGAAACATTTCTCTTCCCGTCCACGCATAGTGTTCTTGTAACCGGGCAAAGGACACCAAAGCCCCCTCTCCATCTACCAGCTGTTCAAGGGTAGTTATACCCAGCCGTTCCCAGCGCACAAAGCTCCGATCCGTCATTCCGGGCAAAAAATCCGCATTACCACGCACTGGGAGATAGGGGGAGCAGGACGCCCGACACCCCACCCGGGCACAGAAATGCCTCCAAGTTCTGACCACCGGAGACAACAGAACGGACCATACAGTCCTATCAAGGCCCTTTACAGTCTGCGCATGCAAGACATAACGAACCTGCAAGGGCGCCACCAGGGCCCCAATCATCCCTAGCGGAGTATAATCTTCAATCTCCCACAGCCAGTCGCGGACGAAACGTAATAGACAAGCCAAGTTATACTGCTGAATATCAGGACATCCCATGCCCCCCGCGTCCCAGGACCTTTGTAATACCGCCAATCGTACCCGAGGCCGCCGACCTCTCCACAGCAAGAGGTTTATCTGCTTCTCCATCAGCCGTAGATCTTTCCGTTTCAACAACAATGGCAGCGTTTGCAGGACATACAACCACTTAGGAAAAATCGTCATTTTGTATAATGCTATCCTGCCCCCCAAAGACAGTGGAAGATCTTTCCATTTCTGTACCCTATCCGTTAAGTGCTTCAGCAACGTCGAGACATTAAGCTGATATAAAGTCAGCAAATCCGCAGGCAAGTAAATCCCTAGGTATTTAAAATGGCCCTCTGCCCACTTTAAGGGGAAAACCCCCGGCCAGTTCTGGGATATGGACGGGAGTAACGGCAAAGCCTCTGACTTGTCTAAGTTGAGCCGTAACCCCGAGTACGTACCATAATCCTGAAAGAGTTGCAAAAGCGCCGGTAATCCCTCCTCCGGATTTTCAATGTGTACCAGCAAGTCGTCAGCGAATGCCGCTATACGGAATTCAGACTGCCCGACACACACACCCCGAAACGCCACCGAGGACCTAATTTGGCACAAAAGTGGTTCCAACGTCAACACAAATAAAAGAGGCGACAAAGGGCAGCCCTGCCTCGTACCCTTTTGTATCACAAACTCTGGGGACAAGTTACCATTGATCAAAAGCGCCCCTCTCGGGTCCGCGTACAATAGTCTCACTACATCTGCAAAAAAAACATGGATCCCCACAGTTTCCAGCACCTGGTACATAAAGCCCCAGTTCACTCTATTGAACGCCTTTTCAGCGTCGAAACTTACTAACATGGAGCGCTGACTCTCCCGTTTGCTGGCACAGATGGAGGCCAAAATCCACTGTAAACTATACGCCACGTGTCGACCCTTCACAAAGCCCACCTGCTCTTGTTGTACCAAGTCCGGCAGAGCCCCGGCCAGCCTTCCCGCCATGATCTTCGCTAAAATTTTAATGTCCACATTCAGCAAAGATATAGGTCGGTATGAACTAGGCAGGAGAGGGTCTCTACCCGGCTTTGGGAGGACGGTAACAACGGCCTTGTTCGCCTCATATGGAAACCGCCCCTGTTTTATCAAGTCCTCAAAGTACCCTACCAGAGGGATCACCACTTTATCCGCCAAAATTTTATACAACTCCCCCCGCATTCCGTCTATGCCAGGAGCTCTCCCATTCTTAAGACTATCAATAGCTTGTCGCACCTCACTCGCAGCAATCGGTGCATTCAATTCCCGCAGCTGCTCAGGCGTCACCCTCGGCATATTGCACTCCCGCAGGCGAGCCCACCCTCCCCCAGGCACCACTCCTTCCTGCTCATATAACTTCTGATAATAGTCACATAACACCAGCTCAATTTCTTCCGCGTTGGTTCTGACGGTCCCATCGTCATGCCGTATGCCACCCACGTGCCTAGATCCACCCTCCACCCGCACCAGAGAGGATAATAACTTCCCGGCCCTATTCCCATGCCTATACAATTGATAACGATAGAACAGCATAGACTTCTTAGCCCTCTGGCCCAGCAAGGACTCCAGCTCCATTTGCAACTCTCGCAGCCGTATGCGTGCCTCCTCGGTACGGCAACTAGCATGGCTCCGCCTAGCCTTTGACAATTCTTTTTCCAATTGCACAATTCTATAATTCATCCGCTTCCGCTTGCCGAGATGATAACTTATAATATCTCCACGGAGCACCGTCTTCCCAGCTTCCCAGAACAAAGCAGGCTGGGCCATATGCTGGGCATTATTCAAAGAGTATTCCGCCCATTTATTCCAGATATGTCTCTCAAACTCAGCATCCCTGGCCAAGTCCAAAGGGAATCGCCAAAGTTGTCTACGTCTACATTCACGTCGTTGCATCTCCATGAGTACCATAGCATGATCCGAGATGACCGGCGGCCCAATGTCCACTCTCGCTACCCAATTGAACAAGTCCCGAGACAGCAGAAAAGAATCAATTCTCGACCACGTCCCATGAACCCAAGACATGTGGGTGTAACTCTCGTTCCCCGGGGTGCAAGATAAGCCAAACATCCAGCAGGTCATACCCCTCACAGAGTCCCCAAATACGCCACGCACCCCGTTGATCCCGAGGTCCAACCGTCCCCGACCGATCCATACCCTCGTCCATAACTGAGTTAAAATCTCCGCCCAGAATCAGCTGATAACACATTAGAGTCGACACTATCTGCGACACACACTGATAGAAACGAGCCTCATATGTGTTAGGCGCATAAACAGAGCACAGCACCACCTTCATCCCAGCCAGAGTCCCCCAAACGAACACATACCTGCCTTCAGCATCAATGTCCATCCTCTCTTCCACCCAGTCCACCGTTTTGGATACCAGAATAGCCACCCCCCTCTTTTTCCCCACTGCGGCAGCTCCATACACCTTACCCACCCAACCTCAAGCTAGTTTATCATGCTCCACTCTTGTCTGGTGGGTTTCCTGTAGCAGAGCTACGTCCACCCTCTTCAGGCGCAACTGTTGTAAAACCTTGTACCTCTTGATGGGGGAACCCAGCCCACACACATTCCAGGAAGCAAATTGCAAAGATTTACCCATTATCAAATGGCCACCAACGCCCCCACCGCAGAAGATAGATAGCGCCCGTGAGGTCCAGACCCCCCCAGCTTAGGGTCCACACCCCCCTCGTTCCCCAGAACTCCACAGCCTGGAAGATTTGTAGGAGCAAACCCCCACCCACCCACTCCCAAATTCCCACCCCTTCCCTCCCCTTAGCTCCCCGCGCTGTCCCCCCCAGCCCCCCTTCCCCCCACCCCTAGTCAATCGCCACTCTCCCCATAAACCAACAAACCCTTCACCCCCCCCTCCTAACCCTCTTCCCCTTCCAGCAAACACCCCCACCAACACCCGCCAGCCTACCTTAGGCCGGTGAACCTCCCATGGCAATCGGCCCACCCCTCTACGATAACTACGTGACCGCGCCCCCAACCATTAGTCCGGACCCCCCCAGGTCCCCAGCCTTCCTCCCCTCCCTTATGTGGAAGTCCTTAAATTACCCGCATCCCCCAACAAAACCCCCCCACCATGCCCAGGTGAAATCCTCTTGGCCTCTAAGACCAATATCCATCCCCCAAGTAACAATTATCAGGACGAGAATTCCACTCGGGCTAAATTTCCCCTAACGCACAAGAGGAGTAGACAGCAATCAGAGAGTTCCTAAATCTAACAACTACAAATGATCCCTCCACCCCCCAGGTGCACTATCCGCAGTTACTATGGTCAGGACTATGGGAGGAAGAAGGAGATAAACGCCACCTCAAGAGGGAGGAAGAAACAGAAAGAGGGAAGAATTAAGAGGAAAGAACAAAAAAAGAAAAGGAAAGGCACTCGGGGCTCAACTGTACACACGGGAGGACTAGGACTGTCCACCCTATCTAAACACTTCCCCAAAGTACCGCTCCAAAAGTGCCACCAGCCTGGACACATATATCATAGGTCCCAAAAAAAAACAAGTCCACAGCGCCTTCACTGCTCCTCACGGGCCGTAGCACAACTACTCCCGCAGTTGCCGACAACGAGAGTCACTGCACCATAAGCTGGATCCCACAGTTCGCGCCTCCGTCTTCATGGCACAGCTGCCGATGGCCCTGCCAGTTGTTCTAACCATGCACGAGCCTCCTCCGAGGTAGTAAGGAGTCTCGTCTGTCCCCGATGTTCCACCCGCAGTTTAGCCGGGTATAGTAAAGAGAAGCGGATCCCCTTATTCGCCAGCTGGGCACACACGGCAGAAAAAGTTCTTCGTTGCTGGCTCACCAATAAGGAATAGTCCTGAAAGACCAGGATGCGATCCGACTCATCTGCTTGTCTCCAACGGGCGCGGGCCGCTCTCAGCACCATCTCCTTCTGACGGTAGTCAAGAAAGCGGGCTATCACCGCACGTGGCCTCTGCGCTTGGTCTCGTCGCGGGCCCAGCCGGTGTACCCTTTCAAGGACGATAGGGTGCTCCACTGCCTCCTGCAGGAGCTTTCCAATCCAGGCTAAAGATGGTGAGAGAGGGCATTGTCTGCTACCGTCTCAGGGATTCCAATGAACCGCAGGTTTTTTCTGCGACCCCTGTTCTCCAGGTCCTCCAACTTTTCACCTTGCTGCTTTACAAGGTTCTCCAGGACGTGCACTCTAGCCGTCAAAGAGTGCTGGGCATCCTCAATGCCCGATATCCTCGTTTCAGCATGTTCCATGCGTCCTGTAAAATCAGCAATTTTCTGGGCCACAGAGTTCAGCTGATCCCCGAGCTCACAAAAACGCTCGTCTAAGGCCCGCACTACCGCGGTACTCACATCGGCCACCATGCTGCTCTCGCTCTCAGACATAGGGCTCTTCAGCGCTCCATCTGCCATCTTTGAGTCCGGGCCTTGTGCTTTCTCCCTCTTAGTCGATTTCGTAGCCATCGGGTGTCTCGCCACACGCAGAGATGGCGCTACCGCAATCACACCACTGTCCCCGCTGTTCTTCAAAGTAGCCAGGGGCATTCGGCTGCGATATGCTAGGTGTTATAGCTGCTTTGCGGGGTGGGTACCCGGAGCTGATCTGCACAGCGCCCGATCAGCTCAGTGCCATACCGGAAGTCCACCATGATTGCATTTGATTTAATAAATGAAAGAAAGAAAGCAAGGAAATCCACAGTACTACCTTTTAACTTTCAAAAGGAAGATTATGATAAAATGAGAAAAATAGTTAAGAAAAAAAACCTGAAAGGTGCAGCTACAAAGGTTAAAGATTTACATCAAGCATGGGTGTTGTTTGGAAGTACTATTTTGGAAGCCCTATTTTGGAAAGAAGGCTAAAAACCTGCCAGCATAGTTTAAAGGTGGGTCAGAGAGGCTGCTGCCAAAAAGGCATCCTTCAGAAAATGGAAAAAAGAGCCTAATGATGAACACCAGAAACAACATAAGCATTGGCAAGTTAGGTGCAAGGCATTGATAAGGCAGGCAAAGAGAGAATTTGAAAAGAAGCTTGCCATGGAAGCAAAAACGAATAATAAAAAAGCTTTCAAGTATATTCATAGCAAAAAAACTTGGAAGAGAGTCAGCTGGACCATTGGATGATAGAGGGGTAAAAGGGGCGCTAAGGGAGGACAAGGCCATAGTGGAGAGACTGAATGAATTCTTTGTTTCTTTACTGAAGAAAATGTAGGGAAGTTACCTGTGCCTGAAATGGTTTTAAAGGTGATGCAGCAGACGAATTGAAAGAAATATTGATACACCCTCACAGTTTATTATAACTGTTTGATAAACTGAAGAGTAGCAAATCACCTGGACTGGATGGCATAGATCCAAGGGTGTTGAAATTACTGAAATATGACATTGCAGACCTACTATTAATAACCTGTGAACCTTCATTAAAAACATCTGTAGTACTTGAGGATTGGAGAGTGGCCAGTGTAACCCCAATTTTTAAAAAGGGTTCTAGGAATGATCTGGGAAACTATAGACTGGTGAGCCTGATGTCAGTACAGGCAAAATGGTAAAAACCATTATAAAGGATAACATTTCTGAACATGTAGATAGCCATGGTTTAATGGGAGAAAGCCAACATAGATTGAGCCAAAGTAAGTCTTGTTTTACTAATCTGTTATATTTTTTTGAAGGTGTGAGTAAACAGGTAGACAAAGGTGAGCCGGTTGAAATAGTTTATCTGGTTTTTCAGAAAATCTTTATCAAGGTTCCTCATGAGAAACTCTTGGCAAAAGTAAAAAGTCATGGGATTGGAGGCAGTATAGTATTGTGGATCAGGGACTGGTATTATCCACGCTGATGCCTACATATTACTCCTGGATAGTGGTTTTGAAGGTGGTACCTTGAATCGTGTAACCATAATTTGAGTTGTGCTTTCCTAGGTGCATAACTTTGCACTTGTCCACATTAAATTTCATCTGCCATTTGGTTGTCCAGTCTTCCAATTTTTCACAACTTTGAATAATTTTGTGTATTTGCAAATTTGATCACCTCACTCGTTATTGCTATTTCCAGGTCATTTATGAATGTATTAAAAAGCAGCGGGCCCAGTACAAATCTCTGGGGTGCTTCACTAGTCACCTTTCTCCATTGAGAAAATTGGCAGATATTTGTGGCCTGGATTGGCCACTGTTGGAAACAAGATACTGGGCTTGATGGACCTTGATCTGAAACAGTAAGGCATTTCTTATGTACTTATGTTCACACACATACACACAAGAATTGGAAAGAATTCAATAAGCCATATTCCATAAGCCTTTTCCACTTGTTTTAATATAAATGAGAAAGTATTGCCCACTGATCTGAGGAATGTCTTAACTTGAGGAAAGTTCAAAGGCAAACACTGAATGAAGTAAGAGTTCAATTTGTTATGCACCAACCCTCTACTGAAGGTAAGGCAACTGCAGTACAAATAAGTATGAAGAAAAGCAGCAATATTGGTGTTTCCCAAGTAAATCAGAATAACTGCACAATAAAGAGACTAAAGTAAAGTATATTTCATCAGCTAGTCAAGAAGCTAAGTGGATGAGGGTAGCTGCTGACAGTTTTTATGAGCCTTGCTGAAAACCTTTTTGCATGCAATCTATTCCATATGGGAGCAGTTATTAAGTCAATAGGTCTACTCTGGATTATAAGTTCTTGGGGGGAGGGGGTTGGGTAGCTCTGAAACCAAACAGAAAAACACATGGTTTCCCTCTTCATTACATTTCTATTTGAGCAATTGTTGTGGGGTTTTTTAGTTTTGTATTTATAACATTTACAAATTAATACATCCCCAAAATAGAGAATGCAGGAAACCGAAAAAGACCAAGTATACAGGAAAAAGAACAAAATCTCTTACCAAATAGTCAAAAGTATATAGCAATATGAGACCACCATATGAGGAGCAAGTTATAAGAAAAACGTACATTAAACAAAGGAAAAATTGGTCTGAAAACAGTACAGCCAACTTTTAGGGGAAGCATTTAACCCACAGACGCACCCTCCCTACCCACAAGAAAGCTAAGCAGTTGTTTGGGATCAAAAAATACAAATCTCTTAGCTTCCAGGAAAACAAAACATCTACAGGGAAACTTTAATAGAAAAGTGGCTCCCAGGGTGAGAATTCTTGGTTTTAACACCAAGAAGTCTTTACGCCTCAATTGGGTAGCCCTCGAAAAATCAGGAAAAATTTGAATCCTGGCCCCCCAAAAACAGCTCCTGCATATGTCAAAAATACAGCTGCAACACAGTATGATGGTTCATCTCAAGGGCAAAACAAACAAACAAATTTGTCTGTTCAGTCACAACATCCAGGGAATTTTCCAAAACGCCAATAATGTCAAAAGAACCCTGCTGGCTCTGGGTTTGAACTATTCCAGTGGCCCTAGTGCCAGGCCCCAAGGACAAATATTGTGCCCGAGCAATCAGTGGCAAATTGTCTGATGGTCAGAAAATATCTCCATCTCAACAGGTGACACCAACTGAAATTTAGGGAAGTTGATAAACCTTAAATTATTTCTTTGTGAGAAATTCTCCAAGTACTCCATCTTCCAGGATAACACAGAGAAGTCCTTGACCTGTGCACACTGGGTCTCCTGCATTTCCCCAAATCTTGCTTCCAAAACAGACAACCTCACTGCTTGCTGAGTCTGTTCTTTAGAAAACACAGCCAAAGAATCCTTCACCACAGAAAGCTCACTAGATAAAGTACTGCAAGTGTTTGTGGAGAGGTGTTCACAGAAGCTATTGCCTTCCACAAGGATTCTAATGAAACAACTGCTATTTTTTCAGCCCTCCAGGGCCCAGACAATAAGGAACATGTCTCTCAGCAGTTACATACCCCTTCAAAAATCAGTGGCGCTTGCTGTTACTACTCCCCTATCCATATGGGAGGATGCCGCAACTGGGGTCCTTCCAGGGCTCACACCAGCTCCAGCCCTCAGACTCGGAGTCGGCGACATCCAGGTTGTGGAGGTGCAGTTCTCTCATCAGTGCTCAAAGATGTCCCACTCAAGGCCGAAACAGATAGCACTGCCAGCCTCACTAAAGTGATGTCCCCGACACCGAAGCTCAAACTGCACTTGGCAAGCTCTGCATACCCAAGGTGGGAACTGCCAAGCCGGAAGGCTGGCTCCTCGGTGTCCTCTTCTTCCCCCCCATCTGAGGCCAGCGACCCACAGGACAGCAGCACACTGAGAGGTAAAAGCTACCACCAACTGCCAGATGCTATCTTGCTCCCCCTGAATAATTATTGTAGTTTTAAGGCCTAATGAGGGAAGCATAGTTTCTGAAACCATCAGACCTGTAACCCCAATGATCCATTACTTTGGTTGTAGCAAATCACATATTAGTCTCAATAGGGTCTAATCCTATATAGCCGCAGCCATATCCCTGCAGTTGCTGTCATTCTTCAGCTCGTTTCTCTGGCCTCTTCCACCTCCTGTGTCTCTATTAAATCTCCTGTACCCTCATTCTGCCCCCTCTGTCTGTCTTTCTCGTCTCTTGCCTCCTCCCTTCTCTCTCTTGCTTCTCTTTCCTCTATCCTCTTCTCTTCCTGCTCCAGTAGTCACATTGCCTCCTTATTCTACCGAGGTGCCTCAGGTACTTACAGCCATTCAACAACACTGGCATATACTTACATTTCATGAAGTGTTCCAGGAACCCCCTAGGATAGCTCACCAAGATGGTGAAATAGTACCTGAAAAAGAGCTAAGCACTAATTTGAATAAAGTCATGGCAGAACATCAAGCATGCGGTCAATGTACGTGATATGCTCAGACACTAAAAGGAAAGAGTTAGATTCATCCAAACAGTAAGCGATAAATTAATGCACATTATTTCACTGCCTTTGTGATTTATGTAATTATTGTCCTGAATGAAGCGAGCTGTGTCATTACATTTAAATGGGCATCAAAGCAGATTGAAGACTTTGATAATAACTGCCCCCTTTTAGAAAGTCATTTCATTGAGAAGTTACATATAGTACAAGATCTGATACTGAGGATTGTAGATCACATTAGATTTGACTGATGTGGAAGAGATCTGGAGAGACAACATAACTATAGAGAACAATACTGGATTTTCTATTTGCGAACGGTACATGCAGAAGGAATGATTAAATGCAGATACTGAGTGGATAACTTATTTGAATAAAGGTAACGCTATTGCTGAAGTAATGCTATTGGTGAATTTGAAAGCAGTTTTTTGATTGGCCAATGTGATCATCTGAGTCATGTTAAATAAATGCCAATGACGTTTTTGTTCTGCATTATATAGTGCACGAATGAAAAATAATGGACCATAGTGTTCCCATGAGGAGATAATTACCCTGAAGCAGAATGGCTGAAAAACTATCAGGTCAAAATTCAGATAAGCACAATGAATAATACATGGAGCACTAGGGTTGAAAAGAAATAGAAGAAAGCATCTGATTTGATTGCATGAATTTTGAAGACTTAGGAAGAAATTTAGAGAAAATATATTTGAACACAAAAGTGATATGAACAATAATAATAGAGTGGAGGAGTGGCCTAGTGGTTGGGGCAAGGTACTTCAGGCCGGAAGGTTGGAGGTTCAAATCCCACTAGAGGACAGCAACCTTGGGCCGGAAGGACTGGGGTTTCTAGTCCCACAGGTGCTCCTTGTGGTCTTGGGCAAGCCACTTAACCCTCCATAGCCCATGTTCCCTGTAAAATAGTTATCTCCAAGTTATAATGCCCTGTTCAATGTAATTTAAGTTTGTTCAATGTAAACTGCACTGATGCAGAATAGCACAGTATATAAGAGAATGTAAATAAATAAATAATAATTTATTGGAAAGCTAATGATTTCATCTTGGAACATACGGAGAGTTAAAAACTGGACCGAATATTATACTAAAGGGCTATTTACAAACAAATGTGGTTGCTTGGTTAAATGAACTCCCTATATGATGGTCCATTATATTATAATATACTACCAAATAATATATATTTTGAAGTAAGAGTTCTTTGGGATTTGTACTTATCAGATTTCTCTCAAATACAAAATTTTGTTCATTTCCTTTATCAAATGTGTCCCAAACAGAGCAGAGGGGTCAGAGTCAATTTATAAATACTTAAATTAAGCACCATATAATGATGCTTAAAACGTCAGGCTAGTAGATCATCAATAAATCAGCAGTTTTACTAAATAAAACATATAAAACAATATACAAAGATACATATATACATAAAATCATGTAAGAATAAGCCACTCAAATGCATACAAAAATGCTAGTCACAAAAATCCACCCCAACATGTTTCAGCAAAAGCCTTCATCAGGGGCCGTATGCTACTAAATCTCTGAAGATATATTCAGGTGGCACAGGTGAACAACTGAGCAATGGTGTCACCAAACAAAGGAAATCAGGTGAGTGAATAAATGTGGCCATTTTTGTTTAGTGAACCCAGGCACTGTATGGAATACAATTCATAAAGCTATGGGCCCAATATTCAAAAGGATTTAGCTGGTTAGCAAGACGTGCTAACCAACCAAGTCCTACTGGGCCCAAAATTTAGTGTCAATATCTGGACAGTGCTGCTGAATATTTCCTCTGAGTACGAGGGTATTATCTGAATAGCACTGGGGTGGTCATTGGGTGAGACTGGGGAGGAGCCAGAACTTATATGGCCTGCAGCAATTTTCAGGGCCTCTATCCAGATAAGTCGCCACATAGCTTAGGATGGGTAAAAAGCCTTCCAAAGTCTATATAGAGTGGCTATCCGGAAAGTGGACGAATATTGCCACGTGCATCGACCACAAAAAACAAATATTCAGTGGCAGCTACTTTATTGATGCCACCACTGAACATATGGTATATTTTTCCCACAGCGGCAGGATTTGAAGTAACCGCTGACCATTGCAGGCTGAATATCAGCCAGTATAATTCCAGTAATGCAAATATTTTGAATAAAGTTTCCTTCACTATTTAGTCCTGTCAGGTCACTTTACATAAAAGAAGCAGCCATTCCTCAAAGCATTCATAGCGCAGAAGAAAAAAGAAAGGCCAACGCGCAACCGAACCGCCACATGTTTTCTTTCCCTGCATGGCTGATGCCAAAGGATCATGCAGAGAAAACCTTAAGCGCCAAAAACAATGTTTCCACTCATGTTTTCTTCTGAGCAGAATCTGGTGTGTAATTATAATTAGCTAACAAATTCCTTAATGCCACCTGAGGCGGGTTTTTTTCTAGAGAGGGGTTTTCTATTTAGTGCTCCTTTTTGGATACTTGGAGCCCAATTCTGAGAGGGGTACAACCAGGCCGTCCAGACATCCCTATGCAAGATGGGGCCATAAGGACCCGATTCTGTAACGCAGGAACAAAACATTCCCGTGACATGCAGAATCGGGCCCGAGGACGGTCTGGTGTGCCCCTGCCTGCCTGCAGAGGATATCCTCCCTGCAGGCTCCCCTTGGTGCCGCAGCTCAACCCTCCCTTTCCCGCCACCTGACTCACAGCTGGCCAGCCGGAATAGGTCCAGGAAAATACGTACCAATAAACCCTTAAAATGAGCATTTATTTTTCTGAAAAACATTTTCATAATTGCTGTGTCTAATTGATAATTTTCTAATTGATAATTTTCATAATTGCTGTGTCTAATAATAATTATTAAATGTTGAAGGTTGAACAACTTTAGTAAGGGGTGAGCTATTCCCTCCTTAATTCCATTAGTAATAAATAGTTTAATTAGAATCTTATTAACAAATTCCTATCACAAGGAATATTGAATCATTTAATTGGCACGATGCAAGACCATTTGTAACGTAGGTTAACTCTATACCAATGATATAATTACAAACTAGGCCCCCCAGCTTTTTGTATCAGATTAGGGGTGGACTCTGCTTCCAGGATTAGCATATTTTCTAAAGTTTTGTGACAACTGTATGGCAAATTTGCATACTTTTGCATAAGGCTACTGAGGGGGTCATTTTAGAGCCCTCGCATGGCAAACAGCAACGTTTACACATGTAGGTTACATAGATGTATAAATGGTGACTTCAGAATGGTACTTTTTACATGTGATGATGGCCCAGAACACACAGATTTAGAGGGGTACATGGTTAGGATGGGTTTAAAAAGAATACCTATATTATGCATTTTACAATGGGAATATACTGTATATATAGGGTCCGATATTGGAAAGGCATTTACACTGGACCTGTAAACCATGTAAGTGTCGCTGAATGGGATATTCAACGCTGAACAGTCCCAACTAATGCTGCTATATACCCCGATGTTAACCACTTAGCATTGGGATTGTAGTGGGCGTTCTGTGGTGTGTTGTGGGTGGCAATAGTCGCTAACCGGGTAGCGGCAATATTGTCCCGCTATCCAGTTAATGACCTGCGGATAAAACTAGACATAGCAAAAGCTTGCCTAATTTTGCCTGTGGGAGCTAATCGGTGCAATATCGCCACTACCCAGTTAGCTTCTCCGGTGTCTGAGGCTGTGCGGTGATCCCGAATATTCAATGCTGGGGCCGCATATAACCCCGGCATTGAATATCCAGGGTTAGAGGTCGGCGGCGACAACTATATGCTGTAGTGGCACATAGCCGTTCCAAATGAATATTGGACCCATAGTTCAAAATGTTTCTCTATCTGCTTTTGCAGCATTTCTGAGGTATGCATAAAAGTCCATTTTGGCCAGGGCTTAAAACAAGTGATTGATGGGGGGGTCATTGTGCTTAGTCCCTCAGTCCTTTGGTTTTGCCTTTAAAATGTTATATTTTATATTTTGCGGTTTTGTTCCTTAATTGGCTGCACTGACATTTATAGATGTCTGGTCTATGGCTCTTATATGTACATACAGTTGCCGGCACTTATATGTGGAAGTGCTGATTTTCAGTACTTCCACATATGAGTTGCTGGTCCTGCCCCCATGCAGACTTCCTGTATCGGGGGGGGGGGGGGGCTGGCATTTCAGCGCAAGTGTGTGAAAGCAGGCCCAATGCTCTTTTCAGTTTGATCAGGGATGCAGCAGGTTTGAATCTAGTTGTTGCTACCAACCCAGTGGTGGGAGGCAGCTGAAATGGGCCAGAAATGTAGGACGGCAGCAGCTGCTGAGAGGTGTCCTTCAGCAGCAGTTGGCTGGCAGAAAACAGACACACTGGCCCGTTTTCTGCTCTTCTGACCACTGAACTCTCATTGGGAAAAGCATTCAGGCTGGCATTTGGGGGGGGGGGGGTGCAGATGCTTATTAACTATCCATTCTCCCCTTTCAGGTTAAGAGGGGATATTCTGGAAATAATATCAAAGACAAGGGATTTGTAGCTTTCTAGTATTCCGACTGTTACCCCGGCCTCCAATCCTGAGGACATGGCACCTTTGGCTTACAGTGAATGGAGCAGAGGAGATGGTGGCTTCTTCTGCCTTCGGTGATTTGGCTGTAGCTACTTTGGTCTGACGTTTGAGAAGAGATGGAATGATGCAGGAAGGTCTGTGCGGTTTGAGAATCCTTGAAAATGGCACTATCAATAGGAATAAGTTGAACTTTTCTTTTTTCAAATGATGATTTGCCCAGCAAGATCAGTTGACATTGAAGACCCCAGTTTAGTGAGATGAGGATTAGTGCAGTACAAAAGTATAGAGGTTCAGACTGTTAGAAGGAGCATTAATAGTCTTAGGAAACAGCTTTTCCTTAAAGGGACTTTTGTAAATTTAGAGTAAAATGACGGAGGTCTCTGATGGGACCATTATTACTTTTTAATAATCTCTGACAGGGCCAGCTTAACCTGTGGGGGGAGGGGAGGGGGGAGACCAACAGCTGCATTCATAGAAAAACATTTAAGTCCTGATAGCCACACAAACGCAAAGCATCAGTAGCTTGTATTTTTAACAGGACCATACCAAGCTAGCAATATGCCCTGTGCGAAGGGTGAATTTGGTACCACCCACCCACCCATCCAACTGCCTGCAGAAACTCACTTTTTTCAGGCTTTCTGGAAGCACAGTGATGACAACGGCGCCCCTTCCATACTTGTGCCCTGTGTGACCACACCGCCTGCACAGCCCATAGTACAGCGCTGCTTTTAACCATAGGCAGGTGATCAGTTTTCAACTAGCCCATTAACCTGCGTTAATAACATATGTGTAAAGAAACAACATTTAAAATGTAAAAAGTATGATGTCCAATTATGTGCTTTTATGGGACGTTTCTTTTGCGAGAGGTGTTTGTCTGATCATGACTTTTAATTATCAAAATTTTGAGAGGAGGGGTAGCTAGAAGCATGAAGGATAATGGAGAGGGATGCAGGGCTAAAGATTTGCCTAGTGTGCCAAAGAGTTTTGCATTGGCCCTGATCTTTAGATTTGAAAAATTCTAATGTAACGGCCTCCCCTGCTGACATCATTTTGCAAACCTTGCCAGATTGGAGAAGCTTCTTGTTGCTTAACAAGAATTGCAGAAGATTGTAGTTGAAGTTGAAGAAAACATACAAGAATGTGAACATCAGGTAGACGTGTAGAAAACTGTGGGGAAACTGTGGGGAATATGGATAACAAAATCAATGGAGGTATAAGAGGTTGCTCTGAGATGGTTGAAGATGAATGTTTTATTGCAAAGAAAGATGGAGAATTCCGAGAATGTGCTAAAGCATTATAACTTAAGATTAGTGAATTTTCCTAATGGTTCTTTAAAGCAAGTGTTAGAGGTTCTGAAGGCATCCTTGTGTCTCTTCATTTTGGCTTATTACTTGCACTCAAGGAATAATGGTAGTTTTAATGAAGCTGCTCTAAAAATAAAAAAAGCCTGGAATAAAATGTGAATGACTTGTTGGAGAAACTTCCCTGGGTTCGCTGCCTTAGTCTATAGAGAAAGTAACTTTGTAGAGATATGCATTCATTAGTATGCAATCAGTTCATTAAGGTACCTTAAAAAAGTGCGCACAAAAGTGATTAAAACCCTGTTAGCCTATCTAGAGGCATGTTTATTAAAATGCGCCAAGTTAACACACGTTAAGGCTTGTTTGTTAGTGTGGGTGCAGGGCCAGACTTACGCTAGCTGATGGGAGGCGTGCCCAGCATATCCCCATGCAGTTATTTATTTATGTTATTTAACAATGCACGTTTGGCTCTGTCTCCATGCTAAGCCATCTGCCGTGATTAAGGTGATGGTAAGGGCATGCGTGGCTAACTGCAATATTGCTAGTTAATGCATACCAAAGATACCCACACTAATTCCAATGTGCACATTTCACTCCTGAAACACCCAGTCTCTGTCCCAATCTGTGCTAAACAGTGTGGGATTTTTACTGTGGTTGCATTTTTAGCGCATGGTAACAGCTACCGCAATATGCTTAGTGTGCAATAAACCCTGCACTAACCATCAGCGCACTTTAATAAATATGCCCTACACAGTTGATTTTCATATATTAAAAAAGTTCTATTGCAAGTGAAAGTTCTGTTTTTAACATGTTAAATGTAAAATGAACAAAAAATAATCGAAAAGCCCAAAATGAATAAAAAATGAAAAAAAAACCCCTCTCTCATTCACATTCCTACTTCTTTGTTGATAATATTTTTGCTGGATATTTGTTATTCTTTCCTTAGAAAGATAAAAAAATGAACCAAACCATACACGTTTCCTTTAAAACTCAAATCCATCAGCTGCAGTTGCTAATATTATGAACCCAGGTTTTTACATCAGAGGCCACATTTTCTTTTAACTATCCTTGTAAGAATAAAACAAAACATCTTCAAATGTTTATCAATTTAAGTAGACCAACATAAATATTTTGGAGGTTATTTTAGAAGCATCTCCACATGTAAACAGCAGTGTTTATACATATAGAATGGAATAAATGAGTAAATGTGATTTGAGAAAGCCACTATTTATATGTGTTGATCCGCGCCACACTAGAGATTTCAAGGGGACGTGGTAGACGCCTGGTCTGGGTATGAACCGGGCTGGCCAGAAATCTACACGTGTATTACCCATTCTACAAAGAGAATCCATATATATGACAAAGAAGTTCCATGTTGGATTTTATGTCAGCTCTGAGGCGCACACGGGGCCCTTTTACTAAAGGTCTGGTGAGCGCTAAAGGCCCATGCTGGACACCGTTGACAGCGCTGCTGTATTTTGGCGCCGTCTATGGTGCATTAGAGTTGCAAGTGGGAGGGTTAGGGGGTGGAGGGTGGGCGTCTGCAGGCAGCGCATCCACAGCCACCTCCATGTTCTCAGCAGTTAACACTGTGGTGCTGCCCTAATGCATCATGGATTTGCAAACTCACTTTGGCCAAGGTCTTACACCATTGTTTATTTTCTCCTCCAAAATGAAAATTAAAAAAAATTGAGGTCTCAGTACTTAATTGTTAGCACTTATAGATTTGCAATATTGCTCAGCTACATGTCGAAGCTGTGAAATTGCCACTTGGGGGTAATTTCTCCAGATGTGGTAGTTTTGCACATATCATGACAGTCATGAACCTCACTCCTAAATCAGGGTATGTGAAGTATGATCTCAATCTCTCAAAGTTATTACCAATGCCACTGTAATACTTGTGTTGTGCCAAAGAGAACCTCCCTTTGGAGTTCATAAGATGTGCGTGATATCAAAAGCCTCAGTAGAGCATTTTGTGAAATACTGCCCCCTGCCTCCAGGTTAACAGCTCGACATCTCTTTTCTCCCGGTCTAAAATGGGGTCTTTTATGTGGAAATATCGTAGAGACTCTAATGTTCAGCTTGGTTTACTTAACACCATATCTTAATCAATGCAATGCCCTAACATACTGAATATCGGCACCCATTGTGTATAGATTCTCAGTCTCTGTGGATAACTCAGTACTCCTTCCTGTTTCCTCGGCCTGCAATCTGGGGGTTGTCTTTGACTCCTCTCTCTCTTTCTCCGCACATATCCAGCTCGTAGCTAAGACCTGCCATTTCTTCTCTTTAACATTAGCAAAATCTGCCCTTTCCTTTCTGAACACACTACTAAAACGCTCATCCACTCCTTACTCGCCTCACGTCTTGACTACTGTAACCTACTCCTTGCTGGTCTCCCTTTGAATCATCTCTCTCCCCTTCAATCTGTTCAACACTCTGCTGCACGGCTAATCTTCCGCCAGCCTCGTCATGCCCATATTTCTCCTCTTCTCAAGTCACTTCATTGGCTCCCTATCCATTTCCGCATCCAGTTCAAACATCTCCTGCTGACCTATAAGTGCATTCACTCTGCGGCTCCTCACTACCTTTTTTCTCTTATCTCTCCTTACAACCCCCCTCAGGAACTCCACTCTTCTAGCAAACTACTTCCATCTGTGCCCTTTTCTTCTACTGCTAACTCCAGACTTTGCTCCTTTCACCTTGCTGCGCCTTACGCCTGGAACAAACTACCTCTGTCTGTACGCCATGCACCCTCTCTGGCCCTCTTCAAATCTAGGTTGAAAACTCACCTCTTCGCTGCTGCTTTTGGATCTTGACTCACCTGATCTCCCTTTCTTTCCCCTAGTTTTACCCCTGCCTACACCTTCTGTGTTTGTCTTGACTAGATTGTAAGCTCTGATGAGCAGGAACTGTCTCTTACATGTCTGTACAGTGCTGTGTACGACTGGTAGTGCTATATAAATGCTCAGTAGTAGTAGCAGTAGTAGATTCATTCTGAGATTAGGAGTCTAGATATTATATTAGATATTACTTGTCAATGAAACCTCAGATTAGGAAGGTAGTTCAGAATGGTTTTTTTAGACTATCTTTGGTGCCCAGGTTTGAGATCATATCACCTTCCTGATGATTTGAAATCTGTATCACAATATCTGATAAATTTTCAAATTAGATACTGTAATTCATTGTACGAGGGGTGTCTGATATTAAAGGTATAGGCCAAAATTACACTAACATTTGTATTTAAAGAAATTATTCAATACATTCCACCAAAAACTACATACTTTTGTTTACTTCTCCACATAATCGCCGTAAACATTGAGACATTTATCCCAGCGTGACACTAGTTTGAACATCCCTTCACGGTACAGTTGCGTATCAAGTTGCTTGAAGTAGTCCATAACGGTGTCTTGCAATTCCTCCTGATCCGCAAAGCATTTCCCCGCCAAGAATTTCTTCAAAGGTTCAAATAAATGAAAATCCGAAGGGCCTAAGTCCGGACTATACGGAGGATGTAGTAGGACCTCTCACTTCCGCTGTGCCAACCACAGATTGGTTTGTTTTGACATGTGGGGTCTTGCGCCGTCGTGCAGACGTTTAACTCCTTCGCGTAATCGTCCCAGCCTTTTCCGTCTTATGGCTGTATGGAATGTCCGGATTTAGCCCCTTCCCATTTTTATATATATATATATATATATATATATATATATATCACAAAGCACCCTACATGTTTAGGCAGATTAGCCATATCATGGTTGCCTTATAGAATTGTATGCCCCTGATGCAGGCAAAGAATGGTAATTTAAAAATAACATCAGTACAAAAAGGAAGAAGAGCCATCCAAAAGAGGTATTTGTTAAGCAAGGGGGAAGGAAAGGCGAAGAGGATACCCATGAGGTAAAAAAACATACATAAATAATAAATAACTAAAAACACTCTGAATAAACAAAAGAAAAAACTAAATAAATAACTAAAAACACTCTGAATAAAAGAAAAAAAATAAAATAAATAACTAAAAACACTCTGAATAAACAAAAGAAAAAACAAAAAACAAAAACACATTTTCCTTCAGGGAGAACCCCACTCTTTGGGATGGAACTATCCCACTGCACTACATACAGATCGTAAGTCACAAATGATTAATAAAAACTTACTTTCATAAAAACTCAAGAAATATCCCCATACTAAGCAATGTGGGCTTCTATCACAAAAGGGCAAATAGTTTTTATCTGTTATTGAAGTCTAAGTCAAAGAGCACATCGTCTTCAGTCACCATAGACTTAAAATGCACCGAAAACAAAACAAAATTGCAAAACTCGCAGATTAAAATTGCACAGACAAGCTAAAAAGTAAGAAGGGCTAAGGAGAGCCACCAAACTAAGACCAAGCAACAATGACATCTAAAAAAACCTCACACTTATCCCACAAAGACACCCAAAAAGAGTTTTACTCACCAGAGACACAAAAACCTTTCAGAACAAAAACCCACTGAGAACCTGCACTACCGGTACAAAATTAAGTGACAAAGGAGAAGACAGTTCTTTAAAACCCCAAAGCAAACTTTCCAAAACTCTATCAAAAAGACCTAAAAAAAATGGCAGAAATACCCCCCACTTACCCAGATTGTCACTCTGCATCAATAGCAATGCAGCAAGCAGGATGATCGGGCAACAGGCTACATTTTAAGCCGGCTTCCCATGGTATGGGGCCGACTGACAGCTCACCGAAGATAAGACCAACAACTCCGATCTTCATCAAAAAAGACCAAAACCTTTAAAATAGTAAAGGTTATTAAAAAAAAGAGCTTAACACGCTTTTAGTAAATAGATTTCTAAGTTTCTACCCCCTTATTTTGAATTCCTTTTCCCCACCAACCTACTTCAAACACCACAAGAGAGGAAGACGTTTCAGCATAATGCTTGCAGGTAATGTAACTGAATCTATTGGTAAGTGTATTTGAATCAGTTTTTGTATTCCGCAGTAATATGCTAAATATGTAAGCACTTGAGTAGCTTTCATATTTAGCAGGGGAGGAATATGTAGAAGCTGATAAGGATAAAGCGGAATTGCTTAACAAATATTTCTGTTCTGTGTTCACAGATGAAGAACCAGGAGCAGGACCTCAGAAAACACCCACAAACAGGAATGGAAGTGAGGGACATCTTGAACAATTTTCAGAAGACTGTGTTCGTGAGAAACTAGCTCAACTTAAAGTAGGCAAAGCGATGGGACCGGATGGGATACACCCTAGAATACTGAGGGAACTTGGGAATGTTCTAGCAGCTCCACTGACTGACCTTTTCAATGCCTCGTTGGAGTCAGGAGTGGTGCCAAATGACTGGAGAGAGGCTCATGTGGTGCCTTTACACAAAAGCGGAAGTAAGGATGTGGTTGAAAACTACAGGCCGGTTAGTTTAACTTCGGTGGTGAGTAAATTATTGGAAACGCTGCTGAAAGAGAAAATAGTGAGGTTTCTGGAGTCCAGCGGATTACAGGATCCGAGGCAGCATGGATTCACCAGAGGCAGGTCTTGTCAGACAAATCTGATTGATTTCTTTGACTGGGTGATCAGGGAGTTGGACCGAGGGAGAGCCCTAGATGTGGTGTTTCTAGTCCCACAGGTGCTCCTTGTGGTCTTGGGCAAGCCACTTAACCCTCCATTGCCCATGTTCCCTGTAAGTATTAGTGTATGTGTCTCATATCCCCTCGTGTTAAATGTATCCCCCAACCGCTTTGACCCGGTGAAAAGCGGGATATAAATGCAGCTAAATAAATAAATAAATAAAATTTAGATTTCAGTAAAGCCTTTGACACTGTTCCTCACAGGCGACTTATAAACAAACTGAGCACCCTAAGGATGGATCCTAAAGTTACTGCTTGGGTTTGAAATTGGTTGGGTGGGAGGCGACAGAGTACAGGTAAATGGAGCTCACTCTGAGGAGAAGAATGTTACCAGTGGTGTGCCCCAGGGATCTGTCCTTGGTCCGATTCTTTTTAACATCTTTGTTAGTGATATAGCGGAAGGGCTGTCGGGTAAGGTTTACCTCTTTGCGGATGATACCAAAATCTGAAATAGAGTAGACACCCAGGAAGGTGTAGATAACATGAGGAGGGATCTAGCTAAGCTTGAAGAATGGTCTAGAATTTGGCAGCTGGGATTTAATGTTAAAAAATGTAAGGTCATGCATTTGGGCTGCAGCAATCCAAGTGAGCAATATAGTATAGGAGGTGAAGTACTTTTGTCCACTAAAGAAGAGCGGGACCTAGGCGTGGTTGTGTCTGATGATCTTAAAAGTAACTAAACAGGTAGAAAAGGCGATGGCAAAAGCCAAAAGGATGCTTGGGTGCATATGGAGAGGAATGGCTAGCAGAAAAAAGGAGGTGATAATGCCTCTGCATAAGTCTTTGGTGTGAACTCATTTGGAGTATAGTGTGCAATTCTGGAGACCGCACCTTCAAAAGGATGTGAACAGGATGGAGTCGGTGCAGAGGGTGGCTACTAAAATGATTAGTGGACTTCATTATAAAGCATATGAGGACAGACTGAGGGATCTTAATATGTACACCTTAGAGGAAAGGCGGGATAGAGGTGATATGATTGAGATGTTTAAATACCTCCATGGCATAAATGTTCAGGGGGAGAGCCTCTTTCAATTGAAAGCAAGTTCTGCTACAAGAGGACATGGGATGAGTGTGAAAGGGGATAGATTCAGGAGTGATATGCGGAAATATTTCTTTACGGAAAGAGTAGTGGATCCATGGAATAGTCTCCCAGTGGAGGTGGTAGAGATAAGGACAGTAACTGAATTCAAAAAAGCATGGGACAAACACAAAGGATCTCTAAAGGTAAAAAGGGGACTGTTGTAGTTGTTGATATGGAAGGACAGACTAGATAGGCCATGTGGTCTTTTTCTGTCGTCATATTTCTGTTTCTACACAATCACAGGAGGCTGGGAGCTATGATTATATGGGTCAACATTCAAAGGTGCTTATCCAAATAGCAGCCACTGTTGTCCAGATACGTCCCCTATCTGCCAATATTTAGTGGCATTATGTGGATAGCACTACGGAAAATTATTAAAGACCATCTCAGAATTCTCAGGATAGTGTGAGGACTGAACAAGGTCAAAGCATGGGCAGTCTGCCTAACCATACAGAGAGTCATAATATTCAGTTTGCTAGCCATATACTGTAGGTATCTGCACAAATTAGGACAGCAAAAACGCACTGTTATCCAGGCAGCAGTGGTACTCACGTTGGCAGATAGTGTCATTGAATGTGGGTATTACATTTAACCACCGTGGCTGACATTTTAAAAAATGCTGACTGTGGTATTCAAATATCGAGCTGATAGCATGTTTTGAGGTCAGTTTTATAATCTAACAATTACAGCTTGGCAATGCATTTGAATATATGGAATTATTTTAAGCAGAGAGATACATATTGCAGAGAAAAGAAGCAAGGTGAGAAGCTAAGTAAAAGAGATGCTTTAGGTATGGAGAGTTGCATGGTAAAAAACAAAGAGGAGAGGCTACATAAATGACGGATAAGATGCAGTATCCTGGTTGTGGAAGCATGATGACTCTAAGGAGGGTAGTGTAGGAGGATCAAGCTTGTAGGACTGACAGGTAGGAAATATCATCAGGGCAGTGTTAGTAATAGCAACTGGGCAGACTGTGTGGTGTAACTGGTCCTCATCTGCTGATACCTTCTTTGTTACTTCCCAAAACTGTAGTGCAAATGGCTAGTAGCCATATTGGAGTCAGAGAATTCTGGCTTCTTTCACTGGACCAATTTAAAAGCAAAGATGTGGTTGTGTATGAGGTTTGAAAACCACATGTGGCATCTTTGGAGACTTTCTGGGGTGGTTCACCAAAAGGTATCACAGTCTGCAACCAATCTTATTTCATAATGTAGCAAAGCATTATGACTGCCAGATTCAGGGGCGGCTCAAGACAATCTGCTGCCTGAGGCGAGGGATGAGATGGCGCCCTCTCCCCCCATAGTGGGGGGGAGGGGCTCTCTCAAAACTCCAATCAGAGACTGAACCAAACTAAAAAGCTGATTGGATTCTATGGAGGAGATGCAAGATGTTTGCACACCAAGGAACTAAAAGAAAGACAGAATCACAGCACGGTTTTTAAAACTAAATTATAACTCATTCTTATTTTGTTGTTATAAACCGCATTATGGTTCTTGCTTTTTCTTTTTGAACATATGCTTTGCCTCCACAGAACCCTCTTCCTCAACAGTGGGTGCAGAGCAGAACCAGGACATTCATCCACAGAACTCAATATCTTTAAAAAAAACAATCTGATTCTGATCATCTCACTAACATTCTCCACTATCAGGCATATTGTGAACTAATACAAAACCCTAAAACAAAGTCACCGAGTATCTAAAGAGCAAATCTACCCTACCATACCATATCAGCACTAACTTCCAAAACTCACATAATGATCTCTCTCTTCGCATGATGTGTCCAAAGTATGAAAGTCGAAGTCTTGTCATCTGAGCTTCTAAAGAAAGCTTAGGTTTGATCTCCTCTAGTACTGACTGGTTTGTTCTTCAGGCAGTCCATGGTAAACTCACATAAGGAGTCCATCCAAAAAAAGCATCACTGTAAATACTGCAACATCCATACACCCTGGAACATCCATACACCTGTTTGAAAAGCTGAACAATTCAGATTACTAAAGTACAGATCCCTACATATAAACTCCATGTTAACAGAACACCGGGTCTTGGTCACACATTCAAAACACAGACCTTCACCAAGTACAGAATAAGTGACCATAACCTAAAAATAAACATATGTAGATAGAAATTAAACTGCAACCCCAAGAAAACCAGATTCTACATACAGTGCAATACCAGAGAACTAGAAAGAGATACATTTCCATGTACTGTATAAAATATTAAGATAGCACCAAGTCTGATAATCACATTGAAAATAAAATTCTCTTCTACCTCTGTTGTCTGATCAGTTTATTCTCTGATCATGTAGGTCCCAATCTGAGGTGTCTGATTCTGTTAAAGTTGAGTCCACCGGCGCGCTGAGTGTTGAGAGCATTTCCTGTCTCATGTGAGACAGGAAATGCCCTTGTTTACCATCAGTGCTCTGGCGGGCTCAAATTTAAACAGAGCCATGGGAAAGAAGGAAGATGCCGTTCCTTCTTGCGGCTCTGCAGAGGTGAGTCAGGGCGCCGGGCTTCAGGCCTCCCCGGCTTTCTCTGAAACCGGGCAGGCAAGAGCGGGGCCTCCTGGGGCAGTGGCGGGGCAGAGGGGTTGATTCTGCCTTCTGCCGATGCTGAGAAGCAAGAACAAAAAATAAACTCCAAATAGGCACTTCAACAAAAGTTGTCCAAAAAGAAAAGAAAAAAACAGAAAAAACTAAAATACACAAAGAAAATATAACACCCAAACAACATGAAATTGGGAGGCGGCAAATGAAGGTGGGAAACAGGCTCAGGCAAAAAAGAGGAAAAAAGACCTCAGCATACCTCCAACCAATAGTCTAGGAGGAATCGAGACCTGTTATAGGGCAAAACATGCCTCAGAAAATAACAGTGCTCTACTCACATCAACGGTCAGAAAAAAACCTCTTAAGCCTGTGAAAAAACAGTCCCCACATAAGTATGACCCCTTCCCTAGAAGAGCAACCTCAGTGGCAAATAGCAATAGAAAAGCACTTAACTAGAATGTCACCATCAGTCCAGAAGATCAGTCCAAAAGTGAGTAGCAGTGAAAAAGCACTCAACACTCAGTTGGAACATCGCTATCAGTCCAGAGGATCACAAGGAAACGGGAGCCCCGACATCTGATGTTTCGCCTTGCGGCTTCTTCAGGGAGCTCCAGAGCAGACCAGATCTGAAAAACAAAAGAAAACCAACTGGGGTTGCAAACAAAAAAACACATAAAACAAAAAGGGCGAAAAAAGAAAAGAAAGGAAAAACTCCAAAAAAGAAAAAAGAAAAGAAGAAAAACAAAATCAAAAATCAAATACAAAACAGGTCCAAAAACCATACCTGAAAACATGAAGGGGCGCATCCAGAAAACAGAAAAACAGAAAAAAGGGGGGCTGGCACATGCTCATAAGTGACGGACCAAGGAACCGGCGAACCTTTCCAAAAGCGCCAGACAAAAGGACGCCAGCGCATGCGTTATAAAACATCTAAACCAATGACGTCAATGACCAGTCCCTTTAAAAAGTAAAAAAGCAGAATTCCCCAACATGTCCACAAAAAAAACCTCAGCTATCGCCTGTCTAAAATTATTCAGCGACATTCTCATATAATTCAAGTGACCCCTGGTCTAGGTCAATGTTCCATTAGATCAGTCTATACTAAAGGATCTAATTTGAAAGATCTTCTGTGTCCCTCTGCGTTTTGTGGATTATCTGCTCCATCTGCACTAGTTTCTCCTTCTTCACCGTTGGACCATCGTAGCTGTGGACACTGTTCTGTTTGTTCCATCATGGAGATTTGTTCTGCCTTTCATCATAATCACCAGACTTATCGTTTGTTTCACTCTACTACCTGTGCAAGTACATATGTTGTATACTTGCTTCGTTGCCCCTGTGGTCTTGCCTATGTAGGGAAAACCAGCCGGGAGTTACGAACGCGGCTTATTGAACATCAGAGTCGCCTTCGTAACCGTGTCGAAGGCGCACCGCTCGTCCAACATTTTCAATCTTTTGGGCACAATTTTGAAGATTTGAAGTGTTTGGTGATCACACAATGTACGCCGTCAGTGTACGGTGGGGATCGCAATAAACTTCTTATTCGACTTGAACAACGCTGGATATTTTCCCTTAACACGGTCAGTCCTTTTGGACTGAATGATTCCATTGAGTGGCACAGCTGCTTCTGATGGTTGTTATGTTCCGCTTCTGTTTTTCCCCCTTTTTTGGGGGGGAATTCATCACTGTTTTGGGGCTTTTTTGTGGACATGTTGGGGAATTCTGCTTTTTTACTTTTTAAAGGGACTGGTCATTGACATCATTGGTTTAGATGTTTTATAACGCATGCGCTGGCGTCCTTTTGTCTGGTGCTTTTGGAAAGGTTTGCCGGTTCCTTGGTCTGGCGCTTATGAGCGTGTGCCAGCCCCCCTTTTTTCTGTTTTCTGGATGCCCCCTTCATGTTTTCAGGTATGGTTTTTGGACCTGTTTTGTATTTGATTTTTGATTTTGTTTTTCTTCTTTTCTTTTTTGGAGTTTTTCCTTTCTTTTCTTTTTTCTCCCTTTTTTGTTTTATGTGTTTTTTTGTTTGCAACCCCAGTTGGTTTTCTTTTGTTTTTCAGATCTGGTCTGCTCTGGAGCTCCCTGAAGAAGCCGCAAGGCGAAATATCAGATGTCGGGGCTCCCGTTTCCTTGTGATCCTCTGGACTGATAGCGATGTTCCAACTGAGTGCTTTTTCACTGCTACTCACTTTTGGACTGATCTTCTGGACTGATGGTGACATTCTAGTTAAGTGCTTTTCTATTGCTATTTGCCACTGAGGTTGCTCTTCTAGCGAAGGGGCCATACTTATGTGGAGACTGTCTTTTCGCAGGCTTAAGAGGTTTTTTTTCTGACCGTTGATGTGAGTAGAGCACTGTTATTTTTTGAGGCATGTTTTGCCCTATAACAGGTCTCGATTCCTCCTAGACTATTGGTTGGAGGTATGCTGAGGTCTTTTTTCCTCTTTTTTGCCTGAGCCTGTTTCCCACCTTCATTTGCCGCCTCCCGATTTCATGTTATTTGGGTGTTATATTTTCTTTGTTTATTTTAGTTTTTTCTGTTTTTTTCTTTTCTTTTTTGACAACTTTTGTTGAAGTGCCTATTTGGAGTTTATTTTTTGTTCTTGCGTGTTACTGGCTCCTTGAGGAAATATTTTGTATATAGTCTGATGCTGAGAAGCAGCAGCAGCAGCTTGTACACCCCCTTTTTTTCATTTTAAAATGTGAAGGTGGAGTAGGGTAGTTGTTTTGGGGGCATTTTTTGCTGCCCCCAAAGGTTTGCCGCCTGAGGCGGCAGCCTCACTCCACCTCATTATAGAGCCACCCCTGGCCAGATTAGTCTATTTGAAAACAGAGAAATAAAAGTCAAACAAATTGGAGGCAACATTTATTTAAAAGCCTTTCTTTGTCTGCACTATCCAAACCTCTAGGTGGATTACAAGAGTACATATACAATCCATCACATCAATACACAATAGAGCACCTAAAATGTCTATTTAGATCCCACATGCACATACTAAATACCTTCCCTCACCTGCTGCACAGTTCATACTAGGCCACATTTGCAAAGGCCTGTTGGAACAAGTAAGCTTTCAGCTCTTGCAAAATGAAATCATATCAGACATCATCTTCAAAATTAGCTAGTTAAAACCTTATATAATCCAGGAGCCACCACAGATAGCATGGGGTCTTGTTATACACTAAAACATACCTGCCAATGGGCAGGGCCTGCCCCAGAGTTCGTTCAAGATGTTGAGCCATATGCACCCCTCCTCCCGGCTGTCAGAATCTATTGTCTAGCATTGAACGTACTGCTGTTTGCCGCCCCAAAGAAGCTGGTACCCGAGGCAGCTGCCTAGTTTACCTTGTAGTTGGGCTGAAACATCCAGCAACATCATGTTTGCAGACCTCAACACATGAGGGGGGCAGTATATACACATAGGTAAGAAATTCCATGGTGCTTCAAACTGTACAGCTTAGAATACCAACATTATAATTTTAAATATAATACGCCATCATACTGGTAACCAATGCCATCTGAATTAAATCGGAGAAATGTGTTCCAATCTCCCCATGCTGATGAAGCAAAAATGGAAACAAAATTGCATAATAAAAACTTTTTCAAGTATGTTAAGTGTCATCGAGTCGGTGTCGACTCATGGCAACCCTCTGGATAGTTGTCCTAAAATTGTGTTTGGTCTTCAGTCAGGAGGCTCATTGTTGACAGACTGGTACCCGTAGCTGTTATTGTATCGATCCATCTCATTGCTGGCCTTCCTCTTTTGCGTTGACCTTCTATCTTGCCAAGCATGATGTCTTCCTCTAATTATCTCTCTCTTCACATAATGTGTCCAAAGTATGAAAGTTGAAGTCTTGTCATCTGAGCTTCTAAAGAAAGCTTAGGTTTCATCTCCTCTAGAACTGACTGGTTTGTTCTTCTGGCAGTCCATGGTATATGCAGTATTCGCTGCCAGCACCATAATTCAAAAGCATCAATTTTCTTCCTGTCTGTCTTTTTCACTGTCCAGCTTTCACATCCATATGATGTTATTGAAAATACCATGGCTTGAACAAGTGGAATCTTTGTATGGAGAGAGACATCTCTGCTCTTGAGAATCTTGTCTAGGTCTTTCATAACCATTCTGCCAAGAGCAATGCATCGTCTGATTTCTTGACTGCTTGTTGCTTCTTTATTGATAGTTGATCCAAGTAGGTTAAAGTTGTCCACTATTAGAGGCAGAACAAGATCGGCTTTCCTAAAGCTACGAGAGTTAAAGAAAAAGTTCCAGCCTCGAATTTGAATGTTACAAGATGCTCAAGGTTCTATGTTGAATGATGCTGAGAAGATCAAGAAAAGGGGGAAAGAATATACAGAGTTTTTATATGATAAAAATTAAGTGGGCCAACAGCCATGTCAACCTTTACCTTATGATCCGGAACCATTGGTGATGAAAGAAGAAGTTGAAGCAGCATTGAAAGCCTTATCAAAGAACAAAGCACCAGGCATTGATGGCATTCCTATAGAAGTATTACATCAATCCTTCAATTCCTTCTCCTTCAACGATGAACTTGTTGATTTTGCCAGTTGTCATGATCTTTGTCTTCTTTACATTAAGGTACAGGCCCATTTTGAGACTATGCTCTTTGATCGTGAAAAGCAAATGTTTCAGAATATCTTCACTTTCAGCCAGTAATGTGGTATCATCAGCATAGGGAAGTTTGTTGATGAGACTTCCACCAAACCTCACACCTCTGTTGTCTTCATACAATCCTGCTTCTCTGATGATTTGTTCTGCATATAAATTAGACAGGTAGGGGGAAAGTATGCAGCCTTGTCTTACACCTTTGCTGATTTTAATCCATTCTGTTTCTCCTTGTTCCATCCAAACTGTTGCTTCTTGATCAATGTACAGATTGTGCAAGAGAACAATCATGTATTCTGGTATACCCATGCTTCTTAATGTGGCCCAGAGTTTCTCATGGTTTACACAGTTAAAAGCCTTGCTATAGTCGATAAAGCACAAATAGATATCCTTTTGGTATTCTTTAGTCTTTTCAAGGATCCATCTCACATCCGCGATGATGTCTCTCGTTCCTCGCCCTTTCCTGAACCCTGCTTGCACTTCAGGTAGTTCTTGTTCCAGGTATGGTTGTTGTCTCTGTTGAATAATCCTCAGTAGAATCTTGCTGCCATGTGGGATCAGAACGATTGTGTGATAATTTCTACAGTCAATTGGATCACCTTTCTTTAGTATGGTATAAACACAGATCTTTTCCAGTCAGTTGGCCATGATGTGGTCTTCCAAATTTCTTGGCAGAGCCTTGTAAGTATGGTAACAGCTGCATCAGATTGGTGTGATATTTCTGTAGGAATGCCATCAATACCTGGTGCTTTGTTCTTTGATAAGGCTTTCAATGCTGCTTCAACTTCTTCTTTCATCACCAATGGTTCCAGATCATAAGGTACAGGTTGACATGGCTGTTGGCCCACTTAATTTTTATCATATAAAAACTCTGTATATTCTTTCCCCCTTTTCTTGATCTTCTAAGCATCATTCAACATAGAACTTGAGCATCTTGTAACATTCCAATTCGAGGCTGGAACTTTTTCTTTAACTCTCGTAGCTTTAGGAAAGCCAATCTTGTTCTGCCTCTAATAGTTTCTGCTTCTATTTCCTTGCATGTATCATTGTAGGTCTTTTCCTTATCCTGTCTTGCTGCACATTGGAAATCTCTGAGTTCTGTGATTGTCTGTCTCTCTCCTCTGGCTTTAGCTTCACTGCGTTGCTGGGCAATTTTCAGTTTCTTCCATCATCCATTTTGGTCGTTTTTGTTTTTTCACCTTTTGTAGAGACTTCTCGCTTTCTTCCAACACAACCAAAAAACCTGTGAGAGAGTCAGTTGGACCATTGGATGATAGAGGGTATAAGGGGCGCTAAGGGAGGACGAGGCCATAGAGCAGATTGAATACATTTTTTACTTCAGTCTTTATGGAAGAAAATGTAGGGACATTACCCATACCTGAAATGGTATTTAAAGGTGATATATTGGAAGAATTGAAAGAAATATCGATAAACCGGGAAGATATATTACAACTATTTAATAAACTGAAGAGTAGTAAATCACCTGGACTGTATGGTATACATCCAAGGGTGTTGAAAGACCTGAAAGATGAGATTACTAATAGCAGGTCTGCAATCTGTGAACTATCATTAAAATCATCTGTAGTACCTGAAGATTGGAGAATGACCAATGTAACACCAATTTTTAAAAAGGGTTCTAGGGGTGATCCAGGAAACTACAGACCAGTGAGCCTGACATCAGTACTGGACAAAATGGTAGAAACCATCATAAAGAATAAAATTACTGAACATGTAGCGAGTCATGGTTTAATGGCAGAAAGCCAACATGGATTTAGCCAAGGAAAGTCTTGTTATACTAACCTGTTATATTTTTTGAAAGTGTGAATAAACAGTCAGAGGTGAACCGGTCAATACCTGGATTTTCAGAAAGCATTTGACAAGATCTCTCATGAGAGACTCATAGCCAAATTAAAAAGTCATGGGATAGGAGGCAGTGTACTTTGTGGATCAGGAACGGGTTAAAAGATAGAAAGCAGAAAGTAGGGCTGAATAGCCAATTTTCTCAATGGAGAAAGGTGAAAAGTGGAGTAACCCAGAGTTCTGTGCTAGGCCCACTGCTTTTTAACATCTGTATAAATGACCTGGAAATGGAATAATGAGTGAGGTAATCAAATCTGCAGATGACACAATATTATTCAAAGTAGTTAAGACACAAGAGAATTATGAAAAATTGCAAGAGGACCTTAGTAAATTGGAAGACTGGATTGTTCAAATGGCAATGAAATTTAATGTGGACAAGTGCAAAGTTATGCACCTAGGAAAGAACAACCCAAACTACAGTTACATGATGCAAGATTTTACATTAGGAACTATCACTTAGGAAAAAGATTTAAATATCATCGTCAATAATACATTAAAACCCTCCTCCCAGTGTGCAGAGGTGGCTAAGAAAGCAAATAGAATGTATAAGAATCATCAGGAAAGGAATGGAGAATAAAACAGAGGATATTATAATGCCTCTGTATTGTTCCATGGTGCAACTGCACCATGAATATTGTGTGCATTTCTGGTTGCCATATCTTAAAAAGGATACAGCTGAATTAGAAAAGGTACAGAGAAGACCCACCAAAATACTAAAGTGGATGGATGCAATGCCCCTAGGAGGAAAGATTTAAAAGGTTAGGGCTTTTCAACTTGGAAAAGAGCGGAGATATGATAGAGGTCTATAAATTAATGAATGGAATGGAACAGGTAAAGGTAGATTGGTTGTTTATGCCATCAAAAAGTAGAAAGACAAGGGGACATGCAATGAGGCTACAGTGTAACCTATTTAAGACTAATATGAGAAAATATTTTTTCACTAAATGCATAATCAAACTCGAATTCGTTACCGGAGGATGTAGTAAAAGCGGTTAGTATAGCTGTGTTTAAAAAAGGTTTGGACAAGTTCTTGGAGGAAAGATAAAAAAATCATTATTAAAGAGGATCCTGGAAATCCACTGCTTGCCACGGGGAGAGCATTATGGAACCTGTGTGTCTTTTTGGGAACTTGCCAGGTACTTGTGACCTAGATTGGCCACTGTTGAGAACAGGATACTGGGCTTGATGGACCTTGGTCTGACCCAGTATGGCATTTCTTACGTTCTTATAAATAAATTGCATGCACTAACTTAAATTCCGCCAAAGCAGCCCTCTTCAATGCGGAGAGGGGTGGGGCTCGGGCAGAAAGGGAACGCACAAAGCGAAGGCGGCAGCAGCGCAATAAACTAGCAAGCTCCTTTCTTTGCCCTTTTCTACCTCCAGACTTTGGTCCTTTCACCTCACTGCTCCTTATGCTTGGAATAAACTTCCTGAGTCTGTGCGTCAGGCTTCATCCCTGCCCCTTTTCAAGTCTAAGCTAAAGGCTCACCTCTTTAAGGCTACCTTGTTCCTTATGTCTCCTTACCCTTCCCTATTCTATCCTCTTTCTCACTTTTGTCTTGTCTGATTTAGATTGTAATCTCTGACAAGTAGGGACTGTCTTTATCTTTCTTTGTACAGCGCTGTGTATGCCTAGTAGTGCTTCATAAATGTTTATTAATAATAATAATAATAATAATGACAGACAATCTCTGTCCTTGAAATGTTTAAAGTCAGGGTTTTTTTCTTTACTTAAGACTAAAATGCAACTCCCCCTCCACTCCCCCGAAAAACAATTGTCTTAGAAAGAAGCATCCACCCAAAGCAAAAGGAAAAATTTAAATTCTGATTCTTCCTCAAAGTGCCATCAACAGACTTGCCCTGCATATGCTTGTTTCCTTACAATTGGTCCTTTGTTCCTCTTCGCTCTCCAGGTTGCCCTGCGGCAAGCAGAAGTGTTCCTCACAACATCTGGCTTTTTCATCACGGGTTTAGTTCTGTATCGGGTGCTGGCTTGTATCATGCTTAATTATATACAAAAGAAAGAAAGGCTCGCTTGTATGGCAGCTAGTTAACTGCTTTGGCACTGCTTTTCTCCATGTCCTCCTAGCTGCCGCTCTCGCCAGTGAACAGGATGTATGCCCCACTGTGGGCACTACCCTCGTGAATTCTGCCATAAGTATTGGTAAATATTTTGTTTTAATCAGGTTTAGGAAAACAAATATTTTCAGACAGGGAAAGGAGATCAGATTTTCTCTCTGCTTTATTTGGAAATTGCACCCTTAACTTCAACCATTTAGGTGAGACATCAGTGCGAATGTGGCTGCTTTAACATCTGCTACTTCTGCACCCCACTTGGCCATCTACACGGCTAACAGTATACATGGGGGTATGTTTACAAAGCAGCGGTAGTGTCCTCCATGTGATATCAGAGCCGCGGCCATTGGGCCGTGGCCCCCGATATCACACGGAGGATACTAATGCTGCTTTGTAAACATATCCCATGGTACTGCTCCAGGAGTGCCCCAAGTCTTGCCACTTTTTCCGATGGATAATTTTAGCCACATAATGATTTATATGTCCAAAATTATCCATTCAAATACCTGGATTTTTTTTAAAGCATGTACTCAGCAGTGCCACTACCAGCCACATAAATGCTTTTGGATATTGGCCTTGAGCATGATTAATATCTGGTAAAACATCTTAAGACGCGATTTAAATCTCTGCAATCTGAAAATTATTTGTGTTACAATGTAGGGAAAAATGAACACAGCTAAAGAGTAAACTTTTTTTTTATTTCCATCTATTTTTATTTCTTCCATAAATATTAAGAATGACCACACAGCCAATTCAGAATGCAGTTACTGCGTAGGTCAATAGATCTGATTGGCTACTTTAGGGTCAAGCTAATCTCTGATAGGTCTTCACTGTTTCACCAGTGAAAGGAAGGAAAAACGATATTGTTCTTCAGCAGATGGCATACTACAAAACAAAACAAAAGTATCTGCTGTGATCTGTGAAGAAATATCTGGTGAGTAGGCAGTTCTGCTGGAAGGCTCTTACGTGAACACCTGTACACAATAGCCAAAGTCATTCAGTAAGAATGTCGACATGAAAAAACTAAATATAATGTTAGCCAAATCTGGTTATAATATTTTGAACCGTGCTATATAAATTAGTGGAAAAATTCTAGTGAAATATGGAGTCCTCAGCAGAATGTAGCAGCTGCCGAAAACCTATTATAAAGCAATTTCCAGGAGGTTTTGAGTGGGATAGAAAGCAGCAAATGGCGGGGAGAGGAATAGGGAATTCAAGCAGGTTGTACATTGCCAGTTATTTTGTATTTAGTAGCAGTGAACCTGCTAATGGAACAAGCAGAGAGAGCAGAGTCTTAAACCCGTCAGCAGGGAGGCAGCTCTGAGGAGAATCTCTACAGACAGAGAAGTATAACGATAATTCTAGGCACTGCAAGTGAAGCAGCTTAGCATTAAGTTACATTTAAAAAGTTGTCAGTTGGGAATAGATTTTATTTAACAGTATTTTTAAACCGCCTTATCTTATTAATCAAGGTGGTATCACAGCAAACAATCGGGTAAGGTGATTGTGTTAAACATGCAGTGAGGGTGAAATTTAGTTGAGTGTGTGTTTGTATTGTGTGCTAGATTGGTTTGAGCTATGTACAATGTGGGCTATATACAGTGGTGCTAAAAACATTTTCTATACATACAGTGTTTAGGCGCTATCATGTGCTGTTATACATTCTCTTAGGTTATGTGATGTGTCCATAGTGTTCTATGAACAGCATGGTTTTTAGCTGTTTTCTAAAGTCTTTGAGGTCTGTAGTTGCCCTCAAGTCGTCCGGTAGTTTGTTCCATATCGTTGGAGCAGCCATGGAGAGTGCTCTGTCTGTTGTGTCCTTGCGTGTGTGTTTGAATTCACTTGGGGTGCTGACTCGGTGGTGTGTTTGTTTTCTTCTAGGACGTGTGCTGGTGTCTGGTTGTATGAGGGTGTGCAGGCTGTTGGCTGATGTGTACTGATTTATCTTAAATAGGTTTATGATGGTTTTGTATCTGATGCGTGCACCGATTGGTAGCCAGTGTAAGTCCTTTAAGGTAGGTGTGATGTGCTCCTGTCTCGTAGTTTGGTTTAGTGTTGGTTGAAAATAAGAGTCAATTTTCAAAGGCATGTACCCGCTCAACCAGATCAATGTCTGGGACTGAAAATGGCGCCACCCCTCCACCCAAGACTGTTTAAATTTTGGTTGGACAGCTAAATGCCTGGCCAAAAAAGTTATTTATATGTAGGCATGCTGGAATAAGACCAAACATGTATCCAAATAGCATGGATATTTGACCACAGTCCAAAGATGTCTGCATAAAGATATGCAAATATAATTAACCTGCTAGATTCAGTAGCATAACGTTAACTGCCGTTAACATTAACTGGATAACAGAGGTCTGCATGCAAATCAATATATGTGTGTATAACTACAAATTAATTCATGCACAATTGAGTGTGTGCATTTTTAAGTTCTCACAAGCATGCAATGTGCACCCAAACAAACAAAAAGGCCAAATAAACACAAAAATGCCCAAAAATCGGGAAAAGAGTCCTTTTAAACAAACCTGAACCAAACTTTTTTTGGCTGTGCACACCCCTACCAAATAGGTTATCTAGTTCACTTTAGTAAACACACGCCTGTAACTTATTAAAGTGTGGTAAAGGCTAATGCAAGAGTTTCCATACATGCGATGACCATTAAAGTGCGCTAAAAATGCAGTTGCAGCACAGGCGATTTAGGGCCAGAGTGTAGGTGTTGACTGCACATTGCGGTTAGCTTGCTCATCAGCATGTGCCCACTGTCAATGTCAGTTAATGTGGGTACACTTACCACCATCTCAATGGGTGGCAGTACCTGAACCCACGGTACTCCCAGCAATCAGATTACTGCAGGGGTGGTGCTAGAGTTGCATTAACTGCATGGGGACATGCATGCCCCCATTCATTAGTATGGATTCTCCATAGAAACATAGAAATATGACGACAGAAAAAGACCACATGGCCTATCTAGTCTGTCCTTCCATAACAACTACAACAGTCCCCTTTTTACCTTTAGAGATCCTCTGTGTTTGTCCCATGCTTTTTTGAATTCAGTTACTGTCCTCATCTCTACCACCTCCACTGGGAGACTATTCCACGGATCCACTACTCTTTCCGTAAAGAAATATTTCTGCATATCACTCCTGAATCTATCTCCCTTCACCCTCATCCCATGTCCCCTAATAGCAGAACTTGCCTTCAATTGAAAGAGGCTCTCTCCCTGAACATTTATGCCACGGAGGTATTTAAACATCTCAATCATATCACCTCTATCACACCTTTCCTCTAAGGTGTACATATTAAGATCCTTCAGTCTGTCCTCATATGCTTTATAATGAAGACCACTAATCATTTTAGTAGCCACCCTCTGCACCGACTCCATCCTCTTCACATCCTTTTGAAGGTGCGGTCTCCAGAATTGCACACTATACTCCAAATGAGGTCGCACCAAAGACTTATACAGAGGCATTATCACCTCCTTTTTTCTGCTAGCCATTCCTCTCCGTATGCACCCAAGCATCCTTCCAGCGTTTGCCGTTGCCTTTTCTACCTGTTTAGCTACTTTAAGATCATCAGACACAACCACGCCTAGGTCCCGCTCTTCTTTAGTGGACAAAGGTACTTCACCCCCTATACCATATTGCTCCCTTGGATTGCTGCAGCCCAAATGCATGACCTTACATTTTTTAACATTAATTCCCAGCTGCCAAATTCTAGACCATTCTTCAAGCTTAGCTAGATCCTTCCTCATGTTATCTACCCCTTCCTGGGTGTCTACTCTATTGCAGATTTTGGTATCATCCGCAAAGAGGCAAACCTTACCTGAAAGCCCTTCCGCTATATCACTAACAAAGATGTTAAAAAGAATCGGACCAAGGACAGATCCCTGGGGCACACCACTGATAACATCCTTCTCCTCAGAGTGAGCTCCATTTATTTGTACTCTTTGTCGCCTCCCACCCAACCAATTTCTAACCCAAGCAGTAACTTTAGGGTCCATCCCTAGGGTGCTCAGTTTGTTTATAAGTCGCCTGTGAGGAACAGTGTCAAAGGCTTTACTGAAATCTAAATTCACCACATCTAGGGCTCTCCCTCGGTCGAACTCCCTGGTCACCCAGTCAAAGAAATCAATCAGATTTGTCTGACAAAACCTGCCTCTGGTGAATCCATGCTGCCTCGGATCCTGTAATCCGCTGGACTCCAGAAACCTCACTATTTTCTCTTTCAGCAGCGTTTCCAATAATTTACTCACCACCAAAGTTAAACTAACCGGCCTGTAGTTTTCAACCACATCCTTACTTCCGCTTTTGTGTAAAGGCACCACATGAGCCTCTCTCCAGTCCTTTGGCACCACTCCCGACTCCAACGAGGCATTGAAAAGGTCAGTCAGTGGAGCTGCTAGAACATCCCCAAGTTCCCTCAGTATTCTCGGTTGTATCCCATCCGGTCCCATCGCTTTGTCTACTTTAAGCTGAGATTGTTTCTCACGAACACAGTCTTTTGAAAATTGTTCAAGATGTCCTTTGCTTCTGTTCCTATCTGTGGGTGTTTTCTGAGGTCCTGCTCCTGGTTCTTCATCTGTGAACACAGAACAAAAATATTTGTTAAGCAATTCCGCTGTATCCTTATCAGCTTCTACATATTCCTCCCCTGCACCCTTGAGTCTGACAATACCACTCTTGCCCTTCCTCTTCTCACTAATATATCTGAAAAATGTCTTATCCCCCCATTTTATTGCCCTGACTATTTCCTCCTCCTTTTGAATCTTTGCCTTCTTGACTACTTTGCTAGTTTCTCTAAGTTTTTCCAAATACAGATGCCTGTCTTCCTCTCTCTATGATCTCTTGTATTTCATGAAGGCCTCCCTCTTTTTCTTCACTTTTTCAGCTACTTCTTTCGAAAACCATAGCGGTCTCCTTTTCCTTTTACCTTTATTTACCATTTTAACAAAAAGGTTGGTTGCCCCTGCAGCAGAGGTCAATCATGGCTATAATGACAGCAACAACTTTTTCAGCGCGCTCAGGTGCGCCTGTGCCTGCGCCTGATGGAACCACGCCTGAGGGCCTCGCCAGAGGGCCCTTTGGCATAGCCCTTAGGCATGGGCCCACCAGGACGGGACTGCCAAGAAAGGACCACAAACTGCCCAGCACAGCAAATCACCACCAACATGGAGAGACGTCAAATCACAAGCGTCCAAAGAGCCCTAGCACACCATGTATGCCAAAAGCAAGAAAAGCCTCCATCCGTGGATGCCAAAAGCAAGAAAAGCTTCCATCAAGGAAGCTAACAAAAGTTACAGCGCAGTAATAATAATGGGTGATTTCAATTACCCCGGTATCGACTGGGTCAGTGTCACATCAGGACATACTAGGGAGATAAAGTTCCTAGATGAAATAAATGACTGCTTCTTAGAGCAGCTGGTTCATGAACCGACCAGAGGGGAAGCCATATTAGACCTAGTCCTTAGTGGAACACCAGTTCTAGTGCAAGAGATAAGGGTGTTGGGGCCACTTGGCAATAGTGATCATAGCATGATCGCGTTTGATTTAATTAGTGGAGGAGGGATAGTAAGGAAATCCACAGTACTACCTTTTAACTTTCGAAAGGGAGACTATGATAAAATGAGGAAAATAGTTAAGAAAAAACTAAAAGGAGCAGTTGCAAAGGTTAAAGACTTACATCAAGCTTGGGTGTTGTTGAAAAATACTATCTTGGAAGCCCAGACCAGCTGTATTCCACGCTTTAAGAAAAGTGGAAGGAAGTCCAAAAAACTGCCAGCATAGTTTAAAGGTGAGGTCAGAAAGGCTGTTGTTGCCAAAAAAGCATCTTTCAGGAAATGGAAAAAAAGAGCCAAACGACGAAACCTGGAAACAGCACAAGAACTGGCAAGTCAAATGCAAGGCATTGATAAGGCAGGCAAAGGGAGAATTTGAGAAGAAGCTTGCTGCGGAAGCAAAAACGCGAAATAAACTTTTTCAAGTACATTTGTTGCAAAAAAACCTGTGAGAGAGTCAGTTGGTCCATTAGATGATAGAGGGGTTAAAGGGGCTCTAAGAGGCGACAAGGCAATAGCGGAGAGACTGAATGAATTCTTTGCTTCGGTCAATACTGAGGAAGATGTAGGGATGTTACCCATAACTGAAGTGGTATTTAAAGGTGCGGAAGAATTTAAGGAAATATCGATACATCGGGAAGATGTATTACAACTATTAGATAAACTGAAGAGGAACAAATCACATGGGCCAGATGGTATACATCAAAGGGTGTTGAAACAACTGAAATATGAGATTGCAGACCTGCAATTAGTAATCTGTGAATTTTCATTAAAATCATCTGTAATAACTTAAGATTGGAGGATCGCCAATGTAATGCCAATTTTTAAAAAGGGTTCCAGGGGTGTTCGGGGAAACTACAGACTGGTGAGCCTGATGTCAGTACTGGGCAAAATGGTAGAAACCATCATAAAGAATAAAATTACTCAGCATGTAGATAGTCATGGCCTAATGGGAGATGGCCAACATGACTTTAGACAAGGAAGATCTTGTCTTACTAATCTGTTATGTTTTTTTGAAGGTGTGAATAAACAGGTGGACAAAGGTGAGTCGGTTGATATAGTGTATCTGGACTTTCAGAAAGCCTTTGACAAGGTCCCTCATCAGAGACGTTTGGCAAAATTAAAGAGTCATGGGATAGGAGGCAGTGTACTACTGTGGATCAGGAACTGGTTAAAAGATAGAAAGCAGAGGGTAGGGATAAATTGACAATTTTCCCAATGGAGAAAGGTGAATAGTGGTATACCCCAGGGATCTGTGCTGAGTCCGCTGCTTTTTGACATATTCATAAATGACCTGGAAAAGGGAATAACGAGTGAGGTTATCAAATTTGCAGATAACACAAAACTATTTAAAGTTGTTAAAACCCAAGAGGATTCTGGAAAATTGCAAGAACATCTTGATAAATTGGAAGACTGGGCATCAAAATGGCAGATGAAATTTAATGTGGACAAGTGCAAAGTTATACACCTAGGGAAGAACAACCCAGACTATGGTTACACGATGCAAGGTTCCACATTAGGAACCACCACCCAGGAAAATGATTTAGGCGTCATTGTGGATAAAGCATAGTTACTCACCTGTAACAGGTGATCTCCGGGAACAGCAGGAATTTAGTCTTCACATATGGGTATCGTCAGTACCGACAGAGCCTGCGCGGGAACGCTCCCCAGCATCCAATTAGGAAGCTTTTGGGAGCATCCCATGGCACCTGCGTGCTGCCTTCCCGCCTTTCCCAACTGCCTCTCTCCAGTTGAGTTTAAAGCTGAGACAAAGAGAGAGAGAGAGAGAGGGAAAGGGAAAGAGATAGATAGAGAGATACAACTCCTAGGGGAGGTGGGTGGGTTGTGAAGAATAAATTCCTGCTGTTCCCGGAGATCACCTGTTACAGGTGAGTAACTATGCCTTCTCCAGGAACAAGCAGGAATGTAGTCTTCACATATGGGGACTCCCTAGCTTTCGATGCCAGGGAGAGACCCCAGAAGTTGTCTGTCCCTGTGAAGGGCTCCACTTCCCCCCATGGATCTCTGGCATCCAACCAAGAACGGCGGGTAGGACTTGATTAGGTATGGAACAGGTGTTGGAGAACAGCCTGACCAAACAAGGCATCCCGGCGGGAGTCCTTGTCCAAGCAGTAATGGGCTGTGAAGGTATGAACCGAGGCCCAAGTGGCTGCTCGACGGATGTCGTCGATAGACACAGTGTAGATGAGCCAGTGAAGCTGCCATGGCTCTCACATTGTGAGCTGTGACATGGCCCTCCAGAGAAAGGTTCTTACTCTGATAAGCAAAGGAAATACACTGTGCAATCCAGTTGGACAGTGTTCTCTTGGAGACTGGAAGTCCCAAATGAGAAGGATCAAGAGCAAAAAAGAGTTGAGAGGACTTTCTATGTTGCTGTGTTCTTTGCAAGTAAAAGGCTAAAGCTCTTTTACAGTCCAGAGTATGAAGATTCCTTTCTGCATTTGATGCATGAGGTCTTGGAAATAACACAGGCAGGTAGACCGCTTGATTAAGATGAAAAGGCGAGACCACCTTTGGCATAAAGTGTGGATGAGTCCTAAGGACTACCTTGTCATGATGGAACCTTGTATAAGGTGGATCAGCTACTAGTGCCTGCAACTCACTGATGCGGCGTGCTGATGTGATTGCAATGAGAAAGATAACCTTCCAAGAAAGGAATTTCAATGAGGTAGTAGCTAAGGGTTCGAAAGGTGGCTTCATGAGCTGACCAAGAACCAGGTTTAAGTCCCATGCCACCGGTGGTGGCCTAATGGGAGGCTTAGTTAGAAGAAGGCCTCTCATAAATCTTGCTATAAGAGGATGGGAGGAGATAGGTTGTCAATTTAGAGGCTTGAGAGAAGCTGCAGTAGCACTCAAATGGACTCTTACTGAATTAGTTTTAAGTCCTGCATTGGATAAATGAAGGAGATACTCCAGTAATGATTCCAGAGGTATCGCAAGGGGGTTAAGACCCTTCTGAGAACACCATATGGTAAACCTTTTCCACTTGAAAGCATAAGAGCATCTTGTGGAAGGCTTCCTGGAAGCATAAAGGACATCCTTTACTTGCTGAGGGAGGTTAAGATCATGAAGATCTAAGCCTTCAGCAACCAAGCTCTGAGATGCAGAGATTGGGGATTGGGATGCCATAACATTCCGTCCTCCTGAGACAGGAGATCTGGAGCAGATCCTAACTCCAGGGAGGGAGCTTGAGAGAGATGTAGAAGCAGAGGGTACCACACTTGTCGTGGCCAATGTGGAGCTATGAGAATCATACACCCTCTGTCTCTCTGAAGCTTGAATAGCATTTTTGGAATTAGGGGAATGGGTGGAAAGGCATAAAGGAAGTCTTGACCCCAGTGAAGGAGGAAAGCATCCCTGGCCTGAGAGCCCTGAGCCGGAATTCTGGAACAGAACCGGGGAAGTCTGGCATTCAACGGACTTGCAAAGAGGTCTATGTCCAGGGTTCCCCAAATTTGAAAAATCTTGGCCACCTGGTCTGCATGTAGAGATCATTCGTGTGGAAGCAGAACTCGACTGAGTCTGTCTGCCCAAGAGTTTTGTATTACTGGGAGATACACTGCCAGGAGATGAATCTGATGCTCTCTGGCGAGGGCCCATAGTCGCAAAGCTTCATTACAAAGCAACAGAGAGCCTGTTCCCCCCTGCTTGTTCACGTAGAACATGGCTACCTGATTGTCCGTATGAATGAGGACTGTCTTGTAGCTGAGCAGTGTATGGAACACTCGAAGAGCCAGGAAGATTGCTCCGAGCTCTAAGAGATTGATATGTAGATGAGTCTCTTGTGGAGTCCAGGTGCCTTGGGTGGAGAGGTCTTGCAGATGAGCTCCCCACCCACTGGTGAAGCATCTGTTGTGAGAGTTGCCTGGGGTAAGGGTTGTTGAAAAGGGGACCCTAGCAACAGGTTCTGAGTGGACTGCCACCATTGGAGGGACAAAATAAGGCAATTTGTGTTTGCTATTTTGTCTGACAGGCACCCTGATGCCTGGGTCCATTGGGTGGATAAAGTCCACTGGGCTGCTCTCATATGGAGGCGAGCATAAGAACCACATGCATTGTGGATGCCATGTGGCCTAGTAGTTGTAGCATTTCTCGGGCAGTGAGATGAGGTTTTAGCACTGCTTGAGAAGCTAACTGCACCATGTGAAGGCAACGGGCCTGGGGGAGATAGGCCCTTGCCTTTTTTGTATCCAGCAAAGCTCCTATGAATTCCAGAGACTGAGTTGGAGTTAGACTGGATTTTGGGATGTTTATGACTAGACCCAAATACTGAAGGATACGCATTGTGCAAGATAGAGAAGCTCTGGCCTCTGGCTCTGATGGAGCTCGAATGAGCCAGTCGTCTAAGTAGGGGAAGACGAATATGCCTAGAGTGCGGAGAAATGCTGCTACCACAGCCATGCATTTCGTGAACACTCTTGGAGCTGAGGCCAGGTCAAAGGGAAGCACCCTGTATTGGTAGTGCTTTCCTTGAGAAAGGAACCGAAGGAACTTCCTGTGAGCTGGATGGATGAGAACATGGGTGTACGCATCCTTGAGATCTAGAGAACAAAGCCAATCCTGACTCTGAAGGTATGGCAGCAGAGTTCCTAGAGAAATCATCTTGAATTTCTCTTTGAACAGGAATTTGTTCAATTCTCTGAGGTCCAAAATAGGTCTGTATCCTCCTGTTTTCTTTGGGATAAGGAAATAAGGGAAGTAAAAACCTGTACCCTGTTGATGAATGGGTACTTCTTCTATTGCCCCTTGGGCAAGAAGTATGGTGACCTCTTGATCTAACAGGTTGATGAGTGAGGTCTGAGAATTGAACTGTTTTACTATTGTAGGAGGGGGCATGCTCAAGAAATGAAGCTTTTACCCCTCTTTTATGATGGAGAGTGTCCAATGCTCTGCTGTTATCTGCCCCCATCTTGGGGCAAAGTGACATAACCTTCCTGGGATGGTGGAAGGCTCTGGTCCATTTAGAGCCAGGAAGGCTAAGTTCTCTAGATGCAAGTCAAAGGCCTTGTGGAGGCTGACACCGCTGAGGCGGTTGAGGCTTAGCAGTCTTTGCTTTTCTTTGTTTGGATGGTTGCTGACCCTTCCGGACAGGATGACCTGCAGGGCATCCCTGCTGGGAATAAGCAGGATAAAACCTTTTCTTTTTAGAAAAGAATGGTTTCTTGAAAGATTTCTTTCTTGCAGGATCAGCTGTGCCCTTGGATAGTCAGTCCAAGGTGGAGTTGTCAGCATCCTACTCATTGGCCTTTTCTTGCCAATCTTTGCCAAACAGGTTCTCATCAGTACAAGGAATATTGCCCAATTTATCTTGTACCCAGAGCTCCAAATCAGATGCCTGAAGCCAGGCAATTCTACGTGCACCTATGGCAATGGCAGAGGTTCTGTTTATGCACTCAAAACAGTCAAAAGCTGCACGGTTGACAAATTTGGAAACATCCTGGGCATGTTTGACCAATGTGAGAAAATCCTGTCTTCTATCCTCAGGGAGAAGAGGACTCAAAACCTCTAAATCTCCTGTGATTGCCTTCAGGAACATTCCCATGTATAAAATATAGGAACTGATCCTGGCAGAAAGCATGGAAGCTTGGAAGGTATGACGTCCAAAAGCATCCAAAGTTCTGCACTCACGTCCTGGGGGATTAGAGGCATGCCTCTTTGCAATCCTGATCCTTCTCATAGCTGACTCCACCACAGTGGAGTGGTGAGGGAGCTGAGTTTTCTGGAAACCAGGACAAGGAGGGACTTGATACATAGTGTCAAGTCTACGAGAATGAGGAGAGGTGGTAAGAAGAGTCTCCCACATTCTGAGCATGAGATCATGCAAGATCTCATGGATGGGCAAAGTAGCTGCCTCCTTAGGAGCTTTGGGATATTGCAAAATTTCCAGCTCCTTTGCTCTGGGCTCTGTTTCAGGAGCCACAGTAATGGAGAGACCCCGAGCCACCTCCCTGATGAAATCCTGGAAGGAGATATCCTCTGGAGGAGACATCCTACGTTAAGGGGAGGAGGGCTCCTCTGGAAGAAGTGCTCCGGTATCGACAGAACTATCGGAATCCTCAGATTCCTCTGAGGACTCGAAGTACCTTCTGTCCGGATGCTCCTGTAGAGCCCGATACCCGTACCGACCGAAGTCGGTACCGGGGAGAATCGGTACAGGAGGGCATCGGGTGACTGGGTGCCGGCAATGCAGACACCGATGTCGATGTCGATGCTATCGGTACCGGTATCGATACCAGTGCCGGAGTCGGTGCCGGTACCAGCTGAACTGTCTGACGCGGTTCCGAGGGTGTCGATGCCGCAAGGAGAGCCACCAGACTGCGTTCAGTAGCCAGGAACCTCTGGTCTATCGACGCTGCTGATGCCTGGATGGCGGTACCGGAGAAGACAGCCAGTACCCCAGAGCATGGCACCAGTAGTTCTGCCGAGGTCGAGGCCTCGAGAACGTCCTGGAGCCCTGATAATGCTTTGGAAGCCGAAGCCTCCCACCGGGGCAATTTTGCCGGTGCAGAATCCTCAAGGGCAACGCCAGAAGCATCTCGGTGCTTAGAGGGAGATCTACCCTTTGAGGACCGGCTGGACTTATGTTTAGTTACCTGAGGTCCACAGGAGGAAGAGGAAGCCCTGGAAGACGTTGTTGCCACCGAAGCTGCATCAGAGGGAAACAGGGGCACTGAGCTTAGCAGCTCAGTTCTGCCGACCTCTTTTAGACATCATGGCACAGGACATACAATCCATGATGGAGTGGTCAGGACCTAAACATTTCAGACACTATTCATGGGTGTCGGTGACGTAGATGGTACCGCCACACTTGGTGCACTTTTTGAAACCTGAAGCAGGTTTCTCCATAGTAGGAAAAGGTTTTGGGCCTAAGGCCCAAAATGGCATGTGCACCTTGGAAAAACACAAATTTTTTTTTTTTTAAAACAGAAATAAAGAAAGGAAAACCGGCGGTACCGGTAAAGCATCGAGGAAGGCAGACGCGACCACAAAAAAAGAAAGTAAAAGGGAAGAATTTTCTGCGGTGACAGGAACAACGACCTGCTGGCTCCGCGGAAAACGAAGAACTGGAGAGAGGCAGTTGGGAAAGGCGAGAAGGCAGCACGCAGGCGCTGTGGGATACTCCCAAAAGCTTCCTAATTGGACGCTGGGGAGCGTTCCCGCGCAAGCTCCATCGGTACCGACGATACCCATATGTGAAGACTACATTTCTCCTTGTTGCTGGAGATAATGTTAAAACCCTTGGCCCAGTGTACAGCGGCAGCCAAGAGAGCAAATAGAATGCTAGGTATCATAAGGAAAGGAATGGAAAATAAAACAAAAGATATTATAATGCCTCTATATCGTTCCATGGTGAGACGCACCTTGAATATTGTGTGCAATTCTGGTCGTCATATCTTTAAAAAGATATAACGTTATTAGGAAAGGTTCAGAGAAGAGCCACCAAAATGGTAAAGGGGATGGAAGGATACTCCTATGAAGAAAGGCTAAAAAGGTTAGGGCTCTTTAACCTGGAAAAGAGACGGCTGAGGGGAGATATGATAGAAGTCTATAAATTAATGAACGGAGTGGAACGGGTAAACGTAGATCGATTGTTTACCTTATCAGAATATAGAAAGACTAGGGGACATGCAATGAAGCTACAGGTTAAACTATTTAAGACTAATAAAAGAAAATATTTTTTCACTCAACGTGTAATCAAACTCTGGAATTTGTTACCGGAGGATGTAGTAAAGGCTGTTAGTGTAGCTGGGTTTAAAAAAGGTTTGGACAAGTTCCTGGAGGAAAGGTCCATAAACCTTTATTAAGAAGGGACCCAGGATATCACTGCTTGACCCAGTACAAGCATTGTGGAACCTGTGTCTTTTGGGGAAGCTACTAGGTACGTATGACCTAGATTGGCCACTGTTGGAAACAGGATACTGGGCTTGATGGACCTTGGTCTGACCCAGTATGGCATATCTTATGTTCTTATACAGTTCCAAACAGCAGACCCGCCACTATCTATATGCATTATAAAAAGAACAACTGAAACTGTAAGTGCAGTACCGCTCCACCAAAACTTCCATGCACAAAGGAATCTCTACTCCCAGCTCCACACTGCATTGGAGCTTTAACACTAAGCTAGCAACAAAGGAGCACCTCCATCCAGAAGCATACATATGACCCTTTACCAACTTCTATTTACTCCACTACAACCTAGAAGAAACATCACGACCCAACTAAGATGTGGCTCCAAGGTTTATACCTTGCCTTAATCGGGCTAATCATCACATTCTTGACAGGCAGCACCTCCTCCCTCTACTATGCCTCAATTCCAATCCTCTACTACCCTAGAAACATCAAACAGCCCAAGCTTTGGTCTTCCTGGCACCCACCTAGACAAGTTAATCATTCTAACCTAATCAAAATTTGGCCACAAGGCACATCAACCACGGAACCCAACCAACCTAAGAACATAGCCAACATCAGCACCATTAAATGTGCCCTCATCAATACCAGATCAAGCAGAAACAAAGTCCACATAATAAAAGAGTTCATTGAAGACAACAAAATTGATATCTTACCAAAACCTGGTTCCTTGAAACAGATAATGTGCTCCTAAACCAGCTAAACACATCTACCCACAACTGCCCACAGACTACAGGACATGGAGGAGGAGTCTGTGTCCTCACAAATAAGCTACTTCATTTCAATAATGTAGAACTTACCTCCACACATTATCTGGAAATGATCAACACTGCAAACAAACAATACATACTCAGCCTTGTCTACAGATCACCCTCCACCCACCGTTATTAGAAAAGGTTCAGAGAAGAGCCACCAAAATGGTAAAGGGGATGGAAGGATACTCTTATGAAGAAAGGCTAAAAAGGTTAGGGTTCTTTACCTGGAAAAGAGACGGCTGAGGGGAGATATGATAGAAATCTATAAATTAATGAACGGAGTGGAATGGGTAAACGTAGATCGATTGTTTACGTTATCAGAATATAGAAAGACTAGGGGACATGCAATGAAGCTACATGGTAAACTATTTAAGACTAATAAAAGAAAATATGTTTTCACTCAACGTGTAATCAAACTCTGGAATTTGTTACCTGAGGATGTAGTAAAGGCTGTTAGTGTAGCTGGGTTTAAAAAAGTTTGGACAAGTTCCTGGAGGAAAGGTCCATAAACCATTATTAAGAAGGGACCCAGGATATCAATGCTTGACCCTGTACAATCATTGCGGAACCTGTGTCTTTTGGGGAAACTGCTAGGTACGTATGACCTAGATTGGCCACTGTTGGAAACAGGATAATGGGCTTGATGGATCTTGGTCTGACCCAGTATGGCATATCTTATGTTCTTCCAGCCCAGATGATCTCTCCACTATTCTCAACGCAATATACACACACACACTACTAACCAGAATAGGCACATTATGCTAGGAGACTTCAACCTAGCCTCTCTAACCAAACAACAAGCCACAGGATTCATAGACGCCATGAAGGACTTCCAATTTGCACAAATTGTCTCCAACCACACCCACATTAAAGATAGAACACCGGACCTCACCTTATCCCCTGTCCTCTCAGCACTCAGCACCAACCTCACAACAGCCTCCATCCGTATAACACCAATTCCCTGGTCTGACTATCATCAAATCACTTTTGAACTCTCCCAACAAAGACTGCAAAAACAACAAACAATAGACACTCATGCCTCTTGCAGGTTCCTTCCATTCAGCAGCCAGGACTTTATCAGCAAAATTACTCCAATGCGCGATTCTCACTCCCCAGATGAGCACATAGTTTCTCTGATATCCAAGTGGAACATCACCATCTCTGCTGCTGCTAAAGCATCACCCATTGCCCATAAATGTAAATGCCCAAATACATCCCCCTGGTACTCCAAGAACCTAAAAGAGCCAGAAACCTAAACTATGCTGAATCGAGCGCAAATGGAAAGCCTCCAATAACTCTAACATGCAAACATTGTACATATAGGAGCTAAACAAATACTGTGACAACACCTACAAAGCAAAACAAGAATACTACACAAACCTTGTTAAGATCTCTATCAACAAATCAAGAAAATAATTTGATATAGCCAACTCACTCCTGAAGAACCCCACAACATGAAACCTCCAGTAATCCCTCAGCAGATGGCTCAACATCTTCAAGCTAACCACAGGGCCCAGACACACACTCAGCTCGAGCTCCCCTGCGCAGCTGGCAACTCAAAACAGGAACACATATAGAACAAATTCACATAAGCCACAAGCACACAGGCAATATACTTGCGGGAATCAACACCACCATCTCCACTCTCGACCCCTGCCCTGTGTCCTGGATTAAGATGGAAAGGATCCAACTCATACCCTACATATGCAACATGATAAATGACTCTTTAACACAAGGATCTCCCCTCCCACTCAAGCAATCCTCCATCCGTCCCATCCTAAAGAAACCAAGCCTGGACCCCACCTCCCTAGCATCATACAGACCAATCTCTAGCATCCCACTCATCTCTAAAAAGATCAAAAAGGTTGTTCAGGAGCAGTTACAATACCACGTGGACAAACACTATCCTCTAGACATCCACCAGCATGGATTCTGCACCCAATACAGTGTGGAAACCCTCATGATTTCCCTGCTCAACACACTAATTAAAAGGAACTGAACTCATAACACAAGGCTTCATACTCATTTTCCTGGACATATCAGCCGAGTTTGACTCTGTCTCACACCAACTCCTACTAAATCGACGCTACAATATAGGAATTCAAGGAACTCCCCTGAAATGGTTGCACTCCTACTTATCAGGCTGTGTACAACAAATTAAAATTGGCACCTTAACATCTGCACCATTCCCCCTCAATCAAGGAGTACCACAGGGATCTGCACTTTCCTCGCTCCTGTTTAATATCTACCTACAACCCCTCTGCAAAATCATTAAACATCATGACATCAACTACTTAATATATGCAGACGATATAATGATCTTCACTCCCTTCTCCACAAAATCCCCAGACTAAACCAAAATTTCTAACTGCTTTTCAGCAATCAACCTCTGGTTTAAAGAACAGAATCTCAAAATTAATCATAGCAAATCTGAAGCTCTCCATATCATAAGAAACAAGAATTTAACTCACTCTCAGTTAAAATACAAATCAATTCTCTGGGCATCACTTTAGACCAAGAACTCAACTTTCAGCCTCAAATAAGCCTACTTCAAGCTTCACCTTAAGGAACCTACACAGACTCCTCTCCCCAATGGATTTCTGAGCTGTCTGTCAAGCAGTAATCTAATCTCCCCAGCATTTAATTATTGCAGCTCCATCTATCAAGGCCTTCCCAAGAACACACTATACCCCCTACAACTAGCTCAAAACACAGTAGCTAGAACCATATTGGTGAAATCTCAACAGGCTCACATTACTTCACTCCTCAAACAGCTTCACTGGCTCCCTATTATAAGCAAGATCAAGTACAAAATCATTCCACACACCCACAAGATTCTGAACAATCAGCAGATAGCCTCACTCCCCTAGTAGCGAGCAACAACTCCGAAAGACCCAAGAGAACTGCCACAATCAACAGACTGGAAATACCTACTGACAAACCCTCATGCAGCCAAAGAACCAACAGCAGGGCCTTTTCTCTATACGTCCCCTTCTTTGGAACTCACTTCCACCACAATTAAGATCCATCCATTTAACCAGCCAATTCCAAAAAAAACTAAAAGCTCTCCTGTTCCTTGAGCACTATGGATTTAATACTGACTAAAGAACACCCAGCAAAGCAATAACCACACCCCATCGACAAACTGTAAATAGTTAAATCTCAAACCTTTGATGATCTGTTATAAGATATGTTCCATGTAATGTGCACCTTACTGTTCAGCTGTTAATGTTTCTGCACCGAGTTCTCTGTGAACCGTCTTGACTAGTAGAAAGACTGTATAGAAAAGATGTTAAATAAATAAATGAGTCCTAACACCAAGCCATTCTTTATAATGATTTTCTCAGCAAGACACTGCAGTGGTTTCCTATTGCCTTCTGCAGCAGCTCAGAGTACATGGTCTTCCCAGGTGAAATCTCACCCAAGTACTAGTATGACCAAATCCTATTTAACTTCCAAGATCTGGAAGGTTCAGACTCACTCCGAGTAGTGTTTCTTGGTGAGGCAAGAGAGCTAATCATCCTACAAGCCTGAATGAAAAAGCCAGGAAACTGAGTGAGAAATGAAGGATTTTATGAGAAAATAGTCTGTTCACGATAATTAAGAAAGGCAGACTAAGGATCTGGTTTCCTAAATTTAAAAAAAAAAACTCTTCAAAGAGGAGAGAAAAGGCTTTCAGAGTTCTTAAGTACAAGACCATGCTGCATTACAAAATGTATAATATGGCAACAGAATTATAGTGACAGCTGCAGCTCAGTTAACTCCAAACAGCTGCCAACCTAATGCATGGCTCCAGTCCAGGTTATCACGCTGTAGCTTAATATTAATAGGGTAAGAAAGAATAATTAAAAGTGATGCAATACAATATTATGAAAAGACTTCATGAGTAAACAACATAAAACAAAAAAAAAGACAGGCTTTCAAACAGGGACATCCCCCCCCTCCCCACACACACTCTCTAAACCTAATGACAAACATAACCATGAACAGAATTCATGCATAAACAGACCATAGATAATTAAACAATTTAATAATAAGATAAATCCTGTGTTCCCAAACTAAATCATGCAATGCTCCCAAAGTGGTTGCCCCATCAGTATGCCCACTATTGAACTAGATGGGCAATCTTTGGTCGCTACCTCCAAGCTCGCTTTAGAAACTGCAGACTTCTAGACCCCTGCTATAAAATCAGCAAGGCTGCCCTTTCCATCATGGCTTGGCACAGCCTACACCACATGAGACTCCAGGGGCCACCAGGACTGAACCATCTGCAGTCAAGCAGATTAGTGATGACCCAATGTCCAATCTCTGCAGGTTGTGTTCCAGGTACCTCTCCTGGGAAGGAGGGACTTCCTTTTCCCACAAAAGCTGCCCACCAATTGAACTCCTCTCTGAAATTGATATCATCCAACATAGATCCCTTAGCTTAGGCACCTCCTTGCCTCCCAAATATGACATGAATACAAAGTCTTGTCACCCTTTACAATAATATAAGGGAGGGTGGTAGGAGGGAAACATGCTGCAGTGGGGCAGGACAATATGGCAATCCCTGCAAGGATATCTCCATTCTCTGTCTCCTGGGGGGTTTTTTCCCCCATCCTCTTCCTGGCCCTGCAACATTTCCTCAGCCATCTCATAATGATCAGAATGTCAGGTTACAGCACAACCATGGAACCAAGGAAAGGAAGACATTATTGTAAAGGGGGAGATATTTGCTACAAGCAGTGTCATGTAATCTCTAACTCAAATCCACTCTGGCTTAGTGCTTCTTAGAAATAAGGCTGTTCACCCCATTCTATTAATAACAAAGATATGATTTTTGGAGTCTATGTACTAAACTGTGAATAACTTTACAAATATGGAAACACATGATAAAATGAAGAATAATGGGGTCCATATTCAAACCAACAGGGTCTCTCCATTTCAAAGCAAGCAAGGTATCAAAGTTCCACCAACTGAACAATGGCTGGGAAAAATCATATTGCCAAATCTTCTACCTCTGTCTAGACAAAAATCTCAATGCCAGTTGAAGGACCGGTTCCATGTGCAGGATGTCTATATGCTGAAACTCTCTGGAAACAGGTGGAGGAGCTCAGAGAAGAGGTGGCAAGACTGAGGAGCATTCAAGACAGTGACAGGTACATTGATAAGATGCTTCTTGAAATATCCAATCTTTCCAGCCGAGGTGAGGATGGGGGCCTACAGAAGGACCAAGGTTGGACATGAGTCACCAGGGCCTGCAGAATCACCAATCCAATTCCTCAAGCCCTTGAATTGAAGAACCATTATGGAGCCCTGGAAGTGGAGGAGGCGTAGGCATCCCAGGAAAGGGAAGAACCAGAGCTTGAGCACCCCAAAGTTGCTGAATAAGTGACCACTAGGAAGTGAGGAGTAGTGGTGTTTGGTGACTCTCTTTTGAGGGATACTGAGGCATCCATCTGTCGACCAGACTCAATGTCCAGATAGGTATGTTGTCTGTCAGGTGCAAAAATCCAAGATGTTACAGAGAGTTTGCTGAGACTCATCAAGCCTACTGACTATTACCCGATGTTACTCATCCATGTTGGCACAAATGATGCTGTCAGGTATCCCTCTGAGCGTATCAAGAGTGACTTCATGGCTCTGGGACAGAAGGTGAAGCAGATAGGGGCATAGGTGGTGGTGTTCTCTTCAATCCTCCCTGTTGAGGATAAAGGCCAGGGCAGAGAAGCTTGCATCCTGGAGACAAATGCATAGTTGTGTGGATGGTGTCAGAGAGCGTTTTGGACCATGTGATGATGTTCCAAGGGCTAAAGAGCAGAGATGGCATCCGTCTGTCAAAGAAGGCTCAACATGTCTTCAGTAGCAGACTGGCTAACCTATGGAAGAGGGCTTTAAACTAGATTCATTGGGGACAGGTGAGGAAAGCCCCCAGGTAAGTAAAATATTAAATACCTTTATAGAAATAGGTAAAAGGGACAACATCTGGAAAGCAGTCTATAAATGCCAGTAGCATGGGAAATAAGATCCCAGATGTTGAGGTCTTAATGGGAGAGGCTGACTTGGATTTAGTGTCAGTTAGAGACATGGTTCACAGACAGCCATGACTGGGATATAACTATACCAGGCTATAAGTAATTCAGAAATGACAGGGAAGGAAGAAGGGGAGGAGGAGAGGCACTATATGTAAAAAATAATATTAAAGCTATAGAAAAACAGGGCTTAAAAGGGAGAGAGGAGGCAGTGTGGGTTAAACTAGAAAAAGGGAAAGAGAAATCCATTTGCATTGGCGTGATATACAGACCTCCATCACAGGGAGAAGACGTAGATGGAGATTTAATAGAAGATAAATGCAGCATCGACAGGAAAGGGGAAGTGCTACTGACAGAGGATTTCAACATGTCGTATGATGAATGGCACATCCCTGCTGTGGTGTCATCTAGAAGCAAGGGGATCCTGGATTCTTTACAGGAAGAAGTATTCAGGCAACTGGTAACAGAATCCGCACATGAAGGGGCCATACTGGATTTGGTGCTTTCCAATGAGGAAAGTGTTTCTGATGTTACAGTGGGAGATCATCTCACATCCAGTGATTACAAGATGGTGTGGTTCAGTATTAGGACTAGGGCTGATAAAATCCATTCAAAAATGAGGGTCTTAGATTTTAGGTAAACTAATTTTGCCAAGATGGGCCAGTACCTCAAGGAGTTGTTAGCGGGATGGGAACAGGTAGGGGGATATAGAGAAACAGTGGGCAAAACTGAAAGGGGATATTTTAAGGACAGCCAACCTTTTTGTTACAATGGTAAATAAAAGGAAAGGGAGGCCACTATGATTTTCAAAAGAGGTAATTGAAAAGGTGAAGAAAAAGAGGGAGGCCTTCATGAAGTACAAAAGATCACAGAGAGAGGAAGACAGGCATCTATATTTGGAAAACTTAGAAAGGCTGGCAAAGTAGTCAGGAAAGCAAAGGTACAAAAAGAAGAAGAAATAGCCAATGCAATAAAATGGGTGGATAAGACATTTTTCAGATATGTTAGTGAGAGGAGGAAGGGCAAAAGTGGTATTGTCAGATTCAAGGGTGAAGGGAAGGAATATGTAGAAGCTGATGAGGATAAAGTGGAATTTTATTTATTTATTTTTTATTTAACATTTCTTATATACTGCCTTTCATGATATCAAGGTGGTTTACATTGAACAAACTGAAATTACATTGAACAGGGCATTATAATTTGAAGATAACTATTTTACAGGGAACATGGGCAATGGAGGGTTAAGTGGCTTGCCCAAGACCACAAGGAGCACCAGTGGGACTAGAACCCCCAGTCCTTCCGGCCCAAGGTTGCTGTCCTCTAGTGGGATTTGAATGCCTGACCTTCCGGCCTGAGGTATCTTGCCCCAACCACTAGGCCCCTACTCCACTCCAAATTGCTTAACAAATATTTCTGTTCTGTGTTCACAGATGAAGGGTCGGGAGCAGGACCTCAGACAACACCCACAAACAGGAACAAAAGCAAGGGAAATCTCAAACGAATTTCAGAGGACTGTGTTCATGAGGAACTAGATAAACTAAAAGTGAACAAAGCGATGGAACACATCCAAGAATACTGAAGGAACTTTGGGACTTTCTAGCAGCTCCTCTGACTGGCCTTTTCAATGCCTCTTTGGAGCTGGGGGTGGTGAAAGGCACATGTGGTCCCTTTACACAAAAGCGGAAGTAAGAATGTGGTTGAAAACTACAGGCTGGTTAGTTAACCTGGGTAGTGAGTAAATTCTTGGAAACTCTGCTGAAAGAGAAAATAGTGAGGTTTCTGGAGTCCAACGGATAGCAGGATCTGAGGCAGCATGGATTCACCAGAGGCAGGTCTTGTCAGACAAATCTAATTGATATCTTTGACTGGGTGCCAGGGAGTTGGACCAAGGGAGAGCCCTAGATGTGGTGATTTAGATTTCAGTAAAGCATTTGACACTGTTCCACACAGGCAACTTATAAACAAACTAAGCTCCCTTGGGATGCACCCTAAAGTTACTACTTGGGTTAGAAATTGGTTGAGTGGAAGGTGACAAAGGATAAAGATAAATGGAGTTCACTCTGAGGAGGAGGTGGTTACCAGTGGAGTGCCGCAGGGATTTGTCCTTGGTCCGATTCTTTTTAACATCTTTTTTAGTGATATTGCGGAAGGGCTGTCGGGTATGGTTTACTTCTTTGCAGATGATACCAAAATCTGCAACAGAGTAGACACCCAGGAAGGTGTAGATAACATGAGGAGGAATCTACCTAAGCTTGAAGAATGGTCTAGAATTTGGCAGCTGAGATGTAGTGCTAAAAAACGTAGGGTTATGCATTTGGGCTGCAACAAACTGAGGGAGCAATACAGTATAGGGGGTGACATATGTCTGTCCATGGAAGAAGAATGGGACCCAGGCATGATTGTGTCTGACAATCTCAAAGTAGCTAAACGGGTAGAAAAGGCAATGGCGAAAGTTAGAAGGATGTTTGGGTGCAGAGGGAGAGGAATGGCCAGCAGAAGAAAGGAGGTGATACTGCCTCTGTATTGCATACAGAATCTTTGCTGTGACCTTATTCGGAGTATTGTGTGTAATTCTGGAGACCGCACCTTCAAAAGGATATAAACAGGTTGAAATCGGTGCAGAGGGTGTCTACTAAAATGGTTAATGTTCTTCATTATAAAGCAAATGAGGACAGACTTAAGGACCTTAATATGAATACTTTAGAGGAAAGGCGGGACAGAGGTGATATGATTGAGATGTTTATATACCTCCGTGGCATAAATGCACAGGATGAGAGCCTCTTTCAATTGAAAGCAAGCTCTTCTATGAGGGGACATAGGATGAGGTTGAAAGGGGAACAACTCAGGAGTAATATGAGGAAATATTTCTTTACAGAAAGAGTGGAGATGTGTGGAATAGTCCCCCAGTGGAGGTGGTAGAGATGAGGACAGTAGTTAAATACAAAAAAGCATGGGACAAACACAGAGGATCTCTAAAGGAAAAAAAAGGGGACTCTTGTAATGGGTGATATGGAAGGGCAGACTAGACAGGCCATGTGGTCTTTTTCTGCCATCATGTTTCTATATTTCTATGTTTCTAAATAGCGAGCACATAATTCCTTCGTCTTCACTAATAATCCTTAAGGGTCACCAACAGGTCAGATTTTCAGGATATCTCTAATGAATATGTATGACAGATCTGCATGCCCACTACCTCTATTGCATGCATAGTTGTGCTATAACCTGACATTCTGCTCATGAGATGACTGAGGAAATGCTGCACAGCCAGGAAGAGGATGGGGAAAAAAAAACAGCAGGAGGCAAAGAATGGAGGTATCCTTGCAGGATTGCCATATTGTCCTGAACCACTGCAGCATGTTTCCCTCCCACCACCCTCCCATGTATTATTGTAAAGGGTGGCAAAACGTTTGCATTTATGTCATATTTGGGAGGCAAGGAGGGGCCTAAGCTAAGGGGTATATGTTGTACTATATCATTTTCAAAGAGGAGTTCAATTGGTGGGCAGCTTTTGTGTGAAAAGGAAGTCCCTCCTTCCCAGGTGAGATACCTGGAACACAACCTGCAGAGACTAGACATTGGGTCATCATTAATCTGCTTGACTGGCAGATGGTTCAGTGTTTCTATACTTAAAGATGTTTCTATACTTAAAGATCTTAATATGTATACTTTAGAGGAAAGGCAAGATGGGGCGATATGACAGAAACATTTAAATACCTCCGTGGCATAAATGCACAGGAGGGTCTCTTTCAATTGAAGGCAAGCTCTGCTAAAAGGGGACATAGGATGAGAGTGAAAGGGGATAGACTCAGAAGCAATATGCGGAAATATTTCTTTACGTTAAGCGTGGTAGATGCATCGATGCTCTCCCAGTGGAGGTGATGGACACAAGGACAGTATTTGAATTCACAAAAGCATGGGACAAACAGAGAGGATCTCTAAAGGAACAAAAGGGGACTATTGTAGTTGATATGGAAGGGCAGACTAGATAGGCCATGTGATCTTTTTCTGCCATTATGTTTCTATGTATATCATTATGGATTATCTATCCTGAAAATGTGGTCCATTGGCAGCCCTCGAGAACTGGGATTGAAGACCAAAGGCATAATTGGATTATCTATGTCTTTTCCAAAAATATGTGAGTAATATCAGGCAACTTAAATTGCTAAGTAGCCAGATATTATCTGTATATTTATGAGACGGTTAGGAGAAAAGTTAGGGGAGGGCAAAAAATTAGCCACTTCGCAGCAATACTCAGCCACTGTTGTTGTTGTTAAGTGCCATCGAGTTGTTTTCTACTCATGGTGACCCTCTGGATAGTTGTTCTAAACTGTGTTAAGTCTTCAGTCAGGCAGCTCATTGTTGACAGAGTGGCACTCATAGCTGCTGTTATTGTATCGATCCATCTCATTGCTGGCTTTCCTCTTTTGTGTTAATCTTCTACCTTGCCAAGCATGATGTCTTTCTCTAATGACCTCTCTCTTCGCAAGATGTGTCCAAAGTATGAAAGTTGAAGGCTTGTCATCTGAGCTTCTAAAGAAAGCTTAGGTTTGATCTTCTCTAGTACTGACTGGTTTGTTCTTGAGGCAGTCCATAGTATACACAGTATTCATTGCCAGCACCATAATTCAAAGACATCAATTTTCTTCCTGCCTTTTTCACTGTCCAACTTTCGCATCCATGTGAAATTATTGAAAATACCATGGCTTGAACGAGTCAAATATTTGTATGGAGAGAGACATCTCTGCTCTTGAGAATCTTGTCTAAATCCGTCATAGCCATTCTGCCAAGAGCAATGCATTGTCAGATTTCTTGACTGCTTGTTACTTCTTTATTGATAGTTGATCCAAGTAAGTTAACGTTGTCCAATATTTCAATTTGTTCTCCATCAACGATGAACTTATTGATTTTGCCAGTTGTCAGGATCTTTGTCTCCTTTACATTAAGGTGCAGGCCCATTTTAAGACTATGGGGTATGTTTACTAAAGGTTCTTAACATGCGCGGCGCACATGAGCACGCGCTAAGGTACCTTAGCGTGCGCTAATGATGCTTTACAGGGCAAAAATGTGCTTTAGTGCGCACTCATGCGCTCATGTGCACAGCGGTGCACACGAGCGCTGAAGGCGGGGAAAGGCTCCCGGACGGCGGAGGAAGGCTCCCCAGGGGCGGAGAGAAGGGGTCAATGGGTGGAGAGTGGGAGGGAAGAGGCTCCCCGCACACTAGCGAGGTGAAATTTGAGGCTAAAAATAACGCGAGTGAAAACCTCGCGTTAGAGCCGATTTAAAGGGAAGGGAAACCATTTCTGTCAGCAATGTACAGCAAAACCAGGGAAACCTACAAAAAAGTGATAAGTGTGATACATGTGCACAGAACAAAAGTACAAATAAACATTGAAAAGGACCACAACAAAATTTTAAAAAAATTATAATCAAGCTGGGCAATAGTGAAAGTAATGGGAAACATCAAAAAACACTCCCAAGAAAGCCCCAAAAAATAAATATGAATTTTGGAAGGGTCTACGCTCCGTCCCCATACAAGGTGAATGATCCCACAGTGAAATAGCACTGATCAGGGTTTCCCTCTCCATTGGACAGGTTACCTATGGCATGCACATGTTCCACAACAGCAGGGCGGGCATGTCAGAATGGGCAACTGCACAGATGCTGGGAAAGGGGATACAGAGGGCTGCAGGTGGCACATGCTGTGGTGCAGCTGGGGCACAGTGCGGACTAGGCAGATGCCTAGATGGCACTTAGGAATGCTGAAACTGAACAGCAGCCAGACAGCAACTGATGAAGGCCCAACATAGGCACGAGAGTGTTTATCACAGTGTCACAGGGGATAGTACCCAGCAGGTACACCCAAGGGCACAGAACATTGGCAGGCGGTGTTGGGGGGAAGCGTGGACGCCTATGCAGGCACCCCTACCCCAGAACACGCACCATAGGCAGCCGCCTACCTGCACACTGGATGGCTTGAGACTGCACACCACCAGCATCACCAGCAGAAGGGCATGTCAGCATGATAGCAGAGGGGTACTGGTGGTGGAGGGGGGCAGTGGCAGCTGCCCAGAGCCGACCATGGCCTAGCCCTGTGTAGGTGGGTGCCATGCACTGCAACAGACAGGCTGTGTCTGACAAACAACCATGGTATCTCCAGGGACTGCACTGTCTCTGTGAGCACAGTGTGGTGCGGTGAGCACAGCCAGTGTGTTCAGGAGCAGAAAGTCACAAGTTCAAGTCCCAGCTGGGGCTACTGCCAATCCAGTCCCCATATTTTACCCGCTACCAAACAGTGGTAGTAAGGACAAACCTTTATTGCAGAGAACATACGCATGGTTCAAATGCCTATATTTTACCCCACCGAGCACAGACACCAGAAACATGCGCATTACCTAGAGCAGAGTCCCCCAAATTCAGTCCTGGAGGCCCACAAATCATTCAGGTTTTATGCTGTCTCCAATATAAGGCCATGTCAGCATGGTCGCGGAGGGGTACTGTTGGTGGAGGGGGCAGTGGCAGCTGCCCAGAGCAGACCATGGCCTAGCCCTGTGTAGGTGGGTGCCATGCACTGCAACAGACAGGCCCTGCCGGACAAACAGTCATGGTATCACCAGGGAATGCACTGTCTCTGTGGCAACATGGTGGTGCAGTGCACACAACCAGTGTGTTTGGAGGCCGAAGGTCACAGGTTCAAGTCCCAGCTATGGTGCCTGCCAACCCAGTCCCCATATTTTACCCACTACTACAACGTGCTAATACAGACAGAACCTTTATTGCAGATGACGTAAACATGCCCAAAACACCTACATTTTACCCTACAGCGCAAAGACACCATAAACAGGCGCATTACCTAGAACAAATGCAGTCCTGGAGGGCCAAACACCATTCAGGTTCCATGCTGCCTCTAATAAAGATGCCTGTGCTGCATATCTATGCACCACCCCCATGGTATGCAGATGTATCTCATGCATATTCATGGAGGGACAGCATGAAAACCCGAACAGTGTTTGGCACACCAGGACTGGAGTTGGGAACCTCTGCCGTAAAGCAGCAGCCAACAGGGGCAGACACACCCACACCCACACCCACAGGCTCCATTAGCCAATGCCTCCTGGAGAGGCAGGACATTGGGCCCTGTGTGCATCTCCCAATACTAGCCCTTGCATACCTTAGCAATGCCACCCTACACCTGGGAATATGGTACACAGCTATCAAACGTTTGCTATGATTACTGGCAGATACCAATTCCTACGTTAAGCACAGTTTGCTGATTGAGCTCCATCATAGCAACCTTTCTGCTGTCTGTAGAGTGTGCTTCAGGTCTGGTCTCTGACAGTGTTTACCACCCTGGGGAGTGACCCCCAACAGTACTGCGTACCATATCCATGCCTGCACTGTGCCCAGGACTGGTGTGGTGGCCAGGGCTGCTAAACTCCTCTAGAGTAGCACAATGCTGGCATAGGTGTAGGAGTGTGTGTCTGTCTATCCAGTGTGTGGTGGCTGCAAACACCCTCCACAGCCCACACTGCCAGCACTGTTGCCAGTATTGGCCTGCCAATGTGCATAATGAGGATCAAGGTACCATGGGTATAGCCCGGACAGGGTGGCCTGGCCAGGATGCATCTGCACAGGGCATAGGGCACTGGCTGGGACATTGTAGTGCCCGGCCACCACCTGCACAGACAGGGTGGCCACAGCATGTCCTGCTGGGAGATCACTCTCACCCTGACTGTGCAGTGACCACAGCATGGCTAGGCACCCCCATAGTGCTATATAGTACTTTTCTCATGTGATATTTATGGGTTTCCTTTTGGGGGCCAGTCACTGAGTTATCTGCTTGGTGTGTATGCTGACATCCCAGTTCTGAGTGCACGCATATCCACCAGGAACATGCACTATGGACTAGCTAGCAGACTGTCTGCAGCTGGTATGTGTCCTGATGGAGCGCCTTGCAGGGTGCAGCGGCTGAAGACTTGCTGCAGGAGAATATCAGATAGTGGTGGGGTACAGCTTAGCATATCCAGGCCTAATGTCTGTCTGCTATTGTGTTATGGATGTGTACAAAGCTGCATTGACTGCCCTGTAGGATGTCTGTTCCCCAGCAGGACTGGGGTTGATGGTCCCCTCTACTGCCACCATTGCAGGGAGGTAGAATGTGGATCTGTTGGTGGGAGACCCTGTTTACCACCCTCAGCCCTGGAGGAGGAGGAGGAAGGTGGTGGTACATAATCCTTCTAGGGGTCCATAGGGACTACACCTGACTGAGACATACAGATATATCCAAGGTGTGTCTGCAGAAATTACCTATCTCACACATTAGCACTGCTGGGGACCTGCAGCATGGCCTATCTCTGCTGTGGACCTGGTGCTGGGCGCCCCACCTCACCCTCAGGGTGAGTGCAGTACCTGTACAATGTGACGGTGTGTAGCTATTCTGTGCCTGTACCACATACGGTCAGTTCCCCCTACCAGGCCGAGGTGCTGTGGGGGTGCATACCCCATCTTGTGATCATCTGTAGACTGCTGATTTGCATGTGCAGTGCATCATGGGTATGGGTGGGTTAACCCTATCCTGGTGACCACAGAAGACTGTTTGTGTGGTGACTTTCAGTCCTTCTGCAGCCAGCCAGGGGTTTGCTAGCAGCTATAGAGCTGTAGCCCACTGGTTACTTCACTACCAGTAAAGCCAGAGGTCATGGGTTCAAACCCACAGTGGGGTTATTTGATAGGGCTGTCCAAAGCATTATCTATTTTTACAGTACATTAGTGCTGCCAGCAATAACACCCTCAGCATACTGTACCCATAAGGTGCCTCAGAGGGCGCTTTATAGGGCGCCCTATAGGGCACCTTATGGTTACCGTCCATATAAGGTGCACTATACAGTATGCTATGGAGCGACTGATAGGGTGCCAGTCCGTATAAGGTGCCTTATAAGGTGTCCTATGGAGCGCCTTATAGGGTGCCCTATAGGGGACATTATAGGGTGCCGTGGCGGACAGTGCACTTTATAATGTGCCCTATGGAGTGCCTTATAGGGTGCCTTATGCGGCACCTTAGGTTACGGCACGTGAGGGTGTGTTTGCTGGCAGCAATAATTAAAATACAAATAAACTGCCTCAGGAAACAATACTTACATGTCAAAGCTGATGCCTCAGCCAGCCTTACGTATTGGGCACACTGGGGATCGAACTCATGACCCCTGTATCATCAAGCAGTGCCTTAACCATTGTGCTACACTGCTGTTCCTCCTTGTATTTCAGCGCACCTACTTAAGCTTTTCATGCGTTTAAATGCACAGTGCTGCCATCAAAAACAGTGCTATGACCTTGCTGTGCCTCATAGGGCACCCTATATGGCGCCCTATACACCACCCTTTCAGCAACATTGTAGGGTGCCGTGGCAGACAGTGCACTTTAAAATGTGTCCTCTGGGGTACCTTATGGGGTGCCTTATGCAGCACCTTATGTTACAGTGCTTTGAGAGTGTGTTTGCTAGCAGCCGTAATTAAAATAAAATTAAAAAGCCTCATAATGCAATATTACACATAAATGGTAGTGCCTCAGCCAGCCTTATTCATTGGGCACAGTGGGGGATTGAACCCATGACCCCTGCACCATCTGTCAGTGTCTTCACCATTGTACTGCAGCCCTGTTCCTCTGTTTGCACGTCAGTGCGCCTGCTTATGCTTCCCGCGCGCGTTACTCATGCGCTAATGTGCGCGGCGCACAAGAGCGCACACGCTAATCCCGTTTTGCTATTTTTGACCGGACCGCCCACTCCTTATATGGCATCCTGCAGACTACCGCGGCGCGCACGTTAAGAGGGTTTAGTAAACATACCCCTATGTTCTTGATCTTGAGAAGCAAATGTTTCAGATCATTTTCACTTTCAACCAGTAAAGTGGTATCATCAGCATAGCGAAGGTTGTTGATCAGTCTCCTACCAATCTTCACACTTCGGTTGTCTTCATACAGTCCTGCTTCTCTGATGACTTGTTCTGCATATAAATTAAACAGGTATGGGGAAAATATGCAGTCTTGTCGTACACCTTTGCTGATTTTAAACCATTCTGTTTCTTCTTGTTCCGTTCAAACTGGTGCTTCTTGATCAATGTAAAGGTTGTGCAAGAGAACTATCAGGTGTTCTCGTATACCCATGCTTCTTAATGTGGCCCAGAGTTTCTCATGGTTTACACAGTCAAAAACCTTGCTATAGTCAATAAAACACATATAGATATCCTTTTGATATTCTTTAGTCTTTTCAAGGATCCCTCTCACATCTGCAGTGATGTTTCTCATTCCTCACCCTTTCCTGAACCCTGCTTGCCACTATGTGGGTAATTTTAGAAGGCACACTAGACTTAAGTATATGACAAGCTTGCTATTCTGAAAGTATGTGCATTGGGTTGCTTGTGCGTACTTTCGCTGTGGGCGTGTACAAGGCATATATATATTGAAGTTTGGCTGGAGAGTGGGTAGAGCCCAAAATTATGTCAGTAATTATAAAATACTATACTTGATGTACCTCTTAAAAAAGTAGGTATGGGCTTCTATATCAGACTTTGGGCTGACATAAGTGCTTGTGGCTTAAATGAACGCGCATACCTTCGCACTTATGCTCTTTTTTATAAAGTCAAGTTGACCTAGGCGTATCTTATAAAATTATCTGCCACATGGGGAATTTATATCTTTTTTTTTTTAATACTTTATTTATTAACCACCAACAGATATCAACAAGACCAGTACAACAAGTCTCTGAGCGGGGTGTACTCTTATCCCTGTCCAGAAGCAGAACATCCTGAACAGGTGGGTTATAACATTATAACAAATGCTCCCACTTCCCTTTTGGGTGGGTCGGGCCTAGTTGGTCTAAGACAACAAGGGACCCAGTCCATAGGACCCTCTGATGTAGCAGCTTACACATGAAGGTACTGATCTGCACCCAATAGGAGCGAATGTGTCGACAATCCCACCACATATGTGTCAAATTAGCCAGTGGCTCAGAGCACCTTGGGTAACTACCATCTAATGTAACATGACTACGTAGTGCTCGCCTAGTCGAAAAATGTACCCAGGTTATGCACTTGAATTGTATTTCCCTCCATCACGCTCCCTCTGCCAGCTCTGCAATCAGACACAGAGCGGTCCGGACAGAGCCAGGAGGTACCTCCCGCCCCAATTCTATGGCCCAGGCTGTCTCGACTCCCCCATAATCTGCTGCAACCCCATAACAATCCAATCTTGCTTTTAACACCGCTATCGATGGAGGGCGGTTTCCCCCCAATTCAAAAAATTCTAAGATCTGCACCGACCTTTCAACATTGAGTTCGTTCTCCGGCAGCGAGGCCACATAATGAAAGAGCTGCATGTATGCAAAGTAGTGGTTAGAACGCAGCTCATACTCCCCACATAAGGACACAAACGATTTACATTTACCTGAGGGATCTACTACATGTCCCAGATTCTGAATTCCTCTCTCTCCAGTCTCAAAAAATGGCTGTTTCCGATCCTGGGGTAAAATTCACATTACCTTGTAATGGCAACCAGCTCGATACCTTCCAGGCTCTATTCCAATAGATATTTAGTTGCCTCCATGTGCGCCACGCAGAGCTCAACATCACACTCCTCTTTATTCTACTCGGTAGCTGCACGTTATCCATATGCAACACTGCCAATACTGTCTGAGGAGCTACAAAGGCTTCCTCCAAGGCCCTAGGCGTATAAACCTCTGTTCCACCCAACCAATCCCCGATGTGGCGCGCCTGACAGGCTAATGCATACAACCATAAATCAGGGAATCCAACCCCTCCAGCACTCCATCTCCCAATCAAACGGTTCAATGGTATACGTGCTCTGACCCCCCCCCTCCACAAAAACCCACGTATTTCCTTTTCGAGACGGTGCAAATCTCGCTGCAATAGCCACACAGGGAGGGTCTGCATCCAGTACAGTATGCGTGGTAAAACCACCATCTTCACCACTGCCACTCTCCCTAATAAAGACAATGGCAGGGGATTCCATGCTTTTAGCTGAATCCGCACGCGGGATATAATTCTGTCCAAATTACAAGCATATAACTCCTGCGGCCTTCAGGTCAAGACTATACCCAGATAGACAAACTTACTTTCCACCCATTTAAGTGGGAAGGCGCCTCACCAGTGCCCTTGAAGCTGTCCCGACACATCTAGTGCCTCTGACTTGTCCTCATTGATACAGAATCCTGCAAACCTACCAAAGGACGAAAATTCCTCCATCAACCGAGGCAGTGACTCCCTAAGGGAAAGCAGATGCACTAATAAATCGTCTGCAAAAGCCAACATCTTAAAGCCTTGCAAGCCCATGCGCACGCCTTGTATACTCCTGGATTCCTCTACTCTTCTTATCAGAGGATCCAAAGACAATACAAACAGGAGAGGGGAGAGGGGATACCCCTGTCTTGTACCTCTGCCCAGAGAGAATGCTTCTGACAACACCCCATTACAGAGCACTCCTGCTGTCGGAGTGGCATACAGACTCTCCACCATTTTACAAAAGGAAGACCCTAGCCCATAGAGGGGCAGCAAGTATCTCAACTACTGCCAGTTAACCCGGTCAAACGCTTTTTCTGCATCGAAACTGACCAATAATGACTGCAATTGCCGATCCTGCACCCATTCAAGTGAGGCCAATATTTTTCGCAAGTTACGCACCGCATACCGCCCTTTCACAAAGCCTACTTGGGATTCATGCACCAAACTATCCAAAACTCCCACCAGGCGGTCCGTCAAAATTTTTGCCAACACTTTTAGATCAAAATTCAATAATAATATGGGCCTATTTGAGGCCGCCTGAACTGCATCCTTACCCGGTTTGGGTATTAAGATAATATGTGCGCGATTTCTCCCCCATTGAAAGGTGCCTCGCTCTACTCTTTGACTATGGACTGCCGCTAATGTTGGACTTATAAAATCAAACAGTAATTTATAGAATTCGGCTCCGAACCCATCAGGGCCAGGTGCCTTATAACAATTTGCCTTCAAAATGACCTGTTGCACCTCTTGCGCCATTATAGGTCGACCCAATTGAGCACATTGCTCCATATTTAATCTAGGCAAGTCCAGATCTCTCAAATAATCCATCATGCTAGTGGGGGAGACTCCCTCTGCTGTGTATAGATTTTGAAAAAAAAGCCTAAACACTCTGGCTATAGCTGTACTATCCTTATGCAGTACTCCCTGGTCATCTCGTATCACCGCCACAGTTTTTGTACCCCTTTGACCCTTCAAACATCGTGCCAATAATTTACCTGGTTTGTCTCCATGACAATATAACTGGTATCGGTAGTATAGTATTGACTTCTGGTCTCTCCGGTGTATCAGCTCATTTAAGTCTACCTGAAGTTCCCATAATCTCTTCCTATTCTGTGCGGTGGGGTATTGTGCACTTAGGCGTCTCGTCTGAGTTACCTGCTGCTCAAGCCGAATAATTTGCTCCCCGCTATCAATCTCCACTTTCTTGCTAAAAATCCAATTATATCACCTCTCAACACCACTTTAGCAGTTTCCCAAACCAGTTCAGGATCTCCTTGATGGCATCGGTGGTTTGTCTCAAATTCCTGCCAACGCTGTCGGAGAAATTGATGAAACTGAGTATTATCACGCCGCCCGCTCCCTAACCTTGGGGGTTTAAGGAGGGGTTGCCTTGTGATTCCCTGGAGGCAATTAGTTGTAGTTGTGTTTAGTGCTTCGAGCAGTAAGGCATGGCAAAGAGATATTTATTTTTCATGAGGTTTATTTGCCAGTTGTGAAGTTCAAATGATACAGACGGTGCAGAAGTATAAATCCAAAACAAGAGTAAAGAAACTTGCTAAACAGACTTGCAATGCTGTGCTATATTCAGGAATTCACATTCACTTCATGTGATCCAATCAAAAAGGGTGAGACAAAAAAGTTCCTACAACAGTAGTGCTCCTGTTATAGCAATCACTGGTACATTGACTCATTCACTTTCTACCAGCTTCTTATATAGGACAAGTTAAGTGCCTCTGCTATATTGCTTCATATAACAGGTAAACTTTTCCCCTTAATTGTCTTTCTCAATTAAGCATGTAGAACAGTCCATTAACATATCCTCTTCTGAGGAAGGCAGAGAATTAGAAATAGGCATTCCTTCTTTACAGCCAGTAACTGGTTCTGGAGCACTGTAGTTAAAACTTGCCTTATGTTCTAAAAACTCTCTGAACTCGTGGAGAAGTGATTCAGCTGGTGACTTCCCTTCACTTAGCTGGCGTTCCTTTTCTCCCGTGAGCAATTGTTTGCTGAGCCTCTCTAACTCAGGCTGATTAGCATATTTCTTTGTGTCAGGAAAACAAACATTCAATGTGCTGCTAACGTTATCTCCCCACCTTTCTCTACACGTGGGTGCTGTGCTTGGATACTTAGCAGTAATGGGAGAGTCTTTAAAGAGATATTTAAAAGCAGTGACGTCAGCCCTTTCCTGGCTAGGTTCTTCAGCTAGCTTGTAAGAATATTCACTTTTATTCAAAGCTTCTCCTTGCTGAAAACAGCTGCCACCATTTTGTCTGACTTGGCTTTTAAAACTAGGGCACACTCTCTCTGGCTTTGGAGCATAACACTTATCCACTACTTCTCCCCCACTGGGTACCTTGTATAGAAGTTTTCCCTTGGAGAATTCTTTGTCCTTTTGCCTTTTATTCCATAGCTCTGCCTGGTCCTGTAGCCTCGGATCTCTCAGCGTTCTGAAAGTATTCTGCCTCCAGCAGTTCCTTTCCTCTTCTGAGTCTTCCACCAAGCTACCTGCTAGTTGCAGACTATTGGAGGAATCACAGCAACAAAGATATTTCCTTCCAGATTTTCCCTCTGAAACTCTTGTTTCTCCTTCTGGAAATTCTCTCCATCCCTGTTGTTCTCTTGGCTTCTCTCTTAGCCTCTGTGGCTCTCCTAGTTTCCTTTGCTCCCCCCCTTCACTTCCTGGTTTCTGACTATTTAACCAGGTGCTTCTAGCTTGCACTGCCCGCCTCCTCTTGGGGCGTGCCCAATCAAGAGCTTTACTACTCCCTTCCCCCGAGGTGAGTTGTTCTGCTTGATTAGTTCTGATTTTTTTTTTTCTGCAGAGAAATCCCTGCTTTCTCCTGCAGTACCGGCTTCTACCACCGGATGCTTATCTGTGTCCATCGGTTCCTGGGGAGCTACTGGGTCACAGTATCCTTATGGAGTTCCAAGGGAAACCGCCAGATGCGAGTGTAGCGAGTGTATCGGGTGTATCGGGTGTATCGGGTGTCTCCCCCCCCCCCCCCCACACACACACTGCAGTTCTACACAGATCACAGCATGATCTGAGATCACTATCGGACCTATTTGTGCATCCCCGACTTGGGCAAAAAGGGTTTCTGATATCAGGATATAGTCAATTCATGCACTAGAGCCATGTGCCTGAGATTGGTGTGTAAAATCTTTTTCTAACGGGTGCAACAACCTCCATGGGTCCACTGCTCCCAGCCGTGGTCTAAATCTTTTCAACACCTGGGCTGTCCAAGTTCTTTCCGGCGTTCCACCCCCTCTGGACGTATCCATGTCCACTTCAAATACCCCATTAAAATCTCCACCCAGTATTAAAGGAAGCTCCGGCAGTTGTTCCACTTTGGAAGCAAGGCGATTATATAGATCCTGGTCTAGCATGTTGGGACTGTATAGATCCCCCAGTATCACCGATCTTCCCTCTAAGACTCCTTGCAGTAGCACAAATCTCCCAGTCGGATCAGTAACTTCTCTTTCTACTACAAATCACACTCATTTATGGAGCAAAATAGCCACTCCCCCTTTTTTTCCTATTGCCGGGGCCCCCCATACCTGACCCACCCAATCCCTACAAAGTTTAAGATGCTCTTCGGCAGTCTGGTGGGTTTCTTGCAGCATCGCTATATCACATTGCTGTTTGGCTAATGCTTTCAAACTTTTATAGCACTTTATTGGATTTCCCAATCCACAAACATATCTTCAGGGCACCGGGGCAGTGTCAGGCCCAGTCCACACGTTTATACTTACTTTCCTGGAAGAAGCTCTCCCAGCCTGAAGCTTCTCCCAGAGCTCTCCACGAGGTCTCTCTGGCTGCCACCCTCTAGTTCCTTGATTGCTATCTCCCCCCCCTTAAATCCCTTTAAGCCCCCCCATGCAGACCCCTTCTTAACCTCCCGTCCCCTACTTCACTCTTCTTCTCTCCTGTGTAAACCTGACGTCTACCTACTTAATCTAACAAGGTCCCGCATAATGCGTGCGGTCTCCCCCCCCCCCCTCCTAAACTAACCCTTTTTAGACTAAACCTATGTCCCCCCCTCACATATCAACTGGCCACGTAACAACATACATTATCATATAAGAGGGACTGTATAGAGCCCAAATTATAAAACCAATCAGCATAATTCCAAAAGGTTAACTGAAACATATTATACATTGAAGATAGTCTACCTTTTAGGCCCACTTCCCGGCATTACCAACCAGGCCTCTGAAAGGCTATCCCTTCGGCTCCAAGTCTCCTGCTTCCCCAACAGCTGCCATGACGCCTTCATTCCTCATGGCTCCCCACTAGGGGCTTGGTCATCAAAAACTACTCCCGGTACCACTTCCAGTCAGTTGAGAGTCTCATTTTTGTATTCCTGAAGAGCCATGGTCTCCCTGCACAATTTTTTCGATATAGCTGCTGGCCTCTTCTGCTATTTCAAATGTCCGGTGTGTCCCTTCGTGGAGCACATGCAGCCTGGCTGGATACTGCACAGAGAATTTTACCTTTGCTTCTAAGAGTTTTTGGCAGAGAGGGGCATACGCTCTCCTTCGTTGGCTTAGCGCCGCCGAGTAATCCTGAGCAATGCGCAGCTTTAAATTGTCCTGCACAATAACCCCTGTCTTCCGTGCTTCTTGCAATACAGCCTCTTTTTGAGGAAACTGCAAAAACTTCGCTAACACCACTCTTGGCCTTTGGTTTCGTGCCTGCTTATTCCCCACTCGATGTTCCCTTTCAATGATCAGCTTACCGCCATCCTCCAGGCCTTCAAATAACTGTGAGAGTAGCGTTTCCAAATATGGTTTCAGGTCTCTGTCAGAAACAGTGTCCAGGCTACCCATGAATCTCAAGTTATTACGGCGAGACTGTTCTCCAAATCTTCAAGTTTGGCCTTGTGGGTTTTCAGCTTCATTTTCAGTCCATCCCACCTCCTGTGTGAGCACCTCCAGCCCATCTTCCGTGTGCCCAATGCGGTCCTCCGCTTCCTGCAGTCTAGTTCCCAGGGCTCCCACGGAGCTATGCAGGGTGTCCATTTTTTCTTTCAGGGCTTCAAATTGTGCCGACAAGACCCCTGCAACTGCCGCCGAAACTTCCTCTAGGAAGCAGGGGGATATTGGTGAGCTCGGCGCAGTCCTTCCTGCCGTCATTTTGATTGAGCCTCCCATGCGCTCCTTCTCCCTCCGTCCAGTTTTTGCGGCCGCTGCCATCAGCCAAGTTGTGCTCCTCCGATATCGGCAGCCCCAGTATCTCCTCCGGTTGTAGGTCAGTTAGTTTTCTCGGCGTTTCAGCCCCTCCGGTCGCTCTTATTTCCTGGTTCGGGGGGGGGGGGGTAACCGGAGCACGAGCAGATCGCGACTACTCGCACTCACCGCATCACGTGACCTCGGGAATTTATATATTTAATTTAGGTCTACATAGTGCACTGGCCATATCTATATATTCAGCACCAGGTACCTATACAGATAATAGCTCTGAATCTATGGATTAAGATAAGCTACAGTGCTGATGTATAGTGTAAACCGGTGGTCATGCAAGCTGCATATTGGACGGAGTGTGTGCAATCATGGTTTGGACAAGTTCCTGGAGGAAAGGTCCATAAACCATTATTAAAATGGGACCCAGGATATCAATGCTTGACCCAATACAAGCATTGTGGAACCTGTGCCTTTTGGGGAAACTGCTAGGTACGTATGACCTAGATTGGCCACTGTTGGAAACAGGATACTGGGCTTGATGGACCTTGGTCTGACCCAGTATGGCATATCTTATGTTCTTATGTTTGAATTTAGCATGAATTATTTCATGCTTTTCTGAATGTAGGCTTTCCTAACAGGGGCTCTACAGGACAACCAACAATACCTAAGCTCCCCGAACAGAACAATGGCTGGGAAAAATCGTATCGCTAAAGCTGTTGCCCCCGTTACAGCTTCTGCCTCGGTCCAGACAGAGGTCCTAATGCCAGTTGAAGAACCGGTTCCATGTGCAGGGTGCCTGAATGCTGAAGCTCTGAGGAAAAAAGTGGAGGAACTCAGAGAGCAGGTGGCGAGGCTGAGGAGCATTGAAGACAGTGAGAAGTACATTGATGAGATGCTTCTTGCAGCAACCAAGCTCTTCAGCAGAGGAGAAGATGGGTGCCAACAGAATGTTGATGGTTGGGCACAAGTCACCAGGGCCTGCAAAATCACCAATCCAACTTCTCCAGCCCTTGAATTGAAGAACCATTATGCAGCCCTGAAAGTGGAGGAGGTGAAAGCATCCCTGGAAAGGGAAGAACCAGAGCTCAAGTACCCCAAAGTTGCAGAATCAGTGACCACAAGGAAATGAAGTGTAGTGGTGGTTGGAGACTCTCTTCTGAGGGGTACTGAGGCATCCATCTGCCAACCAGACTTGATGTCCAGAGAGGTATGCTGTCTGCCTGGTGCCAAGATCCAAGATGCTACGGAGAGTTTGCCGAGACTCGTCAAGCCCACTGACTATTACCCAATGTTGCTAATCCATGTTGGAACAAATGATACTGCCAGGTATACCTCGGAATGTATCAAAAGTGACTTCATGACTCTGGGACAGAGGGTGAAGAAGTTAGGTGCACAGGTGGTATTCTCTTCAATCCTCCCTGTTGACAGTAAAGGCCAAGGCAGAGAGGCTCACATCCTGGAGATGAATGCATGGCTGCGTGGATGGTGTCATCGAGAGCGTTTTGGTTTCCTAGACCATGGGATGCTGTTCCAAGGGTTGCAGAGCAAAGATGGCATCCATCTGTCTAAGAAAGGTCGACACATCTTCGGTAGTAGACTGGCTAATCTACTGAAGAGGGCTTTAAACTAGAATTGTTGGGGATGGGTGAAGAAAGCCCCCAGGTAGGTGATACATTAAATACCTTTAAAGAGATGGGTAACAGGGTTAACATATGGAAAGCAGTGTGTATAAATGTCCGTAGCATGGGAAATAAGATCCCTGATGCTGAAGCTTTGGTGGGAGTGGCTGACTTGGATTTAGTGGCAGTTACAGAAACATGGTTCACAGAAAACCATGCTTGGGATATAACTATACTTGGCTATACTTTATTCAGAAAGGACAGGGTAGGAGGAAGGGGAGGAGGAGTGGCACTATATGTAAAAACTACTATTAAAGCTTTGGAATTACAGAGCTTAAAATTGAGAGAGGAGGCATTGTGGGTTAAACTAGAAAGAGGGAAAGAGAAATCTATTTGCATTGGTGTGATATACAGACCTCCCTCACAAGAGGAAGAGGTGGACAGAGAGTTAATTGAAGACATACGCAGCATTGCTAGGAAAGGGGAAGTGCTACTGATAGGAGATTTCAATATGCCAGATGTTGATTGGCACATTCCTGCTGCAGTATCATCTAGAAGTAAGGAGATCCTGGATTCTCTACAGGGAGAACTATTCAGGCAATTGGTAACAGACCCAAGTAGATTGCCAGGCCTTTCTTACCAATGGAGAAAGTGTTTCTGATGTTGTAGTGGGAGATCATTTTGCATCCAGTGATCACCAGATGGTGTGGTTCAGTATAAGGACTAGGGCTGTTAGAATCCATTCAAAGGTGAGGATCTTAGACTTTAGGAAGACTAACTTTGCCAAGATGGGCCAATACCGCAGGGAGTCGTTAGTGGGATGGGAACAGCTGAGGTATGTAGAAAAACAGTGGGCAAAACTGAAAGGGGATATTTTAAGGGCAACCAATCTTTTTGTTAAAATGGTAAATAAAGGTAAAAGGAAAAGGAGACTGCTATGGTTTTCGAAAGAAGTAGCTGAAAAAGTGAAGAAAAAGAGGGAGGCCTTCATGAAATACAAGAGATCACAGACAGAGGAAGACAGGCATCTGTATTTGGAAAAACTTAGAGAAGCTAGCAAAGTAGTCAGGAAGGCAAAGATTCAAAAGGAGAAGGAAATAGACAATGCAATAAAATGGGGAATAAGACATTTTTCAGATATATTAGTGAGAAGAGGAAGGGCAAAAGTGGTATTGTCAGACTCAAGGGTGCAGGGGAGGAATATGTAGAAGCTGATAAGGATAAAGCGGAATTGCTTAACAAATATTTCTGTTCTGTGTTCACAGATGAAGAACCAGGAGCAGGACCTCAGAAAACACCCACAAACAGGAACAGAAGCGAGGGACATCTTGAACAATTTTCAGAAGACTGTGTTCGTGAGACACTAGCTCAACTTAAAGTAGACAAATCGATGGGACCGGATGGGATACACCCTACATTACTGAGGGAACTTGGGAACATTCTAGCAGCTCCACTGACTGACCTTTTCAATGCCTCGTTGGAGTTGGGAGTGGTGCCAAAGGACTGGAGAGACTCTCATGTGGTGCCTTTATACAAAAGCGGAAGTAAGGATGTGGTTGAAAACTACAGGCAGGTTAGTTTAACTTCGGTGGTGAGTAAATTACTGGAAACGCTGCCGAAAGAGAAAATAGTGAGGTTTCTGGAGTCTAGCAGATTACAGGATCCGAGGCAGCATGGATTCACCAGAGGCAGGTCTTGTCAGACAAATCTGATTGATTTCTTTGACTGGGTGACCAGGGAGTTGGACCGAGGGAGAGCCCTAGATGTGGTGTATTTAGATTTCAGTAAAGCCTTTGACACTGTTCCTCATAGGCGACTTATAAACAAACTGAGCACCCTAGGGATGGACCTTAAAGTTACTGCTTGGGTTAGAAATTGGTTGGGTGGGAGGCAACAAAGAGTACAAGTAAATGGAGCTCACTCTGAGGAGAAGGATGTTACCAGTGGTTTGCCCCAGGGATCTGTCCTTGGTCCGATTATTTTTAACATCTTTGTTAGTGATATAGCGGAAGGGCTATCGGGTAAGGTTTGCCTCTTTGCGGATGATACCAAAATCTGCAATAGAATAGACACCCAGGAAGGTGTAGATAACATGAGGAGGGATCTAGCTAAGCATGAAGAATGGTCTAGAATCTGGCAGCTGGGATTTAATGTTAAAAAATGTAAGGTCATGCATTTGGGATGCAGCAATCCAAGGGAGCAATATAGTATAGGGGGTGAAGTACTTTTGTCCACTAAAGAAGAGCGGGACCTAGGTGTGGTTGTGTCTGATGATCTTAAAGTAACTAAACAGGTAGAAAAGGCAACAATAAAAAGCTAGAAGGATGCTTGGGTGCATACGGAGAGGAATGGCTAGCAGAAAAAAGGAGGTGATAATGCCTCTGTATAAGTCTTTGGTGCGACCTCATTTGGAGTATAGTGTGCAATTCTGGAGACCGCACCTTCAAAAGGATGTGAACAGGATGGAGTTGGTGCAGAGGGTGGCTACTAAAATGATTAGTGGTCTTCAATATAAAGCGTATGAGGACAGACTGAAGGATCTTAATATGTACACCTTAGAGGAAAGGCGGGGTAGAGGTGATATGATTGAGATGTTTAAATACCTCTGTGGCATAAATGTTCAGGAAGAGAGCCTCTTTCAATTGAAAGCAAGTTCTGCTATGAGGGGACATGGGATAAGGGTGAAGGGTGATAGATTCAGGAGTGATATGTGGAAATATTTCTTTACGGAAAGAGTAGTGGATCCGTGGAATAGTCTCCCAGTGGAGGTGGTAGAGATGAGGACAGTAACTGAATTCAAAAAAGCATGGGACAAACACAGGGGATCTCTAAAGGTAAAAAGGGTACTGTTGTAGTTGTTGATATGGAAGGACAGACTAGATAGGCCATGTGGTCTTTTTCTGTCATCATATTTCTATGTTTCTTTCTATGTAATTTCATATTTGTAAGGCATTTGAAAGAATTGTGGAAACTCGCTACTGAATAATATAAATCAGTGCATTATAAATTTTGGCATAGAAAAAATTCTGCAAAACAGATGGCTTTTTATGAAACTTAACTACATGTTGGGGAGAAAAGATGGCTGACAAGGGCAGGTGACGAGTGCAGGGACTCCTGGATCTTTGCTTATCTTCTCTTTTGAGGTCAGATTTTAGGGCTTATACCATGAGACTGGCAACCATTGCAAGAAGGAAGCCAGCAAAATGCCATGGCTTAAGCCAGTTTTTTGACCTAAAGTATACCACACATTAGGATTCCAGAGCTCCTCTGCTCCTTAAATAAGCACCTTCTGAACTTCTGCTGCTATGATGTTTTGTCTCCCAGTCTGTGCATGTGTCTGGACTGTTCCAGCAAATTCAGCAGCAGTTCTGGCTAGCTCCAGCCACAGCTAAAAGGAAGAGAGCAAGCATATCAGGGCATTAGCTTGCTCCTAAAGTGGAAATGTGAACTCAGTTCCGACAGACCACTGAGGTCTCTCATTTGAATGACCATTTCTGATTATAGTCCAGCACTAGCTAATTTCAACCATCTATTAAAACTCCCATTATAACTAATAGCATCATTCAACATTTCTATAACATACAAAATATATTACATAAAATGGAACGAGGATGTTTCACCTTGTAAAACTTACCATAGAAAACACTCAAATTGGGGTGTCATCTCAGGAACAGTAAACAAACTCTCTGCTGCCAGACACTTTGTAAAGTAACACATAATCATGCAAAATGAAACTTAGAAGCTTACCATACCATACCATACCAGCACCAACTCCAAGAACCCAAACTGCACCAGTCCTACCTAAAAAAAAAAGCAGCATTCCAAATAATCTAGAACACAGCTGGGAGAAGAAGAATAGGTTAGACTGCTACAGATTTCTACACAAAACCTGCATGCTAACAGAATCCCTCACCCCAGCTACATTGGGGCTGACTGCATGAGACTACTGTTAGAGGATTGTAGGTGCCATTTTGAACCTGGTGTTGGCCAGGGCAGGAGCTAGTGTGGGTCACTCTCATCCAGGTCCCACTATACCACCACGATTGCATTGAGGTAGGCCCAGGGGGGCCTTCAGGTGGGTGAGGTTTGGAAGGGGTTGAGGGAGTATTGAAAGGGAGGGTTGGGACTTTGATGGTGTCTTTGGAGAAGACGGGTATGGGAGACATGTGTGGGAAGGAGGTTACTGGGAGGACCTTCCCTTCTTGATGGTGCAGGAGGATGGGGATCCTCAGACCACTGATTACAATTTAGACATGATCCCTTTAAGGAAGTGGCTGAGAGCAGTAGGCTTGTGTGTTAGAGACCCAATGTTCCTGGATGGGAAAAATAATGCCATTTTTGAGTTGGCATTACTAATGAGGTATTTTGCATCTCATTAGTATTCAATGGGCTGAATAGCATGCATTACTGCCATAACAACTCTAATAAATACCCCTACTTATCCAGATGATTTAATTTAAAAGTGCCAACTGAAAATTGCACTATTTATGTTCTGCCTATACAACAAATAAGTTTTAAGTGGATTACAGCCAACTATTCAAAAACAAAATTACAATATAAGATAAATAAGATTCATTACTAAAATATGTTTAGGTACAAATAAATATCCTAAATTAACTCTACAGAGTTTGTTCTTCCCATGAATAGTACAACCAAGGCCATGACCGCTTCACTGATTATGCATTAGATCAGTGGTTCTCAACCCAGTCCTCTGGGACCCCCAGGCCAGTCAGGTTTTCAGGGTATCCACAATGAAAATTCATGAGATAGACCTGCATACAATAGAAGTAGTGCAGGTGTATCTATCTCATGCATATTCATCCTGAAAACCTGACTGGGCTGGGGGTCCCAGAGAAATGGGTTGAGAACCACTGCATTAGACAGATAGGCTGCTAATGTCTAGACTTTTATTTAGAGAATAACTAGTCACTTCTCAGATCTTTGTTGGTAAAGAATTCCATTCTAAGATGGCTCTATAAACAGCTATTTATCCATAACACACTTGTACTTAACAGTTCTAGAAGAACACTAAGCCTATCTTGTAGACGAATGTTGGGTTTTGGGAAACACACTGAAATAAAGCAGAAATGACATGTTGTTAACAGCTCCATGATTGATCTTACTTACAAAGCAAAACATTTTAAAGTGATTCTGGCAATAATCGGAAGCCAGTGTAACTGAAGTAAAAATGATGTCACCCTTTTCCACTTAGAACCTCTTAATGTAAGTTCAGCTACTGTGTTCTGTAGAACTTGATGTCGCAACAGAGATTTTTTGGTATTCCTAAATATAAAAGTTACAGTTATCAAATTGTGCTAGCAATAGAGCTTGCACCTACATTGAAGATCTTCTACCCTAAAACATATAAGGCTCTGACTTGTACAATGTAATTTATACACAAATTCGACCACCCATGGTCAGACAGGAATTTATCAAGATGCCAAGAATTTTTATTGATTTAAGAAATGGCACTTTAACTACCAGCATCACCAATATAATGGAAAAACTTATTTCATGCTCTACCCATTTAATTTCATAGTGAGGTCATCCATAAGGACAGCCTCACTCTATATGAAATTAAATGAGTAGGGCATGGATGTTAGTAAAAGTAGTAGCATGATCGAGTTGACATATAATCATTACAATGATGTCATAGGGTGCCTTGGCAGACAGGGCACTTTATAATGTGACCTATGAAGCCGCCCTATAGGGCGCCTTCATAGGTCACATTATAAAGTGCCCTGTCTGCCAAGGCACCCTATAATGTGCCTTATAGGGTGCCTTATGAGGCACCTCCCTCACTTGATTTGCAGCTTGTCGTGCTGTGAGGGCTTGTGTGCATCAGTGATGCTGAGAGCTAAACTATTGGTAGTTTAACTACTGGCAGGGTCTCCCAAGATGAAAAGGTCTCAGCTGAGGTACCAGACCAAGACAAACCACCCATCTGGGCAGCAGCAGAATGGGATAGTGTTGACGGCGGAGGATCACATTTCTGTGACAACGGCAACAACACCAAACAAACTGCGCGGAAGAAAGGCCCGGCAATCTACTTCTGTATTTTGCCATGAAAACCCAATGGATAGTTACAACAAAACAAATTGTGCTATAGTGCTGGAAGATGAGACCCCCCAGGTCGGAAGGCACTCAACTAGCTACTGGGGAAGAGCTGAAGACTTTTCAGAGTAAAGAGACCTTCTACAATTCCGGAAAGCAATAAAACACCACCTCTTTCTGCTCCATTTTGCCCAAGCCGCCACCCCGACTCTAAGAAACCATCCCCCTTCCCTTACTAAAGACTCCTACACAACATAACGCTCAAGCCCCAAGCACTCACTTGTCAGTCCTGAAGCAACCTACGTACTTTCAGATCAAGTATCAACTATTATGCCATATCTTTATGTATATAGTTTCATGTATTCCTCAACCATCTTGATACATGTCAATATGTAAATAGTTTCCCATGTTCTCCAAGTTTTATTCCTTGTTATAATGTAAATTCAATCAATCAGTCTTCTCTGATCTGAAAACTCTTTGTTAAATATAAACCGCCCTGATAACAAATAGTGCGGTATATAAGAATTGTTAAATAAATAAATCATGCGAAGAGAGAGATCATTAGAGAAAGACATCATGCTTGGCAAGATAGAAGGTCAACGCAAAAGAGGAAGGCCAGCAATGACATGGATCGATACAATAACAGCAGCTACGGGTACCAGTCTGTCAACAATGAGCCGCCTGACTGAAGACCGAACACAATTTAGGATAGCTATCCAGAGGGTCGCCATGAGTCGACTCCGATTCGACGGCACTTAACAACAACAACATGAGGCACCTTAGGTTACGGCACTGTGAGGGTGTTTTTGCTGGCAGCACTGATTTAAGTTAAAAGGAAATGCCTCAGACAGCCTTCTTAAATAACACCACTGTGGGATTGAACCCATGAACTCTGCCTCCGCAGCCATTGCAGTTACCAGTGGGCTACATCTTTATAGCGTCTAACACTGCCTTGGCATGAAGTTATGGTTAATGCGCGTTAACGTGCCATGGTGCCCACTATCGTGCGATACAGATTTTTGCTACCTTGCCGCTGAACCGCCCACTACCTTATATGGCATTCTTCACATTAACGCTGCAACTAGCGCCGGTAACATTAAGTTGGTTTAGTAAACATACCCCTTAGAGGGGAGATCATCATTAAGTCCACAGAGCTCACTCTTTAAGCTACCATCTTGCCCAGCTCCAACATTCCTTTAGACATCTAAGGATGAAATGGGTAGGAAATAATCACAACCTAATTCTGCCCTACCAGGGCTATTTAAAGCCCTGGTAGTCTCCTTTAGGATATATGATTAAGGACAAAGCTTTAGAATCTTATCCCTAAAGAATTTGGTCAAATTCATATGTCACAAGTTTATCTCCCTTTCATCTTGTCTTATTTTTCTTACATCTATTCAGCAAACTAAATACCCCCAACCAGGTTAAAGTATTCAAATACATAAACAAACCCTGGTGCTTAAAAACCCATTCTTCAAAATCATTTCAAGTAACCAATTTTTTTGTCGGAAAGGCCAACCAAGCTAAGAGGATCATGCCTCATGCCGTCGTGGCCCGTCCATTTTATTTAATTAAAAAGAGAACACTTATAAACCACTTCGGAAGAAGCATCAAAACGTGTTACTTAGCTGAATCCTTTGCATGTAGAAGGCTGTATAATAATGCCACAGTTAACAGAAAGACGACGTAACACGTTTCGGGGTATATAAGATAATCCCCTGCTTCAGGTCAAAGCTGCCGCGCAGTAACTTCTCAGCCATTCAAACTTTTTAAAGCCGAAAAACAACGGTTTTTATATACCTTGCTTCCATGATGTTTGCTCAATCGCACCAAATCACGCCAATCAATGGTTCTAAAAAAGAGCCAATCAAAGTGGTTGTGGGGAGGGATCATTATGACAAGCTCCACCCCCCAAAGAAACCCAAATGAGGGAATAGGAAACTCTAATCAATAGACCGTATGCCAGTCTATTTGCATATTCATGCCATATGGTTGTACTGAGTTTAAACGAAAAATCCACCTCTGCTCTAAAAATTTTGAAGCCGCTGGAGACGATCACCGCCTGTAGGGTGTTTAGGTACATAGTCCAACACTCGCCATCTGAGATCTTCAAATTTATGTAATAGTTGCTGGCAATGTTCAACCATAGGGGCCAATAAGGTTCCCGTCCGCAATCTGGAAGCATGTTCAGCCAATCGTACCTTTAAAAAACGTGACATATGGCCAATGTAATAGAAACCACAAGGGCATATAATTAAATACACCACAAAGGAGGATATACAATCCGTATGCCAACGAGATAAGTATGTAATCTGAGTATGGCCATCCACCCAACTAGGTCCAGAGATGGTGTTGAAGCAATAATGACAGGAGCCACAAATAAAATGACCAGCAGATTCATGAGATGTGAGAGGGCAATCAATCACCGCAGTAGTGCGCACCAGTCGATCCTTCAAGTTTGCCCGACGTGAATATGCTATCCGAAGTGGGTTTCGAAAACAGTCATGTAAACCTAATATTGGCCAAAATTTACCCCGTCGTCTTTCCGCTGACTGCGGCATTATTATACAGCCTTCTACATGCAAAGGATTCAGCTAAGTAACACATTTGATGCTGCTTCCGAAGTGGTTTACAAGTGTTCTCTTTTTAATTAAATAAAATGGACGGGCCACGACGGCATGAAGCATGATCCTCTTAGCTTGGTTGGCCTGTCCGACAAAAAAATTGGTTACTTGAAATGATTTTGAAGAATGGGTTTCTAAGCACCAGGGTTTGTTTATGTATTTGAATACTTTAACCTGGTTGGGGGTATTTAGTTTGCTGAATAGTCATTTTTGTATGCCCTGTGAATACTGATGGCTTCGGCTACGTTTGCTTTTACTTAGGAGCAGCTCCTCCAATTGAATAAGCACAAATCATTTTTTGAAGAGGCGGTGCAAGTGGGGTCTTCTTTAGATCTACCCCCTACAATATTGGAACTGAGGGATATACATAAACAACTGGTGCGATCCGACCTTCATGGTTCGGCTATGGCTCAATATTTAAAGTCCTCGATTATCCCTAGGGGTCTGAGGGTTTTTAAGCCTCCGAAACAATTTACCGATGATTAGTTTTTTTTGGCTAAGTGGAATGCCATACTCAATAACTGTGGATTCGATCTTATAGCATTGCTGCTTGAACGTTCTGTGCTACAACAGGAGGAATTGTCTTCTCAGGCAGCTGATCTGAAGAAAAATATTTTAGAGACCATGGAGCCTCAGAGTTTTCAGTCGCAATGGGCAGATATGGAAAAACAGCTTGTTTCTTTTCGTGAACATGTCCGTAGTCTAAAAATTAATAAATTTAAACGGGACGAGTCTGACTACGACAATGGCTGCATTTACAACTGGCCATCACGTACTAATCAGAAGCGTGGCAAGAAAGTGTCTTTCCAGTTGAGTTCTGAAGATTCTTCTGATACGGACTCGAGTGAGTCTCTGATTAGCCAAGAGGGTGGATATAGAGGTCGGAAAACACCGGGAAGTTCTGAATCACAACGGGGCAATTGGTCTCGAGGCCATAGACCTCGTGGGTCTTCTTATCAGGATTTTCTGGAGGGTCCGGACACACGATCGAAAACCAAGAATCGTCAGTTGTGAATTTATCTGGCCAGACTCTTACTGGTGCACAGCTTCAAGTTTTGGAATTGGGCCTTTCCTTCATTCCTACTTCCTACTATGACTGTTTTGATATGCGGGTAGCGTTACATAAATTTTTCAAAAAATTGAAGGTGATTCATCATTTTTCTACTCAGAGCGCCAGTGTGGATGTCTCTTTAATAAAAAAGCCTTCTAGATCACAGCCATCGGGACTTACCGATGCGGCGATTTCCACATTTCAGGATTTAGTTCTGACTGAATTGTCTCAATTAGAGAAAGCTGGTTTTTCCTCTTACAACAACTTAACTTTGGACCAACGTGTTGCTTTGAAACAGTTGTCCGCATCCAATTTGATCATTCATAAGGCTGACAAAGGGGGTGCAACTGTGGTTTGGTCTCTGGAACAATATGAGCGTGAAATGCATGTACACCTAGATGACCGTAATCATTATGCTTCCATCTTGGATCCTACGGTTTAGTTGTCTATTCGTATTTGTGTGTTGGTGAATCGGGCTTATCTCAATAATTGGTTAACACGAAACAAATCTGATTTTTAAATTAATAATCATCCTAAGATACCAACTTTTTATCTGGTGCCTAAAATTCATAAATCATTGTCCAGCCCTCCGGGCCGACCAATTGTTTCCTGCAGGGACTCGATTTTAGAGCCCCTTTCTCAGTTCTATGATCTCTTTTTGCAGCCAGCGGCGGCTACGGTGACATCCTACATACGAGACACTGGTGATTTTTTGAGACAATTAGCAATGTGTACAGCTATGTCATCTTATACTTATTTGGTGACCTTAGATGTTCAGTCTTTATATACTAATATTGATCAAAAGGAGGCATTATTATGTATACAGGAATTCCCTCTGCAGTTGCCTGATCGTATTCCAAAGAGTTTTCTGCTAGACCTGTTGGGGATGGTACTTAATAACAATTATTTTGTTTACCAACAACAATATTATCTTCAAACCTTTGGTATTGCCATGGGGGCAACAGTGGCACCTTCCATAGCCACTATTTATATGGCCTGGTTTGAGGAGAGCTATGTCTATACACATCCACATTATGGCAAGATTCCTTTTTGGCGCAGGTTTCTTGATGATATTTTTTTCTTGTGGACTGGCACTAGAATTGAGTTGGATTCTTTTTTTGTATAGTTTGAACACCTTTAAGCAGAATATACAGTTTACGGCCCAGATTGAAACACGAGCGATCCAGTTTTTAGATATCACTGTTACATTGTCTTCAGCAGGTTTTACCACCTCTCTTTTTCGAAAACTGGTTCAGCGAAATACCTTGTTAAGGTATGATAGTTTCCATCCACCGGCATTAAAAAGGGGATTACCTTTTGGCCAATTTTTACGTTTACGTCGTAATTGTACAACTTTGATGGATTTTCGGATACATATGAAGGAACTGAGCCAGCGTCTGCTTTTGCGAGGATATCCTCGAACTGAGATACACAGGGCCTATAAACGGGCTCGCTATTACCATCGCAAATGGCTTTTAGAACATCCAGGTCCTCCACAGCCTCAGAATAAAATTACGGGCATTTTCCCATATATGAAGGGGTCAGCAGCTGTTATGAAATTTTTGCATACATTTTGGCCAATATTAGGTTTACATGACTGTTTTCGAAACCCACTTCGGATAGCATATTCACATCGGGCAAACTTGAAGGATCGACTGGTGCGCACTGCTGCGGTGATTAATTGCCCTCTCACATCTCATGAATCTGCTGGTCATTTTATTTGTGGCTCCTGTCATTATTGCTTCAACACCATCTCTGGACCTAGTTGGGTGGATGGCCATACTCCGATTACATACTTATCTCGTTGGCATACGGATTGTATATCCTCCTTTGTGGTGTATTTAATTATATGCCCTTGTGGTTTCTATTACATTGGCCGTACGTCACATTTTTAAAGGTACGATTGACTGAACATGCTTCCAGATTGCGGACGGGAACCTTATCGGCCCCTATGGTTGAACATTGCCAGCAACTATTACATAAATTTGAAGATCTCAGATGGCGAGTGTTGGACTATGTACCTAAACACCCTAGAGGCGGTGATCGTCTCCAGAGGCTTCAAACGTTTTAGAGCAGAGGTGGATTTTTCATTTAAACTCAGTACAACCATATGGCATGAATATGCAAATAGACTGGCATGCGGTCTATTGATTAGAGTTTCCTATTCCCTCATTTGGGTTTCTTTTTGGGGGTGGAGCTTGTCATAATGATCCCTCCCCACAACCACTTTGATTGGCTCTTTTTTAGAACCATTGTTTGGCGTGATTTGGTGCGATTGAGCAAACGTCATGGGAGCAAGGTATATAAAAACCGTCGTTTTTCGGCTTTAAAAAGTTTGAATGGCTGAGAAGTTACTGCGCGACAGCTTTGACTTGAAGCAGGGGATTATCTTATATACCCCGAAACGTGTCATGTCGTCTTTCCACTGACTGCGGCATTATTATACAGCCTTCTACATGCAAAGGATTCAGCTAAGTAACACGTTTTGATGCTGCTTCCGAAGTGGTTTATAAGTGTTCTCTTTTTAATTAAATAAAATGGACGGGCCACGACAGCATGAGGCATGATCCTCTTAGCTTGGTTGGCCTTTCCAACAAAAAAATTGGTTACTTGAAATGATTTTGAAGAATGGGCTTCTAAGCACCAGGGTTTGTTTATGTATTATTTTTCTTACATCTAGCAGTGAAGTTTACAACCTTAAAAAAATTGCCTAAGTTGCTATCTAGATAGTGGCAATTTTCAGTTGTCCCTTATCTGGATAAGGTCTACGGCTGATAAACTCCATGCAAAAGCAAGGGGCTCAAACTTTAGGAAAACCAACTTTGCCAAGATGGGACAATATCTCAAGCAGTTGTTAGCAGGATGGGAACAGCTGGGGGATGTAGAAAAGCAATGGGCAAAACTGAAAGGGGATATTTTAAGGGCAACAAACCTTTTTGTTAGAAAAGTTAATAAATGTAAAAGAAAAAGGAGGCCACTATGGGTCTCAAAACAAGTAGCTGAAAATGTGAAGAAAAAGAAGGTGGTCTTCATAAAATACAAGAGATCACAAAAAAGCAAGACAAGCATCAATATTTGGAAAAACTTAGAGAAGCTAAGAAAAGTAGGCAGGAAAGCAAAAATACAAAAAGAAGAAGAAATAGCCAAAGCAATAAAATGGGAAGACAAGCCATTTTTCAGAGGAAGTGCAGTGGTATTTTCAGACTAAAGGGTGAAAGAGAGGAATAGATAAAAGTTGATGAGGATAAAGTGGAATTGCTTAACAAATATTTTTTTTCTGTATGCACAGAAGAAGGGCCCAAAGCAGGACCTCAGAAAAAAACATAAATAGGAACAGAAGTGAAGGGAATCTTGAACAATTTTCAGAAGACTGATCATGAGAAACTAGTTAAACTAAAAGTAAACAAAAGCAATGAGGCCAGATGGGATACATCCAAAAGTATTGAAGGAACTTGGGGAAGTTCTAGCGGCTCCACTCTGACCTTTTCAATGCCTCTTTGGAGTCGGAAGCAGTCCTAGAGGACTGGAGAAAGGTGCATGTGGTCCCTTTACAGAAAAGTGGAAGTAAAGATGAGATTGAAAACTACATGCTGGTTAGTCTGACTTCTATGGCGAGTAAATTTATGGAAATGCTACTAAAACAGAGGAAAGTGAGATTTCTGAAGTCCATTGGATTGCAGGACCTGAGGCAGCATAGGTTTACTAGAGGGAGATCTTGTCAGACAAGTCAGATTGATTTCTTTGACTGGGTGACCGAGAGCTGGACTGAGGGAGAGGATGTAGTGTACTTAGATTTCAGTAAAGCCTTTGACACCATTCCACACAGGCAACTTATAAATAAATTGTGCACCCTAGAGATGGACCCTAAAGTGACTGACTGGGTTAGAAATTGGTTGAGTGGTAGGCGACAAAGGGCACAGGTAAATGGAGCTAACTCTGAGGAGAAGGAGGTTACTAGTGGTGTGCTGCAGGGATCTGTCCTTGGTGCGATTCTTTTTAACATTTTTGTTAGTGATATTGCGGAGGGACTGTCAGGTAAGGTTTTCCTCTTTGTGGATGATGATAAAATTTGTAATAGAGTAGACACCCAAGAAGGAGTAGATAACATGAGGAAGGATCAAGCTAGGCTTGAAGAATGGTCTAGAATTTAGCAGCTGAGATTTAATGCTAAAAAATGTAGGGTCATGCATTTCGGCTGCAAAACTCCAAGGGAGCTGTACAGTGTAAAGGGTGAAGTGCTTCTGTCCATGAAAGAAGAGCAGAGCCTGGGTGTGATTGTTCCTTATGATCTTAAAGTGGCTAAACAGGTAGAAAAGGTGGCAGTGAAAGCTTGAAGGATGTTTTGGTGCATAGGGAGAGGAATGGCTAGCAGAAAAAAATGTGATAGTACTTCTGTATAAGTCTTTGGTGAGACCTCATTTGGAGTGTTGTGTGCAATTCTGGAGACTACACCTTCAAGAGGATATAAACAGGATGGAGTTGCTGCAGAGGGTGGCCACCAAAATGGCCAGTGGTCATCGTTATAAACCATATGGGGACAGATTTAAAAATCTCAATATGTATACTTTAAAGGAAAAGCGGGATAGAGGAGATATGCTAGAGATGTTTAAATACCTCCTGGGCATAAATGTACAGGAGGAGAACCTCTTTCAATTGAAAGTATGCTCTTCAATGAGAGGACACAGAATGAGGGTGAAAGGGAATCGACTCAGGAGTAATTTGTGGAAATTTCTTTACAGAAAGAGTGGTAGATGTGTGGAATAGTAGAGATAAGGACAGTATCTGAATTCAAAAAAGCATGGGACAAGCACAGAAGATCTCTGAAGGAATATGGAAGAGCAGACTGGATAGGCCATATGGTCTTTTTCTGCCATCATGTTTCTGTGTAACATTGGCACTTACCTAGATAGTGCTGCCCAATCTGGATATTCAGGGGCAACTTCTATCCAGATACTACTGCGGAATAGTCCATAAATATTTAAGCATCACAGTTAACAGCCGTGGTGTTGAAATATCGGCCCCTTTGAAAATCGGGACCTTAATTTTCTTTTTTTGTTTTACGATTTACAAAAAAATCCCCCCAAGTTAATATGCATATTATGTAAATAGACTGGTATCATGAAAAAAAGCCTCATGGTACACAATTATTCCTGTGAAGCCAGCTGTAATTCAGTATATCAGCCTCTCGGTATGTAAACAGTGCATCATTCAAAGAGTTAATAAGATATTCACTTGGCTTACTTAAGGCTCTAGTGAACTTGAATAAGATTGTCAGACTCAAGGGTGCAGGGGGAATATGTAGAAGCTGATAAGGATAAAGCGGAATTGCTTAACAAATATATTTGTTCTATGTTCACAGATGAAGAACCAGGAGCAGGACCTCAGAAAACACCCACAAATAAGAACAGAAGCGAGGGACATCTTGAACAATTTTCAGAAGACTGTGTTCGTGAGAAACTAGCTCAACTTAAAGTAGACAAAGCGATGGGACTGGATGGGATACACTCTAGAATACTGAGGGAACTTGGGGACGTTCTAGCAACTCCACTGACTGACCTTTTCAATGCCTCGATGGAGTCGGGAGTGGTGCCAAAGGACTGGAGAGAGGCTCATGTGGTGCCTTTACACAAAAGCGGAAGTAAGGATGTGGTTGAAAACTACAGGCCGGTTAGTTTAACTTCGGTGTTGAGTAAATTATTGGAAACGCTGCTGAAAGAGAAAATAGTGAGGTTTCTCGAGTCCAGCGGATTAAAGGATCCGAGGCAGCATGGATTCACCAGAGGCAGGTCTTGTCAGACAAATCTGATTGATTTCTTTGACTGGGTGACCAGGGAGTTCGACCGAGGGAGAGCTCTAGATGTGGTGTATTTAGATTTCAGTAAAGCCTTTGACACTGTTCCTCACAGGCGACTTATAAACAAACTGAGCACCCTAGGGATGGACCCTAAAGTTACTGCTTGGGTTAGAAATTGGTTGGGTGGGAGGCGACAAAGAGTACAAGTAAATGGAGCTCACTCTGAGGAGAAGGATGTTACCAGTGGTGTGCCCCAGGGATCTGTCCTTGGTCCGATTCTTTTTAACATCTTTGTTAGTGATATAGCGGAAGGGCTGTCGGGTAAGGTTTGCCTCTTTGCAGATGATACCAAAATCTGCAATAGAGTAGACACCCAGGAAGGTGTAGATAACATGAGGAGGGATCTAGCTAAGCTTGAAGAATGGTCTAGAATTTGGCAGCTGGGATTTAATGTTAAAAAATGTAAGGTCATGCATTTGGGCTGCAGCAATCCAAGGGAGCAATACAGTATAGGAGGTGAAGTACTTTTGTCCACTAAAGAAGAGCGGGACCTAGGCGTGGTTGTGTCTGATGATCTTAAAGTAGCTAAACAGGCAGAAAAGGTGACGGCAAAAGCTAGAAGGATGCTTGGGAGCATACGGAGAGGAATGGCTAGCAGAAAAAAGGAGGTGATAATGCCTCTGCATAAGTCTTTGGTGCGACCTCATTTGGAGTATGGTGTGCAATTCTGGAGACCGCACCTTCAAAAGGATGTGAACAGGATGGAGTCGGTGCAGAGGGTGGCTACTAAAATGATTAGTGGGCTTCATTATAAAGCATATGAGGACAGACATAAGGATCTTAATACGTACACCTTAGAGGAAAGGCGGGATAGAGGTGATATGATTGAGATGTTTAAATACCTCCGTGGCATAAATGTTCAGGGAGAGAGCCTCTTTCAATTGAAAGCAAGTTCTGCTACGAGAGGACATGGGATGAGGGTGAAAGGAGATAGATTCAGGAGTGATATGCGGAAATATTTCTTTACAGAAAGAGTAGTGGATCCATGGAATAGTCTCCCAGTGGAGGTGGTAGAGATGAGGACAGTAACTGAATTCAAAAAAGCATGGGACCAACACAGAGGATCTCTAAAGGTAAAAAGTGGACTGTTGTAGTTGTTGTTATGGAAGGACAGACTAGATAGGCCATGTGGTCTTTTTCTGTCATCATGTTTCTATGTAAGATTTATAGTAGCTCTACTCATCTTGCCAAAAAAAGAAAGTTAAGTAAGTTTTTGAAATCAGAGGTTTGCAAAGATATTTTTTTAAATTTGTTGTATATTTTATTTCTTTTATTTGAAATAAAAAAAATGAAATAAAATTTAACAAGAGGAAACGTGCATGCTGTAAGCATTGCAAGAAGGCATGTTTCATTGATGGAGAGCATTGTTGCCACACGAGTGAATAGATGGAGCACTTAGGATTTGCCAGAGGATTAATGAACTTACTAAAAAGTGTATTAGGATTTTTCAATTCATATGCATTAAGTATAAAGCTTTAGCGTAACAGCCGGAGCATGGCCAGAATGTTCCCGATAGTTAACGTGTGGATGCGCCTCCTAAAGCACAGTGCTAATAGCATGGGTGCACTAATCTCCACATTGAGGTTGTGTTAGGTGAATCTACACTAATGGCAACCTGTCCCCCCTCGCTAACTGCAATGCACTCACCACATCTAACCTGCCCATTCAGCACGATTAATGCACGATTGCCAATTAGCATGAAAACTGGGATGCAGTAACTGTTACTGTGGGCCCATAGTTGCATGTCAAATCGCATTTTGATTGCATAGAGCACTTTTGCAAAAAGGCCCATAGTGCGACACATTTTCCCATCCTCCCCTTGTAAACTCACACATGCCTGAGGGGAACAGATCGAATAAACATGATAAAAGTGTCTTCTTAGGTAGCAGGGGCTCTAGGGCTGCATGAGGCATCTTTATGTTTGGTGGCATCGATATATTTGTGTCTTGTCTATCCTGTGTGTGTGTGTGTGGTGAGAGGATGAGGTGTGTTACCCACTGCATTCTGTCTTCGTAAGCATATCTTTGTTTGCACAGGCTCAAAGCTATGTCTACGGACAGAGGAATAGATTTGTTTTGAACAATACATGCTTTCATCCGATGCAAAATATGCCTAAAAACTGTGGGTTGGTAGTGAAAAAATAATTCCCTGTGCAGATTCCAGCTCCCCTCTCCCCCTGCACCCTCGATAGTCCCTGCTGACCCTTCTTAACTTCTTGTAAATGGCACTGGCAGACCAAGGACAGTGCCATTATGAATTTTTAATGGGGGGGGGGGCTTAGGAAATATGCTTATCTTCTTTGGGCTTCTTGGAACTTGGGTGTGTAAATTTTCTTCCCCGCTCATTTGCATGAGTAAAAACTTACCTTTGGGAAATCCGATGGATTATCTCTTTGGCTTATCTTCTAAGGCTTATCTTCTGTTGTGGGACTTCAATGTCATTTCGCCAGCAACATCTATTTTATGGGCCCTTTTTACTAAGATGCTGTAAAGTTTTGCATAAAAATCAATACACAGTAAGTGCAAAAATCATGCACTGTCAGAGTAGCTACTGCACAGAAATGAACCCTAATGCATGGCAGTTGCAATTAACACGGGCACACTTAATGCCACCCTCTGAAGTGACATTAAGCAAACCCATCAACAGTGTGCAATATGTACCCCTGTGTTGCCCACTCTCTGCTCCTAGTCTGCCTATTCCCCATCCCATCGCACGATTTGCAGGTACCTCGTGATATTTCCCCCAGTAAGTGTTATGCCCATATAGTAATAATTACTGCAGCCCTACAATAACAGTTTCTGCATGCCGAAATGTGTGTTAATCATTTAGTGCACTTTAATAAAAGGGCCCCTAAGTTACAACAATCTTTTTACTAAGTTATGAAGAACATATGTGGAGGAATATTAGAATGCATAGGAAGAAGTATTCAGAGAGGAAGTGATCTAGTGGTTAGTGCTCAGCATCAGGGAGTCGTGCTTCAATTCCTGGTTCTGCCACCAACATTCCTTGGGGAAGTCACTTTATCTCTCATTGCCTCAGGTGCCCACTTAGACTAAGCTCTTTGGGGCAGGAACATATTGTACATGACTATTTATCACCACTATACAGCTCTGTGTACAGTTCTGTATCTCCAGTAGTAGAATAAAAAAAAATGTTGGGACCAATATTCAGCGGTAGTGGCTAGCGCTGCTAAAGCAACTAGCTGCCACCGCTGAACTTTAGACCCAGATATTCAATGCTGGGGCTTTATTTGGTCCCCGACATTTATTTATTTATTTATTTATTTAACAGTATTTCTAAACCGCCTTATCTTAATAATCAAGGTGGTATCACAGCAAACAATCAGGTGAAGTGAGAGTGTTATACATGCAGTGGGGGGAAATTGAATGTGTGTCGTGTTGTGTGTTAGATTGGTATGATCTATTTACAGAGTGGGCTATATACAGTGGTGCAAAAACAAATTCCATGCATACGTTGGTTAGGCGAGATCAGGTGCTGTTGTTCATTCTCTGAAGTCATGTAATGTGTCCATAGTGTTCTATGAACAGTATGGTTTTCAGCTGTTTTCTGAAGTCTTTTAGGTCTGTGGTGGCCCTCAAGTCGTCTGGGAGTTTGTTCCATATTGTTGGAGCGGCCATTGAGAGTGCTCTGTCTGTTGTGTCCTTGCGTGTGTGTTTGTATTCACTGGGGGTGCTGACTCTGTTGTGGGTTTGTTTTCTTCTGGGACGCGTACTGGTGTCTGATTGTATGAGGGTGTGTAGGCTGTTGGCTGATGTGTGGTGTTTGATCTTGAATATGTTTATGATAGTTTTGTATTTGATGCGTGCACCGATTGGAAGCCAGTGTAAGTCTTTTAAGGTGGGTGTGATGTGCTCCTGTCTTGCCGTTCCTGTTATGATTCGTGCAGCAGTGTTTTGTGCTAGTTGTAGAGGTTTGAGGGCTTGTTTCGGTAGGCCAAGGTATATCGGATTGCAGAAGTCCAGAAGTGGGGTTATCAGTGCTTGACAGACGGTACGGAAGTGTTCCGGGGCCAGGAGCGGCTTTAGTCTCCTGATGATTCGCATCTTGTAGTAGGCTTTTTGGATTGTTTTGTCTATGTGTGGTTTGAGATTGAGTTTATTGTCCAGAGTAACTCCGAGGTATCTCACTTCTGATCTTATTGGTATAGTGGTGCTTTGTATTTTTAAATTTGGTGGGTGTTTGAAGCCTTGGTTCCGGGTGATGATTAGGGCTTCGGTCTTGTTGTAGTTTATTGCTAGGTTGTTGTTTTGACACCAACTCTCCATTTGGATGAGGCAGTCTGTTATCTTAGAGAAGTCCGGGTTGTTGATTGAAATCGGGGTGTATATCATTATGTCGTCTGCATATATTGTGTATTGAATGTTGTTCTTCTTCATGATGTTGCAAATTGGTTGTATGTAGATGTTAAACATTGAATATCCAGGATGCTCAGATTGCTGTGAAACTAACCCAGCAACAGCGATACTCAGTCACTGCTCGGTTAGCCTCAGCAGTGAAAGTTAGGCCAGCCTTTACTGTACCCGACTTTTACCACATTGCGATAACCAGGCAGCAGTTTGATATTGCCACTGCGTGGTTACCACCGGGTGCCACCCCCAGAACACTCCAATGCTAACTGGTTAGCATTGTGATGAGCAGCAGCAGCACCCACAACCTCTCAACATGCTCACCATTTACCCTTTGCTCTACCTGCTGCTAGCACTCCTGTTGCTGCTTACCACAGCACACAACGCTCCAACCACATCAACACCCATACTATGGCCCACAAACCACCCATGTGTCAGAGCAAACTCACACCTTCCACCGAACAACATAAAAATCTCTACACCCCAAACCACCCCTACACTACCCAATTCTCCACCCACACATGCCCTACAAAGTGCCCTTATAAACTCATGATCCATCCAAAACAAAACCCAAACCATCAGAGGCCTCCTGGAATAAAATAAGCTGGACATACTCTACATTACCGAAACATGGATTAAAGAAATAGACAACATACGCCTGAACAAAATCACTCCAGATGGATATGACATTTACCAATGACCCAGAACCCAACGAAGAGGCGGCGAAGTGATGATCACAACCAGAAAAAACATCAACCTCCAGCCTCAAACAAACAGCACCAATGAGTCTGGCTCTACCATCACCTCCAACAAAATGGCCACAATCTGCCTCATTTACAGGACACCGACCTCCAACACCAGTGACCTATCAACAATACTAGATACGATTATAACAGCATCAAGAGCCAGAAAGGATCTACTAGTCCTAGGAGTCTTCAGTCTCCCATCACTAAACCAAAACTATGCACAGTCCTTCCTTCAGGCAATGACAGCAATGGACCTAACACAACTAGTAAACACTCCTACACACACAAAAGGAAACACACTGGACTTAATGCTCCTCAACAGCCATAAAGCCCAAACAAGTGCCCCCTATTCTATACAGGCATACCCAGTCCCATGATCAGACCACGAACTCATCAAGTTTTTGCTCCCACAAAACCACAACAACACCAGCCCCAACCAGCAGCCATCAACCAGAAGAAGATTTAAACTACTCGATTAAGACAACTTCAAAGAAACCCTTCAATAAGTGCCTACAAACACCACCGACATGGAAACTCTCATTGAGAACTGGAATACTGCTATCAGACATGCGGCAATCACCCCAAAGCACCAAAGACCAAATCAGCTGCAAATATACACGCAAAGCAACCCAGGACTGACTGGTATACCCCAACCTTCTGAAACCTAAAAGGAAAACTGCACGTAAACATGAAAAAAATGGCAAAAAATGAAACAAGAAAGAGACAAAGCACAATATCTACAGTTGATGAAGGAATACCATATCAAGACAGACAAAGTAAAACACCAGGGGGAGGAGCCAAGATGGCAACAGTGCAGAGCTAAGCAGGAAGGTTGCTGAGCGGCATGGGTCAGAAGCGCAAGGGAAAGGGTATTGTGGTTCCTTCTCATACCCCCGGTACCTCGACACCTCTTGCTTCTGGTACGCTTGATTCTTTCTTGTTGAGTCCGTCCAGCCATTCAGTCGTCTCAGGGGGAGGTTACTCCAGCTGCAACGGAGGGGCAGGATTGCTCGGCATCTGCTTTGGGGACTCCATTTCTCTCCCCCGATCTATGGCTGTCACTGAAGGTGATGTGTTTACAGCAGTCCAGTGAGGGCAACCTGCAGCAGGAGGAGTCCATAGGAGATGGGCTTCAGTCCTTACTGGAAAGACCAGATCTTGGGGTGGCCAATTTGGAGACGGCATCTGTCCCAGAACAACCTCAACACATCAGAGCTTCATGGGACATTGGCTATCTCACTTCTGCCAGTTTGGCTCAAGTTGTTGGTGCTTCGATGATGGCAGCAGAAATGGAAGGAACCCCGGGCCAATAGATGGAAGTTTCCACTTTCGCCTTGGCTCATCCTGCAAATTTTACTTTGGAATCTATTTGGCAAGCGATTAGCTCCTTGAGTGAAGCTATTCTTCCGCAAATTTTGTTGTTGGGAGCTAAGTTACAGTTAAATATAACAGCGGTGGAATTACTATCTTCAGAGGTAACTGGGTTGCAAACTGAGGTATCGGAGGTTCAATCTAGAGTTTCACTTTTGGAGGAACAAGCTATATCTTTCATCAAAAACTTTAGTGTGTTGAACACTAAGATTGAGCATTTGGAAAATTTGTCTTGGGCAAATAACTTAAGGTTTATTAATTTCCCTAGGTTGTCATCTGTTTCTCCGCGGGATATGCTTAAGATGTATTTAACTGAGATACTTGCTGTTCCTACTGATATGATACCACCGTTTGTGAAAGTTTTTTTATTTGCCTGTTGGGAAAAAATCTCCTTCCTCAGTTAGGTTGCAGGAGCAACCTGTTGAGACATTGAATTTGACCAGTTTTTTGGAATCTTCTTTAGAGGACACCCCGATTCCATCTACTTTGGTAGCTACCTTTGCTTTGTTATCAGATAAAGAATGGCTGTTAAAGCTTTTCTTTAAGAAACGTAGGCTACCCTTTAAGGCAGGGGTCCTCAAACTTTTTAAACAGGGGGCCAGTTCACTGTCCCTCAGACCGTTGGAGGGCCGGACTATAGTTTAAAAAAAACTATGAACAAATTCCTATGCACACTGCACATATCTTATTTTGGTGATCTGTAATATAGTTGGCTCCAGGTTTTATCTTTGTTAATATTATTGAGCTTTTCCAACATTGACTTCCACAGATGTAGTCAGTTTGATATTTGTGCAATCCATTGGGGAAAGTCTATGTGTACAGTTGCCACTTGTGTTACTGGAAGAAGGTATTTGAGATGAATAGATCTTTGGTCTTGCAGAATTCTATCAGTCCTTCTCTAGCTTCACTTCTGTTACCAAGTCCAAATTTTCCAACTACTTTGCCTTCTTCTTTGTTGCCCACTTTTGCTCTCCAGTCAACTAATAAATTCTATAGGAAAGAGGAAGCCAGAGTCCTTCTTTAGGGAGAAGTATGGCCTAATTGTATTTTTACTTCTGAAATAAAATCGAATGAGATGTTTTGAATCAAGATGATAAATATCGGGGGGAGGAGTATTTTAGGAACACTATTCTTGCTTTGAAAATAGACAAACAGATGTTCAAAGCATAGAGGCATCCCTGGAGCCATTTTATAAAGCAGTTCTAAGGATGTCACCAGTGCAAAAACATCCAAGGCTGAATAGAGGCATGTTTGGGGCTTTCCCAAGACCTTGGATGTTCACACCCAATTTCAGCAATGCCCTTCACATATTGAATCCAAGTTTATACAGTACCTCCTCCAGGACATGAATACGCATCAGAAAAGTTCTCATTCTGCCATAGACAAGAAGGTATTCTAATACCCCCTACCTTTTTTATGGTCAGCATCGAGGAGGTGAGCAGGAAGTGGAGCCCCTCCCCGATCACCCTCGCAAGACCAATCAGGCCACCGGAACACCAAAGAAAGTCAAAGTACCTCTAGGCGCGAAGGGAAATCCCGCCACACAACCAGCAACTGCAGCAGTCCCGATCGGCATCGGGGAGGTGAGCGGGAAACGAGGCCCCTCCCTGATCACCCTCACAAGACCAATCAGGCCACCAGAACACCAAAGAAAGGCAAAGCGCCTCTAGGCATGAAGGGAAAGCCTGCCACACAACCAGCAACTGCCGCCACCTCACTTCGCCTCATGGTAGAGCCGCCCCTGAGGACAGGCAGCGGCGACAAAAACACCCGGCAGGCCGGATAAATGTCCTCGGTGAGCCGCATGTGGCCCGCGGGCCGTAGTTTGAGGACCCCTGCCTTAGAGGAAAGGCGGGATAGAGGTGATATGATTGAGATGTTTAAATATCTCCGTGGCATTAATGTTCAGGGAGAGAGCCTCTTTCAATTGAAAGCAAATTCTGCTACGAGGGGACATGGGATGAGGGTGAAGGGAGATAGATTCAGGAGTGATATGCGGAAATATTTCTTTATGGAAAGAGTAGTCGATCCATGGAATAGTCTCCCAGTGGAGGTGGTAGAGATGAGGACAGTAACTGAATTCAAAAAAGCATGGGACAAACACAGAGGATCTCTAAAGGTAAAAAGGGGACTGTTGTAGTTGTTGATATGGAAGGACAGACTAGATAGGCCATGTGGTCTTTTTCTGTCATCATATTTCTATGTTTCTATGCAAGACGCCCGCAAACCATCATCTTTTTGACGTTGAAGCGAACATACTGTCCACCGTGGTTTTCTTCTGAAGTTTTTCTTTCAGTGTTTTAAAGTATGTCAAATCTTTACTTGTTTTATCAGGGTGACACCTTTTCAGATGATCCTCCAGCTGGATAGTTTCATAGCGTCATTGCTTAAAACTCTGTTGCACAAAAGGCACATGGGCAGATGTTTGTCTGACAGGGATGGAATGAAGCCAAACTTCAAATAATCAATGGTATGCTGCCTACATTTTTTTTTAGCCTGGGCCATGTTGGGTAGAAGTTATCTGTCGACAAAAGTGAAGCTATTTAAATATGATACGACAGAGCAATTGAAATTTGATTCCTGCCCAGACAGCACACAAATATTTTGAAAATATTTTTTTAGGAATTTAGGAAAAATCGACTTTACCTAAAGTCGTGATCAGCATCTACGGCTCTACGCAATCGGAGCGACTACAAAAATATGTATAAAATGTTGTACTTACTTTTCTTAGGCACTCCTAAAGAAGATGATTTTGATTCACTTTGACTTGTACCTATTTCTATTTTTTAATGTATTTTCAAACCACTTTTTTTCTCAAAACTCAGAAAACAAATGAACAGTGTTTGTCTCTAACACTCTTATTTATAATTGATGAATCAAACAAGTCTGTGCAAAGCTTTGGTACAAGTCTGGACAAGTGCTATTCACTGCACGTACACGCGCGATGCGTTGCTGCTGGTATGAAAACTTGTAAAAACTTGCACATGAACGTAGCACACCACAAAGCAGATAGGTACTGACGTACTCGGGATTCGCTTCACTGCTCCGTCCCTTTGAAATGGAAAAAAGGTTTAAAAGAATTGTTGAACCCATACATTATTTATTCTATCAATTTTTATATTTATGCTTTTAAAAAGGAGTTGACTCTTTTTAACCTCCTTGTTTTTAATGACGATTTTTAGCCATCTCAATATCGCTGGAGAACTTTGGAATGATATGCTTCTCGCATGTTTCCTTTGTATATGAAGCCTCCTTTTCTCTGCTAGTTTTGTCTCCTGTCATAAGGAGGTATATTAAATTTTACCAAATTGGTCATATGGTCTTTATACAACAGGTACGTAATTTTATGAAATATAATTTATATTTATATATATATATATATATATATATAGATAGATATATATAAGTAATTTTTATGTCTATTAAAAGCATTATGTACACACAATCTGTGTTAGGTGTAATAGGACATTTACGGAACGCCTAAATGTTGATGATGATCTGCCTAAATGGGGGGTCTGCTCACATGGACCCCCCATTTACATCTCGTGCACCCCCAATATTTTTTCTCACTGACATGGACCCCCTGCAAGTCGAAATCGACCCTGGGGGGTCCATATAGACCACTTTGGGAACCACTGCTTTAAGGGGTTGTTGGTCCGGATATATCCAGATCTATCTCGAGATACTCAGAGGCAGCGTAGGGAATTTTTGTTAGTTTGTCCTGGGGTGCAGCAGCTGAGTGGGCTCTTTTTTCCTTAAGCATCCATGTAAATGTCTGGTTAAGTACCAGTCTATTTCTTATATCTTTTTTGAGCCTTCCTAGCTGCTAGCTTTCATAAATGCTCACCGTCTAGAAGTTTCCATTTCTGCTGACTCATTGAAAAAATTGTAATGACTGTTTGAAGCTCTGTTCTTTTCTTTTTGAAAATCTGTATGATGATTTGATTTCTTTAGTCTCCTCCTCCTTCTATTGAAGGCTAACTGTGTATTGAATAATGTTTTGTTTGTACTTATATGTTTTCTTTGTTTCTTTTCTACGATTTAGCTCTGTTTTCTGTACAAAAGGATTTGGTTACTTCTTGGTATGTAAAAACTTTTGCATAAATAAAAAAAAAAGTTAAAACATCATACCAAACTTCTAAACATTGCAATCAACCCACCAAGAGAGCTTTTCTCCATTTTGAAACAGCTGACAAAAACACCATCTGCTGAAAACCAAGAAATCAAGATCACTCACCAACAGCTCACCCGACACTACAAACAACTACAGCCGTAACCAAATATCAACACCCCACCCACTACCATAGACAACCACATAGATACTTGGATCTCCTTCAACTAAATCACCAATAGACAATTAGAAAACACCATAGCAGCTCTAAACACAACAATCTCCCCCCTGGATCACTACCCTACATCATGGATAAAAGCAGCCATGAAAGAACTCAGTAGAATAATCACCAAATTCACACAAGCCATACTTCAACAAAGCACCATGCCAACAAGTCTAAAACCCCTCCTCCATTTGTCCAACACTGAAAAAGCCAACCCTGGACACATCAGGCCCAGCATCTTACAGACCCATTGCAAGCCTGCCCTTCACAGCAAAGATCATAGAGAAAACAGTGCAGTACCAGCTACAAGACCATATCAACAGACACGATCTCCTAGACCCCCAGCAACATGGCTTTCGACCGCAACATGGAGTGGAAACATAATTGACCACACTAATAAACACACTAATGCGGACGTCAGCGGACCGTATGGCGGCGAGCTAACTGAGCTCCGCCGTTCAAGCCTGGCAAATGGTGTAAAGACCCCCTGAAACGCGGCGAGGCAGAGCTATTTAAATGCGGCACTAACCCCAGAGTATACTCTCATCAGGAGGAAGGCTGAGCAGATCGTAACTTGCCCCTGTAGTCATCCATCTGACGGCGAGCAGTGGGGGAGAAGAGTGCCGCGTGGTCGAGCGAAGCGGAGGCCCGAGGTCCCTGGAAACAACGCGCTTCGTTAGAAGCCCGGAGAGTGCAGCACAGGAGAGCGGTGAAATACGGGGCAGAAGTGACAAGCTCCCGTGCATCGGAGAAGAGGAAGAGCGAGGTGAAGAGACTGCAATTTAGGCAGGCGGAGAGTGCAACCGCATGGCCGAGCACATGCTGCAGAGAAGTGATGGCCTGGAGCTAGTGGGGTGGGCGTGCTGACTAGTGCAGTGTGAGCAGAGCAGCAGAGCAGAGGAGCACTGCTGGGCCGGAGAGAGAGGAGAGCAGCAAGGAACTAACCCTTACTGCTCAGGCACAGAAGAGTGTACAGACTTAAAACTAAAAAGAATACCGTAAATATACCAGCCTCCTGGTGAAGCAGCTGGTGGTAAAGAGAGGTAGTGTACCCACCAAGGCTTGCAGAGTGAGAGATTTGAACCCCCAGAAGAGCGCTGGGAAAGAGAGCAGCGGAGGAAAACCAGCAAAGAGCATTGTATAGAAGACAGGGGACAGGGAACAGCCTACCCCTGCTAGACCGTCGGCTGCAGAGGAGTCAGGCAGCGAGGTGAGGACATAGCGGACCGCGTGGCGGGACACAGCGGAGAAGGAGAGCACAGGGGTGCGGAAGCCCATTGAGCACAGTGTGGATTGCTGCGGTCCTGGAGATAGCAGAGAAGGGGAGTAGTGCTGTGGAAAGAGTCCCCACACATTAAAGTACGGTCGAGGAGAGGGACTGGCACTAGACGGAACAAGCGAAGGACGGAGTGGTCTTCGGGGGACGAAGCGGCCGAGGGAACAGACTGGAAGAGTGGGAGCCCTGCTTTGCCCAAGAGGCCATAAGTAGAAATACAAAAAATTGTTTGTGGTCTTTTCGGAGCTATATATACCTGATATGAATAAATGAATTGCTCCACTCCAGCTTATTGCTAAATATAAAATCTTTATAGGAATGTTCCTCATTCAACTTATCATGCCCTATTTGTAGTCTCAGATTCACACGGCACTGATTATCATGAGATTCAATGAAAATCAACGTGCCCAAAAACATCAATGACTACTGGGCTTTTTTCTTTTTTTGTATAATGCTGATACAACCCTTCTGTGCTTATCTTCCCTTATGAAAAAATATATATATATGTCTTTATTAAAACATGTTTTCAAGATGCCATTTCTCTTTGTTGATTATCACTGTGTTGATTTTTTACAGATAAATATATATACTCATATTGATAAACTTATCTTTTTTGTGTTGATTCTTCTTATGCTTGAGAATGCTAAGTCTTCTCTTAGCGATAAGCACTGATTAATCTGTACTCTCAACGCTCCTTTTGGCGCCTATGCGTTTCACTCCCTGATTAGGAGTTTCATCAGGAGATCTATATATGAGCAAAAATAGCATTATAGATAACGGAGCCAAAATCCACTGAAATTAGCTAGTTGTGTTACAATGCCTAATACGAACGTGCTGACCTTGAAACTTATAAAACATATATCACAAAACTAAGTTAAAAAGCTAGTTAACTGTTCAAACCTGTTCTTTTGTGTTAATATCACCTCTTTGTTAACTGCTGCCCACGTCTCTCTGTGTTTTTCGAAGCAAAAAACGCCGCGCATGCGGATTTCTCTCCACTGCCTCCTTTTAAAGTGCTCAGCTGTTCCTCCTAGATCAGAAATCATTTACACACTTGCCATTCTATACACGCATTTAAACCTAAAGGCTGAACTGTATTTAAGGTGAAGATCCAGCGTTGTTCATAGAACAATAAAGTTTCATCCAGTGTTTTGCCTTTTTTAGATTTATTAATATGGTCAATACAAAAACAGCGGAGTTGTAAAAATTCATGATTCAGTTCTATGCAATGTTGTACTAGAGGTGCCGTCATGATTTTATTTTTCAACCGGCTCTTGTGTTCTTGTATCCGGACCCTGAAACTACGGCTGGTCTTTCCAATGTATAATTTTTCACAAGGACATTTAATTGCATAAATCACTGATGTAGTGTTGCATGTCGTAGTTTTTTTGAGTACGTATTTTTTATCAGCATGAGTGAACTCTGAAATTTCCTCTGTTATCTGGCAAATAGTGCATTGTGCAAGAGGCCATAAGTGGCAATATGGAAAAAAGCAAAGGAAACCTGGCGGCACGGAAGAAACTGGCTGACTTTCGCTCTCCATATGCGGCAGCCAAGGGTGGCAAAGAGGGGGAGAAAGAAGGCCGCTTGCAGGAGGGAGAACCAGAAGACCTGGGGGAAGAGCTGGAGCGAGGATGCTGCCCAGGAGGAATAACTAAACTGAAGGACTGGCTAATTGAACTTAAAGATGAGATCAAAACAGAAATTAGTGGGGTGAAGACTGAACTTAAAGAGTCTATACAATCATTGCGGCAAGATATTGTGGACCTAGGAAGCAGAGTTGAGGAGATGGAGACTCAGGTGGAACAACAAGGGGATGAAATTGAAGATCTACAAAAAGGCTGGGGGGAAATTAAGTGGGCCCAGGAGGAGCAGCAGGTGAAATTGGAGGACCTAGAGGATAGGTCCCGGAGATGTAACCTACGAGTCCGAGGACTCCCAGAGGACCCTCAGTACAGAAACTGTGAAGAAGTACTGCTTAAAATCTTTAGGTCCTTAGTAGTAACTGCAGACCTGCAAGGAGACATGCAGTTAGAGCCCGCACAAATTGAGCGGGCTCACAGAGGCCTAGGGCCGATAAGAGAAAACAAACCTAGAGATATAGTGGTATGTCTCAGTTCTTTTAAAGTCAAGGAAGAACTGCTGCGAGCGGCACGGAAAGTGCGGCAGATAACCTGGGATGAACATCACCTGGAGATATTCCAGGACCTCTCTGCGGGGACTTTGCAACGTCGACGGAATCTTAAAGAGGTGACGGCATATTTGAGAAGGGAGGATCTAAGATACAAGTGGCTGTTCCCCTTTGGCTTGCTGATCACAGCGAAGGGGAAGTCGAGAAGGGTGCAAACTGCTGCGGAGGCCTGGACTGTTCTTAAGGAGCTGGGCTTAAATAATCTGCTGGAGGGGGAGAAGCCCTCGGCAGGAGTACAGGCACCCACTGCAATCCCCTCCACTGCAAAACGGAATCTTCAGAGATGGCATAGAGTTCCTGCATCAGGCAGACGAACCACGAGATTGAACAGAGAGAGCCCAGGAGTGCATGCAGCGGAGCAGGGAGATGGCTGACAAGGTGGACAATGTGTCTAATGTTGTGCAGATATGTTTTTTCTTTTTTGTCTCTCTGCAATTACAGTAATGTTGTGATGGAAAAGTGGGGGGGGAAGGACTCTATGTTTAAGGCTGTACAGATATATATTTTTTTGAAATTGGAGTAACGTTTAGATAAAAGGGAGGGGGGGTAGGGGGAGGTTATTTGACGGGTAAGGGGGGGGAGGGAGGAGTTGGATAATAGGCATGGGGTAGTTAGGGGGAGAGGGGAGGATAGAGGTAGGGGTGGGTACAGGGAAGGGGAGGATTGTGTAGGGCAGGATAGGGGGTATAGGTGCAGTTTAGTTTAGGGATCAGGGTAGAAGGGGGGAGGGGGTAGATAGGCAGAGGTCAGGCAAGGCTCGCACATTGGTCACCAGTATGGAAGACGAATCTCTCTTTATGAGGGGGGAGGGGGGGTAGGGGAGGGGGGGAGGGGGGGAGGGTGGCTGAGGGGAGGGGGGTAGGGATTCAAGGGCTAGGGTAATGGGAGTGGTGAGAGAGTGGGAGAATGGGTGAGTTAAAAATAGTCACATTGAATGTAAAGGGGCTAAATTCGCCATTTAAAAGACGACTGTTGGCAACAGAGATAGCCCGACAGAAGGCGGATATAGTGATGATTCAAGAAACGCACCTGACTAGAGCAACCGAACATCTGGTTAAACCCAGGGGATATGAGGTGTGTATTCATGCATCCAATATTGTTGCAAAGAAGAAGGGAGGAGTTGCTATATTGTTAGCTACTCGATTAAAGATGCAGGTGCAAACGGTTGAAAGGGATGCAGAGGGGAGATATGTGATGGTGCGGGTGAAGGTGGGGAATATATGGTACTGTGTAGTGAATGTTTATGCACCAACAGGGTCACAGCGTGAATTCTGGACAAAACTGAACGAGGGGGTGGGGCGGTTGGGGGAGGGTATCCTATGTGGGGGAGATTTCAACTTGACGTGGAATCCAGCTAGGGATGCCACAGGGATAAGAGAGGGTAAGAGGGGAGATAGGAAGCGGTACCGTAATTTTGTCACGCAGCATTGTTTAGTAGATGCGTGGCGATTCCAGCACCCGGGACGGAGACAATTTTCTTACTTTTCCCCAGTACATGGGTTCTACTCATGCATTGATGCTATCTGGGTCTCGAAGGAGGCGGGGGGACGGATAAGCAGGGCTGAAATGGAATCCATTACCTGGTCTGATCATGCCCCGGTAGTGGTGAGCTTGCGAATAACGGATGAAGGGAAGGGCACACGATTTTGGAGGCTTAACGAGTCACTTCTGGATGATGGGAGGGTTCAGGAGGAAGTAGAGAGAGCAACCCGGGACTATTTTAAGTTTAACGATAATGGGGAGGTCATGTGGGGAGGAGTATGGGATGGGTACAAGGCGGTGATTAGAGGAATATTCATCAAATGGGGAGGCAAGGAAAAAGAAGGAGCGGGAGAGCAGAGAGTGGACCCTGAGGGCTCGCTTGTTGGAGTTGGAAGAATTGGATGGGCAGGGGAGGGTGGAAGCATATAGAGGACAGGTACTGATAGCGAGAGCGCAGCTTAATGAACTGCAGGCGGAAAAGATACAGTATAAATTGCAGCTTTTAAGGCAGGAGGTGTTTGAGGGGGGAAATAAGGCTTGGAGGTACCTTGTGCAGAAATTGAAGCAACGGAAGTTTCGTTCACATATATTACGAGTTCGCAAGAAGGGAGGAGAGATGGCTATTCAGGATGGGGAGATTCGAGATGCATTTAAGGAATACTACCGGGAACTGTATAAAGCTAGGGATCCACCACAGGACGGGAGGGTAAAAAGGTGCCTTGATTCCATAGGCATGCCTCAACTGGAGGAGGGAGAGAAAGAGGAAATTAATAGACCTATACAGGAAGAGGAGGTGTGGAGGGCAATTAAGCAGTTAAAGTTAGAAAAGGCTCCAGGGTTGGACGGGCTATTGGCAAGATTCTATAGGAGATTTGGAGAACTCTTAACGGGGCCTCTGGCGAGATTATTTAATCAACCACGGGAGGGAGGGAAGTTAGCGGATACGATGGGGTGGGCGGGCATAACAGTAATTCCTAAGGAGGGGAAGGACCCGCAGGACTGCGCATCGTATAGGCCTATCTCCTTGCTTAATTTGGACGCTAAACTTTTAGCAAAGATACTCACTACGAGATTAAATAAGGTTATTGGAAAATTGATACACCACGATCAAGCGGGCTTTATCCCCGGTAGACAAGTAGCAGATAATATTAGGAAGATCCTCAATATCATATGGTCTGCTGAGCAAAGCGGGGAAGAGACGCTACTTCTTTCATTGGACGCAGAAAAAGCTTTTGATCGGGTGTCATGGCCCTTTCTCTTCCAGGTGCTAGAGAAAGTGGGGTTGGGGAACAAGTTTTCAACATGGGTGCAGGCGCTTTATGCCTATCCCAAAGCATGTGTGCGGGTGAATGGGGCCTATTCAGGCTTCTTTGACCAGGGGAGGGGAACGAGGCAGGGTTGTCCTCTCTCCCCGTTACTGTTCGCATTAGCAATAGAGCCTTTTGCACAACGGGTGAGAGAACGGGAGGATATCTCAGGCGTAAAAGTGGGGAGGTGTGATTATAAGATTTCGCTGTTTGCAGACGATATCATACTTAGTATGACCGGCCTCCAGGTGGGACTCCCCATAGTTATGTGGGAATTGGAAGAATATGGTGCATTATCGGGTTTCACAATCAACTGGACGAAATCGGAAATACTCAATTTAACGGTTTCCAGGGAGGTAGTAAATCTATTGACTAAAAAGTACCCCTTTAAATGGGCCCGAGAGAGTATCCAGTATCTTGGCATTTGGATAAGCAACAAAATAGCTGTGTTATATAATTTGAATTATAAGAGGGTCATGGGGAAGATTGAGAGCTGGTTGGAGGGGTGGGGAAGGGGTTACCTCTCCTGATTTGGGCGTATTGCGACGGTTAAAATGATGCTCGTGCCCAGACTGCTGTTTTTGTTTCAAACGCTCCCAATATGGGTGCCGCGAAAAAGTCTGCGTAGGATACAGAGGCTAGTTAATAGGTTCATATGGGTCCAGCGGCGCCCACGAGTGCCAATGAACGTATTGCAGAGGGCGAAGGGAGAGGGAGGCCTGGGGATACCTAACATACAGAAATATTATGAGGCTGCGCAACTTAAAACAAACAATCTATGAGTGGCAAAGAGAAACCTCAAAACAGTGGGTCCAAATGGAGCGCGAGATGGTTGGGGGGGTGGGAATAGAAAGAGTGATCTGGAGGGTGTGTAAGAGCCCCGACACACAACTGCGTAACCCCATGGTAGCGCATAGCTTGCATATTTGGAGACGTTATAGGACACAACTAGTTAATGGCAAAGGCTATACACAGGGGATTTTATTTATTTAGTTTATTTATTTTAGTTTCTTATATACCGCACTTTTTGAGATCAGCGCGGTTCACAGGGAACAATAACAAAACCAGAACAACAGGCTGTTCGGTATTACATATAACAGGGGTGACAACTTGGTTCAAACTGGGAGAACTATATACATGGAATATGTAGTCTGTTAACTAGATAACATAATCGAACTATGTACATGATTTAGCATGGTTGTTGGGCGAGAATGAAGCAGATTTGGAGGACATAAGGAAGAGAGTAAGAGAACAAGAAAAAAATTGGAAGGATAAGTGGTGGGACTGTTAAGCTATGTTTTATGTGGGGTAGTATTTGGTGAATAGGATGAATTTAATGGCCTTTCTGAATTGGGTTAAGTCGGCTATGGCACGGATGTCGGAAGGGAGAGAGTTCCAGCATTTTGGTGCGCAAAACAAGAAAGCTCTGTTCGCTGTAGATAGATTGCATGTTATTATGGCCTTTGGTACTGCTAAGGAGTTTAGTGCTGCCTGTCTTCTAATTCTGTTTGATGGAACTAATTGGATGAGCTCAGAAAGTGAGTTTGAGGATATACCCTTGATGGCCTTGAATGTAAGAATCAGGGTTTTGAATATTAGCCTTCCATGTATGGGGAGCCAATGGAGCTGTTTGAGAATAGGAGTGATATGTTCACTTTTGGAAACTCCTTGAAGAATCCTTGCAGCAGTATTCATCGCGAGCTGTAATGGGCTCAAGGTGGATTGTGGGAGCCCTTGAAGAATTGAGTTGGCGAAGTCAAAATGTGGTAAGATTAATGCTTGGTAAATGGTTCTGAAGTCTTCTGGGTCAAGTAGGGAACGAAGGTGCTTGAGCGTGCGTATCTTGAAGTACACAGCTTTTACGATATTGTTTATGTGTGGTATCATGTTGAGCCGATGGTCAATTGTTACTCCGAGGTATTTTATTGTTTCCTTGGTGTATAGTTCAGCACCCTTGACGTTTATATGTGGTGGTGGGGTGAAGTTGGGGTCTCTGGAGATAAAGAGAACCTCAGTTTTTTTGTGCTGAATCCGGAGGTTTTGTGACAGGAGCCAGTCAGAGACTGCATTGAAGCAATTCGTTATAGGCATTAAATCCATTTGCTTTGTGAAAAATGGCATGTAGAGAAGGATATCGTCTGCATATATCATACATTTCACATTGAAGGATCTGATGATATTGCAGATCGGCTGCATATAGATATTGAACATGAGGGAAGAGAGAGAGGACTCTTGTGGGACGCCTTGTTTTTGATGGAAGAGTTTGGATTCTCCTGTTGCGGATTTCACAAATTGCATTCTGGTGTCGAGGTATGATTTGCACCATTCAAGTGCTGAGTTGCAGATGCCCTTTTCCATCAGTCGACCGAGGAGGATCTCATGGTTTACTGAATCGAACGCTGCTGCTATATCCAGGAAGATTAGTACAACGCCTTGCTGTAAGTTGTCTATGGTGGTGAGAACATCGTTGAAAAGAGTAGTAAGCAGTGTCTCAACACCATGGAATTCTCTGAAACCGTGTTGAGCATGGTCCAGGGGGGCTGCAGAATCTATATGGTCTTGAATTTGCCTTTGTGCTTCTTTCTCAAAGATTTTAGCTAGCAGGGGGATGCTGGCTATTGGTCTGTATGAATCGGGCCGTTTAGGGTCTAGTTTCGCGTTTTTTAGTAGAGGTCTAATGGATGTGAGCTTTAAAGCAGATGGGAAGGAGCCAGATGTAAAGGAGAGGTTAATTAGTCTAGCAATGAAAGGGCTAAATGAGCTTCGGAGATCCTTTATCCAAAAGGCTGGGCATGGGTCGGTTTGTGCAGTTGAGGTGTTGAGTGAGGCGATTGTGTCTTCAATGTGTTTATCTGAGGGAGTGGTGAGTGCAGTTAGGGGTGTTATGCATGTTGTTTCGTGTACAGTGGTTTTGGAGAGCTCATCTGTTTGTAGAAGTTTCGATTGTAAGTAATCAGCAAATTCCTGTGGGTGGATATCTTCTTTTTGTTCAGAGGATGGTTCCTTTGATAGTGATTTGACCAGGTTGAAAAGGTCACGCGGTTTGTTCAAAGATCTTTTGAGCATATCGGTGTGGTATTGTTTCCTTATGGTTGTGATTGCATTGCGGTGAGATGTAAGGTGCTGATTGTAGGCTGTGTGATCATCACTGGAGAGTGATCGGCGCCAGCGTTTCTCAAGTCTTCGTAGATGGGAAAGGGAGGACTGTAATTCAGGGGAGAACCATGGAGCAGAAGTTCTTTTTCTTGGTGTTATGTTCTTTTTGGGTGGTAGTTGGGCAATGGTACTGAGGTTGTTGAACCAGGCGGAAACAGACTCATCAAGGTTGGGTACTGTGTTGTTTAGGAGTGGTTGGGTGCTTGATAGTATGAGTTCTCTATTGAAAGGTCGGAAGCCTCTCGTTGTTCTAGATGTGCTGCCCAGTTTTCTATTGTTATGAAGATGATTGTTGCTCAGAGGAATTTGTAGGTTTATAAGCTTATGATCTGACCATGGTACATTGGTGATCGACTTTACAATGTTGCAGTTCTGCTCAGAGACAGCTTGGGGAGCGAAAACCATATCAAGAACATTTCCTTTAGTGTGTGTGGGCTCCGTGATAAGCTGTTGATATCCAAGGTCTTCAATGGCGTTGAGGAGTGAGGATGACTGGTTTTGCTGTAATGATGGGAGATTGAGGTCTCCCATTATCCAGTTAGGAGTGTGGGGGTTGCTGGTATTGGCAGCTAGGTCTAATATGGTGGGAAGATCGTCCGGTGCGCTCGAGGGGGCTCTGTAGACTAGGTTGATGGAGCATTGTTTGTTTACTATGGTGATTATATCTAGGTTGCTTGTGCTAAGAGAGCTGGTCATGTTAAAAAGGAGTTCAGACTTGGTGAGTATTAATGCTCCTCCTCCCTTCTTGTTTTCTCTATGGGTTGTGTGTATGGAGAAGTTAGGTGGAATGAGTTGGTTGATGAGGACATTGTCTTCTCTAGTTAACCAGGTTTCGGTGATTATGAGTGCATCCAGATTGTGCAGGGTAATTATGTCTAGGATTACAGGCCATTTTTTTCGAATTGAGCGTGCATTTACGAGTGCACATCTTAGGTTTTGTGGGGGTTGGGGGTTGTGTTGCTTAGGGTTGTTGGTTTGTTGTATTGCTATATGGATGAGGTGGGAGTGTCGTATACGAGCTTCCTTATCTGGATGATGGTAAGGGTTGTTAGACCATTGTTTTCCGCGGTTCTTGAGGATTGGTATATGATTGGTGGGGGGAGAGTAGGCAAGGGAGGTTCCTTGCCAGGCTGTGAGGATGAAAAAAACTGAGAAAGGTGATTAGGTGGAGAGCCATTTTGGTTTCTTGGTATGGGATGTGTGTGAGAGTCTTGGATTATTGAGAGGGAGTTTACAAGATGCAGTATAGTAAAGGCAAAGTTCAAGATACAGTATAATAAATGTTACAGTGTAGTAAAGGCTTTGTTACAGTATAAGTGGTTCAATACAGTGATATTGTGGTTCAATACAGTATAATAAAGGCTATGTTACAGTATAGTAAAGGCTGCGTTATAGTGTAGGTGGTTCAATACAGTGATATAATACAGAATATAGTGATTAGAAAGGGTACTGACAACGGTCAGATAACTACTGAGACAGGATATGATTATGGTAGAAGGGTGATTACAGAAATGGGGACTATTGCAAATTATGATAACTACTGACGACAGTATGGATTAATGGAGAGGTATGACTACTGGCAACAGTATACGGTTATGGTGAAGATTATGTAAAAGGTACGATTACTGACAACAGTATAGGCTTGAAAGAGGGGTATGACTACTGGCGACAGTAAAAGAGTATGGTAAAGATTACGGTGTGACTACTGTCAACAGTATGATATTAAGGGAGGGGTATGGCTACTGGCGACAGTATAAAAATAAGGAGAGGTATGACTACTGGCAACAGTATAAGACTGGGTTAGGTATATGTGGTCAGTTAGTGATAGCTAGAGGACAGTAACTATTGAGAACTTGGTTTCTATGAACAGAACAGGTTTGCAGCTTTTAGCAATATGGGGGTTATTCTCATGCGGAGATGCAGTTGAGTGCAAACTTTTGAGTAAAACGTAAACTTTTGAGTAAAACGGCTTGGGATGACACTTGAGGCATGCTTTGAACAGGGACAGGGGCCTGGAGAGCAAATTTTACGTAGGTGGGCCAGGGCTGGGCTGACTTGTGTCCATCAAGTCATACACCCTCAGGGGATCCATGAGTTTGAAGGCATTAAGGACATATATCGGCTGAAGGAGAGTGATTACTTTGCATATCTGCAAATATGCCACTTCACTAGGCAGCCGAAGGTTTGGAGGGATTTATGGGACAATAGAGGATGGTTTGAGGCCTTATGCAATGGTCACTGGGGTAAACAGGGGGTTTTGTCCAGAATTTACAAAGGCCTGATGGGGACTGGTGATTGATTGCAAGTTAAATTACATGTTGAAATGGGAGGAGGACTTGGGGGTGATTTGGGATGTAACGGCTTGGGATAAGGTAATCCAGACGATCGCTCATGTGTCCATAGCAACACAAATCAAAGAAAATGCCTATAAAGTATTATTCAGATGGTACTGGACGCCAGTACACAGGCATAGGGCTGGGCTGGGACAAGATGATCTATGCTGGCGGGGGTGTTCTGAAAGAGGTGATTGGATGCATATGTGGTGGAAGTGTGCCAGGATACAAGCGTATTGGGTGGAGGTTCTGGAGGTGATTTACAGTATGACTGGGCATAGATTGCATGGCAGGCCAGAGGCATGTTTGCTGCATCTCCTTGAAGAAGACATCTCGAGAAGGGAGGAGGGGGTTTTGCACCACTGCATAGCGGCGGCCCGATGCGAGATAGTCCAGCATTGGGGGGGACAGAGTATGCTGCAGTTGGCAGGATTTGCGAGAAGAGTGGCGGAGGCGGGCTTGATGCATAAGTTAACAGAGTTGAAACGTGGGAAAGGTGGGAAGAGTGAGGTTCACTGGCAGGGGGTTCAGAGGTGGTTGGAGGGGGAGGGGGCTGGACAGGGCGGGTGGTAGGTTGGTGGTACGGTAGCGGGGTCAGTTGCGGGTGCAGTGTGCTGATGATATAGGATTGGTGTAAGGGGAGAGGGGGAGGGGAGGAAAGGGGGGTAGTAGTATAGAGGGGGGATAGGGTAATGTAGGTGATAAAGTGGATTAGGTAGGGTCATGCTGGCTACAATGTAAGGTTTCATACATGGGGAATGATCTTGGAGCATGAATACAATACCTTATTGATCTGTGCTGTAAGGGAAATGAAGAAGCGGAGAATGTGAGTGTATACAGGGAGGGAGGGACAGGGTGGGGGGAGGGCAGGGTGAGAGTATTAAAGATAGCCTGCATAGCGGTACGCGCCATCAGGGCATAATAACAAGGTTGATGGTTGTCTTTGGATCATTTTGTATAAAACGATGATATTGCAAAGTTGGTATTGTTGTATTGTTAATAAACTCAATAAAAACTAAATGGAAAAAAATAAATAAAAAATAAACACACTAACGCAAGGAATGCAATGAACCAATCAAGGCTTCTTGTTAATCTTCCTGGACATTTCATCGGCTTTCGACACTGTGAACCACCAACTACTTCTACAATGTCTCTACATAATAGGAACTGTCCACAAATGGTTCACATCATACCTCACCGAAAGATATCAACAGAATTGGAAACAACTCCTCCACTCCATACAAGCAAACCCAAGGAGTCCCACAGAGATCCACCCTCTCTGCTATGCTCTTCAACCTATACCTGCAACCACTTTGCACAATCATAAGAACACACAACCTAAACCTCCACGTCTATGCTGATGACATTATGATATAAGGACCAATCAACATTCACCAACCCGAAATAACAGCCCATCAAGAATGTGTCACAGAAGTAGCAAAATAGCTATTGGACAACAATCTACAGATAAACTATAACAAGACAGAAGCCCTCTACATAACAAGAGATACTGCCATTTACCCCTCATCCTACGATAACACTGAATAACACCACAATTAAAACCAAAGCCGAGGTGAAATACCTAGGGATCACCATCAATCAACACTTAAAAACCACAATAGACAAAACTACCCGAACAATCTACTATAAAGCAAAGACACTCCAGCGCCTCTGACCACTCCTCAAACCAGATTACTTCTGTACTGTATTCCAACCATCAATAATACCTCACCTGGTCTACTGCAACGCCATATTACAAGGACTGCCACAATCTATGCTCCTACCTCTCCAGACAGCGTTTCACTCAACAGCAAGAATCCTACAGGCAGCAATGAGAACAGAACACATCACCCCAATACTCAAACAGCTGCACTGACTTCCCATCCAGAGCCACATAATATACAAAAAACTGTCATGCTAATTCATAAAGCAATCCATTCAGATCCCCCCCACACCTACGATCATTTATACAGCCCTCACAACCACACAGAGCTAGAAGGACCTCGACAATGAATACCTTCAACATTCCCCACATCAAAACCAAATCAAACCAACAGGCATGCAAAAGAGCTTTCCAACTCTATGCACCTTCCATGTGGAACAGACTGCTGGACCAGCTCAGGAACACCATGGACCTCAAAACCTTCCACAAACATCTAAAGACACATCTGTGCACCGAACATTTCAACACAAGAGACTCCCCAGAAGAGCAATGTCCAACCAACTACCATTACTATTGTATATAATCAAACCTGTATATAGTTAAGAGCCAAAAGCTCATTGATTGCATGTTGTACATAGTTAATACCACAGTTTCAATGTTACGCTTCAGTTCTATGTAAACTGCCTTGACCCAGAGAAAGACAGTATGTAAATACAGCTAGCTAAATAAATAAATATTCAGCAGCACTAACCATGTTAGTCCTGCTGAATATCCCTTTTAATATCAGGCCTGTTGTCATTAGTAAAGTATTTGTGTGCAAGGAAAAATGCTTGTGTTTCATTTGTTCTTTAATTTCCCATTTCTTTCATTTCTGTGGTTTCATTTATAATTTATTTTCAGCTAAGTCACTGTTTCTAATGTAGTCAGTGAGCCTTTCCATTCTCTTGTGCAGAATGGAGACGCTCACCGACTGTCATTTTTCATTTCATTTTATTATATTTATATCCTGTCTATGGCACAATTAGCTGCCTGACTGAAGACCGAAGATGGTTTAGAACAACTATCCACAGGGTTGCTATGAGTCAACATTGACTCGATGGCACTTAACAACAACAAACCCATTCTGAATAAATAAGTCTTTAGCACCCTGTGGTAGTCTCTTTCATACTGCAACAACCCTGGCAAAGAGTTCCACAACAATATTCTAATTACTGAAAAAGCATATGATCGTATAAGCATCATAGCCATGAAATGAAAAATGCAATCCTCAACCTGCCTCTTCCTGTCGCCAATATTATCTCTGCCAGGGAAGCCCATCCCATGACAGCCAAGTCCTTCCTCTCGGTTAAGTTGATGCCTCTCTTCCCACCCCTTCCTTAATATCCATTCCCTTCCCTCCCCAACCCATGGCAGATGTGGGCTTTTTACTACTCGTGGCTGTTGGTGTGATAGGCCCCACCAGTAGCATGGGCCTCCTGTCTTGGCCATTGTCAGGATAGAGTTCCTTTCATCTTCCATGGCTAATCAGCCACTTACAGGCTGGCTCTTCTTACCTACTGATCTCATGTCATTAAATCAACAGGCAAGAAGTACCAACATGTGAATTTTGAACCTGCTTGTGATGCTGACACACTAACTGCATTCTGGTCGTCTACCTCAGGAGCTGCTCATCCTCAATGACCTGGAAACAGGAGCTGTATGTTCATTCAGTTTTGTGTTACTTCAAATGCAAAAGGACACAAAACAAATATATAAAACCTTGGGGGCCAATATTCAGCTGCCGATTTATTGAAATTGGATATTCAGTGTGTAACTCTTCCGGCATCCGGCACTGAATATCTAGTTTCGCAGATGTGTCATTGCTCTCCAGACAACAGTAATATTCAGCCAAGAACTGGATAGCAAAAACTGGTTAACATTAGGACAGCCAATGACCAGTATAGCTATCTGGTTGGTGACTGAATAATGCCGTTAACTAGGTAGCAACTGGGACAGCACCCAAACTGCCCACAGACCTCCCTGTTTTTAACTGGGAATCTTTTCTGTGGTGATATTCAACGGCACTGAATATGGGGATTGCCAACGTTTAGCTGGTTCACAAGTCTGGAGGCCATATCTCTGAGATGGAAAAAGTATCTGCAGAAAAGAGAGGATCCTTTTCCTTTGGCAGTTTTCAAAGTGCGTACTTTCATGGAAAATTTTAGCAAATTGTGTGGGTGAAAATACCCCTGGACTTTGCAGCAATGCGGACAGTCTGAAAATGACTCCCACATTCCTCTTTTGCTTGAAATTCATTAGCCTTTCCACTTGGCATTATTGGGTCAGCGTATAAATAGAGAAAATGAATATTCACTGCTACTGTCTGGATTGCAGATAGCCCTGAATATTCATATCGAATGGTCAGCGTGGGAGCGAACCAGACAGCAGTGATGCAGACATCCCATGCAACAAGTAAAATGCAGCATAAGTGAAACTGCACAAAATGCCCTTTAAAATGTGTGAAGCCATCAGTGCACTCGTCTGCAGTCTGAGGAGTGGAGCACAGCTGAGTGGGTTTCTGCTTCATGCTGAGAGCTTCTAATTCAGGGACCCAAGACTACCGATGATATTAACATAATAAAGCACAATAGGCACAAGCCCCTGGAAGATCGGATCATAAAGGGAATGCTGGTCTTTACAGTTCAATAAAATTCTGGAAGTTCAAGCACATTAATAGATATGGAAGCTAAAGGTCTGTTTTTCAATTTTTGCTCAATGTATAATGTAGTGCGATAGCCATGTTAGTTCAATAAAAAGAGAAACAAAAAGGAAAATAAGGTGATAGCCCAGCAAAAAGATATCACCTTATTTTCCTTTTTGTTTATCTTTTAATTGAGCTGCTCAGTATGTGATATTGTCTGTTCTGGGTATAAATGGAGTCATCTGGCTGTCGGTAGAGAACCATGCTGCTGGTGCTGCTACTGGTCCTAGTCCAAAATCTGTGAGTCATAAGAGACTTGCAAGGGGCTCACAGGGCATCGTCCCATTAGGGACCAAGAGAACGATCAGGCAGTAGATTGCCAGAAATCTCTACACTAAATGCAAATTCAGTGCTTGTGGTGCATTAGAACATCTGAGGAGTTTTGGGGACTCTTACAAAAGTGCATTAGGTTTCTGTACTTACTGCATGTTTAACATGAAAACTAATGTGCGTTAAGTGCAAAGCCTCTGGAGACATGACCAACAAGTTCCCCACAGTTAACGCATGGATGCATGCCCTAACATCCGGCGCAATTACGGTGGATACACTTACCTCCACCTATTAATTGCAGCATTGACAGTATGCAATATGTACACCTGCATTAACTACAATGTGCTCACCATGCCCACTTTCTGCCTCTAATCCTCCCATCCAACACCCTAACGCCGCAGCACAAAAAACCAGCATGCAGTAACTATCATGCCCTGCAGTAACTTACCGTGGGCCCAAGCCTGCGGTTACCATGTGCCAATTCACACGTTAACTGCATAGTGTACATTAGTAAAAGGGGAACCTTAGTTTTGCAATATGCAAAACTGCAAAAACAAAACTATTTTAAAATTGTGTTACAGCGTGGTTCAGTTGTGAGTAGGCAACTTGATTCTAGAATCCTAGGGGAGTCCATATGCAAAAAGGATTAATGCGCTGAGCAGGTTATTCAGTGGCAAATAGTCCCTCCTAACGCCGCTGAATACTCCAATGCTCAGCGCATAGCAGTAGCAGTGGCAATGGGAGCGAGGGCTAGAGCAGGGGAGTGCTAGGAATGAGGTATCACTCATGAAAATGAGTGATAACTGCTTACTGCACTTTAGTAAAAGTGCACCTTAATTCTGAGCTCTTGGAGATCAGTTCCATCCCAACACATACTTGTATGCCAGACTCAGTCTTGCTTATCGATGGAAAATTCACAAACGTAAATTTACACCAACTCACAAGCAGATATAAATTATATGCGAGTATATTTACCATGAGTGTTGCAGGTTTTGCGAGGCTATTCTATGAAGGCACGTAGATGCCTATCTTGCCTTTATAAAATAATCCCAAAATAGGTGCCTGCCTGGACTTCCTATCTAGGTGACCTGTTCTAAAATCACTCCCTTACTGATTAATGAGTCAAAGGTTGGGTCTTTGCTCTCCCATATGATGTAGACAATCTGTATGAAAGAGTCTCATGGCTTTCTCATAAATGCCCATATGTACTAACCTGCAAAAATGTTCATAGCTCAGTATCCATTTTTGCAAACTTTAGCTATGAAATACAAATGAGCTTCTGGATCACCTGCATCCCATCGCTAGAACGTCTCACATTCTCAGTGACAACATCTGAAAGCTTTCAAAGAGACCAACTGGCCACTGCTGCTGCAGTTTAAAGGACTCTAATGACCTAAATCAGAGGCCCCCCAGATCAGAATCAGTGCAAGGATACTGGGGGCCCTTGGCAATGCCTTCCAAGATTTTGATTATTAAACTCAACAATTCATCATCGAAACAGCAGTCTGCCAAACAAACCTGTATAATTGGATATCATGGACCCCATACTGAAAACGATTAACACAGTTAGCAGAGCTGCTAACCGCGTTACTCACAGTGACTGGGATGTTCTTCAGATCTAACAGGGTTAGTGCCACTGAATATCTCTGGGTGCTGCCACAGAAAGCTCTAAGGTTACCCAGCTAACATCGGGGCGTTCTAGGGGTGAAGCAGAGGGGGCACTGGCAATAGCTGGGCAGTAGTGATATATTCAGCCGCTGTCTGTTATGGTTAACCAGTGAAAGGCAGGTACCTAAAATCACAGATGCTAAGTCGGCAGCACTGGATATTGCCACTGCCCACTTAGCTTCTCTGCTATCTGGCTGACCCAGATATTTGATGCTGGTGGCTTTACAACAGCTAGCCCACGCTGCTGAATATCGGGCCCCACACTTTTAAATATGAAATTCTGCTTTGTATGTATGTGTGTGCCCACTTTCCCTGCAAGTAAGAAAACGTGTTCATGGATCTCTGAGTGTCTGCCTGTCAGGATCTATTGTTTTGCTTTAACTGCTGCCTTTTGCACCCCTCAGAGGATGCTGCCCTAGGCGACAGCCTAGTCTTGCCTAATAGTTGGGCCAGCCCTGCTCCCAGTCCTCCTGTACGGATAGAGCCAGTGTTTCTGGTGCACACTTCCCCCATCCAGTACTCATCCCTCCTTCCCTCCCCAACCCCACTCCCAGGGTTACTTCCACTACCACCCTCCCTCCGCTGCTGCATGGTGCAGGAAGAGACCCTGGTGCAAGTCTCGTGGTATCCAGTTTTGTGAAACTGGCATCCGAGTTCCTTCCTACAGCTTAAGGCTAAAGAGACAAGCTGCACAGACAGGGCGGGTACGACAGAGCAGGGCTCGTGGCAACTTATGGCATTCGCCAAATGTTGGCACCACCAGCCATGCTTACCATATTTACTATGTTGCACCAATCCTATCCCCCTAGGAAGACTACGACTGCTCTACTGCCCCACCCCACCCCAAAAAAACCTTCAGTCCCAACGGGGTATAAATGAATACAAAAAAGGGTTCAATAGATCTCTCTTCAGAGAGACTTTGAAGCCCTAGAGTTTAATATGCTACAACCCCCCCCCCCCCCCCAGACCTGACATGGGGCTAAAATTCCTAAAGAAATCCCCTTCCACAAGATACCTCACCCCATAAATTAAAAAAATCTGAGTCTGGGTCCAGCCTTGTCTCTGCCCCTAACCCTCAAGACCCTGGAAATACTCTAATATTGTTAATGATTAACACAGCCTTTGGACTTTACTATAATACTATCCAGTGCAGAAAATCCTCTTTGCCAGTACCCATGACTTATATTCCAGGACATCTGCCAAATGTATTTTAGCATCTAAAAACTTACCAACATTACACTGTCAATCCTCCTCCTTGTCACAAGAATTGCTGTGATTAACGTGGGAGTGTTGGCCACTGAATGCCTGTGGGACACGGAGTACCTCACCATCTTGCACTAAAGGAAGGACCAGCTACTAGAGCCTATCAGCTAAAATTCTTGCTGCTGTTTTCAGGTCTAGATTAAGATTCAGGTCTCTATAACCTAGTTAAGTGAAATGTCTGTCTTTATTAGGGTAAAAAACTTACATTCTGACTGACTATAAGACACGTAGGTTATGTCCTGTTTATACAGTATCCAATGCACAGTAAATCTGTGCTCTGCCAGCAGCAATCAGAAGGGATAATGGATAACTGTATAGTCAAATTTAGAATCAAATGTAAGCTTTTGCGTTCTTTTTTAGATCTTTAAATGGGGAGAGCCCAAAATACTTAGCTGAGAAATTGTCCTAGGTTTCTAGGAGAATCCTTTATTCCTCGCAATTACAATTACTACAAGAGCTGAGTGAGGTCAGATTGTAATGTACAGGACCTTCTGCTTTTTTTTTTTTAATTTAAAATTTTTTATTATCCATATATCAAAAACTCCAGCAAATACAAATACCAACAATCCACAGCCCCCAGCAATACCATTAATTACTAACAAACAGATGAGTATGCACTACTGCTCTCCCTCCCAAACATTTGCCCATGTTCTTTTATTCCCTAACACCCCCCGAACAGTTTGTTCTATGATAATACCACCCTCTAATAGGACCTTCTGCTTTTGACTTCGTTGGGCCTTTCTGTGTTGCATCAATATTGCTGCTACGCAGCAAAGGTTGGACTTCCTTTTGCTGCAGAAGGTAAACCGGCAGTGGCTGAATATCGCCGTTGCCTGGTTAGCTTCCGGGTTCTGCGGCCGACCCGGATATGGCCCCGGCATTGAATAGCAGGGTCTAAGGTTCAGCTCCAGTGGCTAGCTGCTCGCGTGGATTATGGGGCCCTTGAATTTATTCATTAGTATTGTTCTATATGTTTTGGATTATTTTTCACAGCAGCACACTTGAGACTGACGGAAGAGACACGTAATGAACTTTTGTATGATAAACAATATAGATCAGAAGGAAATGTAGATAGAAGGTGAGCTTTAGTGTCTGCTTTAGAATGTGGCAAGACTATATTCTATTATTTAAGAGAATGAGACAGAATCCCACCGTAAGTGCAATCCACAGCTCATAAAGTAAAAGTCACTTTGCTTGCTTTGATGGAATTAAATGCAGTGTAATCTGAACATAAAAAAGAGCAACATCCTTTGCTGTAGTTATTTTAACACATTAAAAACATTTTGCCTTTCATTCTGTTTCTTTAACTCTTATTTCAAGCCTGAGCTTGATTATATATTTTTCAAAAACAAAATATTGATCTTTTTTTCATAAGGCTCCAGCAAATAAATGTCACTGAATAACTTTAGATCAAATCCCTCGTTAGATATAAATATTGCATTCAAGAACAATGCCTTCGAACATTAGCACCTTTGACATACCGTTCAGATGTACTAGATCGCCCTATTAATTCAAGCCCTATTCTGTCCAGAGGCAAAAGGCTCTGCAGCACTGCCCTCCTGCACTCAGCGCTTTTGATCGTCTGTTTTGCATCCAATGCGAACACATAGTGGGTGTGAAGAGTTATCTTCCAGGGCGTATGTGCCAAATGCTTCATGCTGATTTGGAAAATGGCAACGGTTTTCAGAAGAAAAAGTAAAAGAATTACAGTTTCTGCACTGCCAACCCACTCCAGAAGAAATCTCAGTAGGAAATAATGTAGTATCACTTTCACAGCGAGAAGAAGATTGAAAGATGTTATTTATTGACAGGGAACAAAGCAGAAAACCCCGGGCAGGTTACTTTGAATACCATGCAATTTCATTTCTGCTATGTAAAGATTTAAAAAAAAAATTTGAAGTTTGCACAAAATAAGTCTTTTGAATACAGCCAGTCTCAGAGAATGGCAGGGATTTCAGCTGGAGCTGTGAGCCCCTGTATTCACTCAAAATTTCCCATTGGTCAATATCATCTCTCAATAAAGAATGCAAATGTATGTCCTCTTCTTACAGAAAACAAGGCGTGCTTGCTAAAGTTTATGTAAATGTGTCTGCTGTCTGCTGGAATTTGAATCCAATATGATGTCATAAAAGACAAGAACAACTAATTCCAGAAAGCCCATCTATTCCAGACTGCAAATGTTTTACAGGAAGGAAGCAGCAAATCATAATTGGCATATTTTCATCATCTTGTTTTGCATTCAGTCGTCGGGTCCCTTGGTGCTCTTCTCCATCCCTAGTTTTATTTAAAGGCACGCTTTAGAAAAGATGTGGAGATCAGAATTCAGATGTCAAGTTTGTGATGTCTGCAATTCCAGCGGTATTTCATAAAAGGGCTCTGCTAAACTTGTGGAGCCCTTTCTAAATACCAAAAAGGAAGTAGAGGAGTTCATGTGGATATGCAGGCCATGTACAGGGGAGGTGCCATTTTGGTAGCCTATACATGGGAAAATACAACAGAGGAAACACGGTTATATGGATGTCTAAGTGCCAGAACCTACATGTGTAAGATGGCATTTGGTGACTCCCACATGTAGGTGCCAAGTGTATGTGAATCATTTTGCCAGCCTACATATGTAAATTCTGGCAGATGGCACTATGTTTTTCTAATTTCAGAATGGAGGGAGAAATACGCAAGGGTGGATTAAGGAGGATAATCTCAGGGCTAGCCAAAAACTCTAAACACATCAAAGAGTAGGTATAAATCCCAACATGAACATTTTTGGTCATCATACATGTGTATTCTCCATATAGCATGGGGAATGCACATGTAGCTTTTTGCCCATCCTGGTTATGCCCTAACCATGCTCCCAGCTTGTCCTCTCACAACTTCTAAAATTGTCATTTACACATGTATGCGCCCGATTATATGCATACAAATACCGAATAAGGCTTTTAAAACAACCTCAATGTATTATCTGAAGTCGCTAACAGATCTGAACAGACAATGAAATCTGCAGTACCGTATTTACACAGGCCATTTGCATCTGTACCCTAGGAACAGACAGAGGAGTCACTGCAGCAGTAAGAAACTTCCAAAAGTGAATCTAAAGAAAGAGTAGATCTGAATGGAGCCAAATTGCCCCTTCCAGAATTGAACGTACCAGTCATGCTACAGGACTTCCACTAGTCAATTAAGTAAAAAGTCTAGGATTGTAAGGCATACCTTACCAATTGAAAGGGGTACACAAATCTCTCAAAGTCCAGTGTCCCTGCCCTGCACTGCAATAGTTGTCCATAACAGGCTTAAAACTCCCTTTTATTTCCAGGCAGGTAATCCAAGCACACCGCTCTACAACCAAGCAGTCTCTCCTACCTGCTGGGCTTCTCCACCAGCTCACTTGGTTATTGCACAGACTTCCACGCTTCCCTCATTTGTCTTAATTTTTAGTTGGTCAACTGTATCTAGGGTCTCCACTTCCATAGGTTCTGATCCAACCTCCATCCATTTGACTGCAGTCTTTTCTCCTCTACCTTTGAAGGTTTGACACTTCCTTTTGGTGTAAAGCCCCACCCACCCTATTCTCAGAACTTCCCCTTAAGGGCTCCTACTATCCCAGAATTCTTTTGGGGAATTCTTCTGCCTCTAAGAATGTAGGGAAATGTAGTCTTTTCCTTCTCGAGCCTTCTTGACCTGTGACCTGTGAGTTTCAGCTTCATAAGGCTTAGTAGTTACCATCCCTCCCTTGCTATATATTTGTGTATATATATATGCAAACAGTGACCACATATACATATATTCAATGCTGCCAACAATCTGTATATGCCTCTGAATATATATATTTTTAAATGTCTCGGGCAATGTTTAAAGAGATGTGGTCACTGCCACTATTGAATAAGTGTGTCTGTGGCTTCATGAACTGGCCTGTCCAAAAGCCCTCCCACATTGGGAGGCGTGAGCTTGTGTCTGTAGGTGCATTATGAATAGGCCCAATAGGCATGTATTTTACATGCTCTAGTAGGTGCCTGTAAAGTTGCTTGAGAGTATACAACTCAGGAAACACAGCAGCCACTGTACCTTTATGTGTTCCTGCCCCTGCTCTGTCCATTTGTCCTCCCCCAGGAATATTTACACTCATATTGCATAAATGTACATGCTATGTTTTCTGAGTGCCTGCTTATATACATATATACCTGCAGCCAATTTTATAGGTGCCCACTTGAGCATATAGAACACTGTTCCACATGCTTGAATCACTTCTATAATGACCCTCCAAGTATTTCACAGAGAGACGGTTTGAAGGTGAGATCCAGCTTGCACCCTTCAGCATTTACGCTGATCTTCATCCAGTCTTGGACTGAGATTTGATGCTATTGATGAGAATCTCCTTCAGTCAGGGAGGGGATTACAAAGAAGAGGGAGCGATTAGGTTTCTCAACATCAGTGAAGGAAAAAAAGATATATTTTCCCAGCATAGGAAAGGCTAGATGCAGGCAGAGGCAGAAACAAAGAGAGAGAGAGAGAGGAGTCTAACCAGCTGCTTTCTTAATGGTGGGGCTGTAGGCATAAGGAAAGTGATTATCCAGCTTTCAGAGTGTTACTTGCTGAAAGGATTGTGCGATTCTTTTGTTTTCCAAGAGGAGGGAGAGAAACTGAAGGATGTCATTCTAGCTAAAAAGCATGGCTCCCCTGAAGCCCTCTACCAAGGTAAAATTGCCCTGCATCTGACCAGGGCTGTTTCAATGACTGATGGAAATCCCTGATCCAGAGGACTGGAACTTCAGAACAGTGAATTGTGAGGTTGTAACCTGAGATCAGTAAGCCACTTTATCTCTACTGAAGGTAAATCCTCACTAAACAAGATCCAGAGGATTGCGAAGAGTACTAAGGACACACTCTGCAATTAGAAGTCCACCAACAAAAGAGCTCTAACCCTCACTATTCCTATTTTTGGATTTAAACATATTCTGTTGTACTGAGTTTATTAGTGCATCATGCATTAGCTGTTTAATATGGCTTTTAGCATGTGCTAACAACACAGCAAATTCACTGCAAGCATGCCCTAATTTCCCTATTAAAGCAGAAAATGTCATTCTAGGTCATGGACAGGTGGGGTCTGTGCCTTACAGTTAATGTGAAGGATGCTACTGTACAGTACAGTTAATGTTCAGGTAGTGTTTAACTGTTAATGCCACTCAAAAGGTGGAGCTAAGCGCATCCTCTGTTATCTGCCATGCAATCAAATACTACTACTATTACTTAGCGCAGGGGTTCTCAGCCCACTCCTCAGGACACAAGTAGCTAATCAGGCTTCCAGGATAACCACCACAGTGACAATGCATGCAAATCTCTCTCATACACATTCATCGCGGTTATCCTCAAAATCTGACTAGCTAGACGCAGGGTCGGCCCAAGGGCCAGGCAGAAACCCCAGCTATGCCGCCACCCCCCCCCCCCACTCCTACTGTTGCCCCCACTGCCACTGATTCTGTCTTGAGGGGGGGATAGCAACAGCAGCAGCAGTATTTTAAAAGCTGCAGCTTTGGGCCACCGCTTTGTTGCCCGCTGCCTGCTGTTTCTGACTCCTCCCCCCCCCCCCCTCGGACTGTAAGTTGTGTCAAAGGAGGATCAGAATTAGCAGGTCATGTGTGCTGAAGCAAAAAGCGTCGGCTCAAAGCATATGTGTAAGTGGCAATATTCAACTGCTCAACATATAATTCTATAACAGGTCGCTTATATGGGAAGGTCCCATAGATGCCTATTTATTGCCTGTTTTATAAAGATGCATAGGCATCTACCACAATGCCTGCAGAAATAGTGGCTAGACTGAAGCCGAGAGTTTGTCCTCCACTGCTTCTTCGTCCTGTTTTGCTTCACTTTGCATCACTGTTCTTGAGGTTTTGAATATGATGAGGTTCTGTTCTTTTCCTGTCTTGTCTTGCTTCTGTGGCCTCTGAATCCCAGTTTTAAATAACAGGTCCATTGTGGGCCTCAATAGTCAAAGGAATTAACAAGGTTAGCAGACCTACTAACTGTATTAATCCCCCTAGATAGGGTATCCATGGGTACCACAACTGCATGCCCCAGTGCCTAACCGGTTAGCAGGGGGGCATTCCAGAGGTGATCCAGGGGCACCACCCGGCGATAACCAAGCAGCTGCCAATATTGAGCTACTGCCCAGTTATTGCTAAGCAGCAAAAGTAAGGTGCAGTAATGACTGGCCTACGTTTTGCCGCAGAAGCTAACTGGGCAGTGACTGACAACCCAGATATTCTGGATGTGGTTTGCATGGACATCAAGGGCCCTATATTCGAAGGGCGTTTACACGGTTTACAGCCTAGTAAACCATGTAAATGCCTTAGATGGGGATATTCAGTGGCATATACACAGTGCTATTGAATATCCCCGTCTGTGTCCCCTACATGCCCTCATGCTATCTGGTTAGCATTGGAGCGTGTTGGGGGCATTCTGAGGTGGAGCGGAGGTGGGGAATGGTGCTAACCAGGCAGCAGCCATATTGCAAACCCTCGCCTATCTTTATGGCGCTGATCGCTAACCAGACAGCAGCCAATATCGCTGCTGCCCAGTTCGCCTCAGCGTCTTCCTGTCCCTGCGGCGATCACTAGATATTCAATGCCATCACCGCGGCATTGAATATCCGGTTTAGAGGTCGGCGGGGAGGGCTGTGCGCCTCATCAGCGCATAGCCCTTCCAAATGGTGGGCAGCTGAAAACTGGGCCCCAAATGTATATGTACACCTCCTATTTTATAATGGAAATTGAGATATATCTTTAACATTTTCCCCTTTGGCATTTACACTGGGCAAGCATAAGTGTTAGCTAACTGCTCATTTGGACTTCTAATTTGGAGGAGTGATTGAGGGGAAATTCGGCCTACCTTTCTCTCTCTCATTTAAAACCTCCTGAACCACCCCCCACCCCACCTTCCCAAGTTTGAGTTTTGGAGCTTGGTTTCTTAATTGGCTCACTTTGAACATTCAGTTTTGTAAAGTAATAAATAGCATGACGTTAGAAATACAGATAAAATTATATGCAAGATTTTTGCTTAGAAATTTGACCTATGTATCATTCACATGATATTTATAGGCCAAGGTTTATACTGCATATTGTTTCCATTCGACAAAATCTGCCACACCCAGGCGCAAATGCTAACAAATGTGAAGATTGCACAATCTGCCACTTACACTTGTACACATACCAAGCCCCCATGATGTCATGCTTTTCTGAAAAGCTTTCTTTGTTACAAGCCTGCCCCTGCTATACATGCTGCTGACTAAGCAGAATCGAGCTTGATGTGTTGTATTGTGAGCCGTTCATAAATTGCCTTTTATGAATTGTGCTTGCGTTGTATTTTATGAATTGTATCTAAATCTGTTGTAAGCCACTTCGGGCAAACCTGGCAAGATATACATGTTAAAAAAGAGCAAGAGAGATCTTGACCACACCTTAAGTACTGTAATCCAAAGACTATTTTAAAAACTATGGGCTCGATTTTCAAAGGCATTTACACGGGTAACTGCCTTAGTTACCCATGTAAATGCTTTAACAGGGAAATTTCGAAGGCACCTACCTTTGAAAATTCCCTGGTTTGTCCCTTGCATGCTCTGATGCTATGCGGTTAGCACTGAGGCGTGTCAGGAGCATTCCAGGGCGGGGTAGAGGCAGATCATGGCACTACCCGTGTAGCACCGATTTTCTGTATCTGTAAGGCAGCGGGGCTAACCATGTAGCATCGAAAATCGGTGCTACACGGGTTGCTCCTGCGGCCTCCTAGCTGTGTGACGATACCCGGATTTTCAATGCTGGGGCCGCATATGACCCTGGCATGGAAAATCTGGGTGAGGCGGGAGGGGTGTGGGGGCGTCCTATGTGCTGACACAGCACATAGCATCGTCCAGATTAAAATCGGGCCCTACATGCCTACCATTTCATTTTGGTCCATATGACTTTCAACAGGGTTTCTGCAGCTTTCTGATTTCTGCAAATGCCACAGATTCTCAGTCAGGTAGATCAATCCTTGGCGCTCACCCTACCAGTTAAGTTTTGAGATTTCCACAATGAATACTGTATGCATATGATAGATCTACATCTATTAGAAACAGTACTTGCAAATTTATCTCATGCATTCCTGATATACCAGAAACCAAACTAACTGGGTGTACCCCGAGGACTGGGTTGAGAACTACTGAGGTAGAGCATAACTGGCTCCCTATAGTGGCAAAAGATAAGCACTACAACTCTACTGCCTCTAGCCCAGAAGGCTACTGGCTCTAATCCAAGCAGCAACATTTTCTCATTACAACAAGACAGCCATGGTGAGACAGATTCCAACTGACAGAGATAAATGTTTCAAGAATAGGCATTAGATAATCAAGCATATTTAAACAGTATGCATGGTCTGATAGACTTAAAAAAATCACAGCTTTTTAAAATGTTAAGAAAACGCAACCCACAGCAGTATAGTTGAAGGAAGTACTCTCCAATTGCTAAAATATTTACTGTTTGATAGAGAGAACATAAAATATCCAGCATGTCAGGAAGAATTTTCTAGGGAAAAAAATTCAAAAAGTGACAAATCTCACTAATATCAAACAACAACATATAAAAGGGATTTTATAATACCTTAAAGAAACATCAAAAGTGTCCTCAAGCATCTAACTTTAACAAGGCTTGCAGCAAACAACAAAACTTCATCATTCCTCTCGTAAGGAAATTTTTTGAAATACATTTTTTTTAAATCATCTTAAATTTTTTTCTCTATTCATGCCCACACAAAAGTAGGTGTTCCCAAGTATATCCTACTCCCATAAAGTCAATGTACAAAATAAGGGCAATGCTTATCTTTTTTGACTAGAGTCAGTGTCAGAATGTCACTTTCCAAAAAAAATTCTTTCAACACCCAACCAGCTTCATATGTCCTTCATGTATGATCTCAATAAATGACCAACGCTGATGTTTCAGCAATACAGTTTACTTCAGGGGCTACATTACATAGTATACTGCACTCACCGAGAGAAAGATGCTGAATGGCCAGAAAAGATAAGCGCTGCCAATGCTTTCTACCTTGACTATATAAAAGTGGGATATACTTGGGAACATTTACTTTTGTGTGGCTATGAATAGAGACAAAAAGAATCGATGCATGACAATTTAAAAAAAATTTTGATTTCAAAACAATTTTGCCCAAGAGCCAAATGATGAAGTTTTGGCGATTGCTGTGAGTTTGGCTCTTGAGCACACCTTTGATGTTTCCTTGAAGTTTTATAAATATTTGGGGGAGGGGGGGATTTTCAAAGCTATTTAGAGGGATTGCTGACCTGCAAATCAACTAAATATTGCTCAGTGGGATATTCAGCGCCACTAATTCGGTTAGCGCCATGCAATGCCCCAACACTAGCCGGAAAGGCTCACCTAACTTACACCACTTTAGCTAACTGGTCAGCAGCTGGTTAGCTGTAGCGCTATACGGCCAACCCAGATATTCAATGGTGGTGGCCAGATATGGTCCCAGCATTGAATATCTGGGTTCAGAGTTCAGCAGCGATGGCTAGCTGCTTTACAACCACTAGCAGCCACTGCTGGATATACCCTCATTAGGATCTAAAATCCCTTGCAGGCTCTGCCATTCCTAGAGGGTCTGCACTACAAGCAAGGTAATACTGTGGGGCTCTTGAATACAAACTCTCTGCCTGAGAGCTCTTAAAGGAGGCTTTTTTTCATTTTTAAAAGCTATTTTATTTTCTACTGTATTGCAAAAGGGAAATTTTTTTGTGTTCTTGAGCAAAACCTTTTTTCTTCTGCTAGAGTTCTTTTTCTTTTCCTTTAGCCTAAAAGTTTAAAGAGGTAGGCAAGCTCTTTGAAGTCACTGACCTCCTCAGAGGGAGGAGCTCAGAGAAGAGGTGGCAAGGTTGAGAAGCATCTGAGACAGTGAGATGTACATTGATGAGATGCTTTTTGAAGCATTCAAGTTCTCCGACAGAGGTGAAGGTGGTATGCTACAGAGTGAAGAGAGTTGGACACGAGTCACCAGAGCCTTCAGAATTGACAATCCAACTTCTCCAGCCCTTGAATTGAAGAACCAGTATGCAGTCCTGGAAGTGGAGGAGGTGAAAGCATCCCAGGAAAGTGAAGAACCAGAGCTCAAGCACACCAAAGTTGCAGAATCAATGACCACAAGGAAGCAACAGGTAGTGGTGGTTGGTGATTCTCTTCTTAGAGGTACTGCGGCGTCCATCTGCCGATCAGACTTGATGTCCAGGGAGGTGTGCTGTCTGCTAGGTGCCAAAATCTGAGATGTTATGAGAGTTTTCTGAGATTCTTCAAGTCTACTGACTATTATCTGATGTTGCTTACCCATCTCAGCACAAATGATACTGCTAGGTATCCCTCCGAGTGTATCAAGAATGAATTCATGGCTCTGGTATCCCTCCGAGTGTATCAAGAATGAATTCATGGCTCTGGGATAGAGGGTGAAACAGATAGATGTGCAGGTGATATTCTCTACCATCCTCCCTGTTGAGGGTAAAGGCTGAGGCAGAGAAGCTCACATCCTGGAGATTAATGCATTAATACAACCCAGATACACACCAGCAACATACCTATCCAAAGAATGCCAACAACAAAAGCATACAGCCCACAAACCATACAAGGCCACACGTAATACACTCACACACCACACAAATAATGAACACACAAACCCTATCATAACAACAAACATCAGGTGTGCTCTTCTAAACGCAAGATCTATCAGGAACAAACCAAACACAATCCTTGACCTCATCCATGATAAGAAGCTGGATATAATATGCATCACCGAGACCTGGCTAGACGACTTGGACCAGGTCATACTAAACCAAGTTACCCCAACAGGATACTCGGCATTTAACTGCATCAGAGTACAAAAGAGAGGAGGAGGAGTATTAATATTTACCCGAAAAGAATACAGATTCAAAACAATCACCACCACTAACACAATTGAATCTAACTCACTATAGCCAACAAATACCTGAGCATCTCCTTCACATACAGACCACCTGGAACCACAACTGAACACCTATCCACAGTAATAGAAATGATATGCACACATAACAGAAGATACAAACCTCTCATTGCACTAGGAGACTACAACCTAACATCTGCACCCACCAGAGAAACCGCAACATTCTTAAAAGCCTTGGAGTCATTAAAATATTGCCAGAAAATTAATGCCCCAACGCACCAGCATGGTACAACTCCGGACATGATCTTTATGCCAATGCAATTAGTGGAACAGAACAAGAACACAAAACCAACAAACACGCCAGTCCCCTGGTCAGACCACCATGTGATTGAATTCACCAGGACCCTAAACAACCCCACCCAATGCAAAGAAGATGAAAGAACAACTAGACAGTTCAAAACATTTAACAGAGACTCATTCATAAACGAAATCACTCCACAACTTCAACAAGAACACAACTCCCTTGACCTTAACATAGAAGAATGGAACACAATAATATCCAGCGCAGCATCTGCCACAACCATCAAAGAACCACAAACGCACAAGAAACATGGTACTCACATGAAATCAGTGTTGCAAAACGCACACTCAGAAGACTGGAAAGAAAATGGAGATGGAACAAATCACACAACCTCCTAACCCAATACAGAGACAAACAACGGGAATACAACAACCTAATAAATGAGCGTAAACAGCAACACCATACCAACCTAATCATGAAATCTACTAATAGACCAAGAGAACTCTTTAGCATCGTCCAAAAGCTCACCAAGGATGACACGCAACAAAGTACCCACCATCTTGACCCACAAAAATACACAGACTACATGAAATCAAAAAACATCAACCAAATATGCACTACTACACCACAAACAAACGAACATATGATAAAAGAGCAACATCAAACGTGGGAGAGCTTCAACATACCAACAAAGCAGCAAGTAGAAGACATTATATCTGAGCTAAATACAACTACCTCACCGTCAGACCCATGCCCAGTGACGTGGATCAAAGCTACAAAAAGCGAACTCTCTCATCACATTCAAAAAATCGTCAAAGATTCACTCCAACAAGGATACATGCCGCAACCCCTAAAGCATGCAATGATATGACCAATTCTTAAAAGTAGCAACCTGAGCCCCTCCGAACCAAAATCTTACCGTCCCATCTCCAGCCTACCATTCCTTGCTAAAATCATGGAAAAGGCAGTGCAAAGGCAACTTCAGGACTATATTGATATAATTGCCCCGCTGGACATACACCAGCATGGATTTAAGCCCCAACACGGCGTGGAAACACTACTCACCTCCCTCTTTGACAATCTCCTAAGAGGCATGGACAACATAAAAAATGGCTTCCTGCTAGTGTTCATTGACATCTCGGTGGCCTTCGACACTGTGTCCCACACCAAGCTATTGCAACGCTTACAACAGATAGGACTATGCAACAACACCCTGAAGTGGTTTACATCATACCTGGAAGGGCGAACGCAACAAGTCAAATGCGACCAAAAGGAATCACTACAATTCCCTGTCATGCAGGGAATACCTCAGGGCTCAACTCTATCATCAATGCTCTTTAACATCTACATACAGCCCATATGCAACATCATCAAGCACCTTAAACTTCACTATCACATTTATGCTGACGACATCATGGTGTACGCTCCAATCAACCTACTAGCACTAAACACCACAACAATGACCAAATGCCTCGAAGACATGAATGACTGGCTTATAGCCAACAACTTAACTATGATAAAACTGAGGCAATGTTCGTCACCAGGAACCCCACCTTCATACCCCCACAATCTATCAGCATCCTAGACAAACACATAGTAGTCAAAGAAGAAGTTAAGTATCTGGGCATCACACTAGACAGAGCTCTGAACCTGAAATCCCACATCACCAAAACCGCAAACAAGGCCTATCAACGATTGAAAACAATCAGACAAATCAAACCAATGCTCCGTCAGGACCACTTCTGCACAGTGTGCCAAGTACTCATTACACCACTCCTTGATTATGGAAACCCACTATATCAAGGCCTTCCTCAGCAGACACTCCACCCACTACAGATGGTACAAAACACCACAGCACGCATCATTACAGACACACCAAGGACCGAGCTCATCACTCCCGTCCTACAACAACTGCACTGGCTCCCAATGGTGGCAAGAGCTAAATACAAAACACTCATGATCATCTTCAAAGTCATTCACCACCTCTCAGCAGACGTACTCCAAAACGTTATAACAAGGGATATCAGCAACAGACCAAGAAGAACCAATAACGACAACATGATCGGCACACCTGCAGGTTATCACAAAACCAAACAACTTCAAAAAGAGAACCATCACTACTGGCATCCACACTATGGAACTCCCTCCCAACAAGCCTTAGGGCATTAGATGACCTCACAGACTTCTGAAAAGACCTCAAAACATTTTTATTTATAGAAACATATGAGCATCCAGGCAACACCCCATACCCAAACTGAAATACTACTCCCGCCGCCAACCAAGCACGCACCCATCCTACCCACACACACAAGTCTAATGCCGATAAGTAACTGTACCATCCAAATGTTTCCAAGTACCCTAATGTTAAATGTTTACACATACCTTCATGTTAAATTTTACCTTCAAATGTACTGTCTAAATGCTAATAAGTAACTGTACTGTCTAAATGTTTACACGTACCCTAATGTTAAATGTAACCCTCCAATTGTGATGAGACATGACCGCCTTGATTGAAGGATAAGGTGGCATACAAATCTGTCTAAATAAATAAAATAAATAAATAAATGGCTGTGTGGATGGTGTAATCAAGAGCATTTTGGTTTCCTGGACCATGGGATGATTTTCCAGGGGCTGCAGAGAAGAGATGGTGTCCACCTATCCAAGAATGGTCAAAGTCTCTTCTGCAGCAGACTGGCTAATTATGGAACAAATACAGAAGATCTCTAAAGGAAAAAGGGACTATAGTAGTTGATATGGAAGGGCAGACTAGATAGGCCATATGGTCTTCTTCTGCCATCATGTTTTTATGTTTTGTATGTTGTTACTGTATTTAGGGAGAATTTTCTGCATTCAGTTCAAGGAAGCATTGAAATTTTTTTGTTCTCCCAATTCAAATGAGCCCTTTTGTGAAACTTCATTAATGTTTGGAAAGAGTTTCTACCACTTATCCAATGAATGGCTTCCTTTGTTGACTATTGTGCCTCTGTGGACCAGGTGGACTGTACTTTTGTAATCTGAACACTGAAAACAAAGTCAGTGCATATTTCAGCCTACCATAACTGAGAAGTATGCAAGCACTATTTGGTTTTTATTGCATTCACTTAACTCTTGCAAGTAGGCTTTGAGTGTCTTAGCAGATGCCTTCTAGCGTATGATTCAGCGGAATGCAGAAGGAGTGATCCAGTGGGTAGCATCTGCAGAAGAAAGGGATTAAGTTGAGATCTTTCTCCAATTACTGGAAATGGGGTCTGAGCGCATCATTGCACAACATGAATTCGTTCTTCTCACAAGTGTTAGCATGTTAAAAAAGAAAGCCAAACTAATCAGTCTTTCATGGTATAAATGAATCATTCTCTTTTCATCTGAACATATTCCCAGAAACTAATCTAGTAGAACAAGTGTCTGCTAAATCTGAAAGTAAATAGTATAAAATAGAGACACAGAAAAAAGATGTAAAACACCAGCTTTGTCCATCTCATAACCACATCACTTTATTAACTCAGCCTTCAGAAATACCACCTCCAAGTCTGCAGTTCACTGGTGGTATTCTTGATTTCTGACTGCAGCGCTCACTCCCTATCACAGCACCGTTTCACTCAGCAGCTGATCGATGCCCAGGAGGAAGCATGCAGGGGGTTTATCTCTGCCTGTCCTGTCCCTTTCTCCTAGGGCTTTTTGGAACGGGGCTTCTAAAGGCCTGCAAATACTTGCTGGTTCACTGTTCAGTGTGGAGTAGAACACTAGCGGCAAGAGCACTCTGGAAAGATGTGCCCTGTATGCAAATGCCGGTTGCCACTTATGAGGGGAGGGCTGGTGTGGACTGTCTTTTTGTGTCGTTGTCGAGGATCAATAAATTAGTTCAAAACCAATTTTCTCATTGCTCCCCTTCTGTCAGCTAGAAATGAAACTTGTCTAAACTATTGGAATTGCCTCCAACTTATTTTTTATTTACGTGATCTTTGTACATTTTATTATCTATGACTGCTCTGCTCTGAAGCAGAAGGCGTTCCCATCAAGAAATGCCTTACAAGAAGCTGGAAGGTAAGAGCAGAGTGATGAAAGATCAATTTATACTGCTGGAGAACTGTCATATATAAGACATCAGGAACTATTATGTAGAAATGACAAAATGCACCTCTCAGTGGCTCTAGTTAGCGGGCGCCTAAAGAAATCTGTCCAACGAGCCTTTCTTATTCAGCATTTTTATGCATACCCATCACTATATATTACAGTCCTTGCAAACAAACCTAGGAAAAAGTATCTAATGAGTTTCCTTAAATATCATCCTCAACACAAAGCACGCCCCATACCCTGGCTTAGAAGTGAGGTTCATGACTGTCATGGTATGCACAAAACTCACCCATTTTGAGAAATTGCCCCCAACGTAAACATGTTAGGCCCAATGTTCACATTTTGAGTTACACTCCTAAAATGGCCTTTTTTGAAAATTACTGCATTTTTGCTTATTAGTATTTAGCTGGTGCCTTTCCAGTAGTAATTCAAGGCAAGTTACATTCAGGTAGGTAGGTTTTTTCCAGTCCCAGGAGGACTTACAATCCAACAAGATGCTGCAGAAAACTAGTGCAGCCTTTAAGCACTGAAAATGGCATGTTTAAGCACACTTTAAGCACATTTAAGCTAACGTCAAATGCAGAAAAGAGACAGATGCGTACAAAAATGGCAATGGAAAAACTAGTGCCCAATTAATGCCATGAGTATTTAAATATATTTAAACTGCAAGCAAATGAGCTGCAAGTAATAATTTGGTAAGCAAATGATTGCACACCCATTGCAGAGACAGGCCTAGAAGACTTTGCAACCATCTTTAGCGCCAGTCTCTCTACGCCTGGGTCTGTGGTGGCTTAAACCTGCATTGCATACCCCTGACATGATTTTGATGGCATTGGGGATGATTGCGGAATTGGGAAAATCCCCCGATGCCATTAAAATACTGTCGGGGGCCAGTGCCCTGACAAATGTTCGCACTAACCTGTGCTGGGTCCGCCGCCAACATTCCTGCCGGTGGGGGGAGGTGCAGAGTGATCGACGCTCTGCCCCTCCCCCCACCGGCAGGAATGCCAGTGGAGGACCCGGCGCAGATTAAAGAGAACATTGTGAGGGTGCTGCGGCGTGTGTTAGACCCCCTCGCAATGTTCTCTTTAATCTGCGCTGGGTCCTCCGCCGGCATTCCTGCCGTTGGGGGGAGGGGCAGAGCGTAGATCGCTCTGCACCTCCCCCGCCGGCAGGAATGTTGGCGGCGGACCCAGCGCAAGTTAGCGGAAACATTGGTCCCAACAGAAAGTCACTCCCTGGTGGTCCAGCAGCTCTATCCCACCATCTCCACCCCACTTTTAAAAAAAACCTAACCTGGTGGTCTAGCAGCCCCAGAACCCCCTCTCAGTATCTTTCAAAGTGGGAGCGCTGCCTACACAGTCCCACTCTCAGTCCGCCATCTTGGAAAATGGTTGCGCCTGGGCCCATGTGGTGCATGCTCGCAGTCTGACCTTGACCAGCGCATCCCAGGATGCACCATGCGGGGCCAAGTGCCACCATTTTCCAAGATGGTGGACCAAGAGCAGGAGTGCATAGCCGGTGCTCCTGCTTTCAAAGATATTGGGAGGTGGTTTGGGGGCCACTAGACCACCAGGTTAGTTTGTTTGGTTTTTTTAACTGGGAGGGGGGGGTCTGGGGCCGCTAGATCACCAGGGAATGACTTTCTGTCAGGGCACTAGCTCCCAACAGTATTTTTATGGTATTGGGGGCTTTTCCTGATGCCGTGATTGCCCCTGATGCCATCAAAATCCTGTCAGGGCTGTTATGCAAATTAGCCATGAGGTGCCTGTTTCTCTGGGAGAGCATACCAAACCAGCGCCAATTTCTTGGGTGGATGTATTTGGCTTGCTCTCCCAGTTTAGCGCTGCCATTTTGCACACAGTTTAACATGTGGCTCATTTGCATATGAGCCCCTTTCTGCATAGCCGCGCTGAAGTTGCATGCTATTGGTGTGCTGCAAACAGCCATAAAAAGCTGATAGCGCATGACTTCAGCGCCTGTTTTCTGCGTTGGCCTATAAGTTTGTACCTGAGGCAATGGAGGGTTAAGCGACTTGCCCAAGGCTGCAAGAGTGTCCATGGGATTTGAATGCTGGTCTGTTTGGTCCTAGGCTCTTGCACTAGCCACTCGGCTGCTCCTCCACTCCAGATCTATGGCTCAGTACCTCACTTTATACTCCAAATTTCACTAAATTTTAAAGCATAAAAAGTGGGTGGCAACTGGGACGGATTTAGGGTGGGGAAAGATGTTAGGAGCTTGGCAATGATTTTCAGCACTAGACTCATAGATCTAGGAAATTGATTGGCAGGCCTAAATTTATAAACATAGGGGGAATTTATAAAAATAAGGGGAATCACTCAGACTCCCCCCCCCACCTCCGAAAACCTCTACAGCCCTCACAACCACACAGAGTTAGACAGACCTCGATAATGAACATCTCCAGCATCCCCACATCAGAACCACATCAAACCAGCAAACAGGCAAAAGAGCCTTCCAACTCTGCGCCATATGCGTTTCAGGGGGCCCCGCGCAAAAAACATTCTACATTAGCACAAGCACATTAAAAAAATAAACGGCTGCTGCTGCCGCTGCCGCCATGGCAGCGGCAGAATCAAATGTCCCGCCTCGGGGCCCCACCTGCCGAATCCCTCCCAATGCGCTCCCAATGCTGCTGCCGAGTCCCTCCCAATGCACCCCGCCTGCCGAATCCCTCCCAATGCTGCTGCCGAGTCCCTCCCAATGCGCGGCTTTCAGAGCCGCGAGAGCTTCTCTGACCTCTCGCGGCTCTGTTAATCCCGCCGGGGCTGATGGGAAACCCCATCAGCCCCGGCGAGATTAACAGAGCCGTGAGAAGAAAGGGAAACTCTCGCGGCTCTGAAAGCCCGCACATTGGGAGGGACTCGGGAGCTCAGGGAGGCTCTGCCGGGCAGGCGGGGCCCCGCGGCGGGACATTTGATTCTGCCGCTGCCACGGCGGCAGCGGCAGCAGCAGCCAGTTTTTTTTTTTAATCTATCAGGGCTGATGGGGGGAGGGGGGTTAGGACTGGTAATGGGATATGGGGGGATTAGGACTGGTAATGGGCTATGGGGGCGGCTAAGACTGGAAGTGGGTTGATGGGGGGAGGGGGGTTAGGACTGGTAATGGACTATGGGGGGGGGCTAAGACTGGAAGTGGGCTGATGGGGAGCTAGGACTGGAAATTTTTATTTATTTATTTTATTTATTTAAACGGACTTGGTATACCGCTTTATCATGAAATCAAAGCGGTTGGCACAGCAAACAATCAATGAAGGGTGTGGTTGTCATTAGCATGCAGTGCGAGAAATGATACAGTGTGCTGCGTGAGTGCGTGTGGATGATTTTGATGTGAGCTATATACAGTATGCGCTTAAGGTACATATTTACAGATACATATTTACATGGATGGCTTTGCTATCTTAGGAGTCATTCTGTGAGGTCCTTGAAGTAGTCTGTGAATAGTTCAGTTTTAAGCAGTTTTCTGAATTCTTTGGTGTTGTTTGTTGCTCTGAGGTGGTCGGGGAGAGAGTTCCACATGGCGGGGGCTGCTAGGGTGAACGCTCGTTTTGATGTGGATTGTTTTGTTCTGGTGAAGTCCTTTGGGGTTCTGATGTTGTTCGATGTTCCCTTTCTTCTTGGTCTTTTGCTGTTGTCAGTTGTTATGAATTGTTGTAGGCTGTCTGCAGATAGGTTGTTCATTATTTTGAAAGTGGTTAGGAGAACTTTGTAGCGGACTCGAGAGCTGATTGGGAGCCAGTGAAGGTGGTATAGTATGGGGGTGATGTGTTCGTGGGTTGAGCTGTCTGTTATGAGTCGTGCGGCTGTGTTTTGTGCTAGTTGAAGTGGTTGAAGTGGAAATGGGTTGATGGGGGGAGGGGGGTTAGGACCGGTTATGGGCTATGGGGGGGGGGGGCTAGGACTGGAAATGGGCTATGGGGGGTTAGGACTAGTAATGGGCTATGGGGGGGCTAGGACTGGAAATTGGCTATGGGGGGCTAGGACTGGAAATGGGCTGATGTGGGTTAGGACTGGTAATGGGCTATGGGGGGGCTAAGACTGAAAATGGGATGATGGGGGGGCCTTAGGACTGGAAGTGGGCTGATGGGGGGCTAAGGACTGGTAATGGGCTGGGGGGTGGCTAGGACTGGAAATGGGCTTAGTGGAAGGAGGGCTTGAACTGCAAATAGCTGATGGGGACGGGGGCTTGGAATGGAAATGGGCTGTGTGGAAGAAGGACTTGAACTAAAAATAGCTGATGGGGAGGGGGGCTTGGAATGGAAATGGGCTGTGAGGGGAGGGAGCTAGGACTGGAAATGAGCTGAGTGAGAGGGGGCTAGGACAGGAAATGGGCTGATGGAGGGCTAGGATAGGACTGGAAATGGGCTGTTGGGGGGGCTGGGATTGGAAATGAGCTGATGGAGGGACTCGGATGGGGGAGCTAGGACTGGAAATGGGCTGATGCGGGGACTAGAAGGGAGCGGATGCTGGGTGGGGCTGGAACTAGAAGGGAGCTGATGTTGGGGGAGGATTAGAATGGGATAGAGTTGGGAGAGTGAAATGGAGAGGGAAAAAATATTTTGTGTGGGAGGGAAGACAAATCTACAATTGGCCGGATATTGGGAGAGTAAGTGGGGATTGAGGGTGGCGGGGTAAAATTTGAGTGGATGAAATAGGAATGAGGAAAGAGCAAAAGGAGAGAGATTAGTATGTTAAAGCAGATGTAGAGAGAGAATGAAAAAAAAACTAGAAGAGTGAAGAAAGGACAAATGGACAGTAGACGATGGAGAGTTAGCAGAAGACACGAAGAAACCAGAAGAAAGTGGCTGGAGCAATTGCAACTAAAAAAAAATGCACAAAAGGTAGAAAAATATCTTTATTGAATTTATTAACTGAAATATGCCAGCTCTGGGAAATGTGCATCATTAACGTCTGCGCTTTGTTTAGTACAAGAGGAAATTAATTTATAGTTTCATTTCTACAGTGTTGTTGGGCTTTTGGGGTTCCCAGTTTAATTATTGTCTTCCTGTTTCTACATTGTGATTTCTTGTTTGGTGACGGTCTATGTTCTGCACGTGTAACTGAGCTGAGGTATTCTGTTTATATAATTCCTATTTGACATTGCCACTTGTTCTCTTTCCCCAGTAGGTCATGTATTGTTATTCTCTGAAATGTATTGGTTTAATATTTGCAGTGTTGCCTTTTGATAGGTAGGGTATGGTGCTTTGTGAGTCCTGGTAGTGCTGTTATGATACGGCAGGTTTGCTATGGGTTCTAAATGGGCAGTGTTTGTAGTAGTTCCTAATGTGCCTGGCAGTTGGCAATGGATTATAGTAATGTAGAAATCTTTTAGTCTTTATTTATCCATACACTCATTAAGAGGCATGTTTACTAAAAGTTAGTGTATGGTAACATTATGCAAATGTTTATGCAAATGATGCCTTTATGCAAATGAGGCCCTGCACCGAGTCTCCGCACATGGCCCCGCACCCCCCTTGGGCCACCCCTGGCCATATGGACAGACTGCCAGACCAGCTCAGGAACATCACGGACTTCAAGACATTTCACAAACAGTTAAAGACACATCTGTTTACAGAACATTTCAACACAAGCGATTAACCGCCCCCCCCAGAAGAACAATGCACAATCACCTAGCACCACTGTTGTATATAATCAAAACTGTATATACTGTAATTAAGAGCCAAAAGCTCTTTGATTGCATGCTGCACATAGTTTGATACCACTGTTTTCAATGTAAGTTACATTTTGTTCCATGTAAACCACCTTGACCTGGAGAAAGGCGGTATATAAATACAGCTAAATAAATAGATATTGAAAGCGATTAACGTGGTTAACAGACCTGCTACTGCAACCTCATTAATAGTGCCACTGAATATGCTGGTCAGCACGAACACAATTAGTCCCGCTGATTATCCCCGGGTGTGGCCACTGCATGCCCCAGTACTAAGCAGCCAGCATTGGGGCAGAGGGGTGCAGCACCCAGCGATTAGGCAGTGGCAATATTGAGCTGCTGCCTGGATATCGCTATCCGGCAAAGGTTAGGCACTTTAAAGGCTGAATATTGCCACTGTCCGGTTAGCTTCATTGCTATCCAGCTGCCCCAGATATTTAGTGCTGGTGGCTGAAGATGAATATCCAGGTCTAGCCGCTGCCACAGCATATTGGACCCATAAATCCTAAGCTCCTAAACTGAGATGACGTTTTAGCTGAACACTTTAGCGCCTAGCTTTGGCTGAAAATTTGGCACAAATTCAGGAGCTCAGCTTTTTTTGAATATCGGATCTGTTATTGCTTATAATAAAAGCAATTTAGTTTGTAGAGACCATCGATCTGCTGAGTCATTCCAGGATTTAACGCTAGTGTATTAAATGCATGTAATAGAAACTTTGTGTAAAGATTATTCTTTGCACGACTTCAGCTATTGTTGCATCATTATAGTGATTAGCGACATCCTGAGCTCCACTCTCCAGCTCAGCCAGGGCTGGGGATGCTGCGAAGAAAGAAGGAGGGATATTTAAAGCATTTTAGCCAGTTAGCAGACTAATATTCAGCAGCATGAACTGGACCGTGGGCAGTCTGTGGGCACATCGGGGGTGATGATGGCCGCTATATGGTTAACCGGATAGCTAAACTGGTTAAAGTTAGGTTATCTGAATAGCTGTCCAGTTTTCACTATCTCGTTAGCGGCTGAAGATCACCGTGAACTGGATAGCAATGCCGCTATTTGGCAAGCCCAGATATTCAGTGGTGGAAACCGGATATTTTCCACAGTTGAATATATGTATTCAAATAAAGAGGCGGTAGTTAGGCACCTTTAACTAGTCTAGAGTTCTTAGCTCCTAGAGGAGAGAAATCACAGCCATCGCACAATGGCAAAACCGACTGGCTGGAGTTTCCACCCATGATTTCAGGGTTACAAAAGGAACCCTAGTGCAGTGTTTCTCAAGAAGGTCCTCGAGGACCCCTAGTCAGTCTTGTTTTCAGGCTATCCACAATAAATATACATTGGAGCTGGCCTTTTTTGAGGAGGATCTTCAGTAGCACCGAGTACCGGCGCATTTTTCATTGCCTGCTAAAATTGACCCATAGTCCTCATGTATTAATGAAAGAGCCCTTGTCAGTGGGGAACTGAACAGTAACAAAATTTGTTCTATAGATCCAAATGTGTATAATGACTATAATCTTAAACTTCTTTTTTCACATCTCGCTTCCTGTGTTGCCTCATGTTTCTGCGAGCACGGTGTGTTCCCTGAGGACTCATTAATAGGAGTACCAGCACCTTTTTTACTAGAGAAAACCCCCACTGCATTGGATAGATTAGAATGCAGATCTACCTCATGTATATTCATTCTGAATGTCCTAGAAACCCAATTGACTGTGAGGGTTTACTCAAGAACTAGTTTGAGAAACAATGCCTTTGTGCACAACCCCAACTGAGGACTGTTGTTATAAAGACTAGACTAAAGGGAGTTTGGAGGGTGATTATAAAGTAAGGGAAAATCGCCAGTTGGTTGCAAATGTAAACTCATGATGCCAGACCCCAATCCTGTTTCTGAGTTAAAAGCCCACAGGTGCAGGAGGAAATTGCAGTGTTTAACAAAGGCGATAACAGATGTCATTTTGAATAGTCTGACCAATTGCAGGTTACACGCCCCCATTGGTGGGCATGAACTTTGCCACTCATTTTCAAACTACCTTGCTGATTTCTTTTTGAAAATTAGCTGCAAGTCTGTGCATAGAAATGCCATCCATGCTTTGAGCCTGCTTTTTCGGCTAGTGGCTGATTAAGGCTAACACAGTTAACATTTGAAAATGTCAATGCTGTTTACTGCCCAACCTAGAAAAGTCGCCCCGTCCCAGCAGCATCTCGCTAACCTGGCTAAGAGCATGCATGCTGTGAAAACCCATGAATTCTGTGCAGGACACCTTCCAACCAAGCTACTCTATGCAAGTTAATACTTATCTGCCTGGGCAAATGATGCTGGAAAAAAGCCTCCACATGCATGTCGATTAGATCTGATTGAAACCCGGGGAAGCATGTAGAGTTCATGAAAGGGAATCATGTAATCTCAGAATTCAGAATCCTCTTTGCGATGCATAACTCCCGATAAGCTTACCTAAAATGGATAGAATGAATATTCCTAAAGGTTTCATTCAGAAGCAATATATATATTTAAAAATGCCATGCAAAATCAAGAAATTGGAATTTGACTTAATGTGATTTTGGAACATGGATAGGAATTTGATTACAATAGCAACCAAAGGGATTATTTTATATCAGGGTATCTATGACGAAGTTGGAAAAAGAGCCCAGTTCAGGGCTGATTTTATAAGAGACGTGTGGAAAGTTACATGTTCATGATCCTGCATGTTTTAGCATTAAATCTCAGCTGCCGAATTCTCGACCATTCTTCAAGCTTAGCTAGATCCCTCCTCATGTTATGTACACCTTTCTGGTGTCTACTCTATTGCAGATTTTGGTATCATCCACAAACAGGCAAACGTTACCTGCCAGCCCTTCCGCAATATGACTAACAAAGATGCTAAAAAGAATTGGACCAAGGACGCTCATTACTTCCTCTTTTAAAAGGCTTACGCGTGTGAATGGGCACTTATGTGCATACTTTAGGTCATTACTAGACTGTAAGCACATGCATACATCCTAACATGTGCACTTTCAGTATGGGTGTGCACAGCAGCAGAACTTGGATGGAGCATAGCTAGAGCATAAATTTACATGGGTACGTTATAAAATATTAGAACCTCTGCGTATCTCTGAACAATCTAGGTGCAGGCATTTATGCCTGCTCTAGAGCACGCATAACTGTGCAACTAGATTACTGTGTATCATTACACGTGAGTGCACATTCACACGCGTAAGCCTTTTAAAAGAGGAAGCAATGAGCGTCCTTGGTCTGATTCTTTTTAACATCTTTGTTAGTCATATTGCAGAAGGGCTGTCGTGTAAGTTTTGCCTGTTTGCGAATGATAAAAAATCTAGGAAGGAGTAGATAATATGAGGAGGGACATAGCTAAGCTTGAAGAATGGTTTAGAATTTGTCAGCTGAGATTTAATGCTAAAAAATGCAGGGTCATGCATTTGGGCTACAAAAATCCAAGGAAGTGGTACAGTGAAGGGGATGAAGTACTTCTGTTCACAAAAGAAGAAAGGGACATGGGCGTGAATGTTTCTGATGATCTTAAGGTAGCTAAACAGGTAAATAAGGCGACAGTGAAAGCCAGAAGGATGCTTGGATGCATAGGGAGAGGAATGGCTAACAGAAAAAGGGAGGTGATAGTGCCTCTGTATAAGTCTCTGGTGCGACCTCATTTGGAGTATTGTTTGCAATTCTGGAGAGCGCACCTTCAAAAGGATATAAACAGGTTGGAGTCGGTACAGAGGGTGGCTACTAAAATGGTTAGTGGTCTTCATTATAAACCATATGAGGACAGACTTAAAGATCTTAATACGTATGTTAGAGGAAAGGCGGAATAGAGGAGATATGATAGAGACATTTAAATACCTCCATGGCATAAATGCACAGAAGTCTCTTTCGATTGAAAGCAAGCTCTGCTACGAGGATTAATAGAATGAGGGTGAAAGGGGATAGACTCAGGAGTAATATGTGGAAATATTTATTTATGGAAAGAGTGGTAGATGCGTGGAATAGTCTCCCAGTGGAGGTTGTAGAGTCAGAGAGAGGCACAGCAACCCGCAAACAAACCAAAGTCCAACTGGATTGAAGCAAGAGAAAATACCTCTAACATCCAAAGCAGCTTCAATAAAGCTGTTTTGGATTTTAGAGGTGTTTTCTCTTGCTTTGCTCCAGTTGGACAGTGGTAGGAGACAAGGACAGTATGACAGTATGGGGGTTGATTCAGACCCAAGAATAGCGAGGTTGTACATCCAGGTTGGATATACAACCCAAGCACAGCTGCTGCTCCCGATTCCATCCCTTTTGCTCCTCGCACGTACAAGGCGTTTGTGTGGGGAGCGCTGGACAGGAGCAGGAGGGGGCAGGATGGAGGCAGGGAGGGGGCGGAGCAGGAGTGGGCCAAAGCACCCAGACATACAGGGCCTATTCAGGTCAAGGCCCTGTACGTGCAATGGCTTCTGTGGATGCCCGGCTTATTCCATCTGAAGGTAGAATAGAATAAGAGCCAGGCGCCCCAACGATGGTGGTCTACAGCAGGGGTGGCTCAAGGCAATCTGCTGCCTAAGGCAAAGGATGAGATGGCGCCCCCGTCCCCCCGTAGAGGAGGGCGGAGCTTTTTCAGAACTCTAATCAGCCAAAAAAGCCGATTAGATTGTATGGAGGAAATGCAAGATGTTTGCACACCAAGAAACTAAAAGAGAGCAAGAACCAACAGCACAGTTTATAAAACCAAATTATAACTCATTTTTATTTTGTTATTATAAACTGCATTATGGTTCTTGCTTTTTCTTTTTCAACATACATTTTGCAACCACAGTGGGTGCAGAGCAGAACCAAGACACTCAATACCACAGAATTCAATATCTTAAAAAAAATCTGATTTTGATCATTTCACTAACAACAACAATAACAAACATTCTCCAGTACCAGGCATATTGTGAACTAATACAAAACCCTACAACAAAAAGCACATCTACGATACCCTTCCATATCACCACAAACTTCCAAAACTCACTTAAGGAGCCGATCTAAAAAAAGACACTGTAAATACTACAGTAGGCCCTGGAACATCCATACACCTATTTGAAAAGCTGAACAAGTCAAATTACTACAGTACAGTATTGATCTTTATGTACAAACTCCATGTTAACAGAACAAATGGGCTCAGTCACACACTCAGAACACAAACCCTCACCAAGTACAGAATAAGTAACCACAATCTAAAGTAAAAATAAAAATACGTAGGCAAAATTTAAATTGAAACCGCAAGTAGCCAGACTCTGCATGCAATGCAACATCAGATAAATAAGAGATGCAGTTCCCCCATACTGTGTAAAATATAAAGATAGCACAAAGTCCTATCAATAAAATGAAATAAATTTATTTCTTCTACCTTTGTTGTCTGACCATTTTATTCTCTGATCTTGCTGGTCCCGATCTGAGGCTTCTGCTTTCCTGTCTTCTCTTAGCTCTCTTTCTGTGGTCTATGGTCCATCTGCTATTTCTTATCTCTTCTTTTGTTTTCTTCACTTCCTTCCATCAGCCTATTTCCAGTTCCAGTAACCCTCCCGAATATCAGCCCCCTTTCCAGTCCTCCCCTCCCAGAACCTTCCAATGTCAACCGCCTTGCATTCCCAGGACTGCCACTGGTGTCCATTCCCTTTCAGTCGCACACTTGTAGGAGTAGTAATAACAAATGTCGAAAGAGAGCCCACTGCCCAAAACCTCCAGACCACTGTTCCCTCTAAGCTGTGCACGTGTGCGCGCGCACACACCTCGCCGAGCGAGCGCACATACTTTACAACAGAGCGCACAAAAATTACGGCTCTGATTCTGATAGAAAACAACACAGACATCTTAAAATGTAAAAGTTATGATTGTAATTACTAGAAATTTCCCGCTTCATTTAGTAATCGTCTATTTTCATTTAATTTGATTAAAATCAATGTGGTGTACATACTGTATTCTGACGTGTAGTGAAATTTTAAAGTATATAAGTCCGAGTGTCATTATGTGGCGCACAAAAATTTAACCTTCCTTCAAAAGCTGCACACAGCTGATATTTTATGCGCACACAGCCTACAGAAAATTAGAGGGAACACTGCTCCAGACCCTTAAAGTAGAACAGCCCTAACTTTCTGACACCCCCTCCCCCGGTTCTGGTGTATTCACGATCTATGATTTCTCATGCAAGAAACAGGGACTACAGATCCCCCTACCACCACTGGGGGATATTTGATTTGAATAGATTTATTTATTATATATCACTTATAAATAACAAGTATCAAACAGTTCACATGCCAAAACAAAAACCCATAATACAATGTAAACATAATAAATCCCATAATACAATGTAAACATAATAAAACATAATAGATCAAACATCCTTCCACCCAAATACTTAAGTTAAAAAATATGCATTGAGAGTTTTCTGAAACCTGGGGATAATAAATCGTTCCCTCTCCCTTCACCTGAAGGTCCTGCATTCCACCAGGCTGGACCCTTAAAACCGACAGTACTGCTCCTATGGAGGACAGATGTAAAGCCGCTAATGTTGGGAGCTCCAATAATTCTTTCTGTGAGGACCTCAACGATTTCAATGGACAGTACAATCTAAGTCTGTCAGACAGAGAGCGCAGCTGGTCTCAATAAACTAAGTAAAGAATCGTAAACCGCTTTCTAATGACAACTAGCAGCCAGGCCAATATATATGTTCAAATACCAGAATCCTCCCTCCATGCCCGATCCCCTCACATCTCCTTCCTCTGAGATCCTCTCTCTCTTTCTTCCTCCAGAAGTCTTACTCCCTACCCCTGTTCTCTATCTCTCTCCTTCATTCCCAGCATCAAACCCCGATAACATTAACCAGACACACAATAAATACCAGAAAATAAATTAGTTCTTAAAGTACACATTTGCATGATTTCATATGCAAATACTTTAGAATCTATCCTGGAGCTGCCATGCTAGGCTAGGGGCTGAGATCATCACTAATAAATGTAAGGGAAACAAGGCAACCCAAAAAAAAGTGTGCAGGGTGGGAGGGGGGAGGTGGGAAATGGCTTTGTTTAAGTACCAAGTGAGTTATTAAACAGACTCACCTTCTCCTTTTCCTGCAGCTGCGGCTCCTGCCTCTTAGAACCGCGGATGTACAGGTGATCTGTTGTAACTTAAATTAAAGCGAAGCCGGTGTGGAGCCTTCCCGCCTCAGTGAAGGACCCCGTGTAATTGCATGTAATTTCCTTTGGGGGTAGAACACAGCTGCACAGAATCCTTCACAGAATCAGGGGCATGCTGGGCTGTCTAAGTGCCCTGATTCTGTGACTGCGGGAACATATAGTTCTATTGAGGCCCATACATCTTTTGTGCGTCCGGATGGCCCGGACGTGCCCCGCTCGGAATTGGCCTCCGCCTGAATTCAAAAAAGCAGGGGACAAACCCAGAGGATCTCTAAAGATAAAAAGGGGACTATTGTAGTTGATATAGAAGGGTAGACTATATAGGCCATGTGGTCTTTTTCTGCCGTCAAGTTTTTATGTTTCTTCTTTATACAGTAAAGTACACATGTGCTTCACTTTATAAAATAGGCCCCAATATGTGCATGACAACGTACCGTAACTGCACGGGAGTTTACAAAATTACCCTCTTTAAGGCTCTTCTAGGTAGCTAGGTGCCTTTGTAAAATAGACACATAGACCCAGGACCAGTAGCTCACAGATCTTCATGTATACCTGCTCCCAGGAAGGTGTAAATGTGTGTATACATACTGGGGCATGTTTACTAAAGCGCGCCACCAGGTAGTGCAGGGTTCAGCGCATGCCAAGTTGCTGTGGTAAAATATACCATGCGCTGAAAATGTGGCCACACTAAAAATCTCATGCTATCCGAGCAGTGTGAATTGGGGTACAGAATGGGAAGGTTTTGGGTAGAGCATCTACATAGGGGGTATCACAGGTATTATTGATATGCACTCCCTTGTGATGTGGCACTTACCTTATTGGGTGGAGGTATGTGCACCTGCACTGATCATGCCAAAGGTAATGAACGCAGGGGTGATACCTGTGCTAGTAATATGGGAGCATGCTGGGAATTCCTCCAATTACTAGCATGGATCAAGCACCACTCCCGCGCTTGCTTTTGGCACCGATTGTGCTCTAGAGGTATGCCTCTCAGTAAACAGGCCCTTCTGTGTGTGCTTGTATATTTTATAGGATGTGAACGTACTCTTCCCCTGTTTCACTGAACTACACACTAGGAACTAAGATGTGTCTGTGTGGCAGGTGCAGGCCTGTGATCCACGGTGTCTGACGTAAGCAGGCAGGCCTAACTAGCTTGACCTGTAAATGAAGCCTGTGGAGAGGCACATAGGAATTGCACATCCCCCAATATGCTGCTATTGTAGGATAGAACTCTGTAAGAGAACTAAACTAACTTAGGTAAGCAAAACTGAGAGATGGAAAAATACAGAAAAAAACATGTTTAAAAGTTACTGATAAGAAAAAGTACATCTGCAAGGAATATAATTGGGAGTGCTGACAGATGAGTTGCAGAGCCCTGCTCCCCTGCATGCACAAATTGGCTCTATGGCCTTGAGAGTATGAAAGTAACAAGTTGATGAACTGACCATTGTAATTGGGACTAGAAGGGGGGTATGCAGGTGTCATGCCCACTGAAGGAACATAATTGGATAATCTTATCAGTACCGGGACCAATGGAAGGGGTACGGGAGGTACGGGAGAGTACCGGGACCAATGAAATGTTTTTCTATACCTAGAATGGAACAGAAGTCTATAAAAGTTGTTGTAATGCTAGAAAACTTTGCTCATCCATTTTGAAATTGACTTGCTTGAGACTTGTGCACAAATAAATGATTTGGACCTTCTGAACAGACTCCTGGTATCATTGGTTTGTCTGCGCTTTGCTGCTACATCTGCATAGAGGTAAAGCACTATATTTTAGAACAACTATTTTCCATAAGGGTATAGCATGTCCATTTTTCGCCATGTAAAACATGCTTTACACACAGAAAATATTTTATAAAATTGCTCCCAAAATGTAGTGAGGACAGGGCCGATGTAAAGAGGTGCCCTCACCCCCCCCCCCCCCCCCCCCCCCCCCCCCCCCACCCCCCCCCCACCCCCCCCCCACCACACCTCTATGGAATAGCACTTACCAGAGCCTCTGAATCCTTGTATAGTGCCCCCTGGGGTGTGCTTCTGAGTCCAAGACTGGCCTGGCTGGAGTCCCCTGGGTCTTGTGACTCCTAGTCTGGAATGGACTCTACTGCTGCAGCTCTCTCTTGAGATGATCTGGAGCTGGAGCTGGACCTTCCTGAGTCTGGTGGCTCCTAGTCCAAAATGGACACTGCCGCAACTCCCCCTGGAGCTGATTCCACTGCCACAGCTCCCCCTAGAGCTAATCCGCTCTTGCACTCCAATGAGCTGATCTGCTGCTGGGCCCTTTTTGGGTCTTGTGGCTCCTAACTGCCCCTGGACTCTCTAGCCTGGATTAGTCTCTCCAGAGTCTCTCTACTGCCATCTCTGCTCCCTGGGTTGGGAAGAGATCATCTCTATCACTACTACCCCCAACTGGGTCAGTAGGAGGCTCTCTGCTGGCATCTTTACTTGGAGCCTACTTAGCACCATCTTTGGGAATAGAGCCTGCAGAGGAAAGAGAGTTCCCGCCTCCCCTCTCAGATGAAGATTAAGTGTTTTTAGATAAAGAGATCTGATGCCTCTAAATCCCAATTAATTGTTCTCTAAGCTCTTTTCTGCACAGGGCTGCTGGTGCCAGTGCAAAATGATACCATTTCTCTTAGGGTGAGCAATTTCCACTGGCCCCCAGTATTTGCTTCTTCACCCTCTGTCTAATGTGTGCATTTTATTTATTTATTTATTTATTGAACGGTTTTATATACCGCCTTTCAGAAAAATCAAAGCGGTTTACATAGAACAAAACCTCTATTCAGACAATTGAAATTACAATAAAAATGGTAATTTGAGGGTTACAATGCTGAGTAAATGCTGATTAGGTATATAGATAGTTTAAACATATATACAGATTTAAATATTTACAAATTTCAAAAATGTTATCATCTTTTATAAAATGTTATCATTTTATTCCCCTACTCTTTTCCCTATAGATTCAAAGTTAAATCTTAATACTACGTATATATAAATTTGAGCAAATATTACCCTTGCTTCTTCAGCATAGGCAGTGATTTGCATATCCCCCCTAAATGTTTACTTTCCAGCTCTGCTAGCCTAGTGCCTGTTACTGCAGGCTGCTGTTTTGATGTTGTCCCTCATCTGACCTCTTCAACAGCATACAGTGACCATTTACCCTTTGATTCTACATTATTCAGCACACTCTAAAACACCCACCTTTAGGGGGGGTTTCACTTGCATACTGGTGCTGTGGTCTGGCCAGCCGGTTCCACCTCCATGAAAACAAGAAGTCTGCATCAGAGAGGGAAGGATCGGCTAGCTTTTCAGAGTGCACCATCAGTACACAGCATTCATAGGCTCCAGTAAGAGCTGCTTTGTTTATATCTTGTCATTTCACCCACTGCAGGTCCCAGAGAGATGTGGGAGCAGCAGTAATGGCAGGAATGAGCCACTCTCTAAAGTTTGGCGCTCTAGGAGACCGCCATATTCTCCTAAAGGCCCTGGGTGAACCTGGTGATAAATTCCATTCAAGTTATTTCTCTAATAAAGCAGCAAAATCTACAATAAGCCAGGAGTACACTTTGCTTTATCCATGCATTTAAAAACACATTTGTGTTGGAAAATATTCTGTTTATGTTAAAGGCTCTTCTCTTCACTTTAGGACTTCTTGAAAAGGCCCAAACTATATACCCTGTGTCTGGGATGTCATTTCAGTCTGATCCTGCTTGGAATTTGAGACAATTTCAGCTATTGACACAGACATGTTGTGAAAGATGTAGATGTCTGCACAGTTGTGTTCCTTTATTTAGAAAATCAAAATAAATGGAAGTTTCTGTGCTGAAAGCTGAAGAGTTCTCCCATAGGCACTATGAGAAAAGCTTCACCAGAAAGGGCCTTAAGGATCTGAGCATCAGCCATCAAGTGATTATTTTCATTTTCATTTCATGTATTTTTAATGAATTTTTGCCTTTCTTTGAGTCAAGTTGTCAGGTAGCTTGAAGCAGGTTCCGTAAGATGGCTTTCCATGCTTAATTACCAAAAACAAAAACCTTACAAAAACAACTGTTAGAAAAGCAGTCTTTCACTGCATTTGTAGATGGGTTGTTCTAAACATCAATCTCTTTTAATGTTGACTGGATTTACGCTAGGACAGAGAGAAACTGGAGCAACAGGCATTTACAGTGTCTAGATGTGTAGAGTGTTAGGTTTCTTGTTTGGGAGCAAAGGGGCTATAAAACATTAGCACCGTTCCTCTGGGAAGCCATCAGTGGAAAACAAAGGGTAAAAATAAGCTACATAAATCTATAGAGAAACAATGAACAAATAAAAAGAACATTTAATGTGGAACTGAAAAATACAGTCGATGACCGAATTTGTGGAAAAACTTGAGCGATGCTAGAAAACAAGGTAATATAGGAAATAGAAGGAAAGTAAACAAAAGGTAAGTTTTTATGATAGCTTTCCACAGAAGGACTAATTAAGAAGTAAAATGTAAACCTGTACTGCTTTTCTCAAGAGCCATATGTTTCTATAATTGCTTTCTTATAATGTGCACTATCTACAATCTACTAGAATTGGCATCTTGGGGCCATCACGTCTTTCATGTGCTTCCTCCCCAACCTGTGATGGATCTGGAAACAATACTTTCTCATTCTTTTTTCCTTGACTTGGATTTCTTATTGTTCTCTCACTTGAAAAATTAGATGTTCATTTTTTCCTAAAACACTGAGGTGAAGAGTAAGGAGGAAAGAGGGTAGAGGTCTCTTATTCTTTAATAATCTTTATGGCTTTGGTGGGTTGCATGGGGTTTTTTTGTTTTGTTTTGTTTTTAGAGACTGATCAATCCAAAGTTTATTATCTGTGGCTAAAGATTTGTGAACTTCCCGACTAGTTTGACATCGATTTTCTTTTCTTGTTAGCAGTCACCATGATTTGTGATCTGGACTCTGCTTTGTGGAGAATTTATGAGAATTTTGTAAGAATGTGTTTGCTACAGTGAAATATTAACCCCCTTAACAATCAAAACGTTCTAGGCTTTATAAGGTATGGAGAAATACAAAAATCCTCCCCTTCCTCAACTTCTAAAGAAGTAAATTTAACAAAAAAGTAGGTAGTTTTGCTTGAGTTAGAAGCATTCATATTTCTTGAGAACTGGAGCATCAATTTACTTCCTTCACATACTGGAGCTGATATATCTTTTTCTTCCATTTTTGGACCTGATTCTTCAATGTTTTTTTTTTTTATAGAGACCATTTAGATGTCATTGTTTTGAGCAACAGAGACCTCTAGTGTTCCTATTAAATCATTACAATGCAGTCTAAGATGGCCTAATAATTTTCTAGAACAGGGGAGGTTATCTTCTGCCCAGTTACTTAGAAACAGAGAAAATGATGACAGATAACTACCATATGGCCTATCCAGTTTGTCCATCCATAAGAACTATCAAGTTCTGCAACCCCTTCCTCTCCCTCAGAGAGCATAAAGAAAATGCATACTTTTGAAACATATTTTAAAAAACCCATTTGTTTGCCCCCTGCCGCAGCCACTGCTGTCTGCACCTCCTCCCACGCTCTGTTGCGTTCGGCAATGGTGGTGGTGCTGCTCTGGTGCCCAAATAGCACCTCATACTGCTCGAGGATGCTTGCCAGGAGGAGGTCATTCTCCTCCTGGGTGAAGCAGACTGCCCTTCTCCTGGCATTGTCGGGCACTGGCTTCCAGCGGCGCTTGGCCCCTGGTGCACCTCCAAGCTGTTCGGGTGGGTGCTGAGTGACCCCGGATGGGCCTGCCTCCTCCCCCTCAGGCTCCTCAGCGGGGACATCCGCTGGTGGCTGCTGGATGGTCTCGTCACCCCCACTCATGTTTCTTGACTTGTACAGCACTGTGTACAACTGGTAGTGCTATATAAATGCTCCACCAAACACCCTCGCCGTTGTGAGCATGATTTATTTATTTATTTATTTAATCAGTTTTATATACCACCTTATCCTTCAATCAAAGTGGTCAATAAGACAACAGAGGGACTACATCGAGGGGGGGAGACAACAAGATAGTACATTACAGTAAACTACAGTACATTACATTAAATTATACATAAACTACAGCAAAATTACATTTCATAATTCATTACAATTACATTAAACAAATAACTGCAATCTTACAAAATGTTAAAATAATTTAAACATTATAGGAAAATTGAAATTCAAAGGGTTAAAACATTTTGTTCTATTGGAATTAGATTAATTGCCATATGCTTCAATAAATAGGTACGTTTTAAGGGACTTTCGAAAATCTTTGATATCATACTCATTTCTTAAATCACTAGGAATAGAAATCCATAGTTGTGGTGCCATAAAGGAGAAAGCCCTATTAGATGTCATTTGTTTGGATCTATTAAACTTCAAGTGGGAATTAAGTCTGTTAGCAGACTGTGAGCATCTGGGCCTTGAGCCTATGTCCTTAGAAATAATAGTTGTTAGAACGTTTGCCCATTTAATTACCTAGGGTGTGGTCCTATGCGTTCATGTGCAACGTGCATTCCGCGGCACGTACAGGCAAAGCAGGGCACATATTCTGCATGTTGTGCAGGCGCGTGTTGCATCTGTGCACCTTCTGCAGGTGATAGTGTACGTAACATGCTCCATATGCACGCGGGGGCACAGCTCGTGCATGTGCCACGACATGGAGCATGGGCCCTGCTCCTCCCTCATGCGCAGATACGTGCCTTACGCAGGATGTGTCATGGTGTGCGGGGATTTGCAGAACGCGCATTCCTACATGCGCTACGCCGTTACGCTTCCGTGCGCTTACTCTTCTGTACGTTCGAGTCTATCAACGTCACTGCTAGTGGTGTGTGCCGCTGCATCCACAGATGGTTTATCTTGGTCCGTAATTCGTGCTACACACCCGCCGTTTCTGGTATGTATTTTTGCTCTGCGTGACCGACGGCGCTTTCCAACGCGCGTAGGTGGGCCATGCGGTGCGTCCACGCGTCCATTTTGCTGATGCCAGCACACGTTACACAATCTGTATGTGCATGGGGACACACCGCGTGCTCCTCCTACATGCATTCTGCAGGCCCAATCACGAGGTGCACTTGTGTTTTGTGTAACGCGTATTTCTGCGCACACTATGGTGTTACGATTCCATATGCACTTTGCGTTTTGTAATACTGCTGCTAGTGTGCGTTGCTGCATCTGCAGGTGTGTTATGTTTATTCTGATTACTTGCCACTCCCCACGCCGTATTTAGCATCTAACTTTGCTCTACCTGATGTCTATCATGGCTCAAATTGACCATGCGTGTTGTGCAGTGGTGGCATTTGTCAACTTGGAGGAGCTGCGTTTGCTTGATGAGGGAGATGGTGTCCATGGAGCTGTGGCACTGGGCATGGGTACAGTCCCGCTGCAACACAGACCTGCAGCTGTGGGGGCTCCACAGGCCGAGGTATTACCAGCAAGGCACTGGAGGCGTGCAGAGGCGTGCCCTAGCCTGCCTCGCCTCTACAGGCCCAGGCCCATGCTCCACGACATACGTGAGGACCAGGTCATCTCCCTCTACCGTCTGAGCACAGGGGTTATTAGGTAGCTCTATGAGGATCTAAGACCTGACCTCGAGCCTCGGACTGCCCGGTCACATGCCATACCGGGATTTGCCAAGCTCCTGGGTGCCCTACATTTCTTTGCCCCTGGCTGTTTCCAATCCTCGGTGGCCGCAGTGGGTGGGATGAGCAGACCCACCTTCTCACACTGTCTCCACCAGGTACTGCGGGCCATGGTCAGCCAGGTTAGGAATTACATTGCAATTCTTAACAATAGGCAACAGTAGGGAGCCCTGGGCCAGGCATTCCAGCGGTTTGCAGGGATACTACACGTGATGGGAGCTATTGATTGCGCACATGTTGCCCTGGTCCCGCCCTGAGACAGGGAGGTGGTGTTCCGCAATTGCAAACACTACCATTCCCTGAATGTGCAGGTTGTTTGTGATGGAAATATGCGTATTCTGAATGTGGTTCCCCGGTTTCCAGGGTCCGCCCATGACTCCTATATCCTGCATCAACCGGCACTATTCGGCCAATTTGAGGCCGAACAATATGAGGACTGTGTCCTGCTGGGTGGGTATTTACCATCTCTAACATGCACATGGTGTTCCTGTGTCCTGGGAGGCTTTGCACTTCTCACAGGTGGGACAGGGTCACCTTTGGTTTGCCGTTCGGGCCTTCTGATTGCATATCCCCTGCAACACACATGACGTGCCATGATGCAGGTATGACCTGTTTTCAGCCAACATTACGGACACTGTCCGTCAGGCAGTGGCATATCACTGCCCAGTTGGTATATGATATACGAGGTCCCATTGTCGATTATGACCTCTGCATGTCTTTCCTTGCGTTGTGGTTGTGGAGCGCTGACTTGGTATGGGGCTGTGTCCACCATCGCGCCATGTCACCGTCACCGGGTATGTGGTCACGTACTTTTGTGGGTTTCTACACTTAACTATGTCTACCATATGTGCATCATTGCTCTTCTGGGTGTCTCGGCACACATGCGGGTAACAATGGTTTCTGGTACCGCTGCTCTATTGCACAGGTCTTTTGGACAGGGATGCTCCGAGCACATATGGTGTGTTCCTTCTATGGTGGTCTGTGACACATTTTGGTTGGCACCAACTATGGCACACGGCCTCAGCTCAACCACATTTGCAAATGTACATGTGTCTGTCTTTGTAGTGTATCCCTAGTTGACTCTGTATGCAATGTATGTGTGTGTGTGTGTGCCACCGGGGGGGGGGGGCGGGCATTGAATTTACTCCCAGATTCGTTTTGATGTTGTACTGTGTGTTGGGGGGGCCATTCACCATTGACTTTGTCTATCACGTGGGTGGCATTGTGGTGACACGTTACATCACACATGTATGCTCTATGTATGTCAACGTTGTTTTGTCATTTCTGCCATCTTGACTGTACCCCTAATGTATATGTTACTGTGACAGCAGCTGTGTGTGTACTGTACCATGGCCGTCACATGACTGAACACATATGCATCTCTGCCCTTTTCCATGGTGCAGTGCCATGTGTCCGCCTGATGCGTTCAGGAATGTCACTCCTGGCTTTCGGCTACAGGTGGTTGGTGATGTGATTGGTCTGTGTACAGGTGATGTGTGTTGTTTTCATTACCCTCCCCCGGTGTTCTGTATCTCACATCTCCAGACGCTGGCGCATAACTGCCGTGTGCCATTATGTGACATCATATGTTTGTGTCCTTGTGTATCTGTTGTCCATTCACACGTTGATGCTTGTGTGCATTTGTGAATCCATCAGCTCCTGATTGACCTTTCTACATTTCTGTCTGCAGGTGATGCGGGATATGGCTGTCGTGCCTGGTTGCTGACCCCTGTGCATCTTCCATGGACACGTGCAGAGATGAGGAACAATGAGGCCCATGCCTCAAGCCGCTCAGTCATTGAGCGCACCTTTGGCATTCTGAAGAGTCGCTTCAGGTGTCTGGATAAGACCGGCAGGGCCTTACAATACCAACCCATGACTGTGGCACAAATCATTCTGGCCTGCTGCATCCTCCACAACATTGCTCTCAGGCACAATATCCCAGTCGAAATTAATGAGGATCTGGAAGAAGATCTGCCATGCCCTCCTGTACGTGGCCGTGGTGACACACGTGAGGGGACGGCAGTCAGGCAACATCTGATCGAGGAGCTGTTCTCATGTAAGTCTTGCATATGTGGGGAAATGCATATGGGTATACATGTACATGCTGCCGTGTGTGTTTCAGGGCTCTCTCATGACATATGTATGTTTCACTTGTGTTTTTGACTCCCCATGATTAGCTTTTGTTCCTGGCTGGTGCTGTGGTGCAGTGGAAACTGTGTATACATCATTCAACCTGCATGTGACTGAGGTGGGTAGACATAAAGGTAACTGTACTGTGAGGGCAATGCAGCATAGCACATGTCTGTGGTTCTCTGTCCACTGCACATATGTTGTTGTACACCTCTTTGGCCTGTGCCTCCATACCCCATATGTTCCGGTTGGCACCCCTATGGCGATTAGTTTGTGTCCAGTTCTGGAGTTTCAACACTGTATTTGTGGCAAATGTGATGGAGCTGTGTGTGTCTATAGGTCCAGAGTGTGGTGGTGGTGGTGGTTGCCACATACACCCTTTCCTAGCATTGTGCCATTAAACAGCATCAGTGTATCTTTGCATGGACTGTAATGATTGCCTCCACTGGTCTCAGATTGTGCTCAGGCAGGCCGTATGCTTCTTGCGGCATGCTCTCCCTGTCCCACTGTGTGTGTGTCTGTGTCTTTGGGACGTGTCTATGTGACGGCACACTCTGCTGCCCTTTAGGGTTATCTGCTGCTGGGTTGTGACGGGACACCTGTGCGGTGGTGATCACTCTTCTATCTCTAACCCTGTGCTGTTGCCCTTGTGTACATTGTGTGCATGTGTTTATGCATGTGTTCTGTGTTTTTGGCTGACCCATCTCTTGTTTTCTGACAGACCACTACGCATCAACGTTTCCATTTCACACATCTCGCCAGCCCTTGGACATGTGGCAATGACTGCTGAACATGCGGACATGGTGATTCCATGCATTTCAATGACGTCCTCTGCCTTTACTGTGACCTCTTTTGGCCTTTGCCTGCCTCAGACAGTCCCTATCAGACACGTGCTGCACACAGACAGTAGGTTGCATGTTTGATCTTTTGTGACTGACATCATCTTTTACATGTTTGTTATGGGCTGTTTGTTAAGTCATGCTTTTCTGTGGGATCTATGTGCGCCAACACTGCTGGACATGCTGTACACCTCTGGGATGCCTGTGTGACATGGCCATAGACATGACCATGTTGAGATGGCAACCTGGTCTGCAGTGCCATCTCCTGATGTGGTCAACATGCACTGTGCTCTGTGTTGTGATCGTGTCATGTTTGCATGTCTGAGGTTTCATTATGTACATATTGTGGTTTCACTCTCTGCATTATGACCTTATGTTGTGTGCAACATACCATGACCTTGTTTCTTCTCCTTTTAACACAGGGCACAGCCAACAGACACATCACTTCTACTACACTGCATCTGCAGTCCCCATCACACTACTATTGGAGCACAGAGCACCTCCAAGCAATGATCCCTGGGAGATGGTGCCATTGGGTGATGGACCTATGCGAGTGGGACACATGCAGATGATGGACATTATTGTTGGACTGATACTTTGTGCAGAACAAGGATGACCAACACACTGTTGCTGCCGTGCTCTGGCTGGGTGTCGTGTTCATCGCAGGAGACACACAGCACCTTTGCATTACTGTGACACATTGAGATGTCACATGTGATCTTGCATGCCCATGGATTCTGGGACAGTCGTAACGGGACATGTGGGGTTGCAGATGACATTTGCACTGTGGACACTGTGTACTGGTCCGTACATGTACAGCAGGAACTCACATACTCGCTGTATGTTGTACATCCATCTGACATTGTCTTGATGTGTGTGGCCCATGTGTGTGACTTGCATCACAGTATTTCCACATATGTTTGGGTCAACAGGTGCATGCAGCCACATGTGTGGCACAGGAGGTACATTCTGTGGGTCCTGTTTATTTGTCTGGCTACCTTACACTTGGACATGACACTCTGTTTGCCACCACACCAACGTGATGCATGCCACCATCTGTGCCTGCTATTTGACCCTTACAGGGGGTGTTACAGTGCAACTGAGGCATCACTCTGTCATGGTTCAACGTACACAGTGCATATGCATCTGCCTGATTCTGTTTTTACACCGGTGCATGTGCCCACATGGATTCTGTGTGGGTTAGTGCACTGTTGTGGACCTTTCATTCTACCTCCATGTACATGTTATTGTGTGTGGTTCCTGTGCATATGTGGTGCTGTACATTGATTTAAAAATAATCAATGCATATGTGCACGGCCTTCTTTATCACATGACATTGTGCCACTCACATTGCACCAGTAACTTTGCAGTGTGGCAGTCGGTGTGTTCTTTTTCTGACTTCATTTGTGCATTCCCTGTACATTGGCATATAAGTGATGCTCCTGTATCCACAGCACCCATTGCAGCAGGTCTTCTGCATAGTGCTACCTCTGTATGTCTGTGAGGTTCTGCTTTGTTTGTTCTTTAGCAAATGTGCCTCTCGTACCTGTTACCATGTCCTCATTTTGCCTTGTGTCACTGTTTTTGCTCCCATTTGTGCATTAAAAGTGTTTATTTATATGACTACCTAACATCTGCTCATTCTCGGCACATCACATACTATTGTCTGGCCAGCTACACTGCTGTATGACCCACTGATACACACACATATGGTCTACACAGCTGAGGGGTACTGCATATGACATTATTGTCATATTTATGCATTTGCATGTGCACTGCAGATCCACATCACTGTATGGCAGCATGGCATTACATCTCTGTACCTTCTCTTCCTACCTTATCGCCTTGTGGTTGTGTGGGAAGCTTGGTGTACCTGCCTGGACCATGCCCCCTGTCAGTTGTGTGTTCCGGTGCTATTGTCGTGATGATGCAGACAACGTATTTCAATGTCATCTGGATCACTCACATCACTATATCCACAGTCCACCTTTCATATCATTGACCTGTGTGTCTGTTGTATCATACACAGAATGTGTGTGGTGTATCCGATGTTGTGCTATTGTATTCCTGCCCACAGATGGTTTCACTGCTATCCATATAGGTGTTCCATTTTAACACAGGTACATTAATCACTCCCATGTGTCTGGAAAGTTGCATGTCTGCTCTCTTGGACCATTGTGGCTTCTTTTGGGTGGGCATCTCTACTACTTGGGCACATGCATGCTCAGGCTGGTGCCTCTACATCCCCACCTGGGAGGTGTTTGTGGGACATAGTTGGCATTGGTGTTCATTGGCACTGGTGCTAACAGTGGCGGTGGGGCAGTTTGGAAATGTGCCTGCCTCCTTGTCTACACATCATCGACTGCAGAGATGTTAATGTCATGCTGTGGTGGAGTGGCATAATGGTTCACATAGTGGCCTGGGGACCAAGGTTCAATTCCCACTGTGCAATTTGTCAGGTCACATACCCTGCATTTCTCTGACAGGATCCAGTTGATCATTGTCACTCTTTAATGTACATTACCAGATTTATGTTGCCATGTACACCGCTTTGATTGATATCATGAAGCAGTATAGGACAGCTGTTACATATATGGGACCGGATGGGATGCACCCTAGAATACTGAGGGAACTTGGGGATGTTCTAGCAGCTCCACTGACCGACCTTTTCAATGCCTCGTTGGAGTCGGGAATGGTGCCAAAGGACTGGAGAGAGGCTCATGTGGTGCCGTTACACAAAAGCAGAAGTAAGGATATGGTTGAAAACTACAGGCCGGTTAGTTTAACTTCGGTGGTGAGTAAATTATTGGAAACTCTGCTGAAAGAGAAAACAGTGAGGTTTCTGGACTCCAGCAGATTACAGGATCCGAGGCAGCATGGATTCACCAGAGGCAGGTCTTGTCAGACAAATCTGATTGATTTCTTTGACTGGATGACCAGGGAGTTGGACTGAGGGAGAGCCCTAGATGTGGTGTATTTAGATTTCAGTAAAGCCTTTGACACTGTTCCTCACAGGTGACTTATAAACAAACTGAGCACCCTAGGGATGGACCCTAAAGTTACTGCTTGGGTTAGAAATTGGTTGGGTGGGAGGCAACAAAGAGTACAGGTAAATGGAGCACACTCTGAGGAGGCTATTGTAGAGGCAGAGCAACAGATTGTTGCTCTGCTCTTAAGCTTGGCCTTGTACACGAGCACTGGTACCTTTTTTTTCCTAAGAAAAATGTACTGAGTTTAAGTAAAACCTTGGTTCAGAACACATCTTCTGGCTAGGACTCTTTATTTGAGAAGTGTGAGAGTGTCGAGTGTCAAGTGCCGAGAGCCTCCCAGTGTATGCCGGTTCCCACCAAAGAACCCTAATATTTAAGTCCAAGTTCCAAGGACTGAAAGACTGCATAAAAGCTCTGGATTTGGTATTCCCTCTTGTCTGCCAAGTGGCTAGTAAGGCAGGTGCAAGGACCACACAGAAAGGTGGAGTTTAAACTTAGAAAACAGTTAATTGCTAATAATGAATAAGAAATTATACAGGAGTATTCCTAAAGAAATCACATGATTAAGTTATTAAAGGGCTCTGTTAATTAATGTGTGTTAATGCATATCAATGAACATTGATTTAATTTAATGCCCATTAAATAACTCCATTATTCTCAGTGTGGCCTATTTACTAACTACAGAGCATGTAGTTGTGTTGTGTGCTGTGTGTGGTATGAAAGTGGTTGTATATGCATGCGTTGTCTGTGTTGTACAATTGTTGTGTGAGCAAAGTTGGGGGTGTTAGTTATTTTTGCTGGGGTGGTTTTGGGATGGTGAGGCAGTTCAAAATGGCAGATCTAACCCCTAGTAGTAATCTCACAGTACTACCACTAAGGGTCAATCTGCAGCACCACCCAGGTTGCAAAAGTGCAGGAACAAGTTGATCTCCCTGTTTTATTGTAAATACAACTCAGAGTGCCTGTGTTGTATAGTTGATGTTAAATGTAAACCGCACTGATCTAAAATAGCGCGGTATAGAAGAACTGTTAAATAAATAAATAAATAAACAGAGGGAGATTTCTTCTGCCCCATCCACTAGACTACCAGGGATACCTTGGGTAAGTGTTAGAGGATCAGGGGGGCTGTGGTGAAAGTTGGATGAGGGTTCCGACCTTGAGAAAGGCAATGAATTAGGGGTTCTGATCTTGGAGGGAGGGGCATCAGATCAGGGGGATTGGATAGGAGGGATTGGTCCTTGGATGCAGTGTGGGGTTCAGAACAGGAAGGGTAGGGTTTGTGATCAGGGGGTTGTTTAGATGCAGGTTCTTTTTTTTCAGATGTAGTTTGGGCAGCAGTCGTGCTACCTGACTGCCAGTAGCACGGGTGTATGTGGAGCGACCTCTTGAGGTGATATTAAGTGCACTCATGCTGTGTACACATCTGTAGAGTGTGATGATGGTGCCTTTGGCGATGTCTTAGTGGTGTTTGCACTGTTGAATGCTCTCATTCCGAGCGTCCCTTATTTGTGGCAGGGACATGTTTTGACATTTAGCTATGGAGGACCTGTTCTGTTTTGTTCTGGTCCTTATTTAGTTTTGTACAGACGTTTTCCAGAGACGTCCAAAATATGCATAACTAGAGAGTTCTTCTATTGCCATGTTTGAAGTGATGCGATTCATCTCATGACAAACATATCACGCTCTATTTGCTGTTATACTATCTCAATGTGCACGGAGATTATGTTGCATTGTTCTGGGCATGCCAGAAACTGGTTGATATAGTCTACTTTGCACTCACATATATGTATCATCAGCTTTCTTGTGTAGTTTGCATCAATGCAACACTATTAGTGAGCACAGCAGCGTAGGAAATGCATGTTTTACAGGGAAGGCATGGCCATTCACAGGTATGTTGCGGAGATGGGCATGATTATATTTGTCCATCTTTTCTGACTGCAGTGATCGTGGGGACATATACAGCCATTTGCTGCCTATAGCCATCTCTCGTACACCATAGTGCTTTTTTCGTGCGGAGCTGAGAAGGCCTGTGTCCCCAATTCTGGATCCACAGCTGCATCCATCCCTGCGACTGCGGAATCACATTTCGATCAGGCACATTTTTGATTTGGATGTGCCCGCAGGATGGATGTGCATGTTCTAGAATTGGCCGCCACTTGATCACTTAAAAAAAGGAAAAAAAAGAGACTTATATGCTAAAAGCAGCTGATTTATATTGGCTTTGAATGAATAAGTCCGACATATTCATAATTTTTGAATGAGCAGCCCTTTATATAGGTATGTCAAGACAAACGTATCACTTTCTACTTGCTGTTATAACATCTCTGAGTGCACAGAGGTCACCTTGCAGTGTTCTGGTCATGCAAAGGACTAGCTTATCTGGTCTTCTTTGCATCAGCACATCTGTATCATCTGTTTTCATGGGTAGTTTGCATGAGCACCACACCATCAGTGTGAGGAGCAGCTTCAGCGATGCAAGTTTTAACTGAGGCAGCGTGACTGCATGGAGATGGGCAGCATCAGTGCAAACAAGAAGGATTCGGATATATAGGTGACTAGGGAAATAGATGGAACAACAAGAGGCTATACTGTGTTGATGGATTACATCTCTGTTACAGGGAAAAGGATCCTAAATGAAAAATTCAGACAATATGTGGACAGGCATTTAAACTAGGGAAAGGGGGTGACGGATGGAGAAGAACAAGTTCAGGACGTCACTCCCAGCAAAAACATAACGACATTGGAAACAACTACACTATTAATCCACACATCAGTGGTAAGTGGGAAGAGATGTGTAGAACAAAATCCATGCAAAATACAGGGAAGCTAGTCAACAAATGCTGGAAAGCAATGAGCACAAATGCTCAAAGCCTAGCCAACAAAGTTCCTGACCTGGAAGCTCTAATGGTGGAAATGGACTTGAATATTGTGGCCATTACAGAAACATGGTTTAATGAGTCGCATGAATGGGATATAGCCATAGTTGTCTATAATCTATTCAGAAGAGATAGAGAGGGTAGAAAAGGAGGAGGAATAACCCTATATGTCAAAAGCAATATTAAAGCTGCTGAAATGCAGGGGACCTGGGGAAAAAAAGAAGCACTGTGGATTGTGTTGGAAAGAGGAATAGCACTATCATCTATACTGGTAGACTGTACAAGCGTCTAACTCAAACTAAAGAAATGGATAGAGACTTGATCATTGATATTGCAAAGGTAGCCATGAAGGGGGACGTGATCACAGTGGTTGACTTTACCAGACATGGATTGGAAGATTCCTTCTGCAAATCTGGAAAGAAGTAAAACGATTGTGGATGCCTTCCAAGATGCATTGCTTAGACAAATGGTGATTGAACTGACCAGGGAAAGTTCAATGCTGGATTTAGTACTCACCAACGGAGATAGCATGTCAAATATCCAGGTGGATGCCCACTTGAGCAGCAGCAATCATCACACAGTGTGATTTGAGATAAAAACCAAGGCAGAGTCCAATCACAGCAAGCTCAAAGAACTAGACTTCAAAAACGCTAACGTCAGTAAAATGGATAAGTGCCTGAAGGAGGAGTTGGCAGGGTGGGAGGAGGTAAGGGAAGTGAAACTGTAGTAGGCTAAATTAAAGGAGGCAATAAAAGGGGCAACAGATACATATGTAAGGAAAGTAAATAAAAACAAGAGGAAAAGGAAACCTATTTGGTTCTCCAAAGAAGTGGCTGCATAGTTCGCAAGCAAAGGAACACAGAAAAGAATACAGGATAAAGCTAAGAGACAAAAAGAGAAAAGGATAGCAAAATCAAAGGCAGAAGAAAAGATGGCTAAAGATCTAAAGTGTGATGACAAAACATTTTTCAGGGAGAAGAGAAAGATTAGAGGTGGAATTGCAAGATTCAAAAGTGCCGAGAACTGATTCGTGGAAAGTGACATAGAAAAAGCAAAAATGCTAAACAAATACTGTTTTTACTAAAGAAAATCCTGGAAAAGGATTTTCAAATATACAAATGAGAATGGTGTAGATACCACACCATTCACAGAAGATGATGTGTTTGAACAGCTTGCAAAACTGAAAGTGAACAAGGCTATAGAACCAGATGGGATACATCTCAGGATACCGAAAGAGCTCAGAGAGGTTCTAGCAGGGTCTTTAAAGGATGTTTTTAATAGATCCTTGGAGACAACAGAGTTCCACAGGACTGTAGAAGGGCCGATGTGGTACCTCTTCATAAAAGTTGTAATAGGGAAGAAGTGGCAAACCATAGGCCAGTAAGCCTTACCTCAGTGGCAGGAAAAGTAATGGAGGCACTCCTGAAAGAGAGAATAGTGGACTTTCTTAAAACCAATAGGTTTCATGATCTGAGGCAACATGTTTTTACCAAAGGACAATCATGCCAAAGAAATATAATTGCGTTCCTTGAGTGGGTGACCAGAGAACTAGATCAAGGGCATACGATGGATGTGATATACCTGGATTTCAGCAAAGCTTTTGATACTGTTCCTCATAGGAGGCTTATCAATAAACTGAACAGCCTGGGGATGGGTCCCAAGGTGGTGAAATGGATCAGAAATTGGTTGACTGACAGACAATAGAAGGTGATGGTAAACAGAACTCACTTGGATAAAAGGAAGGTAATTAGTGGTGTGCCCCAGGGATCGGTCCTGGGACTGGTACTGTTCAATGTAATTGTGAGTGATATTGCTGAAGCAATGAATAGAAAAGTGCTTTTTTGCAGATGACATGAAAATTTGCAACAGAGCACTCCGCTGTGGGAGTGGATAACATGAGGAAAGATCTACAAAAGCTGGAAGAACGGTCTAATGCTTGGCAGTTAAGATTTAATGTGAAGAAGTGCACTGTCATACACTTGGGATGTAGAAATCCAAGGGAATAGTATGCAATAGGGGGCAAGAGATTGGTATGCATGGACCAGGAGAAGGACCTCAGTGATTGTTTCTGGGGATCTCAAGGTGGCAAAACAGTGTGACAAGGTGGTGCTGGGTTGTATACAGAGAGGAATTACCAGCAGAAAAGAGAAGGTACTGTACTAATGTCACTGGTGAGGCCTCATTTGGAATATTGTGTTCAGTTTTGGAGACCATATAAAAATGATATAAAAAGACTGGAAAAGGTTCAGAGGAAGGTAACCAAAATGATTGGTGCCTGCACCAGGAGACATATGAGAAGAGACTTGAAGACCTAAATATGTATACCCTAGAGGAGAGGAGGGATTGGGAAGATATGATACAGACCTTTAAATACTTACAGTACTATGAACAGACAAACCTTTTTCAAAGACGGGGAAGCTGCAAAACTAAAGGACATAACATGAAGATGCAAGGGGGTAAACTAAAGGCAAGTCCCACCTCCAGTCTGGCAGCATCCCTGTTGCCACGGAGGAGAGAGGTCACATGACAGGAGAGCATCAGCCTGGTGCAGCAGGAAGTGATCCTGTAGCTAGGGCCTATCCTCCAGGTGATGTAAAATCCTCTTGCACTGAGAAGGTTTCTCCAGGGCTATGTGCCCATGAGGGAAGGGTTAGGACAGCGTTATAGTTGGTGATTCGATCATTAAGCATGTAGATAGCTCGGTGGCTGGTGGACGAGAGGATAACCTGGTAACATGCCTGCCTGGTGCGAAGGTAGTGGACCTCACGCGCCACCTAGACAAGGTGTTAGTGCTGGGGAGGAGTCTGCTGTCTTGGTACATGTCAGTACCAATGGCATAGGAAAGTGTGGTAGGGAGGTTCTGGAGGCTAAATTTAGGCTTTTAGGTAGGAAGTTGAAATCTAAAGCTTCCAGGGTATCATTCTCCGAAATGCTTCCCATTCCATGTGCAGAACCAAAAGGCAGTTAGAGCTCCGGAGTCTCAATGCATGGATGAGACAATGGTGCAAGGATGAAGATTTTGGATTTGTTAGGAACTGGGGAACATTCTGGGGGAAAGGAGAGGCTCTTCCGAAGGGATGTGCTCCACCTTAGCCGGAACGGAACCAGACAGCTGGCATTAACCTTTAAAAAGGAGAAAGAGCAGCTTTTAAACTAGATAATAGGGGAAAGCTGACAGCTGCCCAAGAGTGCATGGTTCAGAACAATGTAACCTTGAAGGATTCTAGCAAAAGTTTGAAGTTAGAGCATATCAATAGAGAAGTTCCAATAAAGACAAAAGTAGCTCAAATGCCCTTGAGTACAGAGCATACAGAGCTTAAATATTCCAAATTACCCCTTTCAACTGATAGCCAGATTAATATGAATAAAATGCAGCCTCTAAAATGCTTGTATGCAAATGCTAGAAGTCTAAAAAATAAGATAGGAGAGTTAGAATATATAGCACTAAATGAGAGATTAGATATGATTGGTATCTCAGAGACATAGTAGAAGGAGGACACTGTGTTACCTGGGTACAAACTATATTGTAATGATAGAGAAGATCAAATTGGTGGAGGGGTTGTGCTCTATGTTAGAGAGGGCATTGAGTAACGAAGGATTAATGTTTTGAAGGAAACAAAATTCACTGTAGAATCTCTATGGATTGAAATTCCATGTAAAAAGGGGAATGGGAAGGCGATGGCAGTGGGGATGTACTATCGACCGCCTGGCCAGAATGAAGAAATGTATGATGAAATGCTCAAAGAAATCAGGGAAGCTAACAAGCGTTACAACACAGTAATAATAATGGGTGATTTCAATTACCCTGGTATTCACTGGGTCAGTGTCACGGCAGGACATGCTAGGGAGATAAAGTTTCTAGATGAAATAAATTACTGCTTCTTGGAACAGCTGGTTCATGAACTGACCAGAGGGGAAGCCATTTTGGACTTAGTCCTTAGTGGAACACCAGATCTGGTGCAAGAAATAAGGGTGTTGGGGCCACTTGGCAATAGTGATCATAGCATGATCGCATTTGATTTAATAAATGAAGGAAGGACGGTAAGGAAATCCACAGTACTACCTTTTAACTTTCAAAAGGGAGACTATGGGGTATGTTTACTAAACTCCGTTGCTGTGCGGGTCCCCGTTAGTGTGCGTGTGCCATATAAGGAGTGGGCGGTTCAGGCAGAAAAAAGAAAAAAAGCCGACCATACGTGTGTGCGTCGCGCTAATGTGCGGGGCCCACATTAGCGCGTGGAAAGGCTAAGTGGGGCGATGCTGCATAGCCAAACAACAGAGCCGTAGTACAATGGTGAAGACACTGACCTATGGTGCAGGGGCCATGGGTTCAAACCCCCATTGCGCTCAACAAAAAAGACCAGCTGAGGCATCATCTTTTATGGACAAAAGTGGTGTAGGAGGCATATTGATTATGGGCGGCAGAAGGCGGTGCACTCTTTTTTTATATGGCATGAGGCGGAGCACTGTTCATTGTGGGCGGCAGATGGCAGCGCACTGTTAAGGTTGGGCGGCAGAGGGCGGCGCGCTGATAAAATTGGGCAACAGAAGGCGGCGAGCCAGTGGGCAGAAGGCGGCGTGCTGATGTGTGAGGGGGCAGCCCAATAGTGGGTGGGATAAGTGGCGCGCTGATGTGCAAATAACAGGAATGGAGCCATAGCACAATGGTTAAGACACTGACCACTTGTGCAGGCATCATGGGTTCAATTCCCCACAGTGCCCATTGAAGACAGCTGGCTGAGGCATTATTTTAAGGGGCATGCCCATGTTGGGCGGCATAAGGTGGCGTGCTGTTAATTTTGTGCGCCACAAGACGGCGCGCCGATGGCTACAAGGCTGCGCGCTGCTGCTCAAACACAGGACCAGAGCCACAGCACAATGGTGAAGACACTGAGCAATGGTGCAGGGACCAGGGGTTCAATCCCTCGCAATGGCTATTGAAAAAGGCTAGCTGAGGCAGCATGTTATATGTTGTGGGGTGCTGTAGGAGGCTTTTTAATTTTATTTTGTGATAACTACTAGCAAACGCACTCTCACAGCATATTAATATAAGGCGGCCCATAAGGCACATGTTACAGTGCACCGTCCGCCAAGGCACCCTAGAATGTCCCCTATAGGGCAGCATGTATGTTGCGACACAGGATAATGTATAGTGCACCCTATATGGCTGGCAACCGTAACGTGCCCTATAGGGCACCCCATAAAGCACCCTCAGAGGCACCTTATGGGTACAGTACGCTGAGGGTGTCATTGCTGGCAGCAACATATGTACAGTAAATTAAAATAACTCTTTGGACATCCCTATCACAGAACCCCACTGGGTTTGAACCCATGACATCTGGTTGCACAGGCAGTGATGTAACCATTGGGCTACAGCTCTATAGCTGTAAGCAGCCCCTGGCTGGCTGCAGATAGCCTGTACGTCACCTCACTGACAGTCTGCTGTTGTGAACCACCCGTACCCATGATGCACTGCACATGCAAATCAGCTGTCCACGATTGAACACAGGATGGGAAATGCACCCCTAAAGCTCCCCGGCCTGGTAGGGGGAAGTGTCCGTGTGCACCCACACAGCACCTCGGCCTGGTAGGGTGTCCTGAGTGGGTGGACAAACGGCAAAGAGTAGCTAAACACCATCACATTGTGCGGTTACTGTGCTCACCCTGAGTGTGAGTGTGAGATGTTGCGCCCAGGACCAGGTCCACAACACCAGCCATGGCTGAATGCGGCCATGTCAGAGCTCCAAAGCAGCAATAACCTGTGGAATAGGTAGGTGCTGCATAAACATTTTGGAGATCTCTGTCTGGCTCAGTTAGTGGGCCCCCCCCCCCATGGACCCCCAGGTGGATAAAACAGGGCTTCCCCTCAACAGATCCCCACCCCACCCCGATGGCAGTACAGTGGACCATCAACCCCAGTCCTGCTAGGGAACAGACACTCTACAGGGCAGTCCAAGCAGCTCCACACACATCCATAACACAATATCAGACAGACATTAGGCCTGGATATTCACAGATGCACCCCACCACTATCTGATATTCACCTGCAGCAAGCCATCAGCCACTGCACGGCACTCCATCACAACACATACCAGCTGTGAACAGTCTGCTGGCTGGTCCTGATGGACATGCATGCACCCACAACTGGGATGGCAGCACACACAGGCAGATAAGTCCATGAAGAGGCCCCCACAGGACACCCATACATATCACATGGGAGAATCACAATATAGCACTATGGGGGTGCCTAGCCATGCTGCCGTCACTGCACACTCAGGGTGAGAGTGATCTCCCAGCAGCACATACAGAGATCACCCTGTCTGTGTAGGTGTTGGCTGGGCACTACCATGCCCCTGCCAGTGCCCTATGCCCTGTGCAGCTGCATCCTGGTCAGTCCACTCTGTCTGAGATATACCCATGGTCCCTTGCTACTCATTATGCACATTGGCAGGCCAATACTGGCAACAGTGTTGGCAGTGTGGGCTGTGGAAGGGGCTTGCAGCCAACACCCACTGTATAGACAGACACACAAGTCCACACCTATGCCATCATGGTGCTACTATTGAGGAGGTAATTAGCCTTGCCCACCAAACCGGTGCTGGGCACGGCAAGGCATGGATATGCTACGCAGTACTGCTGGGGGTCACTTCCCAGGGTGGTAAACACCGTCAGAGGCAAGGGCTGGAGCACGCACCGCAAACACCGAACAGATTGTTCGGATGGGGTCAACTAGCAGTATGTGCGTAACGTATGGATATCTATCTGCCAGTACTCCTAGCAAGCGTCTCAGAGCTGTGTACCGTATACCTCAGGTGTAGGGTGACATTGCTAAGGTATGCAGGTGCTAGTATTGGGAGATGCACGCAGGGTCTAATGTTCTGCCTCTTCAGGAGACATTGGCCAATGGGGCCTGTGGGTGTGTGTGTGGGTGTGTCTGGCCCTGTTGGCTGCTGCTTTATGGCAGAGATTCCCAACTCCAGTCCAGGTTTCCATCACACTGTTCGGGTTTTCATGCTGTTCCTCATGAATATGCATGAGCTACATCTACATGCCATGGGGGTGGTGCATAGATATACAGCACAGGCATTTGTATGAGTGGCAGCATGGAACCTGACTGGTGTGTGGCCCACCAGGACTGCATTTGGGAGATTCTGCTCTAGGTACTGCCCCTGTACATGGTGTCTGTGCTCAGTGGGGTAAAAGATAGACGTAGTACCATTGCATATGTCCTCGCCACGAAAGGTTTGTCCTTACTATCACTGTGTAGTTGTGGGAAAAGTATGTGGGCAGGATTGGCAGTAGCCCCAGCTGGGCTTTGAGCCTGTGACCTTCTGTTCTTGCATGCACTGTCTGTGTGCACTGCACCACCTTGTAGCCACAGATTGGTTGGATTCCCTGGAATGTCTATGCCTGTGGATCCGGCAGGGCCTGTCTGTTGCAGTGGACTGTGCCAGCCTGCACATGGCTAGGCCTCTGTCTTCTGTGGCTAGCAGCCACTGCCCCCTGCACCACATGTACTGGTCCACCAACATGCAGGCATGAGCTTCTCTCAGAAAAAGCCGATGACCTGATTGCAATGTGGCAGTACGGGACTGCATTTGGGGGACTTGGCTGTAGGTAATGCCCATTGTTGTGGTGTGTGTGCGGTGTTGGGTAAAATATGGGTGTTTCCCTCATGCTTATGTTCCCTGCAATACAGGGGTGTCTGCGCTATCTTTGTTTAGTGGTGGGTAAAATATAGGGACTGGGCTGGCAAGTGCCCCAGCTGGGATTTGAACCTCTGGACCTCTAGTCCTAGAGGTAATGGCTCTGTCTGCTGCACCACACTATGGCCACAGAGACAGTGCAGCCCCTGGAGGTAGTAAACCTGGCAGGATGGAGTCACAAACCCTGCTCTACGCATTTTTACTGTGGGCACATGCACCCTGTCTGGTGACAAACGTGCACATAAACCCCGGAAATGACCACGGCAAATGGGGGACACAATATCACCATGCTGGGCAACAGTGATATTAATGGGCAGCCATAGAAGACACTCCCAGGAAAGCTCCAACAAAAAGGAAATGTTTTTGGAAGAGTCTCCGCTCCGTACACCTTTCCAAAAAACATTTCTTTTTGCTGGAGCTTTCCTGGGTGTGTTTGTTGGTTTTGCCCATTACTATAACTGTTCCCCAGCTGAATTACTATTTTTACAAGTTTTGTTGTGGCCCTTTTCTATTTTTATTTCCACTTTTGGGCTGTGCACATGTATCACACTGCTCACGTTTTGCAGGTTTCCCCGGTTTTGCTGTACATTGCTGACGGAAATGGTTTCTCTTCCCTTTAAATGCATTCTACCGCGAGTGATTCACTCGCGCTATTTTGTTTTGGAAATTCAGCACCGATAATGTGCGGGGCGCCTCTCCCCTCCCCTTCCCCGCCCATTAACCCCTTCTCTCCGCCCCTCCGGGGCCTTCCTCCGCCCTCCGTTAGCCTTTCCACGCCTCTATCGGACATTTGCGGGCCCGTACTTGTGCGGCACCCGTTACTGTGACGCGCAAGTGTGCGGGGCTTCATCGCACGTTTGCGGGGCATTTAAGCACTCTTAAGTACCGCTTTTAGTGCGCTATTTTGCGGCGCGCAAATTAGCGGTTTTTAGTAAATATGCCCCTATGATAAAATGAGGAAAAAAGTTAAGAAAAAAATAAAAGGAGCAGTTGCAAAGGTTAAAGATTTACATCAAGCTTGGGTGTTGTTTAAAAATACTATCTTGAAAGCCCAGACCAGCTGTATTCCACGCTTTAAGAAAAGTGGAAGGATGTCCAAAAAACTGCCAGCATGGTTTAAAGGTGAGGTCAGACAGGCTGTTGTTGCCAAAAAAGCATCTTTCAGGAAATGGAAAAAGGAGCCAAATGACAAAAACTGGAAACACCACAAGCACTGGCAAGTTAGATGCAAGTCATTGATAAGGTAGACAAAGAGATAATTTGAGAAGAAGCTTGCTATGGAAGCAAAAATACATAATAAAGATTATTTCAAGTATATTCGCAGCAAAAAACCTGTGAGAGAGTCAGTTGGACCATGAGATGATAGAGAGGTAAAAGGGGCACTAAAAGGGGACAAGGCCATAGTGGAGCGACTGAATGAATTTTTGCTTTGGTCTTTACTGAGGAAGATGTAGGAATGTTACCCATGACTGAAATGGTATTCAAAGGAGATGCTGTGGAAGAATTGAAAGAAATATCGATACACCAGGAAGATGTATCACAACTATTTGATAAACGGAAGAGTAGCAAATCACCTGAACCGGATGCTATGCATCCAAGGGTGTTGAAAGAACTGAAATATAAGATTGCAGACCTACTATTAGTAATCTGTGAACAATCATTAAAATCATCTGCAATACCTGAAGATTGGAGGATGACCAATGTAACGCCAATTTTTAAAAAGGGATCCAGGGGTGATCTGGGAAACTACAGACTGGTGAGCCTGACGTCAGTACCAGGAAAAATGGTGGAAACCATTATAAAGAACAAAATTACTGAACATGTAGATAGCCATGGCTTAATGGGAGACAGCAAACATGGCTTTAGCCAAGGAAGGTCTTGTCTTACTAATCTGTTATGTTTTTTTGAAGGTGTGAATAAACAGGTAGACAAAGGTGAGTATGTTGATATAGTGTATCTGGACTTTTAGAAAGCCTTTGACAAGGTCCCTCATGACAGACAGTTGGCAAAATTAAAAAGTCATGGGATAGGAGGCAGTGTACTATTGTGGATCAGGAACTGGTTAAAAGATAGAAAGCAGAGGGTAGGGCTAAATGGCCAATTTTCCCAATGGAGAAAGGTGATTAGTGAAGTACCCCAGGGATCTGTGCTTGGTCCGCTGCTTTTTAACGTATTCATAAATGACCTGGAAATGGGAATAACAAGTTTGGTTATCAAATTTGCAGATGACACAAAACTATTCAAACTTGTTAAAACCCATGAGGATTGTGGAAAATTGCAAGAGGATCTTGATAAATTATAAGACTGGGCATCCAAATGGCAGATGAGATTTAATGTGGACAAGTGCAAAGTTATGCACCTAGGAAAGAAAAACCCAAATTATGGTTACACGATGCAAGATTCCATATTAGGAACACCATCCAGGAAAAGGATTTAGGCATCATCATGGATAACATGTTAAAATCCTCTGCCCAGTGTGCAGCGGTGGCCAAGAGAGCAAATAGAATGCTAGGTATCATAAGGATAGCAATGGAGAATAAAACAAAGGATATTATAATGCCTCTATATCGTTCCATGGTGAGACCACACCTTGAATATTGTGTGCAATTCTGGTCACCATATCTTAAAAAGGATATAGCATTATTAGAAAAGGTACAGAGGAAAGTCACCAAAATGGTAAAGGGGATGGAAGGATACCCCTATGAAGAGAGGCTAAAAAAGGTTAGGGCTCTTCAACCTTGAAAAGAGACAGCTGAGGGGAGATATGATAGTGGTCTATAAATTAATGAATGGAGTGGAACAGGTAAACGTAGATCGATTGTTTATGTCATCAAAATACAGAAAGACTAGGAGGCATTCAATGAAGCTACAGGGTAACCTATTTAAGACTTATAAGAGAAAATATTTTTTCACTCAACGTGTAATCAAACTTTGCTACCGGAGGATGTAGTAAAAGCTGTTAGTGCAGCCGGGTTTAAAAAAGGTTTGGACAAGTTCCTGGAGAAAAGGTCCATAAACTATTATTAAAGTGGATCCGGAATATCCATTGCTTTCCCTAGTACAAGCACTGTGGGAACCTGTGTCTTTTGGGGAAACTGCTAGGTACTTGTGATCTAGATTGGCCTTCTGTTGGAAATAGGATACTGGGTTTGATGGACCTTGGTCTGACCCAGTACGGCATATCTTATGTTCTTATGTTCTTATTCAGTGACAGAATTCAAAATGGCATGGGACAGACACAGTGGATCCCTTTATAGCAACAGGATAAAATTAAAATAACCTTAACTGTGTCTGCTATCTCAACAAATAGGGGTGACCTGCACAGAGTGGCAGGTGCACCTACTCCTGCCACCTTGCTGGGCAGACTAGATGCACCATGATGGTTTTTATCTGCCAGCATATACCATGTTACTATGTATGTACATGTTTTCGGAATTCACTGAGGGCAGGGATGTCCAGGCCGCTTGCTGCGTATACCCATGTCCCAGGGTTTGTGTGTGCAGCGCTGGAAACATCTATGTCCTCGATTCTGGAAGCATGAATGCATCTACACTTGCGGTTGTGGAATCAGGTGTAAATCAAGCCCGTCTTTGATTTGTATATACCCACAGGTCAGACGTGCATGTTATGGAATTGTACTCCACCTGGATAGTGGTACTGAAAATCACTACAATATGGATCATGGCAGCGCCGACCACAGATTCCGGATTGTCAGTGTAGGCCGCCATTTGTATACCGATGCTGAATTTTGGGATTTAAAAAAGTGAAAGTGTGGGCCGCTAAGTCAATGTTGACTCAAGGGGACCCAACCCCTGGGTTTTAACTTAGTTGCTAAATACTGACCCAAATGTATTTACAATTGGAGGCGCTTCAATTTCTCCTGCAAACCCCAGGTCTAAACAATAAGTTTGCCAAGAACTATGCATGACTCGAAACAAGTGTAAGGGCTGATAGCAAAGTTATCCCAGACACCAGTATGTTTCCATTATAAAACATGGGATGCCTGGATACACCGAAGGAACATCCAAACACATCCAGAACATGCCTTCTTTACATTTCTGTGGGCTGTGACCTTTGCATGTAAATAGCACCTATTCTAGAACCACTACTTGCCAATTTGCAGGTACTTTCCACATGGGTCAGTGGCCTGTACCTCTTCCAAATTCAGCTCCTTAATTTGTTTGACGGGTAAAAAGCACTCCCGCAATTTACGGAGATACCAGAGAACTGAAAAGCAGGTTTTATATCATATTGTTAGCGACTAATTACAAGTATGTTTTCCAGCAAACCAGTGATTGTGGGCTAATTTTCAATCACGCAGCAGAAACAAAGGTTAATGAGGCTAATTGTGTTTACCAGTGTTTGGATGAAAGAAAAGGAAGCCAACTTCATCTCAGCGAGCACTCTTTGTCAAGATCAAATTAGGGGAATTTGCTAGAGCTGTATCGACATTTCCGAAAATAACTTAGGCTTATGCCTGAGATATTAGAACCATAAAACATGAGTCAGTGATACAGAAAATCAAGCCTATTAAGCAATGAATGTATCCAATTCCAGATGTGTCACCGCATTACTATAAAAGCAGGCAGGCTGAGAGTGACAGCAAGGGAATATTCAAAACAAAGCCAATGACCCTTGATCTATATGTAATTCAATTATGTCAGAGCAAATAAGAAATGGAGAAATCAGGAAAGACAGAAAACACTGGAAGATAAACAGAGGGGCCATGTATTTGATTAAATTGTGTGCTGCAGTGACTGACCTTTCTTAGCTGATTGAACAGGTCAGTAAATTCATTGAAACGATGCACAAACCTGGCTAAAGATTCATGCCCTCAGATTCTGAGCACCAAAATTTCCTGCAAGTTAACAGCATAACTATGGAAATATTTTCAATTCATTTTTGCACCAAAATGATTTGCAATCCCATTTAATTGTACTTAAGGAGTGACTCAAGATCTTTTTTTTTTTTTTACCTTAAAACCAGTTTGAAACTTGTTTCTGAAGCCAAAGCATTTGCATGTTCAACAAGGACTCTTCAGTGTCGTACAAGTATTTCAATTGACCAGTTTCAACATAGTTCTAGCGTTGGCTCTGTCCCCCCATAGCATCTTAAAAAATGGTCACCTTGCTCTTTTTAGACTATTTGGTATAGGAGGTAGGATGTTGAAATCAAAAATATTGCAGAAATGATAGGGACCGGTTAGCTTCTAAGTGATACAAAGATGCAATTCCCAGCATGGTTCTCTATTTATTTACTTTGTAACGACCTGTGATTTATTTCTGTAGACATGCTTTTATTAATTTATGGTTCTAACAATATCCAAACCAGCGTGGCTTTTTGCATCCTAATCAGTCCCGCCACAATGCTCATAAGCAAGTCCAAGTGCATTTTGATTTCAGATAGGACATGACGTGTAACATTTTTATAACCTCTTTTATCTGATGGCTGCTGAAAGAATAATTAGAAATACGTTTCTGACCTAGCTGATCGAATGGAAGCATGTATCCTGAACTGCTTGCATACCTACAAATGTTAAAACTGAAATCTGAAAATGTGATTAGCAGGCACTAAAGCAATCCTATAATTACAAATGTTGAATCAAGAATTAGATTATGGATCTGTTCGCCATCAATCAGTGTCTCTGCAGATACCTTTCACTGTGCAGATCGATATCAAGCTGTCTCTCTGACTCCTCGAGCAAAAGAACTGACCAATGACATCAACATTACAGCAGTGAATTTTCCCATTTATCTAAATGGCATGTCAACTCAAAAGCTAAACTATAACCACTAGAGCACTTAGTTATTGAAATGTAATTACATCAGATAGCTGAGTCTGGCTTAATTTTTTAATCTGAGCACCTATGGGAAAAAAAAGGATACCCTCTCCTGTCTAATGTCATCAAACAAGCAGTCATTTCACTCTGTGCCACACCATAGACATTTGTGTGTAATCAATGCCTGCTTTAACTGCATTGTGTCGGTCTTTAGATTTTGGGTGCTTTGAGGTTGATGCCCTGAAATGTGAAGTCCCTTCATTAAAGGAAGCTTTGTGTGCTTTTTTCATTGTACTGGACTTTGGGATCACACTTACTTTTGGTGTGGGAGTGGGTGAAGCATAGGTGCAGTGGAAATTCACATGCATAAATTATAAAATACTAAAACCCTGTGTTCTTGCAAAATCTAGGTGCAAGCACTTACACCAGCCCTAGGGCTGGCCTAAGTACTTACACCTAGTTGTATGTGCATTCTCCATCATCACTCATTACTACTACTACTATTTATCATTTGTATAGCATTACGCGGCATATGCAGCACAGTATAGTACAGGTAAGAGACAGTCCCTGCTCAAGAGAGTTCACAATTTACCAAAGACAGACACATACAACAAACAGGGGACTAGAATAGAACTAAGGAGAAATGGTTATAGTACATACGGGTAATAAACAGGAGAATAAGAGGGTCAGGATCCAAAAGAAGCCTTGAAGAAGTGGGCTTTTAGCCTGGATTTGAACCGAAGTAGAGATGGAGTCTATTCCAGGTATATGGTGCAGGAAAGCAGAATGAGCAAAGTCTGGAGTTGACAGTGGAAGAAAAGGACACAGGTAAAGGGGATTTGCCTGATGAGTGGAGTTCCCAAGGAGGAGTGTTGGGAGCGATACTTGAGGAGAGGTAATGAGGATCCATCAAATAAATGCGCTTGAAGATCTGTAGGACATGTTTGAAATGGATGCAGGTACAGATAAGAATCCAGTGAAGTGACTTGATAAGAGGGGTTAGGTGAACAGGTGGAAGATTAGCCATGTGGCTGAGTTCTGAATGGAGAAGCGAGATCATCCAAAGCGGAGGAGCGTACAGTGTTATGGGAAGAGACTATCTCATTAACAGACACAGATGTCAGAGTGGAAAAAAGACACCAATAAACAAAAGCAGGTAAATTGACAGAATTTGAGAAGAAACTTGCTGTGGAAGCAAAAACACGTAATAAAGATTTTTTTCAAGTATATTTGTAGTGAAAAACCTGTGAGAGAGTCAGTTGGACCACTAGATGATAGAGGAGTAAAAGCGGCAGTAAGAGGGGACAAGGCTATAGTGGAGAGACTGAATGAATTCTTTGCTTCGGTCTTTACTGAGGAAGATGTAGGAATGTTACCCATGACTGAACTAGTATTTAAAGGTGATACTGCAGAAGAATTGAAAGAAATATTGATACACCGGGAAGATGTATTACAACTATTTGATAAACTGAAGAGTAGCAAATCACCTGGACTGAATGGTATACATCCAAGGGTGTTGAAAGAACTGAAATATGAGATTGCAGACCTGCTATTAGTAATCTGTGAATTATCATTAAAATCACCTGTACTACTGAAGATTGGAGGATCACCAATGTAACACCAATTTTTAAATCGTTTTCCAGGGGTGATCTGGGAAACTACAGATCAGTGAGCCTGACGTCAGTACCAGGAAAAATGGTTGAAACCATCATAAAGAACAAAATTATTCAACATGTAGATAGTCATGGCTTAATGGGAGACAGCCAACATGGCTTTAGACAAGGAAGATCTTGTCTTACTAATCTGTTATGTTTTTTTGAAGGTGTGAATAAACAGGTAGACAAAGGTGAGTCGGTTGATATAGTGTACCTGGACTTTCAGAAAGCCTTTGACAAGGTCCCTCATGAGAGACTTTTGGCAAAACTAAAAGGTCATGGGATAGGAGGCAGTGTGCTATTGTGGATCAGGAACTGGTTAAAAGATAGAAAGCAGAGGATAGGGCTAAAAGATAGAAAGCAGAGGGTAGGGCTAAATGGCCAATTTTCCCAATGGAGAAAGATGATTAGTGGAATACCGCAGGGATCTGTGCTGGGTCCATTGCTTTTTGACATATTCATAAATGACCTGGAAAAGGGAATAACGAGTGAGATTATCAGATTTGCAGCACTATTTGCAAAACTATTTAAAGTTGTTAAAACCCATGAGGATTGTGGAAAATTGCAAGAGGATCTTGATAAATTGAAAGACTTGGCATCAAAATGGCAGATGAAATTTAATGTGGACAAGTGCAAAGTTATGCACCTAGGAAAGAATAACCCAAACTATGATTACACGATGCAAGGTTCAACGTGGAAAGTTTTGAACCCCCCCTTAATCTTACGTTTCCCCATTCTTGCTAAGCGTAAACTCCTCAACGCCTCTAGGATGCCAAAGGGACGTGTCCCGCTCCTTTGGTCACACCCCTTCGGCTTGTGATCTGCGCCCGAGAGGCAACTAGTAATTTGTAGAGCAGGCATGCAAGATCTCTGAGGGAAGCAGCCATCCAAAATATGCCAGCAAGAAAAGGTTTCAAACAGCAGGAGCAGGTAGGAGAGCCGATAGCAGAGCAGATCACTTGCCCCAAATCCTCCACATGTCACCAGTCCAGCTCATTCCCCACACTCCTTTTTTAAGGAGGCCTTTTCCAAATGCTCATCCTCTGGACAAAAAACAAGATGCCAATGTCCCTACTGCTCCTTTCTTATTCCCCACTCCCTACAGAAGATATACCACTTGGGAACAACCAGTGCCCTTTTCCAAGATGGTGCTGGTGGGGCAGGAGCAAATGAGGATCTTTTCTGACCCCTTGATGAGGGCTAAAACCTTAAGGTCAGCTTCAAAAAGAGCTGGGGACATAGCAGAGGTTTTTGCCTCCAATTTTTGTCAAGAGGCATGCGTTCAAAGGTGAGAAATGGGGGAATTTTGCCAGTCCAGTGTCCCACCAGGGATTTCTGAGCTAGCAGAGGAGAGCCTGTGATTGATGCCATGTGGCCTTTTAAATCCATGCTGCAAAATGACAAAGGAATCTAATTTTGCAAAATGTATGAACATTCCCAAGGCCATAAATGTGCAAAGTTCCCGGCTGTGGCAATGCACATAAAGTTTCATGCAAACGTTAGCTGCAAGTACAAACAAGCAAAGAAAGAATTCTCATCTATAGCTAACATTTTGCAGAAAACCCCCCAAACAGTGATTAACCCCATGGTTAATACATCAGCCACTGCCCCAACCCACCTGCATGGCCACTGCCTTGACCTGATACTCTCCCTCAAACCTCCGCAACTCAATCCTTCCCTCATCTGACCATCACCTTTTAACCTTTAATCTTCAGCTTCCATTGTCTTAACCTCGTCCTGTCTCCTCCGACCTATTTAGAAACATTCATAATATTGATCCCTTGACCCTCTCCTCTGCCATTTCTCCATCTCTTTCCTCCATTATGTCCTCCAAATCCGTTGACGAAGCAGTATCCTCTTATAATGCTGCACTATCCTCTGCTCTTGACACACTTGCCCCACCCACCCCACGCCCTGTCAGACGTTCTGTTCCCCAGCCCTGGCTGTCATCCACCACCCGCTATTTACGCACCTGTACCCCTTCTGCTGAACGTGTTTGGACCAAATCCCGCTCCCCGGAAGATCTTCTCCACTTCAAATTCATGCTTGCCTCCTTCCAATCAGCCATAGCACTTGCCAAACAAGAATACTACACCCATCTGACTAACTCCCTTGCCTCTGACCTTCGCCGCCTCAATTCTCTCCTCAAGGTGCCCCCGCCCCAGTCCTACCCTCCCTTTCTGCCCAAACCCTAGCAGACTACTTCCACGACAAAATCCAAAAGATTACTCTTCAATTCCCCACCTCCTTATCTACCCCCCTCCCCAATTCTCCCTCCCCATCCATATCTCCTCTGCTACCCTCTCCTCCTTCTCTACAATCTCCGAAGAGGAAACCACACTCCTTCTTTACTCCTCCAAACCCACCACCTGTTCCTCTGACCCTATCCCCACCCATCTCCTACACCCCATCTTCCCCACCGTTATCTCCTCCATCTCTCACATTCTCAACCTCTCACTCTCCACTGCAACTGTCCCCGTTGACTTCAAACATGCTGTTGTCACACCTCTCCTCAAGAAACCCTCACTCAATCCCACCTGCCCGTCTAACTATTGACCCATCTCCCTCCTTCCCTTCATATCTAAAGTACTAGAACGAGCAGTCCACCGCCGCTGCCTCGATTTCCTCACCTCCCAGGCTCTCCTGGAACCACTACAATCCAGCTTCCATCCCCTGCATTCCACTGAAACGGCTCTTACAAAAGTCTCCAATGACTTGTTCCTGGCAAAATCTAAGGGCCTCTACTCAGTCCTCATCCTTCTCGATCTCTCCGTTGCCTTTGACACTGTCGACCACAATCTTCTCCTCACCACCCTTTCCTCACTTGGTTCAAGGGCTCCATACTATCCTGGTTCTCCTCCTACCTCTCCCATCGCTCCTTCAGAGTATGCTCTGGTGGCTCCTCCTCCTCTCCCACCCCGCTCCATGTTGGTGTACCCCAAGGATCCGTCTTAGGCCACCTCCTTTTCTCTCTCTATACCCAGTCCCTTGGCACGCTCATCTCCTCCCATGGCTTTCAGTACCATCTCTATGCCGACGACTCCCAAATCTACCTCTCTACACCTAATATCTCTCCAGCAATCCATACCAGGATCTCTGCCTGCCTTTCTGACATCGCTGCCTGGATGTCTCATCACCATTTGAAGTTGAACATGGCCAAGACTGAACTCCTTGTCTTTCCTCCCAACTCCTCCCCTCCTCTTCCCCCCTTCTCTGTCTCCGTGGATGGATCCATGATCCTTCCTGTCCCCTCGGCCCGCAATCTGGGGTGATCTTTGATTCCTCTCTCTCCTCCACACATATCCAGCTCATAGCTAAGACCTGCTGCTTTTTCTCTACAACATTAGTAAGATCCGCCCCTTCCTTTCTGAGCACACTACCAAAACACTTATCCACTCCTTGATCTCCTCTCACCTCGACTACTGCAACCTGCTCCTTGCCAGTCTCCCCATGAGCCATCTCCTCCCCTTCAATCTATTCAAAATCATGCTGCTCGACTAATCTTCCACCAGTCTCGCCATGCCTGTATTACTCCTCTCCTCAAATTGCTTCACTGGCTCCCTATCCAGTTCCGTATCCAATTCAAGATTCTCCTGCTGACCTATAAAGGCATTCACTCCATGGCCCCTCAATACCTCTCATCCCTCATCTCTCCTTACATCCCCTCCCGGGAACTTCGCTCCGCTAACAAATTACTTCTATCCAAGCCTTTCACTCGCACCGCTAACTCCCGACTTCGCTCCTTTCACCTTGATGCACCTTATGCCTGGAACAGCCTACCTCTGGCTGTATGCCAAGCACCCTCCCTGGCCCTCTTCAAATCCAGATTGAAGACCCACCTCTTCACTATCACTTTCAGACCCTGACGTCTATCTTTTATCTCAACCTGACTCCCATCAATTTTCATGACCAAACTGTAACGACCATATTGTGCTTTGCACCAAATTGACCAATGCTCTGTATTGCACCAAAGCTCCATATTGTCTCAACTTAATTGTAAGCTCATACGAGCACGACTCTTGTAATTTTGCCTGTACAGCGCTGTGTGTGTGGCGCTATATAAGTGCTAAATAGTAGTCGTAGTAGTAGCCTCTTGATTTCCAATTCTCTACTACAATTCCCCTGAGACCAGCTCATTTCAGTAATACTCCCACCCGTCACATGACTCATTTTCTGACATCTGGCTAGCACTGACATCTGTAGGCTCTTTCTGATATCTCTAACGGAAGAAGCAAGGAAACATAACATTTGTTTCATTATTGTTCGTTGTTCCATGTAAACCGCGCTGATACTAAATAGTGCGGTATATAAGAAACTAAAATAAATAATAAATAATAATAATACATATACCGCAGTGAGGTCTGATGAAGTTAAACACCCAAACTGCTGAAAGTCTTCCTCCACTTGATAGGATGCACCTAATAGCATGAAAGTATTAGACCAGGCAGTCCAGAAGGGCTGAACATATGATCCTCAAAGGACAAAATGGAAAAAAAATCCATCACTTCTGCTCAGCTGTAGGTGTTGGCACTATTTATATAGCAGAAGGTCCCTCCCATCCCAACAAGGCTACTTAGCACTCTTAAAAATATATAACCCAAAGGAATCTGAGCTGTCATTGCTCATCTGCCAAGTGTGAATGATTTGTGTCTTCCTTCCTTCGCTTTTCTCATCCACAAAATGTTCTCTGTTTTGTGACTGCATTTCTGAGTTCTCTGACTGACTTCATGCCTGGCATCTGTATTTGAAATAAAGGAGTGAGTCATCAACTCTAAAAGCATGAAAACTCTCTCTCTCTAGTGAAATACTTTTGTTTTTCCAAACTCTGTTTCTGAAAGGAGATACAAAAGAAGGAGGGAAAAGACCTTCCTGACCAGGAAACGCTACTGCATGTTAAGTGCATTATGGCACAAGTGAGCCATGAGAATCTCTGGTCATATCTCCCGAGCGTCTCCATCTGTGTTAAAGATTGATTTTTAACTAGCAGCTGGATGTGATTATAGTAATAAGAAGTATTAGCGGAAATATGGGCATCCATTAATGGGCTCTGTCTTGTGTCAACCCGACTGATGCTGCAGTGCACCTAACTTGGCTACGTAGAAAATTTAGTGGGGCTGAGGATCACATAGATGGATATTCAAAACCCTTATCCAGATAGCCCATGGAGTTATCCAGATAAGGGAGCGGAATGAGATATTCAGCGGCACTATGCAGATAGTGCCGCTGAAGACCTCCACAGATCTCCCTGGAGCCCTCCAATTAGTGCAGCGGTGATCCATGGGTGGAGTGAGGGCGGTACCACTGCTGTGTGAATAAGTTCTGACCTTATCTGGATAGCAGTGATTTTTACACAGTAGGGAAACGTGATGTGTCCAAGGATAGAACAACTGATCATATAATGTTGAAATAGAGGCTTTTATTTGCAATACCAAACGGATGATGCCCACCCGACACAGGCCGTGTTTCATTTAATAAAACTTCATCAGGGGTACAGGGCAACTAAAAACAAAAATATCCAATAAATACACTCAAATGTACATAACATTAGAACATGCATAAAAAAATATAAATAACTAAAATCATAATAGGTGAATAAATAACCACTCATATACATGTACCTAAAATATTGTTGGAACGCTATAAAAATAAATATAATATAAATAAATATAAATATAACCATAAATATGTAAATATAAATATAAATATATAAATAAATATAAAAATATATATAAAAAAATATATATATATAAAAAAAAACTCCAACTACTTACATTTTATATCAAGCCTAAACTGGCTGCACAATCCGCGGCACTTTAAACGTGAAATCCTCTAAAAAATCACCAAAAAGAAATACAGCAATGTAATATTTTAAATGCAATAAAATTTCAACCAAAGACCCATTAAATCCTCAAACGGGAACCTTACCACGATGTATCCTGCATCTCATTTCATGACTCAAAAAATGCCGAAGCTGTACGGAATCGTTGAGGCACTCTTTAAAAACGCCGACGCATGTGCATCAGAGGTAATGAAGGGCTCACAAAAATGACGTCAAAACAGAGCGACTAAAACCACGATCTCACTCCGAATTGAAAAACTTGTAACTAGAACCATCGTGAGTCCCAATCAATGCAGCATTCACAGTAAGAACCTTACTAAATCCTAAAACCATAAATCCACATGCAGTGCCGCGGATTGTGCAGCCAGTTTAGGCTTGATATAAAATGTAAGTAGTTGGAGTTTTGTTTGAATTAGTTCTTTGGCTTGTACACTGCACCATTAATGGTACCCTTTGGCTTTTCTGATGCAGTTGTGGACAAGAAGAGCCTTTTACAGCTTTTGCCATTGAGAGATTGGTTAGTGAGTCTTCACAACGGGCATGATTTCCTTTTAAGCACCAGTTTTAGTTGTTTTTTTATATATATTGTCATTATTTATTTGATGTTTTAATTTTTTTATGATTTTAATATGTTTTAAGGTTCAATACCTTTAGTATAATTGTGCACAGATGATTTTCCTTCTCTTCTTCTTTTGGTTCATGGTTGTTGCACCTTTTAAAAGAACTCCCCCTTCCTTCCTCAGTCTCTCTTTTTATATATATTTTTTTTATATCTATATTTTTATATATATATTTTTTATATTTATTTATATATTTATATTTATATTTACATATTTATGGTTATATTTATATTTATTTATATTATATTTATTTTTATAGCGTTCCAACAATATTTTAGGTACATGTATATGAGTGGTTATTTATTCACCTATTATGATTTTAGTTATTTATATTTTTTATGCATGTTCTAATGTTATGTACATTTGAGTGTATTTATTGGATATTTTTGTTTTTAGTTGCCCTGTACCCCTGATGAAGTTTTATTAAACGAAACACGGCCTGTGTCGGGTGGGCATCATCCGTTTGGTATTGCAAATAAAAGCCTCTGTTTCAACATTATATGATCAGTTGTTCTATCCTTGGACACATCACGTTTCCCTACTGTGTACTGTTTCTGACGTGACGTTTGCTCTTAGCAGTGATTTTTAGCCAACACTTATCTGGATAACCTAGGCTGCATGAAAAACTCTTGTCCGAATGAGTGCCAGATGACAATGGCTGCTATTTGGATAAGGTCAGCACTTATTTGGATAGTGCCGCTGAATACCCTGCTGATATTTAAGAGCTGTATGTATTTTACTTTATAAAATGAGGGCCTACATGTGTGCCTTGTGGCATGTAAAACTTGCACAGGAGATTATAAATTACCCACTACATATACATACATTTATGCTTTAAAAAAAAATCAACTCACGCATCAAAATATGCAGGATGGTAAAAACATGCATACGTATACATGACCTGAGCATAAGTGTATTTGGCAGCAGGTTTTGGGTGGATTGCAGTCACAATTTACACATGTGGAGGCCAATTCAGCTCCCTGCACATGTGGGACATCCAGATGTGCAGAAAATGTACAGCCCCAAGATATACCCAGTTCTGCAATCGTGGGAGCTATATGTTCCTGCAGTTGCAGAATCTGGGCAGGCATAAACAGCGTTCCATACTGGTCTGCGCCCAAGTGCCTGTCTATCTCCCCCACTCAGTGCTCCTGCTCGTGTGCTGGTACCGTGACAACCTGTCGACATGGCACCAGGACACCCAGCAGGAGTATGCAAGGTCCGCCAGCGCTAACGAGCACTTTTCCTCACTGCTCAACCTTCAGTGAGGTCAGCCAGGACCAGGATTGGGCAGCAAGGGCCCACCTGATGCGTCCCTGTAGATCTGGGGGAGTCGCCTGCCCAGATCACTTCCTCGGATGGGGATATTCCACCTCTGAGGTGGAATAAGTCCCACATCTATTCTGCCTCCAGTGGACATATACAATAGGGCCATGACCTGAATAGGCCCTGTATGTCTGGGTGCTCCGCCTAATCTCTGCCTCTAGTCCCACCCCCTCCCGACCCCATCCAGCTCTCACCGTATAGCACCACCACAATACGGTCCCAGCGAATAGCAGGAGTTGCACGTCCAACTCGGATATACAACCCCGCTATTTGCTGATCAGAATCTACCCCATATTGTATAAAATAGGTACGTTTCCAGGTACTTCACCCACAAATATTGACACTGCTCTTGAGGCTATTGACGTGCTACATAAATGCGACCCTCCAGGGCCGGAATTGGAGACCCCTGCTCTAGTGGATCTCCTCCACCATATTCCCACAGTACTTCAGGACTGTGTCTTAGAACCTCTTATCTTCTTTCTCTATACTTGTTTCCTTAGTGCTCTACTCTCTTTCCATGCTTTTTAGTACCATCTTGTGCTAATAATTCCCAAATCTACTTCTCTAAAGCAGAAAATTCACCAGTGCCGCCTCTCAGACTGCTTGTCTGACTTTACTGCCTGAATGCCACATCACCATCTGAAATGTAACATCGCCAAGGCAGAGCTTATTATCTTTCCCCCTAAACCCACCTCTCTCCTTCTTTCTCTTTCTGTGGTGAACACTCATCTTCCCAGTCCCCTCAACTCACAACCTTGCAGTCACCTTTGCCTTCTCTCTCTCTCTTTTTCTATACATATCCAGCATCCTGCTACAACGTCATTTCTTTATAAGATCACCAAAATTTGCCCCTCCCGTTCAGAACACACTACTAAAACTCTTATTCACACACATCGCCTCCTGCTTAAAACTATTGCAACCTGCTCCTCATTGGTCTCCCACTGAACCATCTCTCTTCATTAAAATCTATTCAAAACTCAGCAGCACAATTTATATGATGCCAGAATCACTACACTTACAAACTGTAACCCCTCGTCTAAAGGCTCTTCATTATAAATTCAAAGGCACATACAATTCAAAGTTCTCTCAATGACTTACAAGTGCTTTCATTCTGCAATTCCTCATTACCTCTCCTGAAACCCCTCCTTGGGAATTCAGCTCATTGAGCAAGCCGCTCTTATCTGTGCCCTTCTCCTCCACCTCCATCTCCAGATTTCACCCCGTCGCTCTGTACGCCTGGAATAAACGTCTTCAGCTGGAGTTCTCTCTCTGGCCCTATTCAAATCCAGCCTAAAAGACAACATTTTTAGGCTTCTTTTAAATCTTAATCCTTTATTTTTTGGTTCATATCCATTTTGTTTTTAAATCATTCCCATACTAAATGAAACTCCACAATTCTTTTATATGTCCTTTTAAGTGTATATGTCTAGCACTATAGAAACGGGGAGGGAAAATAAATGGCTTTTGGAAATTAACCTTGTAGGGGATAATATTATAAAAACTTTCCAACGTGCAAAGCCTGTTTACACAAGGCAAACGGCTGCTATAAAATTACACACCACATGCACAGAAAGTAGATGCATGGAAAGAGTGTGCCTACTTTTATGCAATTTGTGTAAAGGCATTGGGCGGAACAAAGGCAAAATTGCATTATATACACCTAGGCCTTATTTTTTTAAGTGCCACACATATGCTGATTCCTGGGAACCCAGCAGTCCCTTGTATGACCAAAGGTAGATTGCCAGGCCCTTTCTTCTGACACAATGGAGGGAAAAGTAGCTTGCCCAAGGTCACAAGGAGTGCCAGTGGGAATTGTTGCTCTTACCACAAAGCTACTCCTCCACTCCAAAATAAGCTTACCCTTATAAAAGAAATAACCTTATAAAATATGCTTACACTAAGTGGCCTTTTGGATTTTCTTCATAGGTGTCTTGTCATAAAATTACCTCCATATACACCCTTAAGTTAATATGTACGAGCAAGGACATTAATAAAAAATATATGGGGGAATATTCAAAGTGTTTTAACGTGTAAGCAGAGCTGCTAACCTGCTAAAATGCACGGATCATCATTGTCAGTGGCCGATCAGGATAGTGCCACTGAATTTCACCATGGACTGCGTAAAAAATGCCTGGTGAGAGCAGGGGCGGTCTGTGGGCACATCAGGAGTGGTGAGTGGTGCCCGTTGCTATGCCATTAGCAGTGATATACAACCACTAATCAGACAGCTTAACTGGTTAACGTTTGGACAGCTATTGAGATGCCCTAAGTTTAACCGGTTATAGTTATCTAATTAGTGGCTGAATATTGCCACTAACCAGATAGCAACATCACTTCCTGCAAACCTGGATATTCAGAGCCAGATGCTAGAGAAGTTCTGTTGCTGAATATGCAAGTTTAACTGAACACACTACCAAAACGCTTATCCACTCCTTAATCTCCTCTCGCCTCGATTACTGCAACCTACTCCTCGCTGGTCTTCCCGTGAGCCACCTCCTTCCCCTTCAATCTGTACAAAATCACACTGCTCGACTAATCTTCTGCCAGCCTCACCATGCCCATATTACTCCTCTTCACAAGTCGCTTCACTGGCTCCCTGTCCAGTTCCGCATCCAATTCAAGCTTCTCCTGCTGACCTATAAATGCATTCACTCTATGGCCCCTCAATACCTCTTATCTCTTATCTCTCCCTACGTCCCCTCTCGAAATTTGTGCTCCACTAACAAATTACTTCTATCAATGCCTTTCACCCGCACCGCGAACTCCCGACTGCGCTCCTTTCACCTTGCTGCATCTTATGCCTTGAACAGCCTACCTGCATCTGTGCGCCATGCATCCTCCCTGGCCCTCTTCAAATCCAGGTTGAAGACCCACCTCTTCACCGTTGCATTCAGGTCTTGACTCCTTCCTCATCTCACTCTAACCCCCATCAACATTTATGACCAAACTACAGACCAAACTGTACCACACCATACCTTGCGTAGAACTGACTAATGCTCTGTACTGTTTTTAAGTAATGTACTATTCTAACTAGATTGTAAGCTCCAATGAGCATGACTCTGACGGGCAGGGACTGTCTCTTGTATGTTGGCTACCTCCTGTAGGTTAGCTGTGCAGCGCTGAGTGCGTGGCGCTTTAGAACTACTCAATAGTAGTAGTAGTAGTAGTAACTAAAGTGGCCCTAGCTTAGCACTTTAAATAGCCGTTGCCGTTGCCACTGACTGGCCGCTAGATATACTGACGGTGAGACTTTTCACAATTGGGTCCTGAAAAATAAATATTTACTGTAACTAGGTTGATTTTACAGCCACATTTCTGTTATCCTATTCCCCAATATTAAATTGCCCTCAGCATCGTACTGCATCATGCGCCCAAGCACTAATTTTAAATGGATCTATCAGAGGCTCCTTACTGTGTCCTTTCACCGAGCTTAAGTCAATTAACATGGAATTGGGCCAGCAGCTTTAAAACAAACAGTGTTAAAAGCCTTCCACTCCACTCTGCCATAACAGATACGGCTCATTACAATGCAGGGGGACAGAGGGCAAATTGTGGTAGAGTTTGCTAAAGAGGGGTCTGAAAAGAGTACATTCACTGCTGGAAAGCCTCAGGGTGGCTCGAGATTGTTAGACTTTCTTTAGGAGATATTTACATCCTCACCCAGGATCTGACACTGTATCAGGAATAATTAACTGCATTATAACTCTCGACAGTGCCAACCATTGTTTTTGAATGAATTTTTGTATGTTCTCTTGATAGAGGCTATAATCAAGAAAAACAAGCCAGAATATAAAAAACCCACAAGCGGTTTTTGTGGCCAATGATAAGGCTCTATTTTATTTTCTCTCTTTTTTTTCTTTTCCTCTCACACAACCACTTCATTATTCTTTACTTAACATAGAAAAAAATAAAAAAAGATGCCAGTATGAGGCATACGATGTATCCTGAGGCTTGAGGCAGCACAAAGCTGATATCCAGAAACCACAGACAAGCTGACCTCAACTATCAGCCTATGAAAAACAGAGTTTATTGCCAATATATATAACAAATGAGGCTTCTTCTACAAATTTCAGGGAATTTCTGTGTGTGAAACAGGACCACTTATAATGGCATAGTGTATTCTTCTGAGAACAGACCATTCATTTCTGTCTCCCAGCTTGGTGCAAGAGACTTTTGCAGAAAAATACTGCAAATCCTACTTGGAAAAACTTCATGTGAATCTACTTTCTACATTTCAACATTTTTCTGTTCTTTCACAGAGCAGGAAACAGCCCACTTTCTCTCCTCCTCTAGACTGGTTTCTCTTGCCCCACCCAGCTCCTCAATGTGATCCCTAAAGCTGTCATCCACTATCTAATCTTAGCAATCTAACCCATTGTCTTCAAACATGCCATGGTCTCACTGAGCTGCAAAACCAGTTCATTGGAACCTCCCTGCCTACTGCCTATCATCCCATCTCCCGCCTTTTGTTAATATCCAAGTTACTCAAATCGACTGTTTATTTCCATTGCCTTGATTTTGTAGGAGCTAATGGCTTACATGTAAATAACTTAAGAAAATATGCAATCTGGTCACCAGCTCCTCGAGTTGCACAATCTGCACAATCTAGGATACTGTTTCAGACACATGAATCTGTTCTGAATCTGAATTTATTCAGTTTGGTTTTCAGGAGGATGATAGGGAACTAGGCCATAGCCTAGGTTTATTGCTTAGCTACAAAATAATGCATTTGTTATCTCATCATAATCCCCATAAAATGTGTAACAAATATGTATTAGCTGGTTATCTGTCCTTCTAAGAAAAACAAAATAGTTTATTCTGCATCTCCGAGTCTGATGACTGGAAAAAGATCCATTGATAGTGAGTTTGATGAATAGCAGGAAGAGGCTAGGAGACAGTCAATCTTCTATCTGGGATATCTCCAGCCAGCAAGGCTTAGAAGCACTTTACAAGGAGTCATGCAGGGAGAGAGATGTTTAAATAGAGAGATGTTACGGTAGATGTCTAGTCATGTAGCAGAATGGTGGCCAGTAGGGGCAAGAAACCTTGTCTATTATTCCCAATTGACTTTTGTTAGTATGGCCTTACATAAGATCAGCCAGTTCACTGATGAGTCTCTATGCAATTGGTCCTGTTCCTAGTCCTGGTCCTGGTCTTGAGGTTCAAATTGGTGAATCTGAAGTTATCCTTTGGGTACCAGATATTTGCATGAGGACCCCCTAATACTGGTCAGAGATCCCATAACTCTGGAATTTATGACAGGTCTGGTTAGGATCTGGTTAGGGCATAGGGCCTCCTGGAGAGAATCCAAAAGCGTTTTATGTTAATGCTGCAATGGCTGCAATGTCTGAGGCTGCATACATGGGAAATGTTAGCATTCTGATGGCACAGCCTTCACCTTAGTATGGCCAATTTTTTCAGACTCCATCTTGTGTGATAAGACCCCAACTTGTGTGACTAACTTGGGCAGTTTGCATCTGTAGTCCCTACAGCTTAATTGCATATCAAGATATCCTCAAACCCACTCTAATCTAGATGTTGCCATGTACATTCCACAGAAACAGTCCTCGCCAAGGTCTCTAGTGATCTTCTCATGACTAAGGCCAAGGAACTTCACTCCATACTATCTGCTCCTTTTGATACAATTGACAACTAACTGCTCTTAACCGCACATGTTTTCACTCAGACTTCAAAGATTTAGTTCTTTCTTGGTTCTATTCCTATGGTTATGGTTGATGGTTATGGTTTAGGCATTTGATATACCGCCCTTTACTTACACATCAGAGCAGTTTACATGTATATACTAGCAGGTACTTTTTATTCCCTTGTCCCCGAAGGGCTCACAATCACTGCAGGGTAGGTTGTTACCCAGGGACATAGCTTGGGGGCTACAGCTAGTTCACATCTTGTCACCGTAGAGACCAGTCTTTGCTCTCATAGTTGCTTCATTTTCAGATAATCTCCAGAAACTCGGGGTTCGCTATGCTCTTCAGTGGAGGAATCTCCCATACTTTTCCTATTTATTTATTTAACAAGTTTTTATATACCGCCCCTTCCAGAGATCAGGAGTGGTTTACATAGAACAATTGAGAACACTTTACATTGAACGTGATAACTTATGTACAGTTAACGTATGGAACTATCTTACAAAAACTATGTACAATGCTGGAGTAACTATGTACAATCTTGCAGTAAGGGGTAGCATTCTTAATGAACCAGAGAATCTAGGTGCGTCTATGTATCTAGAGGTCTTTAGATCTTTTCTGAACTGTGCGTCTATGTATCTAAAGTGTGTCTTTAGATCTTTTCTGAACTGGAGGAGATCTCTGACTGCTCTTAGATTATCAGGTAAGGCATTCCATAGTGCAGGGGCAACATAAGAAAAGGCTATGGAGCTGGTAGAGTGGTTAGTATTACAGATGTGAATCGGTATAATATAGGTGTTTTGTGAGAAATTTCTTCAAAGTCTAGATTCCGTAGGGGATATGAAGAGGAAGACAGGGGAGTTAAGGATATTTTGTTATGGTGTTTGAATATGATCATCAAATATTTGTATTTCATCCTTGCTCCAAATGGTAACCAATGAAGGTTGTAGAGGACTGGGGTGATATGAACAATGCAATGAACCTTTTATAAGATACGTACTGCCAAGTTCTGGGCCAGTTGTAGCTGGTGAATAGATTTCTTTGTGACGCCTTGTAGGATGCTGTTGCAGTAATCAGTGTGGGGGGTTATGAGTGCTTGTAGGACTATTCTAAAGTCATGTTCTTCTAAGAAGTGCCTTAGGTGTTGGATCATGCGTAGTTTGAAGTGCACAGTTTTTGTGATTGATTTTATATGGGAGATCATGTTTAGTGATTGGTCTAGGATTATGCCGAGGTATTTTACCTCCTCCTTGACTTCAAGTTCTATTTCTTGTAACTAAATTTTGTTAGGTGGGGTGAAGCTTGGATTTCTATAGACAAAGAGTACTTCTACTTTTTTATAATTGATTTTCAGGTAGTGAGTAGTCTGGGTTAGAAGTGTCTAAGGGATGATACATAATTGTATCATCTGCATAGAAATGATATTGTATATTATGTTTTCTAAAGATGTTGCATATTGGCTGTATATACAGATTAAATAGTAGGCGGATAAGAAGGAGCCTTGAGGGATGCCTTCTTTTTGTTTTAAGATGGTAGATGATGTCTGACCAATCTGGACCTCTTGAGAGCAGTTTGACAGGTAGGACTCAAACCACTTAATGACCGTTCCTTGCAAACCTATCTGTTTTAGCCTTCTGATAAGTATTTGGTGGTCAATGCTATCAAATGCGGAGGTGATGTCTATGAAAATTAATATGGATGCTTGCCTGGCTGAGTTCAAACCACGTATAAGTTTGTCTAAGAGAGATAGCATCAGGGTCTCAACACTATGCTGGGGTCGAAACCCATACTGTTGTTCATCGAGGGGCAAGTTTAGCTCAATATAATCTTGAAGTTGTAAATGGACTGTTTTTTCTATAATTTTTGCTAGGAATGGCATGCTCAAGATAGGTCTATATGAACTAGGATGGTGTTTGTCAGCAGTTGTTGATTTTAGAATTGGTTGTAGTAATGCTTGTTTTAAGGCTGGTGGCATGTAACCTTCTTGTAATGATTGACTGACCATCTCTAGGATGGTTGGGGTAAATTCCTCTTTTGTTGCTTTAAGCCAGCTAACTGGGCAGGGCTCACTGGGTGACATGGTAGTGTAATAGTTATTAAGTTCTTGAGATGCTTTTTGTCAATATACAGGGTGGCCCAAAAAAAGTGAGAACATCTCGTAAATTAAATAGTTTATTTATTTACCTTTTTTAGCTATATAACATCTTTATTTTGACAATTTCCGGTTGCCATCTTTTTTTTAAAATTTGTCAATCATTTACAACTGTCTTTTTGAATTTTTAAATAACTTACACTGTATGCTATGAGATGTTCTCACTTTTTTTGGGCCATCCTGTAATGGAAAGTTGACCATGCAATTTGACCAGTGTGGTAGGAATCATTGGGTTGTATGCTAGTGGGATTAGGGGAGATATCGTCCTTGAATAATAGATCCAGTTTCTCCATATAATAATTTGCTAGAATTTGGGGTGTATAACTATTTTGTCTTCATCAGGGGTGGGTGTCCTTGTTAATGATTTAACGATGGAAAATAATTCTCTCGGCCTGTTGAGAGATTTGTTGAGTAAGGTAGTATGGTACTCCTTCTTCCTCCTGTTTATGGCATCCTTGTAAGCTCTTAGAGCAAGCATGTATTGTTTATTGTTATTCTCTGATCTTATGCGTCTTCATTTATGCTCAATTGAGCGCAGTTTTTGTTTTAGTTTTAGTCTCCTTAATTCAGTTGTGTACCAGATTTTAATGTTTTTTTGCTTTGTTTCTTGGGTCTGAGAGGAACTAGGGCAGCATCAGTTATGGTGAAATTCCAATTCTGTATAATATCATCCAGATCAGTGAGGGACTGATCTAGCTGAGGTAGAGTATTATTTAGGAAAGATTCCTTGTCAAAAGGTTTGTATTTACTAAGGAATGTTTGGTGTTCATAATGCGTATTTAGGGCAAGTGATGTAGGTATTATGCATTCTATAAGGAAATGGTCTTGGTAGGGTGTGGATCTTGGATTTTTATAGTGCATGTCTTGAGTGATATTGTTTTGAAGGAAGATTACATCCAAAATGTTACCTTTTCTATGTGTTGGGATCTGGACAACTTCTTGGAAGCCAATGTCAGACATGGCGTTAATGAAATGTGCTGAGTGGGTACTGTGGAGAGTCGAGAGATTAAAATATCCAAGGATAATATGAGATTTATTTAGTGTTGTGGTGCAAGCCATTTCCAGAATAGATGCAAGGTTGTCTGGGGATGTAGAAAGAGGACTATATATTAGACATTATTATGTATTTATTTTCAGTGGTTAGTAAGTCCATGTCTTTAATGTTTTTGCTAGTACGTAGTGTTGTATTTAGCTCTTTCTTAGCTAGAATTATGATACCTCCTCCAAGTTTGATTGATCTTGGGCAATGGTATATTTTATAATCGAGGAATGCTAGTTGGTTGATCAAAACTGAATCTGCTTCTGTAAACCACGTTTCTGTAAGGCAAAGTATGTCTGGGGAATTGTCTCTAATAAGATCCAGTATGATAGGGATTTTGCTTCTAGCTGACCTTGTGTTTAGGAGGAGGCATTTTATGGGATGGAATGATGAAGAGGGTAGTTTTAGATGATGTGAGGTTTGAGGATCTATGTGAATAAGCCTGCTATCACGTTGTTTATGATAGTTGTAGGAATGGTGGGGGTGGAAGAAGGAAGGATAGTCCCTGTGATGATGTTGGATTATAGGGATGTTATAGTGTTGTGATGTGGCAGTGTGGAGTGATTGGGTAGATAGTGTGAGTGGAAGTAGTAGAAGACCTAGATGGTAAAGCATGTTGTGTTTTTCCATTGTATATAGCAATATCATTAAAATTAACAGTAACAATCTTAAAAGATTTATGCAGATACTAACTCTGATGGAGAAATGAACATAAGTTTGATATTATGTGGGTGGGTGGATAACTCCTTCTTGACTTAGAGCAGAGATATGAGTATTTAGTCAATTTAGCAATCAGAATGTAACTGTGAATGACGTTCTCAGGGCAAGATATATATTAGATGAACAGAAGTCTAATGAATTAACATTTAGATGTAGGGTAATGCTAATTAGCTGTAAAATTGGATAAATATACATATGTATATATAAACATATATCTGAAATGTGGTATCTACATGTATCTTATTATTTTGGCTAGAGTCATGCACAGTTACTACTAGACGAGGTCATAAGACATATTTTGTTACTTAGGCACAGTGGTGTTAATGCAGGGAGCTATTGGACTTACAGTACAGGTTTGAATCTTCAGTGGTCTGTGTGTGCGTTGAGTTTTTCTGTTGAGTTCGGCAGTAAGTTCATCAGGTAGTAGTTTGGGTGAGCAGGCAGTTCATGGAAGATCCAATTCGATTAGAGGAGATTTCTGTGTCTGTCTCTGGTCCCCGCCTAAGGGCCACGCCAAAGGGCCCTCTGACGAGGCCCTCAGGCACAGGCGCGCCTGAGCATGCGGTGGAATTTAAGGACCTGGTGCAGTTCCGATTGGTGCTCTCCTGCAGAGGGACAGGGGAATGGCTCGCCCTGCTCCCCTGTAGCCGATCGCTGATCGGGGCTGTGAGAGCGGTGATTCACTATGTCTTCTGCTGGTTCCACCACTATCCCATAGGGATATGCATTCATTTTAAAACTAATGGTGAAACACAATGAATGAGACCTTTTTTTGCTTCAGATTCTTTAAATGGCCATACAGTATGATCCAAAATTTTTCATTTGTTTTTGGATCCATTATAGTTAGGGCTTCTATTCCTAGAGCTTCTGTTCCTTGGTGTTTATAAATTGTAAATTTAGGTATTTATTTTCTACCTAATTAGGTGTTTAGTGGTACTTTTATGCTACAAGTACTTGTGGTCATTATCCAATAAACATCAGTTTTTATTTTTTTGCATTGTGGATGTTTTATCTGTGTCTATCGACTGACATTAAAATCAAAAGCCCTAATTATAGTTTGTGGGGCTAATATAGTTTGTGGGGCTAAGAAAACAATCTCTCTCTGCTTGGCCAGATATGATAGAGCTACCTGAGGAAGGAATAACACTTCATTAATCATTTTGAAACTTTTTGACAAGCAAACAAGTGCGTTCCAGCCTTACTTCTTCCAAATTCCATGACTGATGATATCAGCAGAGAGCTGAAAAAAGAGAGGAGTGGCCTAGTGGTTGGGGCAAGTTACCTCAGGTCAGAGGGCCAGGGGTTTGAATCTCACTAGAGGACAGCAAACGTGGGCCAGAAGGACTAGGCAAGCCACATAACCCTTCATTGCCTCAAGTACAAAAAAAGAAACCTTAGATTGTGAGCCCTTTGGGGACAAAGGAAAATATATATATTCATACAGTACCTGAATGTACACTACTTTGACTTGTAGAAAAGCAATATATAAGCCAAAATAAATTTTCTGTTTACTTCTTTTCTGGTTTTCAGAGAAAGAGTAGCTTGGTAGGTGCAGGCTAGGAAGGTTTAAAAAAATAAAAAATTGAAAAATATCATGAGCCTTAGACATACATAAAGCACATAAAAGCACACTGAGGGCTCAGCTACAGGTATAGAGCAGCTGGGCTGCCTCATTCAGTATATGTGTCAGAAAAAATAATTGGAGGCTATGGCCCTGATTCTATTTAGAACCCCGCTATCCGCCTCCTCCATATTCTGCCTCCCATCCCTCCTGCATGCATAGAGCTGCTCTGCGTACTGCGGTGGACAGGGGTGGCATAGGGTTGGAGAGTGGGAGGGGCATGGTTGGACCAGTGCCTAGACTTACAGGGCCGATTCTGTTCACAGCCCTGTACGCCTTAGAAGCACCAAGGGGATGGACAGAGTATTCCACCTTGGAGGTGGAATAAGCGCTAGCCGTCCCCTCCCCCCCCAAGGCACGGAGGCATGAAAGGTGGGTCCCCGCCATCCACTCAGGGCCCTGGCTGCTTCTGTCAGTGGGGGACAATGGGCTGGTTGCGCCACGGGGAAGACTTCCCTGCGGTGATGCAGGAGCAGCTGGGCCATCTCTCAGGGCCTGTCCTTTCGGGGCCGTCCAAATGGCCTGTACGTGTCCCTTAGGGAATCAGGTTCCACGTATGCTACAATTGCAGATTGTACAGCAGAAGACAACCTCCATAGTGAGGGGTTTAATTATGAAAGAAGAGAGGTCTGGCAGAGCAGGGAAGGGGAAGGCAGGGCAAAGGGAGCCCACATGGTCTTTGTGGGTATGAAAAGCACACTGCTACTAAAGTCTGCCAGACTGTATGGGTGCACAAAAGTGAGTTGCTATGTCCAGCATGTTATGGTGTCACAGTATGGACAGGGAAGAGGGCACAAACATAATGATTCCATTTGTGGATGTGAGAATCACTCCACTACTGAAGTCTGACATTCTGTAGGTACACAACTGAGTGCTGGTGTTGCCAGGGGCGGCCCAAGGGAGGTGCGGGGCCATGTGCGGAGACTCGGTGCGGGGCCTCATTTGCATAAGGTGCCTCATTTGCATAAATATTTACATAATGTTACCATACACTAACTTTTAGTAAACATGCCTCTTAATGAGTATATGGATAAAGAAAGACTAAAAGGTTTCTACATTACTATACTCCAGTACCAACCGCCAGGCACATTAGGAACTACTACAAACACTGCCCATTTAGAACCCATAGCAAACCCGCCGTATCCTAACAGCACTACCAGGACTCACAAAGCACCATACCCTAACTATCAAAAGGCAACACTGCAAATATTAAACCAATACATTTCAGAGAACAACAATACATGACCTACTGGGGAAAGAACAAGTGGCAATGTCAAATAGGAATTATATAAACAGAACACCTCAGCTCAGTTACACATGCAGAACATAGACCATCACCAAACAAGGAATCACATTTTAGAAACAGGAAGACAATAATTAAACTGGGAACCCCAAAAGCCAAACTTGGAATATACAACAACACTGTAGAAATAAAACTATAAATTAATTTCCTCTTGTACTAAACAAAGCGCAAAAATTAATGATGCACATTTCCCAGAGCTGACATATTCCAGTTAATAAATTCAAAATAAAGAGATATTTTTCTACCTTTTGTGCATTTTTTTTCAGTTGCAATTGTTCCAGCCACTTTCTTCTGGTTTCTTCGTGTCTTCTGCTAACTCTCCATCTGCTGTCCATTTGTCCTTTCTTCTGTCTTGTTTTTTTTTTTTCCATTCTCTCTCTACATCTGCTTTAACATACTAATCTTTCTCCTTTGCTCTTTCCTCATTCCTATTTCATCCACTCAAATTTTATCCCTCCATCCTCAATCCCCACTTACTCTCCCAATATCCAGCCAATTGTAGATTTGTCTTCCCTCCCACGCAAAATATTTTTCCCTCTCCATTTCACTCTCCCAGCTCCATCCCATTCTAATCCTCCCCCAACATCAGCTCCTTTCTAGTTCCAGCCCCACCCAGCATCTGCTCCCTTCTTGTCTCTGCATCAGCCCATTTCCAGTCCTAGTCCCCCATCAGCCCATTTCCAATCCTATCCTAGCCCCACCATCAACCCATTTCCAGTCCTAGCTCCCCCATCCATTTCCAGTCCTATCCGAGTCCATCCATCAGTTCATTTCCAATCCCAGCCCCTCATCAGCCCATTTCCAGTCCTATCAGTTCCTCCATCAGCTCATTTCCAATCCCAGCCCCCCATCAGCTCATTTCTATTCCTTTCCTAGCCCCACCATCAGCCCATGTCAAATCCTAGCTCCCCTCCACTCAGCCCATTTCCAATCCAAGCCCCCCATGAGCCTACTTCCAGTTCTAGCCCCTCCATGAGTCCATTTCAATTCAAGCCCTCACCACAGCCCATTTCCAACCTTAGCACCCCCAACAGCCCATTTCCAGTCCTATCCTGGCCCCTCCATCAGCCCATTTCCTGTCCTAGCCCCCCCCCCACTCAGCCCATTTCCAGTCCTAGCTCCCTCTCCTCACAGCCCATTTCCATTCCAAGCCCCCCTCCCCATCAGCTATTTGCAGTTCAAGCCCCCTTTCCACTCAGCCCATTTCCATTCCAAGCCCCTGTCCCCATCAGCTATTTGCCGTTCAAGCCCCCCTTCCACTCAGCCCATTTCCAGTCCTAGCAACCCCCCATCCCATTACCAGTCCTAGCTCCCCCATCAGCCCACTTCCAGTCCGAACCCCCTATAGCCCATTACCAGTCCTAACCCTCCCATCAGCCCACTTCCAGTCCGAACCCCCTATAGCCCATTACCAGTCCTAAACCCCCATCAGCCCATTTCCAGTCCTTACCCTCCCATCAGCCCATTTTCAGTCTTACCCCCCGATAACCCCTTTACCTGTCATAACCCCCCCATCGCCCATTTCCAGTCCTAATCCCCCCATCAGCCCACTTGTAGTCGTAGCTCCCCATAGCCCATTACCTGTTGTAACCCCCCATCAGCCCATTACCTGTCCTAACCCCCCCATAGCCCATTTCCAGTCCTAATCCCCCCATCAGCCCACTTGTAGTCGTAGCTCCCCATAGCCCATTACCTGTTGTAACCCCCCCCCATAGCCCAGTACCAGTCCTAACCCCCCAGCCCATTACCAGTCCTAACGCACCCCACAGCCCATTACCAGTCCTAACCCCCTATCAGCCTACTTGTAGTCTTAGCCCCCCCATAGCCAATTACCTGTTGTAACCCCCATCAGCCCATTAACTGTCCTAAACCCCCCATAGCCCATTTCCAGTCCTAATCCCCCCATCAGCCCACTTGTAGTCGTAGCTCCCCATAGCCCATTACCTGTTGTAACCCCCCCATAGCCCAGTACCAGTCCTAACCCCCCCAGCCCATTACCAGTCCTAACGCCCCCCACAGCCCATTACCAGTCCTAACCCCCTATCAGCCTACTTGTAGTCTTAGCCCCCCCATAGCCCATTACCTGTTGTAACCCCCATCAGCCCACCCATTACCTGTCCTAACCCCCCCATAGCCCATTTCCAGTCCTAATCCCCCATCAGCCCACTTGTAGTCGTACCTCCCCATAGCCATTACCTGTTGTAACCCCCACATAGCCCAGTACCAGTCCTAACCCCCCCCAGCCCATTACCAGTCCTAATGCCCCCCACAGCCCATTACCAGTCCTAACACCCCCCATCAGCCCATTTCCAGTCTTAGCCCACCGCCCCATAGCCCGTTTCCAGTCCTAATCCCCCCATCAGCCCACTTGTAGTCGTAGCCCCCCATAGCCCATTACCTGTCATAACTTCCCCCATCAGCCCATTTCCAGTCTTAGCCCCTCCATAGTCTATTACCTGCCCTAACCCCCCATAGCCTATTCCCAGTCTGAACCCCCCCCCATCAGCCCACTTCCAGTCCGAACCCCCTATAGCCCATTTCCAGTCCTAACCCTCCCCATCAGCCCATTTCCATTCCGTACCCCCCCTCCCTCCCTCCCCATCAGCCCATTTACAGTCCTTACCTCCCTCCCTCCCTCCCCATCAGCCCATTTACAGTACTTACCCCCCCTCCCTCCCTCCCTCCCCCCCATCAGCCCATTTACAGTACTTACCCCCCCTCCCTCCCTCCCTCCCCCCCCATCAGCCCATTTACAGTCCTTACCCCCCCGCCCTCCCTCCCCCCTCCCCATCAGCCCATTTAAAGTCCTTTCCCCCGCTCCCTCCCTCCCCATCAGCCCATTTACAGTCCTTACCCCCCCTCCCTCCCCATCAGCCCATTTACAGTCCTTACCCCCCTCCCTCCCTCCCCATCAGCCCATTTACAGTCCTTACCACCCCCCCTCCCTCACCCCCCCCCATCAGCCCATTTACATTCCTTACCACACCCCCCCCCTCCCTCCCCAACAGCCCATTTACAGTCCTTACCACCCCCCCCCCCCCCATCAGCCCAGCTAAGTTAAAAAAAAAACAACAACCAGAAACCGGCTGCTGCTGCCGCTGCCGCTGCCACCGTAGAATGGAGAATCCCATGGGGCCCCCCTGTCCTGCAGTCTTCTATGCGGCCTCAGCGCGGGCTTTTCAGAGCCGCGCGAAGGGAGAGTTTCCCTTTCTCGCGGCTCTGTTAATCCCGCCGCGGGGCTGATGGGATTTCCCATCAGCCCCGCGGCGTGATTAACAGAGCTGCGAGAGGAGAAGCTCTCTCTCTTCGCGCAGCTCTGACAGCCGACGGAGGCCGCATAGAAGACTGCAGGACAGGGGGGCCCCGCGGGATTCTCCATTCTGCCGCTGCCACGGCGGCAGCGGCAGCAGCAGCCGGTTTCTGGGTTTTTTTTTTTTAAACTTAGCTGGGCTGATGGGGGGGGGGGGGTGGTAAGGACTGTAAATGGGCCCCGCGGGATTCTCCATTCTGCTGCTGCCACGGCGGCAGCGGCAGCCGCAGCCGGTTTATGATTTTTTAAAACTTTGGGATGCAAGATGTTTTTTGCGCGGGGTCCCCTGAAACGCGGGGCCCTGTGCAAAAAACATTCTTGCTCAATGGACGGGCCGGCCCTGGGTGTTGCAGTGTTACAGTGACACAGTGATAGCATTCTACAAGGCAGGGCATATTTGCAAAATATTCTAGATTACTGTACAAATGTGCTATGGCCAGATAAGTACAACAGACTGGCTTGTTTTAGCTAAGTATTCTCAAGATGGGCAGTAGTACACAGCTTTGGAGGGCCAGCTTCTGATATCCAAAAAAATGCAGATAGAATTCTTTGCTGGTGCTGCGTTACCCCATTACCAGTTCCTTTAGGTTTTCATATCACTTCTTATTTATTGATTTCATATGTAGCAATCCTATTACCACAAAAGATGTATTTGGGACTGGCCAACAGTAGCCTCCTTGGTAGAGATAAATGTTTCGGCTGCATTTCAATCTGGGAGCCCCTCAGTCTTTCCATGTGATCTTTCTGGCAGCACAATAGAAAGTAGGCTCTTGCTATCAAATTCTCTTGGACAAACTTGTATGCTCCTTCATGCACATCTCTAATGGGCTTATTTCCCCCTGAAACTCTGACTCTAAATCCCCTTGGTACTTCTTTGCCAATGCTCAGAAGATATGGGATCTTCATACCAATAATGGGACCATTTTACCTCACTCCTGATGCCTTGGGATTCTCCTTCTAATGTTGGTTCCACTTTGCCCTATCACAGAGTCTTTGGGGTATGTTTACTAAACTGCGCTAATGTGTGCTACTGTGCGCTAATGTGCTGAAATTGTGAAAAAAATGCTTAGCTTTAGGGAACGACGTTTAAAGCTAAGCATTTTTTTCACAATTTCATTATAAATCATAAATAATTAATAACAAATGTCATCTGGGAGGAGGCTGCAATAGGGTGGTCCTTGATGTTACAAATTTGGGCAAATAATCAGTATGCTGCTGTGAGCCCGATGATACTGAGACCACGCAACCTCCTATGAAGAAGTTGGTAATTGAGTTTTTAGGATTGTAACACAATCAGTCAGGAGTTTGACTAGCACTGCTTTCAAGTTATAGTACAGAGTACATTGCCTCCCATTAGGTTGTGACTATCTACATGCTGAGTAATTTTATTCTTTATGATCGTTTCTACCATTTTTCCTGGAACTGACATCAGGCTCACCGGTCTGTAGTTTCCCAGATCACCCCTGGAACCCTTTTTAAAAATTGGTGTTACATTGGCGATCCTCCAATCTTCAAGTATTAGAGATGATTTTAATGATAGTTCACAGATTACTGATAGCAGGTCTGCAATCTCATATTTCAGTTCTTTCAACACCCTTGGATGTGTACCATCCGGCCCAGGTGGTTTGCTACTCTTCAGTTTATCTAATAGTTGTAAGACATCTTCCCGATGTATCGATATTTCCTTCAATTCTTCCACACCTTTAAATACCACTTCAGTCATGGGTAACATCCCTACATCTTCCTCAGTAAAGACCGAAGCAAAGAATTCATTCAGTCATCCGCTATCGCCTTGTCGCCTCTTAGTGCTCCTTTAACCCCTTTATCATCTAATGGACCAACTGACTCTCTCACAGGTTTTTTGCTACAAATGTACTTGAAAAGGTCTTTATTTCGCGTCTTTGCTTCCGCAGCAAGCTTCTTCTCAAATTCTCTCTTTGCCTGCCTTATCAATGCCTTGCATTTGACTTTCCAGTGCTTGTGCTGTTTCCAGGTTTCGTCGTTTGGCTCTTTTTTCCATTTCCTGAAAGATGCTTTTTTGGCAACAACAGCCTCTCTGAACTCACCTTTAAACCATGCTGGCAGTTTTTTGGATTTCCTTCCACTTTTCTTAAAGCGTGGAATACAGCTGGTCTGGGCTTCCAAGATAGTATTTTTCAACAACACCCAAGCTTGATGTACGTCTTTAACCTTTGCAACTGCTCCTTTTAGTTTTTTCTTAACTGTTTTCCTCATTTTATCATAGTCTCCCTTTCGAAAGTTAAAAGGTAGTACTGTGGATTTCCTTACTATCCCTCCTCCACTAATTAAATCAAAGGTGATCACGCTATGATCACTATTGCCAAGTGGCCCCAACACCCTTATCTCTTGCACTAGATCTGGTGTTCCACTAAGGACTAGGTCTAATATGGCTTCCCCTCTGGTCGGTTCGTGAACCAGCTGCTCCAAGAAGCAGTCATTTATTTCATCTAGGAACTTTATCTCCCTAGCATGTCCTGACGTGACACTGACCCAGTCGATACCAGGGTAATTGAAACCACCCATTATTATTACTGCACTGTAACTTTTGTTAGCTTCCTTGATTTCTTTGAGCATTTCATCATCTATTTGGTCATTCTGGCCAGGTGCTCGATAGTACTCCCAACTGCCATTGCCTTCCCCCTTTTATATGGAATTTCAATCCATATAGATTCTACAGCAGATTTTGTTTCCTGCAAAACTTTAATCCTTTCTGAGTCAATGCCCTCTCTAACATAGAGAGCTACCCCTCCACCAATTTGATCAGCTCTATCATTACGATATAGTTTGTACCCAGGTATCACAGTGTCCCACTGGTTGTCCTCCTTCCACCATGTCTCTGATATTCCAATCATATCTAACCTTTCATTTAGTGCTATATATTCTAACTCTCCCATCTTATTCTTTAGACTTCTAGCATTTGCATACAAGCATTTTAGAGAATGTATTTTATTCATGTTAATTTGGCTATTGTTAGACGTGGGTAAATTGGGATCTTTAAGCTCTGTCTGCTCCATACTTGAGGGCATTTGGGCTACTTTACTCTTTTGTGGAACCTCTCTGCTTTTGGTAGTATCCTTCAAGGATACATTCTTCCGAACCATCCGCTCTTGGGCAACTGTTGGCTTTCCCCTAATATCTAGTTTAAAAGCTGCTCTATCTCCTTTTTAAAGGTTAATGCCAGCAGCCTGGTTCCATCCCGGTTAAGGTGAAGCCCATCCCTTCGGAAGAGCCCCTCCTTTCCCCAGAATGTTCCCCAGTTCCTAACAAATCCAAAACCCTCATCTCTGCACCATTGTCTCATCCACGCATTGAGACTCCGGCGCTCTGCCTGCCTTTTGGGTCCTGTGCGTGGAACAGGAAGCATTTCGGAGAATGCTACCATGGAAGTTCTGGATTTCAACTTCCTACCTAAAAGCCTAAATTTTGCCTCCAGAACCTCCCTACCACATTTTCCTATGTCATTGGTACCGACATGTACCAAGACAGCAGACTCCTCCCCAACACTATCTAAGACCTTATCTAGGTGGCGCGTGAGGTCCGCTATCTTCGCACCAGGCAGGCATGTTATCAGGCGATCCTCACGTCCACCAGCCACCCAGCTATCTACATGCCTAATGATCGAATCACCAACTATAACGGCTGTCCTAACCCTTCCCTCATGGTCACATGGCCCTGGAGAAACTTCCTCGGTGCAAGAGGGTTTTACATCACCTGGAGGACAGGTCCTAGTTACAGGATCACTTCCTGCCACACCAGGGTGATGCTCTCCTGTCACGTGACCTCTCTCCTCCATGGCAACAGGGGTGCTGCCAGACTGGAGGTGGGACTTCAGGACTATATCCCTGTAGGTCTCGTCTATGTATCTCTCTGTCTGTCTTATGTTTTCCAAGTCTGCTACTTTAGCCTCTAGAGAACGGACTTGTTCCCTGAGAGCAAAGAGCTCCTTGCACCTAGTGCACACGTAAGACCTCTCACCAACTGGGAGAAAATCATACATGTGACACTCAATGCAAAAGACTGGAAAGCCCCCATCCCGCTGCTGGACTGCTGTCTGCATCTTAGTTTTAAGTTTGTGTCTAGATCTTTAAGTTCTTACTTACTAGGGGTTGCTATGGGTATTTATACCAATAAAACTGTACCTAATACGTTTAATATACCTTGTTCACCTGAAGCTTAATTAATCTCAGGTCCTTAGTGTATGACTGATTTGGGTAATGAGCTTCACCTGAAAGCACCTCCTGTCTTTTAAGATGTGTAAGTACCTATAAAGCTACGATTATCCCAGGGGAGGGAGGGAACACTTATTAAAAGAGGGCTGCTACACAGTACCCTGTCTTGTGCTGCTGAGGTAAGCTAAATTCTGATTTGATTTAAATTATAGCTCTTAGCTGCTGCTAGGCTCTAACTTCTTATGAAATTTAAACTACAAGCTCTCTGCTGGGTTCTAAATTTAACCAGAAAGCTCTCTTCTGTGTTTTAAAACTAAAAGTACTTTTCTGATGCTAGGCCCTGAGTGACTATTAAATGTACACTACAAGCTCTCTGCTGGGTTCCAAATGTAACCAGAAAGCTCTCTTTTGTGTGTTAAATTTAAACTAAAAGTACTTTGCTGTTACTTGGCCCTGAGTGACTATTAAATTTAAACTACAAGCTCTCTGTTGGGTATGAAATGTAACCAGAAAGTTCTCCTCTGTGTTTTAAATTCAAACTTTAATTGCTGCTACTATGCCCTAACTGATCCAACAAAAAACAGTGGGTTCACAGATTAAGTAGCTTTAATACAAAGAATTCTTTTTAGAAAATTACCAGAAGTATATACTCACAGTTGCAGATTTCTCTCCAGAAGTAACAGTCCCCCTTTCTAGTCCTTCAAGGCGGCACATGCTGTGGTGAAGCCGGGGCACAGTGCCGACCAGGCAGATGCCTAGGTGGCACACAGGAATGCTGAAACTGTACAGCAGCCAGCCAGCAACTGATGAGGGCCAAACATGGGCATGATTGTGCGTCCCACAGTGTCACAGGGGATAGTACCCAGCAGGTACCCCCAAGGGCACAGAACAGCGGCAGGCGGTGCTTGGGGGGAAGCGTGGACATCTATGCAGGCACCCCTACCCCAGAACATGCACCATAGGCAGCCGCCTACCCGCACACAGGATGGCCTGAGACTGCATACCACCAGCACCACCAGCAGAAGGGCATGTCAGCAAAGTGGCAGAGGGGCACTGGTGTTGGAGGGGGCAGTGGCAGCTGCCCACAGCAGTCCAGGCCCAGTCCTGTGTAGGTGGGTGCCGTCCACTGCAACAGACAGGCTCTGTCGGATGTACAGTCATGGACTCCCCAGGGAATGCAGCATATCTGTGGCAACACAGTGGCGCAGAGCACACAGTGTGTCCAAGAGCAGAAGGTCACAGGTTCAAGTCCCAGCTGTGGCTCCTGCCAACCCAGTCCCCATATTTTACCCATGAAGAAAACATGGTAGGAAAGACTGAACCTTTATTGCTGAGAACATAAGCATGGGTCAAACACCTATATTTTACCCCACACAGCACAAACACCATAAAAATGCGCATGACCTACGGCAGAATCCCCCAAATGCAGTCCAGGAGGGCCACAAATCCATCAGGGTCTATGCTGTCTCCAATCTAAGGATGGAGCGGTACTGACGGCAGAGGTGGCAGCGGCTGGTGCCCACAGCAGACCATGGCCTAGCCCTGTCCAGGTGGGTGCCGTGCACTGCAACAAACAGGCCCTGTCGGATGTACATTCATGGACTCCCCAGGGAATGCAGCATATCTGTGGCAACACGGTGGTGCAGTGCACACAGACAGTGTGTCCAAGAGCAGAAGGTCACAGGTTCAAATCCTAGCTGTGGCTCCTGCCAATACATTCCCCATATTTTTCCCACTAAAAACACATGTAGTAAAGACTGAACCTTTGCTGCCCAGAACCAAAGTGTGGGTGAAATGCTCATATTTTACCTTAAACAGCACACACCACATAAACATGTGCATTACCTACAGCAGAGTCCCCCAAATGCAGTCCTGGAGGGTGACAAATCATTCAGGTTTTATGCTGTCTCCAATATAAGGTCATGTCAGCATGGTGGCGGAGGGGTACCGGTGGCAGAGGGGGCAGTGGCAGCTGCCCAGAGCAGACCATGGCTTAGCCCTGTGTAGGTGGGTGCCATGCACTGCAACAGACAGGCTCTGTCTGACACACAACCATGGTATCTCCAGGGACTGCACCATTTCTGTGACCACAGTGTGGTGTGGTGAACACAGCCAGTGTGTTATGGAGCAGAAGGTCATAAGTTCACATCCCAGCTGGGGCTACTGCCAATCCAGTCCCCATATTTTAACCATCACTAAACCGTGAAAGTACAGACGAACCTTTTTTGCAGAGAACATAAGCATGGTTCAAATGCCTATATGTTACCCTACAGAGCACAGACACCAGAAACATGCACATTACCTAGAGCACAGTCCCCCAAATGCAGTCCTGGAGGGCCACAAATCATTCACGTGTCATGCTGTCTCCAATATAAGGACATGTCAGCATGGTGGCGGAGGGTTACTGGTGTTGGAGGGGGCAGTGGCTGCTGCCCACAGCATACCATGGCCTAGCCCTCTTCACGTGGGTGCCGTGCACTGCGACAGGGCCTGTCGGACGAACAGCCAAGGACTCCCCTGGGAATGCATTGCTTCTGTGCCAAGATGGTGGTGCAGCACACACTGCCAGTGCCTTCAGGAGCAGAAAGTCACAGGTTCAAATCCAAGCTGTCGGCCCTGCCAACCCAGTCCCCACATTTTACCCACCACACAAATGTGGTAATACAGACAGAACCTTTAGTGCAGATAACGTAAAGATGCTCAATACATCTATATTTTACCCTACAGAGCACAGACATCAGAAACATGTGCATTACCTAGAGCACAGTCCCCCAAATGCAGTCCTGGAGGGCCACAAATCATTCACGTTATATGCTGTTTCTAATAAAGATGCGTGTGGTTCATTTCCATGCACCGCCCCCATGGTATGCAGATGTATCTCATGCATATTCATTAGGGACAGCAGGAAAACATGAACAGTGTATGGCCCACCAGGACTGGAGTTGGGGACTTCTGCCCTAGAGCAGCGGCCAACAGGAGCAGAAAGAACCACACCCACAGGCTTCATTATCCAAAGCCTCATGGACAGGCAGGATATCGGGCCTTGCGTACATCTCACAATACTAGTACGTGCAGACCTTAGCAATGCCACCCTAAACCTGGGAATACAGTACACATATATCACAATGTTGCTATGATTACTAGCAGATAGCAATTCCTAACTTAAGCACAATCTGCTCATTGAGCTGTATCATACCAATATCTCTGATGTCTGTGGAGTGTGTTTCAGGTCTGGTGTCTGACAGTGTTCACCACCCTGGGGAGTGACCCCAACAGTATCGCATACCATAGCCATGCCTGCGCTGTGTCCAGGACTGTTGAGTTGGCCTGGACTGCAAAAACTATCTATAGTAGCACTATGCTGGCATAGGTGTGGGAGTGTGTGTCTGTCCATCCAGTGTGTGCTGGTTGCAACACCTTACTCAGTCCACACTGTTTGCAATGTGTCCAGTGTTAGCTTACCAATGTGCATAATGAGGAGCAAGGTACTGTGAGTATAGCTCGGATAGGGTGGCCTGGGCAGGATGCATGAGCACAGGGCATAGGGCAATGGCTGGGACATTGTAGTGGCCGGCCATCAGCTGCATGGACAGGGTGGCCCCTGCATGTCCTCCTGGGAGGTCACTCTCACCCTGACTTAGCAGTCACCATGGCATGGCTAGGTCTCCCATAGTGCTAGCAGCATCTCTCTCAAGTGATATCTATGGGTTGCCTTTTGGGGCCCAATCACTAACCTATCCGCTTGGTGGGTGTGCTGACATCCCAGTTTTGGGTGCACACATTTCCTCCAGTAATATGCACTATGGACTAGCTAGCAGACTGGTTGCAGTTAGTATGTGTAAGGCTGGAACACCTTGCAGGGTGCAGCGGCTGCAGATTCAGTGTGCTCGCTGCTGGAGAATGTCAGATAGTGGTGGTGGGCAGCTGAGCATTTCCAGGCCTCCTGTCTGTCTGCTATCACCATATGGATGTGTACAGAAATGCATGGACTGCCCTGTATGTTTGTCCCCCGGCTCGACCTAGGTTGATAGTCCCCTCCACCAGCACCATTGCAGTGATTTGGAATGTGGATCTGTTGGTGGGAGATCCTGAGCTCTAGAGGGCAGTTTGGGTGGTACTACATAATTTGCCTATGGGTCCAAACAGCCTGCCCTGCCCGCCGCCCTGCCCCCCCCCCCCCCCCGTACCAGTATACTCTTGGTCCCCTCAGCCTGCAACCTTGAAATCATCACTGCTGTCAATCTAACACAAAGTCAAAAAGTATTGTTCCTTTCTCTACGAGTTCTCCTCATCCCTCTCCGCTTAGATTACTGCAACCTACTTTTCAAGGGTCTGCTGCTGAATGATCTCGCTTCAGCTGCATTACTTATAATCCTCTGATACCCTTCCAATTAAATAACCTCTATTCTCTAATCATTACATTGACTCCCCCCCCCCCCCAGCACAAAATTCTAACTGCTTGTATTCATCTACAGATGCAATCCTTCTGCAACACCTCGTCATTTTTTGTCTTTTCCACACCACCCCCTCCCAAAGCTTCACCCAGCTGGTAATGTTCTTCTCTCCCACCACTAAATCTTGACTCCTTGGCTTACATAGAAACATGGGACCCAATATTCAAAAAGATGCAACCAGTTAGCATGACAAACCTCTAACTACAATCCAGAAAAGTATCTTCATAACTTAGAACAGTTGAAAAATACCAGATATTCAGTGGCAGCCCCTAGCCAGATACTGCTGCCGAACAGCAAGTTTATTTTGCCCGCGGTGGCCAGTGTTTAAAGAAACTACTGGCCACCACAGCTGAATATTGACCCAATAGAGCCTATTATTTCAAAGCATTTAAGTGCTGCTGGCGAGGTCTATCTGTTATGTCCTCCCCCTTCACAGTGGCAATGGCCCCCCTCCAGCTCTTCCTTGGAAGCAAGCCTGGTTCTATGGATCCGAAGACCTGTGGCACCCATAGAGACCCCTGATTTCCCCCCAACCCCTAGAAAGCAACCCTTCCAACCATTCCATAGAGCAAAGGGCATGGAATTGGAGCCTTTCCAACCTCTCCCTGATCTGTACTCCCAGTGGCCTACAGGTCCAATGGTGTTTGGGTGGAAGCGGTACCCCCTCATTCCTGCCCCATCTCTGGCGGCCAGTAAAATTGTGCCAACCTCATGGAGCTGCTCCCTAGTGGTAAGACATGAACGTCAACATCTTACCTTCTCTTTTCCCCAATCCCGCCTCTCCCATATTTACCATTAAATGCACAATAATGCAGCAATTTTCTGTGCTATCTGCATTTCCCCTGTGACATCTGTTAATGCCCGATAGCACATACTATCTGTGGCATTGACAGATACTGCAGCTTAGTAAACATGACCAGCATCTATCCAGATACTGGCACTGACTATGTCTATTTTATTTAGCTGTTGCAGCCAGAATTTTAAAAAAATAATGGCAGATAAAGACCATACAGTCTCTATCCAGTTTGCCTATCCATACCATTTACTAATCTCTACTATCCTTTCTTCATCCTCAGGGATCCACTCTGCTTGTCCAATGAGTTCTTAAAATCAGATACAGTCCCTCATGTGCACCACCTCCGCTGAGAATCTGTTCCACCCATCTACCATCCTTTTCATACAGAAATATTTCCTTAGATAATGATTGAGTCTACCCTCTTTCACCGTCATCCTAGGTCTTCCAGATCTTCCTTTCAATTTAAAGAGGCCCAATTGCTGTGTCAAGCAAGTGGAATAGCCGTCCAGACCCTTTACGCCATGCTACCTGTTTTGCCAGATTCAAAGCCATCCTAAAAATCTCTCCTTCTGAGTTCACTTTTAAAGCATGAATCTGAATGCTCCTATAGACTCTCAAAGGGCTTCGCTCTTTGCGGCTGGCCTCACTGTTTTAATTCTGAGATTACCCCCTTTATGTTCCATCTTTTGTCTCTGTTTCTTCTCTGTTGGTCTGTTTGTTCTTATTAGCTTGTACACTTCAAGGAATTGGGGTTATTTCAGTCTGTAATGTACTGCATACCTGATAGTATTATAGAAATAGCAGCAATAATAAGAATCATTTTATTTTTCATATCTGCAGCTGTCTTTTGTGCACAAGATCTAGTCAATAGTGACTTGTAAATTCAAGGTACATTAATAGCTATTAAAGATCTGAAAAGGAGAAGTGAAAATTATCCGCTGTTATGTTCATGTTGCATCAGTCAAACTAATTGCACTCATATTGTTACTCACCAATCCAAATTGATTTTAGGCTTTGTTTGCACATTACAGGTCACTAAATTAAAAAAAAAAGATCTGATGAAAGATAAATGTTAAAGTCTTATAAATCACATTTTGAGTTCATGTATTTGATACCAGCACTGTGTTATTAATCCGGGGATTTGCTGGATCCTTATTGCATTCTGAGATAAGGACGTGCATTCCTTATGAAGCAAAATGAAAAACAAAGCAGGTTTGCTTTGCTTCATTTCCAAATATAATTTTAAAAACAGAACAAAATGTGAGTCTATTTGTTTCCTTTTTAGCATGCACAATTTGCAAACTGAGCACGTCATTTCAAATAATGCACACTAAAAATGAAACACAACAAAAGACATTTGAACAAAACAAAAGCTATAATAATCTAGTAAATTTCACTTACACAGGGTTTGTGATTGAAATTTTTGGACACTTAAAAATATACTTATGCATTATGGGTACTCCTCTATCATGCTACATTTCCATAAGAAGTACAAAATTAGAGGAGAAAATAGGATATAGTCACCTCAAGGAGAGCAATAATTTAAATGATACCTGTTTTGTAAAAGTTTAGATTCACTTATCTTGTAATACAACTGGAAGCTAAGCAAATTCATCAATAGCTCAAGCAGCTTTAATAAAAGACATCCACTGGAAGTTGGGAAGCAGACTATATAATCTTGCACACTGAGTAATAACTTGGCCCTTCAGCACAGCATCATTCCTTCACCATTTCACCCTTTCCTTGAACTGCCCGTAGCGTGGCCGTTTTTGCATTCTATGGTCTATGGAAACTGCATGCTCTGGGCTTTTTTTTCTGCCATTAATCTTTGATGCATTACTGTTACCAGCCATGGACACCCAAGCCTAATGACTCCCAGTAGCATCAGCAAGTTCTCTTTTGTGCCAGTAACATTTTAAAATTAGAAAATAAACAGACTTGCAGCTAACGCTGTTTACATGTATGACTGCCAATGAAACTGCTCGGAGCATGGTTAATATGGGATATAAGAAACTTTGCAGTCAAATTGTTGCTGAATATCACTTCCATGCAAGCATGGGGAAATCATAGCTTCTTAAAAAAGGATCAGTTTTGCCTCCAGGAAGATGACATTTTGTATTGTGGACAAATTACAGCAGTGAGTGTGAGCTAATCTTTTGACATTCATACTACCAATAGGCAACTTTGATGTTTCTTTTTAGAATTTTGCTGGAAACTATGGCCAGCTGGCTAGCTAGATTTTTGCTTTGCAAATACAAATAAAAACGTATGCATATCTCTAACAATTACAGTAAAAGAATGAGCAAGATGTTCCCCAGTATGACAGTATCTCAGATATTACAGCTGGTTTGGACTGTAGTGTTTAATTCATTTTCATGCATTAGTACAATCAACAAAAATTGGAATTTTTGGTTTGTCCCAGCATCAACTAACCAAGCACACATACTTGGAAATTTTTCAGAAATCACCATTCATGACCTTTGTTTTCATCATGCGTGCATGCACACCAACACACTGCAGCCAATCTGGGAGAGGGAGGAGTTTGAGGCGCAATCACCAATGGCCAGCACAAGGCACTTCAGCCAATCCTGCTTCAAAGGCTTGACAGGCAGCCAGAGAAACAGAAACCTATGCCTGCCTGACTTCTGCAAATCTCAGGGCTACAACACACATGGTGGTCAATTCTGATCGGGGCACATCCGGGTTGTTCGGACATCCAAAATGTGGATGGGTCACATTTGAACCCGATTCTGCAACCCTGAGAGCTATACATTCCCGCGGTTGCAGAATCAGGGCACTTGGACAGGCTAGGTGGGCCCCGATTCAGTCGCACGGGACATCCCGCTACCTACCAGGCCAGCCCTTCCCATGCTCCTGCTGGAGCACCGCTGTTGTGGCATCTCATTGCCATGGCACTGGGATGCCACACAGGAGCGCTGCCAGGCCAGACACCCTCCTGCACTCCTTTCCATGCCACCCAGCCCTTGGCTGGGGCAGCCAGGGCCAGAATTGGGTGGCAGGGCCTTTACTGTAGCCACTCTGCCACTTACCATGTCCTGCACACCCCAATCACCTCTGCCCATGGGACTTATTCCACCTTCAAAGTAGTCCCATGTCCATCCTAGCCTCCCTGGACGTACACGGCCGTGATCTGAATCGGCCTTGTATGTCAAGGTTGTGTGCCCGACCCCTGATCCGCCCATGCTCCACTTCTGGCCAACCCTCTCCCACCCCCCTCCAGTGCTCCCTGCACAAAGCCGCTGTAAATGCAGGGAGCTCTATCACCGGCATACAGTCCCTGCGAATAGCGGGGGTTGAACGTCCAAACTGAACGTTCATCCCCACTATTCACAGGGCAGAATGTCCCCCATAGTGAACACAAGAATAAGCAATTATTTGGACTGTGATTTTCTGAGGGCTAGGTAGGTGTGTGGATGAGGGTTTTAACATGCTAAGGGTGGGATGTGGGTTGTACTGCGGTGTACTCTCAGAGCCCTCACATGTTAGGAACATGGGTGGCTAATATGGGAATACTTCTCTCCCAGGAACACCAATTACACAGGTACACTACCAAAAAACTGCCTCCAGTTTTGCAACTAATTCCTATAGATTTTGGGGTGCTGAATCCAGGAAAAATAGCCAAAATGTTCCATCACGTCACGTTTTCTTGAAAAATTAGATTTCTTACCCATATAAGGAATGTTCACATAATTTCTTTTTAGCCGACTGCAGTTTATTTTCTTGGCCCAAAATAGAGGTTGTAATGGTTAACTAACTAGAAACACTCCCTCATGATATTTTAGAGCGTTTTGTATTCATTTTATACATTAACAGGACAATTGGGAGGCGGGGGGCTAAATCCAGTACTCGCGCTGGCGCATGTTCTTTCCTGTTCGCCTCGCCTCGTTCGCTCGCTCAAACACGGTGGTTGCGACATGAACGTTCCTGTCAAATTTCAGTTTCTTGCAAGTTCATTATTACCTTTTGTTTGCTCAGTCGTAATCCAGCTTTATTCCGAAGTGGTTCACTACAGTTGTAGTTTGCAGTGCTGTGTATTTGTGATGGCTCACAGAGCCAGAGGTTGCGTCAACTCTCCGGACAGTTTTTGTTTTATTTGTGGGGAATATACCGTGAAAAAGCGGCAGAGGAACATTTCTGCATTTATTTAAAAAGTATATTACCAATCTATATCAGTTCAGGAAGGCTCTCAAAACATACCTTTTCTGCCAATATTTCCCAGACAGCAACTGAACTAGATATCCCCTCCAAGAAATGACCCAATCTAGAAATGCCCTCACACTGCAGTGTAGATAGTTCATGTATATAGTTAACCCAGTTATCCAAGTTTGTACTCCTGTTCAATGTAAAACCTGACAGTTTGTCGTTATGGTCGTTTTGTTATGATGTAAACCGCGCTGATTCTAAATAGCGCGGTATATAAGAAACTGTAATAAATAAATAATAATAAATAAAATTTCGCCTATTTTGGTTTGAAGTTAGGCGATCAAGACAAACCGTGGGCTCCTCACAAAGTGTGCAAGACATGTGAGGAAGATCTACGCTTATGGATGAAAGGTAAAAAACAAGCATTTCGTTTCGGAATACCTATGATGTGGCGTGAACAAAGAGACCACAGCAGTGACTGCTATTTTTGCTCTTGCATTGTGAAGGGATACAACTTAAAAAATAAGAACGTAATAAGTTACCCCAACCTTCCCTCAGCAATTAGGCCTATGCCTCATAGCAACGAAGTACCTGTGCCTGAACCACCAAAATCTTTGGATCATATTTGTGTGGACGGTTCTGATCATGATGAGACTCATCAGATGGCTTTTCCCGATGAGTCCAGTACTTCCGAGTTTGAAACTGAACCAGATCCGAAACCTGAACTTTTCTCTCAAGCTGAATTGAATGATTTAGTCTGGGATTTAGGACTCCCAAAAGATGCTGCCCAACTGCTAGGTTCTCGGCTTAAACAGAAAAATCTATTGTCACCAGGAACAACTTTTTATTGGTACCGCAAACCGCGAGACACAATTTTTGAAGTATTTCAGCAAAGAGGAAGATTTGGTATTTTGCAACGATATATACGGAGTGATGGAAAAGTTTAAACTCAAGTATGATCCTGCTGAATGGCGGCTGTTCATTGATTCGTCAAAAGACAGCATAAAAGGTGTTCTTCATAATGGCAACACATTCGCTTCAGTTCCTATTGCTCACTCTGTTATTCTCCAAGAAAAATACGAGAATTTGGCCCTGATTCTTCAGAAGATTCGTTATGATGAGCAGGGGCGGCCCAAGGGGGGTGCGGGGCCATGTGCGGAGACTCGGTGCGGGGCCTCATTTGCATAAGTGGCCTTATTTGCATACATATTTGCATAATGTTACCAAACACTAACTTTTAGTAAACATGTCTCTTAATGAGTGTATGGATAAAGAAAGACTAAAAGATTTCTACATTACTATAATCCAGTGCCAACCGCCAGGCACATTAGGAACTACTACAAACACTGCCCATTTAGAACCCATAGCAAACCCGCTGTATCCTGACAGCATTACCAGGACTCACAAAGCACCAGACCCTACCTATCAAAAGGAAACACTGCAAATATTAAACCAGTACATTTCAGAGAATACTGGGGAAAGAGAACAAGTGGCAATGTCAAATAGGAATTACATAAACAGAATACCTCAGCTCAGTTACACATGCAGAACATAGACCATCACCAAACAAGGAATCGCAATTTAGAAACAGGAAGGCAATAATTAAACTGGGAACCCCAAAAGCCAAACTTGGAATGTACAACAACACTGTAGAAATAAAACTATAAATCAATTTCCTCTTGTACCAAACAAAGCGCAGACGTTAATGATGCACATTTCCCAGAGCTTTCATATTCCAGTTAATAAATTCAAAATAAAGAGATATTTCTACCTTTTGTGCATTTTTTTTCAGTTGCAATTGCTCCAGCCACTTTCTTCTGGTTTCTTCATGTTTTCTGCTAACTCTCCATCGTCTGCTGTCCATTTGTCCTTTCTTCTCTCTTCTAGTTTTCTTTCCATCCTCTCTCTCTACATCTGCTTTAACATACTAATCTTTCTCCTTTTGCTCTTTCCTCATTCTTCTTTCATCCACACAAATTTTACCCCTCCATCCTCAATCCCCACTTACTCTCCCAATACCCGGCCAATTGTAGATTTTTCATCCCTCCCACACAAAATATTTTTCCCCTCTCCATTTTACTCTCCCAGCCCCATCCCATTCTAATCCTCCCCCAACATCAGCTCCCTTCTAGTTCCAGTCTCACCCAGCATCCATTCCCTTCTAGTCCCTGCATCAGCCCATTTCCAGTCCTAGCTCCCCCATCCATTTTCAGTCTGAGTCCCTTCATCAGCTCATTTCCAATCCTAGCACCCCCATCAGCCCATTTCTAGTCATTTCCTAGCCCCACCATCAGCCCATGTCAAATCCTAGCTCCCCTCCACTCAGCCCAATTCCAGTCCAAGCCCCCCCATGAGCCTACTTCCAGTTCTAGCCCCTCCATGAGTCCATTTCAATTCAAGCCCCCAGCACAGCCCATTTCCAATCTTAGCTCCCCCCAACAGCCCATTTCCAGTCCTATCCTAGCTGCTCCATCAGCCCATTTTCAGTCCTAGCTCCCTTCCCTCACAGCCCATTTCCATTCCAAGCTCCCTCCCCATCAGCTATTTGCAGTTCAAGCCTCCCCGTCCACTCAGTCCATTTCCAGTCATAGCAATCCCCCAACCCATTACCAGTCCTAGCCCCCCATCAACCCATTTTCAGTTTAAGCCCCCCCTATAACCCATTACCAGTCCTAACCCCCCCATCAGCCCACTTCCAGTCAGCCCCCCATAGCCCATTGCCAGTCCTAACCCCCCCATCAGCCCACAGCCCATTACCAGTCCTAACCACATCAGCCCACCAAAAGTCCTAACCCCTCCCCATCAGCCCATTTCCTGTCCTAGCGCCCCCATAGCCCATTAGCAGTCCTAACCCCCCCATAGCCCATTAGCAATCCTAACCCCCCATCACCCTATTTCCAGACAGCCCCCATCAGCCCACAGCCCATTACCAGTCTTAACAACCCCCCCCAGCCCAATTCCAGTCCTATCCACCCTCAACCCATTTCCAGTCAGCCTCCATCAACCCCCAGCCCATTTCCAGTCCTAACCCCCCATCTCCCCTTTTCCAGTACTAACCCCCCCATCACCCCATTTCCAGACAGCCTCCATCAGCCCCCAGCCCATTACCAGTCTCAACCCCCCCCAGCCCATTTCCAGTCCTACCCCCCAGACCATTTCCAGTCCTAACCCCCCTCACCCCATTTCCAGACAGCCTCCATCAGCCCCCAGCCCATTACCAGTCTTAACCCCCCCCCAGCCCATTTCCAGTCCTACCCCCCAGACCATTTCCAGTCAGCCTCCATCAGCCCCAGCCCATTTCCAGTCCTAACACACCCCCCCCAGCCCATTTCCAGTCCTAACACCCCACCACCCCATTTCCAGACAGCCCCCCTCAGCCCCCCATCCCATTACCAGGCTTAACCCCCCCTCCCCTTCCCTTCCCTTCCCTTCCCTTCCGGCAAATTAAAAAAAAAAACCTGGCTCTAGCTGCTGCCGCTGCCGCGTCCGTCGCAGCAGCGGCAGAATGGAGTGTCCCGCGGGGCCCCCTCTCCTCGTTGAGCCCTCTGCAAGGGCTTTCAGATTCGCGAAGGGAGAGTGCTCCCTCGCGTCTCTGTAAAGCCCGCAGGGGCTAATGGGAAATTTCCCATCAGCCCCTCGCGTCTAAAGGGGCAGATGGGAAATTTCCCATTAGCCCCTGCGGGCTTTACAGAGACGCGAGGGAGCACTCTCCCTTCGCGAATCTGAAAGCCCTTGCAGAGGGCTCAACGAGGAGAAGGGGCCCCGCGGGACACTCCATTCTGCCGCTGCTGCGACGGACGCGGCAGCGGCAGCAGCCAGAGACAGGTTTTTTTTTTTAAAGTAATTTTAAAAAAAAAAGCAGAATGTTCTTTGCGCGGGGCCCCCTGAAACGCGGGGCCCTGTGCAAAAAACATTCTTGCTCAATGGACGGGCCGGCCCTGATGATGAGCATAAGTGGATGATTTGTGGAGACTTTAAAATTCTATCCATGCTATTAGGGCAGCAATCCAGTTTCACCAAATATCCCTGCTTCCTTTGCTTGTGGGATAGCCGGGCCCGCGACCTACACTGGGGGAAAAAAGACTGGCCAATTCGGGAGTATTTGAGACCCGGTGAGAAAAATGTTCTTCATGAGAGCTTGGTACCTCGTGATAAAATTCTATTACCACCTCTCCACATTAAGTTGGGTCTCATTAAGCAATTCATCAAGTCCCTTCCAAAAGATGGTGAGTGCTTTCGGTACCTTTGCTCAAAGTTCCCCCGACTTTCTGAAGCAAAGCTAAAGGAAGGAGTGTTTGTTGGCCCTGATATAAGGAAACTCATTTCAGATGGAGCATTCGCTGAAATGATGTCTGAGAAGGAAAAAGAAGCCTGGGATTCCTTCAAGGATGTTGTTCTCAAATTCTTGGGGAACAGGCGGGATGAGAACTATAAGGATATTGTTGCCAGGATACTCAATGCCTTCAAAGAACAAGGCTGTAACATGAGCCTGAAAGTCCATTTCTTGCACTCCCATGTGAACTACTTTCCCGAAAACTTGGGGGCGTACAGTGAAGAACAAGGTGAAAGGTTTCACCAGGACATCAAGGACGCAGAGAGAAGGTACCAAGGAAGATGGAACACCACTATGATGGCTGATTTCTGCTGGTTGCTGCTGCGGGAAACCCCAGATGAAAAATACGCCAAGCAGCGCACCAAGAGAAGCATTCGGGGGAAGAAGAAACGGGCCCACCAGGAGATTGATTGACCCAAGAATGACTTTAAAATCTAAACTGTGTTGACAAATATCGTGTTTTTACTAAACTTTGAAATAAAAATTTGCTAGTTATTACCACAGTGTCGGATCTCATTTATTAGAATTTTATTTTCACACCATCGGGTGTTTGTCTTCATGTATTGCAATGGTGCGGTTTGCGTTTTCTATTCTTACATACATACCTGTACAACATTTTTTGCACATTTCTTTGCTTTGCTTTGTGTCTAACCTCGCTCTTATATGCTCAATGTTTGTGCACATGTATGTGGCTGTTTTAAGTGCAGACAATTTTGCTACCATCACAGTGTGTTTTGTTGACATTACTCTATTCTTATGTGCTGCCTTGTTACAATTTTCTTTATTCTTATTTGAATAACTACTAAACAATTAGTATAAAGAATTCATCCAAGAAACTTTTATCTCGATCGCACTCAATCTGAAACGTTCACCTCAAACTGCTAACCCAATGTAGCAAAAAAATCTGTACGTGATGGAGCAAATTGATTACCAGATTTGGATTCAGCGCACCAAAAAACGTAAAAATCAATCGAAACATTAGAGGCAGTTTAAAAATTTTTTTTTTAGTGTACCTGTGTTATTTGTGGGGTGGGTGGCCTATATACTTGTCCTATGGGCTGTATCTAGATAGCCGCTGCCCAATAGGTGGGAAGAGTGGCTGCAGAGAACCCCTACCAAATGCACCCCATATCTGTGTGGTGCCTGTTTTGGTGCAGTATCTGTGCAACAGACCACAATGCCCCCACATGAAAGGGATTCCACACTCCCCTTTAGCAAGGACTCAGTACCAGGTGTATGAAGAAAGCAACATCATATGGATACAACTAACCAAAATCAAAGAAACAAATATAAAAATAAATTAATAACCCTACTTGACTTTAGAAAAGCCAAAAAGCTAACCAACAATAAAACTTTCTCACACTTCGCTCCTATACTATGGAATGAATTACCTGATGACCTCAGAGAAATTAATGACCTTCGTGAATTCCGTAAAAACTTAAAAACATACCTCTTTACTACCTACTATGGTTCAGAACCTAACTCCCCTGATCACACTCCAGCTAAGCCTAACTCCCCCATGCATACAGTACTTACATCCAAGAACCAGAGTAACCTCTCACCAATGCAAATTCACACTGACCCAAACTCTAATTTAAACATCACAAACATATTCCTGACCACACAGCTCCTCTAGAGCTTCTGGTTCACCCTAATTGTAAATACTTTGTAATGATTTATTGTTACTGGTACTCGTTTATTCTATGTATATAGTTTGAGTTCTATGTATTGAATATGCTTTTACTGCATTTCAAACTCTGTTATTTGTAAACCGCGCTTGATCTTGGGAAAGCACGGTATAAAAATGTTTATTAAATAAATAAACCGCTAAGGGTCCGTGCCTAGCACACAACATTACTTCCCTACTGCTGCCGCACCCCCTGCAATTACCATGGCAGCTCCACCCCTGGCAAGACAGAAACACACGCAACGGCACGTTAGTCCCCACTACCTGCAGGACTTTACTAAACATGTCCCTGGGTATTTTAGCCATATATGCATGTAAGTGTCCATTTATGCATATAAATAACATGGTCATGATTCTTCACATATCTTCCCTCTGTGGGCATGCACAGGGTTAGAGTTTCGGCAAAGCACAAGGTTACACATGTAAATTATAAAGTAATAAATTTATGTATGATCTTTACAAATTTACATACAGTCATTTACACTAGTCCTAGGAGTGATGTAAGTGATTGCACATTGTATTTCCATGCAATTTGGGCCATTTACATTGTATTTTATAAAATAAAGTATACACATACTTGACTTTATAAAATAAGCATAAAATATGTGCACAAAAATGTGCGGTAACTATGTGGTACTTTATAAACTTACTCTGTGGGGTATGTTTACTAAAACCCCGGTAATGTGCGGGCCGCGCTAGTGTGCGGGTGCCATATAAGGAGTGGGCGTTTCAGGCAGCAAAACCGGGATTAAGCATGCGCTAATGTGCGCGGCGCCCATGTGCGCCCCGCACATTAGCGCATGAGAAAGCTGCGCGGCAAGCATAAGTGGCGCGCTGATGCTCAAGCACAAGAACAGAGCCACAGTACAATGGTTAAGACACTGACCAATGGTGCAGGGATCAGGAATTCAATCCCCCACTGTACCCAATGAAGAAGGCTGACTGAGGCATTACTTTAGGAGGCAGTTTAATATTGGGCAGCATAAGGCGGCGCGCTATAGCTTTAGGAGGCCTTTTAATTTTTATTTTAATTACTACTACTAGCAAACACACTCTCAAAGCATGTTAACATAAGGCCCCCCATAAGGCACATTTTAAAGAGCACTGTCCACCAAGGCACCCTAGAATGTTGCTTATAGGGCGCTTTACAGGGTGCCGTATGAGGTACCGCAAGGTCACAGCAATGTTTTTGATGGCAGCACTGTGCAGTTTAAAGAATGAAAAGCATAAGAAGGTGCGCTGACATACAAGGAGGAGCAGCAGTGGAGCACAATGGTTAAGACACTGACCCATGATGCAGGAGTCATGGGTTCAATCCCCCACTGTGCCTAATGAAGAAGGCTGACTGGGGCATTACCTGTTATATGTAATATTGCTGTAGGGGGCATTTTATTTTTATTTTCATTAGTGCTGCCAGCAAACACACCCTCATAGTATGGTAACATAAGGTGCTGCATAAGGCGCCTCATAGGGTACCCTAGAGGGCACATCATAAAGTGCACTGTCCGCCACGGCACCCTAAAATGTCCCCTATAGGGCACCCTATAAGTTGCTCCACAGGATAACGTATAGTGCACCTTATATGGATGGTAACCATAAGGTAACCTATAGGGCGCCCTATAAAGCGCCCTCTGAGGCACCTTATGGGTACAGTACGATGAGGGTGTTTTTGCTGGCAGCAATAATGTACATTAAAAAGAGATAAAGCTTTGGGCAGCCCTATCAAATAACCCCATTGCGAGTTTGAACCCACGACCTCTGGTTTCAGAGGCAGTGAAGTAACCATTGTGCTACAGCCCTATAGGTGCTAGCAAGCCCCTGGCTGGCTGCAGAGGAAGTGCATGTCACCACACAGACAGTCTGCTGTGGTCACCAGGATAGGGTTAGCCCACCCGTACCCATCATGCACTGCACATGCAAATCAGCTGTCCACAGATAAACACAAGATGGGGTATTCACCCCCACAGCACCTCGGCCTGGTAGGGGGAACTGACCATGTCCACCCCCACAGCACCTCGGCCTGGTAGGGGGTACTGACCGTGTGTTTTACTGGCACAGAGTAGCTACACACCATCACATTGTGCGGGTACTGTGCTCACCCTGAGGGTGCGGTGAGGAGCCCAGCACCAGGTCCACAGCACCTTCCATGGCTGAAAGAGGCCATGCTGCAGGTCCAAAGCAGTGTTAATGTGTGAGATAGGTAGTTTCTGCAGAAACACTTTGGATATATCTGTCTGTCTCAGTCAGGTGTAGCTCCCATGGACCCCTAGGAGGATCATGTACCAACACCACTCTCCTCCTCCAGGGCTGAGGGTGGCAAACAGGGTCTCCCATCAACAGATGCACATTCTACCTCCCTGCAATGCTGGCAGTAGAGGGGGACCATCAACCCCAGCCCTGCTGGGGAACAGACACCCCACAGGGCAGTCAATGCAGCTCTGTACACATCCATAACACAATAGCAGACAGACATTAGGCCTGTATATGCTAAGCTGCACCCCACCACTATCTGATATTCTCCTGCAGCAAGCCTTCAGCCACTGCACAGCACTCCATCAAGACACATACCAGCTGCAAACAGTCTGCTAGCTAGTCCATAGTGCATGTCCCTGGTGGAAATGCATGCACATAGACCAGGAATGTCAGCATACACAACAAGCAGATAAATCAGTGACTGGGCCCCAAAAGAAAGCCCATAAATATCACATGACAGAAATACCATATGGCACTATGGGGGTGCCTAGCCATGCTGTCATCACTGCACAGTCAGGGTGAGAGTGATCTCCCAGCAGGACATACTGAGGTCACCCTGTCTGTGTAGGTGGTGGCCGGGCACTAAACTGTCCCAGCCAGTGCCCTATGCCCTGTGCAGATGCATCCTGGCCAGGCCACCCTGTCTGGGCTATACCCATGGTACCTTGCTCCTCATTATGTACATTGGCAGGCCAATACTGGCAACAGTGCTGGCAGTGTGGGCTGTGGAAGGTGTTTGCAGCCACCACACACTGTATAGACAGACACACACTCCCACACCTATGCCAGCATTGTGCTACTATAAAGGAGTTTAGCAGCCCTGCCCACCACACCAATCCTGGGCACAGTACAGGCATGGATATGGTACGCAATACTGTTGGGAGTCACTCCCCAGGGTGGTAAACACTGTCAGAGACCAGACCTGAAGCACACATCGCAGACATCAGAAAGATTGTCATGATGGAGCTCAATGAGCAAACTGTGCTTAACATAGGACTTGCTATCTGCCAGTAATCATAGGAAACGTTTGATAGGTGTGTACCGTATACCCAGGTGTAGGGTGGCATTGCTAAGGTATGCAAGTGCTAGTATTGGGAGATGCACGCAGGGCCCAATGTCCTGCCTCTCCAGGAGGCATTGGCCAATGGGGCCTGTGGGTGTGGGTGTGGGAGTGTCGGGCCCTGTTGGCTGCTGCTTTACGGCAGAGGTTCCCAACTCCAGTCCTGGTGTGCCAAACACTGTTCGGGTTTTCATGCTGTCCCTCATGAATATGCATGAGCTACATCTGCATACCATGGGGGTGGTGCATAGCTATACAGTGCAGGCATCTTTATTAGAGGATGCATGGAACCTGAATGGTGTGGGGCCCTCCATGACTGCATTTGGGAGACTCTGCTCTAGGTAATGCGCCTGTTTATGGTGTCTGTTCTCGGTGGGGTAAAATATAGGCATATTAACCATGCGTGTGTTCTCTGCAATAAAGGTTTGTCCTTGCTATCACGGTTTAGTTGTTGAAAAATTATGTGGACTGGGTTGGCAGGAACCCCAGCTGGGCTTTGAACCTGTGACCTTCTGTTCTTGCACACACTGTGTGCACTGCACCACCGTGTTGCCATAGAGACAGTGCATTCCCTGATGATACCATGACTGTTTGTCCGGCAGGGCCTGTCTGTTGCAGTGCTTTGCACCCACTTACACAGGGCTAGGCCATGGTCTGCTCTGGGCAGCTGCCACTGCCCCCCTCCACCTCCAGTACCCCTGTGCCACCCTGCTGACATGCCCTTCTGCTGGTGGTGCTGGTGGTACGCAGTCTGGGGCCATCCTTTGTGCGGGTAGGTGGCTGCCTATGGTGGGGGATCTGGGGTAGGGGTGCCTGCAAATTTGTCCGCACGTCCCCCAATCACCGCCTGCCAATGTTCTGTGCCCTTGGGGGTACCTGCTGGGTGCTATCCCCTGTGACACTGTGATAGACACTCTCGTGCCCATGTTGGGCCCTCATCAGTTGCTGTCTGTCTGCTGTTCAGTTTCAGCATTCCTAGGTGCCATCTAGGCATCTGCCTATTCCGCACTGTGCCCCAGCTGCACCACAGCATGTGCCGCCTGCAGCCCTCTGTATCCCCTTTCCCTGCATCTTTCCAATTGCCCATTCCGACCTGCCCGCCCTGCTGTTGTGGAAATGTGCATGCCATAGGTAACCTGTCCAATGGAGAGGGAAACCCTGATCAGTGCTATTTCACTGTGGGATCATTCACCTTGTATGGGGACGGAGCGTAGACCCTTCTAAAATTCATATTTTTTGGGGGGGACTTTTTTGGGTGTGTTTTTTGATGTTCCCCATTGCTATCACTATTGCTCATCTTGATTATAATTTTATTATATTTTGTTTGGGTCATTTTTAATGTTTATTTGCCCTTTTGTTCCGTGCACATATATCACACTGCTCACGTTTTGTAGGTTTCCCCTGGTTTTGCTGTACATTGCTGACAGAAATGGTTTCTCTTCCCTTTAAATCGGCTCTACCGCGAGGTTTTCACTCGCGGTATTTTTTTGCTTGAATTTCAGCCCCGCTCCTGTGCGGGGAGCCTCTCCCCTCCCACTCTCCGTCCATTGACCCCGTCTCTCCGCCCCTGGGGAGCCTTCCTCCGCCCTCTGGGAGTCTTTGCACGCCTCTATCGCTCATTTGCGTGCCGCGCACATGAGCGGGCCCGTTAGTGTGGTGCGCACGCGTGCGGGGCACAAAAACGCATCATTAGCGTGCGCTAAGGTACCTTAGTGCACGCTATTGTGCGCCACGCACTTGTGCACCGTTTAGTAAACATACCCCTGTGTGTATCAGAAAAAAAGATGGAGTACATTTGGCCTATAGTCCTTTCCAATCTATCTCCTTCCTCTGATGGTATCTGGTCCCTCTCCTTTAGTATCTACCCCTCCTATCGCACTCTTTTCTTGTTCCCTTAGTTCTCTCACATCTCTCTTCACAGTGACCCTCCACCTCTCTCCAGTGTCCTCCCCCCCTCCCATTCCAGACAGTCCACTAACCATAACATTGTGGTTGATAAAAGTCCTCTATTTTTATTGATGTACTTATTTATGAAATTTATATAACGTTTCCTGCACACACCACCATTCTCAGCTCAGGAAATTAACATGCCCATCCCTGTAGCTCATGTACCCCACACACATTATGAGGACATGCTACACACATGTGTGCATAGAGACATATTCCACAAGTGTTCACTCTGCCTCTTTATCTACTGTTCCTGTTCAGTAACGTTTAACTCAAAAAAAACACATCACTGAAACAGCAAGAAGCTGCTAGCATAGTAACTTGGGAGAAGCGAGTGATGGCAACAGCGAGAGGTCTGGGAGAGAGCTGATTGGGTGCAGAGGATGGGAACGACAGTGAGAGGCCTCAGGACAGAGAAGGAGGCATAGAGAATGAATACAATGGCCGTGAGAAGTATGTAGAGGGTGGAATCAGTATGTCTGGTGGTGTAGCTTTGGAAAGAAGGAAATGGTGCTGATTTTCCATAGCAACTGACTAATTCTGTGCGAGGAGACTAATTCTGTAGCATGATGACTACGCCTCTCTGGTTATTTTCAAAAAGCTACAAACTTTAGGGATAAGATTCAAACATTTTTATGCTGGTGAACATGTGTTTAGCTGCATAAAAATGCTTTTCAAAACTAATCTTCCCGTCCCTATATGCAAATAAAAATATGTGTGCTGTGAAACAGCGTGCAAGAAACAGGGCAGAGTTTGTTCAGGGGAATAGAAGTATGAGCAGTGATGTCACTTTCAAATCTCTGGGCATGCCTTCCAGACACTCCACACTCATTCCTGCGAAAAGCATCTCCTGCAACAGACTGGCTAAGCTAGCGAGGAGGGCTGTAAAGTAGAGTCATAGAGGATGGAAGAAAAGTCCGCAGCTAAGTAAAACATTAAAACACTTGCATAGAAATGGGGGGAAAGGGCAACATCTGGAAAGTTGTGCATACTAATACCCATAGTTTGAGAAATAAAGTTCCAGCCTAGAGACTGTAACGTTAGACTGACTTGAATTTAATGACAGTCATGGAAATGACATACATGGAGAACCATGACTCGAATGTAATTATACTAGGCTATGATCTATTCAGGAAGGATAGCGTAGGAAGAAAAGGAGGAAATTTGTACTATATGTAAAAAATATTGTTCAAGCAACAAAACTGTGGAGGAAAGTGGTAATACTGAGGGTTAATCTGAAAAGAGGGAATGGAACATTTATTTACATACCTTCCTCGCAGTTTGAAGAAATAGTGAGACATTTAACTGAAGACATTTGTAATATTACTATAAAAAGGGAAGTGCTATTTATAAGTGATTTCAGTTTGCTGGATGTTAATTGAGACATCCCTTCTGCAGATCATCTAGAAGTAGGGAGATCCTTGATTCTCCACAGGAAGAGCTCTTCCAGCAACTTGTAATGGAACCCACGAGGGAGAGAATGATACTAAATCTGGTGCTTATGAATAGGGAGAGTGTTTCTCATGTTTTAGTGACAGAGGCATAAGTTCCAATGAGGGGCCCCAAGCAAATGTTTGCAGACGGTGCAGCTGTTATTGCAAGACTTTGATTGGGAGGTAAAAGCGCTGGGACTGGAGTGGAGGAACTAAGGCAAGCAAAGTTGGTTTGCCGTGTGTATGCACACGAGGGGTGGCATGTGAATGGGTGCAGACACAAGCACTGACGTCATCGTGTGGACCCCCTTCTTGCTCGGACTCCCCCACATTATGGGTGCTCCTTGGGCAGAATTTATGCAACTGTGTAGAGGTGATCATATGGCAGATGGTGTGATTCAGTATTAGGACATAAATGGAAATGATTCATTCAAAAGCGAGGGTACAAAGAGTTCAGAAAAAAATAACTTTTGGGCATGTTTACTAAAGTGTAGTAAGTGTTTGCTCTTCCTGCAGATTAGGTGCAAAAACACAATGCATGGTAAGTGCAAAGTATGTGCGGTAAGGGTCGGGACTGTAGAAACCAGTCTGAAGACGTGATATTGTGAAAAGACAGAGCCTTTGTTTAACCAATGACAACCCAACACAGGCCGTGTTTCGTTACCCTTCGTCAGGGGTTTGTCTGGCATATACTAAAAACATAAAGAGACAAATAAGAGACAAAACATATATTACAAAAAAACATGTATTACAAAAAAACATAAAAGAACAGATCGCTTACAGCACAATCAATAGATAAATACATAAAATGATAAAAAACCAAAATGAATTAACAACACTAATTAAAAACATCATTTAAAAATGAATAAAAACCAAAACAGAACAAATATACCTAAAAGCATTAAAAGTTAAAGGAATGCAACATGTAGAAACATAAATACCTCTGTTGAAGACCATTAAACCAGAAGGTTTTGTACCATACCGTTTTAAACTAGCAAGAGTCAGTACACTCTAAAAGGAATGTAAAAAATAAGTTAAAAACAGTAATAAGCAATACATACATTAAATATATCAATGTGACATGGAGAACGGGGGATTTAAGAAATGTAACTGTTAAACATAAGTATTCCCTATACTAAGGGAGGGGGGAGCAGGAGTGAGTCAGCGAGAAAGGAAAAATGTCATAAAAAAGGGGAGGCACATATGTGTATTACAAACAATAGAATGTAAAATTTTATAAATGAGGCTTTTCACAAAAAAAGCAAAAAGGGCATAGTTTCATCTCACGTGCTTCCTCAGAGGAAATATCACTTGACAGTGGACTAATCTTGACTAAACACGTGCGATATATCAGAAGTGAAAAACTGAAAAAATGTGCCAATGAGCAGGGCTCACCTACAGGAGCAATTTGTTTAACATATTAATTAAATGCTGTCATCTAAGTGAAAATATGATATCTTCATTTACTGCACAGGCCAGCATTACATGCGCTGGCAAATAGTGTGGATTCACCCACGTTATCTGCAGATGCATGTAACACAGGCTGCAGTGCAAAAACAAAAAAGAAGCTGTTGCTTACAGCTCTGATACTCAACACCACTTGATCACTGACCCCCACTTCCACCCAATTGCTACCACCCTAATAGATCCTCCCACACGATCACTGCTACTCCCTTGACATATCCACCCTCCTGATCACAGCCAGCCCTCCAAAAGAGATACCCAACCCAATCTTAGCCACTCTTTTGCAAACCAGAACATTATCCTTTCCCTGACCTCAACTCCCCCAGCACTTACCAATCATCCCTGGTTGGTGGATGAGGAAGGAGCAATCAGCTCTACTCCAGCCCATTTGCCTCCTGGATTCCAAACTGTGATATAATCCTAGCGGTAGTCTTGCGGTACTACTGCTTGGGATCAGTCTGCCAAATAGAGGAAATCGCTTCTTATTTGATAGATTGAGCCGCTAGAGGAAGAACCACAAGAATACCACTAAGGGTCATATCTGCCATTTTGAACCTGGGTGGGAATGCAGGGAAATCACTCCTACCCTATTCAGTAGCCTAGCTAGGATGCCTTCGTAAGTGCTGGCAGACATTTGGGGTGGGAGGAAGGTGGCAGTCTGGTTTGCAAGTAAGTGACTGTGATTGGGTTGGATGTCTCTGCCAGGGAGGGCGGTAATCAGGGGGAGTGTCTCTGTCAGAGGGATGGCTGTGATAAGATGGGGGGATCTTTTGGGGGGTAAGCATTGTGGCCATGAGCAATAGTTTATTTCTAAATGCAGCTGCACTACCTGATGCCAGGTAGGATTGATACAGTGCACTCATGTTATTGGCAGCCCTGACAGTGTGCAGTAATGTAATACATGCTATCTGCTAGTGTTGTCCGCATGTGGGGTCATTCTGAGCCATGAATAGCAGGGATAGATGGGGAAGTTAGTCGGGGGCAGGGAAGAGGTGGCCCAGGGCGGAGAGTGGGTGATCGTCGGCCCTGTACATACAGGGCCGATTCTAATGTCAGCCTTGTATGTCCAGGGCCGGCGAAATGGCCAGTGAAGTTATTCCACCCTCTGGGTGGAATAACTTCCCTGGATGTTGCTTGTTGTCATCATCGGGGCGCGGATGGGGCTGGAGGGCCAGAGTTAATTTCCCGCAGCCTGATCCTGGCCTTAGAAGGCCAGATCGGGGGGTCAGGCTGCAGGGAATTAACTCTTTTTGCAGGTGGCCGGCATCGTGGCTTTTTGTTAGGAAAATAAATAAAAATATAAGAAGGCAGCTATGGTTTTTAGATAAAATGGGGAAACAGAGATTAGCATTCAGAAACTACAAGAGATTGCAGAAAGAGGAAGACAACCAATAATAGCTGAAAAGCTAAGAGAAGCTGGGAAAGTGATCAGGAAGGAAAGCAAAAATGTAATTGGGAATAAAAATAGCCAATAAAATTAAATGGGATCATAAGACTATTTTTTAGATATATTAGATATATTTTAGATAGATGGAGTGGAGGAGTGGCCTAGTGGTTGGGTCAAGGTACTTCAGGCCAGAGGGTCAGGGGTTCAAATCCCACTAGAGGACAGCAACCTTGGGCCGGAAGGCTTCTAGTTCCACAGGTGCTCCTTGTGGTCTTGGGCAAGCCACTTAACCTCCCATAGCCCATGTTCCCTGTAAAATAGTTATCTCCAAGTTATAATGCCCTGTTCAATGTAATTTCAGTTTGTTCAATGTAAACTGCACTGATGCAGAATAGCATGGTATATAAGAGAATATAAATAAATATTAGTGATAGCAGGAAGTGCAAAAGATGCATGGTGTGACTTAAGGGTAAAGGAGAGAAAAATATAGAGTCTGGTGAGGACAAAGCAGAATTTCTTAACAAATATTTGGTTCACAGATAAAAGGTTAGAAGTAGGACTATGGAAAACAAATACAAATAGGAATGTCAGATAAGTATGGCAAAGAGCCTGCAGAGAGCTATGCAGATAAGCATACCCTAGATCATGCCCTCATGCAACCGGACAATGGCCACTTATACACACATTAATTGCTGCACCCACATGACTTTTCTGTGGTTCCAAAGACATGGCCACTGTGTGTGAGAGAGAAGGGTTATAGGTTCCAGACCAGCCTGTGATCAAGAATGATAAGACCAGGTGTGTTAAATTTATCCTAAATTTCCAGAGCTGTATCAGCATGTACAGCACAACCCTCCCTATTCGATCTAGCTTGAGTCCTCATACTCTGCTGCCACACTGAGAAACTGCTCCAACACCAGCTGGATGGCAGAGCATGCTATTAGTGCCCACACACTGTGCAGTTGTTAGGGGTGATGTGTGCAGTTGCTACTAGCATGTCCGAACACAGCGCTGGCATTACGAGGGATGTGTGTGGGTGCTGCTAGCATGTGCACACACAGCACTGGGGTTGACAATGTCCAGGCATTAAAGGAGGCCTAAGGGCCAAGTAAGAATGCCAACTAACATCTGTTTTGGACAGTGGGGTCATGTGTGTATGTGTGTGTCCAGAGGTCTGTGAGCTACAGCAAGGCACTGTGCATGCATGCGATGCCCAGGCTTTTTGGCCCTGCATACAACATGCTGAATGGTCAGTTAATCAATAACTCCACAAACTGTGTAAGATGCTATTTACAGGCAGAAGGTTGGTTTTCATTAAGTAGTTGCAACCTGTGGAAGTCAATGGCTGACTAGCTGTGCCTGTATACATGTTGTCCCAGAAGCTGGGACACTGAAATGCATTCCCACTTACACCTTCCTCAAGGCACATCCCCACAGCATGTCCCTACACTAACCTACCAACAGTTCCCATATCACCTGCTGGTTTGACTGGAGTGAGCTGGGGAGACATGATCTCACGAGAGAGAGCTCCTGTGCAGCAACTCTCATCTCCGAATGAGCCTCCAGGCCTCAGGACATACCTGGCTGCACAGGTGAGAGGCCTGATTAATGCCAACTGCCATAATAGCAGTATCCACGGCAACACTGTCAGACCCCTTGGTGCAGCTGCAACCTATTGAGAGATAGGCTCACGTGGAGGGCTGGCCTCTGTAAATGTCCAATGGAGTCACCGAGTTAGTGAGACAGTAAAGAATCTGTGCTCTTGTCCTACACTGCAGTCACAGAGTGAACTCTGGGAGTCTCTTAGCTCGATGCACAGAATACACATATAGTCTGTCTCAGGCACATCTGCATATAATATCCACTATCTCAAAAGGGTCTACTGATCATTGACCACAGCAGTCAGCATGACATTATGTATTATTCCATAACAACCACCACCCTTATGTTTACAGAGATGACATGTTTTGGTTTGACGTATTGTGAATATGGGACACTGACCTCTAAATGGCTCCTGCACAACTCCAGCTGGAGGAATGTGTCACAAGATGTCATGTTGGTCTCTGCATCGCCTGCCACCATGTGGGAAGTCAGTGCCTGGAGATGAATGTTGGGGTGGAGGGGGGGGGGGCAGTCCCATATATGTCTTGAATGTGTACCTGGTAGGTGGCATAGGTGGCTCTGTTCAAATGCACAAAGGTCCTACTCAGTCTCTGCTTGTTTCACATCAGAGGCCCTGCATAACAGCCTCACCCACGCTCCATGGACACAGAGTGTGACAGCCACAAGGACGTTGTTAAAGTACAAATAGGCTGGGGATGGCAGAGTATGTGTAACCGGCAACTGTACCAAAATCGAATCCCATGTTCAACCTGTCCTGCTTCCACATGCTCTTGGGGGGGGGGGGGGGGAGGGACTATGTCCGAAGCATGAGAGAGCACATGTGTTCCACTGGCCATTTTTGCAGTGTCCATGGCCAGGCACATGAAATAATATGGGAGTAGGAGCATAGCACTATGTTCAATGATCACTGCCACAACCTGTCTAGGGGTACACAATCCTCTGATATTTGACAGACATAGGCCACTGTGGGCCAATATGCACTCGCAGCCTTCTCTGGGCCATTTTTCAGTGCTCTTTGCATTGCATTAGCTGTCCCCAAGTTCAAATTAAAAGGGTACACAAATGAAGAGCAGAGGATCAGGAACTGGTTAAAAGATAGAAAGCAGAGGGTTGGGCTAAAAGGGCCAATTTTCCCAATGGAGAAAGGTGAATAGTGGTGTACCCCAGGGATCTGTGCTGGGTCCGCTGCTTTTTGACATATTCATAAATGACCTGGAAAGTGGAACAACAAGTGAGGTTATCAAATTTGCAGATGACACAAAACTATTTAAAGTTGTTAAAACCCAAGAGAATTCTGGAAAATTGCAAGAGGATCTTGATAAATTGGAAGACTGGGCATCAAAATGGCAGATGAAATTTAATGTGGACAAGTGCAAAGTTATGCACCTAGGGAAGAACAACCCAAACTATGGTTACACAATGCAAGGTTCCACATTAGGAACCACCACCCAGGAAAAAGATTTAGGCGTCATTGTGGACAACATGTTAAAACCCTCGGCCCAGTGTGCAGCGGCGGCCAAGAGAGCAAATAGAATGCTAGGTATCATAAGGAAAGGAATGGAAAATAAAACAAAAGATATTATAATGCCTCTATATCGTTCCATGGTGAGACTGCACCTTGAATATTATGTGCAATTCTGGTCGCCGTATCTTAAAAAGGATATAGCAGAATTAGAAAAGGTTCAGAGAAGAGCCACCAAAATGGTAAAGGGGATGGAAGGATACTCCTATGAAGAAAGGCTAAAAAGGTTAGGGCTCTTTAATCTGGAAAAGAGATGGCTGAGGGGAGATATGATAGAAGTCTATAAATTAATGAACGGAGTGGAACGGGTAAACGTAGATCGATTGTTTACGTTATCAGAATATAGAAAGACTAGGGGACATGCAATGAAGCTACAGGGTAAACTATTTAAGACTAATAAAAGAAAATATTTTTTCACTCAACGTGTAATCAAACTCTGGAATTTGTTACCGGAGGATGTAGTAAAGGTTGTTAGTGTAGCTGGGTTTAAAAAAGGTTTGGACAAGTTCCTGGAGGAAAGGTCCATAAACCAGAAGGGACCCAGGATATCAATGCTTGACCCAGTACAAGCATTGTGGAACCTGTGTCTTTTGGGGAAACTGCTAGGTACGTATGACCTAGACTGGCCACTGTTGGAAACAGGATACTGGGCTTGATGGACCTTGGGCTGACCCAGTATGGCATATCTTATGTTCTTATGATTCTGAGTATTGACAAAATAGAGCAGTTTGCATAGGATGTAAATGAATCAGAGGTTAGGTAAATGGCTGAGCCATCTTAACGTAGGTCTTGCACGAGCATGGCCTGACTGCACACACCTGTTCATGCTGAGGCCACTCTCACTCTGACTGTGCTGGGACCATGTCATGACTATGTATCCACATAGTACTATTTAGGATCAAGCTGCAGTAACACGGGTGTTGTTTGTTATGGCAGTCCAGTCACTAGCTAGGCTGCTGGATGTCCATGCTGTTTTTATGAAGCCATCATCTTTATGGTGACTATGTACACATGCAGTGGATGGTGACTAACAGACCGGGTACAGATAGTATGTGAGTGGCTGATACAAACCACTATTACACAACATATGCAGTATGACTGGGATTGATCTAGTTGATTATAGATCTCAGAAAGAAAGAGAGCAGCAGTGATGCAGACTATGGTTTTGACAGGCCCTGCGAGTTGGCGCCAGCACCCTTCCTTCCTACCTAGACAACACTCACTGCATTCAGGTTCCTTGGAAACAGCTGCTCCAGCCCTAAAGCATGACAGAAAATGTTACATAGGAGTCTCTTACCAACGAGTGAGGACACAAGGACCAGATAAGACATGCTACTCCAAGATGCTGCAGTTGTGCAGGATAACAAACGGCTAGCATCACATATCACATTCAACAGCTGCAGCATTCTGGCAGTGAACTAGATCTTCTCCTGAACCTTGAGAAAACACATATTGTGGTACATGGGCTGGGGACCTGGTGATGTCTGCCCTTCCTCACATTCAGGGTGGCCGTTGAAAAGGGACACTTATTGTTATGGCGTAAGGCAAATAGTGCCTATGGAAACAGAAGAAAATGTGCAGAGCAGTTTTAAAATGGGCAGCTCAAAGCACATGGCTAGTGGTTGCTATAGGCAACCAACAAAAACACTAGCACCGGGTGTAGGTAAACGCCCCAGCAAAGCATTACCTCATAGTTCATTAGAGGAACAGCTGCAGAGACTTGAGCTTATGAGAAACTCAAAGAGTGACGCACTTAAAAATGAGTCAGTCTTGAGAAAGAGCAGAACACACGGGAGAGCTAACAGGAACGCTAACCAGGACACATACCTGAGAACTTCAGACGGGGAGTCCAGCAGCGTCTCAGAGGAGTTTGCCCAAGAGGGAATACCTGAGGTTAGTGCCAGAGAGTTGGGTTGCACTGAACCAGAGTCTGGTCGTTGGGGACACAGAGGGATTTCTACCGGCAAACGGAGAGAAGCTGTGAGAGGGAACTTCTATGAGAGCAGGTACCTGGGGAATAGAAGCTCTGGTCTAAAGGAGATTTCCAGGCTCAAAGAAACACGTCCTGTAAGGGGAAGTGAAAAGCTTTCAAGGGAGAAAGGCTATTTTCAGCTTCCCAGCTACAAAGGTTCCGGCAGAGGCCAGCCTGAAGAAAGGCCAATTCCCTGTAGTAGAGGGGCACTTGAAAAGCAGGATTTTACATACGATTGTCCTGAAGTGTATGGCCCTCTAGAGGGAAAGTCTACACTGCATGGTAACTTTCCCTTCCACTTTACTAGTGAGGAAGAGAGAAGCCCTTGCCAGAGAGAGGAGGGATTTTTGTATACTGGTGTAAGTTCCAATCCCACAGAAGAGAATTGCAGGGAAGCTCATGAGGCCATGGACTGTGATTACTGTGTGGAAAACTCAGAGGATTTCCAGATGGATTGTACACTTGTATTTGCGGATAATGTGACCTCTTTCTGTTGAAAACGGTTTCTTCAGAGGACCTTTGCAAATCACAAATGCTGCCCGCGCTGGATATCTCTGCAATATGAGGTAACGTCAATACCCAGGAGAGTTCCAACTTTCTCTCCAAAAAACGCAGCGCATTTGTGATTTGCAAAGGTCCCCTGAAGAAACCGTTTTGTGTGAAACATCTCAGTGGTACCGGGGATGGACGTTGGGATTTATGAAAAATACAGCAATTTATTGTCACGGTCTCATCTGGTCTAGATGGTTCAAGTTTTGCAAGTTTTTCTAAGTGTTTGAAAGTTTTGAATCCATTGAGTTGACTGGATGTCTGTGTCTTTTTGATTCTGGAGGTCATTGATGTGATCAAGCACCTGACTGCAATTGGACGTGAGTCCTAGTAGTGGTGTGATGTTTTAACTGAGACCTCTAGATTTATCTCTGATCCTGATAAAGTTTACAGTGAACGAGTTGTTGTTTTGATTACATTTTTGATCGTTCCGAATTGAAGGCCATAATATTTTTGCATTTTCCATAGGGGCAAAAGTAGCATATAGGTGCTCAGATTGTGAGGTGCATCTTGGGAAATAAAGGGGCTAACCAATACCGGCACACATAGCCCAAATTGCAGCCATAGTGGCGACCCTGATCACTGGAACATTGCCCAGTACCTGAATATCTTGTATGACAAAGGAGTAAGCGTGCCTAAAAGCCTAAATTTGGCCTCCTGAATCTCCCTCCCATGCTCTCCTATGTCATTGGCAGTCTTGCATTAGCCCCTCAAAGACAGCGATCATGCTTTAGTAAATATACCCCTAAGTGTAGACAAAGCCATAAGCCAGATGGGATACATCTGAGGGTATTGAAGGAATTCAGGGAATTAATAAAAGTAGTTAGTATAACTGGGTTTAAAAAAGGGTTTTGACAAGTTCCTGGAGGACAAGCCCATAAATCATTCCAAAAGTGGACTTGGGAAAATCCACTGCATATCCCTGAGATAAGCAGCATAGGATCTATCTTTTAGGATCCTTCCAAGTAATTGTGACCTGGATTGGCTTCTGTTGGAGGATACTGTCCTTGATGGACCTTTGGTCTGACCCAGTACGGCAAAACTTGAGTTCCTATTGTCTGGTGGCTCTGCTGTTTAACCTTTTCAACACTTCTTTTATAGAAAGGCGTGGTCCTGAAGGACTTGAGATGGGCAGATGTGATTCTTCTCCACAAAAGCAGAAGTAAGGAGGAGGAGGCTGAAACTACAGACTGCATAGTCTGACCTTCATGGTGAGGAATTGATGGAAATGCTGCTAAAAACAAAGGATAATACAATTAATAGATTTTGTCAATTTCTTTGATTGAGTGCCAGAAAGTTGGATCAGGGGAGAACGCAAGATATGGTGTATTTAGATTTCAGCAAAACCTTTGTCATGGTTCCACATAAATGGCTTACAAATAACCTGAGCGCCCTTGGTATGGGCTCTAAATGACTGATTGATCCATGATGTGCAGGACAAAAGAGATGATTCAGTTCACAACTAAATGCCAAACCAAATTTCAGTCTGAACTCTGCACTGAAAAAAATTGAGCTTTCTAATGCATGTAACTAAACTAGAGAACTCAAAAAAACATCCCAGTCACGGCTAAATCAAAAGCTCCATTTGTCTGCATCAATAGCTGCCAAAATTCACTGATGACAGCCACATATTCATAAACAAGTGATTATTTGATGATATTGGTCATCTCATTATGCTATAAAAGTTAAGGTCTACTAATAGGTCTGTATTGCTCAGACAAATGGCGTTAAGACCCAATGGAAGAAACATCTATGATTCTGGGAAATGACAGTTGCACAATCTACAAAGTGCCTTTGATTGTGTTTTGGCTACTGACAAAGTGACTGAGACTTACAGTAAATCTCCAATGAGATGTCTGGCTGAACTGAAAACTTACCCTCCAGATACTTTGAATTACATTCAAGTTTTCTACATGACCAATAAGTGGGATTAGATTAATGAGAAAGCTCAAATCAACTAATCAACTATAAAGGCAGATTATCTATAGAGTGTCTAGGTCAGACTGACTAACCTACTGAAGAGGGCTTTAAACTAGATTTATTTGGGATGGGTAAAGAAAGCCCCCAGGGAAGAGAAAGCCTCCAGGTAAGTGAAACATTAATACCTCTGTAGAAATGGGTAAAAAGGGCAACATCTGAAAAGTGGTGTGTATAAATGCCCATAGCATGGGAAATAAGATCCCAGATGTTGAGGCTTTAATGAAAGAGGCTGACTTGGATTTAGTGGTGGTTACAAAGACATGGTTCATGGACAACCATGACTGGTTATACTGGGCCATACTTTATTCAGAAAGCACAGGGTATGAAGAAGGGGAGGAGGAGTGGCACTATATGTAAAAAATAATATTAAAGCTATAGAATTACAGGGCTTAAAAGGGAGAGAGGGGGCACTGTGGTTAAACTAGAAAGAGGGAAAGGGAAATCCATTTGCATTGGAGTAATATACTTACAGGGAGAAGTGGATGGAGATTTAACAGAAGATATACGCAACATTGCCATGAAAGGAGAAATGCTACTGATAGGTGATTTCAATATTCCAGATGTTGATCGGCACATCCCTGCTATGGTGTCATCTAGAAGTAAGGAGATCCTGGATTTTCTACAGGGAGAACTATTCAGGCAACTGGTAACAGAACCCGTGGTAACAGAACTAAGTTAAGAGGCCATACTGGACTTGGTGCTTACAAATGGGGAAAGTGTTTCTGATGTCATAGTGGGAGATCATCACACATCTAATGATCACCAGATGGTGTGGTTCATTATTAGGACTGGGGCTGATAAAATCCATTCAAAAGCAAGGGTCTTAGATTTTAGAAAAACAAACTTTGCCAAGATGGGACAATACCTCAAGGAGTTGTTGCAGGATGGGATGGGACAATACCTCAAGGAGTTGTAGCAGGATGAGAACAGCTGGGGGATGTAGAAAAACAGTGGGCAAAACTGAAAGGGGATATTTTAAGGTCACCAAATCTTTTTGTTAGAAAGGTAAATAAATGAAAAAGACCTATATAGAGGCATTATCATCTCCATTTTTCTGCTGGCCATTCCTCTCCCAAGAAGCCCCTGCTCCTGCTACTCTATTTCTAAATTTTGTTATTGACTTTCTTACGAACTATTTCTTAAGACACTGACAGTACACTAAGTACTTTTAGTTAAATTTAAAACACAGAAGAGAGCTTTCTGGTTACATTTGGAACCCAGCAGAGAGCTTGTAGTTTACATTTAATAGTCACTCAGGGCCTAGCATCAGAAAAGTACTTTTAGTTTTAAAACACAGAGCAGAACTTTCTGGTTACATTTCATACCCAGCAGAGAGCTTGTAGTTTAAATTTAATAAGTCACTCAGGGCCTAGTAACAGCAAAGTACTTTTAGTTAAATTTAAAACACAGAAGAGAGCTTTCTGGTTACATTTGGAACCCAGCAGAGAGCTTGTAGTCTAAATTTAATAGTCACTCAGGGCCTAGCATCAGCAAAGTACTTTTAGCTTAAATTTAAAACACAGAAGAGAGCTTTCTGGTTAAATTTAGAACCCAGCAGAGAGCTTGTAGTTTAAATTTCATAAGAAGTTAGAGCCTAGCAGCAGCTAAGAGCTATAATTTAAATCAAATCAGAATATAGCTTACCTCAGCAGCACAAGACAGGGTACTGTGTAGCAGCCCTCTTTTAATAAGTGTTATTTCCCCCCTCCCTCCCCATACCCACCCACCCCTGGGATAATCGTAGCTTTATAGGTACTTACACATCTTACAAGACAGGAGGTGCTCTCAGGTGAAGCTCATTACCCAAATCAGTCATACACTAAGGACCTGAGATTAGTTAAGCTTCAGGTGAACAAGGTATATTACACGTATTAGGTACAGTTTTATTAGTATAATATCCATAGCAACCCTTAGTAAGTAAAGAACTTAGATCTAAACACAAACTTAAAACTAAGATGCAGACAGCAGTCCAGCAGCGGGATGGGGTCTTTCCAGTCTTTTGCATTGAGTGTCACATGTATGATTTTCTCCCAGTTGGTGAGAGGTCTTACGTGTGCACTAGGTGCAAGGAGCTCTTTGCTCTCAGGGAACGAGTCCGTTCTCTAGAGGCTAAAGTAGCAGACTTGGAAAGCATAAGACAGACAGAGAGGTACATAGACGAGACCTACAGGGATATAGTCCTGAAGTCCCACCTCCAGTCTGGCAGCATCCCTGTTGCCATGGAGGAGAGAGGTCACGTGACAGGAGAGCATCACCCTGGTGTGGCAGGAAGTGATCCTGTAACTAGGACCTGTCCTCCAGGTGATGTAAAACCCTCTCGCACCGAGGATGTTTCTCCAGGGCCATGTGCCCATGAGGGAAGGGTTAGGACAGCGGTTATAGTTGGTGATTCAATCATTAGGCATGTAGATAGCTGGGTGGCTGGTGGACGTGAGGATCGCCTGGTAACATGCCTGCCTGGTGCGAAGGTAGCGGACCTCACACGCCACCTAGATAATGTCTTAGATAGTGCTGGGGAGGAGTCTGCTGTCTTGGTACATGTCGGTACCAATGACATAGGAAAATGTGGTAGGGAGGTTCTGGAGGCTAAATTTAGGCTTTTAGGTAGGAAGTTGAAATCCAGAACTTCCAGGGTAACATTCTCCGAAATGCTTCCTGTTCCACTCGCAGGACCCAAAACGCAGGCAGAGCTCCGGAGTCTCAATGCGTGGATGAGACAATGGTGCAGAGATGAGGGTTTTGGATTTGTTAGGAACTGGGGAACATTCTGGGGAAAGGAGGGGCTCTTCCGAAGGGATGGGCTTCACCTTAACCGGGATGGAACCAGGCTGCTGGCATTAACCTTTAAAAAGGAGATAGAGCAGCTTTTAAACTAGATATTAGGGGAAAAAGCCGACAGTCGCCCAAGAGCGGATGGTTCGGAAGAATGTATCTTTGAAGGATACTACCAAAAGCAGAGAGGTTCCACAAAAGAGTAAAGTAGCCCAAATGCCCTCGAGTATGGAGCAGACAGAGCTTAAAGATCCTAAATTACCCATGTCTAACAATAGCCAAATTAATATGAATAAAATACATTCTCTAAAATGCTTGTATGCAAATGCTAGAAGTCTAAAGAATAAGATGGGAGAGTTAGAATATATAGCACTAAATGAAAGGTTAGATATAATTGGAATATCAGAGACAAGGTGGAAGGAGGACAACCAGTGGGACACTGTGATACCTGGGTACAAACTATAGATATGATAGAGCTGATCAAATTGGTGGAGGGGTTGCTCTCTATGTTAGAGAGGGTATTGACTCAGAAAGGATTAAAGTTTTGCAGGAAACAAAATCTGCTGTAGAATCTATATGGATTGAAATTCCATGTAAAAGGGGGACGGCAATGGCAGGGGGGGTGTACTATCGAGCGCCTGGCCAGAATGACCAAATGGATGATGAAATGCTCAAAGAAATCAAGGAAGCTAACAAATGTTACAGCACAGTAATAATACTGGGTGATTTCAACTACCCCGGTATCGACTGGGTCAGTGTCATGTCAGGACATGCTAGGGAGATAAAGTTCCTAAATGAAATAAATGACTGCTTCTTGGAGCAGCTGGTTCATGAACCGACCAGAGGGGAAGCCATATTAGACCTAATCCTTAGTGGAACACCAGATCTAGTGCAAGAGATAAGGTTGTTGGGGCCACTTGGCAATAGTGATCATAGCATGATCGCCTTTGATTTAATTAGTGGAGCAGGGATAGTAAGGAAATCCACAGTACTACCTTTTACCTTTCGAAAGGGAGACTATGATAAAATGAAGAAAACAGTTAAGAAAAAACTAAAAGGAGCAGTTGCAAAGGTTAAAGACGTACATCAGGCTTGGCTGTTGTTGAAAAATACTATCTTGGAAGCCCAGACCAGCTGTATTCCACGCTTTAAGAAAAGTGGAAGGAAGTCCAAAAAACTGCCAGCATGGTTTAAAGGTGAGGTCAGAGAGGCTGTTGTTGCCAAAAAAGCATCTTTCAGGAAATGGAAAAAAGAGCCAAACGACGAAACCTGGAAACAGCACAAGCACTGGCAAGTCAAATGCAAGGCATTGATAAGGCAGGCAAAGGGAGAATTTGAGAAGAAGCTTGCTGCGGAAGCAAAAACGCAAAGTAAAGACCTTTTCAAGTACATTCGTAGCAAAAAACCTGTGAGAGAGTCAGTTGGTCCATTAGATGATAAAGGGGTTAAAGGAGCACTAAGAGGCGACAAGGTGATAGCGGAGAGACTGAATGAATGTATTCTTTGCTTCAGTCTTTACTGAGGAAGATGTAGGGATGTTACCCATGACTGAAGTGGTATTTAAAGGTGCGGAAGAATTGAAGGAAATATCAATACATCGGGAAGATGTATTACAACTATTAGATAAACTGAAGAGTAGCAAATCACCTGGGCCGGATGGTATACATCCAAGGGTGTTGAAAGAACTGAAATACGAGATTGCAGACCTGCTATTAGTAATCTTTGAACTATCATTAAAATCATCTCTAATACCTGAAGATTGGAGGATCGCCAATGTAACACCAATTTTTAAAAAGGGTTCCAGGGGTGATCCGGGAAACTACAGACCGGTGAGCCTTACATCAGTACCAGGAAAAATGGTAGAAACCATCATAAAGAATAAAATTACTCAGCATGTAGATAGTCATGACCTAATGGGAGACAGCCAACATGGCTTTAGACAAGGAAGATCTTGTCTTACTAATCTGTTATGTTTTTTTGAAGGAGTGAATAATCAGGTGGACAAAGGTGAGTTGGTTGATATTGTGTATCTGGACTTTCAGAAAGCCTTTGACAAGGTCCCTCATGAGAGACTTTTGGCAAAACTAAAGAGTCATGGGATAGGAGGCAGTGTACTATTGTGGATCAGGAACTGGTTAAAAGACAGAAAGCAGAGGGTAGGGCTAAATGGCCGATTTTCCCAATGGAGAAAGGTGAATAGTGGTATACCCCAGGGATCTGTGCTGGGTCCGCTGCTTTTTGACATATTCATAAATGACCTGGAAAGTGGAATAACGAGTGAGGTTATCAAATTTGCAGATGACACAAAACTATTTAAAGTTGTTAAAACCCAAGAGAATTGTGGAAAATTGCAAGAGGATCTTGATAAATTGGAAGACTGGGCATCAAAATGGCAGATGAAATTTAATGTGGACAAGTGCAAGGTAATGCACCTAGGGAAGAACAACCCAAACTATGGTTACACGATGCAAGGTTCCACATTAGGAACCACCATCCAGGAAAAGGATTTAGGCGTCATTGTGGATACCATGTTAAAACCCTCAGCCCAGTGTGCAGCAGAGGCCAAGAGAGCAAATAGAATGCTAGGTATGATAAGGAAAGGGATGGAAAATAAAACAAAAGATATTATAATGCCTCTATATCGTTCCATGGTGAGACCACACCTTAAATATTGTATGCAATTCTGGTCGCCGTATCTTAAAAAGGATATAGCGGTTTTAGAAAAGGTTCAGAGAAGAGCCACCAAAATGGTAAAGGGGATGGAAGGATACTCCTATGAAGAAAGGATGAAAAGGTTAGGGCTTTTTAACCTGGAAAAGAGATGGCTGAGGGGAGAAATGATAGAAGTCTATAAATTAATGAACGGAGTGGAACGGGTAAACGTAGATCGATTGTTTACCTTATCAGAATATAGAAAGACTAGGGGACATGCAATTAAGCTACAGGGTAAACTATTTAAGACTAATAAAAGAAAATATTTTTTCACTCAACGTGCAATCAAACTCTGGAATTTGTTACCAGAGGATGTAGTAAAGGCTGTTAGTGTAGCTGGGTTTAAAAAGGATTTGGACAAAGTTCCTGGAGGAAAGGTCCATAAACCATTATTGAGAAGGGACCCAGGATATCAATGCTTGAACCAATGCAGGCATTGTGGAACCTGTGTCCCTTGGGGAAACTGCTAGGTACATATGACCTAGATTGGCCACTGTTGGAAACGGAATGCTGGGCTTGATGGACCTTGGTCTGACCCAGTATGGCATGTCTTATGTTCTTATGTTCTTAGGTATTGTTTTATGGCCTTAGAGGGAGAGTGTTCTCTGATGTTGCTAAGGATCCCCAAATCCATAAGAAACCATTTTTGCTTCTGTGATCAGTAGGGCTGCAGTTAGTTTTGGTTACATTTTCCTTGCAAATGTGAAATTTCTGAATGTAAAGTATGTTTTTTATGATCTACCTCAATTGTCCAGCTCTCTATCAGGCCCGTTATGAGAAGGGACCCTTGACATCATCTCGAGCAGAAGAGTAGCCAGTCTCTAATAGATGTAATGTTTATAGCGGTGTTTACTGCTCTTAGTTAATATTTTCCCTTTATGTGAAGTCTGTATAAAATTGAGATTGTTAGTCTAACTTATTTTGTGGACTGGTACGCATTACCTACTGTATGCGGGTTTTTTTCTTTAGCATTCGTTCTGCATCCTGGATAATGTGAGTTTGTGATCAATCATTTTTTTTATTGCAAAATTTTACAATGAATAAAGAGATTGAACTTAGCCCCTCAAACTCACGCAAATGGTAAGGCGCGGGGCAGGGTCCTGGCGAACGGATTTAACTGGGTGCTCGGCCCGGCGTGGGACCCTGCACGTGCGGAGGCAGGGGATAGAAGGGGGAGGCCAAATCGGCGGCGAGGACGCTCGTGTGTCCTTTAAACTGATTGGCTGGTGCGCTCATGTTTGAGCGTAGCCATCCAATCAGGAGCTGAGGAGAGAAGGCATGTCCTCAGGCGCGGTGGAGGTCCCTGAGCACATGCGGAGGGTGCCGGTGCTGAGCGGAGCTGAGCTGAGCGGTGGATCGGGCAGTACCAGAGGAGAGACTTGGGCCCGAGTGAAAGGCAAGTTGGCAGCGTATTTAAAGTTGTGCAGGCAAGTTTTGAGTCGGGGAGCGGAGCGCGGAACGGGGCCGGGGGTTTGGTACCAGTATTGGGGGAGTTAATTAGTCAGCTCCGGGGATAGCAGGAGGGGGAACTGGCAATGGCACGCAAGAGGGCCCAGCAAGGAAGAAGCCGGGGGGGCATGGATGGGGGGGTGGAAAGGTGTACTGGGGGAAGAAGGGGTCGTGGGACTGATCGGGGAAGAACGGGGGGGGTCTGAGGGGTGAAGTGGGGGCCAGAGAAGCACAACAGAGGGTAAGAGATGCCGGGTCGCCGGTCTGTGGTCGAAGGGCGTCCCCAGTAGCGGCCAGGAGGGGCAGCGGGGTGAGAGGGTGCGGAACGCGGCTTCAGGGGGCAAGATGGTGCACAGGGGAATCCGTTGGAAGCGGGGGGGGGGGGCAATCAGGTACGGGGCTCGTTGGGGGTGCGTACTGAGCCGGGCAGTGGTGAGTCTGTGGAGGCAGGGCGGGGGATGGAGGACAGGCCCAGTTTTGGGGGGGGCGGATTCTGGGGGGGGGGGGGTATGACATGTCTGGCTGCAGTACCTATGCTAGTGAGGTGGGAAGTGGTTTTACCCCGGGAAGTGGGGTGGCGATACCGAGTGGGTATGGGCTCGCAGGGTATCAGACGCCAGCTGACCACTGGGCAAGGGGCTGACAGGGTTCGTCGAGAGCTGGGTGGTTGGAATCGAGGCAACCAGCATGGCCTACGGGGTTTCCTTCTCCTGGCTTTTCTTTTATCCCTTCACAGGCTCCTGGGGTTGCGGCACCTGGACTTGTGCCTGGAGCTGGGGACCCACTGAGAATGACATTGATGGACACGGCCGTCAAAGCAGCACAAGAGATTGAAGAAAATCGGCCTGCGGCGTGGCAGGACGGTGCGCAGCAGCGGAGTGAAGATTCGCGACAGGGCAGGCCGGGGCAATCATCGGCGGGTGTGGTGGCGGTAGCAGAGACAGGTGAGTTACCGGTGGATGAGGTCTGAGCAAGAAGGGGGCGGGGCACGGAGGGATCGTGCGGGGAAGGCAAACAGAAAAAGGAAGCACGCATGTCGTCGACGACGCCATAGTTCGGAATCCTCTTCCTCCTCCTCGTCGGGCTCGTCGGAGGCGTCGTCAGAGGTAGACCATGTGGGGGAAGCACAGGGCCGGGTAGGGTCGGCTAGTGGGGTTGGGGGAGGTAATACTACATCGGTGATGTTATCGGAGCTATGGGAGGGCGTCCTGCGGAAGTTACGGCGTAAAATTCGTAAGCGAAAATATATAGATATTTTTCATTTGCTCGAAGGGAGCAAGAGGTCGGGCGAAAGTAGAAAAGAGGGTGAAAAGGCCGGTCGGATCAGAAAAGTTTCTCGGTCAGTAGTAAATTGGGTGAGGGCGTTTCTGCGATTGGCGAGTGTTTGGGGACATTATTGTCCAGACCAGTATGGTCTATTGCTGGTATATGCAGATTCGATTCTCGAAGCCTCGCAAGCCCATGAGGGATGGTCGTGGCTTAATTACAATGAAAAGTTTCGAGACAAAATGGAGGAGAATAAGGGATTAACCCCAGTGGGGCATGCAGGATATCAATTTGTGGCTGACGCAGATGTCAACCAGAATGGGGACTGGGAATGGGAGTGCAGGCAAGGGTGGGTCGGTGCCCACCGGGGGGGACGAGTCGTTCCTTTTGGAGCGGGGCCCCCCCATGCAGAATAAGCCAGCGGGAACCGGGGGGGGGGGATGTTTGCTGGCGGTTTAATAAGTCAGTGTGCCCCTTCCCAGATTGTAAGTTCCGGCATGCTTGCTCGAGCTGTGGAGGGGTCCATCTGGCAACAAAATGTGTTAAGAAAGGAGCAGGGACTGTTCCCGTGTCAGCACCAAAACTGTGAGCTGGGATTCGGGGTGGCCCCTTCTCCGATAAAGGTGGAGGTGTTGCGGGCTTGGCTTCGGCAATACCCGAAGAGGAAAGATAGGGTTGTCTTGCAATTAGGTTTTCAGTTTGGGTTTGTTATCCCGGTTCAGGGAGTGGTATTAGGTGTGGCGGCTCGAAATTTTGCGTCAGTCCGGCGTTGTGCGCCGATTGTTCGGGAGAAGTTGGCGGTGGAGTTGAGGTTAGGCAGAATAGCGGGCCTGTTTAGCCAACTTCCTTTTCCTCACTTTGTTATATCCCCATTGGGGCTCATACCTAAGAAAGAGCCATGAAAATTCAGTTTAATACACAATCTGTTGAGTCCAGTCGGGACATCGGTGAATGATTTCATTCCGTGAGAATGTTGTACGGTGCGATAAACTTCGTTTGATAGGGCGGTGGAGCTGCTTTGGAGGGCGGGGCGAGGGGCATTAATGGCAATGGTGGATATCGAATTGGCATTTCAGCTGCTCCCGGTGCATCCGTCGTCTTTTCATTTGTTAGGGTTCCAATTTGAAGGAGAGTACTATTTCGACAAGTGTATGCCCATGGGTTGTGCAGTTGCATGTGCATATTTCAAGATGTTTAGTTCCTTCCTGCATTGGGTAGTGGGTCAGAGGGTTGGGCGGCAAGAGGCAGTGCATTATTTATTATTTTTTTATTTATTTATTTATAATCTCTTCTATACCGCACTATTCAGCATCAGCGCGGTTTACAGTGAACAAAGAATTACATTTCCGATGGTACTTTGTGTTTACAGTTGAACATGCAAAAATAATTTGGATAACAGGGGTAACTATTTACAAATTAAAACAGAATCATGAACATTTCTTGGTTTCAGCGTTGTGGGTTTTGGGAGGTCTGTGAGGTGGTTGAAATAACTGCATTGGTTACTGGGTAATACAAGAGGAAGAGGTGGTGTTTCAAGGCTTTTCTGAATTGCAATAGATCCAGGATTGCTCGGATGTCTTGAGGGAGGCTGTTCCAACACCTTGGGGCACAGAACTTGAAAGCCCTGTCTGCTGTTGCTTTGGTGCAGTGTGAAATTGATTTTGGGACTACAAGTGTGTTGAGTGTTACTGACCGTCTGTCCCTATTTTGAGGTGTCATCTGGATCCGATCCGTTAGTGACTCAGATGAGAGCCCTTTGATGGCCTTGAATGTCAGTAGTAATGACTTGTAAGTGAGTCAACTTCGTATCGGGAGTCAATGGAGTTGTTTTAGGATGGGTGAGACATGGTCTTTCCTGGATGCTCCGTGTAGGACTCTTGCTGCGGCATTCATTGCCAGTTGCAGTGGTTGCAAGGTGGCTTGAGGGAGCCCTTGTAAGATTGAGTTCGCATAATCAAAATGTGGCATGATTAGGGCCTGATAGATGGTTCTGAAATCATTCGGCTCTAGCAGGGATCGTAGGTGTCTAAGGGAACGGATTTTATGGTATACCGCTCTTACAATGTTTCCTATGTGCGCCTTCATATCCAAGTGCTGGTCTAGAGTGACGCCGAGGTATCTGATAGTGGGTTTGGTCTGGAGGTCTGCATCCTTCACCTTCAAGAAAGACGGAGCAATGAAGTTTCGGTCTTTTGTGATGAACAACACCTCCATTTTCTTGTGTTGGATCTTGAGGTTTTGGGATCGCAGCCAGTTGGATACTTCATTTATGCAGTTTGTTAATGGAGTGAGGTCGGGGATCTCTGTTGTAAAAGGCATGTATAACAGCACATCATCCGCGTATATCATACAGTTGATATTGAAGAACCGTATCAGGTTGCAGATAGGCTGCATGTATATATTGAACATGAGGGCGGAGAGGGAGGAGACTTGTGGGACCCCCTGCTTTTGATGGAACAGATCTGATGCAGTATTGTTGGATCGCACCTGCTGCCACCTGTCAGAAAGGTAGGATCTGCACCACTCGAGTGCTTTATCTGTAATTCCCTTATCTAGATGATTTTTTGTTTGTTGGGGCAGCACAGTCGTCCGGTTGCCAAAAGCTCTTGGCAGGCTTCATGGAGATGGCAGGGGAGTTGGGGGTTCCTCTTGCGGACAGTAAGACGGTGGGCCCGGCTACCAGGCTTACCTTTCTGGGGATTGAGCTGGATTCCGACGGGATGGTGGTGTGGCTACTGATCGAAAAGGTGTTTAAGTTGAGGGTTTTGGTAGCCAATGCCACGGCTTCATCGAAGTTAACATTGAAGGAAATGCAGGTGTTGCTAGGGTCACTGAATTTTGCTTGCAGGGTGCTACCGATGGGACGGGTATGTCTGCGGCGGTTGGCGGCAGCAACGGCTGGGATGCGCAAGCCTCATCACCGTATACGAGTTTCCAGGGCGATGCGCGATGATCTGCGGGTATGGGATAGGTTTTTATTTATTTTATTTATTTATTTATTTACAATTCTTATATACCGCACTATTTATGATCAGCGTGGTTTACAAAGAACAACAACATCCGACAATATACAAAATGTCTGGTCATTACATTGAACAGGGAATGAAACTTGGAGAGAGAGGGTAACTATATACATAGGAAGTTAAATGGGGGAGGAACCTGTTTGGTGTTTTAAGTATTTAAGGACGAGCTATTCGAGTGTGACTGGGGTTCAGAGCCGTCAGTAAGATATTTGACAAATAGGAAGTGTTTCAGGGCTTTCCTGAACTGGCTCAGGTTAGGGATTGCTCTGATGTGTGGTGGTAGGGTGTTCCATAGCGCTGGGGCGCAGAGACTGAAGGCTCGGTTGGATGTTGTTTTGGTGCAGTTTGTCGTTTCTTTTGGTATTGATAACATATTGGTCTCGGCGGTTCTTCTTTGTCTGGTGGTGGCAAGTGGTTGTATGAAATCAGATAGAGAGGAGGAGGAGAGCCTCTTGATGGCCTTGAACGTCAACAACAAGGTCTTAAAACTGATCTGGGCTTGAATGGGGAGCCAGTGCAGCTGTTTCAGGAGGGGTGTGATATGTTCTCTTCTGGAGGCTCCGAACAGTATCCGTGCTGCACTGTTCATAGCCAGTTGCAGGGGGTTTAAGGTTGATCGGGGGAGTCCTTGTAGGATGGCGTTAGAGTAATCAAAATGGGGTATGATGAGGGCTTGGTAAATGGTGCGGAAATCATCTGGTTCTAGTAGCGGGCATAAGTGCCTGAGGGATCTGATTTTGAAGTATATCGCTCTAACAGTGTTAGCAATGTGTTGCTTCATATCGAGATGTTGGTCCAGTGTCACCCCAAGGTAACGTATAGCTGGTTTCATTTGTAGCTCGGCATTATTTACCTTCAAAACGCTGGGTGGTGTGAAATTAGGGTTTCTCGAGATGAAAAGCACCTCTGTTTTCTTGTGTTGAATTTGTAAGTTCTGTGATAGTAGCTTTTCGGATATGGTGTTAAAGCATGTAGTCAGAGGGTAAGATCTGGGCTGTCAAGTGATATTGGCATGTATAACAGCATGTCGTCAGCATATAGCATACAACTCACATTGAACGACCTGATGATGTTGCAGATTGGTTGGAGGTATATGTTAAACATCAAGGATGATAGGGAGGATCCTTGAGGCACTCCTTGATTTTGTGGAAATGGTTTGGATGTAGCCCCGTCTGCTCGAACATGTTGCCATCTTCCAGACAAGTAAGATCTGCACCACTCTAATGCTGTTCCGCTGACGCCTTTTTCTCTTAGCCGGTATAAGAGGATCTCGTGGCAAACAGAGTCGAAGGCCGCCGCTATATCCAAGAAGATGAGTACAAAGCCATGTCGTATGTTATCCACGCCTGAAATTACTATGTTGAAGGGAGTTGTGAGGAGTGTTTCAACTCCATGTGATTCTCTGAATCCATGTTGGGATGGATCTAGTGGGGCATTGGTGTCGATATGATCTTGTAGTTGCTTGTATACTATCTTTTCAATGATTTTCGCAAGCATCGGGATGCTGGATATTGGCCTGTACGACTCCATCTTTTGGGGGGCTAGCTTGGCATTCTTTAATAGGGGTCTAACAGAGGTCTGCTTGAGGGTGGAGGGGAAAGACCCAGTGCTAAAGGATAGTTTTATCATATTGGCTATAATTGGGGCAAGGTCAGTGCGCAACTCTTTTATCCAGAAAGCTGGACACGGATCTGTATGTGCAGTGGTGGTGTTTAGGGCTGAGATGGTGTCTTCGATAATTTTCTTTGAAGGTGTGGAAAAGGAAGTTAGTAATTCTGGGTACTCTTGTTCACAGAGGGGTCCAGGTATTACTATTTTATCGGTCTTGCACATTTTAGATTGCATAAAGACAGCGTAGTCCTGCGGGCGTATGCCGCAGAGTTGCTCAGGGGTGGGTTCTTTGGTAAGAGATTTGACTAAATTGAACAAGTCATGTGGCTTATTCAATGACCGTTTCAGGGTGTTTGTATGGTGTTGCTTCATCTTGTCTGAGATGGCTTTGCGATGTGTATGTAGGTGTTGGAAGTATGCTGCATGGTCGCTACTGGTGCGTGACTTCCTCCAGCGCTTCTCCAGCCTCCGTAGAAGGGTTAGGGAAGCCTTCAGGTTGGCTGTAAACCATGGGGTAGATGGTCTTTTCTTTGGGGCCTTGTCTGTTGGAGAACGGACTGCGATTGTACCGAGTTTGCTGTTCCAGGTGGTGATTAGCTCCTCTAGGTCTAAGGAAGTCTTGTCCAAGAGCTCGTCTGTTTCGGCGAGGATGCGTTCTCTGTTAAATGGGTGGAAACTTCTGGTCGTAGGATTAGAGATTTTGCTTGCATTCTGTTGGGGTTTCAGTGGCAGCAGGGTAGGCATCTGAAAAGTGATGAGCTTATGATCTGACCATGGTACTGATGTCAATGATAGCATGATATTTTGTGATTGTTCCAGAACTGTTTGCGGGGCGAAAATGAGGTCTAGAATGTTGCCTTTTGTGTGAGTAGGTATATGCACCAGTTGAGTGTATCCCAGGATATCTAGGGCTTCTATAAATGCGGATGCTTGATTGTCCTGTAAGGATGGGAGATTAAAGTCACCTAAGATCCAGTTAGGCTTATTTGGACCTTGCGTATTGGATGCTATGTTTATTATGGTGGACAGGTTATCTGGGTCTGTAGTTGGTGCCCTGTAGAGTAGGTTTATAGAACATGTGTTATTGGAGATTGATACAGTTTCCAAGTTGTTAATGCTGTTGGATTCGACCATTTTAAACTGGAGATCAGTTCTGGTGATTATAACAACTCCTCCCCCTCTCTTGTTCTGCCTGTGGCTGGTGAAGGCAACAAAATTGGATGGAAGTAGTTGATTGAGAATGGTGTTGTCTTCAGGGGTTCAATGGACGTGCAGTTTGGATGGAAGCGGAAATGTCCAGTGAAGATTTGCAGTTGTTTACTGATGCGGCGGGGGGAGTTGGTCTAGGTATTTACTTTGCGGGTTCATGGTGTGCCGGCAAATGGCCGCAGGCCTGGTACGAGGCTGGGCTATTGAGCAATATTACCTTTCTGGAGCTTTTTCCTATGTTGGTTACGTTAGAGCTATGGCCCGACCGGTTGAGGAATCGTAGGGTTCTCTGGTGGTGTGACAATGAAGTGGTGGTGAGCGTGGTGAATCATTACTCAGCACGTTGTCTTCAGGTGGTGTCTCTAATGAGGGCTGTAGTTTTGGCATGTCTGCGTTTGAATGTGATGTTACGGGCGCGACATATACCTGGCCATACTAACGGTATTGCTGATGCTCTCTCCTGTTTGCAGATGGAGCGATTTCGGAGATTGGCGCCGGAGGCGGACGCCATTGGGCGTGTGGTCCCTTGGAACTTGTGGAGCTCTGGCCTGCAGAGATGAGGAGTCTCCTGCGGAGTTCGGTGGCGGAGAGGACATGGGAAGCTTATCAGCAAGGCGGGAAGAGAGTCGCTGAATTTTTGATGGCACGGGGATGGAAAGGGGGGGGTGGTAGCTGATCACCTGCTGGGGCAATATATTGTCAGTGCGAAAGAACAAAGGGTTGCAAGATCGACGGTGCGTAGCCATTTGTCGGGTTTTGCGTTTTTTGCGAGAGCGCTGGGATGGGGTTCCGGTGAGGGAGGGTTCCTGGTGAGGAGACTGATGCAGGGATGGGAACGCTTGCGCCCCGCCCTGCCGGACCGACGACGTCTGATCATGCATCAGTTACTGCTGAGATTGTGCGAAGAATAGCCCCAAGTTGCGGAATCGTGGTATGAAGCCACGGTGTTTCGAGTAGTTTTCAGCTTGGCGTTCTTTGGCGCCTTCCAGGTGAGTGAATTGGTAGCTGACTCAGGGAAGGTGGGAGTAGGAGTTAGTTTACAGAGGCAACATGTGTAGGTTCTTGACGGTCGATTGCGGGTGTTTTTAAGGAAATCCAAGACGGATCAGCGCGGTAAGGGGCAGTGGGTGGTCCTGAACGAGATCGGGGGGCCTACATGTCCCTTGGCAAGGATGAAGGCCTACGTGGGTGTTCGTCCAACTTATGAAGGCGGGTTATTCATTCACAAGGACGCGAGCAGGCTGACGAGGTATCAAGTAGTGACGGTTTTGCGGATGGTGCTGCGGTATATTGGCGAAGACCCATCCTTGATCTCGGCCCATTCGTTTCGCATCGGAGCGGCAACCAGTGCTGTGGCAGAGGGGTTGTTGGAGGGGCAGATTCAATGTATCGGCCGATGGCGGTCTGGGGCCTTCAGAGGGTATGTACGTCTCTAAGGGGCACTGAAGTGATGTATGAATAACACAGTCTTTCTTTTGCAGATGGGGGATAGAGTGTTTGGAAGTGTTGGCTGCTGGGGCATTCCTTTGTGTTCTGGGCTGGAGAGCGAGCAGCAGTATGGCCTGTCGGGATGAATCTGGGGCTGCAGCATTCGTTGGTGTCGATAACATGGATGGGAGAGCGGGGACTGCGGTGGACGCAACTGCTCCCTTTGCTTCGGCACCACCAGCGGATAAGAGGACAGCCTGGGATTATCCTGTTGCATCTCGGGGGGAATGACATGGTAGCCTGGACTTGCAAACAACTAATCAGGGCTGCAAAGAGAGATTTGGACGTGGTGCTAAAAATGTTTGAGGGGGTGGTTTTAATTTGGTCGGACATTGTCCCGCGGCCAGCGTGTTGGGAACAGCGACGGTGGTCTCGGGGGTTAATAAAAATTAATAGGCAGATTGGGCAGTGGGTATGTGCACAAGGGGGTTATCAAGTGCAGCATTCGTGGGCGGAGGTAGGGTGTGGGGGTTTGTACAGGAGGGATGGGGTGCATCTATCTCCGGTGGGGGTGGACCTCCTTCTAAATGACTGGCAGGAGGCTTTGGAGCGGGTGGTGTGGGGCGGCAGGAATTGGTCGCAGCTTGAGATCGTGGGGGGTGGCTCGGGGATACCAGATAGCCCGAGCCGGTGGCGAGATCACAGAGGTGTCCGGGGTCTGGAACCTTAGGCTACTTGGGGCGTGGGCGGGATGCCCACAACCCGGACAACCCCTGGTAGACTTTTGCTAGTGATATGGTGAAGTCGGACAGCGGTGGTAAGAATTTGGCCAGCGGAGGAACGCGGCCGGTGCGGAGGCGAGGTCACTTTGCTAATAGCATGGCTGGTGGCGCATCGATCCACAAAAGGGGGGGGGGGGGTCTGTTTGGTTGTTGATTATTATGGTTGTTTTGTTCCAAATGTTAAATTGGCAAATAAAGCTGCAACCAAAGGTTACCCAAGAATGGTTGTCTGTGTATTTGTGATAAGGTGTAGGGGGAGGTGTGTAAGAGGATGGTAGGAATGGGGTACGGGAGTCAAATAGGGTGAGCGACGGGTCCGACTACCCGGTTACAGCTAGCTCACACTTGTGTGAATCAGAAAAGGAGTAAATAATTTTTTTTAAAATATGCGTTTATTTTCCTTGCAAAACAAGAAGTGCATGCATACGTTACAAGCCTGCCCACCCCATGTCCAGTACATGGCCCTTTAAAATCTGCGCATATAAATACCAACATTCTAAAATCGCTGCTTACCCATGTATGCCCATTAACACATGTAAATGACACTTCACCCTTCTAAAATGGCCTCCCAATATCATCTTCTGCAAATTCAGAAATATTTCATTCTCTCTCTCTGCCTAGTTTTCTTTTGGACTCTTACCTTTAATATGTAATTTGAATCGGATTGGATTACAACATACTGCAGGCCACAATTTCAGCAAATTTCAGTCACTGCCATAAAATATTTGAAAATAAAATTCATGTAGGACTTGAGAGACAGAACTCCTCGCTCACAATGTAATGTGTTATAAAATACATGCGCAAATAAAAAAACCTTCTGCTTTTTAAGCAGGCAAACTTTTAAACAAAACACATCTTTACAAAGTCTGTGGGTGCTTTTTATTCACAGACTTTACATGACCTTTCAAAGGGAATAGCTTCTCTTTGAAAATAGACTCAGGAAAAGTGCACATGTGGAGGGGCATTTTAGAAAGGAACATCCAAGTGCAATCTGGGATATCTAAGCCAGAACATCTGAAAAAGCAGACACGTCCAGGTGTAGACACCATTTCACAAACATGGACATGACCGATATGGATGTCTGTGAGGGTGTCTATATAGACTTCCTCAGAACAGTATTCCAGTCTGTGGATGTCTAGGGATAGCCTAATGGTTAGAATAGTGGGCTAGGTTGAGGGAAAGCCAGAGTTCAAATCCCACTGCTGCTATCATTGCGATTGTGCAGAGTATTTGGGATGGTGGAGTGCTATCTTCTCTGGATGTTCTTCAGCCAAAACAAGCACTTTCCTGATACTTACTCATGCCAAGGAGCAGATCTAAACTTAGATGCAACTCAGGACATTTCTGAGATCAGGCATTGACCTCCAGGTTCCTGGGAATATCTCCACCATGCCCCCATTCGTACTTGGATGTCTTCAAGCTAAGGATGTCCAGAGACCCTGCTTCTAAAATGGCTCTGGAGACATCTCTATGCCCATCATTTAAAAAAATATATACCAATTAAAATTAGTCAGTAATGTTATATTGCCTCCACCGCTTCCCTCTGTGGAAGTTTTTTCCGGGACTTCTGAACCCCCGGCCCCTCCGGATGACGTTTCTTTGAAAGATTTGTGGGCTATGTTATCTAGGTTGGAGCTGGTTCTGGATTCCTCCCTTCAAAAGATTTCGACTTTTACAAAGGAAACTGTGATAAAGTTGTCTAACCAGGAATCTAGACTGTCTGTTATTGAAAAATCCTTTGCATCTATTGAAGTTCTGTCTGCTTCTCAACAGACAGTTGTAGATACCTTGGTTCGAGATGTGGTTTCTTTACATCGTCAAGATGAATTACTCGAGAATTCCTTGCGTTCAAGGAATCTCCGTATTTTGAATTTTCCTAAGACACATTATCTTGCGCCTTTTATGCTTTTTCACAAATACCTGAAAGATGTATTGTTAATCCCTGATTCCATTTCCTTGTTAAATGTTTATTATTTGCCTTCTAGAGGGAAAGTTTCAGAGGATAAGGGATTGGAGGGAGGGGCACAGGGTGGTTCCCAAGATTTACCTTCTTTTAAATATTTCTGATTTCTTAGAGTCCTCGCAGGATGAGATTCCTACAAGGGCGACTCTGTTAGTTACAGTTGCTTCTGAATTAGATAAACGAAAGATTTTTCGGGCTTATTTTAAGAAGAAACTTGAGAAATTCTGTGGCCAGTGTGTTCAGATTTTTCCGGATGTCTCAAGGGCCACATAACGACGGCGGAAGGCCTTTTTAGAGGTCCGCTCGCGCGTTTTGGCCCTTGGTGCATTATTTTATTTAAAGTTTCCATGTAAATGCCATATAACTTATCAGGGGGTACATTATGTTTTTGGCGAAGTAGATCAATTGTTGGATTTTTTGAAGGGGAAAGGTTAGGTTTGGACTTTCATTTATTTATTTATTTTTCTTTCTTTTATGGCTTGGGGGTACCAGGGGACGGTCAGAGATTCTTTAAATAATGTATTGAGCTTCTCCTGAATGTGGTCTATTGAAGATGTTGTTATTTCTTTCGCTGTTGGAGGGATATTGTTCCCAATAATTGTTATCTTTTTGGTTTTGTATGTTTCTTTATATTATAAATAAACTGGAAAAAAAATTAGTCAGTAAAGACCAATGGAATACTAATACAAATAAAGCACAATCAGGAAATCAAGTGAAGGTGAAAAAGGGACAAACATAACACACTGGGCGAGAGGGTGGTATGCCTAGGAACATGGTAGGGAGGCATTGTATCACAATGATCTCATCAATGATACATTCAATTATTTGGTAAAAAAGCTATAAAAACAAACTATAAAAACAAAGATTCTAAAATTATAAAAGAATGTCTTAAGAACTATGAAAGTCTACATTGTAAACTAAACAATAAAAACATAAAACTTAATGAAGAATGAATAAATAGCAAGCTAATATTGCAAAAAGGCACATATAGAATCAAAGTTTAAAACTGGAGGACACAAATAAAATAATTGAATATGAATATGAAGAAACTCACGCTAAAGTATATAGATAAGCCAAAACACAAAACTCAGGTTGTAAAATTCTCAATAGAGTTACAAGTAGAACAAGATCATGTGGCCTGTATATAAAGGGACAAACATATGGAAGAGAAGAAAATTAAGCATTACAATTCTTTCAAAAATTTACTGGTGCCAAACTTTAAAAACTCACCTCTTCTAGTAGGCGTTCGACCTCCCTGACCCCTGATACCTGTCCTCCCTGCTAGCCTCCCCTCCTGTCAGCTCTCCCCTCCCCTTTACTCTTCTCTTGACTAGTTCTTTTCTGTCTCCTGCTCTCGTCCTGTCTCTCTCTTTCCTGTCCAATCACTGGCGTTCCTTTCCTTTCTGTTTATATGTTTATTTTTATTGTATACCACGCTGACGTATACGCTTGGGCAGTATATCAAGTGATGAAATAAAGATAAAAATAAAGCAACAGACCGTGGAAGCCATCGTGCAGGAAGGGTTGAAGGCACCTCCTGGGTCGTTGTTTCGGGAGGTTCAGAGACCAGCCTCTGTGACATTGGAGTCACTGTGGGACGCAATTCAAGGGCTGAACTCCTCTATGCAAAGTTTTTCTTCAGGACTGGTGGGTGATTTTATTACTTTATCACAGACTGTGGTTCTTCAAACTCAAACATTGGAACAGAATTCAAACAAGTGGGAACAATTTGAGTCCAGAGTGTGCACAATGCAATCTTTGGAGGAGGAACTGGTCAAGGATCAGAATATTCTTGGCAGGTGTATGAAATACCTGGAGAACCAGGGTCCGCCGGAATAACTTACGCCTGCTGAACTTTCCCAGGTTGCCTATCATATCAGCTTTGGATATGGTAAAGAAGTATATGACTGTTATTTTAGGAATGGACTCTGGCTCTCTCCCTCTTCTTGTTAGGGATCAGTATCTGACCCCGGTGGGTTCTAATCCCTCTGGAGGCCAGGGAGATTCTGGAGGCTTAAATCTTATGGAGTTTCTAGAGTCCTCTCTGGAGATCGTAATTCAGAGAGCTACTCTAGTACTTACCTTTGCATTGGAGTTTGACCGCAATGCTGTATTTACGTTGTATTTCTGCTATATGAATAAGTTGTTTTTAGGCTCAAAAAATTCATATTTTTCCTGGATTTGTCTAGATTTACTCAGAAACGGCGCCAGGATTTTCTGGCCTTAAGACCCAGGGCTTTGGCTCTGCACCTTAGCTTCATGTTGCGATTCCCTTGTGTGTGTTTGATTACATATGATTCAAAACTTTTAGTGTTTTATGAGCCTAGGCAACTAAAAGAATTTATAGTGGTTAGGGGGAAGGCTGTGTTCCAAGTTCATATCCCCCAGGAACCGCTGTAGACCCATTGGACGAGGTCGGTGGGGGGAGGGGACACCCTCAGGGTTGTATTTTTTTTTCTTTGCATTATATACAATGTTTCAATTTATTTCCTTACTTGGTTCCATTGTCTTCTTTTTATGGTCTAAGATATGTTAATACTCTGGACCAACAACTTTGTTGTTTATATTTCTTGGTATTATTAAGTTATCTTTCACTTTGTTTGTACTGAAGCATGTAATTAAAAGGTGTTATAAATAAATAATTATTAGAAAAAAAAAAAAGAAGAAGCATCCCAATTCAATGCAGACGGTCCAGCACAAGCCATGAACAGTGCTGGATCTTCTAATGGCAGACTGCATAACTGCTTGGTTTGCTTTTATGTAAAGCTCCTGAGACTTTTGCAATTTGCTATCTGATTCTCATGGTTTCTCATGGTTTTGGTTTTTTTAAATCTAGAATGTCTCATTTGTGTTAAAATGTACAACAGTTAGGGCTCGTGTCTTATCAATGATGCACACCCTAATAAAAAGTTCATTTGATGTTATTATAAAAAGGCAAGTTTTTTTGAAAAAAGTTTTTTTCTTCAAGTCTTTTGGAAAACAGTTTATATGAATAATTTTTGGACATTTAAAAAAAATATATCCCTACGACAATCAGTTTTCACAGCCTCCTCTTTGCCGGGTGGATCTCGAGTCTTTCCTGTTTTTTTTTGTTTTGTTTTTTAAATGGTCCTGGTCTTCCATCTCTTGTTCTTTCCTGAACCCATGATTATGAACATGCAATGCCGCTGTGTATTGTGAGCATTCCCTACGTGCCAGTAAAAAAATGATTGCTTTTAAAAATAATTCATATTCATAGATTTATTACAAACTGCAGTATCGTTCTTTATACATTTGTCCTTTAGAGTTCTGCCTGAAGTCCTTGTGATGCGGAGAACCTGCATGTGTTTAAAGCCCTCTGATGAAGCCATGTCATGCAAGATATCCTGTGTTGGACTGCTTCTGTCATAGTGGAGAGTCATTATTTCATTTCTCCATACTTTGAAAAGTTAAGTAAAAATCCTTCTGATTAGTGATTCTTATACACTCTTTATCATTGGACTGATCTACATTTTGAGTTATTGTATTCTTTGTTGGTTTTTTGGTTGGTGATGATTACTTTAAGTTAAAATAGTGAAGTTTTACAGCTTTGTACACTTCTATAATTTTGTGATTTTGACGTCTATTATAAATATATTTTGGTTTTGTTATTATTTGTCCTTTAGATTTCTAAGGTTGAGGCATATTCCACATAAACTCTGAGGTGTAAGAAAGGGAGTATAAGGAAATTTGTAACTTGCAGAACCTGTTTTGCCTTAACCACTATTAAAAAATGAAATGTGGCCAGTGGGGGAAAACTACTAATCAAATGCTCTTGATACTCCATCTAATGTCTTGAAATGCCTTCACATCATTTACTGATGGTGCCACATCAAGCTTCAGGTCGATTGGACAAAAGACACTCTCTGAGCCTCACATGTTAACATGATGAAAATCAATTATAACCCCACAAGGCAGAATTTGTGATACAGAATGTCACAAATCCTCAGCTGTTGCTCTTTTTGAATGAAGCCATAAATATTGACTATAAGGTAGGATAGATGCCTTACCATTCCTACAGAAATTTACTGTCCTTATTGGAAGGTGAAAGTGAAATATAAATAGATCCTCAAACTCTAGCAAGGCAAATGCAAGGCTGGCATTGTCCAGGATTCGAGAGGTTTTCCAAACTCATTTTGTTTAATTTAGCGACTGTATTTTCAGAAGGAGGTTTTTTTTTCACATTCCATGTGTATTGCTTAATAGCAAAGAAAATTAGGCCTGAAAGATTTGTTGTTGCCCAGTTTCTAAGAACTGAATTCATATTTTTTGTATGAGAAATGAATTAACTGTGGAACTGTATTGATAAGAAATGTTTAGAATATTTTCTCCATTTTTACATAGAAAACCTTGAGCTCAGTTTTAGGTGGGGTGCTCATCAGATAAAGATAAGCCGATGACCTATCCCCTCTCTTCGTTTAAGTAGAACCACTGAATATTCGGTGCTACATTTAAATGGATGTGTTATCCATTTAAATTAGGACAACTGTTCACATGGTCCTTCTGTAATGGATAAAGCTATTTTAGCAACACCTCAAAATGCCTTGCTGCCCTCCTCCTGCTTAAAGTAAATTTTGGCTGGACTTTGAGATATCTAATCAAAGTTTTCCGGTAGCCAGCCTTGAAATGTTTAGTATAAATGATTTATGTACCTAACTCCATATTGTCGTGAGGGCATCCCCTGGTGACCATTCGAAGTATGGGCATGCTCCATGATAGAAATTATTTAGGGAGCGTGATGAAATGTAAGGTCCACGAATGGCGAAATGGTCTTACTTATTTCCAGCTTCCTATGAGAGCTCAATAATCAAACCAAGTGTAGGGAAAATAAGGCTTTATTCCCCGTCAGTGCAAGGGTTCAAATAAGACATTGAGAAATCAAAAGAATGTCCTTTGTTTCAAAAGGTACCAGTATTAACAAGCTGACTAATTGTTAAACTCCACAATTAGTGCAAGGGTTAATCAGAGGAATTCACTTCATTCCAACACAATAAGAATTAAACAAACTTCTTCTCAGTTATACAGTGGCTACAGATTCTAGGCTCATGGCCATGCACAAACCACAATCCATTTCTTCTGGTGGAGGAATGGGAACAGCATTTATATATTCAATTTCCATGGATTCTGCTCCACTACATTCATCATCAGAGTAGTCACTGTCCCTGTCTACTACAGGTCTACGTGAAGTGTCCCTAGGCTCTTGCCTCCAGTAAGACTGTGTTTTAAGTTCTCTGGGAATTTTCTGAAACCACCCTGGTTTCTTCTTCCTTACAAACTGAGTATTTGTTTTAGCAGTGCCTCTGGGAGTTAAGCATTCAGTATCATGAATAAAGCTTTCATACCTGGAGCCTCTGTGGTTTGAATCCGTGGAGCTTTCTCTCCCAGAAACGTTTCTCCTGCAACAGGTTCTCTGCCGACAAGCTCTAGGCAGGGCTGTGCTTTCTGGCAGCTTGGTAAAACCTGGTGTGGATTCAACTTTGTGCTTCAGTAAGAACTTAGCTTTGTCAGAGACTGCTTTTCCTTTGGTGCCTGGTAAAACTTGACTAGTATTTCCCAGAGACTGCAGGCTTTCCTCCAAATCTATCTCTCTGGTTCTCTGGATACGTCTCTCTGCTTTTGAATCAGGAACGTTATGGGAACAGGGAGTGGCACACTCTCTAGCCTTAGTGCTTTCTCCAGCAGACTCCCTCTGAACAGCTGCTCGCTTAGCCTGGCCCTTCTGAACTCCACCTTTGTGAACTCTGTTCCTTTGGGCTTGCTCAGGTAGGATTCTTTCTCCAAGTCCTTCTCCTTCTCTTAGAGCTGATGCTTCCCTCAGAGCTGTTCCTTCTCTCTGTCCTCTCCTTTGAGGTGTTCCTCTCAGTAGAGATGTTCCTCCTTTCTGGATCCGGTTCCAGTTCTGCCCTTCCTCTGGAGCTGTTCCTCTCAATAGAGGTGTTGTCTTCTTGCTAGCATTCAGCTTCTGCTTATAAAGGAATCTTTCCTTTGAAACTCCCGGGCTCATTCCCAGGTGCAAGTCATTAGCTCTCTTAGGCTCATTAGCTCCTGTATGATCACTCCTGCCCCCTCTAGCTGTGCCTTGAGGTAACTGCACATCTAGATTTCTCTGAGAAACAGGGTTTCTTTTCAGGTTTGCATCTTTATTGATACCCACTTCATGACAATATATAGGCACACAGATTGAATTATCAACCTCCTTACACTATGTCCTGTTATATTTCAGAAACTCTATTTGTGAATTGTATTTGAAAATAAACATTCAGATATGCAAATCATAGAGATGTGCACAGATTCATTTTAGAAAGCCAAGTATATGGACGTCCCCGGCACGAGTACATCCATCTAGCATGGGGGAATGCAGTGGAAGCGTGGCCTGGGTAGCGCAACGGAGATGTTCATCGCTGTGTGATTTCAGAATGGAACAAGCATGTCCGGCCCTGGTCATTGAGGCATCCATTCCTATACCTGCTCCTGACCATGAATAAGCTGCAAAAGAGTTCTTGTTTCATGGCTGTAATGTTTCCACGGGGAAGAGCAAAATGTGCTTTCATCACCACAGCTAATATTTCCTGGCCTAAGAAGCCTGCATGTAAATACACACTCTAGACATATTGCAGGCCCTCCACTGCATGCCTGAATATCTGAAATGATTGGTTAGAACATGCTAGTCTCAAAACATAATCATTCCCCTTCTGAAGTACCCCTGCCGGCGTGTCCAAGTACCTGGTTTTGACATCCAAATTCAGGGACATCCACATTTGATACTGGGACATTCATTTTTCGGGGTGGAGATGCAGCGATTATATGTGCCACCCTTTACTGCTGCCATTCCCCTGCAGTTTTGGACATTGTGCTCTAGACAGTCCAGATTCTTCCTAGATGTCCCTTGTAAAATCCCACCTCATGCTTCTGTTTATTGCTGATTGTATTGAAAGGTCGTCATACAAACAAAAAATACATTTTAAAAAGTGCTTTTTCACAGGTATGCTCAAGCTAGAGCACAACAGACTGAAAATAATACAGCTAAACCAAAATTAATAATCTAATATAAAAATGTAATCATATGATAAAATCAAAGTAAAATACATATACCAAATGCAAACCCTAAAACTCCTAACATAACAGCCTTGTCTTCATTGCTGATTGGATAGTCCTTCAGTCAGGCATGCCTCCCTAAAGTATGAGCTCTGCACACTACCAGCAATGAGTTTGAAAAAGCGCTCTAAAGTGCTCCCACTTGGTGCTCGCTGAAGGAAGTGGAATACACTAGACTATATCCAGGGCAATCTCAAAGCCTGAGCTGGCCTATTCAAAATCAGTTAGATCTTTAGACAAGGCCATTCCATTAGTTGCTTTTAAATCAGTATCAGTGCTTTAAGGGCAACCACTATGTTTTAAAAACGGGGCAATATTGTGTCTGCACTTAAAACCCAATTGTATTCTTGCTGTTATGTTCTGTACTAATTACAGCTCCTTGATACAATATACAATACACTGATGTAATCAACTAAGGCCTGGATTGCAGAAACAAGGCCAGATTTTATAAGATAGGCACATGACTGTCTCATTTGGAAAAGTCATGCAGAAGCTCTCATTGTTGCTGCTTAGAGTCTAAGAACACTCCTAAATTAAAGGTCCCTTTTGCTAAAATCTGTTGGCTGGTTAACGGGCATTTTAATATGTGACAACTGGCAGTCAGGAACACTAACGCATGGTAGTGTCTGCCACCGCATGCTAAAACGCATGTTAATTGGCAATCGCAGGATGAGGCAGGGAAGGGGCAGAAAGAGGGTCTGGAATGTACATCACCACTAGCACCAGGGCAATTGCTGCATTCTCAGTGGCAATGTGGCACTTTAGAACTGCTCTTTAAGACTTATTACGTGAACCTGCCCCGACAGCTAACATGGAAGCTTTGCAATTAGCACGTGCGAAATCAGTGCATTAATGACAAATCCTTAGTGGGCTTTAGTAAAAGGGGCCCTAAAAGTACTAAAATATGTTAAGATAACAACTCCATCTAATATGATCGGTGGGACAAGACTCAGCCTAATGTTTGCACCTATTAAAAGTGCAATATCTCTCAACACGTTCACCAAAATCAATGAACCTCAAATCTCTGGTGGCCTAGTGGCGCTGGTTTCCCTCCATATCCCAGTCCAGAGATCACAGAGTAAAAAATATTGGCCTGGAAGCAAAGCCCTGCCTACTCCCAAAGCCCCACCCTTGAAGAAAGTAGGGTGGTAGGTTCCAGTCTCCCAAATATCTTCCTCTACATCCAATCCCTGGTTCACTGCCAAAGTAGGCAATTCCTGAATGGAACAGGAGTGATTTCCATGTGCTCCTAAAACGGTGCCACCATCTTGCAAAATAGCAGAGCCTGTCCAGTAGCAGAACATATTGCTAGGGGTCAGGAGACATTATCTTGCCTCCTGTCCCCTAGCGATACATTCAAATTATTCAGATTTCACAAGATGGCAAGTAAAGATTGTTCTTGCCCCCTTCAGGAACAGAGGGTCCGATATTCAGCGGCAGTGGCTAGCGTGAGCACAGTGCCTAAGCCATCGCCATGGAAAAGTTAACCCGGATATTCAATGATGGGACCAAATCCGGCCACCGGCATTGAATATCCCGGTCTGCGGCCCAGCGCCGCATGGCACGGAAGCTAACTGGGCAGCAGCGATAGTCAGCTGCTGCCCGGTTAGCTTCGGTAGCAAACGTTAGGGCTGCTTTTGCTGTGCCTAACTTTTACCTGCTGAGGGATAACTGAGCAGAAGCTGAATATCATTACTGACCGGTTATTCCCGGTACCGCTTCCGGAATGCTCTGATGCTAACCGTGTAGCATCGGGATGTATAGCGGCGGTATCCAAGAATATTCAGCAGCACTAATCGTAATGGTGCTGGTGAATATCCTGCTAAAAGGCAGTTACATGGTTTACGGGTCTATAAACTGTGCAACTGCTTTAGAATATCGGACCCCCGAGTCTTTGGCAGGAAAGTAAGGGCTCAGAGGAGCCAGACCCCACCACCTTCATTTTTTTAAAATGACAGTGGAGTTTTAGAAGGCCTTGTAAATTAATGTGTAGTTGTGTTAGAGAATACGTTTGCTCTTCTCAGTTGATTGTAGATTGTAAAATGCTCTGATGTCTCTTTGTTTGTCTGTTATTACTGATGTTTGTTATTCTTCTACTGTATAACTGTGTAAACCATTTTGGTGCTATGTTTGCTAAAAGTGGTATATCAGGTCAATAAAGTTAAACCTAGGCAAATCTTGGCTACTGGGCTATTATAATTTAATTTAATTTGCAACATTTATATATTCCACTTATACAGCTAGTTCTAAGCAGATAACAAATAAACTGAGATTATAAAAGAGATTAGTTTTTAACAACATAATCCCTCTACATAATTCTATAGCTATACATAAAACAGTTCTGCAAAGAAATTAATATCCATTACAAACCCCCAACATATGGGCATTTTATTCCCATCTATTAATCAGGCCCCCTATCTTACTAACAAACCTAATTCTCAGGCAATAAATTACTGACTTACTCCTTAAGTATTCCTTAAGCAATCTGGTTTTTAACAGTTTCCCAAGAAACAAAATTACTTGCTTCCCTAAATTCAACTGGTAGAATGTTTCATTCTATAACCAATCTATAATTAAACCATCCATTCATAACATGCTTATGAATAAACAGTTTTGATGAGGGAACAATAAACATATTGGGTCTGATATTCAACGGCAACAGCTAGCTGCTACTGCTGAACATTAGACATGAATATTTAATGCCGGGGCCATATCCAGGTCCTGGCAGGTGTGGCCCAAGGATGATGCAGGACCATGTGCAGAGACTCATTATAGGACCTCATTCTCATAAGTATTTACATATCCATTGGGCCTCGTTTGCATAAATGTAATGCATTTTATTTATTTAAAAATATATGCTATCCATCTAAGGTGGCTTCCATACACAATTTATTAAAACAGATATTACAATGCAATAAAAAATAACAATCATGAATCAAAATAAACTTAAAACCACTTTCACATACCCACAAAGAAACAAGCAATTATAAATATAAGAGCGTAAGATATGGCATACTGGATTAAACCAAGGTCCATTAAACCCAGTATCCTGTTTCCAGCAGTGGCCAATCCAGGTCACAAGTACCTAACAGTTTCCCAAAAAGACACACAGGTTCCAGAATGCTTGTATTGGGGCAAGCAGTGGATTTCCAGGGTCCTCTTTAATAATGATTTATGGACCTTTCCTCCAGGAACTTGTCCAAACCCTTTTTAAATCCAGCTACACTAACAGCTTTTACTGCATCTGCATACTGGATTTATTTGGTCAATTCTATGACCACCCTATTGATGAGGAGAGAAGATAAAAAAATGAAAAAAAAAATCCTAGTAGCTGTGAATTCAAGATTATAGTGCCTAAACTGGATTGGAACATGCTAGAGCTAGAAAAGCCCAGAAATCAGCAGCAGAGAAGCTATCGGGCTACTAAGCAAAATTAAACTGAGATGTTCCCTTAAAATTTGAGATTTTCTTGAATATGAACTGACAAAATATTTTAAATTTTAGACTAGCAGCATCAAGAACGCAAAATTGCAAATCTCAAACATAATCCATATTGCACTACCAACCATTAACACCCTACAGTTGACTACACACCAAGAACCCACAGAGCAAATCTACCTTTCCATAACAGCACTAACTTCCAAAACTCATACAACAAGTGTACTCAGAAAAGGGCAGCACCATAAATATTGTAGAGGAACCTAGAACATTCATAAACCTACTGGGAAAACTGAACAAGCCAGATTCCTACATAGAAACTCCATATTAACCAAACACCTGTCCTCAGTCACACACTTAAGGGAATGTTTACCAAATGGCAGTAGCAGCTTCCGTGTGATATCAGGGCCATGGCTCTGATATCGCACAGAATCTGCTACCGCCATTTAGTAAACATACCCCTTAGAACATACATAGGCCTTCATCAAGCATAGAGTTAAGTGAACACAAATTACAAATAGAAATATGCTGACAAAAAATAAACTGAAACCCAAAGAAGCAGCATTCTGCATGTAGCGCAACACCAGAGAAATAGAAAGATGAATATAAAGAAAGCACATATAATTTGACATATTCTAATCACTAATGCATGAAATGAGAGTCAGAAGCTGTAAAGATGTCTTACGCATTGGAACATGGAACATACGAAGCATGAACCAAGGGAAGTTGTAAGTGGTCAAGAATGAAATGGAATGTGTACAACTTGATCTGTTGGGTGTCAGCGAACTGAAATGAACTGGCATCGGGCACTTTGCATCAGATGATCACATGGTCTACTATGCTGGAAATGAAAGACAAAGAAGAAATGGTGTTGCATTTATAATAAACTTGCAAGAACTGTAATGAAATACAATGCAGTCAGCGAACGCTTAATCTCTATTCGTCTACGAGGAATGCCTATCAACACAACTATAATTCAAGTATATGCCCCAACAACAGCTGCAGAAGAGAATGAAATTGAAGAGTTCTATGAACAAGTACAAGCTGAAATTGACAGAACATGCAAAGAGGATATCCTGATAGTCATGGGTGACTGGAACGCAAAGGTTGGCAACAAAGAAGAAGGCAAAGTAGTTGGAAAATATGGACTTGGCAACAGAAATGAAGCTGGAGAAAGACTGATAGAATTCTGCAAGACCAACGATCTATTCATCTCAAACACCTTCTTCCATCAACACAAGCGGCGACTGTACACATGGACTTCACCCAAAGGATTGTATAAAAATCAAATTGACTACATCTGTGGAAGTCAACGATGGAAAAGTTCTATAACATCAACAAGGACAAAACCTGGAGCTGACTGTGGTACAGATCATCAACTACTAGTATGCAAACTCAAGCTAAAGTTGAAAAAGAGCAAACCACTCATGAATGCAGCAAAATATGACCTTGAGAATATACCACTGGAATTTAAAGACTGCCTGCAAAATCAATTTGTTGCTTTAGATACAAATGACAGATCTCCAGAAGAGTTATGGAATGACATCAAGAAGGTTGTGTTGGAAGAACGCGAGAAGTCTCTACAAGAGGTGAAAAAGCAAAAACGGCCAAAATGGATGACGGAAGAAACTCTGAAAATTGCCCAGAAATGCAGAGAAGCTAAAGCTAGAGGAGAAAGAAAGACAATAACAGAACTCAACAGAGATTTCCAACATGCAGCAAGACAGGACAAGGAAAAGTACTACAATGACGCATGCAAGGAAATAGAAGCAGAAACTATTAGAGGAAGAACAAGATCGGCTTTCCTAAAGCTACAAGAATTAAAGAAAAAGTTCCAGCCTCGAATTGGAATGTTACAAGATGCTCAAGGTTCTATGTTAAATGATCCTGAGAAGATCAAGAAAAGGTGGAAGGAATATACAGAGTTTTTATATAATAAAGATCAAGTGGACCAACAGCCGTTTCAACCTGTACCTTATGATCAGGAACCATTGGTGATGAATGAAGAAGTTAAAGCAGCATTGAAAGCCTTATCAAAGAACAAAGCACCAGGCATTGATAGCATTCCCATAGAAGTATTACAGCAATCTGATGCAGCTGTTACCGTACTTACAAGGCTCTGCCAAGATAATATGGAAGACAACATCATGGCCAACTGACTGGAAAAGATCTGTGTTTATACCAATACTAAAGAAAGGTGATCCAACTGATTGTGGAAATTATCGCACAATCGCTCTGATCCCACATGCCAGCAAGATTCTACTGAAGATTATTCAAAAGAAACTACAACCATACATGGAACAAGAACTACCTGAAGTGCAAGCAGGGTTCAGGAAAGGGCGAGGAACGAGAGACATCATTGCGGATGTGAGATGGATCCTTGAAAAGACTAAAGAATACCAAAAGGATATCTATTTGTGCTTTATCGACCATAGCAAGGCTTTTGACTGTGTAAACCATGAGAAACTCTGGGCCACATTAAGAAGCATGGGTATACCAGAACACCTGATCGTACTCTTGCACAATCTGTACATTGATCAAGAAGCAGCAGTTCGAACGGAACAAGGAGAAACAGAATGGTTTAAAATAAGCAAAGGTGTAAGACAAGGCTGCATACTTTCCCCCTACTTGTTTAATTTATATGCAAATCAAATCATCAGAGAAGCAGCATTGTATGAAGACAACAGAGGTGTGAAGATTAGTGGAAGACTCATCAACAACCTTCACTATGCTGATGATACCACATTACTGGCTGAAAGTGAAGATGATCTGAAACATTTGCTTCTCACAATCAAAGAACATAGTCTCAAAATGGGCCTGCACCTTAATGTAAAGAAGACAAAGATCATGACAACTGGCAATAATCAACAGGTTCATCGCTGAAGGAGAAGAAATTGAAATCGTGAACAACTTTAACCTACTTGGATCAACTATCAATAAAGAAGCAACAAGCAGTCAAGAAATCAGACGACGCATTGCTCTTGGCAGAATGGTTATGAAAGACCTAGATAAGATTCTCAAGAGCAGAGATGTCTCTCTCCATACAAAGAGTCGACTTGTTCAAGCCATGGTATTTTCAATAACATCATATGGATGTGAAAGCTGGACAGTGAAAAAGATAGGCAGGAAGAAAATTGATGCCTTTGAATTATGGTGCTGGCGGCGAATACTGTGTATACCATGGACTGCCCGAAGAACAAACCAGTCGGTACTAGAGGAAATCAAACCTAAGCTTTCTTTAGAAGCTCAGATGACAAGACTTCGACTTTCATACTTTGGACACATCATGCGAAGAGAGAGATCATTAGAGAAAGACATCATGCTTGGCAAGATTGAAGGTCAGCGCCAAAGAGGAAGGCCAGCAATGAGATGGATCAATACAATAACAGCAGCTATGGGTACCAGTCTGTCAACAATGAGCCGCCTGACTGAAGACCGAACACAATTTAGGATAGCTATCCAGAGGGTCGCCATGAGTCGACTCCGAGTCGACGGCACTTAACAACAACAATCACTAAATTGAAAATAAAATAATTTTTTTCTACCTTTGTTGTCTGGCCATTTTATTTTTCTAATTCTGTTGGTTCCAGTCTCTGGTTTCCGCTTTCCTGCATCTTTTTTAACACTTTCCAGAGTCTTAAGGCTATCTGCTATTTCTCTCTACATCCATCGCCAACATTGATCTTTTTCTTTTTAGCTTTTTTCCTTGTATTTTTTTCTTCCCTCTATGGACTCAGATTTCTCTCTTCTTACCGTCTTGTCCTCAATCTACTACTTTTCAGCCATAACTGCAACCCCTTCCATTCCCCATCTCTCTCTCTTTTCCCAATCCATTACTCCCCAGTCTTTAAGCAATTCTCCCATTTCTGTCTACCCTGCTGTGTCCACATCTCTCCCCTCCCTGTATCCTGACTTTCCAGCAACTCTCCTCTCCAGGGGCAGCCCTAGGGTTTCTGTCGCCCCATGCAGAAGCCCCCGGTGTGCTGCCCCCTCTCTGCTGCTACCTCTGCTGCTTACTCCCCTGTCACCAGCATTCCCCCTCCTACTGCCGCCCCTCCTGCATCTATCTTCTCATCTTGAGGTAGCAGCAATGGCGACCCAAATCCATTTTGAGCTGCCGCTTCTTTCAAAATGGAGTCGGGCTGCCACTGCCACCGCAAGATGAGAGTCATCCACCAGGGTCTGCCATACTAGGCGGCCGCCTGGAGGATGGACTAGTCCTGCTACTTTCCTCTCTCCCCACTGTCCAGAATCTCCCCATCCAACATCTGCCCCTTCCTCTCTCTCTGTCCAGCATCACCACCTCTCTTTTACTCCATATCCCCTACCGCATCCAAAATCTCTCTTCTCTCCCTATCTCCCCATGTCCAGTATTCCCACCCTTCTCCCCATTTCCTCCCATGTCTAATATCTCTACTCATCTCCCTATTTCCTGTCAAATCCAGTTTCTCCCCTCTGTAGTTGTATGCCTCCTTCACTGCGTCCTCTTCCTCTCAACCCCCCATGTCCAGCATCTACCTTCCACCTCCCTATGATCCTTACCCCTGCCCAACATCTCTCTTCCACTTCCTAATACTCCCCCATGTCCAGCATCACTTCTTCATCTCCTATAACCTCCACATGTTGAGCATCTCTTCTCCTATTCCCCCCTTCCCCTATGTCAGCATCACCCACATCAAATAACGCCCTTCTTTATATTCCCCCTTCCCTGTGTCCAGTAGTCCAGTCTCATTTTTCTTATGCTGAACTATGGTCCTGCATATCCTCTCCATTCCAAGCTTCCCCCCCCCCCACTCAAGCCCCCCTCCCGTGCAGTAGGTTCTTCTACCTTGAAGTTGCTATAAAAGTTGAAGTATTTTGATGTCGTCTGCAGCCCGGGCAGACATCCACTTGCCTAGGCCTCTCTCTGCATTGGCTGCTGCCTCTACCTTCTTTCCTGAGGCTGTTGCTGTGCTTGGGCTATGGGCACTGAGAAAGCTGCTAGAGCACTGCCCCATAGCTAGCACGGCACCGCATTGTCTGATGTTATTGCCACCATTACTGCCGCTGCTAAGTAGATGCAGAAGTGGCGGCTGGAGAGAGCAAGAATAGTCTGGAGTTTTTAAACTTAGCTGTGCGGACGGCCAGGCGTGGGGTTTCTAGTGATGCGGGGCCATGTGCAGGCAACATACCCAAACATGCTAGGGCCATCCTTGAGTCCCGGCACTGAATATCCGGGTTCCCCATATAATAATGAAGCTAAGCGGGCATAGGCAGTATTCAGCTTAAGCAGTGACAGATAGGCCAGCCTTTGCTGCACTTGACTTTCACTGCTTTGCGACAAGTGGGCAATGGCTTGATATTGCCACTACCCAGTTATCACCCCACTCTGTCCAAGAACACCCCAATGCTAACTGGCTAGCATCGGGACATGCAGCAGTGGGACCCGCAGATATTCAGTGGCATCAACTGTGCTAGTGCTGCTGCACATCCCGGACAAGGGGATTAACATGGTTGGCAGGTCTGCAAATCATGTTAATCTCTTTGAATATCGGGCCTATCATTTTTTACCATATATTGCGCCCTCCCCGAACTATCAACAATGATCAATGAAGACATATATATTGGGACAAGACCCTGACAAATCTTTAAAGCAAAGCACAGTAATTTAAAAATAATTCTAGCTTTAACAGTGAACCAGTGCAATTGAATCAAAAAAGGAGAGGGGGAGGGGATGCGCTTTCCCATCTATGATCTCTTAATATAAGTTTAGCTGTTATTTTCTGCAAAACAAGAAACCTTGACAGAAATTTATTGGACAGCCGCCCTATAACATGCTGCAATAATTCATTTTGTGCTAAAACCAATGCTGTTCCACCGTTTTAAGATTCTCAAATTCAAAGTATGAATGAATTTACTCATTGTGCCTTGGACTGAAATGGGGGAGTGCAGTACAGGGCTACTAGGCAGCTGAAGTTTTGAGACCTTTCACGAAGGGGCTCCTTTACAAGGGGGAGGGCTTACTATGGATGTGAACACCCCCCCCCCCCCCATTATGGTCTTTGGCATGCAGGGCTAGTGGCTCTTTGAAATGGATGCCACCACCACTGCATGAAAAGTTTTTCCATTTATTTGCCTTCCCATGGTCAGAAACACGCAGTTTCTGTTCAAGCTAACACTAATAAAATTAATTTGCACGATTTAGCAATGGGATTCAATAAAGCAGGAATTTGTTTGCACACCATAACTAAATAATGCAAAAATGGTTGCTGTCACAGCCCCTCCTAGTGGCAGTGTGCCAAAGGGTCAGGGTGGACATTTTAACTTTGTTGAAGAAAGAAAAACTTAGACCAAGTGCATTCTGGTCCTTGTAGTCCCTCTTCTTACAGAAAATAGATGTGTAAGCCTTGAGCAGGGTGAAACAAAAAGGTTTTTTATTCCCTTGTTACGCAAAAGGTTCTTCAGGAAACAAAGTAGAATTTACCTTACTTCAGGTTTAGTGCCAAGAATATTTACAAAAGGTCAGCAACTGTTGCAAATGCTTCACAGTTCTCTGTATCCAAGCAAGTTTCTCAAACAGCAAGAAAAACAAGACAAAACTTCTTCCTTCAGTTTTAACACAAGCAAAAGGTAGTTTAAAACATGTGCTGCTGTTATATCTCGGTAAGAGATTCCAGGCTCTCGGTAATACACAGAGAACAGTCCATTGGTTCAAGCATCAACGGTTCTGGTTCTGCAAACTCAATTTGCATGGGTTCTAGCTCACACGTGGTGTCTTCTAATCCTGAGCTTTCCCTGGTTAACACAGGTTGCAGTTCAGTATTTCTTTCCCCCACTTTCCAGCCTTGCTGGCCTGGGTTTAGCAAATAACTGTTAGTGCTTTTCCCTATACCTCTCTGTACAGGGTTGCAAAGCTTCCTCCAACTTTGTTTCTTCTCAGAATGGCTTTTTAGGTTATCAGCCTTCCTAGGACCTGGCATCCATTTAATAAATGAAGTATCACTGTACCTTGGATCTCTGTAGCGTTTGCTGCTGGTGTTCTCTCCACCAGAGACTCTCCCTTTGTCACCATCTTCCTTGAAGACTGGCTTCTGGAGCTTTCTAAGCTGGGCTTGTTCTCCCTGGAACTTAGCTCTGCTTTTCCATGTATCCAAGCTTCTCTGCCTTGCAGTGTATGAGGTTCCTTCCTCAGGTCCTTCCTTCATAGATCCTTTCTCTCTCTCTCTCTCAAAGGTCCTCCCTCAAGTTCCTTCTCAGATCCTCTCTCGAGTTCCCCCTTAGATCTTCTCTGTCTGCTTCCTTGTGAGCACTGCTTAAAAAGGCGTTCCCCAACTGAGTTTCCTGGCTTTCTACCCAGGTGCCTTTGATTAGCTACTGCATTACTGCAACCTGGGTGTGTCAGCTTAACTTCTGGAGCCTCATGCCTGCTCCCTCTAGCTGCACTTCTAGGTAATTGCACCCTCTGTAACTCAGTTGCTTCATAAGAAAGAGAGTTTTTTTCTACATCCATCGCTTCAATGGCTTCAGCTCCATTTTCATGCGTTAATACATCAGGGGTCTAGGTCCATTTTCCACTAATCCACATAAGCATATGAATACATTATGTTGATTTAAAAATCTTTCTATGCCACCGTACACCAACAATGAGCTGCCTGACTGAAGACTGAACACAGTTCAGGACAACTATCCAGATGATCGCCATGAGTCAACACTGGCTCAACGGCACTTAACAACAACAACATACCACCATACACAGACTAGTATAGGGCAGTTTACAATGGCTACAATTACAGAATAGGCACTAAAGCAAAGTAAAACAATCAGATGCACATTCCTCTCTAACCTGAGCAGCCCTGAAAAGCTTTATTGAAGAAGTGGGCTTTTAAAAGAGCTTTACATTTCTTGTATGAAGATTCAGTATATATGCGAGTAGGCAGGGAATTCCATAAAGATGGTTCCAAAATGATGCAAGGCTTCCATTCACACATGAAAGACAGGGGGAAAGGTTAATAGATTTGTGATCTGAGAGCGGAGAGTAAGAATGGGACAGTAGGGTGTTAATACTGTGGAAAGGTAGATAGGGAAACTGGTATAAAAAGCTATATGAACAACCATGAGTACCTTAAAGTGAAACCAGTAACAGAGGGGAAGCCAGTGATGCTGGAAGAAAAGGGAAGTGACAAGATCACATCTAGAGGCATTAGCTAATAGATGGATGGCACTATTCTGGATTCAATGCAACCTTTTGAGATTGGTGGACCGAAAACCACAGAAAATGGAGTTGCAGTAGTCAAGGTCAGAATAACAAGGCTGTAAATGAGAGTGTGTAAGACCTGGAAAGAGAGAAAAGGTTTGATTGACCAGATTTGACATAGGGAGTAGAATGAAGAATGGACAGTAGCAGCAACTTGTTGGTCAAATGATAACAGAGTGTTGAAAATGCGTCCTAAATGTGTGAGAGAACTGATCAATGGAACAGCAATACCCTGAATCAAGGGACCGAATAAAGGGGAAGAGGAGCTCTTCATGACCCAAAGGGTCTAGGATTTATCTAGATTGATCTTGAGATGCTGAGATGCATGTCAAGTGGCTACAGAATCAAGGGATGTGCTGATGAGGGCGAGATTAGGGAAGGATGGTATAGAAGAGTAGTGAACTAGAAGAATATCATCTGCATAACAAAAACTACTAATGGCATGGTTTTGAATAAGGGCAAGAAATGGGGAGAGAAAAATGTTGAAAAGAGCAGTGGAAAGAATGAAACCCTGGGGGATGCCACAATGAAAAGTAGAAGTGGAAGAGAATATGTTGTAACTGGTTTCAACTCGAAATGTACAGTCATGCAAAAATGAGGTGAACCAGTTGAGAACTTGGTCTTTGATATCAACTTCAGAGAGACAAGGGAGGAGAAGAGTGTTCAGTTATACAAAGGCAGCGGAAAGGTCAAGCGAGATGGTCAAGGCTATTTTATAAGAATCAAGAATACTGAGGCAATCACTGACCAAGGCTGTTACTGCACTTTCAGTGCTATGATTATTGCAGAATCTGGTTTGTCTTGGGTGCAATAAATTGGTTTTGAATATAAAATCAGTGTGAGCTGAAGAACAACAGCTTTTTAATAATTTTGGATAAAAATGGTAGATTAGAAATTGGATGATAATTTGCAGGTGAGGAGGCATCAAGGTTGTTGTTCTTTAGAATAGGACCAATTACGGCTTATTTTAGAGAGGAGGGCAGGTAAGCAGAGGCGAGTCTGTGGTTAATAATGGTTTGAATTATCAGTAGGACTTCCAGATTGGGCAGTCTGAGCCACATGAAGGTAGTGGATCAAGGGCACAAGAAGTAGGCTTTAGACTGTGGAAAAGTTGCTTGACCACAAAAGAGAGACAGTTCATTGAATGAAGACCAATTACAAGTCACAGTCAATATTAATGAAGTTTGAGAAGAGGAAAGAGAGCTGATCACTACAAAGAGAAAGCTCTTATAAATGATTATGATTTTTGTCTGGAAATGGTCAGTTAAAAAAATCATCAGAAGGTAGATTCTGAGAGGCTGTTGAAGAGCTATGAAGTAGATTTAGGAAAAAAAAAACAGCAAAAAGGGGCTTAGATCTATTAGCATCGTTGTCAATAGTAGATAAAAAAATAGCAGAGAAACCTTTTTACAAGTTCCATCAAGTCAGTGCTAGTTTAATTTGATATTTATATCAATTTTATCTGTATTTGCATTGGGACAGAGCAGAAGGGTCTGCAGTTTTTACCACATGCACTCTGCTTTACATGTCTGTATTTTAAGAACTAAAAGACCTGGGTGAAACCATGGATGACGATGTTTGGAGAAACAATGATTGGGATGGGGTAGAGCCATTTTTTTCCAGGCACTGCATGACAGATGAGTTCCAGACATCATCTTGGACAGATAGTTGTAACGTGGAATGCAAAATGCAAATGCATGCCTTTGAGTCAGTGCTGACTCCTGGCGACCCAGCAGCTCCTGGGTTTTCTGGGCAGTGTGACCAGAAGTAGATTGTCAGGCCTGTCTTCTGAGGTAATGGAGCGTTAAGTGATTTTCCCAAGGCCACAAGCAGTACCAGTGGGAAATGAAACCTGCTCTCTTGGTTCCCAAGCCAGTGCTCTAACCACTAAGCTATTCCTCCACTCGAAGTGGAATAGTTGGCAAGAAATGCTTCTACAGCTAAGGTGAGAGAATCAAGAGAGAGCCAAAGAATAGACCTAATAAGCCTGATGTCAGAGGAAAGGGGCTCCTAGAGGGAGCTTCTAGATTGAAAGTGGTAAGTCTATGATCAGTCCAGTAAAAAGAAATTGTATGAATAGAACTAGGAGATAATGTGTCAGTAAAGGACAATGAGATCCAAAGGTATGGCCTGCTTTGTGAGTGGGGGTGTGGATGCGTTGCTTGAGGCCTAAGTTTGAGAGATAATCTAGAAATCAGCCATCACCAAGAGTCTGGGAAAACAAGTATAGGTGTTGGACAGAGATAAGTAAAAGAGATCCCAAGATGGAACTGTCATTTAAGGGGAACAGTAGACTAGCAGAAGGTGTAATGAGAGAGTAGAAGAGTCCAATCTAACTAGTGGTGCTACCAGGTAGGAGAAAAAAGAAGGGTTACATTTGGTGTCAGAAATATTTGATGAATAAATGATGACTAGACCCACCAAGGCAATTTGGATGGGAGTGTGAAAGAAAAGAGTAATCAGGAAGAAGGGCTTGAAGTAACCAGAATAGAGCAGTTTCCGTGAGGCACAGCAAAGAAAAATGCAAGTCATAAAGAACTGATTTCTTTTTTATTTTGCCAGAAAGCATGCCCAAGCCAAACTACTCTGCAGCTTATTTATTTTTATTTTCTTCAAGTGCCTGTATTACTATGCAAGGATTCCCAGGCACAACTGGCATGAACCGACGGACAGAACAACGATGCTCTACGGTATTTGTTTATGCCGGGATATTGTCCCCAGGTAAATGCATGTACTGTGTCCTTTTCTCCTTCCTTGTGTCCTCTCTCAGCTCCTTCTGTGTGTGTGTGTACCTGCTATTTTGTTTTTCTGATGTAAATCTTTTGTGACATGCTTATATGAAGGCTTTTATCTATCTCAGTGCATGGACTGGAATTTTTTTGTGGCAAGAACTATAATTTCCTCTTGTTGTCTAACCTATGCTTTGGTCATAAGGTCTTTTTCTTGTGCTTAACAGTTTTTTGATATTTCATGCTTTGGTTCTCCATTACCATCTGTAGTGATCTGCAAGAATAGTAATCTCTAGCTCTCTATTTGACCTTTGCTTCAGGGTCTGATATTTGAAGAAAGGAAATGTTAACATCATGTTACTACCATGATGTTACAATATTATTACATGACATTTTCTACTTCTTGGTTTACCCTGGTTTGAGTACATAACAGGATGCGGTAGGTGCATAGTGCAAGCCTTCTAGAATAGTGCTACCTTAAGGTTTAGAGAGCAGTTTTGTAATAGGCTACCTAATTTGTGCAGCCAATCCATGTATAAATTGCATCAGTTCCAAAGAGAAAATATGCACACATTTCCTCTTTGAAAGTGATTCCTGCAAAACTGCCCCCACAGTTACAAACATTTTCCTAATAACTGCATACTTTTCAAAATCCAAAGTATGTGTATAGTTCCCTACCCCACCCTACCCTAACTCTGTCCCTGTGAACATCTCTGCTCACCACGGGTAAATGTTTGCACTAAGCAGCATCACACGCATACTTTTGCTCTTTCGAGGAGTAATTTTATAAAGCTTTGTCCATGTGTAAAGCCTGCAGAAAAGGGCTTTTAGAGAATTGCATGACCATATACTACTATGGGATGCGTAACTTTATTATCCTTAACGGTATATAAAATTGTTTATAAATAAATAGATAAATGCACATACAAATTCTGCACAGTGAAAGTGTGTCTACTTGTATGCAATCTGCATGTAGACATTCCTGGAGGCATTGTCTGGACTGAAAGAGGCGGAGTTAGAATGTAGACACGCATTTATACCTTTCTTTGGAGTAGCTGTGCATTGGCAGTAATGCGCTGTCAGGGCTGGATCTGGAAGCCTATTTTATAAAGACACAGACACCTATGTTGCCTTTAAAAATAGGCTTAAAATAGAGGCCTTTTTGGACTTCTCACATAGGCGACCATGGGCAATTTTTTAACAAGTCATTTCCACATAGACATCTTAGTTTTATGCGTAAACCTGGCTTTGAAAATTATCATTTTAATGTTCTTCATTGGTGACTGCATATTTTCCTTTCTTCCTAAGAGGATGAAAGAAGCTGCCCGAAAACAGGGGGACAGGCAACAGGCTACAGCATCCCTCCTCCTTTAGGGCCGACCCAAACTATCTTCAAAATGGGATGCAGATGGAAAGGAGTAACTGGGGATTTTGGTAGAAGTCTCTCTTCCTTGTAGGATTTTCTTTTGTTCCGTTTTATGGGGTTTTTTTTAGAATTTGATATGTATTTCATTTCTTAAAATGAAATAAATGTCAAAAGAAATAAATGAAATGGCATGAAACGAAATGAAAATATTTGGCGTCCAAAGTCTTATTAACTATTCCTGTGTCGGGTTATGATGAAATGTACAGCTGCTGAAATAACTCTTTGGGGTATGTTTACTAAAGCATGATTGGTTCTTGCAACTAATGCTGCACAGAGCTTGTGCTAGCCACAAAGGTCCTCTGGTATCTGCAGGTGCATTTCCCCTGCAGACACTACAAAGATAAAAGCAGGGATCGCAGCGGGCTAGCTTCACGGATGCAGCTTTTCCACCCATTGAAGCTTCCGCGAAGCCTGTAAAAAGTGCAACTGTCACACATCAACGCCCACGGCCCCGGTAGCTGCTCACATCGAACACACACTCTCCGCTCACATCTCGCCCATTCTGACAGCCACCCCATGAAATGCAGTTGCCACAGAAACAGTCCCACGGTGGCTTCATTTCTCTCACACTGTCTCTTTTGTGGCATGGCATAAGAACATAAGATATGCCATACTGGGTCAGACCAAGGACCATCAAGCCAGTATCCTGTTTCCAACAGTGGCCAATCCAGGTCACAAGTACCTGGCAAGTTCCCAAAAAGGCACACAGGTCACATAATGCTTGTCTTGAGGCAAGCAGTGGATTTCCTGGGTCCTCTTTAAAAATGGTTTATGGGCCTTTCCTCAAGGAACTTGTCCAAATCTTTTTTAAACCCAGTTACACTAACAGCTTTTACTATATTCTCTAGTAACCAATCACAGAGTTTTATTACACGTTGAGGGGAAAATATTTTCTCTTATTAGTCTTAAATGGGTTACAGATTGTAGCTTCATTGTGTATCCTAGACTTTCTATTTTTTGATGGCATAAACTATCAATTTGCATTTCATTCATTAATTTATAGACCTCTATCATATCTTTCCTCAGCTGTCTCTTTTCCAAGTTGAAGAGCCCTAACATTTTAAGCCTTTCTTCATAGGAGTATCCTTCCATCCCCTTTACCATTTCTGTGGCTCTTCTCTGTACCTTTTCTAATTCTGCTATATCCTTTTTAAGATATGGTGACCAGAGCTCTAGATGTGGTGTATTTAGATTTCAGTAAAGCCTTTGACACTGTTCCTCACAGGCGACTTATAAACAAACTGAGCACCCTAGGGATGGACCCTAAAGTTACTGCTTGGGTTAGAAATTGGTTGGGTGGGAGGCAACAAAGAGTACAAGTAAATGGAGCTCACTCTGAGGAGAAGGATGTTACCAGTGGTGTGCCCCAGGGATCTGTCCTTGGTCCGATTCTTTTTAACATCTTTGTTAGTGATATAGCGGAAGGGCTGTCGGGTAAGGTTTGCCTCTTTGCAGATGATACCAAAATCTGCAATAGAGTAGACACCCAGGAAGGTGTAGATAACATGAGGAGGGATATAGCTAAGCTTGAAGAATGGTCTAGAATTTGGCAGCTGGGATTTAATGTTAAAAAATGTAAGGTCATGCATTTGGGCTGCAGCAATCCAAGGGAGCAATACAGTATAGGAGGTGAAGTACTTTTGTCCACTAAAGAAGAGCGGGACCTAGGCATGGTTGTGTCTGATGATCTTAAGATAGCTAAACAGGTAGAAAAGGCGACAGCAAAAGCTAGAAGGATGCTAGGGTGCATACGGAGAGGAATGGCTAGCAGAAAAAAGGAGGTGATAATGCCTCTGTATAAGTCTTTGGTGCGACCTCATTTGGAGTATAGTGTGCAATTCTGGAGACCACACCTTCAAAAGGATGTGAACAGGATGGAGTCGGTGCAGAGGGTGGCTACTAAAATGATTAGTGGGCTTCATTATATAGCATATGAGGACAGACTTAAGGATCTTAATATGTACACCTTAGAGGAAAGGCGGGATAGAGGTGATATGATTGAGATGTTTAAATACCTCCGTGGCATAAATGTTCAGGGAGAGAGCCTCTTTCAATTGAAAGCAAGTTCTGCTATGAGGGGACATGGGATGAGAATGAAGGGAGATAGATTCAGAAGTGATATGCGGAAATATTTCTTTATGGAAAGAGTAGTGGATCCATGGAATAGTCTCCCAGTGGAGGTGGTAGAGATGAGGACAGTAACTGAATTCAAAAAAGCATGGGACCAACACAGAGGATCTCTAAAGGTAAAAAGTGGACTGTTGTAGTTGTTGATATGGAAGGACAGACTAGATAGGCCATGTGGTCTTTTTCTGTCATCATGTTTCTATGTTTCTATTTAAAGTGCACTCGCACCATGAAATGATACAGAGGCATTACAATATCCATGGTTGTATACTCCATTCCTTTCCTTATGAATTCCTAGCATTCTGTTTGCTTTCTTGGCCGCCGCTATATACTGGGCAGAGAGTTTCAACGTGTTATCCATGATGACACCTAAATCTTTTTCTTGGGTGATGGTTCCTAATGTGGAACCTTGCATTATGGGTTGTTCTTTCCTAGCTACTTAACTTTGCACTTCTAAACATTAAATTTCATCTGTCATTTGAATTTCCAGTCTTCCAATTTATCCATTTTTCACAATCCTCTTGTGTTTTAAGAACTTTGAATAATTTTGTGTCATCTGCAAGTTTGATTACCTCGCTCATTATTCCCATTTCCAAGTCATTTACGAATATGTTAAAAAGCAGCAGACCCAGCACAGATCTCTGGGGTACTCCACTATTCACCTTTCTCCATTGGGAAAATTGGCCATTTAGCCCTACCCTCTGCTTTCTACCTTTTAACCAGTTCCTGATCCACAACAGTGCACTGCTTCCTATCCCATGACTTTTTAATTTTGCCAAGAGTCTCTCATGAAGGGCCTTGTCAAAGGCTTTCTGAAAATCCAGATGCACTGTATCAACTGGTTCACCTTTGTCTACCTGTTTATTTATACCTTCAAAAAAATATAACAGATTAGTAAGAAAAGACCTTCCTTGGCTAAATCCATGTTGGCTTTCTTCCATTAAAAAAATTGTTCAGTAATTTTGTTTTTTATATTGGTTTCTATCATTTTGCACAGTACTGATGTCAGGGTCATCAGACTGTAATTTCTCGGATCACTCCTTGAAACCTTTTTAAAAATTGGCATTACATTGGCAATTTGCCAATCTTCAGGTACTGCTAATGATTTTAATGTTAGTTCACAGATTACTAATAGTAGGTCAGCAGTCTCATATTTCAGTTCTTTTAATACCCTCAGATGTCTGACCTCACCTTTAAACCGTGTTTGCAGTTCTTTGGCCTTCCTTCCATTTGTCCTAAAGCATGAAATACATCTGGTCTGGGCTTCTAAGATAGTATTTATAAACAACACACATGCTTGATGTAAATCTTTAACCTTTGCAGCTACTTCATTTAGCTTTCTTAATTATTCTCCTCATGTTATCATGGTTTCCTTTTTGAATGTTAAAAGACAATATTTTGGATTTGCTTGCTGTCCTTCTTCCATTTATGAAATCAAATATGATCATGCTATGATCACTATTGCCAAGTGGCCCAAACACCCTTATCTCTTGCACCAGATCCTGTGTTCCACTAAGAACTAGGTCCAAAATAGCTTCCCCTCTTGTTGGTTCATGAACCAGTTACTTCAAGAAGCAGTCATTTATTTCATCTAGAAACTTTATCTCCTTAGCATGTTCTGCCATGACATTGACCCAATTGATATGGGGGTAACTGAAATCACCCATTATTATTACTGTGTTGTAACTTTTGTTAGCTTCCCTGATTTCTTTTAGCATTTCATCATCCATTTGTTCATTTTGGCCAGGCAGTCGGTAGTACGCCCCCACTGCCATCGCCTTCCTCTTGATACATGGAATTTCTATCCATAGAGATTCTACAGTGTATTTTGTTGCCTGCAAAACTTTAATTCTATGTGACTCAATGCCCTCTTTAACATAGTGTGATAGGGCTGAAGCTAGTGAAGCTGTGAATTTGAAAAAAAGCGCTGTCTTTCACAAAGCAGCTGACTTGCAGGAGATGCAATTGCATAGCAACGCAGCTAGAGGGAGCAGGCACGAACCTGCAGAGGCTGAGCGAACACACCCAAGTACTAATTATGCAGGGACTAATCAGATGCACCTGAAGAGCAGGCCAGGAAACTCAAGAGGAGAACGGCTTTATAAGCAGAGAACTGCAGCCAGACTAGGGAGGGGAGAAAGAGGAGAAGAAGCCAGGATCCAAGGGAGAGAGACTCCATGCCTAGAGGGAGGCCTGAGCTCACCAGAAGGATTGAGAAAGGAACTTAAAGGTACTGGAAGGAAAGTTCCTGACAGTGGAATTCCCCCATACTGAGAAGCAGAGGAGCCTGGATTCGTTACCTGGCTGTCCCAAGCTTCAGGGACGACAAGCAGTGCCCAGGAGACTCACAGAAACAGTCTGTAAAGGAGACCGTATCCAAGGAAGGGTACCTGGTAAGGAAAATACCAGCAGCACCGACTTCAGGAAGCCAAGGTACAGTGGTACTTTAATTCTAGAAAGAGACTTAGCTCCTAGAAGGGCTTTTGAATCAGATAACCATTCTGAAAGGAATGAAAGAAGGCAGGAGTTCTGGAAGCCACGCCATAGAGGCCTAACAACAAGCCATGCTTCCTACTTGAAAAACCTTGAACAGCCCAGCTGGAGGATAGGTGAAGGAAATACTCATTTGCACACTATAGCAGCCAGGGAGAGCTCAAATACAGGAGAAAGCACAGATGAGCTGGAACCCATGCAATTGGAGCCTGAGGATTTAGAAGCATTGTCACAGGAGGAATTAATGGACTGCTCTATTTGTGTTGCGGGAAGCGTTGAGTCACTCCCAGAGCTATAGTTTACCAGAACATGCACTAACAAAGATTTTGCTTACATTGAGCTAAAGGAGAGCTGGTTTATTTGTTTCACTCTGAAGTTTAGAAAACCCTTTATATTCTACAAGGAACTGTGAAGCCTGTAACAGTTTTACTTGTTAAATAACACTTTGGCACAAACCTGAAAATAAGGAAAACTTTACTTTTGTTACTTAGCGAACCTCAGTGCTAAAAGGGAAATAAAAGCTTTTTGTTTACCCTCTACTTGGCATCCACAACTCATTTCTATAAGGAGAAAGGACTACAAGGACCAAGGTGCATCTGGCCCAAAAGAGTCTTTTATTTCTACAATTGATTTAAATGCACAACCTGCCCCTGCAGCCACCGGCCACCAGGGGGGGGGGGGTGTGACAATAGAAACATAGAAATATGATGACAGAAAAAGACCACATGGCCTATCTAGTCTGGCCTTCCCTATCAACAACTACAACAGTCCCCTTTTTACCTTTAGAGATCCTCTGTGTTTGTCCCATGCTTTTTTGAATTCAGATACTGTCCTCATCTCTACCACCTCCACTGGGAGACTATTCCATGGATCCACTATTCTATCCATAAAGAAATATTTCCATATATCACTCCTGAATCTATTCCCCTTCACCCTCATCCCATGTCCCCCTTGTAGCAGAACTTGCTTTTAATTGAAAGAGGCTCTCTCCCTGAACATTTATGCCACGGAGGTATTTAAACATCTCAATCATATCACCTCTATCCCGCCTTTTCTCTAAGGTATACATATTAAGATTCGTACGTCTGTCCTCATATGCTTTATAATGAAGACCACTAAACATTTTAGTAGCCACCCTTTGCACCAACTCCATCCTGTTCACATCCTTTTGAAGGTGCGGTGTCTAGAATTGCACACTATACTCCAAATGAGGTCGCACCAAAGACTTATACAGAGGCACTATCACCTCCTTTTTTCTGTTAGCCATTCCTCTTCGTATGCACCCTAGTATCCTTCTAGCTTTTGCCATTGCCTTTTCTACCTGTTTAGCTATTTTAAGATCATCAGACACAACCACGCCTAGGTCCCGCTCTTCTTTAGTGGACAAAAGTACTTCACCCCTATACTATATTGCTCCCTTGGATTGCTGCAGCCCAAATGCATGACCTTACATTTTTTAACATTAAATCCCAGCTGCCAAATTCTAGACCATTCTTCAAGCTTAGCTAGAGTGCAATGCCTCCACTAATTTGATTTACTCTATCATTGTGATATAATTTGTACCCAGGTATCATAGCGTCCCACTGGTTGTCCTTCCATTAGGTCTCTGGGGTACCAATCATATCTAATCTCTTATTTAGTGCTATATATTCTCACTCTCCCATCTTAGTTTTTAGACTTCTAACATTTGCATACAGGCATTTTAGAGGTTGTATTTTATTCATATTAATCTGATTATCAGTTGATACGGGTAATTTGGAATCTTTCAGCTGTCTGCTCTGTACTTAAGGGTGTTTGAGTTACTTTTATGTTTATTGAATCCTCTCTGTCGGGGTGCCCTAATTTCCCTCTTTTGCTAGTATCCTTCAAAGAAAGACCAGGGGACATACAATGAAGCTACAGGGTAAACTATTTAAGACTAATAAGAGAAAATATTTTTTCACAATGTGTAATCAAACTCTGGAATTTGTTACCGGAGGATGTAGTAAAGGCTGTTAGTGTAGCTGGGCTTAAAAAAGGTTTCGATAAGTTCCTGGAGGAAAGGTCCATAAACCATTATTAAAAGGGGCCCAGGATATCACTGCTTGACCCAATACAAGCATTCTGGAACCTGTGTCTTTTGGGGAAACTGCTAGGTACTTATGACCTAGATTGGCCACTGTTGGAAACAGGATACTGGGCTTGATGAACCTTGATCTGACCCAGTATGGCATATCTTATGTTCTTAAAGATTCATCCTTCCAAACCATGTGCTCTTGGGTGACTGTCATCTGTCCCCTATTATCTAGTTTAAAAGCTGTTCTATCTCCTTTTTAATAGTTAATGCTAGCAGCCAGGTTCCATCCCGGTTAAGGTGAAGCCCATCCCTTTGGAAAAGCTCCTTCTTTCCCCAAAATGTTGTCCAGTTCCTAACAAATCCAAAACCCTCTTCTTTGCACCATTGTCTGATCCACACATTGAGACTCCAGAGCTCTGCCTGCCTTTTGGGTCCTGCATGTGTAACAGGAACATTTCATAGAATGTTACCCTGGAAGTTCTAGATTTCAACTTCCTACCTAAAAGCCTAACTTTGGCCTCCAGAATCTCCCTCCCACGCTTTCCTATGTCATTGGCAGTATTGCATTAGCCTCTCAGACAGTGATCATGCTTTATTAAATATAAATATTAAATATACCATTTTGTTAAAATGGTAAATAAAGGCAAAAGGAACAGGAGACAGCTATGGTTTTCGAAGGAAGTAGCTGAAAAAGTGAAGAAAAAGAGGGAGGCCTTCATGAAATACAAGAGATCACAGAGAGAGGAAGACAGGCATCTGTATTTGGAAAAACTTAGAGAAGCTAGCAAAGTAGTCAAGAAGGCAAAGATTCAAAAGGAGGAGGAAATAGCCAATGCAATAAAATGGGGGGATAAGACATTTTTCAGATATATTAGTGAGAAGAGGAAGGGCAAAAGTGGTATTGTCAGACTCAAGGGTGCAGGGGGGAATATGTAGAAGCTGATAAGGATAAAGCGGAATTGCTTAACAAATATTTTTGTTCTGTGTTCACAGATGAAGAACCAGGAGCAGGACCTCAGAAAACACCCACAAATAAGAACAGAAGCGAGGGACATCTTGAACTATTTTCAGAAGACTGTGTTCGTGAGAAACTAGCTCAACTTAAAGTAGACAAAGCGATGGGACCGGATGGGATACACCCTAGAATACTGAGGGAACTTGGGGACGTTCTAGCAGCTCCACTGACTGACCTTTTCAATGCCTCGTTGGAGTTGGGAGTGGTGCCAAAGGACTGGAGAGAGGCTCATGTGGTGCCTTTACACAAAAGCGGAAGTAAGGATGTGGTTGAAAACTACAGGCCGGTTAGTTTAACTTCGGTGGTGAGTAAATTATTGGAAACGCTGCTGAAAGAGAAAATAGTGAGGTTTCTGGAGTCCAGCGGATTACAGGATCCGCGGCAGCATGGATTCACCAGAGGCAGGTCTTGTCAGACAAATCTGATTGATTTTTTTGACTGGGTGACCAGGGAGTTGGACCGAGGGAGAGCTCTAGATGTGGTGTATTTAGATTTCCGTAAAGCCTTTGACACTGTTCCTCACAGGCGACTTATAAACAAACTGAGCACCCTAGGGATGGACCCTAAAGTTACTGCTTGGGTTAGAAATGGTTGGGTGGGAGGCGACAAAGAGTACAAGTAAATGGAGCTCACTCTGAGGACAAGGATGTTACCAGTGGTGTGCCCCAGGGATCTGTCCTTGGTCCGATTCTTTTTAACATCTTTGTTAGTGATATAGCGGAAGGGCTGTCGGGTAAGGTTTGCCTCTTTGCGGATGATACCAAAATCTGCAATAGAGTAGACACCCAGGAAGGGGTAGATAACATGAGGAGGGATCTAGCTAAGCTTGAAGAATGGTCTAGAATTTGGCAGCTGGGATTTAATGTTAAAAAATGTAAGGTCATGCATTTGGGCTGCAGCAATCTAAGGGAGCAATACAGTATAGGAGGTGAAGTACTTTTGTCCACTAAAGAAGAGCGGGACCTTGGCGTGGTTGTGTCTGATGATCGTAAAGTAGCTAAACAGGTAGAAAAGGCGACGGCAAAAGCTAGAAGGATGCTTGGGTGCATACGGAGAGGAATGGCTAGCAGAAAAAAGGAGGTGATAATGCCTCTGTATAAGTCTTTGGTGCGACCTCATTTGGAGTATGGTGTGCAATTCTGGAGACCGCACCTTCAAAAGGATGTGAACAGGATGGAGTCGGTGCAGAGGGTTGCTACCAAAATGATTAATGGGCTTCATTATAAAGCATATGAGGACAGACTTAAGGATCTTAATATGTACACCTTAGAGGAAAGGCGGGATAGAGGTGATATGATTGAGATGTTTAAATACCTCCGTGGCATAAATGTTCAGGGAGAGAGCCTCTTTCAATTGAAAGCAAGTTCTGCTACGAGGGGACATGGGATGAGGGTGAAGGGAGATAGATTCAGGAGTGATATGCGGAAATATTTCTTTACGGAAAGAGTAGTGGATCCGTGGAATAGTCTCCCAGTGGAGGTGGTAGAGATGAGGACAGTAACTGAATTCAAGAAAGCATGGGACAAACACAGAGGATCTCTAAAGGTAAAAAGTGGACTGTTGTAGTTGTAGTTGTTGTTATGGAAGGACAGACTAGATAGGCCATGTGGTCTTTTTCTGTCGTCATATTTCTATGTTTCTATGTTTCTATAACCCTTTGTATTTCTCACTTTATTTGTATTTTAACCATTTGTTTTTCCTTCTTCGCTGGTCTGATTCCTTAAAGAACCTTTGCTCTTGGTTGCTTCCATTCCTTCTGGTCATCAAAATGCTTTTTTAAGGATGAAGGCCAACTATAAACATTGATATTCATATTTAAACATTTTTTATTCCAATTTTTTTGAGGTCTTCGTGAAACCAGGCTACAATTCCAAAGCTTTATTAAAGTACAGGAAATGCAAGCTGACTGATATCATGCAATTTATTCTGTGCTGGTAAGGCAGTTTTCAGTAAAAGTTTCAGTCTTTTGTAAAATTCTTCATTGATCTCTTCTTTCAATTATTCTTGGCTGAATTGTCGCACCTTCCTTTACACTTTCATATTTATGTACACCCTTCTGCTCCATTTCTTTTGTGCCACTATCATCAGCCAAAGAGATGTTTTCAGTTTTACTTAATTTCCTTTAAATAAGGCTGCCTTAGTGCATTTGTTCAGATCAAAGTCATCCTGGTATTATCCAAGAAGCTTTTCACTACTGTTGAGTTTTGATGGTCACTGGAACTCCATAGCTTCAAACCTTCCACAAACAGTAGGTGTAATGTTACCCGTGGGCCATTAATTTCTTTAGGGCTAAGGCTAAATCCATGGCTCAAGGAGTTAATAAAAGTACCCAGTGGATTTAGTGCCAGACAAAACAAAAGAGGGGACAGGAAGTCTCCCTGAAATACTTCCCTTTGAATCTCAATGTTGGGAATAACAAACTGCCCATCTTCTTAATAAAGATGGAATATAGCCTGCCATATTTTCATAGTGATCTTGATGTATGTGATCAATCCGGGTTTTTTGGATACACTTTAAGGCAATTTATTATCCAGAAATATAGGATGCCAACAAAAGCCTTTTTTTTTAATAGTCAGCCCACACCATACCGAGATTTTGCTTTTCCATATAGCTTGCAACAATGACATCATCCAGCATTAACTGGTCTTTGGTCCATGTGCTCCCTTTCTATTAGCCGTCTGTGCTGTCACTACGATGTTCTTAGAGTTGATATGATCATATATTGAAGGGAACACATTGTAGAATGCAGGTATACATGTTATTGATTAGTAGATTTCAGATGCTATTCTTCCCTGTTAGTAACCATTGTGGTTCTAATTCTGGCTGTCTATCAATTGATTTTTCATAGTTGTGCCAGGTCTTCATAGAGAAATAACTGTCGAGCCAAAACATGGATGATCCATCACACCGAGGTCCTTCCAGTTTGGGGATCTTCTTAAACTGGTTCCAACTTTGTAATTTCAGGCCGTGCCATAATTTTGATGTTTTCCTTTTCCATGTTCTCGTGTATCCTGAGTGGCCATTCTGCTTCTCAGTTATGCTCTACAGGGTCCTCATATTAACATTTCTCTAGAACCTGTTTCAGTTTTAGTTAATGGTACTTAACTGTACTAATGTGCTTCCCCCAGTTCCATGTACAATTTCCTTTGGATTCTCTCTAAATATTATGGAAGTCATTTTATAAGGAGGCACCTATTTCTAGGTTCTAACAACACACATAAGTGTTGATATTTTAGTCATTTACATGCATGAGTGACCACATATGTGCATAAATGACTGTTCATAAATATTGACCATTGTGTGAACATGCTGCATACTTTCACTCTAGGTATGCACACGAATGGAGTTTGGCCAAAGCGTGGGAGTATGCATGTTGATTATAGAATATGATCAGTTATGCACATACTCACAAAACATAGGTGTGGTCATTTACAGTAGCTTTAGGACTGCTGGAAGTGCTCCTGCCATACTTTAAGGCACATTCTCTCCCACTTATCCTTGTATTTTATAAAGAGAAGTAGGCACCTTTTTGTCTTTATAAAATAGATGTAATCTAGGAATGTTGAAACACACTGGTCCAGATTCTGAATGGGAAAGGCACTGCCCGCCTGGATGTCCGGGATCAGGATGGACTGGTCTAGTCCCTGATTCTGAGCCCACAGTAGCTAGACGTCCCCATGGGATGAGAATCTGGTCTAGACATCCAGCCCATGCCTGGATTCTGTGCTGCCAGACATCCCATCGTTTCCCCTCACAGGCCTGCCCCGGCTCCTGCATGGAGCCGCAGTGCCATGGCATCCTGTTGCCATGGCACCACAGCTCCATTAAGGAACAGTGATCCTTGGCCGCCACCACAAAGTTCATTTCCTGCAGCCCAACCTCCTAGGCGGCCTTCCATAGACAGGGTCGGGCTGCGGGGAAGCTCCTGCACCCCTCACCCCACTGACCTGGCCATGCGCTGCTGTTTCCCAACGTCTAGGGAAACATATTCCACCTCCAAGGTGGAATAAGTCCCCCATCCATGTTGGCAAATCTGGACGTACAGGGCCAATCTTAGGATCGGCTCTAAATGTCTGGGACTGCATCCCCGCCCACCACCCGCCCTTACTAATCCCTTGGCCCGCCCTCTCCTGCCCCCATGCAGAGCTCCCCATACATATCCTATGTACATGCAGAAAGCTTTGGACAGGGGATACGGTCTCAGCATTTAGCGGGGATGGACTTCTGACCCGGACATCCATCCCCACTAAACACGGGTCAGAATGACCCCTACTTTGACTAGGTGCTCTGTCATAACCCTCTTTCACACCTCTCTCATCTATTTTCTTCATATCTCCATGGTTTTTGAGCTTCTGCTGTTACTTTCATTCTCTTATTGATGCATATACTATAAATTTAAAGTGGGATTTTAGAAGGGACATCTAGGAAGAATTTGAGACATCAAGAGAAACGTTCAAGAGATATTGCTACCAATTACTCTATTTCCTCTTTCATGGCCTGTGATATGCCCTTATCCTTACCTGCTATCTGACTTGATACATTTTCCAAGTGCTCTGGCTGTTCTTAAACCTTTCTTCTGGTCCTCCTTGGCTGTTCTAGTAGCTTCTCTTTATATTTTTTTTCTTCCTGTTTATTTCTCTGTCTGCATCTCTCAGTTGTTTTGAGATGTCATCAATTATTTATCTTTGATTTGTCTAGAGTCCTTAAATTTCAATCAATTCTCTTTTATATATCTTTCCCTTTGCTATTTTTATTCTTTCTTCTCATTTTTGGAAAAACCTTTTTTATATGCTTTTATTTATTTGTTTATTTATTTAGACAGATTTATATACCACCTTATCCTACAATCAAAGTGGTTACATGACATCACAATTGGGGTTACATTTAACATGTGGGTGCTTTACAACATTGAGTTTTAAATGGATTTACATTATCTTATTTTTATCTTCAAGAATCTCACTGTTGTTGTTAAGTGCTGTTGAGTCGATGTTGACTGATCGCAACCCTCTGAATAGCTGTCCTAAACTGTAAGTCTTCAATCAAGCAGCTGATTGATAAGAGTGGCATCCATAGCTGCTGTTATTGTATCAATCCATCTTATTGCTGGCCTTCCTCTTTTGTGTTGCCCTTCAACATTGCCAAGCACAATGTCTCTCTCTATTGATCTCTTTTGCGCGATGTGTCCAAAGTATGAAAGTCGAAGTCTTGTCATCTGAGCTGGATGTGTGGCAGGTATCAAGAGCATTTTGGCTTTCTGGAACATGGCATGATTTTCAAAGGGCTGCTAAGCAACTATTACTGATCATTTGTATAGTGCTACACGGCGTAGGCAGCGCTGTACAAAGACATGGTCCCTGCTCATCAGAGCTTACAATCTAATCAAGTAGACAACCTCATAGCTGGGGACTAGGCTATGTCAAGGGGAATGGTAAGAATGCACATAGTTGCAGAGCAGGCGACTGCGCAGATCAGGATCCAAAAGCAGTCTCGAAGAAGTGAGTTTTTAGCCTGGATTTGAAAATGGCCAAGGATGAAGCTTGACGTACCAACTCAGGTAGTTTATTCCAGGCATAAGGATCAGCAAGGTGGAAAGGTCAAAGACTGGAGTTAGCAGTGGAAGAGAAGAGCACAGATAGAAGGACTCTGCCAGAAAAGCGGGGTTCCCGGGCAAGGCTGTAGGAGGAGATAAGCGAGGAAATGTAGCGAGGAGCAGCAGAATGAATGCACTTAGCCCTATATTCAGCAGCACAGATTGCTTTAGCACAATCCAGATAGTGCTGGGATGGTTTGTGGGCACGGACAGGGTGGTCCTGTTACCTATCCAGTTAGCCTCACTTTTCGGCCCACTAACTGGATAGATGCACATAAAGTTAGGACAGGTCAATGACTGTCCTTTTTTGATGCAACTGTGATGTCTTGTTAATGACTCACTATCTTCACTAACCGAATAGCACTTAAGATCAGTGCTGACTGAAATGGGCTGAATATCAGGCTCTTATAGTTTATAATATTATAGGAAACCTAAACCTTTGTTAAATCTTTTGGGCTCGATATTTATTTAAATTGATTGACACAATTAGCAGACGTGCAAATCACATTAATTGTGCAGACCATGATACTGAGCAGCACTAACGTGGTGGTGCTGCTGAATATCTGCGGGTGCCACCACTAGGCTAGCTGGCTAACATCTGGGCATTCTGTGGGCAGCACCCAGGGAGAACTGGGCAGTGGCAACATTCAGCCGCTACCTGACTATCCCATAGCAGCAAAGGTTGAGCACAGTAAAGGCTGGCCTCACTGATGTACTGTTCTGGTCTTGAGAAATGTACCTTCACAGAGGCATCATCTTGGTTGATCTTGGGGGGCAATATCTCCAGATGGGTTAGTTTTGTGTATACAATGGCTTTCAGTACCATCTCTATGCTGATGACTCCCAAATCTACCTCTCTACACCTAATATTTCTCTGGCAACACAGTCCAAGATCTCTGCTTGTCTTTCGGACATCGCTGCCTGGATGTCTTATCGCCGATTGAAACTGAACATGGCCAAGACTGAACTCCTTGTCTTTCCACCCAACTCCTTCCCCCCACTTCCCCCTCTCTCAGTCCATGTGGATGGATCTACTATCCTTCCTGTTCCCTCGGCCCGCAATCTAAGGGTTATCTTCAACACCTGTCTCTCCTTCTCCGCTCATATCCAGCTTGTAGCTAAGGCCTGCCGCTTCTTCCTCTACGACATCAGCAATATCCGCCCCTTCCTTTCTGAACACACTACCAAAACGCTTATCCACTCCTTAATCTCCTCTCACCTCGATTACTGCAATCTGCTCCTCGCTGGTCTCCCCGTGAGCCACCTCCTTCCCCTTCAATCTATACAAAATCACACTGCTCGACTAATCTTCTGCCAGCCTCGCCATGCCCACACTACTCCTCTCCTCATCATTTCACTGGCTCCCTGTCCAATTCCGCATCCAATTCAAGCTTCTCCTGCTCTATGGCCCCTCAGTACCTCTTATCTCTTATCTCTCCCTACATCCCCTCTCGAAATTTGCGCTCCACTAACAAATCACTTCTATCAATGCCTTTCACCCGTACTGCGAACTCCCAACTGTGCTCCTTTCACCTTGCTGCACCATACACCTGGAACAGCCTACCTGCGTCTGTGCACCAGGCGTCCTCCCTGGCCCTCTTCAAATCTAGGTTGAAGACCCACCTCTTCCATCCTCATCTTACCTTAACCCCCGTTAATATTTATGACCAAACTATAGACCAAACTGTAACACACCGTACCTTCCGCAGAACTGACTAATGCTCTGTACTGTTCTAACTAGATTGTAAGCTCCGATGAGCATGACTCTGACGGGCAGGGATTGTCTCTTGTATGTTGGCTACCTCTTGTAGGCTAGCTGCAGGGATTGTCTCTTGTATGTTGGCTACCTCTTGTAGGTTAGCTGTACAGCACTGCGTGCGTGGCGCTCTATAAGTGCTAAATAGTAGTAGTAGTAGTAATGAACCTGACTCCTAAGCTAGGGCATGTGTTTACTTTGTGGCATTTGATGTGATGTCTTTATGAATTGACTCTGGTCTTTACCATTTGGCCCATCTCTCCCATGGAGCTTCCTTTGTCACATGTTCTGCACTGAATAGTACCACAAAGGAAGAGCATGGGCAGGATCCCCTTACATTCAATGTTAATCCTATGCGGCTAACTGTGGGGTCTTGTGATATATGCTGCCACAATTTGCAGCTTGGTCTACTGCACGGATTTGTGCTATTCTCTTCTTTTTGAACTTCTATTGGGAGCTTGCTTTTCATTAGTTTTTGCTTCAAATTAAATGGTGAAGCAGGGGATATCTCTTTCAGTAGTTCATGCACCTGGATGAGTAGCGGTAGGACTTTCCGCTCCAGATGGTATCTCACTGCAAAGGGGACTCTCTCTGACATTTTCTTCTCTTTTTACTACATTAAGGGCACGGACAGGGTGGCATGTTTAACTAAAGGATATGAATTGTCTTTGAGACGCTAACATGGGTTTATTGTGCTGTAAAGACAACTAACGTAGGAAAACTGCAGACATTGTGGCACTTTTCTGAGATGTCTGCATTTTGTGGGGTAGGTGCAGATTTGGGTGGGATTAGGGCAGAGAGTGGGTGTGCCTACAATGTGTGATTACCATACAATGGTAATGTCTGTGCTAATCGCCAACGTTTTCAGGCTTCGTGGATGAAGCTATTGCTACCTCAGGCTAGTGAAGTTTGCCTGCTGTGATCAGGGCCAGCGCAAGGGTAAGAAGTGCCCTAGGTGAACCTCATTCCCAGCGCTGCCCCTGCTGCCTCTCTCCGGGAACGGGCAGCAGTGGCATTTGGAGGGGTGCCGTGGCACCAGGGTTACCTTTTGTTCCGATGCTGCAGTGCTGTTTGTGCTTCTTCCCCTTTCCGACTCCAAATCGTGGCACCGGAGCGGGAGGTGGCTCTGGTGGTGCGGTGTCTTTTCAAATGTGTTGCTGCTGCTGCAATAAGCACCCCCTGACCATTGCTGCTCTAGACGACCACCTAGTTCACCTTATGGTCACATTATCCTTGGCCGTGGTTTAGTAAACATACCCTAAGTTTTTCTTAGTGTTTTAGACGAAGAGGAAATTTTCTTGAAGATTATTTTGTTTGAAGGATTCAGTCAGGATTTTGAGGTGTTTTATCCCTGTCTCTTGGGTCAAAGCAATACAGTGGTATTGTGTTGCTTGGCTATATATAATGGAGATTTTTGTATGTGAAGGGTGGAAGCTGGAATTGTGAAGGTAGTTGCATCTGTCAGATGTTTTCCTGTATATAGATATTTGTCCATAGCCACTGTTGATAGAAACTGTGGTGCCCAGAAAGTTAACTTTTTTACTCAAGTAGTCAATTTTGAATCTGATTGAAGGATGGAATACATACAAGGAATTGTGAAACTGTTTGAGAATCTCTTCTTCCTCAGTGCAAATCATAAAAATGTCATTAATGTACTTGTAATATTTAAAGAGTTTAGTCTGGTATTTATTCAAAATATCTCTGAAAAGGATGGCATACTGAGGCACCAGAATGCTTTTATGATTCACTTATATATTCTAGCATTGTCATCTTTTACTCATACTGTCCTGGTCTGATGAAAGATGTTATTTTTACCTCCGAAAGCTAATCAAAAAGCTGTATGGTTAGTCCAATAAAAAGTACACCCTTATATTCTATTTTTGTTTTATTTTTATCTGTTAACTTTTAAAATGGACTAACATGGCAACTATTTTATCCATTAGAACTGGAAACCAGTTGAGCTAGAGTAGAGAATTTTCCTTTTTATTTATTAAGATAGTGTAGTATGTATCCTGTGAGAGTCAAGAGACCTCTGGAGAGTTGCAAAGTGGGAACAGCACCGTACGGTTGGCCGAGCATTACCTCCAGCCTGGACGTACTTTTTGACATTACCAGAAAAAACTGACCTCACCATGCACTTTGCACTACAGGGATGTCTCACAGAGCTCTGAGTAAATTTGGGCAACTTCACAAGTTTTAAATCTCAAGCATTTTATTTACAAATTTCCACATACTTAACTGGAAAATGCTTTCCTTACATGAAGAAGCTGGATGGCACAAAGGGGTATGTTTACTAAACAGTGGTAGCGACTTCCGTGCGATATCAGAGCTGCGACCCCATTGCAGTCCCATTGAATTCAATGGGGCCGTGGCTCTGATATTGCACAGAAGCCGCTACCACTGTTTAGTAAACATACCCCAAAGTATTAGAGAGATTTCAGAAAAGAATTTTGCTCAGTTGGCAATTTGTTGTATAGAGATGCTTATTTAATAGTAAGATTTGCTGCTGGAAACACTGTTGAGAAAGAAAATGAAAAAAATTAGATTCGCAATAGATGGAACAGATTTTTAAATGATATTTGTGTTGCCCATATTTTATGGATTAACTGAGTATGCCTGTTAATGTAAAGAGAGGTACATTACTATGTGGTTGACTATTGTTTTTCTGAAAGTATTAATTTGCCTGTTGTCTTTATACTTGAATTTGAATCCAAATGCTATCCTCCAACCTCTCGGATGGAGAGAAATAAATTTGTTTTAATTCCTCCTTTGGGTCTGGCTCTTGAGACAGGAACAAAAATATGATTTAATCCTTTAAAGGACTTGAAGGTCATTTTTTTCTACCTAGCTCCTTCTCCCTACATCCATGAGATGCCAAGTGACCCTGTAGAGGGGTGGGTTTGTGGGGGAGAATGGTAGAGTATTCCCCTTTAATTTATATGTAATTTATTTTAATTCAAAGTTTTATACCTGACTTTTCTTCTAAAAGAAGGTACAAAGCAGTTTACAGTTATATAAAATACAATTATACATAAAACAATACTATCAAATACAGTTACATAAATTATAATTAAGCATAAAAGCAATGCTATCACACACAGAATGAGATAAAAATAACACTTCTCCTATTCTGCCCTGCTATCATTCCTTTCCTATGAATTTTTGGTATTCCTTTTCTTTGCGCCTTTTCCTTAAATAATTTTATTTGTAAACTGCTCTATATGTTCCCCACAAGGGGCAGTATATCAAGCTATAATCCTCTTTCACGTCCCTCTCATCTGTTTTTCTCATATCTCTATGGTTTTTCTGCTTCTGCTGTTACTTTCATTCTCTTATTGATGCATATACTATAAATTTAAAGTGGGATTTTAGAAAGGACATCTAGGAAGAATCCGAGACATCAAGAGAAAAACTTTCAAGAGATACGCTACCAACTACTCCTATTTCCTCTTTGCTTCATGGCCTGTGATATACCCTTATCCTTCACTTATACCTGATCTGATACGTCTTCCAACTGCTCTGAAACCATTCTTCCTGTCCTCCTTAGTTGTTCTTGTACCATTCCTCTGGAACTCCTTCTGTACCTTCCTTCTGGTCCTCCTTGGCTGTTCTAATATGTCTGTTCTAATGCTTCTCTTCGGATTTTCTTTTCTCAGTTTATTTCTCGGTCTGCACCTCTCAGCTGTTTTGAGATGTCATCAGTCAGTTATTTTTCTTTGATTTGTCCAGAGACCTTAAATTTCAATTATCTTTTATATTTCTTTCCCTTTGGTATTTTTATTCTTCCTTCTCATTTTTGGCAAAATCTTTTTATATGCTTTCTAGTTTTAAGTGGATTTACATGATCATATTTTTATCTTCAAGAGTCTCCCTTTTGGTGTTGTTAAGTGCTGTCGAGTCAGGGTCGACTCATGGTAACCCTCTGGATAGTTGTCCTAACCTGTGTTCAGTCTTCATTCAGGTGGCTCATTGTTGATAGAGTGGCATCCATAGCTGCTGTTGTTGTATCGATCCATCTACATAGTAACATACATACATTTATTTCTTTCTTTCTTTCTTCTATACTGCTCCTTCCAGAGATCAGGGGCAGTTTACATTTAACACAACATATTACAAAGAACAGAGGTTGAGCTATTTACATAGATCCATAGGTACATTTAACATGAAGCAAATGCTTTATATACAGTTGTCTGAACTGACGACTAGTAACTATTTACAGTTTACTGTTTGTGTATATTTCTGTGAGTTTAGATTTGAATAGGGATTACTGATTGGGGGGGGGGTAAAGAGGGTTGGGTGGTGATCATAAGGTGAGCTGAGGTAAGTGTTTGTGAGGTTGGGTTATCATTGATATTACCATAGTGTTCAGTAAAGAGGTATGTTTTGATTTCTTTTCTGAATAACTGTAGGTCTTTGGTCGCACGGATTGACAATGCCAGTGAGTTCCAAAGACTAGGAGTAGTGTAGGAGAAGGCTCTGAAGCTGGTGGACTGTTTTGTGTATGGAGGTTGGTGTTATCAGTGAGTGTTTTGCATTTTGCCTATGGGATCTGGAGTCTGGTTGGGTTTGCATGAGAGTAGATAGGTATGTAGGGGCTATGTACATAGTATATGACGGCAGATAAAAACAAGTCTGGTCATTCTAGTCTGCCCAGTAAGGGGCTAGGGTGGTTGTAAATGCAGCTCTGTGCAGGTCACCCCTCTCTATTAAAAGATATTTAAATTTGCTTTGATTTTATCCTCTTGATACAAAAGGGATCCACTGTGTCTGTCCCATGCCATTTTGAATTCTGTCACTATATTTGCCCCCACCACCTCCATCGGGAGGGCATGCCAAGCATCCACAATTCTTTCAGTGGAAAAGTACTTTTTGATGTTGCTTTTACCGCCTTGCAGCTTCATTGTATGCCCTCTAGTTTTACAGTTTCCCCCTTCTTTGAAAAAAGGTCTGCTCGTTCATCGATACCCTTTATTTAAAGGTCTGAATTACATCCCCCTTATCTCTCCTCTCCTCTAGAATATACATATTTAGATCTTCAAGACTCTTCTCATACATCTTCTGGTGGAGGCTCCAAATCATTTTCGTTATCTTCCTCTGAATCATTTCAAGTCTTTTTATATCCTTTGTGAGATCGTGTTCAGTTTTGGAGACTGTAAGTGAGGCCTCACCAACGACTTGTACAGGGACATTAATATCTCCTCCTTTCTGCTGGTTATTCCTCTCTGTATGCAGCCCAGCATCCTTCTAGCTTTGGCTACCACCTTGTTGCATTGTTTCACCACCTTGAGATCCTCACACACTAGCACTCTGAGGTCCCTTTCCTGGTCCATGCACACCAACCTCTCTCCCTCATTGCATACATTTCGTTTAGATTTCTGCATCCCAAGTGCATGACTCTCCACTTCTTCACATTAAATCTTAACTGCAAAGCATTCGACCATTTTGCCAGTGTTTTTAGATCTTACCTCATGTTGTGCACTCCCTCAGAAGTGTCCACTCTGTTGCAAATTTTCATGTCATCTGCAAAAAGGCAGACTTTTTTCCATTCAGTCCTTCCTCAATATCACACACAAATGCATTAAACAGTATTGGTCCCAGGACCGATCCCTGAGGCATGCCATCATGCACTTTCCTTTCTTCTGAGTGAGTTCCATTTACCATCTTCTGTCATCTGTCAGTCAACCAATTTCTGATCCAGTTCACCACCTTGGGAACTATCCCCAGGTTGCTCAGTTTATTGATTAGCCTCCTTTGAGGAACAGTATCAAAGGCTTTGTTGAAATCCAGGTAGATCACACCCATCGCATGCCCTTGATCTAGTTCTCTGGATCTCATTGCTGGCCTTCCTCTTTTGCATTAACCTTCAACCTTGCCAAGCATGATGTCTTTCTCTACTGATCTCTCTCTGCACATGATGTCTCCAAAGTATGAAAATCAAAGTCTTGTCATCTAAGCTTCTAAGGAAAGCTTTGGTTTGATCTCCTCTAGTACTGATTGGTTTGTTCTTCAGACGGTCCGTGGTATAGTCAGTATTCGTCACCAGTACCATAATTCGACGGCATCAGTTTTCTTCCTATCTATCTTTTTCACTGTCCAACATTTGCATCCACATGATTTTACTGAAAATACCATACATCTCTGCTCTTGAGAATCTTGTCTAGGTCCTTCAAAGCCATTCTGCCAAGAGCAATGCATCATTGGATTTTGTGACTGCTTTTTGATCCAAGCAGGTTAAAATTCTCCAGTATTTCAATTTCTTCTTCATCAACGATGAACTTATTTTGCCAGTTGTCACGATCATTGTCTTCCTTACATTAAGGTGCTGGCCCATTATAAGACTATATTTCTTGATCTTGAAAAGCAAATATTTCAGATAGTCTTCACTTTCAACCAGTATTGTGATCTCATCAGCATAGTGAAGTTTGTTGCTGAGCCTTCCACGAATCTTCACACTTCAGTTGTTTTCATACAGTCCTGCTTCTCTAATGATTTGATCTTCATATAAATTAAACAGGTAGGGGGAAAGTATGCATCCTTGTCATACAACTACTACTATTACTACTGAGCATTTGTATAGCGCTACAAGTCATATGCAGCGCTGCACAGACATGTAAGAGACAGTCCCTGCTCATCAGAGCTTACAATCTAGACAAGACAGACACAGAAGGTGCAGATAGGATAAAACAAGGGGGCGTGGTAAAGAAACAGAGATCGGGTGTGATGTTGAAAAGTTCCCTTGGCTTATTGAGAACACCCATATGAGGTATGTATAATATTCCCTCCTGCAATTGTTTATTAGGTCTTGATATTTCTTTTGCATATCATTATATCTTGTTGAGATGCTCTTGACTCATAGACTTATGCCATCTACACTCCAACTTCTGTAGGGCTCTCTTTTGATTATTAATTTCTTGGAAATACCATGGAGCAATAGAACATCTCTTTTTAGGGGACTTCTTATGTGGAGCTAAAGCAGCATCTTGTATTAGTTTATTCCAGCTTCTAATAGATGCATCAAGGTTTGTCAGGTTCTTATCAAGTTGAGGAAGTACATGCTCTAGAAAGGCCTCTTTATCAAATTGTTTAAATCTTCTAATAAAAGTTGGAGATGGGTCTGTTAATTTGCTTGCTCTGGTGACTAACACATCAAAGCTGATCATATAATCATCTGACCAAGGAACAGCTATCAAAGTAGTATTGGTAACACGATTTTGGTTGAAAACTAAGCTGCTTACAAAAATAGGTTCTACACTCGACCTTTTCATGTGAGTTGGCTTATTAATAATCTGCATAAAATGTAGATCATGCATAGCCAGTAAGAATGCAATGGCTACTTTGGTTGAAAGAGAAGGGAGGTTTATATCTCCTAAAAATATGTTTACGGGCATTAGTTTGAGTGCATACCGAGTCTAGGATTATTGAGAGCTCATCATCACCCGTGTTTGAGGCACGGTATACCAGACAAATTGAAAGATTCTTGTTTGTGATGTTTATAAATATTGCAACCCCTGGAGCTGTATGTCAAGAGAGTATTAAATTTCAACGTGTCTCTTGCAATAATAAGCACTCCACCACCTCAATATGTAGATCTAGGGCAGTTGTATTACGTTGTATAGTAATGAAGCAATTTGGTTTAAAATGACGTTATCTGTAACATTTAAGCAAGTCTCAGTAATACATATTAAATCTATCCTGTGCTCCTGTATGTAATCTAAAATTATATGCATTTTGTTTTGCATTTGAGCATGTATTAGTGTTGTTTGCACTGCTGAATGCTCTTATTCTGAGTGTCCCTTATTATTGACAGGGATATGTTTTAACATTTAGCCAAAGGGCTAAATGGCTGATTCCTTCTGGATTATTTTTCATAGGGTACTCTAATATGATCTGATATTGCTGGCAGTGTGATAGAGCAGCCATACCTCCGCTGTGGGAGACATGACTGATGCTGTGCCAACATTCCCCGGAATGTACCATGCAGCCTACATCCCTACACAGGCCTGGATCAATGAGAGCTGCGATAATGATCATATATCTGGCGTCTGTCTACACTGGTGTGGCTCAACTCGGACAGCTCAACTTCTTCCCGACTGGATGCCAGCAATAGTGCAGCTGCCACACTTGCACTTTTCAGATAAGCCTTTTCTGATTTTGATTGTAGAACCTATTTAATTAAAATGGATTTGGCTGGATTGTGAGTTGGGCATTAATCTGCTTCTCACGCCAGCTTGTCCGTCAAAAATATTTTAATTTTGGGAGCTACTGCATCATTGTAGGGTGATTTACACTTTTTGGATGTGCATCGATTCTCATCATCCTTGGGGTTTTGGGGTTTTACTTGGTGTGATGGGATCTCCCCTCCCATGCCCACACAGGTCTGACTAGGGCAGCAGTGCCACAAAGCAAACTGTGGGAAGGCAGACAGGGTTGCCTCACAGATACTGGATGTATGCAGAATGACATACGCCATGATGGGACAGGTGTGGCTGCTGTGAGAAATACCCGTACCAAGATAGGTAGGCCTCAGATACCATAGCCAGAAGGCCCTACTACTACTACTGATCATTTGTATAGCGCTACAAGGTATATGCAGTACTGCACAGACGCACGTAAAAGACGTTTCCTGTTCAGTGGAGCTTACAATCTTGTCAAGACAGAAAACACAACAAATGTAGACAGGATACATCCAGGGGGAATGGTCAGTAAACACAAGAGAGCTTAGACGGATCAAATCCAAACAGCGGCAACGAAGAGGTGAGAGCTCAGCCTGGATTTCAGAGGGTCCAGAGACAAAGTCTGATGTAGAGACTCAGGTAGTTTGTTCCAGGCATAAGGAACAGCAAGGTGAAAGGAGCATCATCTGGATTTGGCAGTAGAAAAGAAGGGCGCAGATAGAAGCAATCTGATAAAAGAGTGGAGTTCCCGGGGAGGGGTGTAGGGAGAGATAAGAGGGGAATGTTAGTGTGGAGCAGCAGAATGAGTGCACTTATAGGCCATAGGCACGAAAAGTGCATACATTCTTTGCTCAGCAATATTATGCATCCTTTGGGGAACTGCAAGGTTAGTTCCGGGTTTCATGCATTTGGGAAGGGTCTATCCCTTGTAGTTTAAAGTGTGCTTGTAGAGATGACCAGGGCAGAAATCACTGGGCCTGGTTCCTAATGCCAATTACCATTTGATGCAAGGTATGTCCTGATATACATGCTCATACTTACATTCTCGTATACCATACTGGGGTGCACTGGGATTACCTCGCACTTTTCAGGGAATGAGGAGGACTGCTATATGGTCTAGGTTGCAGCAGCTGTCATTTCTCATTGGTATTTATATCTAGTGTCCATCAGCAAACTACTGTCTGTGATGAGCAGCTTAAGAGATGCACGTTTTTCCCAAGGGGCATGAAACCCGTGGGTACATCACGGTGACTGGCAGGATCCGAAACTTGTAAATTTTCAGAATACAGTGGGCGCAGGAATGTCCAAAACATTTACCCATGTCTGATAATATGGGACGGGGACGTGTTTCCCTATTAGATTGCATGGGCCCTGCCTGCGCCCCGGATGTGTGCACGGGCCAGCTGAATAGCGCTTGCATGTGCCAAGCTGAACACGTCTTATCTCCCCAATTCTGGACCTGCGGGCACGTCCAGATCCATAAATGCAGAATTAGATTCAAATGGGGCCCGTTTTTAATGCAGACGTTGTCACCAGCTCTCCTTAAACCCCCATATATAAGTGTGTAGAGGTTAAGTGAGTGGGTCTTCCCCACTGAAGCAGCTACTTTACAAATCCTGAAGCTGGGCTTTTTGGGAAATGTAGTCCCTTCAACGAATCAATGAGGAGCAGTTGTGGAAAAGTGGTTTAAGCAACCAAAGGATTTTATTTCCCCTCCCGGGGTGGATTTCACCATGAACAATGTAACACAAACCAGGTATTTACTGGCATAAGGACAAAACAAAGGTTCTTTAACAGAAAAGGCTTACTTCAGCAATAAACAGGTTGATATCTAGCATTCCAACATAACAATGCTGTTTCTTCACAGCTCTCTGCTTCCCAATGCTAGTAGTGCTGTACTTTCTCTTTCAAAACATGCCTTCAGCGTAATGAGATTATTTCATTAGCAAGCAATATCGTACAGTCCATGATATCTTCATCAATATTCACACACTCAGGTTCAAAGTCCATTAACTCTTCCTGGCTAGAAGGAAATGTTTGTAACGGCACTCCTGATGCCACGCCCTTTCTAACTGCTTCAGGTTTTACCTGATATTCCTGAGTTAAATACTGGCTTTTACAAACGTTATCAGCACAGGTATTCTCTTCCCAGCTCCAACCCTCTGGGTAAATACAGTCACTGTAACTATTTTTATACCAGCCTTTTGGCTTACCTTTTAGCCTAGCTGGTGGAGGTTTTCTTTGTGGCTTTGGACTGGCTGTAGGTTCCCAACCTAAGCCTTGCACAGAAGATTTCACTTGCCTTCCTGGCTTCCTTTCATTTCTGTGTTCCCCTGGATACTGCAGGTAATCCACTCTGCCCTTATTATATCCTTCCCTTGGGGTTTCTTTTCTTTTCCTGAAGAAAGACTCTGTCTCACGCTTCCACAGAGACTCTGGCTGTTTCCTGGCACTGCTGTCTTCCCCGTAGCTCTCATTAGCTTCCTTATCCAGCACACATGCCTCATCCACTTCTTCTCCAAACCCTTCTTCTCCTTCTAACTCCATAAGCTCAACTGAACTCTCTTTATCAGGGTGAATTCTAGGGCAGTGCTCAACTCCACCCCCTAGCAGGTGTCCTGCATTAGCTCGTGACTCATTCCCTGAATGGTAGCACGGGCGTTTCTCTTGCCTCTGTGTTTGGTTTTTAAGGTAACCAGGAGCCATGTGCTTTTGTTTACAACTCAGCCCTATTCCTGTTCCTGGCTTTTTAGCCTCATCTAATGGGCTGGAAGGACCCACTATGTCACAACGTGTATACGGGCCGAACGTGCGTGTTTTGTTGGATTAGATTGTAAGCTCTGATCAGCAGGGACTATGTCTTACTTCTATGTGTACAGCACTACATACTCCTTGTAGTGCTGTACAAATGATTAGTAGTAGGAGTAGCAGCAGCAGCATGCATCATTGTAGTACTTTTTCTCTCGTCTTGCTGCACACTGGAAATCTGAGTTCTGTGATTGTTTTTCTTTCTCCTCTGGCTTTATCTTCTCTGTCTGGGCAATTTTCAGAGTTTCTTCAGTCATCTATTTTGGCCGTTTTAGCTTTTTCACTTTTTATAGAGACTTTTCACTTTGTTTGAGCACAATTTTCTTGATGTCATCCTTCTGGTGCTCTGTCATTTGTATCTAAAGCAGCAAATCGATTTTGCAGGCAGTCTTTAAATTCCAGTGATATATTCTCAAGGTCATATTTTGCTGCATTCATGAGTGGTTTGCTCTTTTTCAGCTTTAGCTTGAGTTTGCATACTAGTAATTGGTGATCTGTACCACAGTTGGCTCCAGGTTTTGTCTTTGTTGATGTTATTGAACTTTTCCAACGTTGACTTCCACAGACGTAGTCAAGTTGATTTTTATACAATCCACTTGGTGAAGTCCATGTGTACAGTTGCCACTTGTTTTGCTGGAAGAAGGTATTTGAGATGAATAGATCGTTGGTCATGCAGAATTCTATCAATCTTTCTCCAGCTTCATTTCTGTTGCCAAGTCCATATTTTCCAACCACTTTGCCTTCTTTTTTGTTGCCAACCTTTGCATTTCAGTAACCCATGACTATCAGGATATTCCGTTTGCATGTTCTGTCAATTTCAACTTGTTCTTGTTCATAGAACTCATCCACTGAATAGTAGTTGTGTTGATGGGCATTCTCCGTAGATGAATAGAAATGAAGCATTCACCAATTGCTTTGTATTTCATTACAGTTCTTGCAAGTTGCTTCTTAATTATCAATGCAACACCATTTCTTCTTTGTCTTTTATTTCCAGCATAGTATACCAAGTGATCATCAAATGCAAAATGCCCGATGCCAGTCCATTTCAGTTCACTGTCACCCAACAGATCGAATTGTACATGTTCCATTTCATTCTTGACCACCTCCAGCTTCCTATATTCCATATCCCATTATGTAAAACATCTTTGCAGCTTTTGACTCTCATTTTATGTGCAGCTGCATCAACAGTCAGATGGCCCAAGGGCTTTGTTCCAACCACATCATAAATGCTGGCTTTACTCTGAAAAGTCTTCAGCTCAACCCCCAGTAGCCAGTTGAGTGCCTTCTGACCTGTGGGTCTCGTCTTCCAGCACTATAGCTCAATTTGTTTTGTTGTGACTATCCATTGGGTTTTTGTGGCAAGATATGGAAGTAGATTGCCAGGTTTTTCTTCCATGCAGGTAATGCTAGTGTTGTTGCCGTTGTCACAGGAATGTGATCCTCCACCACCAACACCATCCCATTCTGCTGCTGCCCAGATGGGTGATTTGTCTTAGTCTGGCACCTCAGCTGAGACCTGTCTATCTTGGGAGACTTTGCCAGTAGTTGCGCTACTGATAACCTAGCCCTCAGCATCACTGATGTACACAAACCCTCACAGCACAAGAAGATGCCTTTATGTTGTCTGTAATTTCTTCATTTTAGTAGGGAGATAATTGCAGATGTGTCACTTTAAATCTGTTCATTCTTATTGATATTTTTCTTCTGTTAGACGACTGAATCAGCAGGCATCTGGGACAGGTCTTGGTCTTCCCACCTGCTCCTTCTGGACTAAATGTATGAAAAAACACCATCAAGCTAAATGACAGCATTTTCTCTGACAGCTTAATGGAAAGCCATGCTCTCCTGCCCAGAATAGCATTCCAAACCACAACATCACCCACTTAAATATTTAAGCTTGTCGGGGTGTCATGGATTACAGCATTGAATCTGAAGGATTCTGGAGCAGAACACTAAATTAACATGTACCATCTGTTTATTCTGGACTTTATGTATTGAAAGATGGTGTTGGTCTAGATGACAGCATCTCCCCTACAACCTTAATGGAAACCATGCTCTCTTGTTTTTAACAGCACAAGCCCCTACCAATGCCGTCATCTAACTGAGCTGAAACGCCATCAGTGACTCTCTTTCCTTGGGAGCTGCTTGGTGCAATTATGGTAGTTTTTTTGTTTTCAGGCTGTGTGATAGTTATTTATTTATTTAACTAGGTTTATACAGTATACCACAAATCTGATAGTCTAGACAGTTTACATGGAACAAAATGCCTACAGTGGCTTTATATAAAACTTACACATAACAAAAGGTTTACAGTGGTAGTACAGGAAACTGTAAATGTTGGAACAAACATATGTGAGATAACAATTGAAATTAAATAAGACAGGGACTATTTATAATGCTAGGAGTAATGTAGTGGATAAACAACTTTGAGGGGGGGGTTCTTTGGAATATTTGCAGTCAGAGGTATGTAGGTAGTTGTGGGAGGTTACAGTTTAGGGGAATGGTGGTTATGTCTCATCATTTGGGAAATGTTCCAGGTAAAGGTAAGTTTTTAATCTCTTTCTGAAGTCTAGTAAATCATTAGTGGCTCGGAGGCTGTCTGGGAGCAAGTTCCATATTGCTGGTGCGAACAGAGAAAAAGCTCTTCTTGAAGCTGTGGAACTGGCTTTGGCATTCATTGTTGCGATATAAAGGGTATTGAGGGAGCTTGTTCTTCTGCTTCTGTTGTCAGGTGTCTTTTTTGGATCAGTGATTGTAGATAGATGGCAGATAGGCCACGGAGGATCTTGAAAGTTGTGAGAATGGATTTATATTTGATTCTTGCAATCATGGGTAACCAGTGTAGTTGTTTGAGGATTGGTGTGATGTATTCTGATTTTAAGGCATTGCAGAGAAGGCATACTGCGGTGTTCATGGCAAGTTGGAGTGGTTGAATCAAATATGTTTGCAAGCCTTGAAGAATAAGATTTCAGTAATCAAGATGAGGAAATATGAGGGCTTGTAAGACAGTGCGGAAGTCATGTGGTTCCAAGAGTGGTTTGAGATGATGTATACTTTTAAGTTTGTAGTAAATGGTTATTATGATCTTGTTTATGTGGGAGTATAGGGTAAGGTATTGGTCTAGAGCAGGGATTCTCAACCCAGTCCTCGGGACCCACCTAGCCAATCGGGTTTTCAGGATAACCACAATGAATAGTCCAACACTCAGGCACGAACCCACGTCAAAGAGGACAAAACCAGTACAAAGACGTGGATGAATTCAGGAGGAAAACAATTTTATTAAGAACCAATTGCCACTAGGTCAAGTGGCAATTGGTTCTTAATAAAATTGTTTTCCTCCTGAATTCATCCACGTCTTTGTACTGGTTTTAACCACAATGAATATGCATGGAGAGATTTGCATATAATGGAGGCAGTGTATGCAAATCTCTCTCATACATATTCATTGTGGTTATCCTGAAAACCCGACTGGCTAGGTGGGTCCCGAGGACGGAGTTGAGAACCCCTGCTCTAGAGTAATTCCTAGGTAGTGTACTTCTTTTTTTACTTGCAGTTGGGTTCTATCAATGGATATGTGAGGTGGAGGAGTAAAATTGATGTCCTTGTTGATGTAAAGGACTTCAGGTTTTAGACATGTTGTGTTCTGTGAGCCAGTGTGCAATGGAGCTAAAGCATTTCTTTAGTTGGAGGATAGATGGGTTAGTGGTGTCGAAGGGAGTATAAAGCAAGACATTGGCAGCATATATATGGTAGATAATATTGTGTGCTAGTATGATTGAGCAAATTGGTTGGAGGAAGATATTGAATGATAAAGAGGATAGGGTGGACCCTTGTGGGACTCCTTGCTGTTGTAAGTATGGAGTAGATTTTTTTGACCCCATTTTGACATGTAGTTGTTGATTGGTGAGGTATGATTTGAACCAGTTTAGTGTGGTATCCCCTAGGCCTAGAGTGTGGAGGCACTGGATGTGTAAGTTGTGGGGACAGAGTCGAAGGCCGCCTTGATGTCGAGGAAGATTAGGGCAAAGCCTTTTTTAGGTTTGTCTAGGCCTTTTAAGAGTTAGAGCTGCCAGTAGGGTTTCAACTCCATGCTGGGGTCGAAAACCATATTGTTGGGGGTCAATATGGTCCTGGAGCTGTAATTGTGTGATCTTTTCAATTACCTTTGCCAGGAAGGGCAGGCTGACAATGGGTCGGTATGAGCTCAGTTGTTCTAGGTCAGATTCGGCACCTTTTCTAATTGGGTGAATGGATGCCGTTTTTAACTCATAAGGCATGTGTCCATGTTGTAGTGATAGGTTAGTGATTTTGAGTATCGTGGGTAATAGGTCCCTTTTAGCAGCTTTTGATCCAGCTGACTGGACATGGATCCAGAGGGGAGGTGGTAGGGTTGGTTGATGATTTGCGCAAATCCAAGGACTTCCATAGCATCCATTAATGCTTTTGATGTTCTAGGAGGAGTAGAGTTAAGGTTGAGGTTGCCTAGAAGTGGAAGGTTGTTGGAGAAATTGATTTTACATCTGGTTTCCAGGAGAAGGTCCAAGTTGTTTGGATTTGCATTAGGGGATCTGTATATAAGAAGGAGGGTTACAGAGCCATTTGTGATTGCTAATGTATCCATGCCTTGACTTGTGCTATTGTTTAGGAGTTTAAACTTAAGGCTTTTCTTGGTTAGGATAATGACACCACTGCCCCTGCATTCAGTTCTTGGACAGCTGAATAAGCTGTAGTTTGATGTTGTTAGTTGGTTCATCAATACATTGTCTGACTCAGTGAACCAGGATTCAGTTATGCAAAGAATGACAAGGTGGTTATCAAGGAGATAAAATCAATGAGGAGTTGAATTTTGTTTCTTGCTGATTGAGCATTTATCAGTGAGCAGTTCAGCTGTGGGGTACTAACTGGTGAAAGTTTAATCTCGATTAGGTGTTGGTGTAGTCTGGTTTTGGCTCTGGTGTGCAGACAGGGTATTGTGTGGAGTTGTGTATGTATGATGGGTATGTGAGTTAGGGAGGAGGTTAATGATGTGGTTGTCCAGAGGAGCAAGGAGAGGCAGAAAAGCATGAGGAGGATGGTGATGGAGGCCATCTTGGGAATGGTTAGTGGTAGGCTGTTGTAGAGCAAGGTGCTTGAGATGCTTGGAAAGCTTTGTGAAAGGATTATGGAGATTTTAAGAACATAAGAACATAAGATATGCCATACTGGGTCAGACCAAGGTCCATCAAGCCCAGTATTCTGTTTCCAACAGTGGCCAATCTAGGTTATATGTACCTAGCAGTTTCCCCAAGAGACACAAGTTCCACAATGCTTGTACTGGGTCAAGCATTGATATCTTCGGTCACTTCTTAATAATGGTTTATGGACCTTTCCTCCAGGAACTTGTCCAAACCTTTTTTAAACCCAGCTACACTAACAGCCTTTACTACATCCTCCGGTAACAAATTCTAGAGTTTGATTACACATTGAGTGAAAAAATATTTTCTTTTATTAGTCTTAAATAGTTTACCCTGTAGCTTCATTGCATGTCCCCTAGTCTTTCTATATTCTGATAACGTAAACAATCGATCTACGTTTACCCGTTCCACTCCGTTCATTAATTTATAGACTTCTATCATATCTCCCCTCAGCCATCTCTTTTCCAGGTTAAAGAGCCCTAACCTTTTTAGCCTTTCCTCATAGGAGTATCCTTCCATCCCCTTTACCATTTTGGTGGCTCTTCTCTGAACCTTTTCTAAAATCGCTATATCCTTTTTAAGATACGGCGACCAGAATTGCACACAATATTCAAGGTGCGGTCTCACCATGGAACGATATAGAGGCATTATAATATCTTTTGTTTTATTTTCCATTCCTTTCCTTATCATACCTAGCATTCTATTTGCTCTCTTGGCTGCCGCTGCACACTGGGCCGAGGGTTTTAACATGGTATCCACAATGACGCCTAAATCTTTTTCCTGGGTGGTGGTTCCTAATGTGGAACCTTGCATCGTGTAACCATAGTTTGGGTTGTTCTTCCCTAGGTGCATAACCTTGCACTTGTCCACATTAAATTTCATCTGCCATTTTGATGCCCAGTCTTCCAATTTAACAAGATCCTCTTGCAATTTTTCACAATCCTCTTGGGTTTTAACAACTTTAAATAGTTTTGTGTCATCTGCAAATTTGATAACCTCACTCGTTATTCCACTTTCCAGGTCATTTATGAATATGTCAAAAAGCAGCAGACCCAGCACAGATCCCTGGGGTACACCACTATTCACCTTTCTCCATTGGGAAAATTGGCCATTTAGCCCTACCCTCTGCTTTCTATCTTTTAACCAGTTCCTGATCCACAATAGTACACTGCCTCCTATCCCATGACTCTTTAGTTTTGCCAAAAGTCTCTGATGAGGGACCTTGTCAAAGGCTTTCTGAAAGTCCAGATACACAATATCAACCGACTCACCTTTGTCCACCTGTTTATTCACTCCTTCAAAAAAACATAACAGATTAGTAAGACAAGATCTTCCTTGTCTAAAGCCATGTTGGTTGTCTCCCATTAGGTTGTGACTATCTACATGCTGAGTAATTTTATTCTTTATGATGGTTTCTACCATTTTTCCCGGTACTGACGTCAGGCTCACCGGTCTGTAGTTTCCCGGATCACCCCTGGAACCCTTTTTAAAAATTGGTGTTACATTGGCGATCCTCCAATCTTCAGGTATTAGAGATGATTTTAATGATAGTTCACAGATTACTAATAGCAGGTCTGCAATCTCATATTTCAGTTCTTTCAACACCCTTGGATGTATACCATCCGGCCCAGGTGATTTGCTAGTGTGCATTCTGGTGTGCATTCCTAGGCCACTCTAAGGGCCACGACTAAGGGGTTTTTGGTGAGGCCTTTAGGTGTGGGCACACTTGACATGCTGGAGAATTTAAGCCGGGTTGCCAGATGGGAGGTAAGGAGCGGGGCAAGTAGTCACGAGCATGCAGCCTACCTCTTGCTGATCCCTGATGTGCCCTGGTGCTAGTGGAATGAGCCTTTTTGGTGCCTGGAGGTCTCTGAAGGACTTGGATGCCGGCGTCAAGAGGAAGGGCACCTGAAGCGCTGGAGAATTTAAGCCAGGTTGCTGGATGGGAGGCAAGGGGCGGGGAAAGTAGTCGCAAGCATGCGGCCTACCTCTTGCTGATCCCCAATGTTATGGATAGTGAATATTTTGCAATTAGGTTTGTCCTGTTACTATTCCTCTTATTTGACATCATGGGATGTATTCAGATTATGGATCTGCAGTAAAGTTGGTAGCTTCATCTCAGAAGTGATGGCTGTTGCATCTTACTGGCTCAGAACTGGGATGTGCCCATAGGAACCCAGTATTTGCAGTCATTGGTAGTTTCCTTATGAATGGTTTCTAATGTCAAAATGAGCTGTTGACAGTACACGATTTAATAGATTGTGAGTGGCTGGACCTTTTGACCATTACAGTGACCTAATTCCTTAACGGACATTGCTTTCTGATGGTATGTGTCTGTCTACCTAGATACAAAAGGCATGTATACTCTCAAGCAAGTAACGAATGGGGTTGAAGTTGCAGTGGTGTATAATACAAGATAGTTGGCATGCCAACATCTCTCGCAACGATTCCAGTTTTTGATAGAGTCAGTGTTGTTAATGTCGAATGCCAAATGCTGAATGCCAAATTTTTTTGCCACTGTGAGTCAATGCTACAATTGTTACACTGTATGCGTTTATTACAAGTGTGTTTATTATACTCTGAAACCACTACGATCATACATTGCCTCCTTTGATGCTACCGGCAAATAGCATGCCTGCAGAATTATTTTTATTGTAAAGTGGTTTCTGAGGAAGAGCCAGGCTAGTCGACAGTGTGATACATTGGCCCATTTAATTTTGGTAAAATAATTGGGTTGAGGAAAGAACTGGAGATAAAGAGATTGCTAGAGGCTTCTAGTAGTGTCTTAGGCATCGCAGTGATTATACACAGTTTGGTCTTACAGGACACTAGCTGTATGTCTACATTTCTGGCAAAGATGCAGTGTTCTTACTTATAGCTGCCCTTCATCTTGCTGAATAAACTCATCATCCATGCCTACTCAAAGGCTTCCCAGATGATGCTTTGTTTTATGTCTTATTGTGGATAGATTATTAGTTGAAAATGTTTTCTCATAGTCTCTCCAGTAGTCTAAAATTACTTCCTTCTTGAAGCAGTCACATCTAGATGTCTGCTCATAAGCTATTACCAAAAAAACAGCAGTCTGCCACGTGGGCAATCAAGGGAAACAGTCAGGAGATGTGGCAGTAGTATAGGCCTTTATTATTCCACGGATCAAGCGTGCCAACCCGACACTGGCCGTGTTTCGTATTACACTTCCTCAGGGGTTTACGGCTCACTTCGCCTTACGCCGAGCCCCTCTGAAGCCGTCCCTACGCCCCTTGCTCATAAGCTATTTACAGAAAATTGTCCCTTTTGTCCAAGTTTATTGAGCTATCAATAAAGTGCAAATTATTTCATTTGCAGAAGGCAATAGCTGCTTAGATCAATATCAGTTAGATTTTCTTGCTGGCCAGGCAGAGCCAATGCTGGTCTCAGTGCAAGATGATATTATATGGCATGTTGACAGGGGTGATTAGCTAGTGTTCATAATACTAGACATGGCATCCACTTTTGATTCAATTGATCACTCTCTTCTTCCTTAGAGATGTTGGTCTATGAGAATTCAGAGTACAGTTCGTCAATGACTCATGCCATTCTTAACAGGTAAAATAGCATCAGTTTCAATCAATAATACTTTATTGCAACTCTTGAAGTTTCCCTGTGGGGTTCTCCAGGGCTCCTCACAATTTCTGGTGCTATTCAATCTTGTTTTCCAATCACTAGCATGTCTAATAAGATATTTAGGACTTAAATGCTACTTCTATGTAGACAATATCTAGATCATTTGTCCAGTAAATAAGGGTGATATGTAATAACCAGAGTTTGACATCCATCTCAGACTGGTTGTTGACATCAATAAGTTGCTGTTTAATCTCATCCCCCAAAGATAGTTTCTTAATATCAGGGATAATGGTTCTGTAAAGTGACCCCTTGTGCTCTGCATAGACTCAAGTACCATTTTTGCAACAGATCAAGTGAGCAGCCTGGAAGTTCTCCTCATTTGAGCAAGAGGGTCATTTTAAAAAGTTTAGATATCTGAAGCCGTGTACATGGATGTCGAAATCATGAACACGTTTCTGTAGCCATTCCACAAATGACATTCGCAGACATTTCTGGTGCAAGGATGTCCATGCAGGTATGGGGGTGTAGCAGACCTGTGTCTGGGAAGTGGAAATGTACTTACACATCCCCGTTCGATCTCAGAAATATCAGAGATGTCTGCCGGCACATCAATGTTTAGATCCACTCCGGCACAAATAGGCATCAGGAAAATGCTTGTTTTCACCTTAAAAATATCCAGAAATGATGGATAATGAAGTGATTAGTCTTGGATCATAAAGGCCCACACTGAGATTTGAACCCTGTCCACTCTGCTCTTAAGCCACTATGCTAACTGTTATGCTATTAGACATCTTAGTTCTAAAATGCTATCCTAGGGATATCTATATACTGTAAACATTTGATACACATGCATATCAGGCATGTCCAGATTTCTGGAATCATGCCTGATCTTGCATCTGCCCGATTTTTTTCGGAAGTTGTGGCTTTGAAATATGCCTTCAGTGTTGCATGTAGCTTAGACCGCATGGGCAGTCTATTTAAAACTACAGATGTTAAGGAAATGTTGACTTTTATTGGCTTTACTTTCTTTTAGAACAGTTATGCAGACTTCTGTTCTGCTACATTTGGGCTACTGAAATAGCCTGTGCATCAGCCTTTCAGTAAAGCTGCAAGCCATTCTGAATTAGGCAACCAAATTAGTACTGCGGAAACCTTGTTAGTCTCCATCCATTCCAATGTTATGCCCTACATTGGCTTGCTGTTGCCAAATGCATTCAATTTTAAATATCTTAGCCTTGACACTTCATGTTTCGGCCTGTTTGAGGAAAAGGTTGCATTGGTATACACCCTCCCATCAACTCTGAGCATGTTGTTAATCGAACCCACTGCTTAGATGGTAAGAAAGGCTGGTCTAAAAGAATGAATGTGTCCAGTAGTGGTGCCAGTGCTTTGGAATAAATTTCCAGCTGAGATTCAGTGGGAATTCAACTATTTGCAAAATGCTGTGTGTGCCATTGGATGAATGTTGATTCCCAGTGACCTAGCCCCTGGGTTTTCTTGGCAAGGTGCAGCCAGAAGACAACTGCCGGGGCATTTACAGTTGTTGGTATTCCAAGGTGGTCATCCAGGCCCAACCCTGCTTAGCTTCAGATATCTCAGACCTGGGACTCAATCCCCAGAAATATATTTCTTTTCACCTATGTTGAATGTAGACCCCTTGTTATATCCCTAACCACTTTGATTAAAGGATAAGATGGTATACAAAACTGGCTAAATAAATAATAAATAAATAAAAGCAGCTTCATTCAAGACAGCTGAGGAGTCTAAAGGCTAAAACCTAGCTCTTCCCTTGATCAAATGCTCTTAAGTTAGATAGCATTTCTGATAGGACACTTGCTGATTCTATATTTCCTCTGATGCTTGTTTGTATGATGTTCATATTGTTGGTTTTACAGTATATACTTTCATTTATCTTCTTGCTTTGAGTTTTGGTACGCCACTTCAGGCCACCTGTTGTGACCAGGAAAAATGATTATAAATCATGGGTGCACAAGTTCAGTCCTTGAGAGTAAAAACATATCAGGTTTTCAGGCTGCCTTTAATTAATAGTGTCACCAGCAGGAGCTGGACTGTGGCCTAAGCTAACAGCCAGACTGCTGGGCCTGACCTTTCTTATAGAAAGTTGTAGTTGTGAGTCAAGTGGTCAGGTTTTTCAAAAGGATTTTTATTCCCCTCCCGGGGCTGGATTTTCAAAAAGGTTATAATACAAAAAACTCAGGATACAACCATACTTCTGGTAAACTGAAGAAAACTTAAACATAGCATCTTGCTTCAACAGAACTCATAAATCACAGTATAAAGTTTATCCGATATTTATTTAGCAGATATGCTAGCTGTCTCTTCTTAGCTTTCTCAGCACTCACGAGGCACTCTTATCCTGGCTTCAGCATAAGGAGGAAACCATATCGGATAACAACAGCGTACAATCCATGGCTTCATCACATGGGCTTTCAATACCAGCCTCTGTAATCATAGGCTCACACTTTGCTTTATCATTTACAGCATTTTCATTAGAACAGAAAGTTTGCACCTTTCTTAGTCCCATATCTCTATCAGTGCTCTCTGAACAGCCTTCTTCACAGCAGGGCAAATAGCTGTCATATAACTTGTAATAGCATGAAGGAGAAACACCTTTCTCTGAGTAAACTTTATCCTTAAAACTCTTAAACTTCCTGCCTTTTACATTTGGCTGTAAACCATAACACTGTTCTCTTCTATTATGTGAGGATTTCTCTCTTGGAAATCTTTTGCAGGGTTTCACTGGCACACACTCTTCAGGATCAGACATACATACATCTTCAATAGCATTTCTTTCCCTCTCTAGGGTTTGTAACTGTTTTAAGCTGCCATGCTTTTCAGATACATATGGTTTGCCTTCCACTGCCTCCCATTCATTCAGCACAGCCCGGTGCTTAGGAAATTCAAGCTGCATCAGAGGTAAGTGCTTCTTACAGCTGACCTCTCTGTGTGGAACTCTCTGTGTTTCTTTCTGTGAATTCCTTTGTGGCTTCCTGCCAGAGGTTCCAGGCAGTTCTGACTCTGTGTCTGTATTTCCTGAATATTCTGGGCTTTCTTCTGAGTCTTGCAAGTCTCTCATGTCTTGCAAGTTTCTCATGTCCTGCCAGTCTAACTCTGACTGCACTGAGTATTTTTTATACAGCTTCTTGGGCGTTCCCTTGCACAAGTGAAAGCCGTTTTCATCAGCAGCTAGGGAATGCTTACTAGCTAGGCGTGACTGCAGACCCCGTGTCTGAGTTTGTTTACGTTGCCTATGGTAACTGGGAACCTTGTGACTTGCCTGCCTGTCAGAATCTAAACCGCAAACAGCAGATTTCTGTGCTTCTGAGGCAGAGGGCAGATCTTCCGTGTTACAATAGATATACGAGAGGTATTTGGGCTTATTACCTCCTTTGTATACTAAGCTACCTCATGCATATTCATCGAGGGATCCTGAAAAGCTGACCAATTTGTGGCCCTTGAAGACCAAACTGACATACTCCTGCTATAAATCTTTTTCAATAACTAGAGCAGAGTAAGTGTACTGACCATCCAATAAGGTACAGCATAATAGAAAGAGATCAAATGCAGAAGTAAAATCAAAAGCACCGACACACACAATAGCAAACAAAAGCAAAATAGAATGCTAAAATACTATGGAAAGAAATAAGGACACCTTGAGCAAAGACAATTCTTTTTGACGAATGAGCTTAGCTTTCTCTCATGCTAAGTGACATGCTGAGGATAGAATAGGGATAGCAAGGAGAAAGGGCAGATGTAAGTCCAAGCTCGTAACTTTTGAAGATTTTCTGGCTGCCAGTAACAATTACTTTTATCTCAGCAAGTTATTAATCATAATAGTTTATTACAGAAAGAAGTATTTTTAGTACTACAAGAAGAGTCAAAGATACAAAGGAGCGTGATATATTAACATATCGTATTAATATAATATATTATACCAATGAAGAATCCACTATAACAATATATTAATTGAATCATATTTTGAAATTAAAAATTAATTGGCACTTTGTCATCCCCATAGTTTTATAGAGAATGCAAATAAGCTTAATATATGCCGTTTTTGTATGTGGAACTATCTGATTGGGGCGATATGGTTGAAGAAAATGTTATGATTTTTTTCTTCTAAATATAGCTGGGTTTGCTGTATGTCATTTGCCTGAAAATAGCTATTTTAAAGCATCACATCTATGAGATTAAAAACAGTAATTCAATAATTTGATTGCATAGTTTTACAATTTTAAGAATGAGCAGAATTGGCACTTCATCCTGTCCAGTCTTCTCTAGAGTGTTTTAGATGCTCATTGCTGATTTTCGTCTTCCACATCGCAGTAGCAACTGATTTTAGCAACTAGGAGTATCTAATTTAGAGTAGTTTCAGTTCCTTGTTAGATAAATTGTAAAACCATTAATGTTCTCTGTATGATTAGTGAAGTATCTCAAGGATATGTCATGGGGCCAATTCTGGTCAATATCTTTGTAAGTGATACAGCAGAAGGCTTGGAAGGAAATATTTGCCTTTTAGCAGATGACACCGAGGTCTGCAAGAGACTGGATACCCCTGAGGGTATAGACAGAATGAAAAGCGATCTAAAAAGGCTCAAGGAGCAGTCAAGTGCTTGACTCTTGAGATTCATTTAAAAAATGCAAAATCATGAATCTGATATGCAGAAATACATGATTAAGAATCATGACTATGTACAAGATGACTATGGGTTGTGTTTCCTAACGTGCAGTAACAGCTCGTATTGTGGCATGGGCAGGGGATGTTGCCACACACTAGCTGTCAAGACTGCCAATTAGTTTGACTGCACTTAACACCATCTCAAAAAGTGGCCCTGGGAGCAGCTACTGGTAGTCTGCTAGCACAGTTGCTTTCTAGTACTAAAGTTGGGGGTGGCACTTCCTCCCCACTTTGGAGCAATTCATTCCCCAATCAAACTTCTCCTTGCCACAGACCTGCCTCCAATCCCCCCTTGGGCAACTCCACCAAACTTCCTCCTCTCAATCTCACCCCCGCCACTAGCATCCCCCAAACCACTGATCATACCTCCCCAATTGTAACCCCCTCACCTGTCCGGGCAACACCAAAACATCCTCTTCTTATCCCATCATATCTCAGAATTGCCATTCAATACATACTATGCCAGACCCCTTGCACACGACACCCCCCCCCTATGCTCATGACCCTACCCCCCGAGTCCTCTGGTGTCTAGTGGTCATCAGGGAAGGAAACAGCCCCCCTACGCTCCTGCCCCAGCTGGCAACTTTTCCAATATGGGTGACCTTCATCACTAGTGGTAATCTCGGGTATGGGGAATGTTCCGGGGAGAAGATGGGCAAATCAGAGAAGGGCGAAGATCACAGCTACTGTTGCTCATCTGAATGTGGCACCAGGACTGCATTTCCTGCTACCACACACACTCCCTGCTGAGGTAAGGATGCAGCGCCTGTGTAAAATAAGTGTACCTTGCGCACCAAATGTAGAACAGATGCTGAGCACAAACTTTATACAAACTCCAAACCCTGACTGCACATTAGTAAATGTAATGGCAGAGAAAAAAAGTTTAAAAATTCCTGGCCAGGTTTTTCAATGCAGGACAGGTTCAGCCCAAATTTGTGCTGTAGGAAGACAGGGGGAGCATGCTTTCTGGCTGCCTGGGTCTGCTGCGGTATTAGGTGATGGGGGGGGGCAAATAAAAAGAAAAAGAGGCTGAAAATGAAAACTTTAAAAAAAAAGCAGATTGACAGCAACATTAAAAATAAATGAAAAGGGTCAGTAAAATCACAAATAAGGAAATAAACACTTAAAATGAAAGGCTGGTTAGTCCTAATGAAGTGTCTAATAAGGAAACATGCCAAATAAATATAGCTTTACTGGGGGTCACATGATGCAAGGAGGGAGAGAGGACATGAAAGAGTAGAGTTCTTGATTTGGGCCCTATAAATCTGCTTAAAAAAAATTGGCTATCATCCCCTACATGATGCAGCTTTGGAGTGGGAAGGTACAGAGGTCAATAGAAAAATCTGATTGTGGTTGCGAGTGCCCGTGGTGTAAGGGGATGCCCAAAACACTGACAAGGGCAGAAAGAAGACGCAGCACCTGGAAGCAAGTATGGCTGCCAAGGCCCCACAGGCGAACCCTCTGAGTGCTGGCGACACCAGCAGAAATCTCCAAAGTAGTGTCAGCAGCCTTAGAAGACTGTAGTGGATGACATCCATGAAAAATTCAAAGCACAGCTTCAACTCATGGTGGAGATGGAATGCCAGGCAGCTGCCCAGGAGGAGACAACAGAGCAGCTAGCGGTGCAGGCAGACCAGCTTTCCAGAGAACAGCAGCAGTTAATAGACAGTATTGAGGAGCAGGAGAAGCGGGCTCACTGAAATAACTTGCAAGTAGTAGTCTTGGGAGAAGGCGTGCCAGATGCAGAACTTTACCATTTCTTTGAGGAATGGCTCCCAAATCAGTTGGGCCTGCAGGGGACTGGCAACACATGGCACTGTGAGCGGGCGCAACACATTGGGCCAAAAAGAGATGAGAACAATAGGCCGAGAGTGGCCATTGCTCGGTAACTAATATGGTCAGAAAAGAAATGTATTTTGTGGGAGGTTTGCTGACAGAAAACTGAAATATAACAAATGAATTCTGCTTTTTAAATGACTACTCTAACCGCGTGGCGCTGAAACGGTGGGAGTTTGCACCAATCTGCATTCGATTTGCACTTCTTTTCTCCCCATTAGCTCAAAATTATTTATGAAGGCAACATGCTGCTAATGCACACAGTGGAGGAGGGCAAGAGGCTTTTGGAATGCTGCACCCATTCGGAGCAGCGGAGAGATCACTGATCAACACCATGCGACAATATCAGAGCTACCTCGTTGATGAATGAAAGACAGACGGGTACTGTTCTGTTGTTCAAATGTTTGAGTTTCTGCCAACATACACTATTTCCAGACTGAACCCTATGTCAACTGAGCACTGACAAACCTCCAGATAAGGTTAGGTAAAGCACTGCCGGGAGTGGGAAGAGCAGCTACACGAGGTTCCTATGCAGCGAAAGATGACAGCAGAGGAAACACGGGGCTAGCTAAAGACTGTGTACAGGAAGTGCAGTTTCAGGTGCTGGACGAGTACACATGAAATTGAATGTGAATGTTGCTACCAGCAGTGAACTGAAGGACCCTTAAACAGCAGAAAAGATAGGCAGTGTTGTGTCGCATGTTATAATGTTAAGTTGTAAGGGGCCGATTTAGGGGGAGAGGCTGCAGGGATTTGTGAAACATTGGGATTTGTGATGGGTTGGGGAATCATGGGGATGTTGGTCTTTTCACTAGAGTAAGTGGGAGGAGTGGCCTAGTGGATGGGGCAAGGTACCACAGGCCAGAAGGTTGGTGGTTCAAATCCCACTAGAGGACAGCAACCTTGGGCTGGAAGGACTGGGGTTTCTAGTCCCACAGGTGCTCCTTGTGGCCTTGGGCAAGCCACTTAACCCTCCATTGCCCATGTTCCCTGTAAGTATTAGTGCATGTGTCTCATATCCCCTTGTGTTAAATGTATCCCCCAATTGTGTTGTGACCACTTTGATTGAAGGATAAGGTGGTATACAAAACTGTCTAAATAAATCAGATAGGCCCAAGGGAGCTGGAGGATCCTGGTGGGGAAGGTATTTGGGCATGGTTGTAGTGTTTGTGGGGAAAGATGAGTGGTTCAATTGGCAAATAAAGGGAGGGGATAGACTAGTTTTTCAGGGGGTGGAGGAGAGGAGGGCAGGGTTTGACTGGGTACGTGGGAAGAGGAGTCCAACAGAGCTGCTAAATTTGAATGCTGGGCTAGGCAGTTTGCACCCATAGTTTTGGGGTTCTTTTACCCAATGAGAGCTTCACTGGGAAACTCTCAGAAGGATGCAAGAGAAAGTTGCATACTTGGCATACTCGAGCTGCAGACAAGTAATAGCTGAGGATAAATTTACCACCCTCAGTATGGGTGGTCTTAACTCCCTGGTGAAGCAGGAAAGGGTTTTCACCTACTTGAGAAATCTAGGAACCGATGTGGCTTTTGTAAAATAAGCACACCTTTCTGCGCAGAAGCACAAGAAATTAAACAACTTTTGCCGAAGGGCAATGCCCATATTGATTAGAAAATGTGTTGCCTTTGAAACATATCAGGTTGCCCAGGATGTGGAGGGAAGGTATGTCCTTGTTTGGGAGAGCCTGCAAGGGAAAAAAGTGCTATGCAGTGCAGGGCCGTACCGAGTGTGAATCGCGCCCTGTGCGACTTGCACATTGGGTGCGCACCCCCCCTCTGCGGCGGGAGAGAAGTGGCACGCCCGATGTGCAAGTCGCCAGTGCACTAAGCAGATCTGTTCCTCCCTGCTCTGATGCCGCATCAGAGCAGGGAGGGACAGATCTGCCTAGCATGCGGCGAGAGGGCTTAAGGGGTGCATTTCAGCTGTTTGCCATTGTCTGCCACCGCTGAGAGAAGAAAAAGTGGCGGCGGCAGGCAATGGCAGACAGCTGAAATGCGCCCCTTAAGCCTTTGCACCCTGTGCTGATGCAGTGTGTGTGCCCCAAATTTATATCACCATGCCTTTTTCTTGGAATTGGTGGCAAAACTAGCAGATCAGACAGAATAGTACTTCATAATTGAAGGGGACTTCAACATAGTGGCCAATGCCTCAGTGGACTGTAAACCTTCCAAACAAATAGGTAAAGATAAGGAGAGAAAGGGAGTCAACCTCTTATGCAAAGAACGGGAATTAATTGATGGGTGGAGATCCTTACAGCCTACTGATGAGGAATTCACACAGTACTCAGGGCCGCACAAAGTGCATAAGAGAATAGATTATCTTCTCCTCCCAGAGAGACATTTTGGAAATCTGAAGGAGGGGGTTATCAAGACGCAAGTAGTCTCCAACAATGGAGCCATCCAGTTTAGCCTCCTTCTTTAAAGTAAACCTGGGGACTGGGTGTGGAGGATGAATCCAGTGTGGAGTCAAAACACAGAGTTTTGCCAATTCCTGAGAAAATGTTGGCAGGAATATAGGAAAGCAAGGTTGAGGATGTAGGTCTATTATCTATTGGGAAGCTGCCAAGGCAGTGCTTAGAGGCTGGATCATTGGTTATATAAAGAAAAACAACTACAAAACCAAGAGTTATTGAAAGGGTTGTAGGAGCTGTGGCAGCGGCGATTGCACTATGACCTCAGAATCTGAGCAGTCTAAATTACAGTTACAAGAGCAGAGGGTCAATGCTCTTCTACAACAAAGAGCATTGAAGAGTAATCAAGTTTATGAATATAAGCTATATAAATGGGGAAATAAAACAGAAAAGCTACTGAACAATTTGATCAAGCCCTCTAAAATCCAGTGAACCATAACTCATCTTAAGAAAGACAATGGTACACTGGCAGTGGATGAGGAAGAGATTGCACAAAAATGTTTGAATTTTTTTTTCAATCCCTGTATCAAGCAGGACCAGTGTGAGATGCGGAGAGGGGGACTTCTTTGAGGGTCTGCCCTGCCTGTGGTCAGTGAGGAGGGGAGGGACTTTCTTAATAGGCCACTTTCGGTGGGAGAGATCATGGCATGCATTAAGTCATTAAAACTAGCAAAAATGCCTGGGCCAGACATGGGGGGAGGGGGGCAGCAATGCAGACCAGAAGCTTCAGGACCCACACAAACTGTTTTGGCAACAGTACCACCAAGACCCTGAGCAGGGACCTGGAAAGAGTAAAGCCCCACCGGCCCATCTCTATTGAACCAAGATATGAAAGGTTTGGCAGCAGTTCCAGAGTAAATATCCCAGATTGATAGCTGGGAAGACTGAGCGGGAGGTGGTGGGGAGAGGGTGGGCTTGAAAAGGTTTGAATAATTGTACTGAATTTACAATGACCTTTTGTATTGCCTAGGCTGTGTCTGCATCATGAGATTCTTGTGTTTACATAGTTAGGACTTGTTACGTGTATTGTCTTTTGTTAATAAGTAAAACTAATAACCATTTTCAAAAATAAATAAATCTGAAGGAATGTGTGTTTGCATGAATGTATGGGGAATCAGACTGCAGTTTCAATACAGTATTGAAGGTGTTAATGAACACAGCAGAGCTGATGCAAGAAGCAGCTGAGCCTATGGCGAGCAAGGAGAGAGCTCACAGGAGATTTTAAAAAAGATTGACATAGTTAAATGAATAATACAGCTCCTAAGCATACTTTAAAGAAAATGGCTTATAACATTATTTTAAGGTGTGCAGAAATCTGGTAGGGACTTTAAAAAGTGTGCTGTGTGAGTTGGAATGAAGTTAGTAAGGAACTATTTCCAAATAGAGCTGGGTATAAGAACACTTTTACAGAGGAAATAGAATCCATGTGCAGGAATCCACGTGCTTGATGGGAAGATTTCTGATGGAGTAGGGTGTACCAGAGTGTGTCTGCATGGAAGAGCTGGAAAAGTACATAACTGATATCAGAATTGTAAGTAATTAAAAATTCTTAAAGGAGAAGTATGTAAAAAGCTGGAATGAAAGTGGAAGAGAAAATTTAAAAGTTAGAAACATAGAAATATGATGACAGAAAAAGACCACATGGCCTTTCTAGTCTGTCCTTCCATATCAACAACTACAACAGTCCCCTTTTTTCCTTTAGAGATCCATTGTGTATGTCCCATGCTTTTTTGAATTCAGTTACTGTCCTCATCTCTACCACCTCCACTGGAGACTATTCCACGGATCCATCACTCTTTCCGTAAAGAAATATTTCTGCATATCACTCCTGAATCTATCCCCCTTCACCCTCCTCCCATGTCCCCTCATAGCAGAACTTGCTTCCAATGGAAAGAGGCTCTCCCCCTGAACATTTATACCACAGAGGTATCTAAATATCTCAATCATACCGCCTCTATTCCGCCTTTCCTCTAAGCTGTACATCTTAAGATCCTTAAGTCTGTCCTCATATGCTTTATAATGAAGACCACTAACCATTTTAGTACCACCATCTGCATTGACTCCATCCTGTTCACATCCTTTTGAAGGTGCGGTCTCCAGAATTGCACACTATACTCCAAATGAGGTCGCACCAAAGACTTATACAGAGGCACTATCACCTCCTTTTTTCTCCTAGCCATTCCTCTCCGTATGCACCCAAGCATCCTTCTAGCTTTTGCCGTCACCTTTTCTACCTGTTTAGCTACTTTAAGGTCATCAGACACAACCACGCCTAGGTCCCACTCTTCTTTAGTGCACAAAAGTACATTACCCCCTATACCATATTGCTCCCTTGGATTGCTGTAGCCCAAATGCATGACCTTACATTTTTTAACATTAAATCCCAGCTGCCAAATTCTAGACCATTCTTCAAGCTTAGCTAGATCCCTCCTCATGTTATCTAGTGGCCTAGTGGTTGGGGCAAGGTACTTCAGGCCAGAAGGTCAGGAGTTCAAATCCCACTAGAGAACAGCAACCTTGGGCTGGAAGGACTGGGGTTTCCCGTCCCACAGGTGCTCCTTGTGGTCTTGGGCAAGCCACTTAACCCTCCATAGCCCATGTTCCCTGTAAAATAGTTATCTCCAAGTTATAATGCCCTGTTCAATGTAGTTTCAGTTTGTTCAATATAAACCGCACTGATGCAGAATAGCGCGGTATATAAGAGAACATAAATAAATCTACACCTTTCTGGGTGTCTACTCTATTGCAGATTTTGGTATCATCCACAAAGAGGCAAACCTTACCCGACAGCCCTTCCGCTATATCACTAACAAAGATGTTAAAAAGAATTGGACATAAGAACATATAAGAACATAAGATATGCCATACTGGGTCAGACCAAGGTCCATCAAGCCCAGTATCCAACAGTGGCCAATCTAGGTCATACGTACCTAGAAGTTTCCCCAAAAGACACAAGTTCCATAATGCTTGTACTGGGTCACACATTGATATCCCGGATCCCTTCTTAATAATGGTTTATGGACCTTTCCTCCAGGAACTTGTCCAAACCTTTTTTAAACCCAGCTACACTAACAGCCTTTACTACTTCCTCCGGTAACAAATTCCAGAGTTTGATAAAACGCTGAGTGAAAAAATATTTTCTTTTATTAGTCTTAAGTAGTTTATTTACCCTGTAACTTCATTGCATGTCCCCTAGTCTTTCTATATTCTGATAATGTAAACAATCGATCTACGTTTACCCGTTCCACTCCGTTCATTAATTTTTTAGACTTCTATCATATCTCCCCTCAGCCATCTCTTTTCCAGGTTAAAGAGCCCTAACCTTTTTAGCCTTTCTTCATAGGAGTATCCTTCCATCCCCTTTACCATTTTGGTGGCTCTTCTCTGAACCTTTTCTAATAACGCTATATCCTTTTTAAGATACGGCGACCAGAATTGCACACAATATTCAAGGTGCGGTCTCACCATGGAAAGAAATAGAGGCATTATAATATCTTTTGTTTTATTTTCTATTCCATTCCTTATGATACCTAGCATTCTATTTGCTCTCTTGGCCACCGCTGCACACTGGGCTGAAGGTTTAAATATGTTATCCACAATGATGCCTAAATCTTTTTCCTGTGTGGTGGTTCCTAATGTGGCACCTTGCATCGTGTAACCATAGTTTGGGTTGTTCTTCCCTAAGTGCATAACTTTGCACTTGTCCACATTAAATTTCATCTGCCATTTGGATGCCCAGTCTTCCAATTTATCAAGATCCTCTTGCAATTTTCCACAATCCTCTTGGGTTTTAACAATTTTCAATAGTTTTGTGTCATCTGCAAATTTGATAATCTCACTCGTTATTCCCCTTCCCAGGTCATTTATGAATATGTCAAAAAGCAGCGGACCCAGCACAGATCCCTGGGGTACACCACTATTCACGTTTCTCCATTGGGAAAATTGGCCATTTAGCCCTACCTTCTGCTTTCTATCTTTTAACCAGTTCCTGATCCACAGTAGTACACTGCCTCCTATCCCATGACTCTTTAGTTTTGCCAAAAGTCTCTGATGAGGGACCTTGTCAAAGGCTTTCTGAAAGTACAGATAAACTATATCAACCGACTCACCTTTCTCCACCTGTTTTTTCACACCTTCAAAAAAACATAACAGATTAGTAAGATAAGATCTTCCTTGTCTAAAGCCATGTTGGCTGTCTCCCATTAGGCCATGACTATCTACATGCTGAGTAATTTTTTTCTTTATGATGGTTTCTACCATTTTTCCCAGTACTGACGTCAGGCTCACCGGTCTGTAGTTTCCCGGATCACCCCTGGAACCCTTTTTAAAAATTGGCGTTACATTGGCGATCCTCCAATCTTCAGGTATTACAGATGATTTTAATGAAAATTCACAGATTACTAATAGCAGGTCTGCAATCTCATATTTCAGTTCTTTCAAAACCCTTGGATGTATACCATCCAGTCCAGGTGATTTGCTACTCTTCAATTTATCTAATAGTTGTAATACATCTTCCCGATGTATCGATATTTCCTTCAATTCTTCCGCACCTTTAAATACCACTTCAGTCATGGGTAACATCCCTACATCTTCCTCAGTTATGACTGAAGCAAAGAATTCATTCAGTCTCTCCGCAATTGCCTTGTCGCCTCTTAGTGCCCCTTCAACCCCTCTATCATCTAATGCACCAACTGATTCTCTCACAGGTTTTTTGCTACGAATGTACTTGAAAAAGTCTTTATTTCGTGTTTTTGCTTCCGCAGCAAGCTTCTTCTCAAATTCTCCCTTTGCCTGCCTTATCAATGCCTTGCATTTGACTTGCCAGTGCTTGTGCTGTTTCCAGGTTTCGTCATTTGGCTCTTTTTTCCATTTCCTGAAAGATGCTTTTTTGGCAACAATAGCCTCTCTGACCTCACCTTTAAACTATGCTGGCAGTTTTTTGGACTTCCTTCCACTTTTCTTAAAGCGTGGAATACAGCTGGTCTGGGCTTCCAAGATAATATTTTTCAACAACACCCAGGCTTGATGTAAGTCTTTAACCTTTGCAACTGCTCTTATTGTTTTTTTCTTAACTATTTTCCTCATTTTATCATAGTCTCCCTTTCGAAAGTTAAAAGGTAGTACTGTGGATTTCCTTACTATCCCTCCTCCACTAATTAAATCAAACGCGATCATGCTATGATCACTATTGCCAAGTGGCCCCAACACCATTATCTCTTGCACCAGATCTGTTGTTCCACTAAGGACTAGGTCTAAGATGGCTTCCCCTCTGGTCGGTTCATGAACCAGCTGCTCCAAGAAGTAGTCATTTATTTCATCTAGGAACTTTTATCTCCCTAGTATGTCCTGCCATGACACTGACCCAGTCGATACCGGGGTAATTGAAATCTTCCATTATTATTACTGCACTATAACTTTTGTTAGCTTCCTTGATTTCTTTGAGCATTTCATCATCCATTTGTTCATTCTGGCCAGGCGGTCGATAGTACACCCCGACTGCCATCGCCTTCCCCTTTTTACATGGAATTTCAATCCATAGAGATTCTACAGCAAATTTTGTTTCCTGCAAAACTTTAATCCTTTCTGACTCAATTCCCTCTCTAACATAGAGCGCAACCCCTCCACCAATTTGATCAGCTCTATCATTACGATATAGTTTGTACGCAGGTATCACAGTGTCCCACTGGTTGTCCTCCTTCCACCATGTCTCTGATATTCCTATCATATCTAACCTCTAATTTAGTGCTATATATTCTAACTCTCCCATCTTATTTTTTAGACTTCTAGCATTTGCATACAAGCATTTTAGAGACTGTATTTTATTCATATTAATCTGGCTATTGGTAGACATGGGTAATTTGGGATCTTTAAGCTCTGTCTGCTGCATACTTGAGGGCATTTGGGCTACTTTACTCTTTTTTGGAACCTCTCTGCTTTTGGTAGTATCCTTCAAGGATACATTCTTCCGAACCATGTACTCTTGGGCGACTGTCGGCTTTCCCCTATTATATAGTTTAAAAGCCAAGATCCCTGGGGCACACCACTGGTATTATTCTTCTCCTCAGAATGAGCTCCATTTACCTGTACTCTTTGTCACCTCCCACCCAACCAATTTCTAACCCAAGCAGTAACTTTAGGGTCCATCCCTAGGGTGCTCAGTTTGTTTATAAGTCGCCTGTGAGGAACAGTGTTAAAGGCTTTACTGAAGTCTAAATACACCACATCTTGGGCTGTCCATCGATCCAACTCCCTGGTCACCCAGTCAAAGAAATCAATCAGATTTGTCTGACAAGACCTGCCTCTGGTGAATCCATGCTGCCTCGGATCCTGTAATCTGCTGGACTCCAGAAACCTCACTATTTTCTCTTTCAGCAGCGTTTCCAATAATTTACTCACCACCGAAGTTAAACTAACCGGCCTGTAGTTTTCAACCACATCCTTACTTCCGCTTTTGTGTAAAGGCACCACATGAGCTTCTCTCCAGTCCTTTGGCACCACTCCTGACTCCAATGAGGCATTGAAAAGGTCAGTCAGTGGAGCTGCTAGAATGTCCCCAAGTTCCCTCAGTATTCTAGTGTGTATCCCATCCAGTCCCATCACTTTGTCTACTTTAAGTTGAGCTAGTTTCTCACGAACACAGTCTTCTGAAAATTGTTCAAGATGTCCCTCGCTTCTGTTCCTGTTTGTGGGTGTTTTCTGAGGTCCTGCTCCTGGCTCTTCATCTGTGAACACAGAACAGAAATATTTGTTAAGCAATTCCGATTTATCCTTATCAGCTTCTACATATTCCTCCCCTTCACCCTTGAGTCTGACAATACCACTTTTGCCCTTACTCTTCTCACTAACATATCTGAAAAATGTCTTATCCCCCATTTTATTGCATTGGCTAGTTCCTCTTCTTTTTGAATCTTTGCTTTCCTGACTCCTTTGCTAGCTTTTCTAAGTTTTTCCAAATATAGATGCCTGTCTTCCTCTCTCTGTGATCTCTTGTATTTCATGAAGGCCTCCCTCCTTTTCTTCACTTTTTCAGCTACTTCTTTTGAAATCCATAGTGGTCTCCTTTTCCTTTTGTTTACCATTTTAACAAAAAGGTTGGTTGCCCTTAAAATATCCCCTTTCAGTTTTGCCCACTGTTTTTCTACATCCCCCAGCTGTTCCCATCCCACTAATGACTCCCTGAAGTATTGGCCCATCTTGGCAAAGTTAGTCTTCCTAAAGTCTAAGACCCTCACCCTTGAATGGATTCTAACAGCCCTAGTCCTAATACTGAACCACACCATCTGGTGATCACTGGATACAAATGATCTCCCACTATAACATCAGAAACACTTTCACCATTGGTAAGCACCAAATCCAGTATGACCCCTTCACGTGTGGGGTCTGTTACCAATTGCTTGAATAGTTCTCCCTGTAGATTATCCAGGATCTCTTTACTTCTAGATGATACTGCAGAAGGAATGTGCCAATCAACATCTGGCATATTGAAATCCCTTATCAGTAGCACTTCCCCTTTCCTAGCAATGCTGCGTATGTCTTCAATTAACTCTCTGTCCACCTCTTCCTCTTTTAAGAGAGGTCTGTATATCATGCCAATGAAAATAGATTTCTCTTTCCCTCTTTCTAGTTTAACCCACAATGCCTCCTCTTTCCCTTTTAAGCTCTGTAATTACAAAGCTTTAATAGTATTTTTTACATATAGTGCCACTCCTCCTCCCCTTCTTCCTACCCTGTCCTTTCTGAATAAAGTATAGCCAGGTATAGTTACATCCCAGTCATGGTTTTCTGTGAACCATTTTTCTGTAACTGCCACTAAATCCAAGTCGGCCACTCCCACCAAAGCTTCAACATCAGGGATCTTATTTCCCATGCTACACTGCTTTCCATATGTTACCCTTGTTACCAATTTCCATAAAGGTATTTTATGTATCACTTACCTGGGGGCTTTCACTTACCTGGGGGCTTTCTTCACCCATCCCCAATGAATCTAGTTTAAAGCCCTCTTCAGTAGATTACCCGGTATACTATTGAAGACGTGTTGACCTTTCTTGGACAGATGGATGCCATCTCTGCTCTGCAACCCTTGGAACAGCATCCCATGATCTAGGAAACCAAAAAACTCTCAATGACACCATCCACGCAGCCATGCATTCATCTCCAGGATGCGAGCCTCTCTGCCTTGGCCTTTACCCTCAACAGGGAGGATTGAAGAGAACACCACCTATGCACCTAAATGCTTCTTCCTCTGTCCCAGAGCCATGAAGTCACTTTTGATATGCTCAGAGGGATACTTGGCAGTATCATTTGTTCCGACATGGATTAGCAACATTGGGTAATAGTCAGTGGGCTTGATGAGTCTCGGCAAACTCTCCATAACATCTTGGATTTTGGCACCAGGCAGACAGCATACCTCTCTGGGCATCAATTCTGGTCGGCAGATGGACGCCTCAGTACCTTTCAGAAGAGAGTCATCAACCAACACTACCCTTCGCTTACTTGTGTTCACTGATTCTGCAACTTTGGAGTACTTGAGCTCTGGTTCTTCCCTTTCCAGGGATGCTTTAACCTCCTCCACTTCCAGGGCTGCATAATGGTTCTCCAGTTCAAGGGCTGGAGAAGTTGGACTGGTGATTCTGCAGGCCCTGGTGACTTGTGTCCAACCTTCGTTATTCTGTTGGCACCCATCTTCTCCTCTGCTGGAGAGCTTGGTTGCTGCAAGAAGCATCTCATCAATGTACTTCTCACTGTTTTGAATGCTCCTCAGCCTCACCACCTTCTCTCTGATTTCCTCCACTTGTTTCCTCAGAGCTTCAGCATGCAGGCACCCTGCACATGGAACCGGTCCTTCAAGTGGGATTGGGACCTCTGTCTGGACAGAGGCAGAAGCTGTAATGGGGGCAACAGCTTTAGCGATACAATTTTTCCCAGCTATTGTTCATTTCGTGGAGCTTAGGTATCTGTTAAAACAAAAGAGAGAGATCTACCAAAGTATCAGCCGGTTTCCCAGCTGTCCTTTCAGAGAAAGTCTGCTGAGGTATCACTGGAGAGACACTGTGGGAAGTCTTGAAAGGTCTGGAGTCCTCAATAATATTTGTTTCATCCTTAAAAACTGAGGTATAGATGGTATTGCTTGAGTTTTCTGCACATGCTTAATGTTTACTTCAGGTGGGAGAGAAGGTAGAGGAGCTGGAGAGGCAGAGTATGGGATAGAACATGTTTTGCTGGCACACATCAAGGAGAAGGATTTTTTGTGTTGTAGGATTGATTTTCTTGAAAAAAAAGTCCAGGAAGGACAATTTATGTTTTCTAAACTTCACTAAGGGCCCAATTCAGAGAGGTGACTTGCGGGGCTGCACATCCTGGTGGGACAAGCAGCCCCACAAGCTGTCCTGCCCCTAGTCCCCCTCAGGCCCTCCCCGCACAGCTAGAGCAATAGTACAGGGGGAGCCAGCAAGGGCAGGAGGGTGGAGTTTGAGCAGAGCAGGGGCGGGCCAAGGCGACAGGACATACAGGGCCATTTCCGGTCATGGCCCTGTATGTCCTGCGGGGTCAGGGGGAACGTGTTGCTTATTCCACCTCGAAGGTGGAATAAGCAGCATAAACCTGGCAATCGGGGCTGAAACATCCCCCAAAAGCTGGGGCCATGAGCAGATAGGTCCCCATCACCCAATCCAGGCCCCGGCTGCCCAGTCGTAGGTCAAGCAGCAAAAAAGAAGAGGGTCAGTGCCACGCTTGACAGGGGAGCCTGTGGGGAGGACATCCCCGCAGGCATTCAGGGGCACACTGGGCTGATTCTGTATGCTGCGGGAAGGTTTTGCTCCCGCATTACAGAATCGGATCCTAATGGGCTCAGATGTGCCCCTTTCTGAATCTAGCTCCATATGTCCATTGATTGCTCCCTTGGACATGGTCAGAAAGTATTTAAGGGAGGTGTTGAAATTTCCATTGGATATCCTCCCGCCTTTCATTAAAGCTTATTACATCTTGTTGCCTGAGAGGGGTAAGCTTTCTCCTTCGGGTGATCTAGAGGGTAGCCAGCTTAATTTGACTCGCTTCCTTGAATATTCTTTGGAAGTAGTACTGAATGTACCACCTTGTTGGTTACTTTTCGTGTTTGAGTCAGACAGACTCTATTTTAAAATTATATTTTCGTAATATGCATGTCAGCTTCCTAGACTCTGTTATACATGTATTTCCAGATTTTTCTTAGTACACCCAATCTCGTAGAAGGGTTTTCCTGGCCCTGCGTCGAGGGTTGAGGCTCTTGGGATTGGGTTTGCCCTTAAATTTCCTTGTAAATGTGTGCTATTTGTAGGGGCTAAAATGTTTGTACTTTTTGGCCCTAGTCAGCTGAGTGATTTTGTCACTGCTAGAGAGGGTCAGGCTCTGTAGAGACTCCACAGTAATGCGCATATCATCTACTTCTGTTTGATTCACGATTGCCTTCATTATGTTGCTTTTTTCCTGTTACTCCCCCATGTTTATTGTGGTCTATCGTGTTTAGATCTTTTGTGGCATGTCATTTCCTTGCATGTTTTTGCTTTTTGCTAGTATGTATCTGTCAGATTTGTATTTTGAAATTTGAATAAATAAAAGACATTTAAAAAAGGTAAGCAAGACATGGAAAGAAGATTTGAGATAAGTGACTGACACACTACAGTGACTATTTTTTGGCAAAAACACTAGTAGTTGATTTTTTTGAAACAAAGGTGTCCTTACCCGAATGATAATACCCATTCACCTGCAAAGTTGCAGATAAAAGACAGTTAAAATTGAAGATTTCTTCTACTAAGGAGTAAATAAATCTCAAGCTTTAAAATGGTGAACTAATACTTGCTGTTTTGAAAGAAACAATATTGTACCGCTGTTGAATTGTAAGAATTGTTCACAGAAAAGACTCGACTACAATATAAAGATTGTTATTCTTTGTTTACAGCATTTGAATTTGCACTACATATATAAAATAAAAGTTGAAATTTTTCAAAAGTAAAATTGTTCAAGTGATTCCTTGCTAGAGAGTTCTCATGCCTTTGGTACATTCTGATTTGAATTTAAGGTTCAAGAATTTGTAGAGTGCATCGAAGAAAAAATAAAAAATATTCTCACTGTAAACTGTGAGTTTCCATTGGTGGCTTACCTGAGGTAACTCAGCCGCCCACAACACTCATATCATCAAGGAAAAGTAGGGTAACTCCCACATGGAGCCCCCGGTTTACATAAACATGCCCCCATTTCTCCGCATTCCTTCCCTTTCTATGATTAGAAGGCACTTGAAAGCTTCTTGTATGCAGGCCCTGCTCTCTGGAATTTGATTCTGGGAGGAACTTTAGTTAGAGAAGGATTATTTTTATTTGTACGAGATGGTTAAAAGCATGGAATTTTGCAGCAACTTTTAATTAGCTCATTCATTTCCGTCTAGTTAGGGTTTTGCCCCAGCACACTATGTTTAATTATGCTCTGTTCTGACCCCTTAAGGTTATTTTAGAGTATCTTATTATTTTGCTCACTTGAGCCGTAGTATAATTTTTTGTCTTCTATTTATATGGATTCATGACTATTGTCTTTATTATGATATATGTGTTTGTATTTTTTTGTCCTATATGCTTCATTAGCATTCAGTTTTAACTTTACATTTTATGTACATCACCTAGGGCCTTCTTTAATAGTCAGTCATTAAATATGAGGAATAAATATGGAGCTCCTAGGAGAGAAGAGAGACCTCAGGTCGATCACATCTGATGACCGTAAGGTAGCAAAACAGTGAGATAAGGCTGTGACAGGGCCAGAGACATGCGGAGATGCATCTATATCTAAATTTCATGAGAAATGTTTCATGTACTGCTGCGATGAGTAACTTTGTGCATTCTCAGTTGTGCTAATGGCTTTTGTTGTTTGAAATAGTCTTCAAGTCGATAACAGAGTTTCTCTAATGAAGCACATTTTCGCTATCCTTGGAAGTCCCTCCTTTCATACGATGGGCAGCAAAGGGGCATGTCTACTAAAGAGGAATAAGGATTTGCACTCAGATGTGCATCAGGGGTCAAAATTAATGTGGGACGTGCAACAGCCCCGCGTTAGCTATTGAGAGCATGCCCGGCATGTCCCCCTTCATTGCCACGTAGAAAAGTGCCTCACCTCACTAACATTTCAACCACAAAGCAAGGACACATAATACCACCCATTGAGGAGGCATTAAGGATGTCGGTGCTAACTGCAATACTGAAAATGCACATTAAATACCCCCTCGCTAACCACAGTATGCAGGCCATGCCTCATCTCAGCCCTAACCCATCTAGTCCCCACCTCATCACACACTAAGCAGTCAGTATTAAATTGTTACCACATTGACTATTTTAGCATGCGAGAAGTTACTATAGTCCAGCATTAACTGCTTTGCATGTGCTAAAGTGCATATTAATAATTTGTGCACTTTAGTAAACTTCCCCAGAGGTTTTTCCTGATTTAACTTTATATGGTTAGCTATCCAGCTAGCAGGCTTAATATTGCTGCCATCTAGACAACTTTTATTTCCACTTCAGCTCCACTATGTGAATAGTGCAAAGATGGCCAGAGGAAATGTACTCAGACTGTCTAGATCTGGGGTCACCAACCTCCAGAGGGCCGCGGGCCGCACAGCCGACTACCGGGAGCCTCGCGGACCGCACCCCCCTTCTCCCCGCCCCCGCGAAAGAAAACAACAAACGTAAAATTATGAAAACAATGGCTGATCACCTTTATTGAATTTAATGAGATGGCTGATGATTCATGCTAGCAGACAAACGCTTAAAGTCCGGCTTCACAGATGACACTGACAGGAGAAGGGATGCTTGCAGGTGGTCGTCGGTGAGCTGCGAGCGCGTGGATACAATGGCGGGAATCCTTGGCAGGCCGCACGTAATGTTAACCGGGGTAGAGCCTCGCGGGCCGCATGAAGGGACCTCGTGGGCCGCAGGTTGGTGACCCCTGGTCTAGATGATGCCGCTGAATCCTCCTCTCAACAGCACGTGTCTCTAACTGGATAAGCTCCTTCAAAATGGTGGTCTTTCAATATAATCTATCCTTGCAAGTTCATTTATCACACTAGAGGATAGGAGTTCTTATTCTTACTGAGCACACTAGAGGGCTAATACAAAGGAAACTTACTGTCTACCTCTTAGAAACTACAGGATGTGTCGCGGAGATCATAGATTACAGTTTCTGGCTGCTCGACATTTCATTTTCTCCTAAATTCTGAATTAGGTTATAGCTAAGCAAATATTTCCCCTTTTCCTTCTCGTAAGTTAAGTTTTGTGCCCATATATTAGTCTGCAGAAGAAAAAAAAGACAAAAATTTTCTTACTCATAAATTTGGGATGCAGTCACTGTAGAAGGGAACAAAGATAGAGAACTGCTATAAAAGTAAGAAATGCCATACTGGATCAGAGCAAGGTCCATGAAGCCCCATATCCTGTTTCCAGCAGTGGTCAATCTAGCTCACAAGTACCTGGCAGGTTCTCAAAAGGCACATAGGTTCCATAATGCTTGTCCAGGGGCAAGAAGTGAATTTCCCAGGTCCTCTTTAATAATGGGTTTATGGATATTTCTTCCAGGAACTTATCTAAACTTTTTTTAAATCCAGCTACACTAACAGCTTTTACTATATCTTTCAGTAATGAATTCCAGTGTTTGATTACGTGTTAAGTGGAAAAAAAAATTCTCTTATTAGTCTTAAATGGTTTACATTGTAGCTTCATTACATGTCCTCCATTCTTTCTACTTTTTGATGGCATAAACAATCAATCTATGTTTATCCATTCCATTCCATTCATTAATTTATAGACCTCTATCATATCTCCCGTCAGCCATCTCTTTTCCAAGTTGAAGATCCCCAACCTTTTAAGCCTTTCTTCATAGGGGTATCCTTCCATCCCCTTTACCATGTTTGTAGCTCTTCTCTGTACCTTTTCTAATTCCACTATATCCTTCTTAAGCTATGCGGACCAGAATTGCACACAATATTCAATATGCGGCCACACCATGGAACGATATAGAGGCATTATAATATCTTTGGTTTTATTCTCCATTCCTTTCCTTATGATTCCTAGGATTCTGCTTGCTTTCTTGGCCGCCACTGCACACTGGGTGAAGGGTTTCAACATATTATCCATGATGACACCTAAATTCTTTTCCTGGGTTGTGGTTCCTAATGTGGTACCTTGCATCGTGTAATCGTAGTTTGGATTATTCTTTCTCCTAGGTGCATAACTTTGCACTTGTCTACATTAAATTTCATCTGCCATTTGAACGTCCAATCTTTCGATTTATCAAGTTGTCTTGCAATTTTTCACAATCCTCTTGTGTTTTAACAACTTTGAATAATTTTGTGTCATCTGCAAATTTGATCACCTCACTCATTATTCCCATTTTCAGGTCATTTATGAATATGTTAAAAAACAGCAGACCTTGCACAGATCCCTGGGATACTCCACTATTTACCTTTCTCCACTGAGAAAATTGGCCATTCAGCCCTACCCTCTGCTTTCTATCTTTTAATCAGTTCCTGATCCATAATAGTACACTGCCTCTTATACCATGACTTTTTAATTTGGCCAAGAGTCTCTCATGAGGGACCTTGTCAAAGGCTTTTAGAAAATCCAGATACACTATATCAACTGGCTTACCTTTGTCTACCTGTTTATCCACACCTTCAAAAAAAATCTAAGATTAGTAAGACAAGACCTTCCTTGACTAAATCCATGCTGGCTTTCTCTCATTAAACTATGACTACATGTTCAGTAATTTTGTTCTGTATAATGGGATCACTGGTCTATAATTTCCCAGATCACCACTTCGACCCTTTTTAAAAATTGGTGTTACATTGGCCATTTGCCAATCTTCAGGTACTACAGATGATTTTAATGATAATTCACAGATTACTAATGGTAGGTCTGCAGTCTCATATTTCAGTTCTTTTAAACACCCTCAGATGTATACCATCCGGTCCAGGTGATTTGCTACTCTTCAGTTTATCAAATACTTGTAATACATCTTTCCAATTTATCGATATTTCTTTCAGTTCTTCTGATATATTACCTTTAAATGCAATTTCTGACATGGTTAACTTCCCTGCATTTTCCTCAGTAAAGACGAAAGCAAAGAATTTGTTCAGTTTCTCCACTATGACCTTCTCCCCTCTTAGTGCCCCTTTTACCCCTCTATCATCTAATGGTCCAACTGACTATCTCAAAGGTTTTTTGCTAAGAATGAAAAAGTTTTATTATGCATTTTTGCTTCCACAGCAAGCTTTTTTTCAAATTCTCTCTTTGTCTGCCTTATCAATGCAATGGATTTAACTTGACAATGCTTACTTTGTTTCCCATTTTTGTCATTTGGCTCCTTTCTCCTTTTCCTGAAGATGCTTTTTTGGCTACAACAGCCTCTCTGACCTCGCCTTCAAACCATGCTGGCAGTTCTTTGGCCTTCTCTTCATTTTTCTTAAAGCATGAAATACATCTGGTCTGGGCTTCCAAGATAGTATTTTTAAACACCCCCCATTCTTGATGTAAATCTTTAACCTTTGTAGCTATCCTCTTAGTCTTTTCTTTACTATTTTCCTCATTTTATCCTAGTCTCTCTTTTGAAAGTTAAAGGTTAGTACTGTGGATTTCCTTGCCATCCTTCATCTATTTATTAAATCAAACACGATCATACTATGATCATTATTGCCGAGTGGCCCCAACACCTTTAGGGAGGAGTAGCCTAGTGGTTGGGGCAAGGTACTTCAGGCCAGAAGGTCAGGGGTTCAAATCCCACTAGAGGACAGCAACCTTGGGCCAGAAGGACTGGGGTTTCTAGTCCCACAGATGCTCCTTGTGGTCTTGGGCAAGCCACTTAACCCTCCATTGCCCATGTTCCCTGTAAGTATTAGTGTATGTGTCTCATATCCCCACATGTTAAATACATCCCCCAATTGTGCTGTGACCACTTTGATTGAAGGATAAAGCAGTATACAAAACTGTCTAAATAAATATTTCTTGCACCAGATCCTGTGTTCCACTAAGGACTAGGCCAGAATATTTTCCCCTCTCGTCATTTTATGAGCCAGCTACTCCAAGCAGCAGTCATTTATTTCATCTAGAAACTTTATCTCCCAAGCATGTCCTGTAGTGACATTGTGACCAGTCAATACCGGGGTAATTGAAATCACCCATTATTACTGTGTTGTAACTTTTGTTAGCTTCCTTTATTTCTCTTAGTATTTCATTATCCATCTGTTCATTCTGGCCAGCAGTCAGTAGTACACCCCAACTACCATTCTCTACCCCTTTCTATAAGGGATTTCTATCCATAGAGATTCTACAGTATATTTTGTTTCATGCAAAAAAACTTTAATCCTGTGTGACTCAATGTCCTCTCTAAAATAGAGCGCAACTCCTCCACCAATTTGATCTACTCTTATCATTGTGATATAGTTTGTACCCAGGTAGCAATGTCCCATTGGTTGTCCTCCTTCCACCAAGTCTCTGAGATGCACATTTCCCAGAGCTGACATATTCCAGTTAATAAATGAAAAATAAAATAGTATTTTTCTACCCTTTTGTTTGGGCATTTTATTTTTCCATTGCAACTGCCCCCATCACTTTCTTCTGGTTTTTTTTGTGTCTTCTGCTAACTCTCCATTGTCTGCTCTCCATTTGTCCTTCCTTCTAGTTTTTTTCATTCTCTCTACATCTGCTTCAACATACTGATCTTTCCCCTTTTGCTCTTTTCTCCATTTCTTTATTTATTCCTTTTTCATTCCTCCATCTTCAGTCCCCACTTACTTTCCCAATACCCGGCCAATCATAGATTTCTTCCCTCCCACACAAAATATCTTTTATCTCCTCCATCCTCACTCCCCCCAGCTCCTCAGAGTGGAGGAATAGCCTAATGGTTAAGAACACTGGCTTAGTAACCCCGAGACCAGGGTTTGATTCTCACTAGCACTCCTTGTGGCCTTGGGTAAGTCACTTAATACTCCATTGCCTCAGAAAAAAGAAAAACCAAGTTATTGATGTCCCTGTTTAATGTACATAACCAAATTTAAGTTTCAATGTAAACTGCTTTGATTGAAATGAGAAAACCTGAAAGATATAAAACCTGTTAAATAAATAAAATAAATTCCTTTCTAGCTCCAGCCATACCCAGCATCTGCTCCCTTGTAGTCCCATTCTCCCATCCCCCTGCATCAGCCTATTTCCAATCCTAACCACCTCATCAGCCCTTTCCAGTACTAACCTAGCCCACCATCAGCCCATTTCCAGTCCTAGTCTCCCCCCCCCCCCTCACCACACACACACACACACACCTCCGAAGAGCCCCGTGCCTGTCTGGCCGGCTTTATTCAAGGGAATGGAAAAAGACATACACATGTAGTCCTGCATTGAGTTTACAAGATCCTCTTTATTGGGCAGAATATCTTGTAAAGTTCTATGGGAATTCTCCATGTCCTGGCATGGTCATGTGAATTCCCACTCAATGTACTTTCTAAAATCTGCCTTTGTGCATCTGTTAATAATGTTTTATTGTTGGGTGGAAAATAAGTCATTTTTCTTATTAATTGAACTCTTGAGTTTCTGTGAAAGAACTATTGACTTTAGAAAAATAATCATGGGTAAGCCTACTCAGTTTACGTATGACAAGGTCAATTGATTGTACCATGAACTGAAAGAGATTATATTATCCTTTAGAAACAAAATAAAATCATAATACTGAGAAATACAGGGGCTCGTTTACTAGTGTATTAAACAGTTGATGCATGAATTAGCGTGCGGTATGAGTGAATGTTGATATGTGAATGCCAATTTTAAATAGGATGTCGAGAGGGGCATCAAGACATCCAGGTTGGGATGTGAAACATTCACACCGTATTTTACAAAGGCGTCGACAAATGCAGAGCCTCTTATAAAATGCGTGCAAGGATGTGCAAGGATGCACGTTGTCTCCCCTCATCCTTCAGGAGCAGCGATTTTAAAAAGCTGCACATGGGGAAAAAAGCCATGCAGCTTTACCCTATATTTGCCTAGGAACAACTTTTTAAAATCACTGCTCCCAATATCCATGAACATTCCCAATTCCCCAGCACAAGATCCCACGCCCGATCACCCCCAACTCATCAAATCTCCCCAATCCACCCAAAATTCAATCTCTCCCTGTGCCCTCCCTGACATCTTCTCTCTGCCAACACACAAACCCCTCCAGCTGACCTCTCCCCCCTCACCCCACATGAAGCCCCTCCAGCTGATCCCCTGTCATCAAGAACCCCTCCAATGGCCCTCCCCCCCTGCAGACCCTACCCCCATCCCTGGCTCTTATCAGGGTCCCTGTAGTCTAGTGGGAGCAGGAGTGATCCCCAGTTGCTGCTGCTTATGGCAGCCCTGGTTTCCAAATGACACCTATGACTCCTAGTGCTAATCTTGCATAACTATTGCTATGGGTCAAGCTTTCAAATAAGGACAAAAATGGCCAAGCTCTAGACCAAGGCCTCGATGCAGCAAGCCCTGCATTAGAATGATGCATTAAGCTCCAATGCGCAGTATTCTAACGCAAGCACAAAATACATTTTTACCCATAATGCAGATTACCACAGTGTTAAAAAGTGTGCACTGTCAGGAAACACAGCACACACCTCAGCACTAAGGTGCAGCTGTCTGCTGCATCGCGAGTAATGATCTCCCTTCCTGTCAGTGTATGAATGGTGATTGGCTCATTCACTGACAGAAAGGTAGGTAAATAAATAAAAAACAAGTTCCGCACTCCTAATCTTCTCCTGTTTGAACTTCTCTTCCCTGACTTCCCAGACCTCTTACTCCCCAAAACAAATCACATCAGTGACCTGTGAGGATTATTGTCAGTACCAAATGAAAATATATATAAATACTCAATAGGTCCAGGGATAATTGCTATAGCTCTCTTTTTCCAAGATTTTATGGGCCCAGTTTTCGAAGGCATTTACATCGGTAACTGCCCTATGTTACCCGTGTTAATGCCTTATCGAGGATTTTCAAAAGGCACTTACCCAAGTAGTGCCCTTCGAAAATCCCGGATATGTCCCTAACATGCCCAGATGCTATGCGGTTAGCATCAGGTCATGCTAGGGGCAATCCGGGGCAAAGCAGGGGTGGAGGAAAGGGATAACTAGCTAGCAGCAATTAGACGGGTAGCATAAAAAAATTGGTGCTACCAGCTCGCTCCTGTGGCATTGAAAATCAGGGTTAGGCAGAAGGGGGCAGGCTATGCGCCGACACGGTGCATAGCACTGCCCAGTAGAAAGTCAGGCCCTATAGGTCTATCTAGCAAATGAACCACGTAAGATAAAGGGAACCAACCCTGTGTTTGTATATAAATTAGACTATTGCTAATAGAAAAATAATGCAGATATAGAATGTTAATTTTCTGAGGCAGCAAGTTATGTAGCCCTATGATTACACTTACCAAGACAATAAATCACTGTTTTAACAAACAACGTCATTGATTTTCTCTGCACTCAGAGGTACAGAAAATTAGCTGTCTGTCTAGGCCCACATCCTCCGGGAGAAATCGGACTAGTACATTAGCTTTTGCCAGAACAATAATTGTGATGGGGTCCGAGAAGTCATCTTTGGATGGCACAATGTCCAAAGGATGTCAGTGGTCCAACACAGGCTGCAGCCGGTCTGGGCGAGCCACGTGATAGCACAGACCTTCAGGTCTATGGGAGAGATTTACTCCTTCACCAAGATTAGTCCTTGTCCACTGTCTGACTTTCCAACTGGCGACAGGCAGGCAGTAGCGCTAGAGACTACAGAAAGCAAACTGCCAGTGTCAGGGAACTAAGTTAAAGTTCCCACAAAGTGTTCAAAAGTAAAGTGTCTCTTAAAAGTGCTTCTCAAAGTATTCAGCATGTAATTCTTTGTTCTGACTTCCTCATCATGGCACAGTGTTTGGCTGGTCTCAGATACTGTATGTCATCTTCCGTGAATCATGTAACAGTGGTCAGGTGGTCCTTCTCCAAACAAAGTTCCATGGTGAGAAAAGATGCTGGTTTGCAGGTCCATACATTGTTGCAAATGCTAGCTGAGAGTGGGCCTCCAGCGCGAGTTCTCTTGCACGTAGTCATAAACAATAACTTTGCTGTATGGTACATAACTTTGCAGAATTGCTTGATTTGCTAGTTTAATGCTTGCACAGCAGAAAAGAGTTCCATCTTGTAACAGGAAACCATGCTGCATGGTTCAGGCTTTAGTTTCTGAGCAGGCCGCATGGTCCAGGCTTTAATTTCTGAGCAGGACCCAGTAGTACCAGCCCTATAAACCCATGGGCCCCCCTTCTATTCTCTTTGGCCTCACTGTACCCCCTCTGTACCTTGACCCCCCCCCCCCCCATACACAAACACTGCAACATTTGGAGACCAGAGCAATGCCTACATGCTCCTGCCTCTGCGCTGCCATCTTGAAAAATGACGGAACCTGTGGAGTCAATCTATGAAATATGACACAGAGTTAAGTGCTGCCATTTTTCAAGATAGGGGCATGGAAGCAAGAACATACAAGCATTGTTCTCAACTCACAATGTTGGAGGTGAATGGAGGGAGTTGGGAGTATGAAAAAGGGGATCCACAGGCCACAAATCAGATTTTTGTTTGGGGGGGGGGTCAAGGGATAGTGACCATTTGGGCTACCAATATCATTTTGGGGGTTGGGTTTTGGGGGAGTAGGGGCCATGTGATTTTTTTTTTGGGGGGGGGGGTCAGGAGTGTCTGGAACTTTGAGGGGGGATAAGGGAATGCAATAAGGCTGTTGGGGTGGATAGGAGGTCCAGATCTACTTGAATCATCTGAGGTGGTGTCACACTTCACCTCAGATAACCCTTTTGCTCCTGGATTTAGAGTTAAGAGAAGAGTAAAATCTGTGCTAAGGTTCAGCATAGTTTTTTACATTGGTCACTTGCATGTGATTTGCATTCCCACTGCATAATCCTTTAGCAAAGTGGTTTAATTTAAAATTATCCTATCTGTCTTTCTGCACTGGGAGTAAGACAAACATGGGAAAATCTTGAGAAAACTGCTACACTGCTAACTCATAGCTCAGTTTACTGCATTAGCCCCCAAGTTTGGTTAAGCTAATTGTAGTTATTCAACATTCTTAAGCAGACCCTCCCACACACAGACAGAAACTGCAACATACAAAGACAACAGTACAATCTGATAAACTAAAGCACTGTATGTATATTCCATATCAGACAAAATAATTTAAATTAAAATAAATTATTTTATCTAAAATTCAGAACTGAGAATGTTCCAAAAGATCATTGCCCTTGTGGAACGTACTGAGGAGATCAATACATCCAAAAGGCAGGTTGCAAATTGTCTCTATTTCTACTGATCAGGTTGATACAATCCTGGCTTTACCCCCATTGTATATATGGATTTGTAATTCTGGTTTCCTGAGGCAAATGAAAGGGAAAAACCAGCATGGAAGTCCATGCATGCAACCGAGTAAAAACCAAGAATTCAATAGCCTATTCCCTATGACATGGATCCAGTTGGCAACCCTAGGTGGACGAAGGCACTAACATTTTAAAGGAAATAGTTGTCAGTTTCCTTCCTTTGAAGATGTATGGTGTTATATTTTAGCCCTATACATCCAGATAGCATTTTAACCTAGCAGATTGAATCAGTTTGACTTAAAATGAATTTTTTCTTCCATGTATTTCAAAGACCTTTGGTAAACATATTTGCACACCATGCATATTTGATATAATCTACAGTTGAACTGATAGATGGGAAGATATCTTATTCAATCTCATCACAGTATCCTGAGCAATTTGGGATTATGCTTTGTTTCAGGTCCTTGTGAATTGTGATGCTATTTTGATTGATCCTTGCTATAACAATCCTTACAGCAGGAAAAAAACAGTCTTTAAATGATCCTACATATATAAAGACAACATTCTCAAAGGATATACTGGATCAGAAAGTCAGCATCTATTCCATGGCAGCAACTGATTCTGAAACAGACTGTGGTACTTCTTCAGAGCTCCCTCACTGGCCTTGAAATAGCACTAAAAGAGCCTGTGAAAATGAGGCATAGATATTCTCTAGCAGCGATTCCAGGTCCAGGGCTAGTTTGTATTCATATCCATTTATTTTGCAGTCCTTGCGCTTGGTGTGCATCAGTATAACTCTTATTTATTTACTAAATCTTCTATACTGCAGATCCTATACACCCTCCATGGTTTACAAAAATTATAAGATATAATAAAACATAATGATGACAAACATCAAACTGAATAAAAACAAATTAAAAATAAACAGACATGAGGTAAATTATAGGCTATGCAGAAAAATAATTGGGAAATGCGTGATGAGTAATCACTGTAATTTTTAGACATTCTAAAACACATTTGTCAGTTTAGTGACATCATGAATTGCTCTGCTTTTAGGTAATATTTCCTTTCCTGATAAATATTGAAGTGTTTGGAAAGATGACAGATTCAAAGCACTAGACTGCAGTTTTCCATTTCTACACTGAATGAGGGCACTTCTATTAAACTGCGATGTGGATGATGTGTGGTACCATGTGTCTATGTGGGGCCTGTGTTATAAAATAGGGGTGTACCTATGCGCCTTAAACTAGGTGCAGTAGTTATGGCTGCTTTAAAGCAGGCGTAAATGCCCATGCCTAGATTTGTCTAAACCCAAAAAAATCACTCCAATATATCAATAAAAAAGGTAAGGAATATCAAAGTATTTAAAAATAACAAAAACGGAGACAGATGGAAGGTCTCAGAGCACGGGTTTTTGTTATTTTTAAATACTTTGATATCCCTTACCTTTTTTATTGATATATTGGAGTGATTTTTTTTGTTTTGACAAGTATTTTCACTCTGAAAGTGACCTTTTTGCTTTTTAGATTTGTCTAAAGGCATTTACATGGCTTACAGCCCAGTAAAACAACAAACAACTGTCCAAGAGCAAAATGAAATCTAAAAGTTACATGAACCGCCCTTGAAAAATAGATTCACTCCCAAGCAACTCAATAATTTCAACGATAAATTAACACATCACATTGGCACCAATTGACCTCAGGATGGCTAGAGCCCTACATTTAGTGATAAATCACTATAGACTATTGGCGAATGTGGTTTAGAGTATTTATTTTCCCAGAAGTAAATGCTGAGGTTGTAGAATTGGTTATTGTGTTTAAAGTAAAGATTGAAAGATTGGCTACTTGACCTGTGATGTGAGTGTCAGCTGTTCCCTATAGTGATTTATCACTAAATGTAGGGCTCTAGCCATCCTGAGGTCAATTGGTGCCAATGTGATGTGTTAATTTATCGTTGAAATTACAGCCCAGTAAACCAGGTAATTGACTTAAATCGGGATATTCAACAGCACTTGCACGGTTAGGGCCATTGAATATCCCCTTCTAACTCCCCTACGTGCCGCGATGCTATCCGATTAGCATCGTGGCTTATGGGGGGTGTTCCATGGCGGAGTGGAGGCGGTGACATTGCATGCTGCCTGATTAGCAATCTGCACCTCAAAGATAGGCGAGGAAACCCCTCGCCTATCTTTAAGGCGCAGGAGCTAACTGGGCAGCATGCAATGTCACTGCTGCCTGCTTAGTTATAATCCTTTATTGGGGGATATTGAAAGTGATGAATGCTGTTAGCTGACCTGGTAGCCACGTTAACTGCAGTGAGTAGGATATTCACCAGCATATAGCCGTTTTGTGCGGCTGAATATCCCCTCCTAAGCCTGCTAAATGCCCTGATGCTAAGCTCGTAGCATCAGACTGCTCCAGAGGCAGTGATGAAGATTACTGGTCAGCAGCGATATTCACATCGCTAGCCAGTTATCTTAAAGCTGCCAAAAGATAGGCAGAAAAAAAAAGCTGTCCTAACTTCAGTCACTCCAGCTAACTGGACACCGCTGAATATTGCTACTGTCCAGTTCGTTGAATCACTATCCAGCCAACCCAAATAGTCAGTGGTGACGGACAGATAGGACCCTGGCATCGAATATCGGGGTCTTAATTAAAGCAGCAACAGAGCAGCTCTGGCTGCCCCCGCTGAATATTGACCCCCCCCCCATGTGTCTAAATTAAGGCCCTGCCCAAGCTCTGTCCCGTGCACATCCTAACCAAAAGCATGAGTGATTGAACTTACAGCCTAGTGACCACCTACGGCATGCACATAAGATCCCATCCGTAACTTTCTGCGCTCTCCTTACAATGAGTCGGATTTTATAACAAGATACCAACATGAGAAGTCCAAAAAGGAGCCTATTTTAAGCCAGCTGTGCTCTCAAATATTGTGGGGGGGGGGGGGGAGACCTTTGAAATTTTGACTCTTCACCCCTGACGCAAATAAGTGCTTTAGATGTGAACTTTATATACTTAGGGCCCGATTGTCTAAAGGCATTTACATGGTTTGCAGCCCAATAAACCTTGTAAATGCCTTAAATCGGGATATTCAATGGCACTTAAATGGTTAGTGCTGTTGAATATCCCCTTCTAAATCTTCTACGTGCCCCGGTGCTATCTGGTTAGCATCGGGACTTGTTGGGGCGTTCCAGGGCGTGTGTGCGTGGTGATGGCATTGAATATCAGGGTTAGAGGTCGGCATGGAGGGCTATGCGCTGATGAGGCTCAAAGCCCTTTGAAAATGAACCTAGCTCAATACCGGGCCCTTAATATTCATTGAAAGTTATTACAGACTCTATAAAGCAGTTAAAAGTTAGTCTATTGCATAATTCAAGAAGTATGGGAGCGATGATGTTATAAGGCGAGTCTTGTCCAATAGCCTAGAGATTTGGCGCTCAATTTGCCTGAAATAGGTATATTCTTTAAATTTCAGGTCCTTTAAAAGTGATTTAAAATGAAATGTAAACCGGGAAGCTGAACCGCTTAATATTTTAAAAAGGCAACTTGGGCACCTTTATAAAATAGGGCCCTGGAACTAGCCCCAGTAGTTCACAAATCCCCATGCACATCTTTACGCCTGTCCCATCTGCATGTGCTCTAAGCATGTACTCGCGTGTTTTATAAAAAGCAGATGTCCATGACAACTCTGCCTTTGCTCTGCTGGCATGCAGATAACATCATGGAAAGTACATGTATGCGATCATGCAGTTTGATAAAAGCCCTTTTCTATACATGAAACATGCTTTACACACAGACAAACTTTTATAAAATTACATTTCTGGATAACTTTGTCATTCAGCTCAAGTCCATCTGCAGAGGTTCATCTGCATTCTCTCTCTCTCTCCTCTGTTTCTAGTAAAGGTAAAGGACCCTGGGAAACCTGGACCACTTAAGTATAACAAATTTGTGGATAACATGTCAGATGCCTAGTCTTAGCTGTGAGAACTTCCTAATAGTTCCCTTGTTCCAGTGTCAGCAACAGCAATTTGTTTGTAACGGTCACATGTTAATACTCTGACTTCAGCTTCAAAAAATTTACAGTCAGCACACAAGTCCTATGGATTCAGCATTCTGAAATTAGGCCATGGTGAATTGTTATGAAATATTACTGACCAACACTTTAGGAAATCTAGGGACAGATTTACTAACCTGTGATAGTGCATTAATGAGCTTTACTGCAGTTACCATAGCAATGACACGTTAAAGGGCAACAATGCACTTTAATGCATTACTGCAAGTCAGTAAATTTAGCCCATAGTCTTTTACTGGCTTCTACTGATTCTCAAAAACCCACTGAGTGAGTAAGATTGCTGACTAATTTTGGCAGATTATCTTTAGGAAAATTTTAAACTGAAGCTAACCAGCTAGATTTTCAGTTGACAATTCACCTAAATCTGGCACGGTAATTTTAACTCAGTAGGTTTAGTGTGGTTGTTCCCCTGGTTAAACTTAACTGATTAGTGCTGAAAACTGGCACTAACCAGATAAGTAACAAAAATAAAAAATACCAAGATGATGATGTCCACTCCTAATCTCCTCCCATCGATTCAAAATATGGGGGCATGGGAATTCAGAAATAAGTTGGCCACCAGGCACCCTCCTTCCCTCCAATAAAAACCGAAGCAGCCCCCCCATTCCTGAGCTCCGTCTTCAAAACCTAATCATACTACCACTTTCCCTCTATGAAAGATGTCTTTCCAGTAAAAATATGAACAGAAAGGTCTGCACACTCTTCCTTCCTAACTGCCTCCTGCTCTGTCATATTAGAAAAATAATTGGGAATCCCTTCTCCAGTAAAAACAAAATAGACCCATGGGGTTCTCCCCTCCCTCTCTGTGAAAACTGAGGAAATGGTCCTACCCTAGACAGGGGCAGCCCAAGGGGGTTGCAGGGCCTTCTGCGGAGACTCATTACAGGGCCTCATTTGCATAAATATTTGCATAATGTTAACACGTGCTAATTTTTAGTAAACATGCTTCTTAATGGGTGTCTGGATAAAGAAAGACTACCAAGACTTCTATATTACTATACTCCAGTGCCAACTGCCAGGCACATTAGGAAGTACTATAAACACTGCCCATTTAGAACCCATAGCAAACCCACCATATCATAACAGCACTTCCAGTACTCATAAAGCACCAAACCCTACCTATCAAAAAGGCAACACTGCAAATATTAAACCAATACATCTCAGAGAATACCAATGCATCTCCTACTAGGGAAAGAGAACAAGTGGCACTCTCAAATAGAAACTACATGAACAGAATACCTCGGCTTGGTTACACATGCAGAACATAGACTGTCACCAAACAAAGAACAAGAGATCACAATTTAGAAATAGAAAGACAATAATTAAACTGGGAACCCCCAAAAGCCAATCTTGGACAGTACAACAACACTGCAGAAATAAAGCTATAAATTAATTTCCTCTTGTATTAAACAAAATGCAAAGACGTTAACGATGCACATTTCCCAGAGCTGACATATTCCAGTTAATAAATTCAAAATTTTAAAAAAAAGTATTTTTCTACCTTTTGTTGTTTGTGCATTTTATTTTTCAATTGCAATTGCTTCAGTCACTTTCTTCTGGTTTCTTCGTTTCTTCAGCTAATTCTCCATTGTCTGTCGTCCATTTGTCCTTTCTTCTCTCTTCTAGTGTTTTTCCATTCTCTCTCACCATTTGCTTTAACATACTGATCTTCCTCTTTTGCTCTTTCCTCCATTTCTTTTTTTATTCCTTTTTCATCCACTCAAATTTCACCCCTCCATCCTCAATCCCCACTTACTCTCCAAAAACACAGCCAGTCATAGATTTTTCTTCCCTCTCACACAAAATAATCTTTTCCCTCTCCATCCTCACTCCCCCAGCCTCATCTCCTTCTAGTCCTTCCCCAACATCTGCTCCCTTCTAGTTTGAGCCCCACCCAGCATCCGCTCTCTTCTATTCTCATTCTCTCATCCCCCTGCATTAGCCCATTTCCAATCCTAGCACCCACCATCATCCCATTTCCAATCTTAGCCCCCCATCAGCCATTTCCAGTCCAATCCCAGCCCCCCCATCAGCCCATTTCCATTCCTAGCCTCCCCATCAGCCCATTTCCATTCCTAGCCTCCCCATCAGTCCATTTCCATTACTAGTCCCACCATCAGACATTTCCAATCCTAGCCCCCCATCAGCCATTTCCAGTCCAATCCCAGCCCCCATCAGCCCATTTCCAGTCCAATCCCAGCCCCCCATCAGCCCATTTCCATTCCTAGCCTCCCCATCAGTCCATTTCCATTACTAGTCCCACCATCAGACATTTCCAGTCTTATCCCAGCTCCCCATTAGCCCATTTCCAGTCCTATCCTAGTCCACACTCCCTCCCCCACGAGCCCCACGCCTGTCTGAGCTGCTTACGAGGGAGCCGATTACGCCAGAGGCCCTGGCTCGCCTCTGCACAGCGCTGGAGTGAAGAGCAGTATGCTCCTTCACTCACACTGTGTTCACGTGATGCCTGCAGTGTGCTGGGAAAGATTAAAGGTCATTTCTTGTTTCCCAGAACTCCAGGGTTTGCAGGGCCAGCTTCAGAGGAAGCCAGGGATGCCAGAGTCCCCGGCTTGCCTCTGCACAGTGCTGGAGTGAAGAGCAGCGTGCTCCTTCACTCGCACTGTGTTCATGTGAAGCCTGCGGAGTGCTGGGAAACAGGAAATTACCTTTAATCTTTCCCAGCACTCCACAGGCTTCACAAGAACAAAGTGCGAGTGAAGCCAGCCCTGCAAATCCCACAGAATGAAGTTCGTGCAGGGCCCGTGCAAACAACATTCTCGCTCAATACACAGGCCGGCCCTGACCCCAGACCTCTTATCTCAACCCCCCCCAATCGAGGCTTTCAGGTGGAGGCGTGTCCTTACCTCCCCCCTCGTTTGCCATTATTTGTCACACTATCCTCTGGCACATTGGTGGTAATTTATTTCCTGTAGAATAACAGAAAGGACAATAAAAATCATACAGTAATTTATAAACAGTTCACTCTGGTGAGTTGTTTTATTCCTCCGCCTCGCTCCCATCTTGTGCTTTGGTTTCTGCGAGTGTGATGGTTTCCTTGGACATCAGTTTTATTCATGATTCTCATGGCCACACCATATTTCTGAAAATTTGAAAACAGTCCTGCAAATCTTAAAGTTCTGAGATATCAGCTTGCAAATTTAGAGTTTTCAAAGTAACAAATCTAGTAGCTGAAAGTGGTAAAGATGTTGTATTGATTAACATACCACAATCCGACACTTAGGGGGTCTTTAACTAACGGGTGTTAATGTGTGGCATGATACACACTGATGACACCAAAACCATGGCACATTAGCTGCAACAGCACCACATGGAAAGCATTTCCCCAGCAGTTAACACGGAGCACTATCCCCTAGTGCATGCTGAATTAGCGCAGTTCCACCCAACGGCACCTACTGAGGTGACATTAGGCAAACCTGCATCAATGCAGTCAGCATGGAGTATGAACACAGCACTAACGACACTAAGCTCACCACACCCACTCGCAACCCTAATGCGGGTTACACAGTGCAGGAATCATCCTGCACTAGCTGTCATGGTAGTGCGCTAGATGGCAACACACGTCCCACCGCACTTTCAGCGCGCACCAAAACACACACTGCCAACTAGCACCTGTTGGTAAAAGACCCCCTATGGCCTATCAAGAAACCTTGGTATTTGGTTATTTTCCATCGTTACACTTCTTGATGTCCTTGCTTATCCCATTGTTCTTGTAGCCCTATAATAAATGATGATAGTCCAGCTGTAGATTCTATGTTCTGGTACTTAGTAATAGAGCATAGTTGCCATCGTATGTAATAGCGCTAAGAAATACCGCTACACTTCAGCAGGAAATACAAACAAGTTTGCTAAGAAGAAACTAACAGAGTTGAAACTAAGGTAAGAGGACTGAATCTGCTTCTTCTTATTTCTGTTACCGCTGAGCAGAGTCTTGTCCACCTCAGTGCACTACTGAAGTGAATGAAAGGATCCAAGAGTATTTCTTTATCCACTGGAAAAGATTCAAAAGAGGTTTCCAGCTATACACTGAACCAAGCGCTATTATTTTATTATTTACAACACAGAAAAGTGCTAAATTGGTAACAGATGCATGACAGTGCACTTGTAGAGGTTTCCCAACCCTCAAACACCCCCACACGTCCCTGATGAAATGCTGCAATTGTCCTCCTCAGAGTGACCTACATTCCAATGAAGGCTGCTGAAAATGTCTGGAAAAACTGGACGCAAAAGTGGCGATTACACTGCTATACATTCATCTCTAAGTTTATATGCCAGTAATCACTAGCTTTGCATCCATTATTCTTGCTGTACATGGAAACTGAAATAAAAACATGATAGTATTTTCCTACATAAGTATTTATTCCCTGCAGAGAGGGCAGCTGTACCGAGATGTGCTAATGCCAAGAAAATTGCCATGTAATTACAGGTTGCAAAGCTGGTAATAAGTTCATTTTCAGAAAATAACAAAGCCATGGGATAGTTCGGATCAATTATAAAATGCAGCCAGCCAATCACCTTTTATTTCATATGCTGTGTCTGTTTAAACATGAGAATGGTAAATCTGATTTTCTAAAATGTATAATTTGTACAAAAAGGCATATATAAAATATCTGATGCACAAACATTAAAATCCTGTATAATTTATTACTTTGCATATAATAACCCTCAACCAGTGGTGGAATTCAGCCAGTTCGGCCCGGTTCACACGAATCGGTTCTTGCCACTGACTTTGTTTGCTGAACCGGGCCGAAAACAGTGTCCTAAATGCCGGCACTGCACTGGCAGAAATCCCCCTACTTGTCAGTGTTTTGACGGCATCAGGGAACCATGGCATTGGGGGAAGCCCTCGATGCCGTGAAATCACTGGTGGATGGAGGGGAATCGGGCCGCTGGGCCACCAGTGAGTTTCTGCCCTGTGGTGGCTGCCAGCAACCTGAGCGTGTGGTGCCAGCAATGCAAACAAGTGCCGCGCTGCCATCGACTCGGCTCCTTCAGTTACGGGATCGATCCGAACCGGTTCCTGGTTGGATCAAATCCTGCCACTGCCCTCAAACCCCCCCATTAAATCCCACCACTGCCCTCAACCCCCATATTATTTATTTATGTACAGCATTTATAAACCACCTAATCACAAAAGTTCAAAGCGGTATAAAAAACATAAAACAAAAAAAAAACAAAAAAAATCAAGCCCCAAACACTTGATGGAAAAAATGGCTCTTCAATAGCCAATGAAAGATAATACATTCAAACAACCATGTAAAGAAGCTGGTAAATGGTTCCATAAAACAGGTACCGCCGAAGCAAAAGCACAGGACCCTGTAACCTGCAAACTAGACCAAACCGAAGATGATACAAGGAGAGTATCACTCAAGTCCTGACAATACTTTTCTTGTAGCTATTAATTAGTATTTACCTTGGAGAGAACTTTAATGTTATTTGCTTAGGGCCCGATTCTGTTTTGGATGTGCCGGCCCTCTGTGCGCCCGATCAGAACCAGATGCACAGAGTGAGCCAGGATTCTGATACCACAGGGCACGTCCAGCCCCACGGGATCAGAATCGTGTCCAGGCCTGTACGTGCAGGTTGGGACCCCATTTCTGGTCGGCCTGCATGTACAGGTCTTCCCCGGGTAACTCAATCAGGGCTCCTGAATGGAGCTGTGGTGCCATGGCATCGGGTTGCCATGACACTGCAGCTCCATTCAGGAGCCACGATCCTCAGCTGCCGGAACAAAAGCTTCATTCCCCGCAGCCCAACCCCTGATCCGGCCTTCCAAGGCCAGGGTTGGGCTACGGGGAATCCCCTCTACCCCTTCCTACCTCCTCCAATGCCAGGCCCGCCATCCCCCACTGACTAGGGCAACTTATTCCACTTCAGAGGTGGAATAAGTCCCCCGTTCAGGCCGCTGGTCCCAGACTTACAGGGCAGACATTGGAATCAGTTCTGTATGTATGGGGCCACCGCCTCCCACTGCCCGCCCTAACTCCACCCACGCAATGCCCCTTTCCCAACCCCCCCCCCCCCCATCTAACCTTCCCGTTCAATGTTAGTCGGAGTTGGCAGAGGGGCTGAATAGCAGGGAAGGACTCCATCCCCGCTATTCGTGCCTCAGAATAACTCTGTTAAGAAATAGCATTTTTCGCAAGAGACCCAAATCTGATTCACACATTCACAGCTCGGTGCAGAAGAATGAATTGCTATTAGTGCAGACAACTGCGTAGTGTGAGCAAAGAATGCAAAAAGTAATCTAATCAGAGCATAAACAGTGCACAAATGACTGTGCTAGTGGGAGCACAGTAAATATTTAAATCCCTTTATTTATTTACAAATTTATATCCTGCTCAATCACAGAAAGATCTAACGGGTTATAGGCAATGGATGGGAATGAAGCAATTAGTTGTGCGACGCAGATGCAGAGAAGTGTGTAGAAGACCAGAAGGTTGAGCTCAATGTGAACTTTTAATGCAAGGTCTAAGGTGGTGTTGAGGGTTAACTCATAGGTCTGGCATCAGTACTGGTAAGGAAGTTATGCCCGTTTCTTGAACAGCACCCGTAACTTTCTTTTGGCCTTGCTGAAGAGAGTGCTGAAAAACAACAGCGCCGTAAGTGTGCTGGCACAATGGTATACACATGTGCAGAACTTCTGCTTAGGATAATATTGCTGTTTATGCGTCAGACAGCCATCCAGCACATGCACACAAGTGTCGAGCTGCATTTTTTGTGCATAGGATATAGGTGCTGCTAATGCAGATCTCTGTGTATCTGGCTTGCTCTCCTTGTTTAGCACAGACTTTTTGCGCACAGTTCCTTTGTATGCTGTTTGCTTACAGCATCCCCAAACAAAACATTTATTTATTTATTTAACAGTTTTTCTATACCGCACTCTTCAATATCAGTGCAGTTTACAAATAACAAATTCTGCAAAGACCGGGGGAACAGCTTTGCACATACAGAGAACAGGATCATTTAAGTTGGAGCTGGACTAGTGAACTATTTACATAACCAACCACTCAAGTTGTGGTAGGGTAACTATTTATAGGTTATACATTAAGAACAAACAGAGTAGAGGGGTTGAGTCTTAACAGATAGTAAAATCAACAATGTGGGTTAACAGCCGATTATTAGGTGCAAGTTAATGAGTAAGATGTTTGACTAACCTGGGTCAGTTGTAGGTGAGTTGGGTACAGCCTGAGTGAGTTGGGAAGTGAGACATGGCTGTGTTGTGTTTGGCTGAGCGAAGTGTAAGGTAAACAAGTGGTGTTTAAGAGCTTTCCTGAATTGAAATAGGTCTTTTATAGCTCTGATGTGTGGAGGGAGGTTATTCCAGCATCTTGGTGCATAGAAGGCGAAGGTTCTGTTAATGGTAGTCTGTGTACATCTAGTAGATTCATTAGGTATACTTAATGTATTAGCGGCAACAGTCCTTCTTGACCTGTTGTTGGGGGTGGATCTAATGAGAGCCGTGAGTGATGATGGGGAAATCAAGTTGATTGCTTTGAAGGTTATGAGCAGTGCCTTGTATGTGAGCCTGCAGTTTATAGGTAGACAGTGGAGGTCTTTAAGGATGGGAGTGATATGGGTCCTTCTGGATAGGCCACAGAGAATTCGGGCTGCTGCATTCATCGCAAGTTGCAGTGGATTAAGCGTGCTCTTGGGGAGTCCATGGAGAATGATGTTCGCATAATCGAAGTGAGGTGTTACTAGTGCCTGGAAAATTGTCCTGAAGTCATCAAGAGCTAGCAAGGGTTTTAGGAGCCTTAGGGGTATGTTTACTAAACTTCGGTAATCGTACATAACGCTCGTTATGTAACGTTAACGATCATAAGTACATCATAACGCGCGTTATTCTGCGCTTACAATCGTTAATGTTACATAACGTGCGTTATGATGCGCTAACGATCGTAATGACCCGCGGCGCGGTAAAACACCGCAGAAGGTGGAGAGAGGGTGGAGAGAAGGGGTCAGTGGGCGGAGAGTGGGCGGGGAGAGGCTCCCTTCGCACTAACGCGCTGATCTGAAGAGCTGAATTCCAACGCGAATGAAAACCTGCCATTAAATGCACAATACAGGGGAGAGAGGCCATTTCAGCGTCAGCAATGTACAGCCCAGGCAGGGAAACCACAAAAAAGTGATAAGTGTGATACATGTGCACAGAACAAAAGGGCACAGAAACACTGAAAATGACCCCAACAAACTGGAAAAAAAACATAACCAAGCTGGCCAATAGTGGTATCAATGAGCAACATCAACCCCTCCCCCCCCCCCGAGTAAGCTCCATAGAAAAGATATAAATCGTGGAAGGGTCTATGTCCCCATACAAGGTGAAGGAGCCCACAGTGAAATAGCGCTGCTCAGGGTTTACCCCACCATCGGACAGGGTTCCTATGGTGTGCACATGTCCCGCAACATCAGGGCGGGCATGTCGGAACGGCAACTGGACAGATGCCAGAGAAGGGGATACAGAGGGCCACAGGTGGCACATGCTGTGGTGCAGCTGGGCCACAGTGTGGACTAGGGTGATGCCTAGGTGGCCCATATGAATGATGAAACAGCAGAGCAGCCAGACAGCAACTGCTGAAGGCCCAACATGGGCACGAGTGTGTTTTCCAAAGTGTCACGGGGATAGTACCCAACAGCTACCCCCAAGGGCACGGAACATTGGCAGGCGGGGCTGGGGGGGAGCGTGGACGTCTATGCAGGCACACCTACCCCAGAACCCGCACCATAGGCAGCCGCCTACCTGCACACTGGATGGCCTGAGACTGCGCACCACCAGCTCCACCAGCAGAAGGGCATGTCAGCATGGTGGCTGAGGAATACTGGTGGTGGAGGGGGCAGTGGCAGCTGCCCAGAGCAGACCGTGGCCTAGCCCTGTGTAGGTGGGTGCTGTGCACTGCAACAGACAGGCCCTGTCTGACGAACAGTCATGGTATCACCAAGGAATGTACTGACTCTGTGGCAACAAGGTGGTGCAGTGCACAAAACCAGTGTGTTCAGAAGCAGAGGGTCACAGGTTCAAGTCCCAGCTGTGGTTCCTGCCAACCCAGTCCCCATATTTTACCCACTACTACAACGTGCTAATACAGACGGCACCTTTATTGAAGATGACGTAAACATGCCCAAGACACCCACATTTTACCCTACAGAGCACAGACACCATATACATGCACATTACCTAGAGCAGAGTCTCCCAAATGCAGTCCTGGAGGGTCAAACACCATTCCAGTTCCATGCTGCCTCTGATAAAGATGCCTGTGCTGGATTTCTATGCGCCACCCCCATGGTATGCAGATGTATCTCATGCATATTCATGAGGGACAGCATGAAAACCCGAACAGTGTTTGGCACCACAGGACTGGAGTTGGGAACCTCTGCCGTAAAGCAGCAGCCAACAGGGCAGACACACCTGCACCCACAGGCCCCATTATCCAAAGCCTCCTGAAGAGGCAGGACTTTGGGCTCTGCGTGCATCTCCCAGTACTAGCACTTGCATACCTTAGTAATGCCACCCTAAACCTGGGAATATGGTACACATCTTTAAAGAGGTTGCTATGATTACTGGCAGATAGCAATTCCTAGGTTAAGTACAATATTCTGAGTGAGCTGCATCATAGCAACCTTTCTGATGTCTGTGGAGTGTGCTACAGGTCTTGTGTCTGACAGTGTTTACCAACCTGGGGAGTGACTCCTACAGTATTGCGTACCATAGCCATGCCTGCCCTGTGCCCAGGACTGCCCAACACCTGTGCCCAAGGCTGCCCAACACCTCTATAGTTGCACAATGCTGGCATAGGTGTGGGGAGTGTGTGTCTGTCTATCCAGTGTGTGGTGGCTGCCAACACCCTCCACAGCCCACACTGCTAGCTCTGTTGCCAGTATTGGCCTGCCAATGTGCATAATGAGGAGCAAGGTACTGTGGGAAAAGCTTGGATAGGGTGGCCTGGCCAGGCCGCATCTGCACAGGGCATAGGGCAATGGCTCAGACATTGTAGTGCCCGGTACCACCTGCACGGACAAGGTGGCCATAGCATGTCCTGCTGGGCGGTCACTCTCACACTGACTGAGCAGTGACCATGACATGGCTAGGTTCCCCCATAGTGCTATATAGTATTTCTCTCATGTGATATATATGGGTTTTCTTTTGGGGCCCAATAATTGACTTATCTGCTTGGTGTGTATGCTGACATCCCATTGTGGGTACATGCAGCTCCTCCAGGACCATGCACTATGGACTAGCTGGTGGATTGTTTGCAGCTAGTATGTGTCTTGCTGGAGCAACTTGCAGGGTGCAGCGGCTGGAGGCTTGCTGTTGGAGAATGTCAGATAATGGTGGGGGGCAGTTGAGCAATTCCAGGCCTGCTGGCTGTCTGCTATTGTGTTATGGATGTGTACTGCTCTGTTTGTTCCCCAGCAGGACTGAGGTTGCTGGTCCCCTCTACTGCTACCATTGCAGGGAGGTAGACTGTGTATTTATTGGTGGGTGATCCTGTTTCCCACCTTGAGCCCCAGAGGGTGGGTTGTGTGGTGGTACATGATCTGCCCATGGGTTCATACACCACCACCCCCCCTTCACCTACAGCAGGTAACCATGGCACCAACACAGGATATGCACTATTCTGGGTGCATCATCGCCCATAAGGACTAGACATGACGGAGACATACAGCAGGGCACAGATGTATCCTAGGTGTGTCTAATGGAACTACCTATCACACACTGATGGGGACCTGCAGCATGGTGTATTTCAGCCATGAAAGGTGCTGTGGACCTGGTGCTGGGCGGCCCACCTCAACCTCAGGGTGGGCACAGTACCCGCACAATGTGACTGTCTGTGGCTACTCTGTGGCAGTACCACACACGGTCTGTTCCCCCTACCTGGCCAAGGTGCTGTGGGGGTGCATACCCAATCTTGTGCCCATTTCTCGACTGCTGATTTGCATGTGCAGTGCATCATGGGTACGGGTGGGTTAACCCTATCCTGGTAACCACAGCAGACAGTTTGTGTGGTGACGTGCAGTCCTGCAGCCAGCCAGGGCTTTGTTTACAGCCTTATAAGGTATCCTATAGGGGACATTATAGGGTGCCTTGGCAGGCAGTACACTTTATAATGTGCCCTATGGAGTGCGTTATGGGGTGCCTTATGCAGCACCTTAGGTTATGCCACGGTGAGGGTGTATTTGCTGGCAGCACAAATTAAAATACATGTCAAATGCCTCAACAATCACTACTTAAATGTAAAGGGTGCTGCTGCCTCAGCCAGCCTTATACATTAGGCCCACTGGGGAATTGAACCTATAACCCCTGTACCATCAGTCAGTGTTGTAACCACTGTGCTACAGCTCTGTTGCTGTGACTTTATGCCTGCGCGCTTTCTTAAGATTAACGCGCGGTAACTTGCCCTGTAGCGCTCGTTCATTTAGCGTGCCTTGTAGCGTGCGTTCTCTGCAACGATGTACCACCCATGTCCTTATTTGGGGTTTCTGTCTCTACCACGGCTCCTAACGCGAATTGCACTAACGCAGTTTAGTAAACATACCCCTTAGAGTTTTGATCTTATTGTATATAGCCCTGGTCGTGTTCTTAATGTGTTCCTTGAAGTCGAGCTGTTGAAAAAGGGTAATGCCCAAGTAGCATATAGCAGACTTGCAAGGGAGCTCTGCATCTCTAACCTTTAAGGTAGTAGGGGGGGTGAAGTCTTTGTTCCTTGTGATAAATAGGACCTCAGTCTTCTTGAAATTGATGCATAGGTTCTGAGCTTGGAGCCAGTCAGTGATTGCATCGAAGCAGTCAATTAATGGGGATAGGTCTGGATGCATGATTTTGAGTGGTGCAAGCAACAAAACATCATCTGCGTATATCAGGCCTTGGATGTTGAAAGAGCGGATGATTTCGCAAATAGGTTGCATGTAAACGTTAAAAAGTAATGCTGACAAGGAGGAGCCTTGGGATACTCCTTGGTGTTGTTTGAAAGGATCAGATGTTGAGGCCCCCATCCGTACTTGTTGCCATCGGTCGGCAAGATAGGATTTACACCATTCCCAGGCCATGCCCTGGATTCCCTTCTCCTTTAGTTGGGTAAGGAGTTGAATGTGGTTGACCGAGTCAAATGCTGCAGCAATATCAAGGAAGATGAGTGCGAAACGTTTTCAGTTTTATCCAGTCCTCTGTTTAAGGTGTTGGTTAGTGAGGTGAGAAGTGTCTCTACTCCATGGGATTCTCAAAATCCGTGCTGGCAGGTATCAAGGGGGGCCGATATGTCTATGTGCTGTTGTATCTGTCTCTGGACCACCTTCTCAATTATTTTAGCTAGAAGGGGAATACTTGAAATCGAGCGATATGACTCGACTATAGTCGGGTCCAGGCGGTTGTTTTTCAGAAGTGGTCGTATGGAGGTTTGCTTCAGGACTGCTGGGAATATTCCTGTTGAGACTGAGAGTTTTATGATTCTGGTAAGTGCTGGGCTAAGTTCAAAGCGCATTGCTCTGATCCAGAAAGCCGGACATGGGTCGTTTGGAGCTGTGGTGTTATTGATGGAGGCAATAAGGTCAGCAATGTATTTATCTGCTGGGGGTGTGAACTCTGTTAACGGAGGATGTTGAGAGATGGTATGACTAGGAGTGGGTCTAGCTAAAGTGTTTATTGTGAGGGTTTTGGATTGGAGGTAGTCAGCATATAGTTGAGGTTGAATTTGATCTGACTGTGTAGAGGATGGTTCCTTGATTAATGATTTTGCGATGCTGAAAAGGTCCCGTGGTTTATTTAGAGAGCAGAGAAGGAGATCGGAGTGGTAAGCTCTCATTTTGAAAGCTATTGACTCACGGTGGCATTTTAGTTGGTCAGTGTATGTTGCGAGGTCCTCTATAGAATGTGAACGTCTCCATTTTCTTTCGTACTTCCTTAGTAGAAGGAGGGATGAACGTAGATTGGCTGAGTACCATGGGGCTGTTCTTCTTTTCCTTGTAAAATTGTTGTAAGTTGAAGATATCTGTAAGGAGGGTAATTGTGATGCTGTTTTTAGGGTAGTATTCCACCTGGAGTTCATCTCTTCAAGGTTTTGTGCTGGTTGATCAAGGGTTGGTAGAACGCACTTGATGAACTCCTCCCTGTCAAGGGATTTGAAGTGATGAGTCGATACTGGATACTGTGTTTGTGAGTTTAGCTGGATTTTGATCTTGCTGCGAGTGGATTTGGAAGGATATTAAACTGTGGTCAGACCATGGTACGGGAGTGATGGATAAGTTGAGGTTATGGTTAATTGCAGAATGTGGGGAAAAAATGAGGTCAAGTGAGTTTCCTCTGAGGTGGGTGGGTGCCTTTACAATCTGTTCATAGTTGAGTTCAGACATTGCATCAAGGAAGGTGTTAGCAAGTGTAGGTTGAAGGGATTGCAAGCTAAGTCAATTATATTGGATGGGACTTCTGCGGTGAGGTCGGTGCTCTATAGATGAGATTTATCGTAGTGTGTTTATTGGCCATAGTGACCGTATCCAAGAGCATGGAGCTTTTGATTGAGAGCGTCTGAAATTGAAGATCTGTTTTTGCTAGAATGAGGACTCCCCCGCCTCTCCAGTTAGATCTGTGGCACATGTGTATTGTAAAGTCGGGTGGAATGATTTGATTTAGGAGGACTGTGTCAGTGTCGGAAAGCCAGGATTCTGTAATAATTAAGATGTCTAGGTTGTGGCTTGCTGTGAGATCTATAATAGGCCATTTCTTGCGAATTGAGCATGTGCTTATGAGGGCACAACAGAGGTTACTGTGACCATATAATAATTCAGGTTTGGAGTTGTCAGGGTGGTTGAGAGATACGTAGAGTAGGTGTGAGTGTCTGGGACGAGCTGTGGATGGTGGTGGATGGTGCGGTATATTATAATTCCTTCTTCCAAGAGTATGTAGGATGGGGATGTGGTTGTAACTAGGTGGCAGTGCCAAGGCAGGATGGCTAGCATTGGCTAGGAGGTAGATGCTGATAAGGGCTAGCAGGGAGAGAGCCATGCTGGGCTGCTGAATGTTGTGTCAACCTTAGTGGTATCGGTGCAGTGTAATTGGTTGTCTAGCCTCAGTAGAGTAAGATAGGTAAAAGCTATATAGTAACTATGGCTAACTGGATAAGTACTGAGAATTGTACAGTGGATTGTACATTGGATACAGTTAAATGGTAACATATATAGTTATATAGTAACAAAGAACGGAAGGTGCTGTTATTTGGTAGCAATAGTGAGAAGATACAGTAGCAAATAGATACAGTAGCAAATGTAAGGCATGTACCATAAAATTGCTTACTATCTCTCTGGTGTGAGGAGCAGCAGAGGATGGAGAGCTGGAGAGTGTCCCTCACAGTGCAGCAGAATATGGAGAGCTGGAGCGCGTCCTTCACAGTGCAGCAGAATGTGGAGAGCTGGAGCGCATCCCTCACAGTGCAGCAGAATGTGGAGAGCTGGAGAGCATCCCTCACAGTGCAGCAGAATATGGAGAACTGGAGAGCATCCCTCACAGTGCAGCAGAATATGGAGAGCTGGAGCGTGTCCCTCACAGTGCAGCAGAAAATGGAGAGCAGGGGAGCATCACTCACGGTGCCAGATGGCACTTCTCTTTTAAAGGGGTATCTACACCGATTGAGTAAGATGCTGGAGAGGCTGCTGTTCCCGTCATTGCCTCGGACGCCCGTTCAGACTGCTGTGTGGAGGGCAGATGTAGATGGAGGGCATGAGAGGATCAATGGCTTCCTTGAGGTTTTGTTCTTGAGGGCCTTTACCTAAGGGCCATGCCAAAGAGCCCTCTGGCGCGGGCCCGACAGGTGTGGGCGTGCCCGGTCAGCGCTCTTTTAAAGGCCTGCCTGCTGCCCCGATTGGGCAGCTCCTGTTGGGGGTGCTGCGGTGCTCCGGCTCGCTCGATCCCCGCTGGGAGAGCAGAAGGAGAGCCGGAGTGCTGCTGGACGAAGAGGACCACGCGCCCGGTCAGTGCTCTTTTAAAGGCCTGCCTGCTGCCCCGATTGAGCAGCTTCTGTTGGGGTGGTGCAGTGCTCTGGCTCGCTCGATCCCCGCCGGGAGAGGAGAAGGAGAGCCGGAGTGCTGCTGGACGATGGTGAGGCAGTCAACAATACCAAAAAAAGTTGCCTTTTACATTTTCTTCGTAAGGGATCTTTTACTAAAGGTGTTGCAATTAACATATCAATAATGTCAAAACTATGGCTTGTTAGGTGCAATACTATTACATTAACTGGTGTAGGAAAAGCATTTCACTGATGGTTAACATGGAGCGCTTTCCCATAACATGGGCTGCATTAGCACAGGTGCAGTCCAGCTATTGAGGTGGCGTTAGCTGAACCCATACTAATACAGTTAGCGCTAGGTTTGCACCATGCTCTAACTGTGCTGAGCTCAGCACGCCCACTCTCTACCCCAACCCCCACACTTTCCACCCAACCCACCCACTCACGATCTTAATGCAGGTTGCAAAGTTATCACAGGAATCATCTCACACTGTCATGACCCTGCGTCAGCTGACAATGCATGTCCCAGTGGGACTTCAGCATGTGCCAGAATACATACTGTCAGCTAGTGCCCTTTAGCAAAAGGCCCCCATAGTCTTCTCGCTTAAATTTGTAGGTGGTTGGGATGCACACAGGCCAAAAGGTTTTGGCTTTTTTTCAACCTGATTCAGATGTTCTTGTTTTTTTGTTTCACACATTCATTTTAAAATGTTTTTGATGTACATTAGAACTTTTTAATGCATGCAAATAGATTGTATACTCGTTAATTTGTAGGTTAACGCACGTTAAAACAATGTAGCACACACCAAAATTTAAGGCACGTTAGCAAACTGAATATGTGCTAACAAATTTATGCTCTCCTGGTTAGTAGCAATAAGGTGCCCTTTTACTAAAGTGCACAAGGTTTTGCAACAAACGTGTGTTTAGCACTAAATCTAAACATGCAGAAGTTGCCACCACAGTGTACTAACTACCTGGGGTGATTCCAGATTTCGCCGCACAGCAATTGCCGCACAGAACATCACTAACACAACATAGCAGCATGCACAGTTACCGTGGGTGCACTTATCTCCACCTATTGAGGTGGTGCTTGGTGAGCCTGTACCCAGCCTCCACCCCTAAACTGCCGCCTATCATCCTAAAGCGTAGCACACAGCACGGACACAGTGTGTGCTTAAAATTGCCCATAACCTGCACCAACTGCGTATGGCACCTTGGTCAAAGAGCCAATAAATACCATAGGAAATGTTTTCAGGCACACACAAGATTCCCCATATCCTATAATGAATAAGTCAGTGTTGTTAAAAATCACTATTATACTGCCATATTTTTTACCACAATATGCTGTAGTTTTCCTAATTTTTCCTGAAATGAAAAAAACTTTATAAAGTTATTGTTTACAGCTTTCTCATAAGAGAAATTTAATTTAGTTCCTAGACTGTGAAACCTTTCTTGCAAGTCCAATATTGCCAGGTTTGTTAACTAGAGTTATAGTGAGTGAATGATTTATTGGAGATACAGCATAGGGATAAATTATACACAAATGACAAAGCAGCAATTATTGTGGACAATAGTGTAACCTTGTCAACAGGTGCTCCCATTTTCCCCAGAACCAGCTATTACGGGGTATGTTTACTGAACTGCGTTAACGAAGCAGCAGCTACGTTAAGGCGCTTTATGTAACTTTAAGGCGCCTTAACGTTACATAACGCGCCTTAACGTTACTGGCCGCGGTAAGTCCAGAAAAGAGTGGAGAGAGGGCAGAGAGAAGGGGTAAATGGGCAGGGAGTGGGAGGGGAGAGGCCCCTTCCACACTAACGCGCAGAAAGTAAGGGCTGAATCCTAATGCAATTGAAAACCTGGCATTAGCACACATTTGCAAGAGAGAGAAACCATTTCAGTGTCAGCAATGTACAGCATAGGCAGGGAGCCCAAGAAAGGTGATAGTAGTGCTCCATTTGCCGCAACAGCATAGTGCCCTGGTATGAAAGGCCACTATGGTGATGGCGCAAATGGGGCATGGGGGCTGCAGGTGGGACATGCAGTAGGGGTTACTGGGGCACAGGGTGGACTAGTTGCCGAGGTGGCACACAGGAACGCAGAAAATGGAAACCAGCAAGACAGCAACTGACCAGGGTCAGACATGCCCATGAGTCTGTGGCCCACAGTGTCCCATCCAGGAGACACTACCCAGCAGGTACCCCAAGGGGTGCATAACATTGACAGGCATTGCCTAGGGAAGCGTGGACATCTATGTAGGCACCCCTACCCCAGAACCCACACCTTAAGCAGCCGCCTACCTGCCCACTGGATGGCCTGGGATGGCGCACCACCGGCACCGACAGCATATGGTCATGGCAGCATGGCAGAGGGGGTGGTTGATTGTGCTGGAGGGAGCAGTGACACCCGCCTGCAGTGGACCTAGGGCATGCCCTGTACCAGTATGTGGTGTGCAGTGCAACAGAAGAGGTCTGGCAAAGGAACATAAGGGTAGCCCCTGGGACCACTATGCTGCCGTGGCAACAGTGTGGTGCAGTACACTCAGCCAGCATGTCCAAGAGCAGAGGGTCAGAGGTTCAGGTCCCATCTGTGGATCCTGCAGAGCATCTCCCCGTAGTTTTAGCCCACACTGCAGCCACAACAACATCATGGGCAAACGTCAACGCAGTGGTGCACAGGGGTACAGACACCCACTCACAAGGGCTCCACAGCTTCATGGAGTTTCAGGCTGTTGGCCCCAGCACAGAGCTGAAGTAATCACCAGAGCACTACTACTACCCCCTGCACAGATTAGCAATGTCAGCACTGTGATCAGGACCAGTGCAGCGGGTAGGGTTGTCAACCATCTCCATCTCTGCACAATGCTGAGATAGGTGTGGGAGTGTGCGTATGTCTCTCCATTGTTTTGTGTCTGCCAACACCTCACTGAGCCCACATTGCTCACACTGCTTCCAGCGTTAGCCTGCAAATGTGCATAATGAGGAGCAAAGTATTGTGGGTATGGCCCAGACAGGGCGGATTGGCCAGGATGCATCTGCACAGGGTGGACGGCAATGGCTGGGACACAGTAGTGCTCGACCACCACCTGCATGGACAGGGTGGCCACAGCATGTCACACTGGGGGGGGGGGTGTCACTCTCACTCTGACCGAGCAGTGACCATGGCATGTCTATGTTCCTACACAGTGCTACACATTAGTTGTTTCCAGTGATGCTTGTGTGATCTTGGTTCTGGGGCCCAATCACAGAGATTACTGCTTGGAGTCTGTGCTGTGCATCCCACCTCTGGGTGCACAGGGATTCCCTGTGAGCATGCACTATGGGCTGGTTAGTGGGCTGTCTACAGTTTGCCTGTGCATGGTGGGATGACCTTGTAGGATGCTGCAGGTGCAGTCTGACTGTGCTGTCTGTTGATGAATGACAGAGTGGGGCAGTTGGGTCTTCTGCCTACCCCAAGCATCACTGCTGGTCTGCAGTGGTCACAGGTATGGCACTGACCCAGCAGCCCTGGAGGGCTGTCATCCACCAGCAGGACTGTAGTTGTTGGTACTGCAGCCATTCTGTAGGGTGCAGGCACCTGTCCCACCACAACCTCATTTACAAAATTGGTGATTGAGGCCCCCTTGGGTATATAGCACATACCACTTAGACCAGGGGTGAGCAAACCTGGTCCTGGAGGGCCGCAGACCAGTCAGGTTTTCGGGATATCTCTAATGAATATGCATGAGATATATATGCATTAGAGATATCCTGCCAACCCGACTGGTTTGTGGCCCTCCAGGGCTGGATCTGGAGACCCCTGCCTTACACCTCTGTCATTTAAGATTGTGAGTGGACAAGGTGCAGATGTCCAAGACATCAAAAAGGTTAGATAGAATTTGTCACAGTCCTTCTCACCACCACCAAAAAATTGTCTATTAGACAACTTTTTGGTGGTGGTGAGAATCGAGGAGGAATGTGACACATTCTATATACCCTTTTGATGTCTAGGACATCTGTACCTTGCCCACTCACGATCTTAAATGATAGAGGTGTAAGGCAGGGGTCTCCAAATCCAGCCCTGGAGGGCCACAAACCACTCAGGTTAGCAGGATATCTCTAATGCATATATATCTCATGCATATTCATTAGGGATATCCCAAAAACCTGACTGGTCTGCAGCCCTCCAGGACCAGAGGTGCCCACCCCTGACTTAGACCCATAGTAGCAGTGCTGCATTGCCCTCATGCAAGTCTAGACACCCCACTACCCTGATAACAAGTACCCATGACAGCCAGACCATAACACCAGGTACACACTAACCTAGGTGATGTTTGGTCCCATAGGGCCACATGCAACTGCAGAACACAGCTGGAACAGATGTACCTGCAGTTGTACTGCTGGGAACACCTATCACACATTGGCAGTGCTGGGGATGTGCAGCAGGACCTGTCTCTAGCACCACATGTACTGTGGACCTAGTGCTGGGCGCCCATCCTATCCCTCAGGGTGAACACGGAGCCTGCACAATGGCATGGTCTGTAGCTACTCTGTGCCAGTATCACAAACTATCAGTCCGTCTTACCACGCTGCAGTACCGGAGAGGTGCAGACCCCATTTGGTGGTCAGCTGTAGGCTGCTGTTCTGCATGTGCAATGCATTATGGGTGCTGGTGGGGTTACCCTATCTTGGCACACAGAGCAGACGGTTTGTGCAGTGACCTGCAGTCCTTCTGTACCTCGCCATTGCTGTACAACAGGCCATAGAGGTATAGCCTACTGGTTAGTACACTGATGTTCTAGGTAGAGGTCATGGGTTTGATTCCTCATTGTTCCCTCTTGTCCAAGGCAGATATTTTGCTTGCCTGTGACAGTCATATCTTTGAAGATCCATGCTGCCAGCCCATAGTACCCTGACCACTGTTGCCAGCAATCCTTATAAGGCGTTATAAGGCTCCTAATTAGGCACATTACAAGGCACCTTATTAGGCACAGTACAAGGCATGTTATAAGGCACGTTACAAGGCACCTTATTAGGCACAGTACAAGGCACATTAAGGCACGTGCCTTGTACTGTGCCTAATAAGGTGCCTTATAACATGCCTTGTAATGTGCCTTATAACATACCTTCTAACGCACGTTACCTGACATGCTTGCCATAATGATGCCCCGCCCACGCGTTTATATTGGCATCTGTACCTTTACCGCGGAACCTAACACAAATGACATTACCGCAGTTTAGTAAACATGCCCCCATGTCTTTGTAAGTTCCAATTTTGTATTTCACCCCTTAGCGACTCTTTTCACAAGGAACAAAAAGATTTAAGGAGACCTAAGACAGAGAAAATCAATGTTCAAAAATGCATCTTGCACCCTTTTTGATGTAAATTATGATTAAATGCAAATTTTGTCCTTCTTGACAGAGCAACTGAACATTTGAGAGGCCTCTTCTGCCCTGAACATTATGCCATAGCAGTTCCTACATGATAAGTGAGGCCTAAGGGATCCGCAAAGTGGATAATCATTTTTAATGGCATCTAACCAACCAGTCATGAAGATGTTTTACAGACAAGTTTATTTTTATATATATATAAAACTCCACATACTATTGCATATCAGCATTTTCTTAATAGCTCTGTTGATATTTAGAGTATCTGAGTCTGTTTAACAAAAATAATTTTCTGTTGATTGTTTAAGAAAAACTTGCACTTTGAGAGAAGACCATTTTTAAAGCAGAATGGCTTTCCAAGGCAGGTTAATATTTGATATATAACTTACTCCTGACTGTCTATTTCCTTCCCGTGGGAAATCTCCACAGCTTCAAGAGATGTAGCCTTCTCTCTCAGTCCCTCTCTTATTTTTAAGAAAAAAAAAAAGAAATCCTTCATGTTTGCAACCTGACAGATCAGTTGTGCTTCTCTGGTAGTTAATGCAGTGCTCACTGTCCTAAAACAGCCTTAAAATAGTGCAGGTGCACTTATCTCCATCTATGGAGGTGGTGGCAAGTGCACCCCCACTAATCACATGCCTTGCAGTTAGCATGGGACACACTGACTGTAAGGCGCTCATCCTGCCCACTCCCTGCCCCAACCCACCCATTTCAGTACCTGTAGTAGAAATCAGGACCTGCACGAACCTTAACTGTGGGTCACAACGTGCTGTTGGCGCATGCCATAACCCACGCTTACCGCTTAGTGCCCTTTAGTAAGAGGGCTCCTAAACATGTATTAGTCCAGCAAGCGGAGTTTTATCAATGATAAAATTAATGGGCCCAATATTCAGAAGTCTTCATGCAGTTGGCAGAGGATGCAACCTGCAAGTGTTTTTTTTAAAGAAAAAAAGAATCATCAGCACTTGGCCATATAATTTACTAGAGCCAAAGTTATGCATTTACATCAGGGCAGGATTTGGGGCATTTCAGAAGTTGGGCTAAAAACCATATTGAGCGTGACTAAATAAAGCCATTCTCCATCTTACTTAAGCATTCCAGTCTGAATGCAGAAGCAGCAGAGGTAACTTTTAATGGCCATGTTATTTATTTAAAGTTTAGGTTTGAATACATAAGCCGGCTGAAAATCTGCATAAAGTTATATGGGTAAAATATCCATATCACATAATGCATTGCTCATCCCACTGAATACGAACCTCAGCATGCTTACATCCAGCCTGTATTATGAAGAAACCACCATCATGAAAACAAAAAGGGGTAGGAGAACCACACCATTGGAAGACAGAGTTTTATTTAGGGTCTAAAGGTCAGCCCTACATGTGATTCGGCACAAAGCCTTCTTCAGGGGACAACGACCTTAGAAAATAACCATACATGCAAGAAAAATTACAATTATACAACATATATTAAAAAATCAAATAAAAACATAAAAATAATAAATATTAATGGATAACAAGTATAAATGTAAAAGAGCCCAATTAAAAACTTTCATAATATATATAAAATTAAGTAAAACATATAGATGATAATGAATAAATAAATAGAGGGTAAGAGCAATAAAACACAACAAATCAGACATGTGCTCTACATCGGATGATAAAATGATTGTAAATTAATCATAAAAACATATAAAAGAAAAGGGAAAAAACATAAGAGAAAATAAAGAGAGAAAACCATCCACCAGGACAAATTCATCTTACAGACATTATAATCTCAGAGGAAAACCTGAACTCATCATTACGAGGGCACTCAAACACCTAAGTGGAGAGTGATAGACTGTGTCTAAATGTGCAATACAACTAAAAGAGAAATGTATAAGACTATTAAAAATAAAAGAAAATTATAATCCAACCTCTGGGAGAATAGAAGAAGTATAATGACAATTCATATCTCATGGGATAATCACAGCTTTATAGGTACTTGCACAACTTAAAAGACAGGAGGTGCTCTCAGGTGAAGCTCATTACCCAAATCAGTCATACACTAAGGACCTGAGATTAATTGAGCTTCAGGTGAACAAGGTATATTAAACTTCTTAGGTACAGTTTTAGTGGTATAAATATCCATAGCACCCTTTAGTACATAAAGAACTTAAAGATCTAAACACAAACTTAAAACTAAGATGCAGACAGCAGTCCAGCAGCGGGATGTGGGCTTTCCAGTCTTTTGCATTGAGTGTCACATGTATGATTTTCTCCCAGCTGGTGAGAGGTCTTACGTGTGCACTAGGTGCAAGGAGCTCTCTGCTCTCAGGGAACGAGTCCGTTCTCTAGAGGCTAGAGTAGCAGACTTGGAAAACATAAGACAGACAGAGAGGTACACAGACGAGACCTACAGGGATATAGTCCTGAAGTCCCACCTCCAGTCTGGCAGCATCCCTGTTGCCAGGGAGGAGAGAGGTCACGTGACCTGGTGTGGCAGGAAGTGATCCTGTAACTAGGACCTGTCCTCCAGGTGATGTAAACCCCTCTCGCACCGAGGAGGTTTCTCCAGGGCCAAGAGCCCATGAGGGAAGGGTTAGGACAGCAGTTATAGTTGGTGATTCGATCATTAGGCATGTAGATAGCTGGGTGGCTGGTGGACGTGAGGATCGCCTGGTAACATGCCTGCCTGGTGCAAAGGTAGCGGACCTCACACGCCACCTAGATAAGGTCTTAGATAGTGCTGGGGAGGAGTCTGCTGTCTTGGTACATGTCGGTACCAATGACATAGGAAAATGTGGTAGGGAGGTTCTGGAAGCTAAATTTAGGCTTTTAGGTAGGAAGTTGAAATCCAGAACTTCCAGGGTAGCGTTCTCCGAAATGCTTCCCGTTCCACGCGCAGGACCCAAAAGGCAGGCAGAGTTCCAGAGTCTCAATGCGTGGATGAGACAATGGTGCAGAGATGAGGGGTTCGGATTTGTTAGGAACTGGGGAACATTCTGGGGAAAGGAGGGGCTCTTCCGAAGGGATGGGCTTCACCTTAACCGGGATGGAACCAGGCTGCTGGCATTAACCTTTAAAAAGGAGATAGAGCAGCTTTTAAACTAGATAATAGGGGAAAGCCGACAGTCGCCCAAGAGCGCATGGTTCGGAAGAATGTATCCTTGAAGGATACTACAAAAAGCAGAGAGGTTCCAAAAAAGAGTAAAGTAGCCCAAATGCCCTCGAGTATGGAGCAGACAGAACTTAAAGATCCCAAATTACCCATGTCTACCAATAGCCAAATTAATATGAATAAAATACAGTCTCTAAAATGCTTGTATGCAAATGCTAGAAGTCTACAAAACAAGATGGGAGAGTTAGAATATATAGCACTAAACGAGAGGTTAGATATGATTGGAATATCAGAGACATGGTGGAAGGAGGACAACCAGTGGGACACTGTGATACCTGGGTACAAACTATATCGTAATGATAGAGCTGACCAAATTGGTGGAGGGGTTGCGCTCTATGTTAGAGAGGGCATTGAGTCAGAAAGGATTAAAGTTTTGCAAGAAACAAAATTTGCTGTAGAATCTCTATGGATTGAAATTCCATGTAAAAAGGGGAAGGCGATGGCAGTGGGGGTGTACTATCGTCCGCCTGGCCAGAATGAACAAATGGATGATGAAATGCTCAAAGAAATCAAGGAAGCTAGCAAAGGTTACAGTGCAGTAATAATAATGGGTGATTTCAATTACCCCGGCATCGACTGGGTCAGTGTCACAACAGGACATACTAGGGAGATAAAGGGGCATGTTTACTAAAGTGCGGTAAACGTGACTAACGCGCGTTATACGACGTTAATGACCGTAAGTGCCGTATAATGCGCGTACCGACGCGGTAACGACCGTTAACGTCATACTACGCGCGTTAACCGTAGTTAACGATCGTAAAGCTCCGCAGCGCGTTAAAACAGCGCAGAAGGTGGAGAGTGGGCGGAGAGAAGGGGTCAATGGGCGGAGAGTGGGCGGGGAGAGGCACCCCTCACACTAACGCGCTGAATTTCAGAGCTCAATTCCAACGCGAATGAAAACCTGTCGTTAAAAGGCATTTAAAGGGAAGAGAAACCATTTCCGTCAGCAATGTACAGAAAAACCGGGGAAACCCACAAAACGTGAGCAGTGTGATACATGTGCACAGAACAATATTTCACATAAAACGTTAAAAATGACCACAAGAAACATTTTAAAAAGCATAATTCAGCTGGGCAACAGTGATAGCAATGGGCAACAAGGAACAACACTCCCTGGAAAGCACAAAATTAAAAGAAATGATGTGTGGAAGGGTCTACGCTCCGCAGACCCTTTCAAAGAGCATTACATTGTAATGGAGCTGTCCTGGGCGTGTGGTGTAATGTTTTCCAATGATATCATTGTTGCCCAGCTTGGTTATGGGTGTGTGCCCCTTTTTTGAGGTCTTTTCTGAGGTTTATGTACACCTTTGTCTGCATAAGGTAAATGAGGCCACAGTAAACCTGTTGCAGAGCAGGGTTTCTGGCTCGTCAGGCCGGTTTAACTAACTCCAGGGAGTGCACTGTCTCTGTGGCCACAGTGTGGTGCAACAGACACAGCCAGTGCCTGTAAGACCAGAGGGTCACAGGTTCAAATCCCAGCTGGGGCTCTTGCCAACCCAGTCCCCATAGTTTTACCCACCACTAAACAGTGATAGTACAGACACTCCTTTATTGCAGAGAACATACAAATGGCCTATAGTTTACCACACCAAACACAGACACAAGAAACAGGCACATTACCTAAAGCAGAGTCCCCGCAAATGCAGTCCTGGAGGGCCCCACACCATTCCGGCTTCATGCTGCCTCTAATACAGATGCCTGTGCTGCATAGCTATGCACCACCCCCATGGTATGCAGATGTAGCTCATGCATATTTATGAGGGACAGCATGAAAACCCGAACAGTGTATGGAACACCAGGACTGGAGTTGGGGAACTCTGCCGTAAAGCAGCAGCCAACAGGGCCACACACCCACCCACAGGCCCCATTGGCCAATGCCTTCTGGAGAGGCAAGACATTGGGCCCTGCCTGTATCTCCCAATACTAGCAGTTGTATACCTTAGCAATGCCACCCTACACCTGGGTATATGGTACAGAGCTATCAAACGTTCCCTATGATAACTGGCAGATATCAATTCCTACGTTAAGCACAGTTTGCTCATTGCGCTCCACCATAACAATCATTCTGATGTCTGCGGTGTTTGCTGCAGGTCTGGTCTCTGACAGTGTTCACCACCCTGGGGAGTGACCCCCCAACAGCCTTGTGTACCATATCCATGCCTGTACTATGCCCATGACTGGTGTAGTGGGTATGGCTGCTGACCACCTCTATAGTAGCACAATGCTGGCATAGGTGTGGGGGTGGCTGTCTGTCTATCCAGCAATGTTGCCAGTATTGGGCTGCCAATGTGCATAATGAGGAGCAAGGTACCATGGGTATAGGCCGGACAGGGTGGCCTGGCCAGGGTGCATCTGCACAGGGCATAGGGCAGTGACAGGCACATTGTAGTGCCCGGCCACCACCTACACAGACAGGGTGACCTCAGTATATCCTGCTGAGAGATCACTATCACCCTGACTGTGCAGTGACCACAGCATGGCTAGGCACTCCTATAGTGCTATCTAGTATTTCTCTCATGTGATAAATATGGGTTTCCTTTTGGGGCCCAGTCACTGATGTATCTGCTTGCTGTGTATGCTGACATCCCAGTTCTGGGTGCAGGCCTCTCCACTGGGCACTAGCAGACTGTTTGCAGCTGGTAGGTGTTGTGATGGAGTGGCTTGCAGGGTGCAGTGGCTGATGGCTTGCACCAGGGGAATATCAGATAGTGGTGGGGTGCAGCATACCATATCCAGGCCTAATGTCTGTCTGCTGTTGTGTTATGGCTGTGTACAGAGCTGCATTGACTGCCCTGTGGGGTGTCTGTTCCTCAGCAGGACTAGGGTTAATGTTCCCCTCTACTTCCACCTTTGCAGGGAGGTTGACTGTGGGTCTTTTGATGGGAGACCCTGTTTGTCACCCTCAGCCCTGGGGGAGGAGGGGGGTGGTGGTGCATGGGGGCTACACCTGACTGAAACAGACAAAGATGTCCAAGGTGGTCCTGCAGAACCTACCTATCTCACACAGTAACACAGCTTTGGACCTGCGCCATGGCCGGTGCTGTGGACCTGGTGCTGGGCACCTCACTGCACCCTCAGGGTGAGCACAGTACCCGCACAATGTGTCGGTGTGTAGCTACTCTGTGCCAGTACAACACACGGTCAGTACCCCCTATCAGGCCGAGGTGCTGGGGGGGTGCACATGGTCAGTTCTCCCTACCAGGCCGAGGTGCTGTGGGGGTGCATTCCCCATGGTGTGTATCTGTGGACAGCTGATTTGCATGTGCAGTGCATCATGGGTGTGACTGGCCCAATCCAACCCTGTGAAACTCCAGCAGCTGCTCACAGGCTCTGATAAACCATAGGCCATCACACGTACATCTGTTAGCATAATGCATAGGTGCAGGACACCCTACAAAGTCTGTAATATCAGATGCCCACACTGGTAAAAACACACATATCCACGCACGTAAACAAACACGTACCCACGCACGTACCGACGCACAATTGTACGCGCGCAGCTACGCACAGAACTACGCACGCAACCTCGCACGTATCAACTTACGTGGCTAAGCACACTCCGAAGGTGTTTTTCTGACACCAATACTCAGCGTAACGAAAAACATGCCTCCTCTTTCCCTCTGTAATGTGCAGGGTGATGCCTGGGACAGCCTTCTGCGTTAGGCACACTGGGGACTCGAACCCATGCTGCCTGTAACAGCGGTCAGTACCATAACCATTGTGCTACAGCTCTGTTTCAGTGCTTTGTGTCTGTACGTCTTCTTATGATTACCGCGCAGTAACGCGGCACGGCGCCCGGTAACGCTCGTTACGTTTTCTAACGCGCGGTAGTGGTAACGGTGTACCGCCCATGTCCTTATTTGGGGTTTCTTTCACTACCGCGGCTCCTAACGCGAATTGCACTAACGCACTTTAGTAAACATGCCCCAAAGTTCCTAGATGAAATAAATGACTGCTTCTTGGAGCAGCTGGTTCATGAACCAACCAGAGGGGAAGCAATATTAGACCTAGTCCTTAGTGGAACACCAGATGTAGTGCAAGAGATAAGGGTGTTGGGGCCACTTGGCAATAGTGATCATAGCATGATCACCTTTGATTTAATTAGTGGAGGAGGGATAGTAAGAAAATCCACAGTACTACCCTTTAACTTTCGAAAGGGAGACTATGATAAAATGAGGAAAACAGTTAAGAAAAAACTAAAAGGAGCAGTTGCAAAGGTTAAAGACGTACATCAAGCTTGGGTGTTGTTGAAAAATACTATCTTGGAAGCCCAGACCAGCTGTATTCCACGCTTTAAGAAAAGTGGAAGGAAGTCCAAAAACTGCCAGCATGGTTTAAAGGTGAGGTCAGAGAGGCTGTTGTTGCCAAAAAGCATCTTTCAGGAAATGGAAAAAAGAGCCAAACGATGAAACCTGGAAACAGCACAAGCACTGGCAAGTCAAATGCAAGGCATTGATAAGGCAGGCAAAGAGAGAATTTGAGAAGAAGCTTGCTGCGGAAGCAAAAACGCGAAATAAAGACCTTTTCAAGTACATTCGTAGCAAAAAACCTGTGAGAGAGTCAGTTGGTCCATTAGATGATAAAGGGGTTAAAGGAGCACTAAGAGGCGACAAGGCGATAGCGGAGAGACTGAATGAATTCTTTGCTTCGGTCTTTACTGAGGAAGATGTAGGGATGTTACCCATGACTGAAGTGGTATTTAAAGGTGTGGAAGAATTGAAGGAAATATCGATACATCGGGAAGATGTCTTGCAACTATTAGATAAACTGAAGAGTAGCAAATCACCTGGGCCGGATGGTATACATCCAAGGGTGTTGAAAGAACTGAAATTTGAGATTGCAGACCTGCTATCAGTAATCTGTGAACTATCATTAAAATCATCTCTAATACCTGAGGATTGGAGGATCGCCAATGTAACACCAATTTTTAAAAAGGGTTCGAGGGGTGATCCGGGAAACTACAGACCAGTGAGCCTGACATCAGTACCGGGAAAAATGGTAGAAACCATCATAAAGAATAAAATTACTCAGCATGTAGATAGTCACGACCTAATGGGAGACAGCCAACATGGCTTTAGACAAGGAAGATCTTGTCTTACTAATCTGTTATGTTTTTTTGAAGGAGTGAATAAACAGGTGGACAAAGGTGAGTCGGTTGATATTGTGTATCTGGACTTTCAGAAAGCCTTTGACAAAGTCCCTCATGAGAGACTTTTGTCAAAACTAAAGAGTCATGGGATAGGAGGCAGTGTACTACTGTGGATCAGGAACTGGTTAAAAGATAGAAAGCAGAGGGTAGGGCTAAATGGCCAATTTTCCCAATGTAGAAAGGTGAATAGTGGTGTACCCCAGGGATCTGTGCTGGGTCCGCTGCTTTTTGACATATTCATAAATGACCTGGAAAGTGGAATAACAAGTGAGGTTATCAAATTTGCAGATGACACAAAACTATTTAAAGTTGTTAAAACCCAGGAGGATTGTGGAAAATTGCAAGAGGATCTTGATAAATTGGAAGACTGGGCATCAAAATGGCAGATGAAATTTAATGTGGAGAAGTGCAAAGTTATGCACCTAGGAAAGAACAACCCAAACTATGGTTACACGATGCAAGGTTCCACATTAGGAACCACCACCCAGGAAAAAGATTTAGGCGTCATTGTGGATACCTTGTTAAAACCCTCGGCCCAGTGTGCAGCGGCGGCGAAGAGAGCAAATAGAATGCTAGGTATGATAAGGAAAGGAATGGAAAATAAAACAAAAGATATTATAATGCCTCTATATCGTTCCATGGTGAGACCGCACCTTGAATATTGTGTGCAATTCTGGTCGCCGTATCTTAAAAAGGATATAGCGATTTTAGAAAAGGTTCAGAGAAGAGCCACCAAAATGGTAAAGGGGGATGGAAGGCTACTCCTATCAAGAAAGGCTAAAAAGGTTGGGGCTCTTTAGCCTGGAGAAGAGACGGCTGAGGGGAGATATGATAGAAGTCTATAAATTAATGAACGGAGTGGAACGGGTAAACGTAGATCGATTGTTTACCTTATCAGAATATGGAAAGACTAGGGGACATGCAATGAAGCTACAGGGTAAACTATTTAAGACTAATAAAAGAAAATATTTTTTCACTCAACGTGTAATCAAACTCTGGAATTTGTTACCGGAGGATGTAGTAAAGGCTGTTACTGTAGCTGGGTTTAAAAAAGGTTTGGACAAGTTCCTGGAGGAAAGGTCCATAAACCATTATTAAGAAGGGACCCAGGATATCAATGCTTGAACCAGTACAAGCATTGTGGAACCTGTGTCCCTTGGGGAAACTGCTAGGTACGTATGACCTAGATTGGCCACTGTTGGAAACAGAATGCTGGTCTTGATGGACCTTGGTCTGACCCAGTATGGCATATCTTATGTTCTTATGTTCTTATGTACTGTGCAGGTTCCGTGTTCACCCTGAGGGATAGGATGGGCGCCCAGCACTAGGTCCACAGTACATGTGATGCTAGAGAGAAGTTTTGCTGCACATCCCCAGCAGTGCCAGTGTGTGACAAGTGTTCTCAGCAGTGCAGTTAAAGGTACATCTGTTCCAGCTGTGTGCTGCAGTCATATGTGGCCCCGTGGTACTGGACACCACCCAGATTAGTGTGCACTTGGTGTTAAGGTCTGGGTGCCATGGGTACCTGTTATCAGGGCAGTGGGGTGTCTAGACTTGCATGAGGGCTATGTAGCACTATCACTATGGGTCAAAGTAGTATGCTCTGTATACCCCAAGGGGCCTCAATCACCCTCGTTGTAGATGAGGGTGTGGTGGGACAGATGGCTGTACTCTGCAGAATAGCTGTAGTACTAGCAACCACAGTCCTGCTAGCGGACAACAGCCCTCCATGGCTGTTGGGCCATTGCCATACCTGTGACCATTGCAGACCAGCCATGATGCTTGGGGTAGGCTCAACTGCCCCATGCCACAATCTGCCATTCATCAACAGACAGCAGTCAGACTGCATCTGCAGCATCCTACAAGGTGTTCCCACCATGCACAAGCAAACTACAGACAGCCCACTAACCAATCCATAGGGCATGCTCACAGGGGAACCCTGTGTACCCAGAAACTGGATGCACAGCACAGACACCAGGCAGGTATCTCTGTGATTAGGCCCCCAAAACCAGGAAAACACAGGCATCACTGGAAACAAATAATGTGTGGCACTATGTGGGAACATAGACATGCCATGGTCACTGCTTGTTCAGAGTGAGAATGAGAGTGAACCCACCCCGGCCCCAGCCCCAGCCCCAGCGTGACATGCTGTGGCCACCCTGTCCATGCAGGTGGTCGTCGGCCACAACAGTGTCCCAGCCATTGCCCGCCACCCTGTGCAGATGCATCCTGGCCAGTCCGCACTGTCTTGGACATACCCACAATACCTTGCTGCTCATTATGCACATTTGCAGGCTAATACTGGAAGCAGTGTGAGCAATGTGGGTTCTGTGAAGTGTTGGCAGACACAAAACAATGGAGAGACATACGCAACACTCCCACACCTGTCTCAGCATTGTGCAGAGATGGTGGTGGTTGCCAATCCTACCCCCTGCACTGGTCCTGATCACAGTGCTGACATTGCTAATCTGTGCAGGGGGTAGTCATAGTGCTCTGGTGATAACTGCAGCTCTCTGCTGGGGCCAACAGCCTGACACTCCATGAAGCTGTGGATAGTGAAGCCCTTGTGAGTGAGTGTCCGTACCCAGGGGCGGCCCAAGGGGGGTGCGGGGCCATGTGCGGAGACTTGGTGTGGGGCCTCATTTGCATAAGGGCCTCATTTGCATAAATATTTGCATAATGTTACCATACACTAACTTTTAGTAAGCATGCCTCTTAATGAGTATATGGATAAAGAAAGACTAAAAGATTTCTACATTACTATAATCCAGTGCCAACCGCCAGGCACATTAGGAACTACTACAAACACTGCCCATTTAGAACCCATAGCAAACCTGCCATATCCTAACAGCATTACCAGGACTCACAAAGCACCATACCCTACCTATCAAAAGGCAACACTGCAAATATTAAACCAATACATTTTAGAAAATAACAATACATGACCTACTGGGGAAAGGGAACAAGTGGCAATGTCAAATAGGAATTACATAAACAGAATATTTCAGCTCAGTTACACATGCAGAACACAGACCATCACCAAACAAGGAATCACAATTTAGAAACAGGAAGACAATTAAACTGAGAACCCCAAAAGCCAAACTTGGAATGTACAACAACACTGTAGAAATAAAACTATAAATTAATTTCTTCTTGTACTAAACCAGTGGTTCTGAACCAGTCCTCCTTGAACCTGTAGGCCAGTCGGGTGTTCAGGATAGCCCTAATGAATATGCATGAGATATATATGCATTAGAGATATCCTGTCAACCTGACTGGTTCGTGGCCCTCTAGGACTGGATTTGGAGACCCCTGCCTTACACCTCTGTCATTTAAGATTGTGAGTGGGCAAGGTGCAGATGTCCTAGACATCAAAGGGGTAGATAGAATGTGTCACATGCCTCCTCAATTCTCACCACCACCAAAAAGTTGTCTAATAGGCAATATTTTGGTGGTGATGAGAAGCAAAGAGGCATGTGACAAATTCTATCTAACCTTTGATGTCTTGGTGATCTGCACCTTGCCCACTCACAATCTTAAATGACAGAGGTGTAAGGCAGGGGTCTCCAAATCCAGCCATAGAGGGCCACAAACCAGTCAGGTTGGCAGGATATCTCTAATGCATACATATTTCATGCATATTCATTAGAGCTATCCTGAACACCCGACTGGCCTAGGGGTTCAAGGAGGACTGGTTCAGAACCACTGTACTAAACAAAGCGCAGACGTTAATGATGCACATTTCCCAGAGCTGACATATTCCAGTTAATAAATTCAAAATAAAGAGATATCTTTCTACCTTTTGTGCATTTTTTTTCAGTTGCAATTGCTCCAGCCACTTTCTTCTGGTTTCTTTGTGTCTTCTGCTAACTCTCCATCGTCTGCTGTCCATTTGTCCTTTCATCTCTCTTCTATTTTTTTTCCATTCTCTCTCTACATCTGCTTTAACATACTAATCTTTTTCCTTTTGCTCTTTCCTCATTCCTATTTCATCCACTCAAATTTTACCCCTCCATCCTCAATCCCCACTTACTCTCCCAATACCCAGCCAATTGTAGATTTTTCTTCCGTCCCACACAAAATATTTTTCCCCTCTCCATTTCACTCTCCCAGCTCCATCCCATTCTAATCTCCCCCAACATCAGCTCCCTTCTAGTTCCAGCCCCACCCAGTATCCACTCCCTTCTAGTCCCCGCATCAGCCCATTTCCAGTCCTAGCCCCCCCCCATCAACCCATTTCCAGTCCTAGCTCCCCCATCCATTTCCAGTCCTATCCAAGTCCCTGCATCAGCTCATTTCCAATACCAGCCTCCCATCAGCCCATTTCTAGTCCTTTCCTAGCCCCACCATCAGCCCATGTCAAATCCTAGCTCCCCTCCACTCAGCCCATTTCCAATCCAAGCCCCCCATGAGCCTACTTCCAGTTCTAGCCCCTCCGTAAGTCTATTTCAATCCAAGCCTCCACCACAGCCCATTTCCAATCTTAGCTCCCCCCAACACCCAATTCCCAGTCCTATCCTAGCCCCCTTCATCAGCCCATTTCCTGTCCTAGCTCCCTCCCCTCATAACCCATTTCCATTCCAAGCCCCCCTCCCCATCAGCTATTTGCAGTTCAGGCCCCACTTCCACTCAGCCCATTTCCATTCCAAGCCCCCCTCCCCATCAGCTATTTGCAGTTCAAGCCCCCCCCCCCTTCCTCTCAGTCCATTTCCAGTCCTAGGAACCCCCCAACCCATTACCAGTCCTAGCCCCCCATAGCCTATTACCAGTCCTAAGTCCCCATCAGCCCACTCCCAGTCCTAATCCCATCAGACCATTTTCAGTCCTAACCCCCATCACCCAATTTTCAGTTTAAGCCCCCCCCCCATAGCCCATTACTAGTCCTAAACCCCCATCAGCTCACTTCCAGTCCTAACCCCCATCACCCCATTTCCAGACTTAGCTCCCCATAGCCCCAGTCCTAGCCCCCTATCAGCCCTCTTTCAGTCCTAACCCCATTAGCCCATTTCCAGTCCTAACTCCCACCCCAACAGCCCAGGGAAATTTTAAAATAAAAAAAAAAGCTGTCTGCTGCCGCTGCCACTGCCGCCGCAGCAGCAACAGCAGAATCGCATATCCTGCGGGCCCCCCCCCCGACAGAGCCTGCCCTCCCTGCATCAGCTCCGTCGGCTTTCAGAGCGCGAAAGGAGAGTTTCTCCCGCGCGGCTCTATTAAGCCCGCGTGGGCTGATGGGAAAGTCCCATCAGCCCCTGCGGGCTTAACAGAGCCACGGAAGGGAAACTAGTCTCCCTTCGAACTCTGAAAGCCGACGGAGCTGATGCAGGGAGGGCAGGCTCTGTCGGGGGGGGGGGGCCCCGCAGGATATGCGATTCTGCCGTTGCCGCTGCGGCGGCAGTGGCAGCAGACAGCTTTTTTTTTATTTTAAAAGTTACTTTGCAAGCAAAATGTTCTTTGCATGGGGCCCCCTGAAACGCGGCGCCCTGTGCAAAAAACATTCTTGCTCAATGGACGGGCCGGCCCTGTCCGTACCCCTGTGCACCACTGCATTGGGATTTGCCCATGTTGTTGTTGTGGCTGCATTGTGGGCAAAAACTATGGGGAGATGCTCTGCAGGGTCCACAGATGGGACCTGAACCTCTGACCCTCTGCTCTTGGACATGCTGGCTGAGTGTACTGCACCACACTGTTGCCATAGCAGCACAGTGGTCCCTAGGGCTACCCTTACGTTCCTCGGCCAGACCTCTTCTGTTGCACTGCACACCACATACTGGTACAGGGCATGGCCTAGGTCCACTGCAGGCGAGTGCCACTGCTCCCTCCAGCACAATCATCCACCCCCTCTGCCATGCCGCCATGACCATATGCTGTTGGTGCGCCATCCCAGGCCATCTAGAGGGCAGGTAGGCGGCTGCCTAAGGTGTGGGATCTGGGGTAGGGGTGCCTACATAGACGTCCACACTTCCCCCGGCACCGCCTGTCAATGTTATGCACCCCTTGGGGTGCCTGCTGGTTGATGTCCCCTGGATGGGACACTGTGGAACACAGACTCATGGGCATGTCTGACCCTGGTCAGTTGCTGTCTTGCTGGTTTCCATTTTCTGCGTTTCTATGTGCCACCTCGGCAACCACCTAGCCCACCCTATGCCCCAGTAGCCCCCACTGCAGGTCCCAGCTGCAGCCCCCATGCACCATTTGCGCCATCACCATAGTGGCCTTTCATACCAAGGCACTATGCTGTTGCTGCAAATGAAGCACTACTATCACCTTTCTTGGGCTCCCTGCCTATGCTGTACATTGCTGACACTGAAATGGTTCCTCTCTCTTGCAAATGTGTGCTAACACCAGGTTTTCAGTTGTGTTAGGATTCAGCCCTTAATTTCTCCGCGTTAGTGTGAAGGGGCCTCTCCCCGCCCACTCCCCGCCCATTGACCCCTTTTCTGGCCTTAACGCGGCTGGGAACCTTAAGACACGTTATGTGCCATTAAGGCGCCTTATCGTTACATTCTGTAACGTTAAGGCACCTTAATGGCACGTAACATGCCTTAACGTAGCTGCTGCTACGTTAAGGCATTTAGTAAACATGCCCCTTAGTGTGTTACTGTGTGGTCCATTTCAATTTCCTATATGGGGATTCTCCATTTGCACTTTTTACAATAATTTTTCATTTTAACGCTACACTATTTAATTTATTATTTATTATTATGTTTATGTATTTTAGTATTGCATCCTATTGGTCTATACTGCATTGTTTTTATCACTTGTTACTATTTATATTTATGTACCCACCTTTTTACTGTATGGTTTTTGGTGAGTTGTCCCCTTGTCTGGATTTTGTTTTTCTACACGCACTTTTTAAATATCAGATTCTATTAATATCTTTGATATTGTTGTGCTTTCTCAAATTAGTTCTGACCTTTGGAATATTGGTTACGGCAATGAATCCTCTGCTCTTTTCTCTTTGTCCTTTTAACATCGGATTGTTAGAAGGTTTTTATATCACACTGAGCTGGCAATGTACAATGCAACTTATATATATTCAATTATATACACATGCTTGAATTTCATTTGTGCTGTCTCATTTTTAATAGGTAGATTATGATAGGATTTACTTTTGACCATTCCCTTGTCCTTAATGATCTTTTCCATCCCTTGCTCTGACTGTCTGGCTTGCTTTGTGTTATGGGTAGGAATCTAACAGTTGACGTCATAGAGGCTGTCACATGATTTTTCCTTAAATGCAAACTTGCGAGCTTATGGCTCCTTTCTTTTCTGAGAAATTGCTTGCTTTATGGTAAGGATGCACTTTCCTGGACCTCTTCATATATTTTTTTATCTATTACTTTTGAGTATGGCTGTGCCTTTTGGATTCTGTTCTCTCGTTTTTCTTTTTTAGTTCCTGTTATACTCTTCGGTGTTTTTTTTACTTCAACCCCCGCTATACGGGCAATATAGTTCAATTATATTAAACCATTGTAAGGTTATTATAGGTTGAGAAATGATAGCCTGTTACTAAATATAAAAATAAATATATATGGCTGTGTGTCCCAAGCACACCAATTATTTGCACAATGGCATGGTCTGTAGCTACTCTGTGCCAGTATCACATAGTGCATCTTACCACGCTGCAGTCCCGGAGAGGTGCAGACCCTATTTGGTGGTCAGCTGTAGGCCGCTGTTCTGCATTTGCAATGCATCATGGGTGCTGGTGGGGTTACCCTATCCTGGCGCACGGAGCAAACGATTTGTGCCGTGACCTGCAGTCCTTCCGTACCCAGTCATTGCTATGCAGCAAGCCATAGAGGTATAGCCTACTAGTTAGTATGCTGACGTTCTAGGCAGAGGTCATGGGTTCGATTCCTTGTTGTTCCCTCCTGTCCAAGGCAGATATTGTGTTTGCCTGTGACAGTCATATCTTTGCAGATCTGTGCTGCCAGTCCATAGTACCTCACCACAGTTGGCAACAATCCTTATAAGACGTAACAAGGCTCCTAATTAGGCACAGTACAAAGCACGTTAGAAGGCACCTTATTAGGCGCAGTACGAGGCAGTTAGAAGGCACTTTATTAGGCGCAGTACAAGGCATGTACAAGGACATGGTCACAGGCAGAAGAAGAGCCACAGCAGAAGTGTCCCTTAGTAGGGGCACAACAATGTGCCACTGGCAAAGCTGATGGGACTAGTATATTAGATAAATTTGGATGTCTTCTATATGTGAGTATATCATGATACAACATCTGAGCACATGCATCTAAAGGAGAAGGGACAGCGGCATCTTCACTATTGGGACATCATTACATTTCAAGAAGATTTCAAAACAGATGTGATATTGCCAGTGGGGGTTTATTTGTGCATTGGTCAAGTGGCAATACATCATCCTTGTATCGTACAGTCATTATTGAGTTGATCTCTCATCTCTTCCCTTGTTTCACTTCATACAAGCACATCACACATTTTTGGTGACCATTAATAAATGTCCTTGCAACCCTGCTAGGGACAAGTGCAGTGACAATGATACAGGACATTCTTGTAGCAAACAGAGTACAGGAATCGCTTTGTACTCTAGGTCTAGATTGTATGTTTCGTCTCCATTTCTTCTGAGGCACCTTTTTTGAAATTGGATTGTTTTCAGACATGGGATTACAAAATTGAAGATTTTAAAATGAAAAGACCTAAATCCTGGGTCCAGGCATCTTTAGTTGTCAGTCACAAAATGTATTTTGCTGAGTGATCTTTAAGGTTTTTTATTTTATTTTATTTCATGTTATACATTCTAAAATGTAGGAATAACCCTAAGAGATAGCAGATCTGGCTTTGTAAAGGGCTCGCAGGTGGCAACAACACTTTCAAGAAATAAAAAAAGACGTGAATAATATTCTTACAAATGACATCTAATTAATTAAATTAGCTGTCCAAATAAAACTGGACTGTTAAAGCAAATGTAATAAATTTATGAAAGGTTTTAAATTAAAACAAGTGCTATCTGTTGAAGGAAACCAGGAAGACAGCACCATGCATTGCATAGTGTAACTGAACACGTCTGCTGTAATCTGTTTTGACCTCAGTTATTACATAATTAATAAAATTACTTGAGTACTGTACTAAAGTACTGTACATATCAATATGTTCAAATTAAAAAAAAGAATTAAGATAGCTAAGTGACAAGCCAGCTGTTCGTTTGCATAAAACCTGCAGTCAATGTGGGTTACTTCAAGCTGAAAAGCTCAGCCGTTGAACACAAGCATATATTATAAAGTGATGTGAAGAGAATTCCCAATGAAGATGAAATCTGCATAATATCTGCTACCTGACAGAGAAGAGGCCATGTAGCAGTCCAATAGATGACAAGAAAAAAGTAAGGATGGCATGGCTCCCTATTTTACAGTTTGCTATTGATTATGCAAGGAGTGTGTGATTCTAATGCCATAATCTCATATGGATGCTAGCAGTGGATTGTGTGCATGGATCTGTGAAAATGGTACCCTGATGCAGAACCAGTCATAAAAGTTAATGGTTCAAAATACAGTACGGTGTCGAATGATTTTTGAAAAGCTGGATTTTATTTTACAGATCTTCAATGGTGAAGCTAACAGTATATATTCATTTTGATTTGAACTCTACTTAAATTTGGACTTTCAAGTGGCAAAGATGAATGGCAGTGAACTGGTTATGTTTTGGATCAAATGCCAGATGAATTGTATTCCAAAGAATGTTTTGAATGAACTTATGTATTGTTTTAAAAGATTTCATATATATTAAAAAGGACGGGACTATCTTCTGGGATTTATGCCCTCCAGACACCTGGCCCAATGTAAAACAGAGTTAGTTTGGGCATTTATATGAGTTTATGGGAGTTCATTGGGTAAACATTGGAATTAGAATTGAACAAACTATTTAGGATTTTTTAGATTTTTTTATTGATTGTGCAAGAGCAAGTTATAGTCAAGCATTTCGGAGTGTTGGTAAGAAAATGCTATATGTCCGCTTTATTCACTACATAAGGGTTAGATGACTGATCCTAGCTCTTTATGCCCAATGGTGATGAGATCATAAGAGTTTCTCCATCATACAGGCCTGCCTTTGCTGACAAAAAATATTTAGCCAATACTAAAGACCTGCTGGTTGATCTTGGAAGCCATTCATCTGGTCAGTATCGGGTGATAATTGCATATGTGTTTTTGCGTCAGCTGATATATCAAAAAGTTGACTGTATAACTCAATATACGGCCAAAATGTATCTGTGTTAAGTGGGATAGGGTTAGCAGTAGTCCAAGTCCTGAGCCAGAAGTTATACAAATAGAGGTTGATATTTTGCACCGATAACTCATAAAGCCATAGGCCAGATTTTCCATAGGGTGTCTAGGTCAGATATGAAATTTCCAAGTCAGGACATTCTTAGTTTACTGACTCTTTCCCTAAACATGCAGCAGGTGCAAGCATTTTGTAAATATACATGTTCAAAAACAGAGTAGAATCATTTGGCGGCTTGCACGTGGAAGTGCTGAAGCTTATACGTTGTGACCATGAGAGCGGCCAAGAACAGATGGAGATAGAAGAAAACCATGTTTCTGCCTTTAAAACAAGTGACAGACAAGCTGTGCACAGAGCTTGCAGAGCAGGAAAGAAAAAAAAATGCTGTCTCTGCTGAGGCTAAGCCACGCCCAGACTCTGAAGTGGGGGCAGGCTTAGATACTGATTGGAAAGGCCTGTGTGAAGGCAAGGGTGTGGCAGGGAAGAAACAGTTTTTAAAACCTCACTCTGACCAGAGAGGGAGAAAGGAAGGGAGAGTCACTTCCACAGGAGAAGGAGAGATCCTGGAGCAAGGGGATTCAAGTGGGAAGAGATATCTCAGAGCCCTGGGAGATCCTGGAGAGGAAGAAGGATTCCAGGAAGGCTTTCAGGAGAGATCTCATGAAAGAAGGAGTGGAGAAAGGCACAAGAAGTCTGACTTCCAGAAGCTGAAAGAGGTCAGTAGAAAAGGGAGCAGTGGATGTCTGAGAAATGCTCCTAGAAGTGAAGCCAACAGATGTATAGCTGAACAGCTTACAGATGAACAGGAACAGTTTGCAACAGCTAGTGTACAAGAGCCAGACCTGAGCCCTACAACTGCCAGAAGGTGGGTGGAGATGCTTGAAAGTGGAAAAAGCCAAACCCCAGCAGTGAGCAGAGCAGCTGAGCTAAAAACACTAGAAATATTAGCACAAGTGTTCCCTGAGAGAAAGGCTTATTCTCCCAAAGTAACTGTGCCCAATCAGAAAGATTTGCTGTGGAGCTAGTTTCAAAAGTTCCTACAAGACAGAGAAGCTGAGGAAGCTTTTAAGACTGTAGAAGGCAATGAGCATTCTTTAGCCCAGGAGGAAATGCAGGTCAATTCTTATGTGCCAGAGTCTGACCTAGGAATCTCTCCAATGGATTGCTCATTCTGTTTAAAAGAAGATGAGCCTTACTAAGCAGAGCTGAGAAAGAGTGAGAAGCTGTATTGTGCATAACTCTGTAACTGCTAATAATCTTCTAAAGCCAAGGATGTGTTTTACCAAGTGAGAATTTTCTTCTAAAGCAAAGAAGCTGTGGGTTACCAGAAGTTTGTTTGAACTGGGAAAACAACAGTTGTGTAAAAGCTGTGTGTTACCAGAAGTTTGTTTAAAAGGGAAAACAACAGTTGTGCCAAGAAGAAAGTTTACCTTTTGTTTGAAAGAGGTAGAAGAAGCTGTGCTGAGTACTGTTTTGTTTAATGAAAAACAGCTGCTAAGGTTAGCAGGACTTTGGTTTCCGTTTACCTCAGTTGCCAGTTATCTTCTGTTATCCTTTGTGTTGGAGAAGTATCCTAATGCCTTGTGTTTGAATTTCAATGCCCTGGTAATCCCCATAGAAAAATAAATATTCTTGTATGCCTTACCAACGGTCTCACACTACATTTTGTCCTTGCTCAAGAAAAGCCTAATTACAAGTCCCAGAATTCCACTGGGGACAGTCAGAAAAGCTTTATTTAAGGACATTACAAGGCAGCCCTAAGCCTGTAAGCCCTAGGGCCCAGGCTAGGGTCCCACAAGGTATAAGTGCCATAAGCTGCCCGGACACTCCACCTCCAGAGCTCCTGCCCAATCGGGGCAGTGGGAGCAAAAAAGCAGCAGCCGCCAGCCCATAAAAGCGGCGTCCCTGCTACCAGGGAGCCGCTGCCCGGACACTCCACCTCCAAAGCTCCTGCCCAATCGGGGCAGTGGGAGCAAAAAAAGCAGCAGCCGCCAGCCCATAAAAGCAGCGTCCCTGCTACCAGGGAGCCGCTGCCCGGACACTCCACCTCCAGAACTCCTGCCCAATCGGGGCAGTGGGAGCAAAAAAGCAGCAGCCGCCAGCCCATAAAAGCAGCGTCCCTGCAGGGCGCGTCCGTGCCTGGCGGGCCCACGCCTGAGGGCCTCGCCAGAGGGCCCTTTGGCGTGGCCCTTAGGCAAGGCACGAAGGTGAGCAGAAGGAAGCCAAACAAAAGACACAGCCTCACCGACAGCACCACAGAAGAAATCAACAGAGAGCAGACAGAAGCGAAAGACGTCAAAAACACAAGTAAAACCCTAACAGAACTTCACAAAAACCAACATGCATGCAACATTGTTTCTCCCACTCAGCCTCCTCATCACACAACTCCTGCCACCAACCACACACTTCCACTACCCACACTCTAACTCACCATGGCACCCACTAAACACCTCGACATACATAGAACCACAGTACACGCATAATGACACACACAGAACATCAGCGACAAAAAGACAAACCAAACTCAAATTAAACTCCCACACTAGTTCAAAGGAAACACACGAAACAACAAATTCTTCAAAGCATACAATAATAGAGCTAATAAATGCCAGATCCATATGCAACAAGATACACACAATAGCAGACCACATAGAAGACCATCAGCCAGACATACTTTGCATAACAGAGACATGGCTCAATCCCATCGACAATGTACTACTCAATCAATTGGTACCAGACACATACACAGCATACAACTGCCCACGCACCCACTAGCGTGGAGGAGAAGTCTTGATAATCGCAAAAAAGAACCTTAGGTTCAAAGCTCAGAGTTTCACTGACACACAACAAGGTAACACAATCAGCATCTTGAACAAACACATGGCACTCTGCCTAACCTACAGAGCACCCAGAGCCTCACCCAACGAACTAGCCTCAACGCTCGAAGCAGTATGCGCCATCACCGCAACTAACAAACCCACGCTACTGCTAGGAGACTTCAACCTCAAGTCCACCAACACCAAAGATGCAGAAGCTTTCCTTCAAGCAATGACTTTACTTCAGTTCACCCAAATAGTCGATGCCCCAACGCACAGACATGGATCATCCCCAGACCTCATCTTCGCATCCAGCTACCTAACCTCGAAAGGTCTAATATCAACACCCACCATCACCCCAGTTCCATGGTCAGACCACTACATAATTGAGATAAAGTTGCTAATACAAAAAGACAATCTAAACGAACACTCAGACAGCACACCCACACAAAGACGATTCAAGAACTTCGACAGAGACACGTTCCTACAGGACACGATACAACAACTGACCATAGAAACAGACGACCTGGAGGCACAAATCACCAGCTGGAACAACACCCTATCTAACGCCGCCAAAGCAACAGATGCCAGACCCAAGAAACACCGTCGCAACAAGTTAGAACACAAGCCGTGGTACTCAAAAGCCATACGACAAGAAAAGAGAGAACTCAAGAAGATAGAACGGAGATGGAGAAAGACCAAGGCATCTGAAAACCAGCAACCTGCCTAAGAAAGCAAAAACAATACAATGAACACATCAACCAATCAAAGAGAGAATACCATACAAACATGATAAATACCTCCATAAACAAACCCAGAGAGCTATTAGAAATAGTGAAAATCCTCACAAAAGAGCAAAGGACAGAAGATGAAGTACAAATAGACCCGCAAATATTTGCTGACCATATCAAGGAAAAATTTCACTCTGCAGAACAAACAAGACCCAGCGCACCAACTCAGTCTAACTCACACCCTAAGACCTGGGACACATTCTGCTCACCATCGACAGAGCAGCTCTCCCACATCATCTCCGCAATCAACACAAGCACCGCTCCTACAGACCCTTGCCCAGTGTCATGGATCAAAGCCACCAAATCAAACTTCATTCACATCATACACAACATGGTGCACAACTCCCTCACTCAAGGATTCATGCCAGATCAACTAAAGCTAGCCACAGTAAGACCGATCTCAAAGAAAACAACTCTCGACAAGAACAACCCAGCAGCATACCGACCAATATCCAGCATACCCTTTCTGGCAAAAATCATCGAAAAAACAGTACAACACCAACTACAAGAACAAATTGACAACCATGCACCACTGGATGACAACCAACACGGCTTTCGCCCCAACCATGGAGTCGAAACATTACTGATTTACCTCTTCGACAGCATCCTCCGAATCATAGACAACACCAATAAAGGAATCTTAATGATCTTCATTGACATCTCTTCAGCATTCGACACAGTAGACCACAAGACTCTCCTGGAAAGACTAAAAAGCATTGGGCTACATGGTCCCACCTTAAAATGGTTCCACTCATACCTAACCGACAGGCAGATACAGGTCAAGGTAGGCCACAACACCTCTCGACCCATAAACGTCCTCCAAGGAGTACCACAAGGATCCGCCCTCTCAGCACTACTGTTTAACATCTACATCCAGCCAATATGCGACATCCTGAAAAAGAACAGCATTCAATATACAATCTATGCAGATGATATCATGATATACACACCTATCTCAGTTGACAACCCGGACTACTCTAAAATAACAAACTGCCTCACACAAATGACAAGATGGTGTCAAAACAACAACCTCGCAATCAACTACAGCAAGACTGAGGCACTAATCATCACTCGCAACCCAGACTTCATCCACCCACCGGACATCAAGATACAAAACACAACCATACCAATAAAATCGGAAGTAAAATACCTTGGAATGACCCTGGACAATGAACTGAATCTAAAGCCACACGTAAGCAAAACAATCAGAAATGTGTACTACAGGATGAGAATCATCAGAAGACTTAAACCCCTCCTCGCCACTGAGCACTTCCGTACCATATGCCAAGCACTAATAACCCCCTTACTGGACTTCTGCAACCCAATCTACCTTGGACTAGCAAAACAAACACTCAAACCACTACAACTAGCACAAAACACGGCGGCCCGCATAATATCTGGATCAACAAGACATGAACACATTACACCTGTTCTGAAAGACCTACACTGGCTCCCAATCAGTTCACGCATCAAATACAAAACAATCATAAACATATTTAAGATCAAACAACACACTTCAGCCAACAGCCTGCACACCCTCATACAACCAGACACCAGCACACGCCCAAGAAGAAAAGGAACTTCCAACCGAGTTAACACCCCTAGAGACTTCAGAAAAACACGCAGACACCACAGAAAGAGCACTCTCCCTGGCTGCCCCAACAATCCGGAACACCCTCCCAGACGAGCTGAGATCGACGACGGACCTCAAAGACTTTCGCAAACAGCTGAAGACAATGCTGTTCATAGAACACTATGGACACATCACATGATCTAACTACCAGGAACTACCAACATACCCCCCTCCGACCCCCTGATAAGAGAATGTATAACGGCACACGATATTTCTTAACACTCAATGTATAGAAGAATGTATTATAGCACACGATGTATCATAGCGCACAATGTACATAGATCAACCTAATCAAACACACTACAACATCTTACACACAAATCACGATATAACCTTCACTGCATGAAAAACACGTTCACTCCTTTTGATTGTTTTGCTGTGATACCGCCTTGATTGTACGATAAGGCGGTATAGAAATACTGTTAAATAAATTAAAAATAAGCACTGGCACTTACACCTATAAACTCTATTTTTCAGAAAACAGCCAATTAAGGAGCCAAGTTCCTAAAATCAAATGTTTACACTTTTAGAGAGTAATTTTATAAACCATTTTCATACCTAAAATGCTGATTTGGGCATCTAAATGGGCTCTTACAGTGCATGCCAATCTATGCTTTTACAGTAGGCATGCACGGACAGAGTATAAGTGGATTCATGAGGTACATGAGTAAGATATTCTAAATGCTGACACTTAGCTAAGGTTCATGCCTGCAATCTAGGGGTGACCTCTGCAGGATTGAGGCTAGTATAAAGACAGTTGATGCCTACTTGTCTTTAGAAAATAGGCTTAAAATGGCCCAACTTAGGTGCCCTGTTATTAAATTACCCCCTTAGGAAATGATTTTATATAGGGTGCACAGAATGGTCCGTGCAACAAACGTGCATAAGTCGCTATTTTCATGGGGGCAATTGTGGGCATTATTACAGAACAGCAACAGTCGTAAGTGTGTGTATGTGTCACCACACTTAAATATCATGGGGGCATTCATGGGGATGGTGTTTGGACAGAGCGTAGACGCAGCCTCCACCAACCAGCCTAATTTATAAAATACACACATCAGGTCGCTGTGCTGGTGTAGGCGCAGCAGGTTACATCTGCTCTCGGGAAGGTGTAACTGTCACACCTACGTTCCAGTGTATCTGTAAGCCCCTGTTTTATAAAGCAAAGTGTGTGCTGTTTACTTTATAAACTGGGCCCATGCTGCACACATAGTACCATGCATTGCTATATGGAAGTATACAAAACTACTCCGCTGTCACCGAAATATAAGTAACCTTATTCTCTGCTTCCCTCCTTCACAAGAGGGTCCCCTTCCTCCACTGCTGACCCCCTTCCATTGTGCTCTCCTGAATGCACGTTCTATTCGTGCTAAGGTTCCCCCTTCTCTCTGATCTATTTCACACCCACGTTTTGAACTTATTTGTGACAGAGTCCTGGCTTAAGGATGGGAATGAGTCTCTTCTCTACCAGTCCCTTCCTCCAGATTTTGTCTTCTTCTCTACTCCCTGCCTATCCCGGATTAGGGGTGGCATGCTTATCCTCTATTGCACCTACCTGCATTTAAGCAAAATTTTCCTCCCCTGCCCTCTCTTATCCAGAGTCTTTGCTCATCTCCTTTAAATCCTCAGCCTTAATCCACTTCCTCCTTTATTGCCCTCCAACCTCTGGAACCAACTCCTTCTCCCTCTCTTAGTTGTCACTCTACAGTACCCCAATCTGATTATTCTTGGTGATTTCAGTGCTCAATACGACCTCCCTGTTAAGCTGAGAGACAGTCTTCTTTTTCACCTGACCTTGAATCTTGCATTAGAACAACATATGTCATCTCCCACTAATTCGCCTGGCCATATTCTGGATCTAATATTCACAACCTCTGCATTTCCATTCCCCCTCTCGATTTCTTCTTTGCTCTTGCTTCTTTGGACTGATCACTACTGTGTTCTCTTCAATTTTATTTTCTCTTCCCTTCCAATCCACTTCCTGCTACTATTCTCGTAGGATCACCCCCAGACACTCTCTCAGCCTTCCCTTCTTCTGACTCTATTTTTCCCGCAGTTTTTGACTCCTCCCCTTACAAAGAGGTTGCCACCTGGAACTCTCTGCTTACCTCTTCACTTGACTTTCTGACCCCTCTTCAATCTTATCCTTTCTTTTCTATGTGCAGTCAGCCCTGGTATCACTTCAGTCTTTGCCTTCTTCATCCCCAGCTGAGACAAGCAGAGCATCACTGGAGGAAGACCTACTCCTCCAGTTCACTGGCCATTTTCAATGTCCACTATGCCTCTTATTGTTCAGCCCTTTCTGAGGCTGAGAGCCTATGTTTCTACTGCCATTGCCTCTAAGTAGTTGTTCTCCCTTGTCTCTTGCCTCTTGCATCTTTCTGTCCAGCAGTCTTCTCTTCTTGCTTCTTCTGCCTAACACTTTGGTAATCTTTTTCAATGATGAGATCTGACCTTCTCTCCCAGTTTCCTGCTAAACCCTCATCTTGCTCTGATTTCCTGTCTCCCTCCGACTCTGGCCCATCTGCCCAATCCCATGGCCTTGCTCGGAGGTGGATATCCTTTAACCTACCTTCAATTTCCTCTCTTTCTCTCACAGTTAATAAAGCTCAATATGCAAAACCACCTGTGCTTCTGACCCTATTCCCTCTTCCTGGATTCCTCTCGACTCTCCTGCCTAGGGTTTACTCTATCTTTCTTAATTGCCTTTCAGCTGGCGTCATGCCCTCCCTCTGAAAGTCTGCTTTGATTCGCCCCCTTCTTAAAAGGCTTTCTCTCGAACCTTCTGTCCTCTCAAACTACAGGCCTGTTTCCAACCTGCCTTCCCTCTCTAACGTCCTTCTGTCCCAGTTCAATGACCACCTCGAAAAAGACATCTGCTTTGCATCATTGCCAGTTGGGCTTTCATCCTCTGCAAAGTGCTGAAACTGTTCTTACCCCTCTCTTAAATGAAGTTCACCAGTCCTTTGATCGGGTTAATATCTCTCATTTGGTATCTTTGGATCTTTCCTCTGCTTTTTATCTGGTTGATCACACTCTTCTTCTCTCTCATCTTTCTGACATCTGTCTTCATGGATCCATTCTTAATTGGTTTTGTTCTTTCCTGTTTGGCCACTCCTTTCAGGTCACCATCAATTCCCTCACTTCCTCCCTCTCACCCTCAGGATTGATTTCTTGCACCCTCTCCAATATCTTCCTGGCCCCTCTCATTCTTCTGGTGCAACAATTTGCTCTCTCCGCTTACTACTATACTGATGACATTCTTCTCGTCCTTTCCACTAGTCCCATTGCTCCCGATTTCTCTTCCTTAAATGCCTGCCTTGCTGCCATGGCCTCCTGGCTATGGGCCAATCATCTGGTACTTAACACTCAGAAAACAGCAGCTCTCTGGCTATCTTCCTCCTCCTGCCTTCCCACGACTGCCTCCATGCTCCTTGGTTCTATCATGGTCTCACTCTTGACCCCTCATTATCTTTTCATGATCATATTAGCAACATCAAACAGTCTTATTTTTCTCTCCATCAGATTCGCTCTGTTCTCTCCTTTCTGTCTCTATCCATTCTGCCACACTGCTTCTCTCTTGTCATTAGTCCTCTTGATTACTGCAATTCTGTCTTTGTCAGTCTTCCTGATTACAAAATCCAGAGGCTACAACATGTGCAAAACCATGTCATCCATATTTCAACCCACGCTTCCAGATATGATCGCATCAACTCACTGCTGATGAGCCAACATTGGTTCCCTGTTCAATACAGAATTCACTATAAAATATCCTGATTCCTCTCTCTCTTTCCTCTCAAGTCCCTCTACACACTCCACATAGAGCTTGCCGGTATATTCATGCTAATCACCTGTTCCTCTCTGCTGCTTCTCAAGCTAGGCTTGAATCCACCAGACACTCTGCTTTCTATTTTCTCACCCCTATGCTTTGGAACTCCCTCCCCCCTCCCCCGCTCCCATTCTCCACCTGGAACTATCCTATCTCCAGTTCAAATCCTCACTTAAATCACATTTCTTTCAAAAGGTTTTTCTCCCCTCATGATGTAGACTGGCCTGTCCTCTGTTCTTTTCTTTCTTTCTCTGCTATATATTTCTGCTTGGTGTGTCGTTCTTTCCTTCATGATTCTGGAGTTCTTTTAACGTTCTCTCTGCTGTATTATTATAAACCGCCTTGCTGGCTTGGTACTGCACTCTATCACATTTTAAATAAACTAAATTACCCTCTTAAGATAATTTACAATACAGGAGGATTAAGCACAATCACTTCCTCCATGGCTCCTCCAAAGCCCTGGTTGAAACAAGCAGCTGCTTGACATTTAGGTGTGACTCACAGAAGGTGCAAAGGCTGATACTGATATTTTTTAAATATACTTGTATGCCCTTGCAAAATCAAGAACGCATGCATCATTTTTTTAACCACCCAAAGTATGCCCCCTTTGAATCTATGGCATTTAAATGTGTAACTTACAGTGCTGTAAGATCAGCATTTCCACATGTAAATGCCTCATAGCTTTTAAAATGGCTTCCTATCTGTATAAAAGATATGCTGGCAAATTCAGCACCCAGACTTAAATGCACTTCAATAAGCATCTGCATAAAGCTCTATGGAAAATTATCCCTATATATTTATGCAATCACTGGACTGCTAAATGTAGCAGTCCACCTGATGTTTAATTCATTTTGTTTCTATGGGCAAAAATGTGTGAGGTGGGATTTTAGAAAGGATGTCCAAGTCAAATCCAGGACGTCTAGGACAGAAAGTGCAGAAAATCACCAGGGACATCCATGCCCTTAGGAAAGCGAGGGCCAGGGACAGCCATCTCATGCAAGCTATGATAAAGGGACATCCAGCATGTAGCAAAATGGAAACATGAGCACCCATTCCCCATAAGTGTTCGTTGTTGTATTGTAAGATAAAGTGGGTAATAGTGTAGCTCCTTCTCAACATGCTCCAGATACTTGCTTGACAAAACGATCACTCTTCAGATACCTGTTCATTCCTGGAGCAGGTGTAACCTTAGACGCAACATCAGACATCAATGAGGTTTCTGCGATCAGGCAGTGACATTCAAGTTCTTGTGAATGCCCCAGACATGGTTTTGCCACGCTACCACTCGGACTTGGACATCCTCATGCTGGAGATACTTGGCGCCTCCAGCTTCTAAAAGGCTCTGGAGTTGTCTCCTTGCTTTGCCCAGTTTCAGACATCCAAAGCACAAATATGGTTTCCAAAAAAGAAAAAATAACCCCCTCAGTGAACAGGTCTATAAATCTTGCTTCTGATTTATGCATTTTAGCATGACAGTTTGGAAGAATTAGACTGCACAAAGTATACAAACTTTGAGGCTGATGCACTAACCCATGGGATTTCCTGGAAATTAATGGCCTCTCTGTAGGCTTGTATGTAGGCATCCACTATATAGGCAACTGCCTAACATGCCACATTTTGAAGGCACTAAATACCCAGACCAAGGATGAGCTTTGTTTACTTTAGGGCTATGGGCATAAGGGCACCAGTGTGGCACTATGGCCTTCCTCTGCTTCGCTTCTGGCTCTCCAATCTTGGGGATCAATGACACTCCTCCACCCTGCCACTGTATGAAATATGCTGTCTGTTCTTGCCTATGGGAGTCAAAATCTTAAATCCAGCCCCACACTGACATGTAATTATCTATTATGCAAAAACTGACCCATTGACATGTTTTCACATATTGGATTTCTTTTCTATTAATGAAATGTTCCACGTGACTTGCATCACATTAACTCATTACTGCAGTAATTTAGTAAACTTTCACATGAAATAGACTGCATGCAAAAATTTAACACAATGAGGGACTGGAATCTGGAATTTTTTATTTTTTATCTGAAGTGGAGATTCACAGAGAAAGATGTGCAAAAGCTCAAAAATTTAGTGGATTTCCCCAAGATTTATAGTGGTTTGGACATGTTTTAGCGGATAAAAAGAGTCACTTGCAAAAAGTTTCCTTCCTTCAGATTTCAGTCCCTTTACTTGCCTGCTTTCAACAGGTAATCCTAAAGTTTAACCACTGAAGAATAAAAGACATACATGCATTGCTACCAATTTCAAGTATTTGTGCTGCTCAACACAATATGTAAAAGACAGACTAGAAAATAGTTCACTGATTTGGCTTCAGTGTGGACGATGGTAAACATGCCTGCCTAAAGAGAGTTCAAAAAGATGACTGATCATCTATTTTCAGTTTTTATAATTTTTTCTAATTTGTCAATGAAGTTGAACACAGGACAGTACTTCTTGACATACGTGTTTGCTATTTCTCATTATCAGAATATTTACAGCCTATTAGTCATCAGTGATTAGTCAGACACCTGCTGGGGAGCTTATTTTATCCACTGAAAGTAAAGTGAAGGCACCTGGATAATGAGAAAAAGTATCAACCAACAAATGCATATCTGCTCCAGCTTCTGATCTGTTTCAGTTTTAGCAAATCAACGTAAATGTAGAATTGCTTAATTTATAAGTAAAAAAGGAAGTGGAACAGTAGAACTGGGAGAGAGGGTCAGCGGGCCAGGGATAGGAACAGGAGAAGGGGGGCTAAATTAATGAATCAAGTAACTGCTCATCTCTGCTCTAGACTCCCCCACTCCCTTCCTCTTCCTGCAGGCTGAAGCAGAACACCCTTTACCATAGTAACACAGTAAGAACATAAGAACATAAGATATGCCATACTGGGTCAGACCAAGGTCCATCAAGCCCAGTATCCTGTTTCCAACAGTGGCCAATCTAGGTCATACGTACCTAGCAGTTTCCCCAAAAGACACAGGTTCCACAATGCTTGTACTGGGTCACGCATTGATATCCTGGGTCCCTTCTTAATAATGGATTATGGACCTTTCCTCCAGGAACTTGTCCAAACCTTTTTTAAACCCAGCTACACTAACAGCCTTTACTACATCCTCCGGTAACAAATTCCAGAGTTTGATAAAACGTTGCGTGAAAAAATATTTTCTTTTATTAGTCTTAAATAGTTTACCCTGTAGCTTCATTGCATGTCCCCTAGTCTTTCTATATTCTGATAATGTAAACATTCGATCTACGTTTACCTATTCCACTCCGTTCATTAATTTATAGACTTCTATCATATCTCCCCTCAGCCGTCTCTTTTCCAGGTAAAAAGCCCTAACCTTTTTAGCCTTTCTTCATAGGACTATCCTTCCATCCCCTTTACCATTTTGGTGACTCTTCCATGAACCTTTTCTAATAATGCTATATCCTTTTTAAGATACGGCGACCAGAATTGCGCACAATATTCAAGGTGCGGTCTCACCATGGAACGATATAGAGGCATTATAATATCTTTTGTTTTATTTTCCATTCCTTTCCTTATGATACCTAGCATTCTATTTGCTCTCTTGGCTGCCGCTGCACACTGGGCCGAGGATTTTAACATGTTATCCACAATGATGCCTAAATCTTTTTCCTGGGTGGTGGCTCCTAATGTGGAACCTTGCATCGTGTAACCATAGTTTGGGTTGTTCTTCCCTAGGTGCATAACTTTGCACTTGTCCACATTAAATTTCATCTGCCATTTTGATGCCCAGTCTTCCAATTTATCAAGATCTTCTTGCAATTTTCCACAATCCTCTTGGGTTTTAACAACTTTAAATAGTTTTGTGTCATCTGCAAATTTGATAACCTCACTCGTTATTCCACTTTCCAGGTCATTTATGAATATGTCAAAAAGCAGCAGACCCAGCACAGATCCCTGGGGTACACCACTATTCACCTTTCTCCAATGGGAAAGTTGGCCATTTAGCCCTACCCTCTGCTTTCTATCTTTTAACCAGTTCCTGATCCACAGTGGTACACTACCTCCTATCCCATGACTCTTTAGTTTTGCCAAAAGTCTCTGATGAGGGTCCTTGTCAAAGGCTTTCTGAAAGTCCAAATACACTATATCAACTGACTCACCTTTGTCCACCTGTTTATTCACACCTTCAAAAAAACATAACAGATTAGTAAGACAAGATATTCCTTGTCTAAAGCCATGTTGGCTGTCTCCCATTAGGTCATGACTATCTACATGCTGAGTAATTTTATTCTTTATGATGGTTTCTACCATTTTTCCCGGTACTGACGTCAGGCTCACCGGTCTGTAGTTTCCCAGATCACCCCTGGAACCCTTTTTAAAAATTGAAGTTACATTGGTGATCCTCCAATCTTCAGGTATTAGAGATGATTTTAATGACAGTTCACAGATTACTAATAGCAGGTCTGCAATCTCATATTTCAGTTCTTTCAACACCCTTGGATGTATACCATCCAGCCCAGGTGATTTGCTACTCTTCAGTTTATCTAATAGTTGTAATACATCTTCCCGATGTATCGATATTTCCTTCAATTCTTACGCACCTTTAAATACCACTTCAGTCATGGGTAACATCCCTACATCTTCCTCAGTAAAGACCGAAGCAAAGAATTCATTCAGTCTCTCCGCTATCGCCTTGTCACCTCTTAGTGCCCCTTTAACCCCTCTATCATCTAATGGACCAACTGACTCTCACAGGTTTTTAGCTACAAATGTACTTGAAAAAAAGTCTTTATTTCGTGTTTTTGCTTCCGCAGCAAGCTTCTTCTCAAATTCTCCCTTTGCCTGCCTTATCAATGCCTTGCATTTGACTTGCCAGTGCTTGTGCTGTTTCCAGGTTTCATCGTTTGGCTCTTTTTTCCATTTTCTGAAAGATGCTTTTTTGGCAACAACAGCCTCTCTGACCTCACCTTTAAACCATGCTGGCAGTTTTTTGGACTTCCTTCCACTTTTCTTAAAGCATGGAATACAGCTGGTCTGGGCTTCCAAGATAGTATTTTTCAACAACACCCAAGCCTGATGTAAGTCTTTAACCTTTGCAACTGCTCCTTTTAGTTTTTTCTTAACTATTGTCCTAATTTTATCATAGTCTCCCTTTCGAAAGTTAAAAGGTAGTACTGTGGATTTCCGTACTATCCCTCCTCCACTAATTAAATCAAATTCTATCATGCTATGATCACTATTGCCAAGTGGCCCCAACACCCTTATCTCTTGCACTAGATCTGGTGTTCCACTAGGACTAGGTCTAATATGGCTTCCCCTCTGGTTGGTTCATGAACCAGCTGCTCCAAGAAGCAGTCATTTATTTCATCTAGGAACTTTATCTCCCTAGCATGTCCTGCCGTGACACTGACCCAGTCGATACCAGGGTAATGGAAATCACCCATTATTATTACTGCGCTATAACGTTTGTTAGCTTCCTTGATTTCTTTGAGCATTTCATCATCCATTTGTTCATTCTGGCCAGGCAGTCGATAGTACACCCCCACTGCCATCGCCTTCCCCTTTTTACATGGAATTTCAATCCATAGAGATTCTACAGCAAATTTTGTTTCCTGCAAAACTTTAATCTATTCTGACTCAATGCCCTCTCTAACATAGAGCGCAACCCCTTCACCAATTTGATCAGCTCTATCATTACGATATAGTTTGTACCCAGGTATCACAGTGTCCCTCTGGTTGTCCTACTTCCACCCTGTCTCTGATATTCCAATCATATCTAACCTCTCATTTAGTGCAATATATTCTAACTCTCCCATCTTATTTTTTAGACTTCTAGCATTTGCATACAAGTATTTTAGAGACTGTATTTTATTCATGGAGTGGAGGAGAAGCCTAGTGGTTAGAACACTGGCTTGGTAACCAAACAACCAGGGTTCAATTCCCACTAGCACTCCTTGTGGCCTTGGACATGTCACTTAACCCTCCATTGCCTCAGAAGAAAGGCCTGGCAATCTACTTCCGGTGACACTGCCAAGAAAACCCAGGAGCTTCTGGGTCGCCAGGAGTCAGGACTGACTCAAAGGCACACATTGCATTTTTTTTTGCATTTTATTCATATGAATTTGGCTATTGGTAGACATGGGTAATTTGGGATCTTTAAGCTCTGTCTACTCCATACTCAAGGACATTTGGGCTACTTTACTCTTTTTTGGAACCTCTCTGCTTTTGGTAGTGTCCTTCAAGGATACATTCTTCCAAACCATCCGCTCTTGGGCGACTGTCGGCTTTCCCCTATTATCTAGTTTAAAAGCTGCTCTATCTCCTTTTTTAAACGTTAATGCCAGCAGCCTGGTTCCATCCCGGTTAAGGTGAAGCCCATTCCTTCAGAAAAGCCCCTCCTTTCCCCAGAATGTTCCCCAGTTCCTAACAAATCCAAAACCCTCATCTCTGCACCATTGTCTCATCCACGCGTTGAGACTCCGGAGCTCTGCCTGCCTTTTGGGTCCTGCACGTGGAACGGGAAGCATTTCGGAGAACGCTACCCTGGAAGTTCTGGATTTCAACTTCCTATCTAAAAGCCTAAATTTAGCCTCCAGAACCTCCCTACCACATTTTCCTATGTCATTGGTACCGACATGTACCAAGACAGCAGACTCCTCCCCAGCACTATCTAAGACCTTATTTAGGTGGCGCGTGAGGTCCGCTACCTTCGCACCAGGCAGGCATGTTACCAGGCGATCCTCACGTCCACCAGCCACCCAGCTATCTACATGTCTAATGATCGAATCACCAACTATAACGGCTGTCCTAACCCTTCCCTCATGGGCACATGGCCCTGGAGAAACTTCCTCGGTGCGAGAGGGTTTTACATCACCTGGAGGACAGGTCCTAGTTATAGGATCACTTCCTGTCACACCAGGGTGATGCTCTCCTGTCACGTGACCTCTCTCCTCCATGGCAACAGGGATGCTGCCAGACTGGAGGTGGGACTTCAGGACTATATCCCTGTAGGTCTCAGCTATGTACCTCTCTGTCTGTCTTATGTTTTCCGAGTCTGCTACTCTAGCCTCTAGAGAACGGACTCGTTCCCTGAGAGCAAAGAGCTCCTTACACCTAGTGCACACGTAAGACCTCTCACCAACTGGGAAAAAATCATACATATAGCTCTTTGTTGCTGCTAGGCTCTAACTTATTATGAATTTTAAACTACAAGCTCTCTGCTGGTTTCTAAATTTAACCAGAAAGCTCTCTTCTGTGTTTTAAATTTAAACTAAAAGTACTTTGGTGATGCTAGGCCTTGAGTGACTATTAAACTACAAGCTCTCTGCTGGGTTCCAAATTTAACCCTTTGAAGGCCTACTTTAAAATTTTAATGCACATTCTGCAGCCAGGTTAATTTTTGTATATTTCAGGAAAATTGTACCCGTCTTATTCAATATGTTCTAATAGTAATTTTCCTTCTGCTATGGTCATGTATTATATACCATTTGATAGGAATATTTAGTCAGAATTTTGGATCCCGAGAGTTTTGGGCTAGAAAGCTCTTTTCTGTGTTTTAAATTTAAACTAAAAGTACTTTGCAGATACTAGGCCCTGAGTGACTATTAAATTTAAACTACAAGCTCTCTGCTGGTTATGAAATGTAACCAGAAAGTTCTCTTCTGTGTTTTAAATTTAAACTTAAACTGCTGCTACTAGGCCCTGACTGATTTAACAAAAAATAGTGGGTTCACAGATTAATTAGCTTTAATAGAAAGAATTCCTTTCAGAAAATTCCCAGAAGTATATACTCACAATTGCAGATCTCTCTCCAGAAGTAACAGTCCCCTTTTCTAGTTCTTCAAGACTGAGGATCACAGAGCTCTGGTTGAGCTATTTATGCCTATGCTGCTGAGGTAAGCTGTGACCAACTTCCTGGGTGATTAACAGTCCTTGCTTGGATAGAAGGAGTCTTTCAAAATGGCTTTTTGACCTGCCACCTAGTGTTAACACCTATTGAAAAGGTTTCACAACTCTCTTGCCCCCTAGGTAGAAGTCCTCTTTGTAAAGGCCCGTGGACATCACTTTATGACAATCTTGGATTGAAATGATGGATTTGGGGAGTTCTTTGTTTTTAAACAAAGGAGCCAATTTTCAGTAGGATGTCCGCGGCGTAAACTGAAATATCTAAACAAGATTTTTACATTTATGCCAATATTCAGCAGTGCTAAGCATTTGTTTAGTGCTGCTGAATACAGGTACCCAGGTGTGTGCAAGTGTACATCTAGTTTAAACATCTGGGTGCCAAAAATAGACACCTCAAAGTTTAGACACTGCATTTGGCTAGGTTAGACCTGGTTTTGTAAACACATAGTGTAGGTGTGCTGGTGCACAAACTTTGCACGTAGATGATAATCTGTGTCTTTTGGTGGCCCTGCCCCGATAATACCCCAAGCCTGCCCTCCCCACTAAACACACCGCATTATGTGTAGAGCGGAAGATTTGAATCCCGCTTTATGTATAATACCAACAAAAATTGAGAACTGCAAGCATAGACATTTGATGCAGCGTCAAACATCTACATACCTTTCAAATATTGACCTCAGTGTGTTTTAAAACAAGTGCTAGAACTGCTTTCCCAGCCAATTCCCCCAGAAACTGAGCCGTGTGTGTGTGCATGCATGCATGTGTTCATAAATCCATTTTTTCAATCCCAGATTATCATAAAGTGATGACCATAGCTCTTCCTGATATCCTGTCAAATATCGAATCTTGATGTAACCTACTCAATATATATATAATCATGTATAATTATGTAGATAGTTATCCCCAGTTCACACCCAGTTTATCTTCCCTGTTATATGTAAACCTAGATCAGTCATGTATTGGCAGGTATATTGTTGTTCAATGTAAACCGCACTGATGATGAATAGTGCGGTATATAAAAAATGTTAAATAAATAAATAAATAAAAGCAATTACACCATCTTTTGCTATTTATAGGCAGCCCAATATTCAAAGGCACTTATCCATATAGCGGCGCCACTCTAGTACTGTTGAAAATTCCTACTGAGTGCCGTGACACTATCCATATAGTACCAGCATTCTGCCTATGTACACAGATAGCCGTCCTACTGGAACTTCAACCACTCAGCTGTACGGACAGTAGCTGAAGTTGCTGCATTCTATGTATATTCAGTGTTGCCACGTCTGTGGATAGTGACATAGAATATATCTGTAGTATTTAAATGCTGCGGCCAGCATTTTAAACAAATATGGACCACAGAATTTAAATATTGACCCGAGTGTTGCTTATCTTATGCAAGTGTGTACTGCTAGAAATGTGTCCTGACAAGGGAGAATGAAGTAAAAAAAAAAAAAGAGGTGCATGGGTTTATGAATGATTGTGAACTTAACTCCAGACTCAGATCTCCAGCCAAAGATGTATTTAGCTGCGATAGGGGCTCTGACGGTTTACAGTTGTATCATTTATTCACAACTAAGAGCCTGGCTTTCTATTAATACTAAGTGGTATTTTATAGATTGTGTTTTAGTAGTACTGTATAGATTTATCCATTTTGTTTTTGTTATTGTATCAATAACAGAAGGGGGGAATCTTGCTGTGACGAAGGGCATTAATTATTTTTTACAGTAAAAATCAAAAACTGAAACAAAAAAGTCTCAGCACAATGCACATTGACAAATATTTCTACATGAGCTATGTAGCTTCAGACAAACAATTTGCAAAAGAAATAATATTCATAGTAACATAGCAGATGACACTAAAAGAAAAAAGACCAATTGGTCCATCCATTGTGCCCAGCTATTTCTGCTCATTCTTACAGAATATTGTTCCTTATCTAAATCAGTTCATTGGTTCCCTACCATTTGCGATGGATGAACACACTAAGCCACCTCCCCATCCTATGTGTCCTGCCACCAAGCTTTGTAATAATCCAAATGGCTAACCACCAGATTTAAGTCCTTGTGATCCTGTTGGATGGTCCTTAGTTATCACCATTCTACCAGCACTAACCAGATTGGTTTCTGGGGAGTTGTAACCTACTGGCAACAAACCAACTAATCCAGACTCTGTGATATCCCTATCCTGTGTTTTTTTTACTATATCCTTTCTTTGCTCTTTATCGTATCTCCTCTTGCCCTGCTGTTTACATTACAGTAATCTCTCAACCTTGGCTGTAACCACCACTATCCAATCACAATAAGGTTACCAGATTTCTTCAATTTCTGGAGATTGTCTCCAATTTGGTACCAATATCTTTAGTGATCTTCTGCCCCTGGATTCCAGCCATGGAAAAGGACTTCTCCCTTGCCCCCGGAGCAGTGTGACTTATCTTGATCTTCTTCCATCTTTACCCCATACACATCAGCAGACGTGGTGCTTAATAGTTCAGCTTCCCCGTGTCACAAGGAGCATGTCTGTGGCATGAGTTGTACAGATTCCTGTAGCTTCTGCAGCTCAGACCTTAAGAACAGGAAGCTAATACACTATTAATAGGATTGCCAGATGTCCTGATTTTATCAGGATTGTACTGATTTTTGGAAGCTTGTCCTGATTTGGAAAATATCCTGATTTTGTCCTGAATTTTGGCGTTTTGTCCTGAATTTCTGTAAAATTTTGACAGATGATTAAGATGAACATTATAATACAAATGAAGTTATTTTTATTCGCTTATTGTACATAAAATGGAGAAATGAAACAATTATACGTTTTTCTTTTTTAGTGTGTGAGTGTGATTCAGTGTTTTTGCCCAAAAACGTTCCTTTTGGCGTTTGTTTGAAAAAGGGGAAAACTTTTGGTCTCTCTCCAGAAAATGGGAAAGTTTGGGTTCCATTATACATACAAAATATAGCAAATTTAAGACATATGTAAAGACGGGGAAATATAAACATGTTCCAGAAGTGCAAAGTTTATCGTTTGTTAAAAGTTTACAATTTTTATCATCATAGTAATGTTACTAATATAAATTAATTTGCAATTAAATTAGTGGAACGAGTATTTTCAATGTGTCAGAAGCAATGGATGGATGATCGAAATTGATTGGATATTAAAACTGTAAAATGCTTGCTTCGAGTTAAAATAAACTATTTATTATCTTATGGTGATATGTACAAAAAGATTTTGACAGACAAAAATCTGCTAAATCAAATATTGTCGAACAGTAAATAATGTTTTATTCTGTTTGATGCCTAATAAAATGGGTTTTTTTAAGTTAATTTAATTTAATTTAATTAACAGGTTTTTTTATACCGCTTCTTCCATTGATCAGATGCGGTTTACATATAACAACAACCAACAGAGCAGGCTGTTTTACATATAACAGTAGTAACTTGGAGGTTGCTTTTACTAATTAACAGTTAACAAGTAACAATTAGAGAACTATATACAAATGTACAGGTTTAAACTATATACAGAGTTATTTATTTTTCAGTTTTCAGTGCATTATTTTAGTGTCACAGTACTTCATTCCTTATCTTAATATGTGTCATCTATGGTTGGGTTATCCTTTATCGAGCTGGATGGTGCTGGGTGAGTTTGTTTCGGAACCATAGTGCAGTGTGAAGAGATGAGTTTTAAGTTTTTTTCTAAACTCCTTGATTTCAGGTAATAGTCTTAATTCTTTTGGAATTGCGTTCCACAAAATGGGGGCTGCGTGGGAGAAGGCTTTCTTATTAGTGGATTTTTTGGCCCTAATGAATTCTTTTGGTATTGTTAGTTTATTTAGCTGGTCTCTCCTTTGGGGGTTATGTGTGGGTTCTGTTTTGATGAGGTTGTTTATTGTCCATGGTGCGGTTTTATTTTGGACCAAAGGTATCTGGCAACCCTAACTATTAAACACCATTTCTGCTGGAAAGGGGTGGGCAGAATTCACAAAAGAATACTACAGAATCGAGTCTGCTCCCATACTGCTGCTGCTCACTACCTCTGAAGTCTATCCTTGACTGATGAGTCTATGCTTGCTGTTTGCCAACTCTTGGCGATGTCTCAGAGGTTGCATAGGGAGAAGGGAGCAAAGAAAATAAAATGTATTCTGACTTCAGCATGGGCTGAACTGCCCCACTATCACCAATTTTGATACCTCTTGATACCTCTTACCCCTGTCATCTACTACTATTTAGTACCCCACAGCCCACTCGAGTGTCCTCTTTGGCAAAAAATAGGACACCAATGTAAGTACTTTTAAGAAGGTGGTGTTGGGAATAGGTGAAAATCAGGAAAGGGCAGAGACCACCAGGAATGATGGCGGTGGGTTGTGGGGAGAGCCTTCCAAGCTGGATGGGGGGGGTGGATTAGGGGGGACATCCCTGGGATGAACTGAGAAGGGGAATGAGAGAGGGAGAAGTCAGGGGATGAAGGAGAGGTGAGAAAGAAAGAGAGAGATATCAAACTGGTGAAGAAAACATTGGAATTACCATGCTGAAGGAAAGAGATAAAGAAGGAAGAGAGCAACGAAACAGAAAAGAAAGGAGATGGAGAAGGGGGAACCAAAATGGAATAGAGACTCAAGAAGGAGAAAAATAGAAAAGAAAGTCAGAGATATCAAAAGTTGACAAACTATTTTATTTTTTGAAAGAGAATTTTAATTGAAAGAATCTTGGGACCCAAATCAAACGTTTTATGGTCTGTGTGTATGTCCCACAGAGGTATGCAAGGGCATATTTTAGAAAAGATGTGAGATATCGAGGTCAGGATGTTTACAGTTCTGGTGGTATTTTCAGAAGGGCTCTGCTAAACATGGAGCAGTTTTCAAAACACCTAAAAGGAAGTGTAGGCGTGTACGTAGATATGCATCCACGTACAGTGCCATTTTGGAAGCCTACATGTGGGAAAAATGAAAGGAGAAAACACAGCTACAGGCATTTTTAAGTGCCGGTACCTACACTTGGAGGCCGGTATTTTGTGACTACGGGTGGCATTTTTGAAGGCATTTACAGGGGTAATTACCCTAGTTACCCATGTAAATGCCTTATCCAGGATTTTCAGAAGGCACCTACAGGGGTAATGCCTTTTGAAAATCCCAGATAGCATCTGAGCATGTTAGGGACTATGTGGTTAGCATCAGGGCATGTTGGGGGCGTTCTGGAGTGGAGCAGGGGCGGAGGAAAGGGCTAAGTGGATAGCAGCAATTTTCAATGCTACGCGCTTAGCCCTCTGCACCTTAAAGATAGGCGAGGAAAAGCCTTTCCTATCTTTAAGGCACAGGGGTTAAGCGGGTATCATTGAAAATTGCTGCTACCCGCTTAGCCTCGGCATCTACCAGCACATCCAGCATAGTAACATAGTAAATGACGGCAGATAAAGACCAGCATGGTCCATCCAGTCTGCCCAGCAATATGGCAAGAGTAGGTGCACCTGTCGCTCCGTGCAGGCCACCCCTCCCCATGTCTTTGTTTAGGGGTGAACCCACTACTCCATGTAGGACACCCCCATTTGTTGAGAAGTTAGATGGTTCAGTTTATTTTGTTTTTATCCTGTTGCTGTAAAGGGATCCACTGTGCTTGTCCCATGCTGTTTTGAATTCCGTCACCGTGTTTGCCCCCACCACTTCCATCGGGAGGGCATTCCAAGCATCCACCACCCTTTCAGTGAAAAAATATTTCCTGACATTGCCTTTCAATTTTCCACCTTGCAGCTTCATGTTATGCCCTCAGTTTTGCAGCTTCCCCGTCTTTGGCAGAGGTTTGTTTGTTCATCGTTCCTCTTTAAGTATTTAAAGTTCTGAATCATATCTCCTCTATCCCTCCTCTCCTCCAAAGTGTACATATTTAGGTCTTCAAGTCTCTTCTCATAAGGTTTCTTACGTAGGCTCCAAATCATTTTGGTCGCCTTCCTCTAAACAGTTTCCAGTCTTTTTACATCTTTTACAAGATATGGTCTCCAAAACTGAACACAGTACTCCATTGCCGCGGAAGTGAAAATCCAGGTTAAGGCAGTCGGAAGGCAGAATAGGCGCCGACACAGCACATAGCCTGCCTAAATCAAAATCTGACCCTACGTGTATAAGTGCTGTGCACTTAGACATGTATATGAACTACATATGCAAATGCCAGTAGTTAGTTACAGATGTTGCTATCTAGCTGATTAAGGAGGATACCCCCGGTCACACTGCCAAGAAAACCCTGGAGCTGCTGGGTAACCAGGAGTCAGTACTGACTTGAAGTCTCACATTTAAAGGCATGTTTAAAGGAGGATAATCTCCTTAATCCCTCCTGTAAAGGGCTTGCTGAAACAAGTACTTTTTAAAATGTGCCAGGGAGCAGGTATAAAACCAGATGTGGATATGTTTTGGGGTATACGTGTGTATTTCCTATATGAAATGGGGAATTGACCTGCCTTGACCACATCTCAGCCACGCCTCCAACAGACTTCTTTGCAACTTCTTATTAGGGAGGTGATCCACATGTAAACTAAGTCCTTTCTAAAATGGCTATTTCCATGGGCCAGTACCAGTATTTACAAGTGTAAATCCCGAATACAGCTTCTAAAATAACCCCCTTTACATTTTGAAAAAGCTGAATTTGATTGGCTAATTTGGCTTTTACTGGTATATAATTTTCCTTTTGTGCAGGACATATCCCAGATGGTTTGAAATGAGTCACTAACAGCTAGCTGTAAAGACACTTCTAGAATATCTTTGATATCACAAATTATATATATTGATTCTTGGGGGAGGAGGGGACACTAATTTCATAAATTGAGCACATACAGTAAATCAATAATGCATGCATACATACTTTGCCCTGTGTGGTACAGGTGAATTTTCAAAATTAAAGGAAACGTTGAGCAATTGGTAAAATGCTTAAGGAGTGGCCCTTGTGGCCTTAGACATGTTCCTTAACCCTATATTGCTGCAGTTTCAGACCTGGATGGTAAGCTTTCTGGAGATAAGGTAGCACTTAGGGGCGTGTTCACTTCACTGGCTCACCTTCTGCTTCCGTATCCAATTCAAACATCTCCTTCTAACCTATACATGCATTCACTCTACTGCCCCTCATTACCTTTCCTCTCTCCTCTCTTCCTACACCCCTCCTCATGAACTCCGCTTCCCCTCTGGCTTTCTTCTCTCTATGCCCTTTACTTCTACTGCCAACTCCAGACTTCGATCTTTTTGCCTTGCTGCTCCTTATGCCTGGAACACACTTCCTGTATCTTTATGTCACGTCTCATCTCTCTCTCTAAAAATCCATGCTCTTTGAAGCCGCTTTTGGATCCTAATCCCTTGTGTCTCCTCTCCTATTGAGCCCCATATTTCTCTTGCATCGTGCTGTCTGTCTAAATTAGATTGTAAGCTCTAAGAGCAGGGACTGTCTTCTATATGTGTTTGTGCAACGCTGCATACGCCTTGTAGTCCTATATAAATAATTAGTAGTACTAAAAGATAAACTGTGCCCATAGAAATAAAAGAGTTCTAGGCCTTTAATGGGCATTAATGCAAGTTAAATCCTTTACTAAACATGCCCCTTACTGTGCCCAATTGTAACTCACCTTGAGCAACTACTGGAAAGGCATGAGTAAGACATCCCTGGCACAGATATCTTCTTCCAAAGAATGGTTTTATGCTCAGTCGAGATGGAAGAAACCCAAGTGAAGAAATTATGAGCTTAGCAGTGATTTTAAACAAGGTATATTAAGCTGTTTTGATAATCAGCTTCAAATGGAGTGAATGAGGTAGAGTGGAAATATAATTTAGATTCAGCATTTTCAGTCAAGCAGTTATGTATTTGTCCTGCCAAATAGATTTTATATGCAATTTACTTGAAAATCCATAAAAATTTGTTAGACCAAATGAAGAAAATTTAACAAACAGTACTGGTTAATAGAAAGCCCCAGAGGAATAGCAATCGATGGGGCAATTAGCTATAGTAATGGTTGGTTATGCATGCATCAAGTAATTAAGTAAAAAAACCACTTGTAAAATGTATCAAGTATATTTTAGTGACTATTAGAAGATTAAAGATCCTATGATTATAATATTTGCAAAATGAAAGGGTGTGCATACCACTTGAATTCTATCACTGTCCTACTTTCTGACGCCCCTATTGGAAAGTTATTCCATGCTATGAAACAAATAGAAGGTAAAATAAAGATTTTCTTTTTGAAGTAGCTTGCAAAACATGCCTTCAAGTCAATGCTAATGCCTGGTGACCTAACAGTTGCTGGGTTTTCTTGGCAGTGTAAATGGAATTAGATTGCCAGATCTTTCTTCTGAGGCAATGGAGGGTTAAGTGACTTGCTCAAGATCACATGGACTGCTAGTGGGAATCAAACCCTGGTCAACAAGCCAGTGCTCTAACCACTAGGCTACGCCTCAATTATTCAGCATGCAAGGCACTGTTTGGAAAGATAAGTGCTCATTTTTGAAGCATGATATTTTGCTGTGTTTTATGAACACTATTTTTGAGCAAAATTATGAGGTAAATAATACTCCATTTTATGCGTTTGACTTACAATACCTCATATATAAACATATTTTTTGTGAAGTTCATGCATTCTGGATGTAGCATCGAGTTTTCAAATAATCAAACTATTTTTTTTGCATACAGTATTGTAGTATGAAACTTTGTGTACTGCTTTTTTGCATCTATGTGGGAAGGTTATTCCCAACGGAAGCTAAGGACCACGGCCAAACACAAAGAGGTAGTATAAAAAACTCTTTATTAGCTAATAAAGAGTTTTTTATACTACCCCTTTGTGTTTGGCCGTGGTCCTTAGCTTCCGCCCTCCTCCACTGTTTCTCCTGCGGAAGACTTTCTTCTCCTTCCTTTTACTGTAAGGTTATTCCCAACACCTACCCCCTTCTCCATAAGGTAGTATTTTCTTCTCAACCTTCCTTCCTCCAACTTAATATCCTAATATGAGGTGTTCGAGGGTTTCAGAAATCAGGATCCAGGCTTGGTGCATTCAAGTTGAAGTCTTTCAGTTAAAAATCGAAGTTGCCACTTTGCCCTGCTCACCCTGAAGATATTCGTAGTTTTGCCCCATTGTGTACATGGGCCTGTAGTTCTGGTTTCCCTAAGGAAAGTGAGACCACATTGCCAAATAGGCCACAGGACCAATCCAGCGTGTTGGGTTAATCTAGGCAATAAGGTAGCAGTTTTAGTTAAAAGACTTCTGCACAAAAGGAAACCTTCCAGGAGTCTAGCTATATAGTAATAATGCTATAAAAATTGATACCCGAGAATACAGTGATAACGTTGGCCAACAAAAAGCCCAGAAAAGGATTAGAGCCCAGTGGCACTTAAAAGAATGGTTTTAACTGACTCATACTGCTATGAAGAGAAAGAACATAAATGCTGGGCAGTCATGACTTGTTTGTTGCTGACCCTTTTTTTTGCAATTGTGAGTTTCTACCATAAAATCCGTGTTTTATTTACAATATATGCAGCATTAATACTAGGGGGAGAAAGCAATAAAATGGAGAGCACAAGTAATTTCAGGCTGCAATGGGGCTTGTAATTTGCTCATTGCTTTTGAGTTGCTCCTGAACAGAAAAAGATTGGGAACCAATGATCTAGTTGTGTAGTCATCTGTTACTTGGTTTAGATGGAGAACCAGATTGTTATAGTTGCTGCAGAGTGAACTGACAAAATATTCAAAAGCTTTTCCTAAATAATGTAAGACACCCACAACATGCTTACTTTCTCAATTTTTTTGTTCTGAAAAAAAGACTTGAGGTAAATCTGATGAGCAAGCTTAGGAGCCAAGGTCCTGACCCATGAGTTAGTAGCCCATTTCAGTGAAGGTTTACTACGGATGCAAATGGAATGGAATTTTGGATTTAGCTCAAGGCAAGTTGCATTCAGGGACAGGAAGTATTTTTCTAACCCATAGAGGGCTTACAATCTAAGCAGCAGTAGCCCAACCATTAGGTGAGACAAGGTTGTCGCCTAGGGCATCAGCTTTTGCAAGGGCCACTAGGAAGAGCGGCAGTCCAAGGAAAACAATAGGTCCTGACAGCTGCACAGAATCAAAGAGCCATCAGCACATTTTTTTACCTGCAGAGAAAGTGGGCACACACATACATAGCAAAGCAAAGTATAATATTTAAAAGTATGTTGTCCAATTATGCATTTTTACAGGGTAGTTGTTGGAGAGGTGTTGGGATGATCTGGACTGAAAAGTTTAATTAGCAAAATCCTTGGGGGGATTGGGGTGTATGAGGCTGAAGGTTCACCTAGGATGCCCAGTGTCCTTGCACTGGCCCTGAATCTAAGGGGCCCTTTTACTAAAGGGTGCTAAATAGTGCGAGTTTCAGCACACACTAACTGTGCGCTGTGACCCATGGTAACTGTTACTGCTATGCCAGCAGAGTTAGCATGGGCTGATTTCCACGCTGTACTTAGTATGGTAAGTGGGCAGGTAAGGAACAGAAAGTGGGTGTGGTGAGATCTTTGTAAGTGCCCAGTGCTAACTTCAAGGCTCACAATTAGCGTGGGTACAATTACTTCCACCTCAATATGTGGAGGTAAGTGTACCCATGCTAATGCTGGCACACAGTAGGGTACAATGTAGCACATTAACTGATGGAACATGCGGTCCATGCCTCTGACAGTTAATGCGGTGGTGTTGCACCTTTCGCACCATGGTTTTGTGACTATTGGCACATTCAGTGCAAAACCACAACACACTGGTAAAAAGGGACCCTCTCTACCATTGGCAACAGAAGGTTATGTGACTTGCCCAAGATCAGATGGAACTACATTGGGGTTTAAACCTAGCTTCTCTGGTTGTTAGCCCACTGCTCCAACCATTAAGCTATTCCTCTATGGCAAACTTCAGCAAGAAATTTCACTTAGGACCTGATGGAAACGATTGATAACCCTCATGGAGGACTGGCTGTCTTTCTGGTAGAAAATCAGCCCACGAAGACATTTTGCATACAGTTTTCACTGAATTCAAATTAAATGGTTGTTTTGCATAATATTATATTGCAGCAACTCATTAACTCAGAATTCAGTAAACCATTGTGCATATAGATTATGCTGGAAAGTTTGCTACCTGCGAGGGGCAATTTTGCTAATTTATTTTGCTAGTGGGTCCTATGTATGAAAAAGTGCATAAAATCCTGCATCATCGGCATGTTTGAGCCTACTAGTGAGTATTGTTCATATTTTCATGCATAGGCCCCTGTCTTAACAAATGATTTCACATTCTGTCAATCAGCCTCTCAGATGGAAATATAGATGGTCACAGAAAATGACCACTTGATCATCTAGTTTACTCACTTGTACTTAGTTACCGTGATGTCACAGGTCTTACTTGGTATGGGTCCCTCTAAGGTCCCTTGATGTTTACTACATGCATGCTTCAGCTTTTTCACCATTTTGGATTCTACAACCTCAACTGGATGTCTGTTTCAAGAATCCACCACCCTTGCAGTGTGAAAGTATTTTCTCCCTTCAGTTTCATACAGCAACATCTTATCCTTGAGGTTTTCATTCTATGTAACATAAGAAATACCTTACTGGGTCAGACCAAGATCCATCAAGCCCAGTATCCTTTTTCCAACAATGGCCAGTCCAGTGCTTCCAAAAAGGCACACAGGTTCCACAGTTCATGTCCCGGGGCAAACAGTGGCTTTCCCGGGTCCTCTTTATTAATGGTTTATGGACCTTTCCTCCAGGAACTTGCCAAAACCTTTAAAGCCAGTTACACTAACAGCTTTTATTACATCCTCTGGTAATGAAATTCAGAGTCTGATTATGGTCTTGAGTAAAAAAATATTTACACTTATTAGTCTTAAATGGGTTGCATTGTAGCTTCATTTCATAGCCTTTAGTCTTTCTATTTTTTTGATGACATAAACAACCGATCTACATTTACCCATTCCATTCCATTCATTAATTTATACACCTCTATCATATCCCACCTCAGCCATCTCTTTACTAGGTTGAAGAGCCCCAACCTCTTATACCTCTCCTCATAGGGGTATCCTTCCATTCCCTTTACCATTCTTGTCGCTCTTATTTGTACCTTTTCTAATTCAGTTATATCCTTTATAAGATATGGCAACCAGAATTGCACACAATATTCAAAGTGAAGTCGCACCATGGAACGATACAGAGGCATTATAATATCCTTTGTTTTATTCTCCATTCCTTTCCTTATGATTCCTAGCATTCTATTTGCTTTCTTGGCTGACGCTGCACACTGGGCAGAGGGTTTCAACATATTATCCATGATGACACTTAAATTATTTTCCTGGGTTGTGGTTTCTAAGGTCATGTAGCCATAGTTTGGGATGTTCTTTCCTAGGTGCATAACTGCCATTTGAACATCCAGTCTTCCAATTTTTCAAGGTCCTCTTGCAATTTACCCAGTCCTCTTGTGTTTCAACAACTTATAATATAATTTTGAATAATTCTGCATCCTATGCAAATTTGATCACCTCACTCACTATTCCTATTTCCAGGTCATTTATCACAGACTCAATTATCACCAACCAAATTAGCAAACCTGGTTACAAGATCTACAATTGTCCACAATCCAAGAAAAGAGGAGGAGGGGTACTCATCATGGCCAAGGCCTCCTTACTCCTAACAAACACTTCGAAAAGCGATGACAACAGAATTGACATGCTCAGAATAGAAAACAAAACTATATCTATCTGTCTGATCTACAGACCCCCCTCATCCCCATACGAATCTCTGGCGACCGCACTGGAAGTCATCACTACCACAGCAAGCAAAAAGCACCAGATCATCCTAGGCGATCTAAACATAGCATCAGTCCCCCCAGCACAAGCAGAAATCTTCCATGAAGCCATGGACCAGCTTGGATATGAACAAATAATCTGTGATGCCACACATATCAAAGGCAATACCTTGGACATGGTGTTTTTACCCACCAAACATCATGGTCTTCAAAAACTCAAGATACGTATAACCCTAGTGCCATGGTCGGACCATCACCAAATTGAATTCATATTGCTTCTACCCACCATGCTGGAACATTCTTCACACAACACACCTACAAACCTATGGAGGAGATTCCAAAAATTCAACAAGGAAACTCTGATAACGTCCATAGCCGCACATATGAATCCGGAACAGGACGACCTGGAAATACTGATAAACCAATGGAACTCAGGAATCGAAGCAATCTCAATACCAACCTGGACATCAATAAGAAACTCACCCAGAAACAGGACTGAACCATGGTACACTTTCACCCTCCGCGAACTAAAGAAAAGCCTGCGGAAGCAAGAAAGGAAATGGAGAAGTCACAAAACAGAGGAGCATAGGATGGAATACATCAAACTTCTTGCAACTTACAAGAGCGAAATTAACCTTGCGAAGAAAACTCACCACACCAACACGCTTAATAAGGCCCTCAATTGACCCAGGGAACTATTTGCACTGGTCGAATCTCTCACGAAGTCTACACAAGAACCAAATACAAACGGGGCAATGACAGCCCAAAAGTTGGCAGACCATTATTTATTTATTTATTTATTTATTTTTATTCTCTTATATACCGCACTATTCTGCATCAGTGCGGTTTACATTGAACAAACTGAAATTACACTGAACAGGGCATTATAACTTGGAGATAACTATTTTACAGGGAACATGGGCTATGGAGGATTAAGTGGCTTGCCCAAGGCACTTATGGGACTCCCGAGCTCAAGGCTACCGGAGACCTCAACCAAAAGATGAGCTCCCTCAAGCTCAACAGTACAGAAGGAAGGAATCTTCTCTGAATACAAATCCGGCCGGTAGCCCAACACCAGGGCCGGAGGGTAGGAGTTGCTTAGACCTCAAAGGGATTGTGGAGGACTGCCTGTCCGAAAGCACTGTCCCTGCGGGACTCCCTCTCCAGGCAGTAATGAGCCGCAAACGTCTGGCTTGAAGACCAAGTAGCGGCCCGGCAGATGTCCGCAAACGGAACAGAGCGGAGGTGAGCTACTGACGCAGCCTTCGCCCTGACACGATGAGCCGTGACTCAACTCTCTAAGGAGAAGCCGGCTGCTCCATAAGCCCAGGCGATACAGTCAGCTACCCAGACGGACAGAGTACGCTTAGAAACGGGTACCCCCAACCGATTGGGGTCAAAAGAGACGAAAAGATGGACAGCCTTTCGATGCTCACGCGTACGGTCAAGGCTCTTCTACAGTCCAGGGTATGCAGAACAGTTTCAGTTCGGCTGGTATGCGGTCTGTGAAAGAAGGTCGGAAGAACCACCTCTTGATTGATGTGAAAAGAGGAGACCACCTTCGGAAGAAACTTAGGGTGAGTCCGTAAGACCACCCTATTCTTGTAGAACCTAGTGTAAGGGGGCTCCGACACTAGGGCCTGTAGTTCACTAACGCGCCTAGCGGAGGTAAGGGCTACCAAGAAGAGAGTTTTCCAGGAGAGGAAACGAAGAGGACAGGTAGCCATGGGTTCAAAAGGCGGACAGGTAAGCCTTTGCAAGACCACATTGAGATCCCAGTCAGGAGCTGGAGGGCGCAACGGGGGCTTAAGCAGAAGAAGGCCCTTGAGAAAACGCGCCACCAGGGGGTGCGCGGAAAGAGGCTGACCCTCCACCGGCGAATGATGTGCAGAGAGAGCTCTGAGGTGGACCCTGACAGAGTTGGATTTGAGGCCTAGATCGGAGAGGTGAAGCAAATATTGCAGTACCACCGATACTAAGCAGGCGAAGGGGTCCTCAGAGCGCTGAGAACACCAGACCGAGAAGCGATGCCATTTAAGGGCGTAAGATTTCCGGGTGGAAGGTCGCCGAGATGCCAGGACGACAGCCTCCACCTCCGGAGGAAGTAAGAGCGGAGCTAGGACTACCCTTTCAGCAGCCAGGCCATCAGATGAAGGGCCCGGAGGTTGGGGTGGAGGAGAGTACCCTGATCCTGGGTCAGGAGATCGGGCTGAAACCCCAGAGGAAGAGGGGTGTCCACCGCTAGTTGTAGGAGTAGAGGAAACCAGGGTTGTCTTGGCCACCTGGGCGCTACCAGGATCACGGAGGCCCTGTCCTGGACAATTTTGAACAGCGTCCGGGACACAAGTGGCGTGGGAGGAAAGGCATACAGTAGGCCCGTGGACCATGAAATGAGGAAAGCATCCGGCGCTACTCTGAGAGGATGCGGGTGCCGGAAGCAGAACCTGGGAAGTTGCCAATTTAGGGGACTGGCAAAGAGATCCACGGTGGGGAGGCCCCACTGGCGGAAGATCCGTTGGACCACTACGGGGTTCAACCTCCATTCGTGCGGCTGCAGAATCCGGCTCAGTTTGTCGGCTAGGCAATTGTCCTGCCTTGAGGAGGATGTCGTGGTCGACTGCCCAAGAGCACAGTCTCCAAGCCTCCTGACATAGAAGGAGGGAGCCCGTGCCCCCCTGTTTGTTCACGTAGAACATGGCGACCTGATTGTCTGTCCGCACCAGTACAGACCGACGAGAAGTGAGGTGAGAGAAGGTCCGCAGAGCTAGGCGGATCGCCTGCAGCTCCAGGAAGTTTATCTGCTGAACAGCCTCCCAAGGTGTCCAAAGGCCTTGAGTGCATGTTTCTTGGCAATGCGCTCCCCATCCCAGAAGAGAGGCATCCGTCGTGAGCACTTGAGAAGGAGGAGGAGACTGAAAAGTCATGCCAAGTACCAGATTGGGCAGGTGAAGCCACCACTGTAGAGAGGAGACCAGGCGGTCGGAGATCTGTATTAAGTCCGTCAGTCTCCCTGTGGCCTGATGCCATTGAGTGCGAAGGCTCCACTGAGCAGGTCGCATATGCAGACGGGCATTCGGCGTGACATGGACCGTGGAGGCCATGTGACCGAGCAGTTGCAGGAATTGTCTGGCAGAGGCCAACAAGCTAAATCCTCCGACCAGAAACATACACCCTCAAGCGCCTGAACCCTCCACACAAGACCTGTCTATGGGTTCCACCCTGCAAACAACCAACACCTCGGAGAGACCTACCCAGTACCAAGAATGGTCCACCTTCAGGAGCATGGATGACAAGCAAATCATGAACATAATCTCCAGCTTAAAAACCACCACCTCCCCACTCGACCCATGCCCAGCGGCCTGGGTCAAGGGCATCAAACAGGAAATTACCCAATTCATCACCCACATTGTGAACCAGTCGCTAGGGCAGGGGCTAATGCCAACGCACCTCAAAAAATCCATCATCCGACCCATCCTGAAGAACAAAACTCTCAACAGGAACGACCCTACATCCTACCGCCCAGTATCAAGCATGTCCTTCCTTGCCAAGATCACTGAAAAGGCAGTGCAGCAACAATTGCAAGACCACATCGATGACAACAACGCCTTTGATATCCACCAGTACGGTTTCCGGCAACATCATGGTGTGGAAACCCTCCTCCTAGCCCTACTAGACAAACTACTCAAAGGCCTGGAAGACAGAAGCAAAATGTACATGCTCATTTTCATAGACATATCAGCCGCCTTTGATTCAGTACATCACCCAACACTCCTAAACAGACTAGCATCCATAGGCATTAGAGGTACCCCGCTGAAATGGTTCTCCTCCTACATAACTAACAGAATGCAGCAAGTCCACTTCAACAATGAAACGGCCTCAACATTCCCTCAAACCCAAGGCATACCTCAAGGCTCGGCCCTGTCTTCCCTCCTCTTCAACCTTTATCTTCAACCAGCTTGTAAAACATTCCAGGGCCACAAGATCAGTTACCACATCTATGCTGATGACCTAATGCTCTATACTCAACTTGATGGTGACAACCCGAATCTCAGCCAACTCAAAAAATGCCTCAGTGAGCTCCAAACCCGGTTGCAACAAAATAATATGTCCATAAATCACAAAAAAACAGAAGTGATGTGCATGTCCAGAAAACCGGACTTCAACCCACCAACAACAGTCACCATGAACAATAACGTCTACGCCACAAAGAACGAAATAAAATACCTAGGCGTGACACTGGATTGTAACCTAAAGATGGAAAAGCATCTCCAAATTACCAACCAAGCCATATTCCACAAGCTAAAAGTCTTGCAACCACTACGTAGCATCATAGATTTATTTATTTTATTTATTTAGTGTACACTTGTATCCCGCTGCTTCCAGCGATCAGCAGCGGTATTCTATACATAATGGGGCGGCTGTACAGGCCGGAATTTGAACATACATTGATTTCAGGGGGGGTGAAAGGCACAACAAGCAATTACATTAGATCATTCTGACTTCAGGACCGTAGCTCAAGCCCTCATCATTCCTCATCTGGACTACTGCAACGCCATACTACAGGGGCTGCCTAAACAAAACCTCAATATCCTTCAAATGGCGCAAAATGTGGCAGCTAGAATCATCATGGGGAAAGGCCTGAAGGATCATATCACACCAGTACTAATAGACCTACATTGGCTCCCAATCACTGCACGCATTCAATATAAAATCCTAGTCACCGCATTCAAGCTCATTCATAATATAGCACCATCTCACCTCAACACCCTTATCACCTCACAGCCAAATAACAGAAGCAGAAGATCTCCAAACCTCAATACCCTCCTGGTCCCGGGTACCCTGAGATCCGTCAATGCTAATACCAGCAACCGAGCATTCTCATTTATAGCGCCTCTGCTATGGAACCAACTACCATCCGAGCTGAGAGCAAACACTGACTTGTTGGACTTCAGAAAAAAATTTAAGATGCATCTTTTCCAGACGCACTTCAATACTACCTAATCACCATGTTCCCACACTAGGGTCTCACCAGGCACAAAGAAAGAACACCGTGCTCTAACCACCAATAGACCCATCAACATGTAAATATGTATATACAAGTGAAGTCACTAGCCTGCAATCAAGTGTAAACCTGTAATTCTGAGTGATGTGACCTGTACTTTTCCACTAAATCGATATGTATGTTTTTAATCCCTGGCCTGTACAGCCACATTGTTATGTATAGCAAACCACTGCTGATCGCTGGAAGTAGCGGGATACAAGTGGACACTAAATAAATATGTTAAAAAGCAACGGGCCCAGCACAGAACCCTGGGGTACTCCACTATTTACTTTTCTTCATTGAGAAAGTTGGCCATTTAGCTCTACTCTCTACTCTCTATCTTTTAATCAGTTCCTGATCCACAATACTACTGTGTCTCCTATCCCATGACTTTTTAATTTATTTATTTTAATCATCTGCAGATTTTATATACTGCCTTATCAAAGAGTGGTTTCTATAGAGCATAATAGTGCTTTACATGGAACAAGATATATTTATATCATGGCACTTACAGAAACATATGTGAAAATTAAATCAGGGTAAGTTAAACAGGGGGAAGAATTAACTTAAATTAATCATACAAGGTTAATTTCACCAAAAGTCTCTCATGAAGGACCTTGTCAAAGGCTTTTTTCAAAATCCAGATATACTATATCAACCAGCTCACGTTTATTCACACCTTCAAAAAAAAAAATGGAGCCCAATTCCATAACATGCACGTCCAGCCCATGGACATCTCTAAATCAAAAACAGGCTCCCTTAGAGCCCATTTCCACATCCGCAGGTCCGGATGTGCCCGCAGGGCCAGAATCAGGGAGTAAGATATGCTTGGCGGGCACATACAAGCACTATCCAGCTGGCCCCTCGTCTTGAATGCAAGTAAATTTGGACGTCCCCATGCCCACTGTATTCTGAAATTTTATACATGTCTGATGCTGCCTGTCTCCGAGCAGCCACGCCTCTGCTGGTAAAGCATACATCCGAGGCTGATGCAGACAGCGTTGTATTCATGCAAACAAGACATGCATAGTTGAAAGAGCTATGTTCCTGCAAAGGAGACTATGCACAGTTGTCTGTGTCATGTCCAGAACAGTACAGGGTTATCTAAATGCAGCAAGGCTATTGTAACTGCAAGTGGAACGTGAGAGGTTTGTCCTTACAGCAAAAAATACATGGCATTTTGGCAGAACGCCTTAGATATTCTTGCGGTGGATATCGCTGCAAACAGTTTTTGCAATGCCAGGTATGGGTTTGGAAAGACCAAAATGGCTCCCTATAGCTACATGCCAATATATATCCCAGCCATCAACAGGGACCCATCAGGACAAGAACATGCAACAGTGAATAAATGAGCAATACAGGCCCATATGCACCATCATCATTCCTTCCCCAATTCTGAGGGTCCCCCGCTGTTGACTGGGACATGCCCTGCTATGTTGCTGCAGAGCAGCTCATCAGAATATACTGCCCATTCACACTGGCAGCTATCAATGCTGCAGTCAGTCTTACAGGCCAGGTAATGTCCAGGCATACATGTCCCTCCAGATTAACAGATCAGCACACAAGGGCCTCGCCTGCAGCCCTCATACATCTAATACACACATATACATACACTCTTGCTTGCAATCACAGATAACATACCTCTGTCACGACCATGCCCTGCGCCTATACACAGCTGCTGCTACTGCAGAATTGCATGGCATCTCAGCACTATACCTCTGATCTGCATTTCTCGGCCAAATGCATACCATCCAAACAGCTATGTTCCCATTCTTCCAAAGACTATTGGGGAGGCTTTGCATAGCCTCCTTGGCAAATACAACATGTGCCAGAATAATGACTATTGCAGTGCTTTATATTTCTGTCGTGGTGGTTTTTTACTGTTTCGTTACCTTTCAAACATCGCTTACCTGCGCATTCTATTCATTAGCACTGCATCTGGTGCTCTCCCAGACAGCAGACACACCAGATCAATACAGGCTTGGCATGGCCAGTCATCTCTATGGGACACATTGAGGTTAGGAGCAGGACGTTTTCTAAGTCCAGCCCTTATTCAGCAAGAATAATGCGGACTTATGGGTACAATGTAATTGACGTACATGGGTCTTTCCAGAATACGCTATGTATGTCTCATGCCTGACCACGCTCCTGTTCCGCCCCCTCCCACCCATGTTCAGGGATCCCCATTTTAGTGCCATGTATGTACAGGGGTTGCCTTGTTTCAGCATATGGTTCTAGATGTTTTCAAATGATAACCATCTATCCCATACATAAACAGGCCTTATTCGTGTTTCAGAATGACCTCCATAAAAGATTAGTAAGACAAGACGTTCCTTGGCTAAATTCATGTTGGCTTTCTCCCAAAAAAACATAGCTATATACATGTTAAGTAATTGTATTCTTTATAATGGTTTCTACCATTTTGCCCAGTACGGACATCAAGCTCACCAGTCTGTAGTTTCCCAGATCACCCCTAGAACCCTTTTGAAAAATTGAAGTTACATTGGCCACTCTCCAATCCTCAGGTACTACAGATGATTTTAATGATAGCTCATAGATTACTAATAGGTCTGTAATCTCATTTTTCAGTTCTTTCAATACCCTTGGATGTATACATCCAGTCCAGGTGATTTGCTACTCTTCAGTTTATCAAACAGTTGTAACTACATCCTCCTGGTTTATCAATATTTCTTTCAATTCTTCCATTACATCACCTTTATATACCATTTCAGGCACAGGTAACTTCTCTACATCTTCTTCAGTAAAGACCAAAGCAAAGAATTCATTCAGTCTCTCCACTACGGCCTTGTCCTCCCTTAGCGTCCCTTTTACCCCTCTATTATCCAAAGGTCCAACTGACTCTTTCACTGTTTTTTTGCTACAAATGTACTTGAAAATGTTTTTTATTATGCATTTTTGCTTCTACAGCAAGCTACTTTTCAATTTCTCCCTTTGCCTGCCTTATCAATGCCTTGCTTTTAAATTTGCTTACATTTCCAGTGTTTATCATTAGGCTCCTTTTTCCATTTCCTGAAGAATGCTTTTTTGGCAACAGTTTCTCTGACCTTGTCTTTAAGCCATGCTGGCAGTTTTTTGGCCTTCCTTCCACTTTTCTTAAAGCAGATAATACATCTGATCTGGGCTTCCAAAATAATACTTTTAAACAACGCCCATGCTTGATGTAAATCTTTAAGCTTTGCAGCTGCTCCTTTTAGTTTTTCTTAGCTATTTTCCTCATTTTATCATAGTCTCCCTTTTGAAAGTTAAAAGGTAGTACTGTGGATTTCCTTGCCCTTTTTCTTCCATTTATTAAATCAAATGCCATCATGCTATGATCACTATTGCCAAGTGGCCCCAACACCCTTATCTCTTGCACCAGATCTTGTATTCCACTAAGGACTAGGTCCAAAATAGCTTCCCCTCTTGTCGGTTCATAACCAGCTGTTCCAAGAAGCAGTCAGTTATTTCATCTAGAAACTATGAGCCCAATTTTTGAAGGCCTTTACACGGCTAACTTCCCTAGTTACCCATGTAAAGGCCTTATTCGGGATTATCGAAGGGCACCTACATGGGTAGTGCCCTTCAAAAATCACAGATATGTCCCTAATGCGCCCAGATGCTATGCAGATAGCATCAGGGCATGTTGGGGGCATTCCTGGGTTGAGTAGAGACGGATGGGAAAACCTCGCCTATCCTTAAAGGGACTGGGGCTAACCATGTAGCATTGAAAATCGGTGCTACATGGGTAGCTCCTGCTACTACACCCAGATTTTCATTTCCGGGGCTGCATATGACCTTGGGCCAGAAAATCCAGGCTAAGCAGGAGGTGGGCGGGCTATGTGCCGATGCAGCACATAGCTCTGCCCAAGTGAAATTCGGGCACCACCTCTCTAGCATGTCCTGCTGTGACATTGACCCAGTCGATACCAGGATAATTGAAATCACCCATTATTACTGTGCTGTAACTTTTGTTAGCTTCCCTAATTTCCTTTAGCATTTCATCATCCATTTGTTCATTCTGACCAGGCAGTCGATAGTACACCCCTATTGCCGTCGCCTTCTATTTTTTACATGGAACTTCTATCCATAGAGATTCTACAGTACATTTTGTTTCCTGCAAAACTTTAATCCTATATGACTCAAAGCCCTCTCTAACAAAGCGCAACCCCTCCACCAATTTGATCTACTCTATCATCATGATATAGTTTGTACCCAGGTAGCAGTGTCTCATTGGTTGTCCTCCTTCCACCAAGTCTCCGAGATGCCACTCATAGCTAATCTCTCATTTAGTGCTATACATTCCAGCTCTCTCATCTTATTTTTTAGACATTTGCGTACAGGCATTTTAGAGGTTGCATTTTATTCATATTAATCTGGTTATCAGTTGATAGGGATAATCTGGAATCTTTTGACTCTGAAGGACATCTGGGTTACTTTTATCTTTGTTGGAACCTCTCTGTCAGGATGCCCTAACTTCCCTGTTTTGCTAGTATCCTTCAAGGATACATCCTTCTGAATCATGTGCTTCTGGGCAACTGTCAGCTTTCCCCTACCATCTAGTTTTAAATGGAAAACGTTACCATCTCCTATCTTATTGAAGTCTATAGCTCCCACATTCTCTTTGAGGCCAATGCACAACAGGAAGATACCCAGTTAACTTTAACTTGGTATTCAGCCAAACTTCTCCACTCCAGTTATATCAGGCCACTGAATATACTAACCTAGGTTAGCTGGATGAAGCTATCCATTTATGTTTAGGACAGCAAATATTTGTGACCAGACTTTTAATCATGTAATTTTAACTTTATATTGCTATTCAATTAAAATCTAATTGTGACCCTTGCACAACGCCATTCAATCCACACTTACCTAGATAAATTTTAAATTTTGTCTGGACAATAGGTTGTCCAGACTAAGGGGTTCTTTTACTAAAAAGGGCAGTAAGGTGTTACACCTAATGTGCCAATAGCGCTGAAACTGTGGCGCATTAGGTACACTACTGCATTAACTCTCAAGAGCATAGAAAGCATTTCCCTGGCAGATAACGCAAAGCACTTACCCCTAATGCAGGCTGCAGTAGCGAGGGCGCACTTAACTCCACCTATTGAGGTGTCATTAGGTGAGCCCGCACTAATGCGGTTAGCGCACGGTATGAACCCAGTGCTAATTATGCCGAGTTCACCGCGCCCACTCTCTGCTCCTAATCCACCCACTCTTGACCCTAGCGCAGGATGCACAATTAGCGCAGGAATCCTCCCACATTAACTGTCATGGCTCTTTTTGGTGGCTCACCTTTGACTTGCCTAAGACTGCACTGTTAATATTCATTCAGTGATGAGAGAGAATCCAGCAGTTCATCCGCAGTATAGGTTTTATATCATGCTGTGCTCACTGAAGCTTTCACTTTTGCAGTCAACATGAGGGAATTTTATGTCAAAGCTGCATTTTTTCAAAACAGATTGCCTAATATACACACATGCTCCCTCTTTGGTTTGCATGTCATGTCTGTTTCTTATCTGCAGGTCAAAACAAGTTGTGCGTGTTGCGCTTATTCCTGGAGGATCAACACAGTTCATGGAAAACCGGTTGTATTTTATATTTTGCTTAAGACATCAAAAAAAAAAATCACTAGAACTGGCAGCATGGGGAATAGTTCAGCAATGATTCCTGAACTATTGACAGTGACAATCTTTGAAGGTACAGGAAGCATATTATTTGTCACAGGTCTGCTTATCAAGCTGACTATGCAAAACTGGATTAGTAAACTGAATATGTCTGCACGTAACACAAAGAACAAAACATAAGTCTTACCAAGGTGCTATTTTTTTCTAGGAGCTGTTTTAATGTCCCGACATAGAGCAATAAATTCATATTAGAAGCACTCACCATTAAGAATCATCTGCTGTCAGTGATTTGGGAGTCACCTTTATGTAGAGTTGATAGAGAAATGTGTCCATAATGGAAAAAGTCTGATATAAAGCTATTTTTGAGAATCAGATTTCATCTACAATATTTAGAGACAAGAAGATCTATATTCAGTGAAAAGTCTGGAGAATAATTGCAAATATCTAATCTAGATGTTTCAAATTATTTCTATTTCTAGCTATATATTTAGAACCGTTGAATATATTGGTATAAAACTATGCATATATATATATATATATATATATATATATCGAAAGCTGAATATCGAGGCTTATATGCACATTAGGGAGGGGGGATCATTTTGAAAGCCCTATTCGTGCCTTGGGCATCCAAAAATGGGCACACAGACATCTCCAGAGCTATTTTAGAAACCGACTCTGGGGATGTCCCCAGCACGAGGACATGCAAGTTGGAACAGGGCGTGGTGGTGGTGTGACTGGGGCATTTCCAGGAACCTGGATATCCCTGCCTGATCTCAGAACCATCATGGACGTCCAGCATTGCATCTAAGTTTAGACCTGCTCTAGTCATGAACAGGCATCTGAAATGTGCTTGTTTTGACTGTGAAACATCAGAAGGGGAAGTGAAGATAGCACTCCACCATCCCCAGTACTCAGCACAATGTATTTGATAGCAGTAATGGGATCTGAACTCAGACTTCCCTGTTCCTAGCCATTAGTCTATGCTGGATGTCCAGGTTCTGAAATACGGTTCTGGAGAGGTCTATGTAAACGTCCCTGCAAACATCCATATTGGGAACATCCATGCTTGTGAAATCGTGTCTGCACTTGGATGTGCCTACTTTTTTTCAGTTGTTCTGGCTTAGATATCCCAGATTGCATGAATATCCCTTCTAAAATTCCCCTCCATACATTTGGTTCAAATGGCCCAAGTTATACGTGGTTTTCCCATGTCAGAGTCAAATGTAGAATCTATACATAGAGGGGATGAATAGCAGTGGCTGTATGTTAAGGGGGTAATTCTGATCCTCTTTTAGTGGGTCTGGACATCCGGTCCAGTCCAGCTAGAAGCCTGGATCGCACTGGCTGGAACACAGCTCCCCACACATATAGCTGACTTGTGCGGGGAGCTCTGTTCGTGGGTAGGAGGTGGTAGGCTGGGGGAGGAGCGAGGGCAGGCAGTGGGTGGCAACTGACTCCGAACATATAGGGTCAATTCAGAGGTCAGTTCTGTATGTCCGGGGTCTGCAATGTAGACAGGGGACTTATTCTACCTCAGAGGTGGAATAAGTCCACCTGGATGGTGAGGGATGGCGGCGCAGGACCCACAGGACAAGATGAGGGGGCTCAGGGGGTTCCTAGCCTTGAAAGGCCCAATCAAGGGTCAGGCTTTGGGGAATGTGGGGTTTACCGCCACTGCCAGGAATTACAGCTTGTTAATGGAGTGCTCCATTCACAAGGCAGGCAGTCCGGCCTGTCAGAATCGGGGCCGGCCTGCATGTCCAGACCAGTAGACCCAATTCTGATCTCGCGGGCACATCTAGCCCCCATGGGATCAGAATTGGATCTACCGCTGTACGAGCAGATTCTGACAGGCTGCACAGGCAGGGGACGGGCAGTACAGAATTACCCCCATAATCTTTATATATTTACTGCCCTGCCGCTGGAACACCCTCATCCTGCCCTTTTGCTCTACACATAGAACTATATAGCGGCTTTATTTATACAGCAGTATATGCATAAGGGCCTCCAGATATATGTTTTTTGAATATGGACTTTTCAGTGTTCCACGTTAGCTCTTTAAACATCATACATGCACATGAATTGCAATCAATGGCATAGTTCAGATTAAGACCCATGAAGCAACAATAATTTGGGAAAAGACCCTCACTGCAGGGAGTTCACTTCAGTAGATCCAGGAGCAGCTGTGAGTGCCCCCCTGCTACAAGGGATGCTTGGGCAGAATTTATACCCCTGATTGTAACAAATATGCTGATGGTATTCTCTTCATTTTGTGCTGCTCTTTGGCATATTGTGCCATTAAGGCAAAAACATAAATACTGTATTAGGAGGTTAGACTGCAGTATCTTTTTTTGATAAAGCTATTTGTCTCACACATACTCCAAACCTTCATAATATTTATGAAGTGCATTTTATGATCAGATCAAAAGCAGACCTGGTTAACTGTCTTTTCTGGCCTGTTGAAACTTTTAAAATGCATGTGCAAGAAATCTCTGGGGTGCACTTTCATCATGTACCATTTCAATTGGAACAGAATCACAATGTGCTCTGGTTACTATTTTCCACTTACAAAAAGTAGCTTTAATGCATTGTGATGAATTAGAAGAGAACATGGAATCAAATAGAATGTAGGAGTACCAAAACATCAACAACTGCACTTCTACCAAGCGCACTTAAATACACCAGACATGTCAAAGTAAAATACATAGCAGCACAGTAAATGACAAATTGATCCAGCTAGTCTATCCCACTGCAATTTTTCAACTTCTTAGTATATAAGCATATTAATTTCTAGGGATCTGCAGGCCGAAAGATTTCATTTTGCTTTGTTTTTTCAATCCTTGTATCATTTTTTCTAAAAGTGCACCATATTGCATAATAATACACAATAGGGTGTAATAGTGCACACTAGTGAACAATAGGGAGTACTATTGCCTCTTTCATTTTAAAACAAAAAGCACATCCTTAATAATGTCCCATACTCAACCCATATCACCACCCCATGTCTGAAGCCAAACTTCCAATTTCTTTTATATCACTGCCCTCCATATCAATGCCAATAGTGTCTAGAATCTGTTAAAGTATTGCTCTTTACCACCTTCACTTCACTAGTAGGTGCATTTACCTTTATGGTTCTTACAAGATCAACACCAATGGGTGCTTTTACTAAAGTGCACTGTGCAGTTAATGCATGTTTTAGCATGTGGTAACGGTGAATATGGAGGTCATGAATTGTGTAAAAAGTTTTATTTCTGTTCTATGTAAAAAGTTTACTTCTGTTCCATGTAACATGTTTTTGGTTTCTTGTAAACTGCCCCTGATCTCTGGATGGGGCAGTATAGAAATGTAACAAATAAATAAAATAAATGGCAACCATTACTGTGCAGGCATGACAGTTACCTAGTGCATTATTTGCCCATAATGCTTGGGGGATAGGCTAGTTAGGGGTGGAAAGTGGGTATGGAGAGCACATTAGCGAAGAGATGCATACCATGCCCATTATTAATGTGCAAATTAGTGTAAGTTGCACTCAACAATACTTGGGGCAATGTCTCCAAATGGGTTAGTTTTGCACATACCATGATAGTCATGAACCTCAATCCTAAGCCAGGTTATGTGACGTTAGGTGCACCTGCATTAATTGTGAATGCTGTTGCCCCAACACTCAGCTTATGACCGTTTACTCTCAATACCCAGTAACGTGCAGAGCCTTGATGCTGCTTTAGTAAAAGAGCCCCTAAAACCAACACTTAGGTCCTCTCCTAAGTCTTATCAAATTTTCAAATAACCTACATAGCTACTAAAACAAGCAAATAAATAAGAAATAAAACAAATGAGAATATAAGGTGAAACCATTTTATTGGACTAAAAATACATTTAATAAATGGAAGAAGGACAGCAAGGAAATCCACAATACTACCTTTTAACTTTCAAAAGAGAGACTATAATAAAATGAGTCAAATAGTTAAGACAAAACTGCAAAGATTAAAGAATTACATCAAGCATGGGCATTGTTTAAAAATACTATCTTTCAGGAAATGAAAAAAGGAGCCAAATGACGAAAACAGGAAACGTCATAAGCCCTGGCAAGTTAGACACATGGCATTGATAAGGCTGGCAAAGACAGAATTTGAGAAAACGCATTTAAAAAAATCCACATTTCATGTACATTCATAGCAAAACCCTGTGAGTCAGTTGGACCATTAGATGATAGAGGGGTAAAAGGGGTGCTAAGGAAGGACAAGGTCCTAGTGGAGAGACTGAATGAATTCTTTGCTTCAGTCTTTACTGAAGAATATCTAGGGAAGTTACCTATGCCTGAAATGGTATTTAAAGGTGGAGTGGTGGAGTGGAGGAGTGGTTGGGGCAAGGTACTTCAGGCCAGAAGGTCGGGGGTTCAAATCCCACTAGAGGACAGCAACCTTGAGCCGGAAGGACTGGGGTTTCTAGTCCCACAGGTGCTCCTTGTGGTCTTGGGCAAGCCACTTAACCCTCCATAGCCCATGTTCCCTGTAAAATAGTTATCTCCAAGTTATAATTCCCTGTTCAATGTAATTTCAATTTGTTCAATGTAAACCACACTGATGCAGAATAGCACGGTATATAAGAGAATGTAAATAAATAAATTATATCAGAAGAATTGAAAGCAATAGCAATAAACCAGGAAGATGCATTACAAGTATTTCATAAACTGAAGAGTAGTAAATCACCTGGACCGGATGGTATACATCCAAGGTTGTTGAAAGACCTGAAAGATGAGATCACAGACCTACTATTAGTAATTTGTGAACTATCAATAAAATAATCTATAGTGACTGGAGAATGGCCACTATAACGCCAATTTTTAAAAAAGGTTCCAGGAGGGGATCAGGGAAAACTACAGACTGGTGAGCCCAACATCGGTACCAAGCAAAATGGTAGAAACCACTATAAAAGAATAAAACATGTAGATAGCCATGGTTTAATGGGAGAAAGCCAACATGGATTTAACCAAGGAAAGTCTTGTCTTACTAATCGGTTATATTTTTTTGAAGCTGTGAATAAACAGGTAGACAAAATTGATTTTAAGAAAGCCTTTGACAAGGTACCTCATGAGAAACTCTTGGCCAAATTAAAAAGTCATGGAATTGGAGTGAGTATAGTATTCTGGATCAGGAACTGGTTAAAAGATAGAAAGGAGAGAGTAGGGCTAAATGGCCAATTTTCTCAATGGAGAAAAGTGAATAGTGAAGTACCCCAAGGGATCTGTGCTGGGCCTACTGCTTTTTAACATATTCATAAATGACCTGGAAATGGGAATAATGAGTGAGGATCAAATTTGCAGATGGCACAAAATTATTCAAAGTTCTTAATAAACAAGAGGATTGTGAAAAATTGCAAGAGGATCTTGATAAATTGGAAGACTGGGCATGCAAATGGCAGATGAAATTTAATGTGGCAAGTGCAAAGTTATGCACCAAGGAAAGAACATCCCAAACTATGATTACACGATGCAAGGTTCCAAATTAGGAACCACCACCCAGGAAAAAGATTTAGACATCATCATGGATAACATGTTAAACGCTTCGCCGAGTGTGCAGCAGCAGCCAAGAGAGCAAATAGAATGTAATGAATCATAAGGAAAAGAATGGAGAATACAACCAAGGGTATTATAATGCCTCTGTATCATTCCATGGTGTGACTGCACCTTAAATATTGTGTGCAGTACTGCTCACCATATCTTAAATATAGAAAAGGTACAGAGAAGAGCCACCAAAATGGAAAAAGGAATGGAAGGATGCCTCTATGAGGAAAGGCTTGAAAGGTTCAGTCTTTTCAACTTGAAAGGGAGACTGCTGAGGGGAGATATCATAAGATTCTATAAATGAATGAATGGAATGGGTAAACGTAGATCGGTTATTTATGCCATCTAAAAGTAGAAAGACTAGGGGACACGCCATGAAGCTACAATGTAACCCATTTAAGACTAATAAGAGAAAATATTTTTTCACTCAACACCATAATCAAATTCTGGAATTTGTTACCGGAGGATATAGGAAAAGCTGTTAATGTAGCTGGATTTAAAAAAAGGTTTGGACAAGTTCCTGGAGGAAAGGGCCATAGACCATTATTAAAGAGGACTCAGGAAAACCACTGCTTGCTCTGAAACAAGCATTGTGGAACCTGTGTTCCTTTTAGGAACCTGCCAGGTACTTGTGACCTGGATTGACCACTGTTGTAAACAGGATACTGTGCTTGATGGATCTTGGTCTGACCCAATGTGGCATTTCTAATGTTCTAATGACTACTTTTGGAAGGTTAAAATCTTCTCTCTCAGGTCAGAACACTAAGGTTTAACCTTCAAAAGCTAGTCAAAAATGTATTAAATTAGTCCAATAAGAAGATAATCACTTTATATTCTTTTTTGTTTTATTTTGTTTATTAACTATTAAAACGAACTAACATGGCAATCTTGCTGCTCTCTGCAAAACTAGCAAAAGCATTGTCCAAGACATCTGGTCTCCCATGTTCAATAAATTTTGGGCTTTCATCATGTTCATTTCATGTAAATCTTGCTAAGTTTCAATTTTTTTAATTTATAATTGGCTCACACCATCATTTTTTAGTTTTTGTATTTGCATCAATTATCTTTTTTTAATTTTTTTGCCATTTGATTGGAATTTTGCCAGCATAATAAAACAATGGAACGGTGTTGACTAGTGCCAATAAAGTGGTTAACCAAATCCACTTAATTTTAATTTCAGATATTCGATGCAAAGGCCATATCCGGCTATCATAACTGAATATCCAAGTTGGCCAAATACTACTACTACTGCTGAACATTTGTATAGTGCTACAAGACATACGCAGCACTGTACAGACACATGTAAAAGACGGTCCCTGCTCATCAGAGCTTACAATCTAGTCAAGACAGACAACACAGTAGCTATAGACATAGGATACATCTAGGGGGAATGGTAAGGAAATACAAACAAGATCAGGTGAGTCAAGATCCAGAAAGCGGCAGCAAAGAGGTGAATTTTCAGCCTGGATTTGAAAAGAGTCAGAGAAGGTGTCCAAACATACAGACTCAGGTAGTTTGTTCCAGGCATAAGGAGCAGCAAGGTGAAAGGAGTGAAGTCTGAAGTTAGCAATAGAAGAAATACAAGCAATTTGCCAGAAGAGCGGAGTTCCGAAGGAGGGTATAGGGAGAGATAAGAGAGAAAAGGTAGCGAGGAGCTGCAGAGTGAATGCACTTATAAGTCAACAGGAGAAGTTTGAACTGGATGCGGAAACAGATAGGGAACCAATGAAAGGACTTGAGAAGAGGGGTAAAATGATCACGACAAGGCTGGCGGAAGATTAGCCTTGCGGCAGAGTGTTGAAGAGATTGAAGTAGGGAGAGCGATGATTCAGAAGGAGACCAGCAAAGAGTAAGTTACAATAGTCTAGACAGGAGGTGACTAAGGAGTGGATAAGTGTCTTAACAGTGTGTTCTGAAAGGAATGGTCAAATTTTGTTGATGTTGTAGAGAAAGAAAACAGCAGGTTTTAGCTATCAGTTGGATGTGTGTAGAGAAGGAAAGAGAAAAGACGACCCCCAAGGTTGTGAGCTGAGGAGACAGGGAGGAGTAGAGAGTTATCCACAGAGGCTGAGAAAGAAGGAAGGGCAGAGGAGGGTTTTAGTGGGAAAAATAAGAAGCTCAGTTTTCACCATGTTCAATTTCTAGCAGCGGTGAGACATTCAAGTAGCCATGACAGTAGAGATGTGATGCCTATTTTGCCATACTGATGTACATAGTTAACCCCTTGTTTTCCAAGTTCAACTACCTTGTTACACCTGGTTATCCAAGTTCTATTTACCTTGTTCAATGTAAACACAAATCATATTCTGAGATGTGTAAGTTGTTAAATGGAAACCGCACTGATGCTGAATAGCGCGGTATAAAAGAGACTGTAAATGAATAATAAATAAATAAATGTCAGACAGACAGGCAGAGATCCTGGCCTGGATTGCCGGAAGATTACAGGTGTAGAGGTAGATCTGGGAGTCATCAGTGTAAAGATTGTACTGAAAGCCATGAGAAGAGATAAGTACAGATAGGTCTCTTCGGAACAAATCCCTTCTTCTTCAAGATCTTGTTCTTTGATCCTCTCCTGGAGTCACCCTTCTCACGGAGACTTGGCTCCGTGATGGCGAGGATGCTCTCCTCGCACGCTGTCTCCCCCCTGGCTACTCTGCAGCCTCCGTCCCTCGCCTGGGGCGATCCGATGGCGGCGTAGCTGCCATCCTTCATCCTTCCCTACCTTACACTTCAATCTCTTCCACGTCTTTGCACTATGCTGAAGCACTCCTCCTTCGTCTTCATACTTCTCCCTCTATCCATCTTCTTCTCATCTACTCCCCCCCTGCTCTTCGCCTTCCACTATGGGACGCTCTTCTGTTGACAATCACTGATGTTTCTTTAGCTTTTCCTCACTTAATCATAGCAGGTGACTTTAATCTTCACATGGATTCCCCCTCTTCATCGAGAGAGCTTTCTTTTCTCGCATTCCTCCAGGATCTCTCTCTAATTCAGCATGTCACTATTCCCACCCATCAAGCTGGCCACACTCTCGACTTGTTTCTGTCTTCTACTTCTTCCTCCTTAACCTTATCAGCTCTAACTGCCACTTCTCTTCCATGGACTGACCATCTCTATCTCACCCTGTCCTGCTCCTTCTTAGGGGTCTCATCCTCTTCGGTTCTAGTCTCTCCTACTTCATCATCCCCACTGCGTCTTTCCCGAGCTCTTACCCCTCTCACATTACAAAGATTTCCTCCTGCTTCTGAGCTTCTGCCCAATGACTTCTCACTCCTTTCACCTAATTCTCAAGCTGCTCTTTGGTCTTCTTCCCTCTCCGCCGCACTCGACCTTTTAGCCCCTCCACGTCCCTGTCATTCCCATCGGAGTCCCTCTCATCCCTGGTTCCATGGCAGTCTGCGGCTCTTACGTAGACACCTTCGAAGGGCCGAGCGACTTTGGCGCAAGGATCCTTCCCCCGCCAATCTATCTATTTTTAAAACACACCACTCTTTCTACCGCACTCAACTTCACGCTGCCAAACATGAGTTCTTTTCTAATGCCATCTCGCAGGCTCCCAACCAAACCCATCATCTGTATTCCACCCTCCGCTCCCTTATTTCTCTACACACTCCCCCATCAACTTCCACTACCCAGTCTTCTCCTTCACCCACCCAATTGGCCTCTTTTTTTATCTCCAAGGTTGTTTCCTTAAGGGACTCTTTGCCCTCATGTCCTGCTCCTATCACTTCCCCCCCCCCTCTTCCCTCGCCTCCGCCTGTCTCTCAGCTCTCTCATTTCTGGGCCACCTTCTCGCCCATTACTGCACCCGAGCTCCATCATCTTGATCCTATTCCTTCCTCTTGGCTCCTCACTCCCTCCCTGGGTGTCCTTCCTTATATCCTCACCATGTTTAATTCTAGTCTTTCCACTGGGATCTTCCCTAATTCCTGAAAGCACGCATTGGTTCGTCCCCTCTTGAAGAATCCCTCCCTTGACCCTTCCCTCCCATCTAACTATCGTCCTGTCTCTAATCTCCCCTTTCTATCTAAGCTCCTGGAGAAGTTTGTTTTTGCACAACTTTCCCACCATCTTGATTCTGTTAACTTTCTTCACCCCCGTCAATCAGGTTTCCGCTCTGGGCACAGTGTCGACACCGTTCTCCTGGCCTTCACTAATGCACTACATGTAGCTCATGATCGAGGTGACATTTCGGTGGCGGTTGCTTTGGACCTTTCAGCGGCTTTTGATTTAGTTGATCATTCTCTTCTGCTTCACCGGCTCCGGGAAGCTGGCCTTTGTAGCGCTGTTCATCACTGGTTTCACTCCTTTCTCTCTTCCCGCTCCTGCACAGTCCTTCCTTCCTCGTCTACTTTCTCTCCCTCTGATCCACAGCCCCTTCCTTGTGGGGTTACTCAGGGTTCCATTCTTGCCCCCCTTCTTTTCAATCTTTTTCTTGCGTCTCTTGCCCTCCTCATCCAACAGTCAGGTCTTTCAGCTTTTTTCTACGCCGATGATATTCTCTTACTCCATCACACCTCCCCTTCCTGCCCTGACCTCACTCCTTTGAATTCTTGTCTTTCCTCTGTTGCAAGCTGGCTTACTACTAACTGTCTCCATCTTAATCTCACCAAGACTCTTGCTATTTGGTTTACTTATGGTGATCCCCCCCCACTTTGGCCCCCTCTTTCTCCAACTCCCCAGTCCCGTTGGTTTCTACATTTCGGTATCTAGGTGTTAACTTTGATTCAGATCTTTCCTTTCGTTCCCATATCTCCCACATTACTAAAACTTCTTTTTTTTTTCTTCGGCAAATTCGCTCAATTCGTCCTTTTCTTTCTCCCTCTACTCTGTCTACACTGGTGTTATCCTTAGTTATGTCACGGGTTGACTTTTCTAATGCACTGTTTCTCGGTCTTCCTAAGAACCAGGTGGTTAGGCTTCAAAGGATACAGAACACTGCTGCACGTCTTGTCACATACTCTGCTCTTCGAGATCACGTCACCCCCTTACTTTTCAATCTTCACTGGTTGCCAGTTTCTTTTTGTTCTCAGTTTAAGTTACTGACTCTGCTTCACAAGGTTTATCACACCAGTACTCCATCCTATTTGTCTGACCTTCTATCTTTCCATTCCCCTCGGTACACACCCCGCTCTTTCCACCTCAACCGTCTTGCCCTTCCCTCCCCCTCCTGCGCCCACCTCCAGCTCACACGTCTTTCTGCATTCTACTTCGCTGGCCCTGCACATTGGAATTCTCTCCCCTCTTCCCTTCGTCTGGAATCACAATTTACCGTCTTTAAACAAAATCTCAAAACCCACCTGTTCTCTATAGCTTTCAATGTCCCCTCCCCATTTGTATGAGTCTGCTTCTACTGTATTTATCTGCCTTTTGTATCTTGTCCTGTGTTCCCTGCACTCAATCCTCTGTCCTTTATAAATTTGTATATTTCTTTTCCTTTCTGGCTTTGGCCAAAGTTTTTATGTATTATGTTTTATGCATTGTGTAATTTATGTATTTTATGAATTTTTATGTATTTTATTATTGTACACCGCCTTGATTGTTTTAGAAAGGTGGTTTTTATCAAATAATTAAACCTTAAACCTTACACCAAGGGACTGGGTATAGAGAGAGAAAAGGAGTGGACCCAAGACAGATCCTTGGGGTACACCAACTAAGAGCAGGATAGCAGTAGAGGAGGATCCACCAGAACAAACACTGAAAGAATGATGGAAGAGATAAGTAGAGAACCAGGATAGCACAGAGCCCTTAAAACCAAGCAAGGACGAGGTATTGAGGAGAAGGTTGAGGTCAACAGGGTCAAAAGTAGCAGAAAAGTCAAGAAGGATGAGGATTGAGTAAAGGCCTTTGGATTTTGCCAGGAATAGGTCACTGGAGACTTTGGCAAGAGCCGTTTTGGAAGAATGTAAAGGACAAAAGCCAGTTTGTAGAGGATCCAGAAGGGCTCGAGAGGAGAGAAAGTTGAGGCAATGACAGTGAACTGCACGTTCAAATAGTTCAGAAATGAAGTGAGGAGGGAGATGGGTCAATAGTGAGAAGGACAGGTAGGGTCTAGTGAGGGTTTCTTGAGGAGAGGAGTGATGACAGCATGCTTGAAGGCTGCAGGAAAAGTTGCAGTGGAGAGCGATAGGTTAAGAATATGAAAGATGGAAGGACTGCAATGGGGGAGATGGAGCTAAGGAGACAGGTGGGAATAGGATCAGAGGAGTAGGTAGTGAGTTTGGATGAGGAAAGAAGGCAAGTGGTTTCCTCCTCAGAGATCATAGAAAAGAAAGGGTAGCAGAGGTAGGGGGAGAAAGTTAGGAGTGAAGAGGGAAAGGAGGAGAAGTAGCTGACCTCATGAGGAACTGTTGTGTCATCTTGTGGATTTTGTCAAGGAGGTAGTTAGCCAAGGTTTAGGCAGAAAATTAAGGGGGGGGGGAGGGTCAGAGGCAGAGGCATCTTGAGGAGAGGTTCAAGAGTTGTAAAGAGATGGTGCGGGTCAGAGGCAAGAAGAGTTAGATTGACAGGCTGACTGGAAAGAGACAAGCATGAATTTGAAGTGTAGAAAGCACAAAAGGATGCAGGATTTGAGCTAGGCACACTCAGCTGAGCGGGCACAGGAACATAGATAGCAGATAGTGGAAGACAGCCAGGGTTGAGGTACAGTACGCCTCACAGGATGTGGCATGGACAGAGCAAAGGCATCTGGAACAGAGGAGAGTGCAGCGTTATAGGAAGCTACTGCTTCATCAACAGACTCAAATGATATAGTGGAGGAAAGAGGTGATGAGAAAGTAGAGGAGAGAGACAATGGGTCAATAGCATGAAGATTTCTAAAGAGGTTGGAGGAGACAGGGTGAGGTTGAGGCGGTGAGTGATGAAAAGTGAAGCTTAGCAGATGATGGTACAATAAGGGAAGAAGTGAGGTACAGAAGTTTGAGGGCAAGCAATTAGAGAAGAATAAAAGGTCAAGGCAGTGGCCTTACTGTGAGTAGGGGCAATAGAGCAAAGCTAGAGGTTGAATAATAGGAGTTTTAAAGCATAAGGGTCAGAAAGGTTATCAACATTAATATTAAAATCCCTGAGAACGAGGGAGGGGGGAAGATGAATCCAGAAAAAAGGAAAGTCACAAGTCTAAGAGAGAAAAGTAGAGGTGGACTTGTCAGAGGGTCAATAAATAACAGATAATCAGAGTAAAAAGCCAGATGGAATGGACTTCAAAAAGGAGGGAATGGAGTGAGACTGAGACAGGAGGGGTGGAAATTGACAGGAAGGAGAGAATAGAAGCCCACCACCACCACCACCACGGCCAGTGGGATGAGGCATGTGGGAGAATTAATAACCGCCATGGCAGAGATCAGCGACTGAAGCAGAGTCCTCTGGGAGGAGCCAGGTCTCAGTTAGAGCAAGAAGACGAAGAGCATAAGAGATAAGATCATGAGTAAAGGCAAATTTATTTGAGAAGGAGTATGCGCTCTTCAAGGCACACGAGAAAGGGAGCGAGGAGAGGGATATGAATATGGCATAAGATGGCTGAATGAGAGAGAGAAAGTGGTGAAGCTCAAGGGCTGATAATAGGGTAGGAGGATAAGATGGTGGGGAAGTGAGGATGGTAAAGGGGAGATAAGGGGAAGGGGCTTGAAGGTGTTGGTAGGAGAGGAGACAATTAGGGAGCATGAGCAATAGGAATGGAAAGTGATGAGGAGCCATAAAAGAGAGATGGAGAGGAGCACAGAAGCAGAAGAAGTAAAAGGAGAGGTGGTAGAAATTGCAGGGGATAAGGTGCACCTATGAGTGATCCTGGTAATGAGCACAGAGCGGCTATAAAAGGCTATAAGCTAGGGGGTGGGTGGAGCAATGAGAAGAGAGAGAGAGAACGAACGAACTAAGAAGATCACAAAACAAAAGTACTGAAAAGTAAGTCACCCTAACAATGATAAGATATAAGATAAATAAAGAAATATATACAGGCAGACAGACCTTACAAGCAAGAGGTTGCTAAGTGCGGTTCACAGCACTTAAAGTGAAATGAGATATTCAGCGCCAAAAACTGGATATCTTCCAGGGCTGAATATCTGGTTTCAATGCACACCGGCAGAGCTAATGGTGATATTTATCCACTGTCTGGATAGCAAACTACATAAAGTTAGGCCGGCCTTTTCCTGGCCTAAGTTTATGCGGGTTGTTATCTGTTTAGTGGACTGAATATTGCCGTTAACTAGATAACCCTGTAGACTGCCTTCACCCTGCCCATGGACCACCTTGGCGCTATCGGGACAGTACTATGGCAGACAGAGGAGATATTCAATGGCACTATCCACCATCATTGGCACCTATCCAATTATCAGGTTCTGCTAACTGATGAGTTCCTTTGAATATCAGGCCCTATGTTTTTTTGCCAAAAATTCACTTAAATTTAGGAGCTTAAAAGTACTTTGGGCATATCATGCGAAGAGAGAGATCATTGGATAAAGACATAATGCTTGGCAAGGTAGAAGGTCACTGTAAGAGAAGAAGCCTGCCAATGAGATGGATCGATACAATAACAGCAGCTATGGATACCACTCTATCAACTATGAGCCGCTTGGCTGAAGACCGAACAAAGTTTAGGTCAACTATCCATAGGGTCGCCAGGAGTAGACACCGACCCGACGGCACTTAACAAAATTAATGGAGCATGTTTACTAAACCATTCACTGGTAACCTGGATATGGGCCGCATTACTAACACAGGGCTTTGCACTACATGCAGGGTGAAATGGCCATGGGAGCAACTAACTCCATCCATTGAGGCGGCATTAGTTGTACTAGTGAAACTTGCTCTGAGCACAGGCAGTGCAGGCTACAAGTGTCCGCACTTGAATATTGGCATCTAAGAGACTGATCAGTGCTGAAATAAGCATAAGACTACTTTACAAAAGCATTTTAGTTGTACAACTGCTCTATATTTTGCAGATTATAACCTCTATTAGACAAAAGTATTTATTGAATTTAGAAAATCTGATTATGAAATCTGGTCACAGGACAAAATACATAAAAAATCATTACTAAGTGACAGTCAGCAGAGCCTTTCCATTCCAACAGTGTAAGGTAACAACTTCAACTTCCATCCTCTCCAAATAAGTTCAGGCAGCTAACCCCTGGAATGCCTGCCAGGTCATCAATCCTGTTATACTCCAAGGTATCCTTAAAAGAAAAATGTACCAGCAGGGGCAGCCCAAGAGGGGTGCGGAGCCATGTGCGGAGATTAATTGTGGGGCCTCATTTGCATAAATATTTGCATAATATTAACATGCGCTTTTAATAAATGTGCCTCTTAATGAGTGTCTGGATAAAGAAAGACTAACAGATTTTTACATTACTATACTGCAGTGACAACCGCTAGGCCCATAAGGAAGTACTACAAACACTGCCCATTTAGAACCCATAGCATATATCATAACATCAGTACTAGGACTCAGAAAGCACCAAACCCTACCTATCAAAAGGCAACACTGCAGATATTAAACCAATACATCTTAGAGAATACCAATACATCTCACTGGGAGAAAGAGAACAAGTGGGACTGTCAAACAAACTACATGAACAGAATACCTCAGCTCGGTTACACAGAACATAGACCATCACCACACAAAGAACAAGGGATCACAATTTAGAAATAGGAAGATAATAATTAAAATAGGAACCCCAAAAGCCAAACATGAAATGTACAACACTGGAGAAATAAGACTATAAAGTAATTTCCTCTTGCACTAAACAAAAACGCAAAAATGTTAGCAATACACACTTCCCAGACCAGACATATTCCAGTTAATAAACTCAAAATAAAAATATTTTTCTACCTTCTGTTTGGGCATTTTATTTTTCAGTTGCAATTGCTTCAGTCACTTTCTTCTGGTTTCTTTGTGTCTTCTGCGAGCTATCCATTTGTCCTTTCTTCTCTTATATATTTTTTCCATTCTCTCTCTATATCTGCTTTAACATACTGATCATTTCCCTTTTGCTCTTTCCTCCATTTCTTTCCTTATTCCTTTATCATCCACTCAAATTTCACCCTTCCATTCTCATTCCCCACTTACTCTCTCAATACCCGGCCCATCGTAGACTTTTTTTCCCTCCCACACAAAATATCTTTTCCCCTTTCCATTCTCATTCCCCCATCCCCATCTAGTCCTACCCCAAAATCAGCTCCCTTATAGTTCTAGACCCACCCAGCATCCGCTCCCTTCTAGTCCCATTCTTCCATGCCCCCACATCAGCCCATTTCCAGTCCTATCCCCCATATGCTCTTTTCCAGTTCCATTCCAGCCCCCCATCAACCCATTTCCACTCCAAGCTCCCGCATCAGACAATTTCCAATCCTAGCCCCCTCGTCAGCCCACTTCCAGTCCTATTCCAGCTCTTCATCAGCCCATTTCCAATGCTAGCCCTCCTATCACAGCCCATTTCCAGTCCTAGCCCCCCCCCCAATCACAGCCCATTTCCAGTCCTAGCCCCCCCCCCCCCCTCACCATCACAGCCCATTTGCAGTTCAGGTTCCCCCCCCCCAATCACAGCCCATCCAGTCCTAGCACCCCTCCTCTGAACAGCCACGTGGCTGTCTAAGAGGCTTCAGAGGGAGGCGGGGAAGCCCGTGCGAGGCCCTGGCTCCCTCTGCACAGCTGCCAGCGTGAAGAGCCTTTTCCCACACACTGGTGTCTGTTTCTGTGAAGCCGCGAATGCCAGGAAAGGTTAAAGGTCAAGGTAAGCTGATGATCAACTGCCATTTGCTGTTTCTTTGGACCTGAAGCAGGGTTTCTACACTGGATGGTGGCAAACCCGAAACGTGGAGCCACGTCGTCATATGGAGTCTCGGCATTCTGGCACTGGCATTGCAACAGCTAAGTTTGGACTTCTATTTTAAATCATACTTTTCTTTATTAAAAGGGAGCAGTCACAGTGGTGCTTTGGGATAAGTCCCTAGCACTGGGCTGATAAAGCTCCGACAAAAAAAAAATCTTATGCTGTAGTGTTGGGAATCACTTTTGATTGTTCGGATTCTCTTTTTTGGGATATTTTCCCCTAAAACAGCCAACATGGTCATCAGACCATCATCCTTCAACATGCCGCAATTAGGTTGATGAGCAAGAATACCCAAGGCTCATGCTTCTAAAATGTAGAAGGCCTAAGGAGAAAATGGCTATTATTACAGCTAAATATCTGAAGCAAATGACACTTCCTACATTTGAGAGAATTCACAGCTAGTATGTTGGAAATGATATAACAATCTTTATAGGAGGGCTCAACTTTATTCCTCTGATGTCAGAGTCAAAATCTGAAACTCTTCTGATACTGCCTTTCCAAAAGAAAAGAAAATGATTGAAGTCCCTGCGCTATTTGCGAGACTTTGGATTGCCCCTGGCTGACTAACTGCGGTTGCTGCTATCTCTTGTGCCCTCAGGAGCCCTCAATCAGTGCAGATGGAAGGTAATCACTATACATTATTTCACAGCATACATGCAAATAGCTCATTGTGGCTCACTGCCTATCCTTAAGTAATTTTAAGCCATGCTAAAAATGTAAAACTGTTCTAGCAATAAAGCTTATTCTGATTAGTATATTAACTCAAGGTATAGCATGCAGTTTGCATAAAATATTTTTCTATAAACCTGCTCTAAGTAGTAAATCAATCTCTGAGGAAAACATGAAAAAAATTCAAGAATGGTCAAATGCTTGAAAACTGTGCTTTGATGTGAAAAGAAAAACAAATTAAAATTGTGTAGTTGGGACACAAAAGCATGAGTCTATATGCAAAAATTTACAATGATTTCTTCACACGATCATCTTAAAGTAGCCAGATGGTAAAATCCAGAAAGAAGTTTGGGTGCATAGGGGACAGAATGTCAGCAGGAAAGTGAAGGTTATATGATTAGTTCAGACGTCTCTAATGAGATCTCATTTGGAGTTCTGTGTGTAATTCTGGAGACTGCACCTTTGAAAGGACATTAACACTAGAAGCCCCAAAAGGAATTTTACCTAGAAACCTCAAAGCGCGTCAATTGACACATTATCACGACGACTGCTTTTAGCATGAAATGCAGATGTGAATTAATGTGAAGTTACTTATTTGTTAAATGCGTGCAGTATGTGACGTCATTACATGACGTCATCGTGTGTTTATTGTTTGTAATGTCAGAGTAAAACTGTAAACAGTGATTGAGATGCGCCACCTAGTGGGAACATGAATTTATACCTAGAAGCCCCAAAGTATATCAATTGACGCATCCAAGACAATTGAGTGCATCAATTGACATACTTTGGGGCTTCTAGGTATAAATTCATTTTCCTGCTAGGTGGTGCATCTGTCATTAATTTTCGATGCACATATTTGAACATCTTGACCTTGCTAGCAAAGTCATGGAACATGACTGACATGGTTCTAGCAGTGGCGCTGGTATACAATTTCGAAGATGCATTTGCGTCAACTGACACACTTTGGGGCTTCTAGTGTTAACCAGATGGTGTTGCAGAGAGTGACTGCTAAAATGGTGTGCATTGCTGACTGCCCTCCCTGCACCAGGCCCTGCCACTGCCCAGCTTTCTCTCTTGGTTCACTGACATCGCTCTGCTAATGCCACTCTAGCTGCTGCTGCCATTGTGATCCAGGGACAGCCCAACCAGCACGCAAGACTAGGCAATGGTCTAAGAGAGCAGCTTCTGAAAGGCAGCAACAGTCAAAGCTAAAGAGATCCTGAGAGCCACACAAATTCCAAGAGCAATCAGCACGTTCTTTTACCTACAGGGATAGTGTGCACACCCACATACAAAGCAAGGTTGAATATTTAAAAACATGGATATCCAATTATGCATTTTTTACAGGATTGTTGTGAGAGGGGTGGTGTTGCGATGATTATGATTGTTACATTTAATTATCAGAATCTCGAAGGGAAGCAGGGTTTGAGGCTGAAAGTTTGCGTAGGGTGTCCCATATCCCTTTCACGGGACCTATTATGATCAGTTGCCCTGCCACTCTCTTGTTTCTAATGGGGTCCCCAAACGTTTAAATAAATAAATATGTAAAAAAAAAAAAAAACCACCACCAAAAAACCATAGAAAGAAAAAAAGAAACAAATATTTTCCTTTTTCATTAGTATCTTGAGTGGCTCATGCTACGTTTTGCTGTGCTCTGTCTCTCACTTTTAGTGCCTTGGCCTGTTCAGGCCATTCTAGCTGATGCCTAGATCCTTTTTTTGATTGGTAAATCCTAATGTGGAACCCAGTACAATATTGTGTAGTTATAATTTGGTTTATTCTTCCCTGTGTGCATCACTTTCCACTAGTCCCTATTAAACTCATCTGCCATTAGGATGCCCAGTCTCCAGTTTTGCAAGGTCCTCCTGTAGTTTCTCACAATCTGCATGCTGCTTCAACCTAACATTTCAAGGGTTTCTGGCATAAAACGTCTGCTGTGCCCTTCTCCATCCTCTGACATCACTGCCTCTTCCTAATATAGCTTACATATGACCCAACTAATTCATCATTGTGATCCAACCAACCATAGCATCAGTTTACACCCTCTGCAATCAGTGTCTTTACATATAAATGCCAGTCTTCCAATTCTGCTTGCATATACCTTTCTTGGTACCTTGATCCTCATTCGACTATTGCTGGCATTGCTTTACCCTTTCTGCTGTGCCCTGGGGTCTTCCTCCCTCCACCATATATAGACAAAAATAATTCCTGGCTTTGCTGCAGCTCCTAATCTCCAATTACCAAACGTCCTTCAGCATAACATTTCCTAAACTAACAAATTTTGTCATGTCCTTGTGCCAGAAATTCAGAGAAACCATGTCTAAGTATAATTTACCAAGCCTTTACAGCAGGAGTCAATAGATTTGCAAGGCAAATAATCCAAGAAGAATTTTGCACAGAGCTCCAGACCAAACAAACTTTGGGCCAGCCAGGAAGCAGGAAAGAAGCGCACTGGCAATACAAGACAGTTAAGAGCAGGCTGGCTAGAACTAGTCCCCCATGGAGATGTAATAGCTGTTCCTGCAAGATGCTAACCTTCTAACCAAAGGTCACTGGTTTGAGCAGTCTTTGATGTTAAAAAACCCAAATGGCTTTTCCTATTTGCCTGAAACCTCTAGTAACCTTTCAGCTATGTTTTTTTTGTTTGGGCAGCAGCCACAGCTACCTCTTTAACAAAATTGCCCTAAAGTGAAAAATCATAAAAAAATGATGCAAAATGAAAAATGTATTAAAGCAAAAAAAAACCCCTACAAATGACACAGGAAACTAAACAAAATGAAAAGATTTTGCCTGCACACCTCTAGTGCCCTTTGCCCCACTTTTAATGCCTTGGGATCATGCCACTCTTAATGCCTTAGGGGCATGTTTACTAAACACCGTTGCTGTGCGGGTTCCCGTTAGTGTGCTGGTGCCATATAAGGAGTGGGCGGGCCAGGCAGAAAAAAGCAAAAAACCGGACCGTACGTGTGTGCGTCGCGCTAATGTGCGGGGCCCACATTAGCGCGTGGGAAGGCTAAGTGGGGCGCTGCTGCAAAACCAAACAACAGAGCCATAGTACAACGGTGAAGACACCAACCAATGGTGCAGGGGCCAGGGGTTCAAACCCCCATTGCGCTCAACAAAAAAGACCAGCTGAGGCATCAACATTTATGGGCAAAAGTGGTTAGGAGGCATATTAATTTTGGGCGGCAGAAGGCGGCGCACTGTTATTTTTATTACGGCATGAGGCGGCGCACTGTTTAGTGTGGGCGGCAGATGGCGGCGCATTGTTAAGTTTGGGCGGCAGAAGGCGGTGCGCTGATAAATGTGGGCAACAGAAGGCGGCGAGCCGGTGGGCAGAAGGCGGCGCGCTGATGTGTGAGGGGGCAGTCCAATAGTGGGAGGGATAAGTGGCGCGCTGATGTGCAAATAACAGGAACGGAGCCATAGCACAATGGTTAAGACACTGACCACTTGTGCAGGGATCATGGGTTCAATTTCCCACAGTGCCCCACTGAAGACAGCTGGCTGAGGCATTATTTTAGGGGCATTTCCATGTTGTGCGGCATAAGGCAGCGCACTGTTAATTTAGTCCTGCACCAGGACTGCATTTGGGGGATTCTGCTGTAGGTTCTGCCCCTGTTCATGGTGTCTGTGCTCAGTGGGGTAAAAGATAGACGTATTACCATTGCATATGTCCTCGTCACGAAAGGTGTGTCCTTACTGTCACTGTTTATTTGTGGGGAAAATATGTGGGCAGGATTGCCAGTAGCCCCAGATGGGCTTTGAACCTCTGACCCTAGAGGTACTGACTCTGTCCGCTGCACCACACTATGGCCACATAGACAGTGCAGCCCCTGGAGGTAGTAAGCCTGGCAGGATGGAGTCACAAACCCTGCTCTACGCAAATTTACTGTGGGCATATGCACCCTGTCTGGTGACAAACGTGCACATAAACCCCGGAAATGACCACGGGAAATGGGGGACAAAATATCACCACGCTGGGCAACAGTGATATTAATGGGCAACCATAGCAAACACTCCCAGGAAAGCTCCACAAAAGGAAATGTTTTTTGGAAGAGTCTCCGCTCCGTAAACCCTTCCAAAATTCATTTCTTTTTTCTGGAGCTTTGCTGGGTGTGTTTTCTGTATTTTCCCATCACTATAACTGTTCCCCAGCTGAATTACTATTTTTAATAGTTCTGTTGTGGTCATTTTCTATTTTTATTTGCACTTTTGTGCTGTGCACATGTATCACACTGCTCACGTTTTGCTGGTTTCCCCGGTTTTCCTGTACATTGCTGACGGAAATGGTTTCTCTTCCCTTTAAATGCTTTCTACCGCGAGTGTTTCACTGGCGGTATTTTTTCCTTGTAAATTCGGGCACGCTCCTGTGCGGGGAGTCTCTCCCCTCCCACATTCCACCCACTGACCCCGTCTCTCCGCCCCTCGGGGGCCTTCCTCCGCCCTCATTTCGCCTTTCCACGCCTCTATCGCACATGAGCGCCCCGCAAACGTGCGCGTTTTCGGCGCACGCGTGCGGGACCCGTTAATGTGCCGCGCACGCGTACGGGGCGCTTAAGAGCACTTAAATGCATCATTTTAGGGCGCTCAGGTGCGCCCCGCACAAGTGCCCCGTTTAGTAAACATACCCCTTAGAGTGCTGTTGTCTCTGGCAGATGCCTGTCAGCAAGTTGTAAGCAAGCATAATTAAAAATGGATGGAAACCTTCACAGAGTACAAAATTGCTTGCCCCATTGACTTTAATGGACTTGAATGATCTGAATAATTTAGAATGCAAATATGAACCAGATGTGTGATTGAACCAAACTGAAAATGTTTGCCATGCATGTATCCCTTGTAATTTTGAAGATCACTAATGGGGCACTTTTACTTAATTCGAAAGTTTTCCTTCCCCTATCAGTCAAGTGTAGAGAGGCTGACCCGGGGGGGGGGGGCGCAATTTGGATTTGACCAATGTATCGGAATAGCTGAAAGAAGATGAAACTTGCCACGGGGTAACCCTGATATTCTTAGACCTAGAGAATGAACTCTTGAACCCTTTTTCTTAGTAAGGGCATACCTTTCTAGGCCATGAAATAATATAGTCCTTGATACTAGTAAGTCAGTCTTGGCTCAGTATAAAATGTTGCTTGAGATGTGAAAGAAAATTGTAGCCATTGGAGCTTAGTTTCAGCTAGATTTCTTTGTAGGTGTTCAAGTGTGTCTCAGGAAAGGCAGTGTATGTTCTATGACCCTGAACAATTGGTGTCCTTGAACAACGAACACAGACAAGTGAAATATTCCTTTCCTCTTGAGCTGGCTTTGTCAAATGATTTCAAGTTGTAAGGGGTAAGCTAGTTTTCAATTTGATAGAATCTCCTACGTTTTCACCTGGAAATGGTTTTGACTGGTATTTTATTTTAGATAATTTGCCATTTTTCTTTTGCTGGACTATGTTTGTGATTTCATTTCCAGGGCATTGAGGGTTTCATAGACTATTTTATAGTGGGATTTTTTTTCTATAATTATGCCGATTACCTTGCTTTCCTTGATAATACTCTGTACTAGTTTCACTGGAAACATATGTTTCTTTTTCTGCTATTGCTTGAAAGTGTTATATTTTGCAAACCGTACAATTAGAGGGTAATAACAGGTCACCTAGGTGGGTAGGCCAAGTGGGGTGCTATTTGGGGCTTATTTTATAAAGACACATAGGTGCTTAGGGACCCCTTTTATTGAAGTGTGCTAAGCACTTAACGTGGGCCCATGCTAATGGGTATTGCTTGGTAAAAAAACACTGCTGCAGTAAAATAACCCACACTAAGGTGCCCTTTTACTAGAATACCAGCAAGGATCAGCACTGACCGTGTGTTGAACATAGCACACTTTAATGTTTGCTCTCAACAGTCATGTGATGTCAAGGGTATGCCCAACATGTCCCTGGCAGTTTATCACACAGCTATATGCAATTATGCAGCAGCATACGCAGTTATTGTGTGTACACTTAACACCATCCACAGAGGGTTGTGCAGTGCACATGCCTTAATTGCCACATTAGCAGTAAGTGCATGATATGTCGCTTCATGCTAACTGCGATATGCAAAGCCACGCCCACTCTCTGCCTATTCCCCACCCTTTCATATGAAGGTAACTGACATATGCTTTAGCGGGCGGTAGCTGACACACGCATGCAGTAATGGTTGCCATGGCGCCCACGCTTACAGTAACTGCATGCTAAAATGCATGTTAAAATGCTAAAAATGTGCTTCGATTAGGTACGATCAGGGTAGATTTGGAGCAGAGAGTGAGCATGGCGGCCTGTGGCAGCTAGTGCATTAAATGGTACTCAAGAAAAGGCATTTAACATACCCGCACTAACTGCAAATAAACTTAATATGCAGCAAGGAACCTTTCTGTGCAGTAACTGTAGGGGACATGCTGACCACATCCCTGACAGCTAGTATATGACCTTTGCACTTACTGAGCACTGGGGTCTTTTCCCCCAACATGCAGCAAGTACAAAAAAAAAAGAGAAAAACCTTACCATGCTTAAGTAAAAGGGCCCCTTTGTGTTAGAAATAGATAAGGTGGAATATTATATCAAAGGAGTATATACTGCACATAAGTCACTTTGCACAGTCACACATTTCCAGTAGTGCTTTTTCCTTTGGTCAAAGATAAATAAAAGAAATGTTCTGAAATTTATCGCAGGCAAAAGAAATAAAGGAAAGGTGGAACACATGTTGAGATGAATTTCCTATCAGAAACAAATAGAAGGGATAACTGGCATTATCAAAGCAAATGTATGGAGTAAATCATCAATCCATCTGCGGCATATGCTACAGTACTAAGCAAATAGGTTTGGTGAGAGCTTTCATATGATAATCAAGTAAAACAGCCCTCGCTGTATGATAACTCATGGAACGGTTTTGCAAATTCGAGCACCGTGCCTGTGTTCTTCATTTCCAGAGGCATGCATACTGAAAATGAGCTAATAGCTACTCTCGATTGCTCTGTTTTATTTCATCTATTTACAGAATATTTTTGGAAACATCCTCAAGCATTAGCATTTAAATACGTGAGAAGCAGGCATGATAATGTCTTGCATTTCATTGTCTTGTTGAGAGAATAAAGAAATTGGCACAACCAGTCAAGTTCAGATCACTGCCACTGAAAAGGCCTTGTCAAATCAAACAAGGCAGGAAAAGGAAAAATGTTCCTATGGGATTCTGAGCAGAATGTGTAATACCTCACAAGTCACAGGTTTAGAAGCTTGGGAGAAAAGATTAGTTACAAAGGTAAAAGCAAACAAAGCTTTAGGGAAGCAGAAAGATATTTAAAAGTCAGAGAATTATGCATGACACTGGGTTTGAATTGAAAAATAATGTCTAGGAAATAAAAAAATATAGTAAATTCATTTCTTTTATCTTGGGAAATATGTATTTGAACAAATGCAAAATAAGGGGTTCACCAAAGATAGTATTGCATTATACTCTGATCAACCAATTTTTAATATAAATTTTAATTTTATGTAATATGTGCAACTATTTTTAGCTGTTTAGAAAGAGCGGCTCAGAACAGTTAATGAGCACTTAGGGGCATGTTTACTGACGTCCGTGCAGGCAGTGCATGTTTGCAGCACAAAATTAGCACTATTTGTAATTAGGTCCTATTGAACAACTTGGGCCAGCCCTGGGCATGTTTACTAGCCCAGCTTATTAAACATGTCCAGGGACGGCCCAAGGATCTCTGTCACCCCAGACAAAAGCCCCAGCCATGCCATCCCCCCATACCAAGCTGCCTTCATTGAATCGTGCCATTGATTCCATCTTGGGAGGGTGAGGTGGGCAGCAGCACTTTAAAAGCAGCGGCTTTGTACCACCTCTTTGTTGCCCGCGGCAGGCCATGTGCTTCAGCACACACGGCCTGCCGCTTCTGACCCCCGTCCGACAGTAAGTTGTGTTGGAGGAGGATCAGAAGTGTCAGGTCATGTGTGATAAAGAACATGGTTTGCCACAGTCAACAAAGTGTTGGCACAAAGTCACCCACCGGGTCAGCCGCCTAGCTCGCGGGCCGGCCCTGGACATGCCCTTAATTTTTGGGGCCATGCGAGTCCATCCTCCTGCCGTTAATGCATTGCTAGCATGCGGCACCACATTAAATGGCACACAGATGCACTTAACAGCAATAGACACGGTTAGCACGCACCCAAAACGTCTGTGCCAACTGCTGTGCACCATCAGTACTCGTGTTATCGCTCTAATCTGCACAGTCTCTGCTCAAATCGCATGGTAACCATTTAGCGTGGGGCCCCAGTTAGTGTATGTTAGTGAACCACCCCTAAAACATATGCACTTCATGAAATAATAGAACTAAATAAAGTTATCTAGATACATTTAATGGCATCACTCTCACTCCGACCTCCCACTACCCTTTCACTCTATGGATAGTATTGGGCCAGTTAAAGGGATTTTCGGATTCATATTCTCCATACAGTTATATGTTCATTAGCCACTTGTAGGAGGATGACAATTCATCCAAGCAGCCAAAATCAAACCGAAATAAAATTATCCATCAAAGAAGAAATAAAATGAGTGTAAAGCAAACTTATAATAAGTCAAATAGGCAGTGAAACAGGAAGCCAGGATGTATACAATTAACTGTCAAATAAGAAGAAATAAAGTAACTGCAATATTTAGTTATGGTCTTTCTTATCTCTTCTGAGGCAGTATAGGCATTACCAAAGTTCACTTGACTCCCACAGTTACACATATCACAGGGATAGTCTCCAGAGGCCATCATCACAACCTTTCTCCAGTTCCTCACCACTGCAGCTATGTACTGGGCTTCAGCTGTGGCCCATAATGACAGCATTGATCCAATCGTTATTCTTCGGTTCCAGCACACTTCTGCAAGATGGAACCTACAGGGACCTTCTCAGATGCTAACTACCAAAGTGCTAAAAGACGCTGCATCCAGAATTTTATGGATTATTCACAGTTTTGGAGAGAGTGAAGTCTCAAAAGCTGGAAGGAAAAAGCAGGAGCCAATCCCAGAGTCCTCCAAGAGCATCATAAAGACTACAGTATTAGCTGCCTTCATGTACCCAAAATCTGGCATGGGAGATATGGAGGGAAAGATATTACCCTATCAGAATAAATGGCTAAAATGAATTCACGGCTTCGGAAGAAATGTACAGAGCTTTTAAAACCAAATGGAGTTTGACTTAGCCAAATGAACTTTCTGCGACCATCTTGGATCATCCCCTAGAAGGGTTAAAGTACATTAGTAAGAACCAAAAAAATATGTAGGAAATAAAATTAAAAACCTGGACTTTTTCATGACTGAATTCACATAGAAATCTCTCAGTGCCAAGGGACAGACAGATTCTTCGACCCCTACATGGCAAATAAGTCAGTATATCTCCCCTCACCAGAGTCCACATGGAAATCTACATAAGTCTCTCAGAGCAGACTATAGACCAAAGAAAATGTTGCAGAAAGATACAGAAAGAGCCCCAACTGTAGAGGACACCACCATCTGCATTAAAAATAATTTCCAAAAGCATCTTGATATGGTGGTACCTTTTGTTGTTGTTAAGTGCCGTTGAGCCGGAGTCGACTCATGGCGACCCTCTGGATAGCTATCCTAAATTGTGTTTGGTCTTCAGTCAGGCGGCTCATTGTTGACAGACTGGTACCCGTAGCTGCTGTTATTGTATCGATCCATCTCATTGCTAGCCTTCCTCTTTTGCGTTGACCTTCTATCTTGCCAAGCATGATGTTTTTCTCTAATGATCTCTCTCTTCGCATGATGTGTCCAAAGTGTGAAAGTCGAAGTCTTGTCATCTGAGCTTCTAAAGAAAGCTTGGGTTTGATCTCCTCTAGTACCAACTGGTTTGTTTTTCAGGCAGTTCATGGTATACACAGTATTCGCCGCCAGCACCATAATTCAAAGGCATCAATTTTCTTCCTGTCTATCTTTTTCACTGTCCAGCTTTCACATCCATATGATGTTATTGAAAATACCATGGCTTGAACAAGTCAAATCTTTGTATGGAGAGAGACATCTCTGCTCTTGAGAATCTTATCTAGGTCTTTCATAGCCATTCTGCCAAGAGCAATGCGTCATCTGATTTCTTGACTGCTTGTTGCTTCTTTATTGATAGTTGATCCAAGTAGGTTAAAGTTGTTCACGATTTCAATTTCTTCTCCTTCAACGATGAAGCTATTGATTATTCCAGTTGTCATGATCTTCATCTTCTTTACATTAAGGTGCAGGCCCATTTTGAGACTATGGGGTATGTTTACTAAACTGCGGTAACGGTAAATAACACGCGTAATGTAATGTTAACGATCATTAGTGCATCATGCGCCAATGATCGTTAACGTTACATAACGCGCATTATGATGCGTTAACGATCATAAAGCTCCGCGGCACGGTAAAACACCGCAGAAGGTGGAGAGAGGGCGGAGAGAAGGGGTCAGTGGGCGTAGAGTGGGCGGGGAGAGGCTCCCTTCACACTAACGCGCTGATCTGAAGAGCTAAATCCCAACGCGAATGAAAACCTGCCGTTAAATGCACATTACAGGGGAGAGAAACTATTTCAGTGTCAGCAATGTACAGCCTAGGCAGGGAAACCTAAAAAAAGTGATAAGTGTGATACATGTGCACAGAACAAAAGGGCACATAAACACTGAAAATGACCTCAACAAACTGGAAAAAAAAACATAACCAAGCTGGCCAATAGTGGTATTAATGAGAAACATCAACCCCCCCCCCTGAGAAAGCTCCATAGAAAAGATATAAATCGTGGAAGGGTCTACACTCCGTCCCCATACAAGGTGAATGAGCCCACAGTGAAATAGCGCTGCTCAGGGTTTTCCACTCCATCGGACAGGGTTCCTATGGCGTGCACATGTCCCGCAACATCAGGGCGGGCATGTCGGAATGGCAACTGGACAGATGCCGGAAAAGGGGATACAGAGGGCCGCAGGCGGCACATGCTGTGGTGCAGCTGGGCCACAGTGCGGACTAGGGTGATACCTAGCTGGCCCATACGAATGCTGAAACAGCAGAGTAGCCAGACAGCAACTGCTGAAGGCCCAACATGGGCACGAGTGTGTTTCCCACAGTGTCACAGGGGATAGTACCCAACAGCTACCCCCAAGGGCACAGAACATTGGCAGGTGGGGCTGGGGGGGAGCATGGACGTCCATGCAGGCACCCCTACCCCAGAACCCGCACCATAGGCAGCCGCCTACCTGCACACTGGATGGCCTGAGACTGCGCACCACCAGCACCACCAACAGATGGGCATGTCAGCATGGTGGCTGAGGGATACTGGTGGTGCAGGGGGCAGTGGCAGCTGCCCAGAGCAGACCGTGGCCTAGCCCTGTGTAGGTGGGTGCCATGTACTGCAACAGACGGGCCCTGTCTGACGAACAGTCATGGTATCACCAAGGAATGTACTGACTCTGTGACAACAAGGTGGTGCAGTGCACAAAACCAGTGTATTCAGAAGCAGAAGGTCACAGGTTCAAGTCCCAGCTGTGGTTCCTGCCAACCCAGTCCCTATATTTTACCCACTACTACAACGTGCAAATACAGACAGCACCTTTATTGCAGATGACGTAAACATGCTCAAGACACCTACATTTTATCCTACAGAGCACGGACACCATAAACATGCACATTACCTAGAGCAGTGTCCCCCAAATGCAGTCCTGGAGGGCCAAACACCATTCCGGTTCCATGCTGCCTCTGATAAAGATGCCTGTGCTGCATTTCTATGCGCCACCCCCATGGTATGCAGATGTATCTCATGCATATTCATGAGGGACAGCATGAAAACCCGAACAGTGTTTGGCACCGCAGGACCGGAGTTGGGAACCTCTTGCCATAAAGCAGCAGCCAACAGGGGCAGACACACCTGCACCCACAGGCCCCATTATCCAAAGCCTCCTCGAGAGGCAGGACTTTGGGCTCTGCGTGCATCTCCCAATACTAGCACTTGCATACCTTAGTAATGCCACCCTAAACCTGGAAATATGGCACACATCTATCAAAAGGTTGCTATGATTACTGGCAGATAGCAATTCCTAGGTTAAGTACAATTTTCTGAGTGAGCTGCATCATAGCAACCTTTCTGATGTCTGTGGAGTGTGCTACACTGGTGCAGTGGTCCCCAACCCAGTCCTATGGGGCCCACCGGCCAGTCAGGTTTTTGGGATATCCCTAATGACTATGCATGAGATATATATGCATTAGAGATATCCTGCCAACCTGACTGGTTTGTGGCCCTCCAGGGCTGGATTTGGAGACCCCTGCCTTACACCTCTGTCATTTAAGATTGTGAGTGGGCAAGGTACAGATGTCCTAGACATCGAAAGGGTATATAGAATGTGTCACATTCCTCCTCGATTCTCACCACCACCAAAAAGTTGTCTAATAGACAATTTTTTGGTGGTGGTGAGAAGTGAGGAGGACTGTGACAAATTCTATCTAACCTTTTTGATGTCTTGGACATCTGCACCTTGCCCACTCACAATCTTAAATGACAGAGGTGTAAGGCAGGGGTCTCCAAATCCAGCCCTGGAGGGCCACAAACCAGTCAGGTTGGCAGGCTATCTCTAATGCATATATATCTCATGCATAGTCATTAGGGATATCCCGAAAACCTGACTGGCCGGTGGGCCCCATAGGACTGGGTTGGGGACCACTGTAAATCTACAGGTCTTGTGTCTGACAGTGTTTACCAACCTGGGGAGTGACTCCTACAGTATTGCGTACCATAGCCATGCTTGCACTGTGCCCAGGACTGGTGTGGTGGCCTGGGCTGCCCAACACCTCTATAGTTGCACAATGCTGGCATAGGTGTGGGGAGTGTGTGTCTGTCTATCCAGTGTGTGGTGGCTGCCAACACCCTCCACAGCCCACACTGCTAGCACTGTTGCCAGTATTGGCCTGCCAATGTGCATAATGAGGAGCAAGGTACTGTTGGAATAGCCTGGATAGGGTGGCCTGGCCTGGCCGCATCTGCACAGGGCATACGGCAATGGCTCAGACATTGTAGTGCCCAGTACCACCTGCACGGACAGGGTGGCCATAGCATGTCCTGCTGGGAGGTCATTCTCACCCTGACTGAGCAGTGACCATGGCATGGCTAGGTTCCCCCATAGTGCTATATAGCATTTCTCTCATGTGATATTTATGGGTTTTCTTTTAGGGCCCAATCACTGACTTATTTGCTTGGTGTGTATGCTGACATCCCCATTCTGGGTACATGCATCTTCTCCAGGACCATGCATTATGGACTAGCTGGTGGACTGTCTGCAGATAGTATGTGTCTTGCTGGAACACCTTGCAGGGTGCAGCGGCTGGAGGCTTGCTGCGGGGGAATGTCAGATAATGGTGGGGGGCAACTGAGCATTTCCAGGCCTACCGTCTGTCTGCTATTGTGTTATGGATGTGTACCGCTCTGTCTGTTCCCAAGCAGGACTGGGGTTGATGGTCCCCTCTACTGCTACCATTGCAGGGAGGTAAGACTGTGGATCTATTGGTGGGTGATCCTGTTTCCCACCTTGAGCCCCAGAGGGTGGGTTGTGTGGTAGTACATAATCTGCCTATGGGTCCTGTGATAAGGAAGCTTATCATAGCTCAGATAGGAGCTATAGAAAAGATGATGTGACTCTGAACAAGCAACCTGTCAGTTCTGGTAGAAGCAAGAAAACAGAGTTTTCACATAAAAGACTACCAGTCCCAGAATGCACCAGGTTTCCAGCAGCCATGCCAGGGGCTGAAGTGAGAAAATGTGTGTGCAATCAAGAGAGCTATGAGGTAATCCCTAAGCACTCATCTCAAAGGGCAGGGCCTGATTCAACACAGCTGCGCTGTGTTAGGGAGGAGCACACATTAGGACAGAATAAGAATAGAGCTTATTCTTCAGATAACAGCTTCAGGGAGAGCTTCAGCAACGGCTACAAGCTCCAGCCCAGCTACAGGTTTAAGCATCACTTGGAGAAGCAGAAGCCAAGCCAAGCGGATAGAGAGAGAAGGAAACTCTCTGGAAGGAAGAGAAGAAGGGCCATTGGAAGGTCTGGGAGATTCCAAGGCAGTACCAATACTGGGAGGTATTCCAAATGCCAGCAGAGTCCATTGGACTGGAGTCAGCCAGAGGAATGGAATGGCAGAGATAGGAATCACCAGTGGCTACCTGGAAGAGAGAAGACTGCACGTGGAAGGGACTTTCAGACCAAGGCCAGAAGGTATGTGAGAGGAGATCCAGTGTCCAGGGATCAAGATTGGAAGGCTGGACATCAGAATTGGATTACATACTGGCCAGGCTATACAGAGAGGAATTATGATAGCAGGAGAGGCTCAGATATGAACACTGATCCAGACCCTATCTATAATAGTGAATGGCAGCAAGGGAATAAGCATTCTCATGATAGTGCCTTATGGAAAGACTCGTCTGTGCCAATGTATGATAGTGACCCTATGCTGATTGATGAAGGGGGAGATACAGCAGATGAAACTATTCATTACATGGACTGTTCTCTATCTAAATGCTATTGCTAGCTTTCTGTGAGCAAACACCTCAGCCATCACAAAGAAACCTAACTTTGTTCTTCATTTCCACTGCAAACAGCTCTTAAAGCAGGATTTGGGTTCACACAGTAGCAGCCAGCCAGCTAAAGGCTTTCAGCTGGTCAATTGATAGAAATTAAAGCTGCACCTGATTGTGTGTGTGAGCAAGGGAGAATCACTGCTGGGATCTGCGTGGAAAATAAGCAGAAGTTAACCTAACAAGCAAAGTTTATTCATTTCTTTGTGCCTTTTTATTTGGTAATTATTTGCTAAGAAAACATTAGCTAATTGCCTGACAAGCTGAAGGTTGTTTTCTGATTTGCTTTGTGACTTTATGTTATCCATTTAAACACTGCAAGCAAGTAACCTCATTTATATTGCTATCAAGCATACGTGTGCTGGGTGAATTAAACCCCATCAATAAAAGAAGTATTTTATTGGCCTTACCACTGGTATCACAACTCAATTATTGTCTTCAGCTGTGTTTGGGAGTGAAAGAACTACATTACCCACAATACCTTGCAAGAATCATATGAATATATGCATCGTCAAGATTGTGTAAGTTCTCACCCTAGGCAGCCGTCTGACAGTCCATACACCCCTTCACCTTCACCAGGTAACCATGGCACCAACACAGGATATGCATTATTCTGGGTGCATCATCGCCCATAAGGACTAGACATGACCGAGACATACAGCAGGACACAGATGTATCCTAGGTGTGTCTAATGGAACTACCTATCACACACTGATGGAGACCTGCAGCATGGCGTATTTCAGCCATGAAAGGTGCTGTGGACCTGGTGCTGGGCGCCCCACCTCAACCTCAGGGTGGGCACAGTACCCGCACAATGTGACTGTCTGTGGCAGTGCCACACACGGTCTGTTGCCCCTACCAGGCCGAGGTGCTGTGGGGCTGCATACCCAATCTTGTGCCCATCTCTCGTCTGCTGATTTGCATGTGCAGTGCATCATAGGTACGGGTGCGTTAACCCTATCCTGGTAACCACAGCAGACAGTTTGTGTGGTGCCATGCAGTTCTTCTGCAGCTAGCCAGAGCTTTGTTCACAGCCTTATAAGGTGTTCTATAGGGGACATTATAGGGTGCCTTGGCAGACAGTACACTTTATAATGTGCCCTATGGAGTGCCTTATGCGGCACCTTAGGTTATGCCACTGTGAGGGTGTGTTTGCTGGCAGCACTAATTAAAATACACGTCAAATGCCTCAACAATCACTATTTAAATGTAAAGGGTGCTGCCTCAGCCATCCTTATACATTAGGCCCACTGAGGAATTGAACCCATGACCCCATACTATCAGTCAGTGCTGTAACCATTGTGCTACAGCTCTGTTACTGTACTTGTATGCCTGCGCGCCTTCTTAAGATTAACGCGCGGTAAGGTGCCCTGTAGCGCTCATTCATTTATGGCGCCTTGTAACGCGCGTTCTCGGTAATGATGTACCGCCCATGTCCTTATTTGGGATTTCTGTCTCTACCGCGGCTCCTAACGCGAATCGCACTAACGCAGTTTAGTAAACATACCCCTATGTTCTTTGATTGTGAGAAGCAAATGTTTCAGATCATCTTCACCTTCAGCCAGTAATGTGGTATAATCAGCATAGCGAAGGTTGTTGATGAGTCTTCCACCAATCTTCACACCTCTGTTGTCTTCATACAATCCTGCTTCTCGATTTGTTCTGCATATAAATTAAACACGTAGGGGGAAAGTATGCAGCTTTGCCTTACACCTTTGCTTATTTTAAACCATTCAGTTTCTCCTTGTTCCATTCTAACTGTTGCTTCTTGATCAATGTACAGATTGTGCAGGAGTACGATCAGCTGTTCTGGTATACCCATGCTTCTTAACGTGGTCCAGAGTTTCTCATGGTTTACACAGTCAAAAGCCTTGCTATAGTCAATAAGCACAAGTAGATATCCTTTTGGTATTCTTTAGTCTTTTCAAGGATCCATCTCACATCCGCAATGATGTCTCTCATTCCTCGCCCTTTCCTGAACCCTGCTTGCACTTCAGGTAGTTCTTGTTCCAGGTATGGATGTAGTCTCTTTTGAATAATCTTCAGTAGAATATTGCATGTGGGATCAGAGCAATTGGGATCAGAGCAATTGTGCGATAATTTCCACAGTCAGTTGGATCATCTTTCTTTAGTATTGGTATAAACACAGATCTTTTCCAGTCAGTTGGCCATGATGTTGTCTTCCATATTTCTTGGCAGAGCCTTGTAAGTACGGTAACAGCTGCATCAGATTGCTGTAATACTTCTGTGGGAATGCTATCAATGCCTGGTGCTTTGTTCTTTGATAAGGCTTTCAATGCTGCTTCAACTTCTTCTTTCATCACCAATGGTTCCCAATCATAAGGTACAGGTTGAAACGGCTGTTGGTCCACTTGATCTTTATCATATAAAAACTCTGTATATTCCTTCCACCTTTTCTTGATCTTCTCAGCATCATTCAACATAGAACCTTGAGCATCTTGTAACATTCCAATTCTAGGCTGGAACTTTTTCTTTAACTCTCGTAGCTTTAGGAAAGCCGATCTTGTTCTTCCTCCAATAGTTTCTGCTTATTTCCTTGCATGCGTCATTGTAGTACTTTTCCTTGTCTTGTCTTGCTGCACGTTGGAAATCTCTGTTGAGTTCTGTGATTGTCTTTCTTTCTCCTCTGGCTTTAGCTTCTCTGCGTTTCAGGGCAATTTTCAGAGTTTCTTCCATCATCCATTTTGGCCTTTTTTTCTTTTTCACCTTTTGTAGAGACTTCTCGCTTTCTTCCAACACAACCTTCTTGATGTCATTCCATAACTCTTCTGGAGCTCTGTCATTTGTATCTAAAGCAGCAAATCGATTTTGCAGGCAGTCTTTAAATTCCAGTGGTATATTATCAAGGTCATATTTTGCTGCATTCATGAGTGGTTTGCTCTTTTTCAACTTTAGCTTGAGTTTGCATACTAGTAGTTGATGATCTGTACCACAGTCAGCTCCAGGTTTTGTCTTTGTTGATGTTATAGAGCTTTTCCATCGTTGACTTCCACAGATGTAGTCAATTTGATTTTTATACAATCCATTGGGTGAAGTCCATGTGTACAGTCGCCGCTTGTGTTGCTGGAAGAAGGTGTTTGAGATGAATAGACCGTTGATCTTGCAGAATTCTATCAGTCTTTCTCCAGCTTCATTTCTGTTGCCAAGTCCATATTTTCCAACTACTTTGCCTTCTTCTTTGTTGCCAACTTTTGCATTCCGGTCACCCATGACTATCAGGATATCCTGTTTGCATGTTCTTTCAATTTCAGCTTGTACTTGTTCATAGAACTCTTCAATTTCATTCGCCTCTGCAGCTGTTGTTGGGGCATATACTTGAATTATAGTTGTGTTGATAGGCATTCCTCGTAGACGAATAGAGATTAAGCGTTCGCTGACTGCATTGTATTTCATTACAGTTCTTGCAAGTTTCTTCTTTATTATAAATGCAACACCATTTCTTTTTTGTCTTTCATTTCCAGCATAGTAGACCATGTGATCATCTGATGCAAAGTGCCCGATGCCAGTCCATTTCAGTTCGCTGACACCCAACAGATCAAGTTGTACACGTTCCATTTCATTCTTGACCACCTCCAACTTCCCTTGGTTCATGCTTCGTACGTTCCATGTTCCAATGTGTAAGACATCTTTACAGCTTCTGACTCTCATTTCATGCGCAGCTACATCAGCAGTCAGACGTCCTGAGGGCTTTGATCCAACCACATCATAAATGCTGGCTTTACTCTGAAAAGTCTTGAGCTCTTCCCCAGTAGCTAGTTGAATACCTTCTGACCTGGGGGTCTCATCATCCAGTACCATAGCACAATTTGTTTTGTTGTAACTATCCATTGGGTTTTCATGGCAAGATACAGAAGTAGATTGCCGGGCCTTTCTTCCGCGCAGTTTAAGTTTGGTGTTGTTGCCATTGTCACAGAAATGTGATCCTCCACCGTCAACACTATCCCATTATGCTGCTGCCCAGATGGGTGGTTTGTCTTGGTCTGGCACGTCAGTTGAGACCTGTCCATCTTGGGAGACCCTGCCAGTAGTTAAACTACCGATAGTTTAGCTCTCAGCATCACTGATGCACACAAGCCCTCACAGCACGACAAGCTGCAAACCAAGTGAGGGATGGTGGTACCTGTCCATTTTGAATTCCAGAAGGAAATTTTCTTAATGTTAAGTGCTGAGACAAGCAATATCAGGAAATTTGAGAGATTGTGATCCTGTCCAAGGCACTCTGACTTACAAGTGAGCTTCATACCTGTGATGGTATAAACCAAATTAATCCATTTTGAGGTATTACCCAGTACAAGCACATAAACTGCAGTCTCTAAAGAGAGAGGTTATCTTTAAACAACTTACAGTAGAAGTTTTGTGCCTACATTTATAAATCCAGTCCATGAGTTGTTTTAAGATTCTTTCCCAAAAGAACCTTTCTACTTGAGACTCACTAAGAAGATGTTTTTGCTGCAGAGATCCTGGGGGGAAAGGGAGGGAATTTTCTTACAGCTGTTTGCTCTTGACAGTCAATTTCCAGCTTTTCCTTGCAGCAGTCTGCCACATCCTGCTGTCAGGTCTCTTTTTAATGAGCTTGCTCTAATCCCAGGTGTAGAATGACTCAGTAAAAAAATCTCTGGCAAACTATCTATGTAGCAACAGTTTTCCCAGGGTCCTAAAATGTGAGGCTTCCAAACTGGGAAACACAATCCATCAGAAGCCTATACCATGTTCTCAAGAGGGCATCTTTTTATCTAAGAATGCCTGAAACTGCAGCAATATGACATCATAATTCTAAACCGCTTGAGGCATAACAGAAAGAGAAAGTGTGGAGTTTTAACATTTGACACAACTCACTGGCTTGGCTAACAAGGTGCTGTTCCCTTTTAATCGTATATATAACACAGAGTTGCTAAATTACCCAGTTCCAGGAGTGAGACTTTCAGCCAGTTCTGGATTTCTGACAATCTCATCCTGATGCATAATGGAACCTGTAGCACTAATTCCAATGGATAAAATCAGGGACTGCAAATCCCATACTGCAGTGCAATGCAAATTTAAAACCAGAGCTGGCAAAAAATGTCACTCCTGAAAGTGGCTCACTTAGCAACTCTGTATAAGGCAAGACAATCACAGCAGAACTGCGCCATCAAACAGTAGCCCTTCATGTTTAGGTTTTATTATCAAATTTAGAGATATTTTGTTGAATGGTGATGTCATTTTATTTTTCAGTGCTACTTAATCGGGCTTCTATGGAACAAAGGTTTAAGGCAGACCATCCTCAATGAACAGGAGGATTTGCTGAAGGTCAGTTGGATTGGGTTGTATATTAAAATGGAAACTATTTTATGAGTGAACAGCCATGTTTATAAAGGCATTCTATAATTTGTGATTGAATTAAGATGACGGCATCTTATTTCTGAGTCCTTTGCTATGTTGCATGAAGTTTTTTCTCATTTAGAAGATGTAAATAAGTATAGCAGTATTTCTCAGAACAGCGTGACCTTGCACTGTGTTCAATTACAACCTAGCAGTTGTTATGTGTGAAAACAGAGGAAGGCAGTTTGAGACTAGAAAGATGAGTGACTAACATGCCAGACAGACAAAATGTATTTAGTGAGAAATTCTGCATTTATTTGTGACAAATAGTATACGTTTTGTATTGTATGTGACCACCAATCTGAGAACTCAACCGAGTTTCAATAAGGGAGAAAAGAAAAACTTTTCATATATGGAGATCATTAAAATGTGGTAGATTCAAGTGAGAGTTATTCAGTAAATGAAATCCTCTGTCTCAGGACTGGATTTGTCTTGTTGGTGCCCATTAGGTTCCCAACTGGCTCCAGATTTGTCTGACAGGTGAGGTCCAGTCCTGGGTTTACTCACTGCATGCAGGGACTTGCAGTTCTGATTACATTCCATAAAAGCAGCAGGACTACAAGTCACTGCATGCAGTGTGGTAAAACCAGGACTGCATGCTTATCTGCTGCTACAGGACCCTATCTGTCAGGCAAATCTGGAGCTGCTGGGCAATCCTAGCACCCATAAGAAACATGAAGGCGTCCTCTACTGCTCCCCTCACCAATTGGTTCTGGTCGTCCCCCCTTCCGATGTTCCGCTTACCGCTATATAGTCAGCAACCCGGTCCCCAAACGGCAGCAGCAAGTTCATAAAATTCAACCCGTGGCTGCCCAGGCCCTGCAGTGTCACTCCCTCTCCACTCGCAGGGTTTCCTGTTACCATAGAAACCTGCAAGGGGAAAGGAGACGATGGGACCCCACAAGGCTTGAATTTGATTAAAAGCTTGCTGCTTCCCAGTGGCATACCAAGGGTGGAGCGGTGGGTGTGGCCCACCCCGGGTACTGGCTAGGAGGGGGACGCACCCCCACTGGCCTCACGGAGGCAGCACAGCAAACTTACGTTTAAACTGTCTTTGCTGCCGTGCCTCGTGCTCCAGTGACCAGCTGCTCTTCCCTTCCAGCCAAAGTCTTGTGAATCACAAGACGTCAGGCAGTGAGGGAAGAGCAGTCAGCTCCTGGAGTGTGAGTAATTGCGGCAAAGCCAGCTTAAACGTAAGTTTGCCACACTGCATCTGTGGGCCCAGTGGAAGAGGTGTTTGCCCTGAGTGCAGAAGGGGCTTGGAATGCAACTGCTGCTGCCGCTCAGGGACCAGATGGCCAATCAGTTGAAGCTTCAGAATTTAACTCCAGTGGCAGCTGCCTCTGCCTAAATCCAGTTCTGCTCTGACTGGTTGGTTTACACACTGAATAAAACAGCATCGAGGTTCATGTGGGACCAACTGAGAGGCTTCCTAAGTTTTCTCCTCCATTTTGCTATGCTCTATTTTTCCTACTGAAACCAAAGCCTATTGTAAACTACATAGCGCTGTTTTGTAAACAGGCCCCTATCTATTAATGCAGCTGACAGCATGCACTATTGGACTACGTTAACAGAGTGCAGAAAATTGCTGCACTGTCTGCAGAAAGCGCTTTAACTGCTAGAGTAGGCAGGTTATGGGTGGAGAGTAGCTGTGTCTGCAATGTGCGGTTAACGCGGGTGTGAACAGCACGCAGTAACTGTCAAAGCTGCAAACAGCGAGGGTGCAGACACCACCTCCTTAACGGGTGGCATTACAGTATGTGCATCCATGGTGCTGACAGGCCGCGGTCTCTGAACTTTCTGTGGGTTATCTGCTAGGGAAATGCTGTGCACATCACCAACAGATAGCATACAACTTTTGCAACTAACGCTGCACTGTTTGCACAAAAACGCTGAGTTATCTGCAAAAACCTAACGCACTTTCATAAACATACTCCATACAGTATCTAGGTGAATATGTGGAAATTAATTAAATAAAAGGTCAAGAATGAATTTAGCTTGCACAATATTCTCAGTCTGAAAAAGACCATTTGTACTGTTTTCTTCACCTGAATAAATGATAAAGATGAATCCAGCCAAACTCCTGAATGTCAGACTTCTGTGTTTACCACAATATTTTGATCTCCTAAATGGACTAGACTACGAGGGATAGCTTAATTAAGTGCAAAGGGGGGTCAGAGCACTATTAGGGTCTCTGCAAGGGGGTTTCTACTGTAAGTGGGAGGCCTGTCCATGAGGGATGGGGGATTAGGAGGGAGGCTATCAGCAGTAAAGTGTCAGATTGGGGGGGATTGTAACCAGGATTGAGATCAGGGGGCTACATTGAGTCTTCTGCTGGCTGCGAGATGATGGCTTTTTTTTTTTTACAGCACTGAAGACCCGCATTACATGCCTCAGCAGATAGCGCTGGTGCACCCATGTTATCTGTTGAAGCGTGCAATGCCAGCCCATGCAGTAAGAGCATGCTGTGTACTAAACATACCCTCGACAGTTTGTTCACAGGCTTTGCACTTACGTTAGTAAAGATGCCCTTAAGGGCTGTGGCTATGCAGTAACTGTTACCACATGCTAATTCACATAGAGGCACATTCCGATCTGACAGTCCAGCCCCTTGTGTGGCCGACCAGAAGCAGGACGCCCAGAGGTAGACCCAATTCTGATCCCGTGGGGCTGTAGACCCACAGGATTAGAATCGGGTCTACGGCCTGAATGGGCAGGCCGGGCCCCAATTCTGATTGGTCTGCACGCACAGCAGATCCCTGGCTACCTCAGTCAGGCTCCTGAATGGAGCCCCAGTGCCATGACGTCCTGTTTCTATGGCACCTCGGCTCCATTCAGGAGCCGTGAATGCCAGCCACCACCAATATTCTTCTTTCCCCGCAGCCAGCTGCAGGGAACTTACTTGATACCCACCCCCCCCCCCTATCTTTTTGTCCCGGCCCGGCAGCAGGATCCCTCGATGTCCAGGGGGATTTATTCCACCTCTGTGGTGGAATCTCCTCAGTCTATGTTCGCAGTCCCAGACATACAGGGCCGACCTCAGAATCGGCCCTGTATGTCCGGGGTCGCGATCTGCCCATGCTCCACCTCAGAAACACCCTCTGCCGCCCCTGTCTAGACCTCCCCATACAAAAGCGCTGTGTATGGTGAAGCATTAGCCAGCCGGCAGGGAAGCTATTCGCTGTACTAAATGACCCCCATAATTACTGCTTACCGCATTTTAACGAACAGGCCCCTTTGTTTTGATTCTAATTTAAATAAAAATGGCATCGCACAACTAGGACGCCAAGTAAATAGAATAAAGTAATATAGGGATGGATGCAAAAAAAACCCTCTTTTTTGGGCATCTACTTAAACCAAACTTATCTATTTGCATGAATCAATATAAATGTTAAAACATATTTTTGCTACTCTTGTTCATTGACTTTACAGAATACAGAAGGCAAAATATTAATAATACAATATATTATTCAACTAAATCAATGAAAAGCATTATATTAATATAATTTAATAGCAAATTTGCATTACATGCCCAAAATACAAAACCCCAAAATTATACAATTGCAAGTATGCAGTGATAAATCCTTGAGAAGGAGGTAATTGTAAACAGCCTGCATGCATTTGTGAGCTCTTATGTGCTAGAGTTATAGCAATTTGTAAAGCAGGCCTACTATAATGCATATAAATTAGCTTTGAAAATTACATCAGAACAAGTTGAAAAGTGCCCACTTACAGTGTGACACATTGGTATGTTTCTCCATTTGCAGACTCAAACATTTGAGGGGGTACATGTGTGTGATGGGGAGTGTTTGGTGTGCATGGCTGTGTGTATCATGGGGACTACTATCAGGAAGTGTTTGTGCATGCGTGTGTGTGTGTGTGCATGCATGTGTAATGGGGGGCATTGGGGCATGCATGTGTATGTGTGTTGGCATGAGTGTGTGCATGTGTGTCTTGGTAGCTCTCTGCATGAATATGCATCAGAGGCTACGTGTGCTTGTGTGTGCACATGCATGGTGGGAGATGCATGTGTGTTGGGGCAGCAGGTATATGTGTGTGTGGGGGGGGGGGTGTACACATCCCTTGTCCTCCTGCACCTATTCGTTGTCCCTCCCACCCTCTTGCATTATTACCCTTTTCCAGAGCCGGCCCAACCACTAGGTAAACTAGGCAGCTGCCTAGGTGGCAGCTTCTGAGAAGTGGCAAAGAGCACAGTACTCAAAGCTAAACAATAGATTTTGAAAGGCGGGGAGATGTAAGGCTTAAAGTTTATCTAAGGCACCAACACCTTGATCCAACTCTGGGGCCGGCTCTGCCCTTTCCTATATTTCACTGCTCTCTCTTGCACTCTCCCTCTTTTCCCTCCAGCCACACATGCACTCCCCCTCCCCTGTTAAGCAACATTGCACTCTCTTGGGCCTTCTCATTCCCCACCTTCTTCTTCCCTTTTCTCTTAATGCACTCACTGTTTCTCCTCCTCTAACCCTACACCTTCCTTTATGCTCCACCCCTCTTCTCCTGTCCTCTGCTAGTACAGTCCCTTCCATTATGCTCTACCCCTTTCTTTCCTTCTAACCCCACCCCTTTCCTTAGGCTCTGTGCCTCACCTACCCCTTCTTTCAGTGCTGCCCTTCTCTTCTTCACGGGATGTCTGCAAACTTTTTCAGGCTGTAGTCAAGGCTCAAGCCAGTGGGACCGGGAGTCCTACCGGTTCTTCATTCTGCTAGCTTGGATGAGGTGCGGGAGCATACACATGTTAGTACATGTGCAAACAAGCATGCATCCAGACAAGTTAATAATCTATCCAGCTGGCTAGACCCTTGACAATAGATACTACACTTAAACAAAACACACCTAAAAACTACCCACATGCATTTATATCTGCTAAGGGTTTTTTAAAGGTTTTATTAGACTTCGTTCATCATCTTTCACATCAAAAGAATAGCAAAGTGGTTTACAATGTAAAAATTAACAAAAAACAGTTTAATTACACATATAATACTATCTTAAGGTTCCCAATAAAACCCTATTTAAAAACCTAACAAATGAAAAGGTGTGTTCTAACCTGTTTCCATCATGAAAGCACAGTAGCATGATTTATGTGCTTAGTAAACTAAACTGCACTGGAGTGGAGGAGTAGCCTAGTGGTTTAAGTAACTGCCTAATACCCAGAAGATCAAGGGTTCAATTCCTACTGGCACTCCTTGTGACCTTGGCCAAGTCACTTTACCCTCCATTGCCTCAGAAGAAAAGGCTGGCAATCTGCTTCCAGTGATACATTGCCAAGAAAACCCAGAGGTAGCTGGGTTGCTATGAGTAAACACTGACTTGATGGCACAAAAAAAACCCTGCACTGTCTTTAAGTTAAACTGTATGGGTACATTTTTTGGAAAACTTAACAGGCATGTTATTTACAACAAAAGGTCTGTGTATAAATAACACCACCCTGACCCCACCCCCCAGGAATGCCGCTAAAGACTGAGGGGGAAAAGTACATACAAACAGAGTTATGGGAGGTAGTTATGAGGGGGGGGGGTAAGTGTATTAGGGCCATAATGCACATTATTTACTACATGATACAGGGCCAAACTGTGTGTTATTTTACTGCAATGCACAATTTGCCTCCACAACAAGCAAAAATGAAGAGATGCAAAGCATGCAAAACACTTCATTATTCAAACTGAATAACACGGCAGCTCAAAGCTGGAGCTATCTTCCACCTGGAGCATCAAGCTGCTAAAACACGTTCTGAAGCTCCAGACTATGATCTTAAAAGACTAAAGTGTTAAAGATGGCCATCAGTGGTCCAGGGGTCACCACCAATAGTTTAACCAAGGAGTCAGGGCCCCACAATACCCCATCGCCTTCTTTACAAATGCCAAATTCTCCCCAAAGCCAGAGGTTGTCTCCCTCACCTTAAGGTCTCACCCCCTGGACTACAAACTGAAGCCCCCTACCCTCCTTAGGCCCCAGGGCCTACTTGAAAGTTCACCTGGTGGTCTAGTGGAACCTGGATGGGAGCAGCCTCTCTTCCTCCTATCTGGGCTGACATCGGGTGCAAAATTTATTTATTTATTTAGCTAAATTTATATATCACAAATCTAAAAATCTAAGCAGTTTACAAAGAACAACGAAACTAGTGAGGCTTTACATAGAACAAGGACTTAAAGAAAAGAAAATGTTTCATAAAACTGTGTGATAGACAAAGTACGTAAGCTGGTAATTAAATTGTTATTTGAGAAATCTTCCGTATATAGATGTGTTTTAAGTTTCTTAAAGTCCAATAGATCATTGATGGTATGAAGTTCACACGGGAGCATGTTCCAAAGAGTTGGAGCAAAGAAAGAGAGAGCTCTCCTTGATGTTGAGAAACTAACCCTGGCGTAAGCTGGAGGCATATGGAGTGAGTTGAGGGAACATGTCCTTCTGCTCCTACCGTCTGGTGTTTTCAGAATCAGAGTTTAAAGGTGGGAAGCAGACAAACCATGATGGACTTTGAATGTGGTTAATAGAGATTTGAATTTGATTCGCTGGGAAACAGGTAACCAGTGTAGCTGTTTAAAAAGTGGTGATCTGGAGGCGCTGCAGAAGAGATGAGCAGGCCCTGAAGTATGAGATTTGTCAGACGGCTGCCTGGGTGAGAATGTTCACAGTCTTGGCAAGTGCATATATCAATATGATTTGCAAGGGATTGTGGGAAATGCAGTCCATTCACACCAGACACAGCCGCTCACAATAATTAGTTGTGCTTGAGTGTAAAGCCAATAAGATATTTATTTATGGGGTTATTTCTCCCAACACAGATATGCTTGGTAGCACATAAAACAGGATACTTGCTTTCAGTGTTAAACTTAGAAAAACAAAATCAGGAAAACAACAGTTGAACTTGTCAGGCAATCAAAGCAAAAGAATAAAGACCTGGTTGGTAACAAACTGGTCTTTTCTGTAGGCTTTAGCTAATATTTTCTTAGCAGTGTATCAAACAACAAGCAAAACCCACAAAGAAGGGAAAACTGTTCTTTTCAGTTTAACTTCTTATATCTTCACACATAGATTCAGAAGTGATTCCCTCAGAGCTCACAAGCAATTAGGTAAGGCTCAATTGCTAGCAGTTACCCAACTGAAACCCCTTAGCTGGCTTGCTTTCTACTGCGTGGCTCAAATCCTACTTCAGGAGCTTTTCTGAGTAGATTAAAGAACAAGTTTGTATTTCTTTGTGATGGTTGCTGTACTTTGTAACAGACAATTACCAAAGGAGTTTAGACAGAGAGCAATCCATGTATTCACAACCTGTATCTAAGACTTCTCCTTCCCCTTCTTCAACAATCATGGGTTCAATATAAGGGATTGGCACAGAGGAATTTCTCAATGGAGCACTTTCAGGAGAATACTTGTTTCCCTGCTGTCTTTCAAGGTTATAGCTAGGGCATAGATCAGTGTTCATACCTGAGCTTCCATTGCTGTTAGAGTTCCTCTCTAAATAGCCTGGCCAGTATGTAGTCCAGTTCTTATGTCCAGCCTTCCAATCTAGATCCCTGGACACTGGATCTCTCTTCACATACCTTCTGGCACGGGTCCTAGGGTCCCTTCCACGTGCAGCCGTCTCCCTCACAGGTACTGTCTGGAGATTCCTAGCTCTGCAGCACCATTCCTCTGGCTTTCCCCAGTCCAATGGTGTATGCTGGCCTTTTGAATGTCCCCCAGTATACGTACTGCTCTGGACTCCTCTAGACCTCCCAAATACTTTTCTCTTCTTTCTTCCAAAGGGTTTCTTGCCCTCTCTGTCCGTCCGGTCTGGCTTCTGCTTCTGATGATCCTCCAGATGATGAAGCTGTCCAAGATGAGGATCTCCAAGCTGATTCTGAGGATCTCCCAGATGAAACTGAGGATAATTCTCTGTAGAATAAACTCTACCTTTATTCTGCTTAGATGAGTGCTCCACCCTAGCACAGCGCAGCTGTGCTGAATCAGGCCCTGCCCTTTGAGATGAGTGCTTAGGGATTACCTCATAGCCCTCTTAATTGAACACATGTTTCCCCACTTCAGCTCCTCTAATGGCTGTTGGAAACCTGGTGCATTCTGGGACTGGTAGTCTTTTATGGGAAAATTCTGTTTTCTTATTTCTACCAGAACTGACAGGTTGCTTGTTCAGAGTCACTTCACCTCTTCTATAGCTCCTTCCTGAGCTATGATAAGTTTCCTTATCACAGATTGCAGAAGTCAAAGTGTGGGAGTATGAGGGCCTGCAAAACAGAGCAAAAGTCATGTTGCTCTAGGAGTGGTCTTAGGTGTTGGATTCTCTTGAGCTTATAGTAAATGTTACTTACTGTGCGACTTGTGTGAAGAGAGGGTGAATCGTTGATCTGTAATAACACCAAGGTAACATATCTGATTTCACTGGTGGTGGAATAAAGTTAATATCCATAGAAACGTAGAGAACCTCAGTCTTTTTTGTAAAGTCAATGTGTGATGGAGTTGAAACACTTTTTTTTTTTTTTTTTTTGAGGCGAGATATCTGGGTTCTTAGTGTCAATAGGAGTATACAACATAACATCGTCAGTATATAGATGATAAAGGAGGTTGTACTCCAGTATGATCAAGCATATTGGCTCTAGGAAATGTTGGATAGTAAATAGGACAAGGCGGAACCTTGTGGGACACCTTGTAGCTGTGGATGACTTTTTGGGGCCAATTTTGACCTGTAAGTGTTTGGAAGGTATGACTTAAACCATCCAAGGGTGGCGTCTCAAGCCTAGAGCATGAAGGCATTGAATGAGTAAGTTGTGAGGGACAGAGTTGAAGGCCACTCTGATGTCTAAAAAGATGAAGACAAACCCTGAATTAGGTTTGTCTAAGCCTGTTATAATGTTTTCAGATAGGACTGCTAGTAGGGTTTCAACTCCGTGCTGCAGTCTGAAGCCATATTGCTGTGGGTCGAGTGGGAAATGGGTATCAATGTGGTCTTGGAGCTGCAATAAGATGTCCTTTTTCTATTATCTTTGCCATGAAGGGTAAGCTTTACAAAATACTTGATCTCCCTACCTGCCTTACTACAGGAACTGAACCCACACCCCATATAAAGATCATTTTTTTGTCGGATCGCTCACCATGAAAAGAAACATTTCCTCTCTCGAAGTGAGCCCTCCTTTTAATCAATTTAAAGAGACCGAATACCCGGTCAAAAACCAGACCAAACAACACTTGTTGCTGTCCACAACTTGTATTAAAAAATGGATTCCCCAAGCTTTTGTTTGACGGGATTCTCTACTTCGTCATTAATTACTCTTCCTTATCAAGCAAAAACAAGGAAGAGTCACTTAGCTGAATCCATATTGTGGAGGACCTTCATACTCCTCCTTTAATTCTTCTCCGAAGGAAAACCTCCAATATTCACTCCCAACAGGGTTCCCGTGACACCGACAGTGTTTCAAGCTGCTCCACAGCTCTTCCTCAGGCGAATGAACCCCGCTGTGTGTCAGTTCCGGTTAAATGATGACCTAAGGATGACGTCAGAACCAGCACTTTCAATTAGAAGCAAAACCCCACCCGCTAGAATCAGTAATGCAAACTCCACCAATCAATGTCCATGTTCATACCTTCTGGAGCCATAGATCCTAAACGATAAATCCATTGTTGTTCTTTACGCTGTAATCTCACCTGGCAATCACCTCCCCCCCCCCCCCTATTAAACTGCAGAATTACTTCCAAAATCCGCCACCGCAAATCATTGAATTGATGGCCAGCTTGTTGGCAATGAGACACTAAAGGGGCAGAACTCTGTCTAGCGTTGATCCTTCAGCGATGCTCCAACAGACGCTTCTTAATAGGACGTATTGTTCTTCCCACATATTTTTTTTGACAAGGACAGATCAAAATATAAATTACAAAGGCTGTTTGACAATTTGAAAAATGCATGGAAGTATATCGACACCCTGTGCTAAGATCGTCCCAACTTGTGCCTTCCAATGTTGTGGCACAAAAATCACAATCACCACAAGCAAAGTGTCCTTTCCGTGAAACTTGAGAAATATGATCACTTTGAATGTTTGTATGTACTATCCAATTTGCTATTGTCCGTGTTCTCTGGTATGCTATCATAAAAGGTTTGTGAAAACAGCGATGAAATGACAATATCCCCCAATGTTTTTTCAATATGTGCACTACCTTAGCCACTCTAGGAAAAAAAGGAACTACACCTATAACCCTATTTTCATTTCTCTGAGCGGGAGGAGAATCCTCCGTCCACCAATCAGGATGGTTGTATAAAGCTCTTTTAAAAGCTCTCCGTATTAATGATTCAGGGTAACCCCTGTCCAATAAATGTTGGGTCAAATCCTGTGCATGCAATCGATACTGTGCACTCGATGAACAAAGTTGCCGAATTCGGAGAAACTGTCCAAAAGGCAATCCTCTTCTGAGAGCTGGAGGATGAAAACTGGTATATTTTAACAGGACATTCCGCTGAACCGGTTTTCTATACAAAGTACTCTGTAATGAAGACCCTTGTATATAGAGTAATAGATCTAAATATTCTATTTGCTGACAATCATATTTTGGGGTAAACTGTAAATTATTATCCAAAGAATTTATCCATGTCAAAAATTGCTTCAATAATAACTCAGACCCTGTCCAGACAAAAATTATGTCATCCAAAAATCTCTTCCAAATCAAAATGTTATGAAACCCCTCAGAGCCATATATGAATTTTTCTTCAAAATCTGCTACATACAAGGATGCTATTGACGGAGCTACTGTAGCCACCATTGCTACCCCAAATTTTTGATGATACAACTGCCCATTATACACAAAATAATTCTGGTCTAAAACCAATTTCAATAAATCCAATACAAACTCCCGAGGTATTCATGCAGGAGTGCTCCACTCTAATCGAGCCAAAACGTTATAAGCTTCTCTTTGGGGAATATTCGTATATAATGAAACCACATCCAATGTTACTAAAATAGTTCCCTGAGGAATATGTAATTTGGATACTAAGGATAATAAATGAAAAGAATCTTTCACATAGGATCGTATAGATTTCACCAGTGGCTGGAAAAAATGATCACAAAATTTTGAAAGAGGCTCAAGTACCGAATTTCTACAGGATACTATAGGCCTCCCCGGAGGATCTACCATCGATTTATGTACTTTGCGGACCATATACATGACAGGAGCTAGTTTCCAAGGGTGTATAACATTTGTAATTTATTGAAGGGTAAGCTGGCAATAGGACCATATGAGCTAGGTTGTGCTGGGTCCAATGCAGGTGAGGTTCCTAAGTGCTAATCTCGCAGTACTACCACTAGATTTGGCCTCTAGAGGTAGTATGGCGAGACAACCGCTAGAGGATAATGGCCACCATTTTGCATCAAGTGCTGGCCTGGACAGGAGAGAGTGGGATCGCTTTCATCTAGGTTCCACTAGACTGCCAGGTGGCCTTCTGGGGGTCTAACGGGGTGGGGAGCTTCATATCACAGTCCAGACGGGTGGAGGTCTTAAGGTGAAGGGATTTTGGCTTATGGATTTTGGGGCAGGCATCGCAGCTTGTAAGGGGAGGGGGTGGGATACTGTGGGAGTCCCTGACTCCTTGGCAGTGCTGGGGGGTGGGACCCGTAGACCACTGGTAACTTTTTTTAATACCCGGGCCCTTTAAGATTGTGTCCTGGAGCATTTGGTTATATATTAGTGGTCTGATACTCCAGGCCAGGAAAAATAATGCCAGCTTTGAGATGGCATTATTCTCCCCTTGGACTAATGCAGCTTGCCCTGGAGCTGAAGGTAACTCCAGTACTTCGTTGCCATTTTAAAACTATTGTCGCTGCTGCATAGTCCAGAGAGAGTTGCAACGGCGGCAATGGGCATTCCTGGAGGGCCGACTCTCTAGGCAACTGCGTAGTTCACCTGATGGTAGAACCAGCCCTGCCTGTAAGGGTCTCAAGGATCTCCAGGAACCGCTGGCCTCTGGGTCATCCTTCCCCAGTGAAACATCAAATACGATTAACCTGAATTCCCATATTTTGCCTCAGAGCAGTAACACGCATTCTGAAATGATTAAAAAATATCACAGCCTGCTTATCTTGTGAAGTAATGAAGGGACAACTGTTCTTATTTACTGCATTTGACACTGAGCTTGAACAATATAAAAGGCCAAAGCAGATTGACAAGTCTCGGTAACAAGCAATTAGCTGAGCTCAGCAGAAACGCTACTGATGGCTAAAGACATGATTATATATGGTCAGTATCATATGCTGCAAAGATTATCCATCTGGAAAACACGAACATGTCTTACGTGAAATCCTTACATGGGGATTTTTCAAAAGACAAGATTCAGTCACTGAATGCTAAGCCTGCTTCCAGTGCATTTCTATACAAGAGATTATATGCAACAGCTCTGCACTGCGATACTGGAGATACTCAAGTTACAACCCTAACCATCTTTCTGGACCGGCTAGATGCACCATTTCGGTCTTTATCTGCCATCATCTACTATGTTACTGTGTTTCTTTCCCTTCAAGAGAGACGGAAAGAACAAAAAGAGAAAGCTTAATATTTCTGTATTAAGCTTCAGTACTTGCTGTGCTCCTGGCAAGAGTATGTTGTAGACTAGGTGTCATAAGAGAAATAAGTTTGTAATTCAAAATTACTCTTCTTTGCCCCTTTTGTCATTAAAGATGTTAAGATAATAAAATGAGCAAAGCTGCTATCTGAATTGTAATTCACCATAATAATGGTAAAAGAATCAAGCCTGTTAGAGAAATGCTTTCTCCTGTTCAAAAACAACCAGCATGATCTTCAAATCACTTATACAGACAGACGGGCTGACTTTTAGGGGTGTCTCTGGATAGTGCTGCAGAAATTCATCACTGATTGCCTCGGCACTATCTATATAGTGCTGGAATGAAGCATGAGCAGTCCCTAAAAATTTTCAGACAGCGATTTGTATTTATGCCCCTATCTGGATAACTATCTGGCAACTTGATGACACAAAAATGCGGCCCTAGAGTTATCCTGAACATTATCTAGATAGGAGATTGAATATCGCTGCTCTCTGGTTAACTCCGGCAATGGCTGCACTGTGGGAGATGTCTACTAAGGCCTGCCCTGGTAATGTGTGGGTGGGTCATGTTAGCGCAGAGAGGTCAGTGCTAACTTCAGACAGTACATGCTTCCATCTTCTTGCAGTTAGCTAGCACCCAGGATGAATCACCATGCAAGCCGACACACGGGTACACTTCATGCCCACAGTGACGTGGCATTAAGTGCAACCACTTTAAGGGCAGCAAGCATGGTTAGCATGAGTCTCTAATGCCCACGCTAGCCACGATGCACTAACAGCATCTGCATTCCACTCCTGTCCTGTCCAGTCCTTGCCCCAAGGTGTAATATCAGGATAGCATGGGATTTTTGGCACCAGGGCCTAAGCTAAATTTTAGCATGGCACCCAAACCGCATGATAAACCCCTCACTACTGGGTAACACAGTTTAAGCAACATACCCCTATATGTATATTCGGCACTAGATGCCATCCAGATAGCACTGCTGAATATATGTATTTTATTGAAACATTGCAGCTGGCATTTCAAAAAATGCTGACCATAAAGTTTAAATAAAGAACTGAGCAGCTTTTTCTAAATGTTTTTTGTTCAAGAAGGAAGCGATTTTAGAAGGGTTAGACATGTAAAAATAAGCCTTTTAGCAACATAGAAACATAGAAACACGATGACAGAAAAAAACCACATGGCCTATCTAGTCTGTCTTTCCATATCAACAACTACAACAGTCCCCTTTTTACCTTTAGAGATCCTCTGTGTTTGTCCCATGCTTTTTTGAATTCAATTACTGTCCTCATCTCTACCACCGCCACTGGGAGACTATTCCACGGATCCACCACTCTTTCCGTAAAGAAATATTTCTGCATATCACTCCTGAATATATCCCCCTTCACCCTCATCCCATGTCCCCTCATAGCAGAACTTGCTTTCAATTGAAAGAGGCTCTCTCCCTGAACATTTATGCCACGGAGGTATTTAAACATCTCAATCATATCACCTCTATCCCACCTTTCCTCTAAGGTGTACATATTAAGATCCTTACGTCTATCCTCATATGCTTTATAATGAAGACCACTAATCATCTTAGTAGCCACCCTCTGCACCGACTCCATCCTGTTCACATCCTTTTGAAGGTGCTGTCTCCAGAATTGCACACCATACTCCAAATGAGGTTGCACCAAAGACTTATACAGAGGCACTATCACCTCCTTTTTTCTGCTAGCCATTCTTCTCCGTAAGCACCCAAGCATCCTTCTAGCTTTTGCCGTCGCCTTTTCTACCTGTTTAGCTACCTTTAGATCAACAGACACAACCACGCCCAGGTCCTGCTCTTCTTTAGTGGACAAAAGTACTTCACCCCCTATACTATATTGCTCCCTTGGATTGCTGCAGCCCAAATGCATGACCTTACATTTTTTAACATTAAATCCCAGCTGCCAAATTCTAGACCATTCTTCAAGCTTAGCTAGATTCCTCCTCATGTTATCTACACCTTCCTGGGTGTCTATTGCAGATTTTGGTATCATCCGCAAAGAGGCAAACCTTACCCGACAGTCCTTCCACTATATCATTAACAACGATGTTAAAAAGAATCGGACCAAGGACAGATCCCTGGGGCAAACCACTGGTATCATCCTTCTCCTCAGACTGAGCTCCATTTACCTGTACCCTTTGTTGCCTCCCACCCAACCAATTTCTAACCCAAGCAGTAACTTTAGGGTCCATCCCTAGGGTGCTCAGTTTGTTTATAAGTCGCCTGTGAGGAACAGTTTCAAAGGCTTTACTGAAATCCAAATATACCACATCTAGGGCTCTCCCTCGGTCCAACTCCCTGGTCACCCAGTCAAAGAAATCAATCAGATTTGTCTTACAAGACCTGCCTCTGGTGAATCCATGCTGCCTCGGATCCTGTAATCCGCTGGACTCCAGAAACCTCATTATTTTCTCCTTCAGTAGCATTTCCAATAAGTTACTCACCACCAAAGTTAAACTAACATACTTTACTAGCACCAACCACATCCTTACTTCCGCTTTTGTGTAAAGGCACCACATGAGCCTCTCTCCAGCCCTTTGGCGCCACTCCCGACTCCAATGAGGCATTGAAAAGGTCAGTCAGTGGAGCTGCTAGAACGTCCCCAAGTTCCCTCAGTATTCTAGGGTGTATCCCATCCGGTCCCATTGCTTTGTCTACCTTAAGTTGAGCTAGTTTCACACAAACACAGTCTTCTGAAAATTGTTCAAGATATCCCTCGCTTCTGTTCCCGTTTGTGGGTGTTTTCTGAGGTCCTGCGCCTGGTTATTCATCTGTGAACACAGAACAGAAATATTTGTTAAGCAATTCCGCTTTATCCTCATCAGCTTCTACATATTCCTCCCTTTCATCCTTGAGTCTTCCCTTCCTCTTCTCACTAACATATCTGAAAAATGTCTTATCCCCCCATTTTATTGCATTGGCTATTTCCTCCTCTTTTTATTTATTATTTTATTTATTTATTTATTTAACATTTTTATATACCGCACTATTTATTATCAGCGCGGTTTACATAGAACTACAAAACATCAGATAAGATACATATATCTGTTTTTACATGGAACAGGAAGAAAAACTTGGAAAACCGGGGTAATTGTAACAAAGGATAATAGACATTGAACTATATACATATGATAGTAATATTACATGAAAAGGCATCTTGTTAGATAGGAACGGGATTAGAGCTATTTGGATGAACTTGTGTTATTGTGTTCTCTGGAAAGTATTTGATGAAAAGGTGATGCTTCAAGGCCTTTTTGAACTGGGGGATATCAGAGATGGCCCTAATGTGTGGTGGGAGGGTGTTCCACAGTTTTGGAGCACATAAGCTGAATGATCGGTTCACAGTTGCAGAGATGTATTTTAAGGATTCTTTTGGAACTTTAAGCATGTTTAGTTCCGAGGTTCTTCTAAGCCTGTTGGAGGGGATAGGTTGTATCAACTCTGATAGAGAGGAGGGAGCAGGTCCTTTGTGAGCTTTGAAGACTAGTAGCAGGGTCTTGAAGGTGATTCTCGCTTGGATAGGGAGCCAGTGTAATTGTTTCAGGAGAGGTGTTACATGTTCTCTTTTTGGTACCCCGAAGAGCACTCTTGCAGCACTGTTTAATGCTAGTTGAAGCGGGTTGAGGGTTGATTGGGGGAGCCCCTGTAGTATACAATTTGCGAAGTCAAAGTGTGGGATAATTAAAGCCTGGTAAACAGTACGGAAATCATCTGGATCAATTAGTTGGCGAAGGTGTCTAAGGGAGCGAATCTTGAAATAAATTGCCTTTACAGTGTTGGCTATGTGGGTCTTCATGTCTAGATTCTGATCCAGGGTAACACCAAGATAACGGATGTGGGGTTTTACTTGCAACTTAGCATCATGGACTTCAAGGAATGTAGGTGGTGTGAACTTGGGGTTTCTTGAGATGAAAAGTACCTCTGTTTTCTTGTTCTGGATTCTGAGATTTTGAGTCAGTAGCCAGTCTGAGATGGCGTTAAAACAGTTGGATATGGTGGTGAGATTCATCTTATCAATGCAGAATGGCATATATAATAAGACATCATCAGCATAGATCATATAATTGACTTTGAAGGACCTGATAATGTTGCATAAGGGTTGCATGTAGATGTTGAATAATAATGATGACAAAGAGGAACCTTGTGGGACTCCTTGACCTTGGTGAAATGGATCTGATGTTTCACCATTTGAGCGAACTTGCTGCCATCTTTCTGAGAGGTAAGAGTTGCACCATTCAAGAGCATTTCCACAGAGGCCCTTCTCTCTTAGGCGGACAATAAGAATGTCGTGACAGACCGAGTCAAAAGCAGCCGCAATATCTATTTTTGAAACTTTGCTTTCCTGACTACTTTGCTAGCTTCTTTAAGTTTTTCCAAATATAGATGCCTGTCTTCCTCTCTCTCTGATCTCTTGTATTTCATGAAGGCCTCCCTCTTTTTCTTCACTTTTTCAGCTACTTCTTTAGAAAGCCATAGCGGTCTCCTTTTCCTTTTACCTTTATTTACCATTTTAACAAAAAGGTTGGTTGCCCTTAAAATATCCCCTTTCAGTTTTGCCCACTGTTTTTCTACATCCCCCAGCTGTTCCCATCCCAATAACAACTCCCTGAGGTATTGGCCCATCTTGGCAAAGTTAGTCTTCCTAAAGTCTAAGACCCTCACCTTTGAATGGATTCTTACAGCCCTAGTCCTAATACTGAACCATACCATCTTGTGATCACTGGATTCAAAATGATTTCCCACTACAATATCAGAAACACTTTCACCATTGGTAAGCACCAAGTCCAGTATGGCCCCTTTTATAAGCATAAACTGGGCTATATGTAAGTGGCAATTTTAGAACACCTGCTCCTTCCGTGTACTTGCTAGTAGTGCACACAGATTTCAAGAAGGCATATTATGGGCATTGTTTGGGAAGGCCTTTTAGAACAATATATACAAACCTGTGAAAACGTCATCCTCAGCCTTCTCATCTGCTTCGAGTCACTTCAATAAGGTCCTGCTCACGTATTGCTTGGCTCTGAGTTTTAAAGGGGAGCTTGAGGGGCACAACAGTGCTTACCTCTGAGGTTAAAAAATACCTCAAAGTGATGAAAACTAGAATGTTGCAACTTGCCTCCTTATTTGTCTCCTCTTGGATCTACAGTTTGCAAAATCTACTACTTACATATGCAATAGTAAAATCACCGCTATTTATACCTGCAAAGCCCTGAGCGATGCCAAGTATGTTTTTCTTGTAAAATAGTTTCTTCTGATATGCATCATAACAAATGCACATATTTTTTCATGGCCCTATGTGTATATTACAAAAGGCTCTGGGTTTAGTAAGCCTTTTATAAAATATATATAGAAAATGTACATTTTTTTTAAAAGTTCCAACTTAAATGTCTGTCTTCTGACGTAGATGTGCTATACAAATTTATGCTGTAAATCTAAATATATTTGAATAAGGTGTGGCTTCATTTATTACAAGTTCCTGTTCACAGCCCAATGATACAAATTAGGGAGGTAATTTTGTGTGTTGGGGGGGGGGAGGTCAAGTCACCCTGGCAAGGTGTGACTGGAAGTAGACTTAAGTGAAGTGTCCACATCCTCACCTACTTTATGCCTGTTTTATAAGGGTCAAATTAGAACATCAAATATTACTTCCAGTAAGTTTTTTTAATTTAACAGCTTAACACACACTTAGCCTATACTCCACAGCAAGAAATACTTTTTAGGACCATCAAAACTCATATGAGAGCCACTTCATTTGCTTCCTTTTGTTTCATCATCAGTCCATATTGCACATATAGTTCATAACATAAGTTCAATGAATTTGTGGGACTGAATATATCTTATCAATGACTCATAATTTCCTCCAATGTGTCACCTGTTTTGAAAAGCTCTGTCTTCTACATCAAGGAGCTTTATTACTCCATGGTTTCTTCTTTCTCACAGAGTTTCCAATAGATGTCTCTGAAAACGTACCACATGACTTCAACAACCAATCAGAGCAAAGTCTGCCATTGCACTTCGATGTTTAACCTCTTTGGGGCTACTGAAGCCATTTTAAATATCCAAGATTGTTCCATATAATTTAATGAACGCTCTTTATTGATTCTCTACAATAATCCAAAATTTGCCATTTAAGATCATCAGCCATATGCTGCTTGAGTAGCCACTGTTCCCACCAAAGGGGCAGACATTGATTTCCTCATAATCCTGCTGCAGTATTCATTGAGTCACAAATGGATCTTTCATTTAATGTGACCTATATAGAACAATGAGTAAGGGCACAAAATCATATATAGAACAAATAAAGAATTACAGTCTGTCTAATGCTAAGATCTAAGTTCAGTTTCCACTAGCACTCCTTGTGGCCTTGGGCAAGTCACTTAACCCTCCATTGCCTCAGAAGAATCCCTGTTTAATATACATTACCAAGTGGAGGGAGGGGTGGCCTAGTGGTTGGGGCAAGTTACCTCAGGCTGGAAGGCCAGGGTTTCAAATCCCACAAGAGGACAACAACCTTGACCAGGAAGGACTAGAGTTGATTTATTTATTTATTTATTTCTTCTATACCGCCCCTTCCAGTGATCAAGGGTGGTTTACATGGAACAAGTTAACAAATTAAGTATACTTCTGTATACATTACATTGAACAGAAAGAAACTTTCCAACTTTTTACATATAATAACAGATGTAGAAATAAAAACTGTCCAAACTATTTACATAAGTTATTTGCAAGTGGTTCTATACAAATGTGTTACAGAGTAATCGTACAATGTGTTACAGAATAATGGTGTGTCATGTGTAGGTGGTGGAATTTATTTCCATTATTATCATAGGTTTTGTGTGTGTGAAGGGGGACTGTGTGGGGTTATTTAATTGTGGTTTTGGGGGTTCTGAGTTGGTGTGTCTGTGGATGTTGTGGGACAGAGCATGGGGGGTAGGGAATTTGGAAATATTCGGAGAATAGGTATGTTTTAAGTTCCTTCCGAAATTGGGAGAGGTCTTTTATGGTGCGGAGGTCTAGTGGGAGATCATTCCATAGCATGGGGGCAGTGAACGTGAAGGCTCTGTCACTTGAGGATTTTTTGGTCTTCATGAATGATTTTGGCATATCAAGTGAGTGGGCTGCATTTTGTCTGCGAGCTCTTGATTCAGATGGGGTCTGTAGTAGTGTTGATAGATGTGATGGGGCAATGTCATTTAGGAGCTTGAAGGTTGTTAGAAGAATTTTGTATCTGATACCGCTGTTTATAGGGAGCCAATGTAGTTCTAGGAGTATAGGGGTCACATGGTCTGTTAGACGAGCTTTAGTAATTACTTTTGCACAGATGTTCTGGGCTCTTTGTAATAGGTAATCCCACAGGTGCTCCATGTGGTCTTGGGCAAGCCACTTAACCCCCCATTGGCCATGTTCTCTGTAAAATAGTTACCTCCAAGTTATAATGCCCTGTTCAATGTAATTTCAGTTTGTTTAATGTAAACCACCTTGATATCATGAAAGGTGGTATATAAGAAATGTTAAATAAATAAAATAAAGTTTAAGTTACAATGTAAACTGCTTTGACTAAAATGATAAAACAGTGTATAAAAAAACTGTTAAATAATGCATTCCCCTGATGTTGGGTGACTACATTGCTTCTTCCCACAATGGATGTGCCCCAATGTCCCAGAGTCAGAGGGTGGTCCCTCATCTAATGACAGATTCTCTCATACAAATTTACACCTGTTCTTAGGTTGTGTGTTTATGTGTATTTTAGTTTCCAATAGATGAATTGATTAACTGATTAACTGAATTTTTTCACAGAGACCATATATATATATATATATATATGGAAGTCAATGAATGACATGACATCCATTACAGTGGACATATGGTCTGAAAGGGTTAAAACAAATATTTTCTCTTAAAGGACTATATAGTGTAAAATGTTAATGCTTTATACCCATGGAAGATCATTTCAACATAGAGAACATTTAAACAAGACACAGTGACAGATTGGTTCAAGAGAAAATAAATACTTTTAGGAGCCCTTTTACTAAATCCTGTTAAGGTTGTGCACTTAAAGGGGAATTTTAGAAGATACATCTAGGTGCAGATGGGATTTCACAAACCTAGACATGCCCGATAGGGGTGTCTGTAGGGGCATCTACATAGACATCCCCAGAAGCATATTCCAAGACTTGGACATCTAGGATAGCCTAATGGTTAGTGTAATGCATTAGGAACAGGGTAGCCAGGGTTCAAATCCCATTGTTGCTAAAGTTGAAATTGTGCTGAGTACTGGGTATGATAGTGTGCTTCCTTCTCTACACCATCAGATCATTTTTCAGCTAAAACAGCACTGTTTGTGTTGGACATGACGCAGGACATCTACAATGTTTCTGTGATTAGGTGGGGATGTCCAGGTTCCTGGGTACACCCCAATCATGCCTCCTCCATGCCCCCCTTCAGATTCAGGTGTCCCCACAGCCGGCTTCTAAATAGCTCTGGAAACCGTCTCTGTGCTTTGGACGTCTCTATGCCCATTTTCAGACATCCAAAGCAGGACTACAGCTTCTAAAATGACCCCTCCCATGCATGTTTTTAACACAAGGTGGGGCAAATTTACTAAGGTTTGCACCATTAGTGCACATTCATCCTCAAAAATGAGCAGTGGTGTGCAGACAGCATGTTGCTATCTAGCTAGCATGGGTTTCAGACCACCCCATACTACTTCTGGCATGATTAGTACAGGTGCACCCATTGAGGTGTCTCTAAATGCACCTTGCTAAGTGCAACATCACCAGGGAGTGCACATCAAAAATGCCTATTCTATATGTGATGTGTACCCTCTACCCCTGAACCTCCCAGTTTTCACCCCAACCTATGGCATTTTTAGCACAGTCATTTTTACTGCAGTACGCTTGAGGCACACTGAACCCTATGCTAACCAGTAGCTTACTTTAGTAAGCATGCCCTATTAAGTACAAAGCCTCCACAGTAATTTTCAGGAGCATGACCAGCATGTTCCTAGCAGTTAACATGTGGATGCATATCCAAACATGATGCAATTAATGTAGATACTCCTAATGATACCATACCCATAGAGCTATCATTAGATGCACCCACGCTAATTGCCACATTGATGGTGAGCAGACACTAATGACACCCACACTAACTGCAACGCACAGTCAATATCCATGCTCAACCCCTAACCTGCCCAATCACTGCCCCATCATTCACTATCATGCTCGCTTGCTACGTATGACTGTGGACACTTAGCAAGCACTAAAATACACATTAACCACCTAGAGGGCTTCAGTAAAAGAGCCCCTTAAGTCTATTAAAACGTTGCCCATGATGCAGCTGTGGGCACATGCCTGTGGGCACATGCCCAAAGGGGTATGACCAAAGGGGCAGATGCTACCTCTTTGGAGCCCCTTCAGAGTCAGTGAGGAGCCGGAGTTAAGGAACAATTCCCCCTGATATGGTGAAGAGGAAGACGAGAGGTTTACAGTCTCAGAGTTTAAAGTCAGCCAAAGTTGTTGGCCCCATGGATCTTCATGTGAGGGCTATGGCAGTTTCTAGTCTGGAAGAGCAGGCTACAACTGCTGAAATATCTACTACTTCACCACTCCCACTCTCAGTTAATTTGGGTGATGATACCCTTCCCAACCATTGTTTAGAAGATTTGGATGCTGGAGCCTCCTCTGACTTACAGCAGGAGGGAAAAGCTGCCCTATCTGTAATCCCTCCCATCAAATTTTCACCTGTGGAATCTGGAAGTGTTATACAGGATATTCTTCCCTTACCAATACCTATTGAGTTTCCTTCTATTGATCTTGGAGAAACCTGTTGCTCCCAAGGATACTTCTTTATGGGATATTTAGGAGGTTGTAATGCATACTGAAACTTCCATTCAGACTTCCCTTTAAATAGTTTCTGATTTTTCTAAGAGTGCTATAGCAAAGCTTGATGAACATGATATGAGATTTTTTAAAAATGAGGCTCATGTTGATAAATTAGAGACTCAAGCTTCTGTATTGTAGGCCTCTTCAGTGAAGGATAGTCTCCTATTACATCATCAATTAGAATCACTGGAAAATGTGTCCCGTGTTAAAAACTTGCTTTTTTTAAACTTTCTCCCATAGACATTACCTTTCTCCTATGATCCTCTTTCATAATTTATCTTAAGAAAGTATTACTTTATTCAGAGGCTGATAGTATTAAGCTAGCTAATATATATTACTGTATATTCCTAGAGGGATTAAAGCTGAAGAGAAAGGGAGAGCAGGGGAAGAATTTCATCAAGTGTCACCTGTTGAGAGCTTGGACCTCTCTGCCTTTTTAGACTCATTTGTGGATGATATTCCCACTCGTGCTACTCTTATTGTTACTTTCATGTCTGAGCTGGATAAAAATCTTATGCACTTGTATTTTTGTAAGAAAAATGAAAAGTTTTGTGGGCAAGCTATGCAGGTTTTTCCGGATATTTCTAAGGTCACCCAAAAGCATAGGAATGGGGAAGGCACTATTGGATCTAAGACCTAGAGTTTTGGCCCTTGGCGCTACCTATTTTCTTAAATACTCTTGTAAATGTCTAGTAGTATATCAAGGAAACAGATGGGTTTTTTGAGTCTGATCAACTGGAGAATTTTATCTAAGGGAAGAGTATTTGATTTTCTTTCTTTTTCCTTACACTGGTTTAGTTTCAAGTGGGTCATAAGTACATAGCGGAGGTTGGTTTTTTTGTTTTTATTCTTTTGTTCTATTGCATTGTCCTCCTTGATGTGGGCTTGTACTATAATGTTTTTTCCTTATGTTTTTTGTATGAATATGGGAAATTTAAAAAAAAAAAGTAAAAGGGCCTCTTAGTTACTACTAAAAAAAACCTGAATAGAATCAGGTAAGCACGAAACAGGCCCTAATCTAAAAACACACTTGTTGTCTTTCTTAGCTCAAAGCATACTTAGAAAATCATTATGCCAGTACTCAAACACTCCTTGGACACTTATTTTCAGTGTCATTCTGATTCTATAGCATCATTTCTTGAAAACCTGAACTAAATTTTTTAAAAATTACCTGGATAAAGCCATTTCAAGGACTCTGCCAGCAGAAAGAAATTGATTTGCCTCAGACTTGATTGTATAGAGAAATCAAGAGATAATTTTTGTCATTAAAGCTTCCACGGCTACCATTCCACCAGAAGCAGCAAAAGTGTCGTGTGTCAAGAGAGGTGTATGTGCTAATAATGTGAGGTGCTGAACTGCAAAGGGCGTCCTTGATTTTATATTTGATATAAAAAAAATTTTTAGCAAGGTGTCAATTATAACCATTTTCGTATGGCTACTTTATCATTAGTGTTAATAACTTTCAATCAGTAAAGTACATTGTCAGAGACACAGTGTGATAGCACTTACTTTCATTGCAGTCCTTGGTCTATTAAACTAAGTCTGGAATAGCACAAGATTTACAGTAGAGTTCTTTCACTTTCACCATTTGGAGTTAAGCACAACATGGCGCAAGGGCCAGGATGGAATCTCAGTATAGGCCGCCGCTTTTCCACTCCATTCATTATTTTATAGACCTCTATCATATCGTCCCTCAGCTGTCTCTTTTTCAAGTTGAAGATCCCTAACCTTTTAAGCCTTTCCTCATAGGGGTATCCTTCCATCCCGTTTACCATTTTGGTAGCTCTTCTCTGTACCATTTACATTTCTGCTATATCCTTTTTACAATATGATAACCAGAATTGCACACAATAGTCAAGGTGCGGTCACACCATGGAGTGATACAGAGGCATTATAATACCCTTGGTTGTATTCTCCATTCCTTTCCTTATGATTCCTAGCATTCTATTTGCTTTCTTGGCCACAACTGCACACTGGGTAGAGAGTTTCAATGTATTATCCATGGAGATGCCCAGATCCTTTTCCTGAGTGGCGACTGCATTGTGTAGCTATAGTTTGGGTTGTTCTTCCTTAAGTGCATAACTTTGAACTTGTCCACTTAAAATTTCATCTGCCATTTGGATGCCCAGTCTCCCAATATTTCGAGGTCCTCTTGCAATTTTTCACAATCCTCTTGGATAATCTAGCTGTTGTCTTACTGTACTACCAGTACTGGCAGGGGTCAGTACTGTGAGACTACTGCTAAAGGCTACCAGCACCATTTTGTCAGCTGCTAGAGGACAACCGCACCAACCCATTGTTCCACTAGGACCACCAAAGAGCCTCCCGGTAGGACCCAAGAGAATCAAGGGATGGGGGGGGAGTCCCAGTTTGGTGGACCCTGGTGGGAAGACCCATCAAAGGGAGGGGTTTTGGTGGGGGACTTGGGTTGGGTTGCTTTCCAGAGTGGTAGGGTGCTAAATGACGGGGTCAGGGGGGTTACTGAACAGGGGGGGAGGGCGGTAACTTTGCCGCTTATCCTCTTGTTTGTGCATTAGGCTTTGTTGTTGGGCCTGTGTTCCAGCATGGGTGGTCTCTCGCTACCCGTTAAGGCAGGTAACGCAAGTCTCTGTGGTAAAATATTTGTGCTATGTTTTATAGGGAAGATGCTAGGCACACCCCCTGCATTTACTGCACAGACTTTGCACTTAGTTTTTTTCTGGAGCTAAATCCACAGTAACTGCAAAACCTTACCACACTTTAGTAAAAGAGCCCCCAAGTTTCATCTGCCATGTTGATTACTAATTTTCTAGTCTCACAAGGCTATCCTGCAGTTGCTCACAGTCTGTTTATGTTTCAACCACTTTGAGTACTTTTGTGTCACCTGCATTGGATCATTTCACTCGTTGATCCCTTTTTCCAGATCATTAATGAATTTGTTAAGCAGCACCGGTCCCAGAATAGATCCCTGGTACATTCCATTATTCATCATCTCACTTGTTTAGGAAAGCTGTCAGTTTTTGTTTCCTATCCTTTAACCTGAATAGGACAAAATACCCCATGGCTTTTTTGTTTCCTCAGCAGTTTCACATGAGGGACTTTATTAAATCAAAGGCACCTGTACAAATGTGAGGATAGACACTGTCCAAATGCACAAACAACCTTACCTATAAATACATTATGAAAACTAATTCATGAATAGGAGGAAAAAGACTCCAGAATCTTATAAGTGCCGCTTGTTAGACCGTGGATGCTGTAATTCAATTATAGGTCAAAAAAGCCTCTGTATGTTCATAAGGGAGTATACCTGCATATTGAGTTAATTTATAGCTGGGGTTGTTTGTATAAATTAGATCTTTCACATTCTACACAATATCCACCAACTCATAATTTTCTCCATTTAAAAAAATATATATATATATTTATTAAGGACTCTACATGTCGATTACATTTACAAACCAAACAGAAGCACAAGCTCTGAATTGACAACAGCAGCAAGACATAGCTATCAAGAAAACACCCTGCCCGTAACTCCAAGTCTAAGAGAAACATGCGTACAGTCCTTATTTTAATATACCACCCCCAAATCACTCATTCCACACCAATCATCCAACACTCACACTCTTACACATACTTCTAAGTTTCCCTCCTACCCATCCCCGCCCTAATCCCCTGCTCTGCACTCATTGTCTCCCAAAGCTTCAGCACCAAAGGCCTGGCAAACCATTGCCAGAGTTGCTTATATAGCGGCCAATCAGGTTGTCTTAGCTCTGTAGTCCTACAATTCAAAAAACCCCACTTCATGCATCATATTCACCCACGCCTGCATCATCGGTGCATTTTCTTTCACCTAGTGTCGCATAATCACTTTTTTAACCAATAGAAGGGCCACATCCATAAATGTTTGTTTAGCTTTTGGTATCATGGCAGCACCTCCCAGAAGCAACAAAGTGTACGTCCATTCGATATCCCCCTGCAAAATAGTGGTCATAGCAGCAAATGCTTCCTTTCACACCTATTGCAACTCTTTGCATTCCAGAAAGGAGGGTCTATAGCCACCTTCATAAATTTTACATTTGAGACAATAGGAATCAGCCTAAAGCCCCCATTGAAAACCCCTAAGATGAGTAATAAAAGCTCTGTGGATGATCTTATACTGCAGTTACTGCAAGGACATATCCTTCGCCACCATAGGGATTTCAGCAAATCTTTGCACTCTCTCTTCTTCAGCTACTTGCTCTCCCAGTTCCCAGGTCAGACAGGAACAAATTGAAAAGACACTGCTTCCCAGTTGATACCAATGTGACAGGCTCTTCCCAAAACCAACTTCTAGTGGCCAATTCTTGGGACTTTTGAATTTCAGATAAAGCTTCCTATAATACCTTTATAATGCTTTTCATCTTTTTGCTTCACCAAATGGGGACATTCTGTAATGAGCATAGCAGCTTGGACAGCAAAACCAACTTCACCAATGCCACTCTCCGTAAAGAGATAAGAATAAGTCCTTCCATTTATCACACAAACTTTTAATATGGTCAAACTTACTTCTAATATTTTGCTGATACAGTACTACCAGGCTTTTGAGTAGATAGATCCCCAAGTATTTCATGCTACCCTTTATCCATTGTAGGAAACACATGAAGACAGGTGGGTTGGGCTTCGAGTGAAAGATTCATAGCTTCCAATTTCCCATAATTGATCTTAAGGCCTGCAAAGCTCCCAGATTTCTCAATGGCATGTTTTATTTTGACTATATTCATGTGAGCTCTGCTGACATAGAGAAGCATGTTGTCAGCAAAGAGACTCAATATGAACTCATCACTCCACTACAGCTATGCTTTTTACATCATCATCCTGACAAATCTTAGCTGCAAGGGGCTCCAGGGTAAGAACAACATAGGCGAAAGAAGGCAACCCTGACTGGTCCCTTGTTTCAGTTGAAAGGGTGCAGTCAATCAGCCATTTATTAAAATTTGAGCTGATGGGGCTGCATATAGCCAAATAACCCATTCAGCAGCCCTCCCCTTTAGACCGTAATGTTCAAGGCCCCAGAACATGTACTCCCATGATATCTTATTAAATGCCTTTTCTGTGTTAGGCTGATTAAGAGCTTGATTTCCCCCATTGTTCCCCACCTCTGAAGCACAGCCAAAGCCCTCATCAAATTTGTGGGTGCATACCTCCCAAATAGAAAACCCACCTGACCTTTATGTATTAAAGAGGATAGCGTCCGGCCCAGTTTGTTTGCCAGGACCATTGCAATGATTTTAACGTCCTGGTTTAAAGCGAGACGGGCCAGTGATGGGCCTGCCAGGCTTGGGGATCATGACAATATGCACATGACTTTGCAGCTCACTGCCACAATATTTGCAAATTAGTTTCTCACTAACTTCAGTCAGGGCCGGGGTCACCAACTGTCCCAAAGTTTTGTAAAATTCCCCTCTGAGCCCATCGGGGCCCGGAGTTTTGGCAGACTTTAATCTCTTAATGGTAACTGGATTTCAGCAGCTGTCAATGACTTATGTAAGTCAGATAATTGCATTTCTGTCACTTTGGGCCATTGCAGACCGTGGAAGAATCGTCTCTGTACAACATCGTTTAGTCCACGATCATATAAAGACTAGTAATATTGGAGGAAAACCTGAGCAATGGACTCTTCTGTGTTACACACCTGCCCCCTCCCATCTTTCATTTGCTTTATGACCAAATGGGCAGATTTGGGCTTCACCAAGTTAGCTAATAGTTTCCCAGCTTTATTGCTCCTAGCACCACTTCCCCTAGATTTCGTTTATTAAACTCAATTGTAATCTTTTCAACATCATATCTTCCAGAACAATCCTATGAAAATGTATGTTTGGGCATCACACTTTTAAATATTAAACTTTGTTGTATAAAGATATACATAATGAGGGAGATTTCAAAAAGTCACTTACAAGGGTAAATGGACTATTTGCATATTGCCCATGCTTCCTGCAGGTAAATGTATGCACTGACGATTCTGAGTTTGTGTGGCTGCCAGGACCCATTGCTTTGCCTTGGTTGTCTGGAGCTATTCTTTGCTGCCCCGTAGAAGTTGCTGATCTAGGCAACTGCCTAGTTTGCTTAGTGGTTGGCCCAACCTTGACTACCCACATTTTGATTTGGAGACCATGGAATGTCAAGATTATAAGAATTTTAAATATATTCCCTGATGCAGAGATTTTAAAACGTGGTACTGAGTCGGATATATGTGAGAGAATTATAAGATTTTCATGAACTCTATCGGACACAAGTAAGAGAATTAAACAAGATTTGTATGGATTCAACAACATATGGATTCTCAAGGTGTAGGTAGCACTGAAGTAGTCCTGCATGGGTGGGTCATGAACATTTATGTCTGTTTTATGAGACTAGTTTGGTCCTACAAAGAAATCCTTTTTCATAAATTGAGTGTATTGGTGCTCGACATTTTGCTGGTTCTCTATAGGAATTGTTGTTACCAATAATTTGGACCATAGCGTTTGGTATATCCTCATTTTTAGACACCAAGTTACAAAATTACCCTTTAAATCATAGTTGATAAAGAAAACATGTTTAAGATGCTCAAAGGTAAGGAATTCCATAGCAGTGGAGTTCCCCTTGTAAATCTTCTAGAACTGATTTCCACTCTCAGAATTTCTTTAGAGCCTGGAATCACTAGACAGTTACTATGACTTTTTTAGTGCCATCAAGTCATTGTTGACTCATAGTGACCCAGCTACCTCTGGGCTTTCTTGGCAATGTATCACTGGAAGTAGATTGCCAGCCTTTTCTTCCAGGGCAATGGAGGGTAAAGCGACTTGCCCAAGGTCACAAGGAATGACAGTGGGAATTGAACCCTTGATCTTCTAGGTACTAGGCAGTTGCTTTAACCACTAGGCTACTCCTCCACTCTACTACTGTGACTAGAAAGAAGTAGTCTTTTTGGAAGATACCATCCGACCTTGTCATCCAAGTACAAGGGACAAACGTGGTTTAAATCCCTAAATATGAGGAATAACACTTTACACTGGACAAAACTAACAATGCCTTTGGTACCTGAATGTAACTCACCTTGATCTACTGGAAAGGCATCAGCTAAATATAAATAAATAAATAAATAAAATACAACCAATAGCCAGTGAAGTGCATTCTAGAAGGGGTTCTACTAGTAATTACTATTTTGAATAATCTGAGGTTTCTCAAGTATCTACCAAACCTCATAAAGTACCAGAAGGTATCATTTTGCATAGAATGATATGTTGAGAGCCAAGGGATCATAGAAATTTAAAGAGAGGAAAGCTTAAAAGGAATGGACTTAAATGACCTCATCAGTGTCAGCATGGAGGTGGTGGATTATTTTATATCAACTGTCTTTTGCCCATATATGATGACGGTCAATAGATCTTCTGAATGTATCTTTATTCAGGCACAAGATAGGGACTGTACATAATGTCTTACCACACCCCTCCCCCCACCATAATGCTCTCAACTTATCGTTATTTGCTTAGCTGATCTTAAGGTTGATTTGAAGTGACTCTTTGTGCTGGCTCACTGCCTATCCTCTCTTATCTCTCCCTAGACACCTCCTCGGCAATTCTGCTCATCAAGCAAATCATTTTTATCTATCTCCCTTCTCATCTACTGCCAAATCCAGATTCTGCTCTTTCCACCTTGCTGTGCTGTATGCCTGGAATAAACTACCTGAGTTAGTACATCAGGCTCCATCTCTGATCCTATTCAAATCCAGGCAAAAAATGAATCTCTTTGAGGCTGCTTTTGGATCCTGACCCCTTTATTCTCTGTCTACACCCATGTTTGTTTGGTATATAAAATCAAATAAATAATATATTTTACAATCAGAGCGGTTTACATAGAACAACAACATTGGAACATTTTTATATTGAACAGGAATGTCAATTTGGGTAATTAACAGGGCTGAACTATATTACATGATGGTGTATGTTTTCTATGATATGGGAGGAGTAGCCTAGTGGTTGGGGCAAGATACTTCAGGCCAGAAGGTCGGGGGTTCAAATCCCACTAGAGGACAGCAACCTTGGGCCAGAAGGACTGGGGTTTCTAGTCCCACAGATGCTCCTTGTGGTCTTGGGCAAGCCACTTAACCCTCCATTGCCCATGTTCCCTGTAAGTATTAGTGTATGTGTCTCATATCCCCGTGTATTAAATGTATCCCCCAATTGTGTTGTGACCGCTTTGATTGAAGGATGAGGCAGTATACAAAACTGTCTAAATAAATCCTGTAAATCACCTTGTATATTTGAAATTTGTTCTGTCCTGATCTGACAGCTCCATCATGTAATCAAATCTGCTCCTGATCGCTGGAAGTAGTGGTATACAAATGTATGCTAAATAAATAAATGATGTACTATAGCATAAGGATAAGCAGCTATGTGGCGTCATCAGTTTATGATTATTGAATACATTGTAGTATGATCATAGAGCTGTTGGAATAAATGGGTCTTTATTGCCTTACAAAGAGGTCAGAGACGGTTCGGATCAGATTTGGTAGGGTGTTCCAAAGGACTGGTGTGTACAATGAAAAGGCTTGATTACTGGATGCTTGAGTGCTTTTTATTATCGCTGCTGGGGTCTTAAGTGTGTTTGCAATGCCTTGTCTCCTCATTCTGTTGTTTGATCTTAGGTGTATGATGTCCGAGGGAATCTGTGGTCTGATTATTTATTGCTTTGAATGTCATCAGTAGTGCTTTAAATTTTATGCAGCTTGCTATTGGTAACCAATGTAGTTGCATTAAGATGGGCGTAATATGCTTGGACCTGGAGATATCCTGTAGCATTCAAGGTCGCTATGTTTTGGGCCATCTGAAGTGGTTGTAATATATATTTCAGTAGGCCTTGGAGGATAATATTGGCATAGTCGAAGTGTGGGAAGATGAGTGCTTGGAATACGGTGTGGAAGTTGTGCAAATCCAGGAGTGGGCCTAGATGTTGGAGGTTTTTGATTTTATGATCTACTGCTCTAGTGATGATGTTGATGTGGGTTTGCATGCTCAGTCACTGGTGATTCTGAGATAGTGCACTTCTTGTTTTATTGTCAGTTCTGCATCCTTTACTTTTAGGGCATCTGGTGGAGTGAAAGCCTGATCTTTTGTTATAAACAGCACTTTGATTTTCTTGCAGTTCACTTTGGGGTTGTTCCTGGAGAGCCATTCTGAGGCAGCATTGAAGATTCTATTATGTTGGTGTAGTTACGTTTGTCCATAGAGAAAGGTGCATATAGCATGACGTCATCAGCATATATATGGTAGAGTATGTTGTAAGATTGTATTATTGAGCAAATTGACTGGATGTAGATATTAGAGTAAAGATGATAGTGATGATCCCTGTGAGACCTCTTGTGTTTGCTTGTAAGTGGTTGATGCACGAGAGCCAATTCATATTTGTTGTTGGTGACCTGTTAGGTAGGACCTGCACCAGTCTAGGGCTATATTTTATATTCCTTTCTCTTGCAATCAGGATAGAAGAATGTTGTGACATACTGTGTCAAATGCTGAGGCAATATCCATGAATTTGAGGATAAACCCCTGCTTCGATTTATCAATGCCCTTTATGAGCCTCTCAAACAGTAACCAGAGGAGCTTGGAAGTCTATGTGGTCCTGGAGTTGTTCCTGGACTATTTTTTTCTATTATTTTGGCCAACAATGGGAGGCTTGATATCAGTCTATAGAATTTGTGTCAAGAATTTGAGTGGAGGAGTGGCCTAGTGGTTGGGGCAAGAAGGTGAGGGGTTCAAATCCCACTAGAGGACAGCAACCTTGGGCTGGAAGGACTGGGGTTTCTAGTCCCACAGGTGCTCCCTGTGGTCTTAGGCAAGCCACTTAACCCTCCATAGTCCATGTTCCCTGTAAAATAGTTATCTCCTAGTTATAATGCCCTGTTCAATGTAATTTCAGTTTGTTCAATGTAAACCGCACTGATGCAGAATAGCACGGTATATAAGAGAAAATAAATAAGTGGGTTGAGTTTGTTGTTTTTCAGTAGAGGTCTGATGGAGGCAGTCCTCAGGGATTTTGGCACGATGCCTGTGGTTAGGGATAGGTTTATGATTCTGGCGATGAATGCACTTAGGTCAGATCATGTTTTTTGACCCAGGTTGTGGAGCATGGATGTGTTTTGTGAGGTAGTGGTGTTGAGATTCCTTATGACATTCTCGATGTGTTCTGGAGAGCTTGGAATGAAGGAAGATAACTTGGGTATGGTAGTGTCATCAGTTGGAAATCTTTCTGGTTTATATTGGTTTCCAGTGGCTTTTTTTGGAAGTGATTTGCAAAGGTTTGCAGGTGAAGAGTATTTGAGTCATGCTGCTTGATTGGGTCCTTTAGAAGGGATTTAATGATTCTTAAGAGTTCTCGAGGCTTGTTTAGTAAGTACATTAAGATACTTGTGTGGTAATCTTTATGCTTTTAGTCAATTGTTTTGCAATGTTGTAGGCTGTTCACATACTCGTCACAATCCTGTGGAAGTCTTGAGTAGTGCCATTTTCACTCAAGTTTTCTGATCTATACTAAGGAATCATGTATTTCTATGGTGCACCATACAGCTGTGTGATGTTTCTTGGGAGGCTTTGCTTATAGTTCCTTTCCATGTGTCTACTAGATTGTTGATATTGGTTGCATCGGCATTTAGTTCTGGCAGAATTTCTTCCAGGAATGTCTGTTGGTCAAAGCCTCAGAAGCAACGAGGTGGTGGGTCGCTCTCATTGTGTCTATGTAGGTCTGTGTCCAGAATGATTTGGAAAGTAATGGTGTTGTGGTCTGATCATGGGACTGGGAATACTACTCATGGGGGTTGATTGCTTTGTCTGTGTATATACATGGGAGCAAAGATGAGGTCCAAAGTGTTTCCTCTTGTGTGGGTGGGCTTGTTTATTACTTGCTCATAATCTAGCATCATCATTGCTTCTAGGAAGGATTTGGTATGCTTTAATGGAAGTGATGGGAGGTTGAAGTCACCTAGCATCCACAGCTGTTTTCTTTGGGTAATGTGAATGCATGCTAGTTCTAGGATTGTGGATCGATCATCGGTGCATGCCAAAGGTGTTCTGTATAACAGGCATACTGTTAGCTGTCTGTCTGAGATTAGATAATGTCCAGGTTGTTTGAACTTTTGGATTCAAATTTTAAGTCGCTTCTAACGAAGATGCCTCCACCCTGTTGGTTGGCTCTCAGGCAATTAAAGAGGTCATAATTGGTAAGTTTCAAATCATTTGTTAGTATGAAACATAGAAATATGATGAAAGAAAAAGACCACATGGCCTATCTAGTCTGTCTATGGTGTCCGAGTCAGTGAGTCATGATTCTGTGACACATAGAATGTCTACGAGTATTGGCCATTTGTTCCGGACTGAGCAAGCATTTACAAACATGCAGTTTAAGCTTTCAGTGTGTGGAGGCTTCTTTGTCTAAGTCCTTGCTTGGGACTGGCGGACTCCTTGAGGAGTTCTGTGAATCTGTGTTCCCTCCGACTATATCCTTGTTACTGGGTATATGTTTCTATCTGCCTGATAAGGCAAGTTAGGAGAAACATGTTCATGAGTAAGTCAGACATTGTGCTTTGCCACAGGTGATGTAGAGTGGTTGCGAGGTTTTTGGAGGTATGGAGAGGGATCAGGAGAGTTCTGTTTGGTATGATTTAGAGGAGGGTGTCCACTAAGAGTGCTTTCTGAATATAGGTCATTGGATGCGAGCACTTTCATAGATTGGTGGGCGCCATGGTCTACTTTATCGTTGATTCCCTCTGCTGGAGGAGTTCTTATTGTTGGCCCACCTTGGTTATTCTGAAAAGTACTTAACTGGAAATCTGTACTTCTGTGGTTCATGAACACTTGTTCAATAGGCATACATCATAAAATAATTGAAATTATCAATGTGATAGCTATACTCAGATATAAAAGGAAAATTGCGGCTATTTTAGTCGCAGCTCTCTAATAACATGATCTTTTTTGCTGTCTAGTTTTGCCATTCTGTTAAATATTCTGGTCTTCCCTCCACTATCATCTTCATAGCACTTGTTCCCTTTCTTCAAATCATCTGAAGTACACCGAAGTGAACCACTTAACAATGTAGCCCGTGGTTTCTGGACTCCCTGTGTCGATTTCTGGGCTGGAACTGGAGACAGAAATTTTCTCTTTTCACATTCTTCTGCAATGTCATTCGCCTTTTATATTTATGTTCACAGCTTTGGTGGGCACCTAACAATATTATTTCATAAAACTCCTATCTGGCAGCTGTTTGTCTATCCAGGATAGTGGTTTAGTCTTAGTAGTCTAGCATCCTATGGGATGCAAGATGTACTCCTTCTGGAATTTACGATGTGCCTCAATTCTTCCGAGTCATCACCAACAAAGTGTTTCCAGCATGGGTATCTCTTCACTTAAACTTGGCTTGTGCAGTCCAGTGTGGAGATCTTTATCCCCATGTGTATTTTAATCATTTGCATTAAGAATTCCTAATCTCTTTGTTCTTTGTCTTTTTTAGCAGATAAGCTCTGTGGAGAAGGGACTGTCTCTTACATGTATGTGCACAGTGCTGCATATGCCTAGTAGCATTATAGAAATGAGAAGCAGTAGTAGTAATTTAACCTATATATCAATATTATTTCTTGCTCTTTAGCAGCTGATAATCTTCTGCCAGCATAGAATTTATTCAGGCAGATGTAGAAAGCCGCGCTTAAGTCGCACGGTATTAGCTGTGTATGCATTTTTATAGCACGCTGATAGTGTGAAACATCAGTGCCAATATGCAGCAGAGGGAGTATATGCAAATGAGCTGTGTGCAAAATTTCAGCTTAAAGTTGAAAGGAGTGGAGTCAGTGCAATAGATGAGCTACAAGTGGCCGTGTGCGCATGCACATAAATTTCAGACGTTCACGATGAGCACACACAACGTGCAGGTTCTTTGATCATTAGCAAAGCCAGTAACAGCCTGATGGTGCCCACCCCATATTAATCAGCACTATTTCACCAAAAACATTTTTTTATTAAATCACGACAAAGAGATATAACAGTAAATAGAGAATGATATAAGTGAGTCCAAAGAACACAGGAGGATAAGAAACAAGACGTTTCTTTGAAAAAGCTGGACTTCCACTTATATGCTGAAAGATACACGCAGAAGATTTTCACGCCAAAGGTAACTGTTCACCACTACACACACTGAAACAGTCTTTCCCTGCATGTGCAATATTTCTAAGTCATTTCAGACAAGGTGTAGAGATAATGGTTCTTCTGAACTATATGCTTTGTTATGTAATCCTCTATGCATTACTCTGCATTGGGCACAGACCTTATTAGCATTTCATTGTAATACATGCAGCTCATTTGCTTATTATTTAAATACACTTGAGGGGGTCATTCTCGAACATGAATAAGGTAGCAGCAGTGCAGGGGGAGGACATGAAAGCCCGGCCAGTACCTGGACCGTATGGATGACCACAGTGTTACCAGATGCCAGTGTGATGAGGCAGGCAAAGACAGAGAGGGCCCACCATAGCCAAATGTCAAAATATATGCCTGGCAAAGTTAATCTATCCCCCATAATAGGGGCACTCAACAGTGCAAATAGCACTAATGCATGCCCATGATGCACAGTGTACTGTTGAGCATGTAGTAGTGCTGTTTGCACATTTGAATACCTTTAATCTGAGGGACACTAATAATGATAGCGATATTTCCTGACATGTAGTCATGTGGGAACCTATGCTGGTACCATCTGGAGTATTATACACACAGTACCCCATGTACAGCAGATATCGTTGGCAGTGTGATAGGGTAGCCACACATCCGCGGTGTCTGCCACCGGGAGACACAACTCGTGTGGTGCCAACATTCCCCGGAATTCCATGTGGTGCACACCCCTACCCAGGCCAGGATCCATGAGAGCTGTGAGTGCTGGCATATCTGGGGTCTGGCTACCTGGTGTGATGGCACAGGGCCCACCCCCCTCATGCACACAGAGCCCTGCCACAAAGCTAGCTGTGCCACAAAGCTAGCTATGGGAAAGCAGACAGGGTCGCCCCACAGATAGTGGATGTATACAGATTGACATACCCTAGATGGGATAGGTGTAGCTGCTATTAAGAATGCCAGTACCCAGATAGATATGCCTCAGATGCCATAGCCAGAAGGCCCCACGACAACCACAGCAACCACCACTGATCATTTCTATAGCACCACAGGATATTTGCAGCGCTGCACAGACACATGTAACAGATGGATCCTGCCCAGTGGGGCATGCAATCTATTTGGCACAGACAGCACAGCAGCTGTGAGCAGGATATGTGCAGAGGGAATGGACAGGAAACATAAGAGAGCCTAGGCGGATCAGACCCCAAAGTTGCACTAATGTAGTGGGCACCCAGCCAGGATCTGAGAGGGACCAGGGACAAAGCATGCCTGACAGACTCAAGTACTGTGTTCCAGGAATATGGAGCAGCAGGGTGAGGGCAGCGATGTCCGTATATGGCTGTAGAAGAGAAGTATACAGATAGAGGCAAATTGGCAGAAGAGCAGTGTTCACGGGAAAGAATGTAGGGAGAGATATGATGGGTATGGGAGATTAGAGCAGCAGAATGTGTGCACATATAGGCCAGAGACACGGTAAGGGAAGACATGTGTTGCTCAGCAATAGTAGGCAGTCTTTGGGGACCTGCAGCCCTTTGGGTGTGTGAACCTGGTAAGGGTCCATCCCAAGCCATCTAAGGCATGTCTGTAGAGATGGCCAGGGCGGGAATCACTGCCTCTGAATGCAACATACCATGTGATGCAAGGTATGTCCCGACGTACATGTTGACATTTACATTCTGAAACCCCATATAGGTGTACACTGAGCCTAGCTAGTGCACCACACGGCATGAGGGGGACTGACATATGGTCCAGGCTGCTGCAGCTGTAATATCACATGGGTAGTAATGTCTACTGTACATTAACACACTGCTGTCTATGACGGACAGTCTAGGAAGTGTCTAATGTCTAACGTCTCAGAATACGATGTGCATGGGGATGTCCAAAACCATTCCCCATGTCCGAGGCATGGGGGAGGCTGAATAGCGCCTGCACAAGCCCCATAAACACTTTTCCAGTCCCGTAGGCACATGAAGACCCGTGGATGCAGAATCAGGTGCAAATAGTGCCTGTGTCCGATATAGGGACGGACGTGCATGTAATGCAATTACAGTATGATATGTGACTGGGGAACCCATGTCTACACCATGGGCCTGCCCAAGACACCCCCTCGGACTGCCTACATCACCTCTCTGGGGAATGTTAAGGCAGTACACCACCTGACAGCAGCGAGATGCCTAAGAAGGCATTTCCATGTGAAAAACAGTCCACACATGTAACTGCTGCTGTCATGATGTGGGAATACCTCTGAAACAACCCCTCAAATCTATTTGTGAAGATGTGTGCTACCATCCAGATATGACTGTAACAAATAAATGGACAGAAAGGATGCACAGAGATTGAGATGTGCCCCATAACCGCGAATGTTGCCACCATAATCATGGTACCAAGTAAATCAGTCCCTGTGGGTAGGCCATTGAATATGTATGCCTATGGCAGAGACAGGTACAGTATATGGGGGTAGGTTATCCAAAAGCTACAGTAGAATCATCTGCCCCAGAATGAAAGGGGACCTAATGTCTGTTGTTCCCCCAAAATGAGATATGTTGGTATCTAGAACAAAAGTGTCTCCCAGATGTAAAGTCACCCAGGCCACTGTAGGAAAGGCATGAAGTACATGGAAGTCAACCATCAGTGGTGGAAGGATGCCCATTGTTTAAAATCCCAGCCATGTTTTGAGAGAACTATGCACTCCAGAGCTGTTATATGAATAAGCAGTACTGCTGGATAGATGTCCAAGATGTGACTGCAGTGAGGCATACCTATGAGTGGCAGTATCCGGCTGCCATATGTAGAGCCACACAATATAAGTTAGCAGGAGTGAACTCCACCCAGACACTATCCAGATCATGTCATGGTTGTCAGACAGATTTGCAAGTGTCAGATATCTATTGTTATGTGTCCTGAATACATTGGCCCCCTGCGTGTAACTCATGCTGGCCAGGGTGAATGAGAGCTATGGATGCAAAAAGCTAGCACAGGGGCTGGTCTGACACAGCACATGCCTGACCAGACCCAACACCGTTGGCTCATGGAAATGCCAATGGCTAGAGATATGGGAATGGATGCTGGACAAGGCACCACAACACCCACATACCTGTCCATGAGGTGTGATGCCTGCCAAACATGAGCAGAGTGTGATGCCAGAAATGCAGGCTATAGCTATTATCAGCCATGCATATCACATAGTGGATATGTAGTGCACTTGAAACGGCACTATCTGGGAACCAGACAGACATGGATTCATGACCCACCACCACCCAATGTGGCAATGTAACATCCACAGCACCACACTATGCAAAATATGAGAGGCACATGTCTGTCCACAGGAGTACACCACATACAGCAACCACACCAGGTGATCAGAACAAGCCCAGGGAAACATCTGCACAACACAGCCAAGGATAAGCAAATGTGTCCAGGATAGCCATCACAGGCAAGACAGTGGGCCCTGAATGGGTTACTGTGCCACCAGTGCCCCAAGGCCTATGGGAGCCCCAGGGCATACATACCCTAAGCACAGGCAGCAGCCCCAGCACCCTGAGGAGTGTGCAGAGGCCAGTTAACTGGTGCCTCCAACACCCTAGCAAGATCAGTTGTGGACAGAGCCCTAAGGCAAGCACCTAATTTTATGGCAGTGGATGCGTGTCCAAGCAGACCCAGATGGGAGGAGGGTGTGATAAATGTGACAGTGGTGACATCATGGACAGGTGCCCCATGAATGTGGTGATGCTGGCAAATGCCCCCAGCAGTGACCACCAGAGGTGGCACAGAGGAGCACTGGCCAGCAGACTGTTGCCACACAAACCAGGAACTGGACCTGGACAGTGTGTGGCCAGCACAGACATAGCAATGTGTGCTTCCCGCAGCACACATGAACATGTGTCCATTCCCCACAGAACTATGTGTCCCCCGCACCCACCAAAAGCCACACTTATGAGGCAGTGCTATCCTGTGGACCCACCTACTCTCCAAACACCCATGCCCCTCCCCACATGCCACAATGCCACACAGAGAAATCTGGAATGTGACTGACACCCATCCCACACACCTCTGCCCAAATCCATACTGCCTGTGCACTCCCATTGGCCCCAGCCCCACCCACCAAGCATGCCTCCCCCCAACCCTGGTGCTAGATGATCCTCCCCTGTGGCCCCTCCCCCATGCCTGATGGCACATGCACCTGTGCCTTTGTCACCACGGTCACAGGTGTTCTTGGTGGTGAGTCCTCAGACCCAGACGTGTCACAGCTCATGCTGTCTGACTCCATGATTTACTCATGGAATGAGGGAAACACCATCCGGGGGCCGCTGCTCAATGGAACTGGCCCAAGGAGAGGGGGTGCCTGTGTGGTGGGCCGACCAACAGCGGCGTGGGAACATACAGACAGGGGCATCTCTATAATGAGGCCGAGTGAGGCAGTCACATCAGGTGGCAAAGCTTTGAGGATGTCAAAAAATGCCCCAAAACAGCCACCTCACTCTGCCTTCGAATATGTTTTAAAAGAAAAAGGTTGGACAAGCTGATACCGCTGCCATGTCCGCCTCTCAGCAGTGGCAGAATCAACCCTTCCACACCCCACACTCCCGCCGCTGCCCCAGATCCAAGGATACTGGGGCAGCAGCGGGGAGCTATCACTTTGGCCCAAAATAAAAGAAATTTGAAAAGTGCGGCGTTTCAAGCCTCCATCGGCTTGTAAGCCCCACCACTGGTTCTTCCCCCTCTCTGACCCAAAAAACATCATCAGAGGGGGTGGGATCCATCAGTCTTATAAGGCCCTCCTGATGGCTGCTCCTGCGGGCAGGCTGTGTTTCTCAGGGCTGCGGTCACAACTTATACAGCCCATGCCTGCAGAACATACTGCTCCTGTAGGCAGAAGGGTGTGAGAGGCGGCGATTGTGGCTGAGAGATCAGAACCTGCCTGCAGGAGTAGCATACCCTGAAGGTAGGGGCTGTGCAAGGCTAATTGCACCCTGCCTCTCTGGGCTGGGATCACTGCTTGCACAGCCTCTATCCATGGGACATGCTGCTCCATGGCCAGACTCTGCCCCTTGTACGTACAAGAGGTAGACATGGATGGGCACAGTGAGTCAGAAGAGAGATGCGGGGGAGGGGGGAATAAGGAGGCCATGAGAATAAGATTGTGGTAGGAGCTAGGGAGATAAAGGGAGATACTGGACAAAGAAAGGGGCAAAGGGAGAAGCAAGAAAGGGAGTTGGAGTAGTGATGTTGGTCAGGAGGTTATAGGGAGACTGGGAAAATGCTGGAATTGGGGGAGGACGATGGACAGAGGGAGACAGAGGGGAGATGCTGGACATGGGGTAATAAGGGGAGAAGGAGATGCAGGACATGGGGGTGAAAGAGGGGATTAGATGGTCACGGGGTAAATACGTTGAGAAAGAGACAGAGAGATGCTGGACAAAGAAGTAATACAGAGGGGATGGTATGGTATGGAGATGGGATAGATGCTGGTTTCAGGGAGGATAGGAATGGAGAGGGCAGACATGGAAGAAAAAGAGAGAGTGGACATACTGGATGGAGGAAAAGAGAAAGCCAGAGAGAGAGAAACTGGATGATGGGGTTAGAGATGTTAGACATGGAGAATGAACAAAAGACTGGGGAAAAATGGACCAGGAAAGAAGAGCTGGGAAATGGAAGGACTGGGGTGAAGGTTGAAAAGCGTTAGGTAGATGGCGTAAAAAAGAGGGAGATTGAGAACTGGATAGTAAGGAGTAGTGAAATCTGGGTGGACAAAGAGAGAGAAATAAATGAAAAAAAACTGAAAGGAAAAAAATCAACATCCAAGATGGAAGGAAATGAAGAAAACAAAAGGAGAGACAAGAAATGGTAGATGGACTAGAGACTGTAGAAAGAGCTAAGAGAAGACAGAGGAAAGCAGAAGCCTCAGATTGGGACCAGCATGATCAGAGAATAAAATGGTCAGACAACAAAAGAAGAAAAAATTATTTTCAATTTAGTGATTGGACTCTGCATTATCTTTATATTTTACACAGTATGGGAAACTGCATCTCTTATTTTTCTGGTGTTGCAGCGCATGTGGAGTCTGGCTTCTTGGGGTTTCATTTTCATTTTTGTCTACATATTTTTATTTTTACATATTCTGTACTTAGTGAGAGCCTGTTCTGAGTGTGTGACCTAGGTCTGGTGTTCTGTTAACATGGAGTTTGTACATAGGGATCTGTACTGTAGTAATTTGACTTGTTCAGCTTTTCAAATAGGTGTATGGATATTCTAGGACCTGCTGCGGTATTTATAGTGCTGCTTTGTTCTGGGTAAACCCCTTGTATGAGTTTTGGAAGTTTATGCTGCTATGGTATGGTAGATTTGGCCTTGTAGATCTTTCTGTAGGGTTGTATATTAGTTCCTAATATGCCTGTTACTGGAGAATGTTTGCTAGTGAGATAATCAGAATCAGCTTTTTTTTATATATATATTGAGTTCTGTGAGTGAATGTCCTACTTCTGCTCTGCACCCATTGTCGAGGGAGAGATTTCTGTGAATGCAGAATATATATTCAAAAAGAAAAAGTGAGAACCATAATGCAGTTTATAACAACAAAATAAAAATGAGTTAATTTGGTGTTATAAACTGTGCTGTGGTTCTTGCTCTTTCTTTTAGTTCCTTGGTGTGCAAATATCTTGCGTTTCCTCCACATTATCTAATTGGCTTTTTGGTTTGGTTCAGACTGGAGTTTTGAAAGAGCCCCTCCCCCTCTGCTCTGGTGAGGGGGGGCATCATCTCATCCCTTGCCTCAAGCAGCAGATTGCTTTAAGCCGCCCCTGCGTGCAGAGGCCTGCGTTGCGACACCACTGGAGCCCAGGTGCAGATGCTGCTGAGCAAGCTGCAGCTGTGGTAGCTGCTCCACCACGCCCCTGCCCAGACCCCATAGGAGGCACACTAGAGTGTGCATGGGGCCGGGTAGGGACAGACCACCCAGGGACATGGTGCAGCTCCAGCAGGATCTCCACCATGGTAGCCTGGAGGGTGCTGGTAGCCACGGTCAGCTGCTCTGTGGCCACAATATGCCTCTCCTGCAATGCTATGGACTGGCACAGCAGCTCCAGCTGTTGCTCAGACTGTGCCTACTGAGCAGTGCTGTGAGCAAGCAGACACTCAGCACATTGACACAGGTATCGCTGTGCACCCCTATGGGTGCGCTGCCCCAGGTCATCGCCACTGTCAATAGGCTGCTGTGTGGCAGAGGCGATGGGGAGGAGACATCAGGCAGCTGCTGCAGTGTGGCGGCACCAGCCGTGCACAGCAGTGGGGTATCAGGCGGGTCCCCCACCCCCCCTGTCCTGTGGTATCTTCTATGGACACTGAACATAAGATATGCCATACTGGGTCAGATCAAGGTCCATCAAGCCAAGTATCCTGTTTCCAACAATGGCCAATCTAGGTCATAAGTACCTAGCAGTTTCCCCAAAAGACACAGATTCCACAATGCTTGTAATGGGTCAAGCATTGATATCCTGGGTCCCTTTTAATAATGCTTTATGGACCTTTCCTCCAGGAACTTGTCCAAACCTTTTTTAAACCCAGCTACACTAAAAGCCTTTACTACATCCTCCGGTAACAAATTCCAGAGTTTGATTACACATTGAGTGAAAAAATATTTTCTCTTATAAGTCTTAAATAGGTTATCCTGCAGCTTCATTGCATGTCCCCTAGTCTTTCTATATTCTGATCACGTAAACAATCGATCTATGTTTATACGTTCCACTCTATTCATTAATTTATAGCCCTCTATCATATCTCCCCTCAGCCATCTCTTTTCCAGATTGAAGAGCCCTAACCATTTTAGCCTCTCTTCAAATGGGTATCCTTCCATCCCCTTTACCATTTTGGTGGCTCTTCTCTGTACCTTTTCTAATAACACTATGGGGCTTGTTTACAAAGCCGCGGTAGTGGTTTCCGATCATTATTGGATCCGCGGCCCAATCAATGGGGCCGCAGCTCCGATAACGATCGGAAACAGCTACCGCAGCTTTGTAAACAAGCCCCTATATCCAGAATTGCACACAATATTCAAGGTGTGGTCGCACCATGGAACAATACAGAGGCATTATAATATCCTTTGTTTTATTTTCCATTCCCTCCCTTATGATACCTAGCATTCTATTTGTTCTCTTGGGCGCCGCTGCACACTGGCTGGAGGGTTTTAACATGTTATCCACGATGACGCCTAAATCTTTTTCCTGTGTGGTGATTTCTAATGTGGAACCTAGCATTGTGTAACCATAGTTTGGGTTGTTCTTTCCTAGGTGCATAACTTTGCACTTGTCAACATTAAATTTCATCTGCCATTTTGGATGCAAAGTCTTCCAATTTATCAAGATCCTCTTGGACTTTTCCACAATCCTCATGGATTTTAACAACTTTAGTTTTGTGTCATCTACAAATTTGATAACCTCACTCATTATTCCCATTTCCAGGTCATTTATGAACATGTTAAAAAGCAGCGGACTCATCCCAGATCTCCTGAGGTACTCCACTATTCACCTTTTTCCATTGGGAAAATTGGCCATTTAGCCCTATTCTCTCCTTTCTATCTTTTATCCAATTCCTGATCCACAATAGTACCCTTCCTCCTATCCCATGACTTTTTAGTTTTGCCAAAAGTCTCTGATGAGGGATCTTGTCAAAGGCTTTCTGAAAGTCCAGATACACTATATCAACTGACTCACCTTTGTCTACCTGTTTATTCACACCTTCAAAAAAACATAACAGGTTAGTATGACAAGATCATCCTTGTCTAAAGCCATGTTGGCTGTCTCCCATTAAGCCATGACTATCTACATGTTCAGAAATTTATTTATTTATTTATTTATTTAGCATACATTTGTATGCCGCTACTTCCAGCGATCAGTAGCGGCTTGATTACAGGCGTGAAAATGACAAATCATGACAGAAATTTTGAAGAAATATACTATTGATTTGATAGGGAAAGCACAGCATAGCACACAGTTAGGGGTCTCAAAGAGGGGTCAAATATTCACATATTCACATATATACATAACTGCATCAAAGATCTGTCTAGGTGATGCCATAATGGGATTGGAAAAGATGGGTCTTAAGCTGTTTTCTGAAGTCCTTTAGGTCGTTGATCTGTCGTATCTCGTGAGGCAGGTGGTTCCAGAGCATGGGAGCCAAATAAGTGAAAGCCCGGTTGCTTGTCCACATATTGACTGCTCTTAAGCTGCTTGGTATGCAGAGGGTGTTCAGGTTCATGGTCCGTCTGCTTCTGTTTTAAATTGTTTTAAATTGTTTAAATTTGGTTCGTTATGATGGTTTTTTTCCATTTTTTTCAGTACTGATATCAGGCTCACCGTTCTGTAGTTTCCCGGATCACCCCTGGAACCCTTTTTAAAAATTGGCGTTACATTGGCCATCCTCAAGTCTTCAGGTATTACAGATGATTTTAATTATAGTTCACAGATTACTAATAGCAGGTCTGCAATCTCATATTTCAGTTCTTTTAACACCTTTGGATGTATACCTTCCGGTCCAGGTGATTTGCTACTCTTCGGTTTATCAAATAGTTGTAATATACATTCCTGGTGTATCGATATTTCTTTCAATTCTTCCACAGTATCACTTTTAAATACTATTTCAGTCATGGGTAACATCCCTACATATTCCTTAGTAAAAACTGAAGCAAAGAATTCATTCAGTCTCTCTGCTATGGTCTTGTCCCCTCTTAGTGCCCCTTTTATCCCTCTATCATCTAATGGTCCAACTGACTATCTCAGAGTTTTTTACTACGAATGTACTTGAAAAAGTCTTTATTATGCGTTTTTGCTTCCGCAGCAAGCTTATTCTTAAATTCTCTCTTTGCCTGCCTTATCAATGACTTGCATTTAACTTGCCAGTGCTTGTACTGTTTACAGTTTAGTCATGTGGCTCTTTCTTTTTTCCATTTCCTGAAAGATGCTTTTTTGACAACAGCCTCTTTGACCTCTCCTTGAAACCATGCTGGCAGTTTTTTGTACTTCCACTTTTCCTAAAGTGTGGAATACAGCTGCTCTGGGCTTCCAAGATAGTATTTTTAAACAACACCCAAGCTTGATGTAACTATTTAACCTTTGCAACGCAGAGAAGCTAAAGCCAGAGGAGAAAGAAAGACAATAACGAACTCAACAGATATTTCCAATGTGCAGCAAGACAGGACAAGGAAAAGTACTACAGTGACACATGCAAGGAAAGAGAAGCAGAAACTATTAGAGGAAGAACAAGATCGGCTTTCCTAAAGCTACGAGAGTTAAAGAAAAAGTTCCAGCCTCAAATTGGAATGTTACGAGATGCTCAAGGTTCTATGTTGAATGATGCTGAGAAGATCAAGAAAAGGTGGAAGGAATATACAGAGTTTTTATATGATAAAGATCAAGTTGACCAACAACCATTTCAACCTGTACCTTATGATCCGGAACCATTGGTGATGAAAGAAGTTGAAGCAGCATTAAAAGCCTTATCAAAGAACAAAGCACCAGGCATTGATAGCATTCCCATATAAGTATTACCGCAATCTGATACAGCTGTTACCGTACTTACAAGGCTCTGCCAAGAAATATGGAAGACAACATCATGACCAACTGACTGGAAAAGATCTGTGTTTATACCAATACTAAAGAAAGGTGATCCAACTGACTGTGGAAATTATCGCACAATCGCTCTGATCCCACATGCCAGCAAGATTCTACTGAAGAATATTCAAAAGAGACTACAACCATACCTGGAAAAAGAACTACCTGAAGTGCAAGCAGGGTTTAGGAAAGGGCGAGGAACGAGAGACATCATTGCGGATGTGAGATGGATCCTTGAAAAGACTAAAGAATACCAAAAGGATATCTATTTGTGCTTTATCGACTATAGCAAGGCGTTTGACTGTGTAAACCATGAGAAACTCTGGGCCACATTAAGAAGCATGGGTATACCAGAACACCTGATCATACTCTTGCACAATCTGTACATTGATCAAGAAGCAACAGTTTGAACGGAACAAGGAGAAACAGAATGGTTTAAAATAAGCAAAGGTGTAAGACAAGGCTGCATACTTTCCCCCTACCTGTTTAATTTATATGCAGAACAAATCATCAGAGAAGCAGGATTGTATGAAGACAACAGAGGTGTGAAGATTGGTGGAAGACTCATCAACAACCTTTGCTATGCTGATGATACCACATTACTGGCTGAAAGTGAAGATGATCTGAAACATTTGCTTCTCACAATCAAAGAACATAGTCTCAAAATGGGCCTGCACCTTAATGTAAAGAAGACAAAGATCATGACAACTGGCATAATCAACAGGTTCATCGTTGAAGGAGAAGAAATTGAAATTGTGAACAACTTTAACCTACTTGGATCAACTATCAATAAAGAAGCAACAAGCAGTCAAGAAATCAGACGATGCATTGCTCTTGGCAGAATGACTATGAAAGACCTAGATAAGATTCTCAAGAGCGGAGATGTCTCTCTCCATACAAAGATTCGACTTGTTCAAGCCATGGTATTTTCAATAACATCATATGGATGTGAAAGCTGGACAGTGAAAAAGATAGACAGGAAGAAAATTGATGCCTTTGAATTATGGTGCTGGCGGCGAATACTGTGTATACCATGGACTGCCCAAAGAACAAACCAGTCGGTACTAGAGGAGATCAAATCTAAGCTTTCTTTAGAAGCTCAGATGACAAGACTTCGACTTTCATACTTTGGACACATCATGCGAAGAGAGAGATCATTAGAGAAAGACATCATGCTTGGCAAGATAGAAGGTCAACGCAAAAGAGGAAGACCAGCAATGAGATGGATCGATACAATAACAGCAGCTACGGGTACCAGTATGTCAACAATGAGCCGCTTGACTCAAGACCAAACACAATTTAGGATAGCTATCCAGAGGGTCGCCATGAGTCAACTCCGACTCGACGGCACTTAACAACAACAACTGCTCCTTTTAGTTTTTTCTTAACTATTTTCCTCATTTTATCATAGTCTCTCTTTTGAAAGTTAAAAGGTAATACTGTGGATTTCCTTACCATCCCTCCTCCATTAATTAAATCAAACGTGATCATGCTATGATCACTATTGCCAAGTGGCCCAAACATCCTTATCTCCTGCACCAGATCTGGTGTTCCACTAAGGACTAGGTCCAAAATTGCTTCTCCTCTGGTCGGTTCATGAACCAGCTGCTCCAAGAAGCAGTCATTTATTAGAAATTTTATCTCCCTAGTATGTCCTGCTGTGACACTGACCCAGTCAATTACTGTGCTGTAACTTTTGTTAGCTTCCCTGATTTCTTTGAGCATTTCATCATCCATTTGTTCATTCTGGCCAGGCTGTCGATAGTGCACCCCCACTGCCATCGCCTTCCCCTTTTTACATGGAATTTCAATTCATAGAGATTCTACAGTAAATTTTGTTTCCTGCAAAACTTTAATCCTTTCTGACTCAATGCCCTCTCTAACATAGAGCGCAACCCGTCCACCAATTTGATCAGCTCTATCATTATGATTTTTATTAATTTATTCATCATTTCTTATATACTGCCTTTCATGATATCAAGGTGGTTTACATTGAGCAAACTGAAATTACATTGAATGGGGCATTATAACTTGGAAATAACTATTTTACAGGGAACATGGACAATGGAGGGTTAAGTGGCTTGCCCAAGACCACAAGGAGCACCTGTGGGACTAGAAACCCCAGTCCTTCTGGCCCAAGGTTGCTGTCCTCTAGTGGGATTTGAACCCCCAACCTTCTGGCCTGAGGTAACTTGCCCCAACCACTAGGCCACTCCTCCCAAATGGTATAGTTTGTACCTAGATATCACAGTGTCCCACTGGTTGTCCTCCTTCCACCATGTCTCTGAGATACCAATCATATCTAAACTCTCATTTAGTGCTATATAACTCTCCCATCTTATTTTTTAGACTTCTAGCATTTGCATACAAGCATTTTAGAGACTGTATTTTATTCATATTAATCTGGTTAGCGGTAGGCAGAGGTAATTTGGAATCTTTCAGCTCTGTCTGCTTCATACTCGGTGGCATTTGGGCTACTTCGTGGATGCAGCTATCACTATCTCAATGAATGTTGATATCTGTATTTGCAAAGCTTGCCCCCTGCAGTCCCAGCATTTTCTCTGTAGTACCCCCAGAGGAAATGCTAGGAACACTCCCTGTACCTACCATGGGACTTTTGCAGCTCGCTTACATGCCTTTTTAAAACATAGAAACATAGAAAAATGACGACAGAAAAAGACCACATGGCCTATCTAGTCTGTCCTTCCATAACAACTACAACAGTCCCCTTTTTTCCTTTAGAGATCCTCTGTGTTTGTCCCATGCTTTTTTGAATTTGGATACTGTCCTCATCTCTACCACCTCCACTGGAAGACTATTCCACGGATCCACCACTCTTTCCATAAAGAAATATTTCTGCATATCACTCCTGAATCTATCCCCTTTCACCCTTATCCCATGTCCCCTTGTAGCAGAACTTGCTTTCAATCGAAAGAGGCTCTCCCCCTGTGCATTTATGCCACGGAGGTATTTAAACATCTCAATCATATCACCTCTATCCCGCCTTTCCTCTAAGGTGTACATACTAAGATCCTTAAGTCTGTCCTCATATCCTTTATATTGAAGACCACTAACCATTTTAGTAGCCACTCTCTGTACAGACTCCATCCTGTTTATATCCTTTTGAAGGTGCGGTCTCCAGAATTGCACACAATACTCCAAATGAGGTCACATCAAAACTTATACAGAGGCACTATCACCTCCTTTTTTCTGCTAGCCATTCCTTTCCATATGCACCAAGCATCCTTCTAGATTTTGCTGTCACCTTTTCTACCTGTTTAGCTACTTTAAGATCATCAGACACAACCACACCTAGGTCCCGTTCTTCTTTAGTGGATAAAAGTACTTCACCCCCTATACCAGGGGTCTCAAACACGCGGCCCGCGGGCCGCATGCGGCCCGCGAGAGAGGTTTCTGCGGCCCGCGATGGAGAGGAAACAAAAAACCCCCCCAAAGCCCTGGCTTCTGCCGCTGCCGCCGTGGCAGCGCCAGAATCAGCTGTCCCGCGGCCCCTTACCGTGTGTCCGGCAGAGCCCTCAGCTTCAGCAACATCAGCGGCAGCTTTCAGGGCCGCGAAGAGAGTAGTATTTCCCTCTCGCGGCTCTGTTAAGCCTGCCGGGGCTGATGGGAATTCCCATCAGCCCCGGCGGGCTTAACAGGCCGCGAGAGGGAAATTACTCTTCTCTTCGCAGCTTGAAAAGCCCGCCGCTGATATTGCTGAAGCTGAGGGCTCTGCCGGGCACACGGTAAGGGGCCGCGGGACAGCTGATTCTGCCGCTGCCACGGCGGTTTGGGGGGGCTGTGTCGGATATGCCATGCTTTCTCTTGCACCGAGCGGGCGGGGGCGGGGGGCTAGGACTGGAAATGGGCAGATGGGGGTTAGGACTGGAGGTGGTCTGATTGGGGGGGGGGCTAAGACTGAAAATGGGGTTATGGGGGGGGGCTAATAATGAAAATGGGGTGATGGAAGGATTAGGACTGGAAGTGGGCTGTTGGGGGGCTTAGGACTGGTAATGGGCTATGGGGGGGCTAGAACTGGTAATGGACTGGGGGGGTTGCTAGGACTGGAAATGGGCTGAGTAGAAGGGGGGCTTGAACTTCAAATAACTGATGGGGACGGGGTTTTGGAATGGAAATGGGCTGAGTGGAAGGGGTTTTGGAATGGAAATGGGCTGAGTGGAAGGGGGCTTGGAATAGAAATGGGCTGATGGGGAGGGGGGCTTGGAATGGAAATGGGCTGATGGGGAGGGGGCTTGGAAAGGAGGGGGCTTGGAAAGGAAATGGGCTGTGAGGGGAGGGAGCAAGGACAGGAAATGGGCTGATGGTGGGGCTAGGATAGGACTGGAATGGGCTGATGATGCGGGGACTAGAAGGGAGCGGATGCTGGGTGGGGCTGAAACTACAAGGGAGCTGCTGTTGGGGGAGGATTAGAATGGGATAGGGCTGGGAGAGTAAAATGGAGAGGGGAAAAATATTTTGTGTGGGAGGGAAGAAAAATCTACAATTGGCCAGGTATTGGGTGAGTAAGTGTGGATTGAGGATGGAGGGGTAAAATTTGAGTGGATGAAATAGGAATGAGGAAAGAGCAAAAGGAAAAAGATTAGTATGTTAAAACAGATGTAGAGAGAGAAAGGAAAAAAAACTAGAAGAGAGAAGAAAGGACAAATGGACAGCAGACCATGGAGAGTTAGCAGAAGACACCAAGAAACCAGAAGAAAGTGGCTGGCACAATTGCAACTGAAAAAAAATGCACAAAAGGTAGAAAAATATCTCTTTATTTTGAATTTATTAACTGGAATATGTCAGCTCTGGGAAATGTGCATCATTAACGTCTGTGCTTTATTTAATACAAGAGGAAATTAATTTATAGTTTTATTTCTACAGTGTTGTTGTACATTCCAAGTTTGGCTTTTGGGGTTCCCAGTTTAATTATTGTCTTCCTGTTTCTAAATTGTGATTCCTTGTTTGGTGATGGTGTATGTTCTGCATGTGTAACTGAGCTGAGGTATTCTGTTTATGTAATTCCTATTTGACATTGCCACTTGTTCTCTTTCCCCAGTAGGTCATGTATTGTTATTCTCTGAAATGTATTGGTTTAATATTTGCAGTGTTGCCTTTTGATAGGGTATGGTGCTTTGTGAGTCCTGGTAGTGCTGTTACGATACGGTGGGTTTGCTATGGGTTCTAAATGGGTAGTGTTTGTAGTAGTTCCTAATGTGTCTGGCGGTTGGCACTGGATTATAATAATGTAGAAATCTTTTAGTCTTTCTTTATCCATACACTCATTAAGAGGCATGTTTACTAAAAGTTAGTTTATGGTAACATTATGCAAATATTTATGCAAATGAGGTCCCTTATGCAAATTAGGCCCGCCTCTTGTGCGGCCCCCGGGTTACTTTACAAGTCCTCATTTGGCCCTCAAAGCAATTTGAGTTTGAGACCCCTGCCCTATACTATATTGCTCCCTTGGATTGCTGCAGCCCAAATGCATGACTTGCATTTTTTAACATTAAATCCCAGCTGCCAAATTCTAGACCATTCTTCAATCTTAGCTAGATCCCTCCTCATGTTATCTACACCTTCCTGGGTGTCCACTCTATTGCAGATATTGGTTTCATCTGCAAAGAGGCAAACCTTATCTGACAGCCCTTCACTAACAAAGATGTTAAAAAGCTCTACATACATGCGACTCATGGTGCCCCATTGTAAAATTACCTTCTAAAAGCTAAGCAATGAGAAGAGTGCTCCCATGGTTTGTCATAGAGATATGGTTGGGTCTGTCTGGACCTCTGTCAGTATTATTGATTTTACTATCTCTAATTTAATGAAATTGTCTTGGAATCCTTCCATTACCCTGGCTTTGGAACTGGTCCTTCCTTTACAGGTGGTTCAGAAAAGCAGACAAAACTTTAAATTCTGTACTTTAATGAATTTCTCAGGCAAACAACCAGTTAAGAAGGGTTGAGAGGAAATTCACTGCTTTCTACACGTAAAGCATGTTTGCCTCGCTGCTCATATAGAGAACCAACTGAAGGCTTATCTCATTAAACCTGTGCTTCTATCATACCATTAAATATCTGAGCTCCTCCCCCTCCTCCCTCTCCCCAATTAGGAACTCAACTGAAGCATTGTTTCTTCGCCAAGCTGTTGCTGGTCCCTTCTGTGAAAAAATAGCTAAACTACAACATCCCTTTAATGTTAACTCCAACGATGCCCATCGAGATTCACCCCATCGTAGGGAGGTGAAATGACCTATGTTTTTGCCTATAAGTGATGTAGATATGAACAAATTATTGAGTCGGATAAACAGCAATTATGTGCACTTGATCCTTGCCCCTGAGCTATATTAGAGCAGTGGTTACGGATCATGTTCTTACCACAATCATTAACACTTCATTACAAAGGGATTTTTTTTCCTGCTGAAAAAGAAAGCAGTAGTGTGACTGGTTGCTAAAAAGCCTTCCACAGATGTAAATGATTGTAGTAATTGGTGCCCAATTTCCAGCCTTCCATTTTTAGGCAAACCTTTAGAGCAAATGAGGCTCCAACAGCTACAGGAATTTTTAGATGAGCATAATATTTTGACAGAAATAAAAATGGGTTTCGCAAAGGCTTTTGAACGAAGGCACTACTTCTTTCAGATGCAGACTATATACACAGTATACTAAATGAGGGTGATATCCATATTAAAGGTCTTACTGGACATTCCCTCTATATTTGACATGGCCTTGTAGCACTATATAAATGACTAATAGTAGTAGTAGTAGTAGTTTTCCTTACCATATTAATGCAGCAGTTTAAGGCTATAGGACTTGGCCTCAATCTCAACTATTAGTTTCAGACCTTCCTGATAGATTATAGGCAGCAAGTCAAGATAGAGGAAACTAATCATGTTGGAAACAATTAACCTCTGGAATTCTGTCTTTTTCTCCATGTTTTGTAATACCTGGAACCCATTTGTATTGTTGAACTTTGACTTTAGGCTGATAGCATTCAGTTCTAACTCCCAGCTGACTCCACTGTTGATTTATTTCTCATTATTGCTACAGACTGCATTTCAGTATTAACCAAATTGTCTACAAATGGTCTAATTTTAAATGTTCAAAATTATTGATTAGTTGGCCCTATACCTATACCTAATGACCCCCGGATGTTTGAGAGCTGACATTTGTAACATTTTTTTATTCACTGAGGTCAGGAACCTTATGCTCAAGTTTGATAACCATCTCTCCATGAGAGCGTGTATCAAACTCTGTTGTTGTTGTTGTTCTTAAATTCTGTTGACTCAGTGTTGACTCTTAGGGGCATGTTTACTAAACACCGTTGCTGTGCGGGTTCCCGTTAGTGTGCTGGTGCCATATAAGGAGTGGGCGGGCCAGGCAGAAAAAAGCAAAAAACCGGACCGTACGTGTGTGCGTCGCGCTAATGTGTGGGGCCCACATTAGCGCGTGGGAAGGCTAAGTGGGGCGCTGCTGCAAAACCAAACAACAGAGCCATAGTACAACGGTGAAGACACTGACCAATAGTGCAGGGGCCAGGGGTTCAAACCCCCATTGCGCTCAACAAAAAAGACCAGCTGAGGCACCAACATTTACGGGCAAAAGTGGTTAGGAGGCATATTAATTTTGGGCGGCAGAAGGCGGCGCACTGTTATTTTTATTACGGCATGAGGCGGCACACTGTTTAGTGTGGGCGGCAGATGGCGGCGCATTGTTAAGTTTGGGCGGCAGAAGGCGATGCGCTGATAAATGTGGGCAACAGAAGGCGGCGAGCCGGTGGGCAGAAGGCGGCGCGCTGATGTGTGAGGGGGCAGTCCAATAGTGGGAGGGATAAGTGGCGCGCTGATGTGTAAATAACAGGAACAGAGCCATAGCACAATGGTTAAGACACTAACCACTCGTGCAGGGATCATGGGTTCAATTCCCCACAGTGCCCGTTGAAGACAGCTGGCTGAGGCATTATTTTGGGGGCATTTCCATGTTGTGCGGCATAAGGCGGCACGCTGTTAATTTAGTGCGCCACAAGATGGCGCGCTGGTGGCTACAAGGCTGCGCGCGGATGCACAAACACAGGAACAGAGCCACAGCACAATGGTTAATGACCAATGGTGCAGGGACCAGGGGTTCAACCCCTCACAGTGCCCAGTGAACAAGGCTGGCTGGGGCAGTATGTATCATGGTGAGGAGTGCTGTAGGAGGCCTTCCATTTATATTTTATTTCCCACCACTAGTAAACCCGCTCTCACAGTGTGTTAACATACGGATGCCCGTAAGGCACATGTTACAGTGCACTGTCCGCCAAGGCACCCTAGAATGTCCCCTATAGGGCACCATGTATGTTGCGACACAGGATAATGTATAGTGCACCCTATATGGATGGCAACCATAAGGTGGCCTATAGGGCGCCCTATAAAGCACCCTCAGAGGCACCTAATGGGTATAGTAAGCTGTGTGTGGTTTTGCCGGCATAGACATATGTACAGTAAATAAAAATAAAGCTGTGGACAGCCCTATCAAAGGGCCCCACTGTGGGTTTGAACCCATGACCTCTGGCTGTACAGGGAGTGACATAACCATTGGGCTACAGCTATAAAGCTCACAGCAAGCCCCTGGCTGGCTGTAGAGAGCCTGCACGTCACCCCACAGACAGTCTGCTGTTGTAGACAGGATAGGGTTAGGCCACCCGTACCCATGATGCACTGCACATGCAAATCAGCTGTCCACAGATGCACACAAGATGGGGAATGCACCCCAACAGCTACCCGGCCTGGTAGGGGGAATTGTCCATGTGCACCCACACAGCACCTCGGCCTGGTAGGGGGTCCTGAGCGGGTGGACTACCAGCAAAGAGTAGCTACACACCGTCACATTGTGCGGGTACTGTGCTCACCCTGAGGGTGTGATGTGGCGGCCAGGACCAGGTCCACAACACCAGCCATGGCTGGATGAGGCCATGACAGAGCTCCAAAACAGTACTAACCTGTGAGATAGGAAGGTGCTGCAGAAACATGTTGGATATCTCTGTCTGTCTCAGTTAGTGGAAACCCCCCATGGACCCCTAGGTGGTCAAAGTACCCCCCCCCCCTGAGGGTGGCAAACAGGGGGCCACACCCCCCCACATCAAACCCCCCCCAGTCCTGCTGGGGAACAGACACCCTACAGGGCAGTCCCACACACATCCATAACACAGTATCAGACAGACTTTAGGCCTGGATATCCAAAGATGCACCCCAGCACTATCTGATATTCACCTGCAGCAAGCCATCAGCCACTGCACCCTGCAAGGCACTCCATCAAGACACATACCAGCTGTGAACAGTCTACTGGTTAGCCCTGATGGAAATGCATGCACCCAAAACTGCAGTGGCAGCACACACAAGCAGAGAGTTCTGTGAGCAGGCCCCAACAGGAAACCCATATATATCACAAGAGAGAAACACAATACCGCACTATGGGGGTGCCTAGCCATGCTGTCATCACTGCACACTCAGGGTGAGAGTGCTCCCCCAGCAGCACATACAGAGGTCACCCTGTCTGTGTAGGTGGTGGCCTGGCACTACAATGTCACAGCCAGTGCCCTATGCCCTGTGCAGATGCATCCTGGCCAGCCCACCATGTCTGACCTATACCCATGGTACCTTGCTGCTCATTATGCAGATTGGCAGGCCAATACTGGCAGTAGTGCTGGCAGTGTGGGTTGGGGAAGGTGTTTGCAGCCAACACACACTGTATAGACAGACACACACTCCCACACCTATGCCAGCATTGTGCTACTATTGAGGGGGTGATTAGCCTTGGCCACCACACCGGTCCTGGGCACGGCACAGGCATGGATATGGTACGCAGTACTGCTGGGGGTCACTCCCCAGGGTGGTGAACACTGTCAGAGGCCAGGCCTGGAGCACGCACCGCAGACACCAAACAGATTGTTCGGATGGGGTCAACTAGCAGTATGTGCGTAACGTAGGGATATCTATCAGCCTGTACTCTTAGCAAATGTTTCAGAGCTGTGTACCTCAGGTGTAGGGTGACATTGCTAAGGTATGCAGGTGCTGGTATTGGGAGATGCACGCAGGGTCCAATGTTCTGCCTCTACAGGAGACATTGGCCAATGGGGCCTGTGGGTGTGGGTGTGGGTGTGTCTGCCCCTGTTGGCTGCTGCTTTACGGCAGCACTTCCCCACTCCAGCCCAGTTTTGCATCACACTGTTCGGGTCTTCCTGCTGTCCCTCATGAATATGCATGAGCTACATCTACATGCCGTGGGGGTGATGCATAGATATACAGCACAGGCATTTGTATGAGTGGCAGCATGGAACCTGACTGGTGTGTGGCCCACCAGGACTGCATTTGGGGGATTCTGCTGTAAGTTCTGCCCCTGTTCATGGTGTCTGTGCTCAGTGGGGTAAAAGATAGACATATTACCATTGCATATGTCCTTGTCACGAAAGGTGTGTCCTTACTGTCACTGTTTATTTGTGGGGAAAATATGTGGGCAGGATTGCTGGTAGCCCCAGCTGGTCTTTGAACCTGTGACCTTCTGTTCTTGCATGCACTGTCTGTGTGCACTGCACCACCGTGTAGCCACAACTTGGCTGAATTTCCTGGATAGTCCATGACTGTGGATCCGGCAGGGCCTGTCTGTTGCTGTGGACTGTGCCAGCCTGCACATGGCTAGGCCTCTGTCTTCTGTCGCTAGCTGACCATCCATTGTTGTATGTTCACACAAAAAAACACGGTCGCTAGCAGCCACTGCCCCCTGCACCACATGTACTCGTCCGCCAACATGCTGGCATGAGCTTCTCCCATAAAAAGCAGGTGACCTGATTGGAATGTGGCAGTACGGGACTGCATTTGGGGTACTTGGCTGTGGGTAATGCCCATTGTTGTGGTGTGTGTGCGTTGTTGGGTAAAATATGGGTGTTTTCCCCATGCTTATGTCCCCTGCAATACAGGGGTGTCTGCGCTATCTGTGTTTAGTGGTAGGTAAAATATAGGGATTGGGCTGGCAAGTGCCCCAGCTGGTCTTTGAACCTCTGACTCTCTGGTCCTAGAGGTACTGACTCTGTCCGCTGCACCACACTATGGCCACATAAGCAATGCAGCCCCTGGAGGTAGTAAGCCTGGCAGGATGGAGTCACAAACCCTGCTCTACGCAAATTTACTGTGGGCATATGCACCCTGTCTGGTGACAAACGTGCACATAAACCCCGGAAATGACCACGGGAAATGGGGGACAAAATATCACCACGCTGGGCAACAGTGATATTAATGGGCAACCATAGCAAACACTCCCAGGAAAGCTCCACAAAAGGAAATGTTTTTTGGAAGAGTCTCCGCTCCGTAAACCCTTCCAAAATTCATTTCTTTTTTCTGGAGCTTTGCTGGGTGTGTTTTCTGTATTTGCCCATCACTATAACTGTTCCCCAGGTGAATTACTATTTTTAATAGTTCTGTTGTGGTCATTTTCTATTTTTATTTGCACTTTTGTGCTGTGCACATGTATCACACTGCTCACGTTTTGCTGGTTTCCCAGGTTTTCCTGTACATTGCTGACGGAAATGGTTTCTCTTCCCTTTAAATGCTTTCTACCACGAGTGTTTCCCTCGCGGTAGTTTTTACATGCAAATTCGGGCCCGATACTGTGCGGGGAGCCTCTCTCCACCCATTGACCCCGTCCCTCCGCCCCTCCGGAGCCTTCCTCCGCCCTCCTTTAGCCGTTCCACGCCTCTATCGGACATTTGCGGGCCCGCACTTGTACGGGGCCCGTTAGTGTGCCGCGCACCTTTGCGGGGGTGACACGCACGTGTGCGGGGCGTTTAAACGCGTTTATTAGTGTTTCAGTGCCGCGTTTCCGTGCGCTATTTTGCGGCGCGCACATTTCCGGTTTTTAGTAAACATCCCCCTTAGAGACCTTGTGGATAGTTGTCCTAAGCAGTATTCAGTCTTCAGTCAGCGGCTAAATGTTGATATAGTGGCATCCTTAGCTGCTATTATTGTATTGATCCATCGCATTGTTGGCCTTCCTCTTTTGAGTTGACCTTCAACCATGTCTTTCTCTAATCTTTCTCTTTGCATGAAGTGTCCAAAGTATTAAAGTCAAAGGGGTATGTTTACTAAGCAGTCTTAACGTGCGCTCTTCCACGTTATCGCGCAATAAGGTACCTTATCACGCAATAATGGCGCTTTATCGGGCGCAGAGGTACCTTAGTGCGCGATAACGCGCGCAGCGGCGCAAATGAGCGCTGAGGGCGGAGAAAGGCTCCAAGAGGGCGGAGGAAGGCTCCCCAGGGGCAGAGAGAGAGGGTCAATGGGCAGAGAGTGGGAGGGGAGAGGCTCCCTGCACACTAACACTGTGAAATTCGAGGCTGAAAACTAACGCCAGTGAAGCCCTGGCGTTAGAGCTGATTTAAAGGGAAAAGAAACCAATTCCGTCAGCAATGTACAGCAAAACCAGGGAAACCTACAAAAAGTGATGAGTGTGATACATGTGCACGGAACAAAAGGGCAAATAAACATTGAAAATGACCTGAACAAAATGGAAAAAAAACATAACCAAGCTGGGCAATAGTGATATTAATGGGAAACATAAAAAAAAAAAACCCAGAAAGCTCCAAAAAAAAGATATGAATTTTGGAAGGGTCTATGCTCCATCCCCATACAAGGTGAATGAGCCCACAGTGAAAGTGCGCTGAGCAGGGTTTTCCCTCTCCATTGGGCAGGTGTCCTATGGCGTGCGCATGTTCCGCAACAGCAGGGTGGGCATGTCGGAATGGGCAACTGGACAGATGCTTGAAAAGGGGACACAGAGGGCTGCAGGCGGCACATGCTGTGGTGCAGCTGGGCCACAGTGCGGACTAGGGTGATGCCTAGGTGGCCCATAGGAATGCTGAAACAGTAGTGCAGCCAGACAGCAACTGATGAGGGCCCAACATGGGTATGAGTGTGCTTCCCACAGGGTCACAGGTGATAGTACCCAGCAGGTACCCCCAAGGGCACAGAACATTGCCAGGCGGTGCTAGGGGGAAGCGTGGACAGATATGCAGGCACCCCTACCCCAGAACCCGCACCATAGGCAGCCGCCTACCCACACATTGGATGGCCTGAGACTGTGCTTCACCAGCACCACCAGCAGAAGGGCATGTCAGCAGGGTGGCAGAGGGGTACAGGGGGTGGAGGGGGCAGTGGCAGCTGCCCAGAGCAGACCGTGGCCTAGCCCTGTGTAGGTGGGTGCCATGCACTGCAACAGACAGGCCCTGTCTGACGAACAGTCATGGTATCCCCAGGGAATGCACTGCCTCTGTGGCAACATGGTGGTGCAGTGCAAACAGCCAGTGTGTTCAGGAGCAGAAGGTCACAGGTTCAAGTCCCAGCTGTGGTTCCTGCCAACCCAGACCCCATATTTTACCCACTACTAAAACGTGCTAATACAGACAGAACCTTTATTGCAGATGACGTAGACATGCCCAAAACACCTACATTTTAACCTACAGAGCACAGACACCATATACATGCGCATTACCTAGAGCAGAGTCTCCCAAATGCAGTCCTGGAGGGCCAAACACCATTCAGGTTCCATGCTGCCTCTAATAAATATGGCTGTGCTGCATTTCTATGCACCGCTCCCATGGTATGCAGATGTATCTCATGCATATTCATTAGGGACAGCATGAAAACCCGAACAGTGTTTGGCCCTCCAGGACTGGAGTTGGGAACATCTGCCCTAGAGCAGCGGCCAACAGGGGCAGACACACCTGCACCCACAGGCTCTATTATCCCAAGCCTCCTGAAGAGGCAGGATGTTGGGCCCTGCGTGCATCTCCCAATACTAGCACTTGCATACCTTAGCAATGCCACCCTAAACATGGGAAAACTGTACACAGCTATCAAAAAGTTGCTATGATAACTGGCAGATAGCAATTCCTACGTTAAGCACAATTGGCTGATTGAGCTGCATCATAGCAACCTTTCTGATGTCTGTGGAGTGTGCCTCAGGTCTGGTGTCTGACAGAGTGACCCCAACAGTATTGCGTACCATAGCCATGCCTGCACTGTGCCCAGGACTGGTGTGGTGGCCAGGGCTGCCAAACACCTCTATCATTGCACAATGCTGGCATAGGTGTGTGGAGTGTGTGTCTGTCTATCCAGTGTGTGGTGGCTGCCAACACCCTCCACAGCCCACACTGCTAGCACTGTTGCCAGTATTGGCCTGCCAATGTGCATAATGAGGAGCAAGGTACTGTGGGAATAGCCTGGATAGGGTGGCCTGGCCTGGCTGCATCTGCACAGGGCATAGGGCAATGGCTCGGACATGGTAGTGCCCGGCCACCACCTGCACAGACAGGGTGGCCACAGCATGTCCTGCTGGGAGGTCACTCTCACCCTGACTGAGCAGTGACCATGGCATGGCTAGGTTCCCCCATAGTGCTATATAGTATTTCTCTCAAGTAATGTTTATGGGTTTTCTTTTGGGGCCCAATCACTGACTTATCTGCTTGGTGTGTATGCTGACATCCCAGTTTTGGGTACATGCATCTTCTCCAGGAACATGGACTAGCTAGCAGACTGTCTGTAGTTAGTATGTGTCTGGCTGAAACACTTTGCAAGGTTCAGCGGCTGGAGGCTTGCTGCAGGAGAATGTCAGATAGTGGTTGGGGGCAGCTGAGTGTTTCCAGGCCTACTGTCTGTCTGCCTTGCCTTATGGATGTGTACAGATCGGCATTGACTGCCCTGTAGGGTGTCTGTTCCCCAGCAGGACCGGGGTTGATGGTCCCCTCTATTGCTACCATTGCAGGGAGGTAGAATGTGGATCTGTTGGTGGGAGATCCTGTTTTCCACCCTGAGCCACAGCGGGCGGGTGGGTTGGGTGGTGGGACATAATCCGCCTATGGGTCCAAACACCCCCCTTCACCTACATCATGTGACCATGGTGCCAACACGGGATATGCACTATTCTGGGTGCATCATAGCCCATAAGGGCTAGACATGACTGAGACATACAGATGTATCCTAGGTGTGTCTGCAGGAACTACCTATCACACATACACTAGCACTGATGGGGACCTGCAGCATGGCATATATCAGCCATGAAAGGTGCTATGGACCTGGTGCTGGGCGCCCCACCTCACCCTCAGGGTGAGCACAGTACCCGCACAATGTGACGGTCTGTAGCTACTCTGTGTCAGTAACACACACAGTCTGTACCCCCTACCAGGCTGAGGTGCTGTGGGGGTGCACATGGTCAGTTCCCCCTACCAGGCCGAGGTGCTGTGGGGGTGCATACCCCATCTTGTGATCATCTGTAGACTGCTGATGTGCATGTGCAGTGCATCATGGGTACGGGTGGGTTAACCCTATCCTGGTAACCACAGCAGACAGTTTGTGTGGTGACCTGCAGTCCTTCTGTAGCCAGCCAGGGTTTTTTTAGCAGCTGTAGCCCACTGGATACTTCACTGCCTGTGGAGCCAGAAGTCATAGGTTCACACCCACGGTGGGGTTATTGGATAGGGCTGTCCGAGGCATTGTCTATTTTTAATGTACATTAGTGCTGCCAGCAAAAACACCCTCGGAGTACTGTAGCCATAAGGTACTTCATAAGGCGCCCCATAAGGCACCTTATAGGGCGCCCTATAAGGCGCCTTCTATGGTGCCTTATAAGGTGTCCTATACAGAGCCTTATAGGGTGCCCCATAGGGGACATTATAGGGTGCTTTGGCGGACAGTGCACTTTATAATGTGCCTATGGAGTGCCTTATAGAGTGCCTTATGCGGCACCTTTGGTTACGGCATGTGAGGGTGTGTTTGCTGGCAGCACTAATTAAAATATACATGACATGCCTCAAAAAGCAATACTTACATGTAACAGCTGATGCCTCAGCCAGCTATATGCATTAGGCACACTGGGGATCAAACTCATGACCCCTGTACCATCAGTCAGTGTATTAAGCATTGTGCTACACCTCTGTTTCTGCGTTTGCATGTCTGCGCGCCTACTTAAGATTACCGCGCGTTAACGTGCTTAGCGGCATCTCGCCCGATAATGTGCGCAGCACGCGTTATCACACGATAATCCCGTTTTGCTACATTAAGACCGACATGCCCACTCCTTTTATGGCAGCCTGCACACTATCGCCGGGCGCACGTTAAGACAGTTTAGTATATATACCCCAAAGTCTTGTTATTTGAATTTCTAATGAAAGCTTAGGTTTCATCTCCTCTAGTACCAACTGGTTGGTTTGTTCTATGGGCAGTCCATGGTACACAGTATTATTTAACAACAAACACAACAGCTGTTGAGAGCAAAAAGATCAAGCTACAAACAAAAAAGAGACTACTCTCAATATTCAACTCAAAAAAATCCCAAATTTCACATAAATATCTCTACCTATATATCAATCCTGAGCAAGATGACCTCAGATGGCACAACCCCTCATTTAGTGAACAAATCACCATAGGGTGTTGGTAGACGCTCACATCACCGGTCAAGCCTCCTCCAAATTACCCAACTTAACTCAGACAAAGCGTATGCAATTCTCTAACCAACCACTAATTAACCAATGGGAAAATCATAACTAAATCTAAACCAAACTCACATCCACCTACATTCACAATCAATCACACATAATCAATCATTCCATTCATAAAAAGCATCTGTAATATAAATACAAACTATATACTAACGGGGCTGAACGCAGCCAGGGCAACCCAAAGGGAACACCTGCAAGAATGAGAACAAAAGATAAAATAACCAACTTAACAACACCAACGTAGCATTGAAAAACTTATCTTTTAACTGAAATCTTGCAGCCAGCTGGGTTTGCAGCCCTCAAAAGAGACGCGCAGTCCAATGGGTCAACTCCGATCTCCAACGCGGGAAATAAACATCACAGCCAGTAACACCACTACTATTCAGTGACAAAACGACCTCAGCCCTACAAAAGCTTTTGTTTCGCCGTAAACTGGCTTCATCAGGAGCTATGCCGTACAGAAATAGCAACTTAACAATGGCTTCTCAAAACTTCCCGCTATCCCAAAACCGGCGTGTGACGCGTCAATTATCTTAAAACAACCACCAATCAAAAAACACCCTAGATCATGACGTCATCTAAAACCACATACCCCACACTCAACACTATTAGAACTGCACAGTGAAAAACTACTAGACGGAATACCGGACGCAAAGCACCAGTTGCAAAAAATTAAAAAATAAAACAATATTCAATCAAAAGAATAATGCCCATTCCAAACGATCATTTAGACCACTAGGATGCAACGTGTCCAATTCAAAAATCCAACGCTGTTCCTCCTTCCACCATGTCTCTGAGATACCAATCATATCTAACTTCTCATTTAGTGCTATATATTCCAACTCTCTCATCTTTTTTTTTAGATTTCTAGTATTTGCATACAAGCATTTTAGAGGCTGTATTTTATTCATATTAATCTGGTTATTGGTAGGCAGGAGTAATTTGGAATATTTAAGCTCTGTCTGCTCTGTACTTAAGGGCATTTGGATTACTTTTGTCTTTATTGGAACCTCTCTTTTGATATGCCCTAATTTCAATCTTTTGCTAGTATCCTTCAAGGATACATTGTTCTGAACCATGCACTCTTGGGCAACTGTCTGCTTTCCCCGTCTCCTTTTTTAAAGGTTAATGCCAGCAGCCTGGTTCCATGCTGGTTAAGGTGGAGCTATCCCTTTCGAAAAGCCCCTCCTTTCCCCAGAATGTTGCCCTGTTCCTAACAAATCCAAAACCCTATTCCTTGCACCATCATCTTATCTATGCATTGAGACTCCGGAGTTCTGTTTGCCTTTGGGGTCCTGCGTGTGGAATAGGAAGCATTTTGGAGAATGCTTCCCAGGAGGTTTTGAATTTCAATGTCCTACTAAAAGCCTAAATTTGGCCTCCAGAACCTCCCTACCATACTTTCCTATGTCATTGGTTCCAACATGTCCCAAGACAGCAGATTCCTCCCCAGCACTATCTAAGACCTTGGGGTATGTTTACTAAACTGCGGTAATCACGAACAACGCGCGTAATGAAACATTAACAATCGTTCACACGTCATAACGCGTGTTATGACGTGCGAACGATCGTTAACGTTTCATTACGCGCGTTAACTGTAGTTAACGATCGTAAACTCCCGCGGCGTGGTAAAACACCGCAGAAGGTGGAGAGAGGGCGGAGAGAAGGGGTCAATGGGCGGAGAGTGGGCGGGGAGAGGCTCCCTTCACACTAACATGCTGATTTTCAGAGCTGAATTCCAACGTGAATGAAAACCTGCCGTTAAAGGCATATTAAAGGGGAGAGAAACCATTTCAATGTCAGCAATGTACAGAACAGACAGGGAAACAAAAAAAAAGTGATAAGTGTGATATATGTGCATAGAACAAAAGGGCACAGAAACACTGAAAATGACCCCAACAAACTGGAAAAAAACAATAACCAAGCTGGCCAATAGTGGTATCAATGAGAAACATCAACCCCTCCCCCCACAAGTAAGCTCCATAGAACAGATAAAAATCGTGGAAGGGTCAATACTCCATCCCCATACAAGGTGAATGAGGCCACAGTGAAATAGTGCCGCTCAGGTTTTTCCCCACAATCGGACAGGGACCCTATGGTGTGCACATGTCCCGCAACAGCAGGGCGGGAATGTCGGAACAGCAACTGGACAGATGCCGGAGAAGGGGATACAGAGGGCTGCAGGCGGCACATGCTGTGGTGCAGCTGGGCCACAGTGTGGACATGGGCGATGCCTAGGTGGCTCATATGAATGCTGAAACAGTGGAGCAGCCAGACAGCAACTGCTGAAGGCCCAACATGGGCATGAGTGTGTTACCCAAAGAGTCACAGGAGATAGTACCCAACAGCTACCCCCAAGGGCATGGAACATTGGCAGGCGGAGCTGTGGGGGAGCGTGGACGTCTATGCAGGCACCCCTTACCCCAGAACCTGCACCATAGTCAGCCGCCTACCTGCACACTGGATGGTCTGAGACTGCGCACCACCAGCTCCACCTGCAGAACGGCATGTCAGCATGGTGTCTGAGGGATACTGGTGGTGGAGGGGGCAGTGGCAGCTGCCCAGAGCAGACCATGGCCTAGCCCTGTGTAGGTGGGTGCCATGCACTGCAACAGACAGGTCCTGCTGGATGAACAGACACGGTATCACCAGGGAATATACTGTCTCTGTGGCAAAACGGTGGTGCAGTGCACACAACCAGTGTGTTTGGAGGCAGAAGGTTGGAGGTTCAAGCCCCAGCTGGGGCGCCTGCCAATCCAGTCCCCACATTTTACCCACAACTAAACCGTGATAGTAAAGACGAACCTTTATTGCAGAGAACATAAGCATGGCGCTATCACCTCTATTTTACCCTACAGAGCACAGACACCAGAAACATGCGCATTACCTACAGCTGAGTCCCCCAAATGCAGTCCTGGAGGGCCACAAATCATTCAGGGTTTATGCTGTCTCCAATCGAAGGATGGAGCGGTACTGGTGGTGGAGGTGGCAGCGGCTGTTGCCCACAGCAGACCATGGCCTAGCCCTGTCCAGGTGGGTGCCGTGCACTGCAACAAACAGGCCCTGTCGGATGTACAGTCATGGACTCCCCAGGGAATGCAGCCTACCTGTGGCAACACGGTGGTGCAGTACACACAGACAGTGTGTGCAAGAGCAGAAGGTCACAGGTTCAAGTCCCAGATGGGGCTCCTGCCAATCCAGTCCCCATATGTTACCCACAACTAAACCGTGATAGTAAAGACAAACTTCATTGCAGAGAACATAAGCATGGCACAAACACCTCTATTTTACCCTACAGAGCACAGACACCATAAACATGCACATTACCTAGAGCAGAGCCTACCAAACGCAGTCCTGGAGGTCCAAACACCATTCTGGTTCCATGCTGTCTCTGATAAAGATGCCTGTGCTGCATTTGAATGCGCCACCCCCATGGTATGCAGATGTAGCTCATGCATATTCATGAGGGACAGCATGTAAACCCGAACAGTGTTTGGCACCGCAGGACTGGATTTGGGAACCTCTGCTGTAAAGCAGCAGCCAACAGGGGCAGATACACCCGCACCCACAGGCCCCATGATCCAAAGCCTCCTGGAAAGGCAGGACCTCGTGCTCTGCGTGCATCTCCCAATACGATCACCTGCATACCTTAGTAATGCCACCCTAAACCTGGGAATATGGTACACAGCTATCAAAAGGTTGCTATGATTACTGGCAGATAGCAATTCCTAGGTTAAGTAAAATCTCTGAGTGAGTCGCATCATAGCAACCTTTCTGATGTCTCTGGAGTGTGCTACAGGTCCTGTGTCTGACAGTGTTTCCCAACCTGGGGAGTGACACCAACAGTATTGCGTATCATAGCCATGCCTGCACTGTGCCCAGGTCTGGTGTGTTGGCCAGGGCTGCCCAACACCTCTATAGCTGCTCAATGCTTGCATAGGTGTGGGGAGTGTGTGTCAGTCTATCAAGTGTGTGGTGGATGCCAACACCCTCCACAGCCCTCAGTGCTAGCACTTCTGCCATTATTGGCCTGCCAATATGCATAATGAGGAGCAAGGTACCGTGGGAATAGCCTGGATAGGGTGGACTGACTTGGCTGCATCTGCACAAGGCATAGGGCAATGGCTCGGACATTGTAGTGCCCAGCCACCACCTGCACAGACAGGGTGGCCATAGCATGTCCTGCTGGGAGGTCACTCTCACCCTGACTGAGCAGTGACCATTGCATGGCTAGGTTCCCCCATATTGCTATATGGAATTTCTCCCATGTGATATCTATGGGTTTCCTTTTGGGGCCCAATCACTGACTCATCTGCTTGTTGTGTATGCTGACATCCCTGTTTAGGGTGCCTGCTTCTCCTCCTGGACCATGCACAATGGACTAGCTGGCGGACTGTCTGCAGCTAGTATGTGTCTTGCTGGAACACCTTGCAGGGTGCAGTGGCTGGAGGCGTGCTGCTGGATAATGTCAGATAATGTTGGGGGCCAGCTGTGTATTTTCAGGCCTGCCTTCTGTCTGCCATTGCATTATGGATGTGTATCGCTCTGTCTGTTCCCCAACAGGACTGGGGATGATGGTCCCTCTACAGCAGAGCTACTCAATTCCGGTCCTGGAGGTCCGCAACCCTGCAGGTTTTTGGGATATCCCTAATGATATGCATGAGATATATATGCATTAGAGATAGCCTGCCAACCTGACTGGTTTTTGGCCCTCCAGGGCTGGATTTGGAGACCCCTGCCTTACACCTCTGTCATTTAAGATTGTAAGTGGGCAAGGTGCAGATGTCCAAGACATCAAAAAGGTTAGAATTTGTCACATTCCTCCTTGCTTCTCACCACCACCAAAATATTGTCTATTAGACAACTTTTTGGTGGTGTTGAGAATCTAGGAGGAATGTGACACATTCTATCTACCCTTTTGATGTCTAGAACATCTGTACCTTGCCCACTCACAATCTTAAATGACAGAGGTGTAAGACAGGAGTCTCCAAATCCAGCCCTGGAGGGTCACAAACCAGTCAGGTTGGCAGGCTATCTCTAATGCATATATATCTCATGCATATCATTAGGGATATCCCGAAAACCTGCAGGGTTGCAGACCTCCAGGACCGGAATTGAGTAGCTCTGCTCTACAGCTACCATTGAGCCCCAGAGGGTGGGTTGTGTGGTGGCACATAATCCCCCACCCCACACCCCACCCCACCCACCCCCACACCCCACACCCCAACCCCACCCACCCCACCCCACCACTAAGGCCAAGAGACACACAGGGGTCTGTCACATGCCCCTGTCAGCTATCACAAGGCCCGAAGACATCCCAGGATGCTGCAGGCCCCTAAAGAGGGGTCCATCCCCCATCCTGGAGCTATGGATTCAGGCCTTGTTTGTGATTACCAGGCTCAACTACAGCCCCAGGATGCTGAAGGCCCCAAATGAGGAGTCCATCCCCCATCCTGGTGCTATGGATTCAGGCCCTGATTGTGATTACAAGAAACAGACCATACCTCCAGGATGCAGAAGGCCCCAAATGAGGAGTCCATCCCCTGTCCTGGTGCTATGGATTCAGGCCCTGTTTGTGATTACAAGAAACAGACCCGTGCCCCAGGATGCAGAAGGCCCCAAATGAGGAGTCCATCCCCTGTCCTGGTGCTATGGATTCAAGCCCTGTTTGTGATTACAAGAAACAGACCATAGCTCCAGGATGCAGAAGGCCCCAAATGAGGAGTCCATCCCCTGTCCTGGAGCTATGGATTCAGGCCCTGATTGTGATTACCAAGCTCAACTATAGCCCCAGGATGCAGAAGGCCCCAAATGAGGAGTCCATCCCCTGTCCTGGTGCTACGGATTCAAGCCCTGTTTGTGATTACAAGAAACAGACCATAGCCCCAGGATGCAGAAGGCCCCAAATGAGGGGTCCATCCCCCATCCTGGTGCTATGGATTCAGGCCCTGATTGTGATTACAAGAAACAGACCATAGCTCCAGGATGCAGAAGGCCCCAAATGAGGAGTCCATCCCCTGTCCTGGAGCTATGGATTCAGGCCCTGATTGTGATTACCAAGCTCAACTATAGCCCCAGGATGCAGAAGGCCCCAAATGAGGAGGCCATCCCCTGTCCTGGTGTTATGGATTCAGGCCCTGTTTGTGATTACCAGGCTCAACTATAGCCCCAGGATGCAGAAGGCCCCAAAAGGGGAGGCCATCCCCTGTCCTGGTGCTATGGATTCAGGCCCTGTTTGTGATTACCAGGCTCAACTATAGCCCCAGGATGCAGAAGGCCCCAAATCAGGAGTCCATCCCCTGTCCTGGTGCTATGGATTCAGGCCCTGTTTGTGATTACAAGAAACAGACCATTGCCCCAGGATGCAGAAGGCCCCAAATGAGGGGTCCATCCCCCATCCTGTCACCTGACTTCCTGTTTCCTGTTGCTGAGAGAGGTTGGTGTTGCCAGAGCTCCTGCTGGGGAATTGGGTCCTGCCTGCTTGCCTGAGCCTGGATGTCGGGTCCTGGGCCACCTCCGGCGGGAGAGGCCCAGGCCCAGGGGCCTGCCAAGCCTGGTGGGCCCCAGCCTGTTCTTTTGGAGCCAGGTTCTTCCCTGGGGTCGGTGCCCCCGGCGGGGGCCCCCATTGATGGAGGTAGGACTGCGATGGGCCGGTGGGGAGGGACCCACACGCCCAGGGGGCTGGGCCAGCCGCCTCCTGGTGAGGGCCCGCTTTGCTTGCCTGGTAAGGGTGTGGGGGCTGGGTGGTGGCAGGGGGAGGCCCTGGGGGGGCCCTGGAGCTCTGTTGCGAGCCACCAGGGCAGTGCTGGTGGTGGTGGTGGCTTTCCCCCTCCGCCTCGGGTCCTGGAGGAGGCCTCTACCTCCTCTAGTGAGGATGAGGCTGAGGGGATGGGCCCGCCACCGTTCCCGGGGGCCCACAAGGGCTCCGGAGGAAGTGGTGGCTGCGGTACGGATGCTTCAGGGCCTCCAGGAGGAGGCGACCCTGCTGCAGGCCCGGCTCTCTCACCTAGAGAGCATGCAGGCCCTGGTGCCTGTGGAGGGATGGCCGGAGTACTGCCGGCAAGTACGAGAGGTGAAGCGGGCCCTGAAGGGTAAGCACCGCTGGGTGGCTTATTTAAGGGCTCAGAGGTGTGGGTCCCTCGCGGAGGTCTACCGGCATCAGGATCGCTGGGCCGCTCTCGGTGCCGCAGTCCGGGGGGGGCCCTCGGGGGTGGGCAAGCAGGCTGGGGCTCGCTATCCCCCTTTGGAGTTTCAGGCTGCTGGGCAGATGACTGCAAGGAGGGTACCGGCCTCGAGTGTCCCCCCAGTCCTTTTGGAGACAGATCCCACTTACCGGACGGAGGAGGTGGATCCCCGGAGTTTGGCTGTGGAGTCGTTACCTGGTGGAGCAGCGTTCCCTTCCATGCTGCAGCCCCTGCTCCAAGATGGCGCCTCGGCGTTTGGGGGCGTGGTCTCGGCCGGCCCTGCACCTCTGGAGGTTGCTGTACCTGTCCCTGTGGTGGTGCGGGCGAAAACGGCGGTTCCTGGCAAGGTGGATGTGGTTGGAGCACAGCAGGAGCTTGGAGCTGATCCCCACCCATGGCGGGCTTTTTCGCCTGGTTCAGAGGCTCCTCCGACGTTGACATCAGCTGCTGGGATTCCCCAAGATGGCCGCCGGCTCTTTGCCGGCTCTGATGTCGTCCACCCTAGCATCCCTGCAACCTGGGCCAATTAGCGAGGGGCTGCCCTGCTAGCGCTGGAGCCTGCTGGGCTTCCCCCAGCAGGTTTGGGTTGTCAAGATGGCCGCCGGAGATTCCCTGACGTCACTTCCGGGTTGGCCCGGAAGTCTAGTGCCGGTTCGGCGTCCTCGTTCTTTGTCCCCCCCGGAGGTCAGAGGGGGTCGAGGGAGGATGTGGCAGGTCTCCCCCGGGCTGGGGGGACCTTGTTGGATGTTCCCTCTTCTGTTTCGTCGGCTTTTCGGGTCCCGGTGCCTCCGGACTACATTCAAGATGGCCGCCGCCATGATGTCCGTTCCAGGGCGGCCCGGGAACCGACTGACAGTAACAGCATGCCTATGGGAGTGTTTGGGCAGCATGGTGCCCCTGTTTTGAGTCCTGTTCGCCTTCCGGATGGCCCCTCGATGTCCTCCGGGAGCCTGCTGTCTGGTCGGAGGGGGGTGGAGGAGCCCCAAAGTGTTGTTTTCTTGGATGGGACGGCTTTGGGGGTTCCAAGTGTGCCTGTTCCTGGTCCTGTCAGTCGGGTGGTGGAGCAGGGTGCACCGGCAGCATCGGGATGCGGCCTGTCCTCACAGGGACCCCCCCCTCGGTTGGAGCGGCTTGGTCAGGCCGCATCTCGAGTGGGTGGGGGGGCTGTGGGGGGCCTGGCTCGCGGGACGGGAGTCCCTGCTGGAGCCAGGGCTGGAGAAACACCTTCTCGGATGCAGCAGCAACAGCAGCGACCGCGGTCTGGGTCCTCTGGGGGCACTGGAGGCCCGGTAAGTCTTGGGGAAGTGGGGGGGAGCGGGGTGGGGGGTCGGGCAGCCTGCCTTGCTCCAGAGGGCCCCGAGGGACCCTGAGGTTGGGGGGATGACCCGCGGCATTGCCTTCGGGGGGTTGCTATAGTTTTGCATGAGAGTCAGGGTCCTGGTTTGGAGGGGGAGGGGTGTGCGGACCCGCTGGTCCCGCCATTGACAGACGTGAATGGTGGGGGAGTTGCAGTCTCTGGTGCGCCCGAGGGTATGGAGGTGGCTGGGGGAGCTGCGGAGGTTGGAGCCCATCCAGAGGGGGATGGGGCGGTGGAACCTGGGGGAGGGGGAGAGACTCAGGCCTCCCCTGTGGTGGTGGGGGAAACCCCTGTTGCGGCCTCGGGCTTGGGAAGGGGGGCCGGGGATGGTGGGGGGCTTGAGGGCCTGGAGGGTCTTTCGGAAGAAGAACTCCAGACCGCCTTGTTATTGGCCTTGGACAGTCCAAACGAGCAGGATGGAGCGGCTCGGGTGTTTCATATCGAGCGCCTGTTGGAGTCCCGGCAGGGGGCCTTGGGGGAAGGGGGGCTCCGAGGGGGGTCTCCAGGAGTGCGGTCTGGGAGTCTCCCTGACTCGGCTTTAGCCCAGTTGGTGGTCCCCAGCCCCACCGACTCGCAGTTATTGGTGGTTGGGGATCCAGGGGTCTTCCCAGTGGCCAGTCTCCCGGGCCTCGGGGTCGCCGGGGTCGGTGGGGGGTTCTGCTGCTACTCTGGCAGGGCCCTCTCGTACGTTTGCGGAGGCCCTCCGGGGGCCTGTGGGGTCTGCTCCTGTGGGAGGGGGTGGGGGGGTTCCTCATAGGAGGGGTTCCTCTGCGGGGGAGGGGGGTGGGGGAGGTTTGCGTGGAGCGGGGGGTGAGACCAGGTGTCGCAATGTGGCGCAGATCCGGTGGGCCGGGGAGGGGCCCCCTCCGGCCAGGGAGGAGGTCCTGAGGATGGTCCTTGGGCTGGGGTTTCTCCCATGGGACTTGTACGCCTTCATCCACATGAGCAACACCGTGGAATACGATGTGAGCTTCATGCTGAGATGGGGGCTGGAGGTCTTCTGGGACAAATACCAGCAGCAGAGGGGGCGGGGGGGGTGGGTCAACTTTCGCGTTGTGCCTATCTCTCGCCAGGGGGCGGTACCTGTGACCATCCTGGTTAGGAATGAGTCACTCCCAGGGCAGGACATCCAGTTTTGGTTGTCGCGTCATGCGGTGCTTCTCGCACCCCTGGTTAAGGGCGCTGGGCCCCTAGGGGTGTGGGACGGGTCGTGGAAGGGTAGGATCCATTTGCGTGAGGTGGGTAACGTCGTGCAGCACGTGCCCTCGGCCGGTTTCCTCGGTCAGGATCGCATCTTGTGCTATTACCCCGGGCAACCTCGCGAGTGTCACCGCTGTGGCTCATTCCGCCATCTGAGCATGAACTGTCCCGAGCAGGTCTGCACTCATTGTGGTGGACGGGGTCATCCCTCGGCCGGGTGTTTGCTCATCCGGTGCAACCTTTGCGGGGAGTTGGGCCACCCCTTTGCCCGCTGCCCCTCCGCATCACACAATGGACCGGGGGGGGGATGCCGTCACCCCATCTCGGGCTCCTGTGAGGGAGGAGGTGGTGGAGGTCCCTCTCCCTCAGGAGGTGCCCGGGAGCCCTAAGGTGGAGGAGGCCACTGAGCCGAGGGCGCCACCAGGGGGGGGGATTTGGGTAGGATGGAGGAGAGGGATGATGTGGTGGAGGTAGCTGTTACACGACAGGATAGGGGTTGCGGGTGGTGCCGCCTGAGGAATGGACTGCTGTCCCTTCTAAGGGTGGCAAGTCCAAGAGGAAGAAACGGGAGACATACCCATTGCTGGATGTAGAGCCCGTGTTGGACATCAACCGTTTCGTCTTCTTGGCTACTGATGCGGCTGAGGCGGATGAGGGCTTGCCTGTGGAGGCAGGGCTTCCTGTGTGGCGCTCGGTGCGGTTAGCGGCGGAGGCGGCCCCTCTTCCTCAGCGGCGGCCTCAGAAACTTCCGAGGGCGCGCCGTGGTCAGGGTCCGCCTAAGAGTGTGGATACTGGCGCCCGGCTTCCGGTAGTGGCCCTGGAGAAGCTGCCGGAACGGGTGAGGGAGGACGGGCTTTTGCCTCCGCATTTGGGTGCTGGGCCTTCGCAGGAGCCCCCTGTTGACCCGGCCGTCCCGGCCTCCCCCACGGGGGTGGGCACTGTTATGTTGTCTCAGTCTCTGTCCGGGGATGGGGAGGGGGCGGCGGCACCGGTGGTGGACCCCACCGAGGAGGTCATTCCTCCGACCCCTGACCTGTTTGTGCCCCCTCATCCCGTGGGGGCTGGGCTTGCCCTCGCGACAGCTTTGCCTGGTGGTCCTGAGGGCACCAGCACCCACTGGGGTGACAGGGTCGAACAGGAGGACGAGAAGATCCTCGAGGTGGTCGACGTGGACCCTGACGAGCTGCTCCAGCTTGCGGGCTTGTCCTGCAAGCGGGATTCTGGGGATCACGGGGCGGGTGAGAAGAGGAGGAAGGGGACACGGCACTCGAAATAGGCATAGCGGGCACTCCTGCGTTCTCGTGCGCCACTATCAACGTGGCCAGTATTTTGACGGACCAGGCGCGGGCTGCGGCCTATGATTTTCTTTCCACGAGTGGGCTGGATGTCATCTTTGTGCAGGAGACCAGGCTCACCTCGCTCGCTAGCCTTCATCGGGCAAAGCGGGAGTGGAGGTGGGGTCCTTCGTACTGGTCCCTTGCGGCCCAGCCCTACGCAGGAGTGGCGGTTTTGTTCACGTCTCACCTATTTCAGGTGCAGTATGTGTGGGAACTGGAGCAGGGCCGGTGTTTGCTCTTAGACGGCTACTGTGGGCCTCACCGGTTTCGTTTCGTGGTGGTCTATGGCCCCCAGTCTAGGTGGGAGCGGAAGGCCCTTTTTGGGGTCATTCGCCCTTACTTACACACCTCTCGTTTGGTGGTTCTGGCAGGGGATTTTAACACCACCACCTTGCGTCAGGACCAAGGGGGGGAGCATTGCCCTCCACATTACGCTGGCCATTTTTTGGCTGAGGTGACCCGGATGGCTGATCTGGCGGACGTTTACCACCGGGCTTTTCCACAGTCGCCGGGTTTCACCTATTCCCGGGGGACCTGCAGGAGTCGTATCGATCGGATATATGTGAGTGCTCGGGTGGAGTGTTCCCCGCCGCAGCTGCAGGCGGTTGACTTTTCGGATCATTGCGTCCTCTCCGTGTCCTTCCTGGCCCACGGGGAGCTCAGCAGAGGTCCTGGCCTGTGGCGACTGAATGTGCAGTTGTTAGCTACATCAGAGGTGGTCCAGGAGTTCTTGGCCTTTCTCGCAGACCAGGAGACCCTTTTGGGCATATTCCCTTCCGTGGCGCTTGGTGGGATGAGGTGAAGATGCGTGCCCGCGAACTCTTCCGCTCCCGGGGCACCTCCATTGCTCGGTCCCGCTACCTCACTTATACTATCCTCCGTAGGTCGCTGGATCGTTTGGTGTCTCGAGGGGCAGCGCGGGAGGAGGTGGAGGGGGTGCGCGTCCAGCTCCGTGGCCTGCTTTACGATCGCCACGCCTCCCTTTGCTTCGAGGGGGCGGCCGGTAGGGTCTCCCCCCCAGACCCCTTCCTCACTTGCAGGGAGAGGGTTCGGCGTAGGGAGGTGATGGCCCTGCGGGGCGCGGACGGCACCTTTCGCACCTCTCAGGAGGACCTGTTACATATGGTGGGGGAATACATCTCGGACCTGTTTGGGGATCGCCCCGTAGACCTCACACGTATCCGAGAGTACTTGGGCCTTCCCTTGGTGTATTCGGCTGCGGTTCAGGCGCAGGTCGATGCACTGGCTGCTCCGATTCAGCAGGTGGAGGTAGAGAGGGCGATTAGTGCCATGCCGTTGGGGAAGGTGCCCGGGCGCGATGGGCTCCCGGTGGAGTTCTATCGTACTTTCATCGCCCAGCTGGCCCCCTTCCTGACCTCCCTGTTTCAGGAGATCATGGATACGGGGTTTCTCCCGCGGTCATTTCGCGAGTCTGTCCTGTTGCTGCTCTCTAAGGGGACGGACGATAGCTCTTTGGACTGTTGGCGGCCGCTCTCTCTGTTGAACGCGGACCGGAAGATCCTGGCCAAGTGTTTGGCCAACCGACTGGTGGAGGTGTCGGGCGTTTTGCTGTCACCTTCCCAGTATTGTTCGGTTCAGGGGAGAAGGGTTCTGGACGCCGCCGCCACGGTCCGGGAGATGATCGAGAGAGGCTGGTCTATTCAACGGGACCACTGGTTGGTCTCCTTGGATCAGTCCAAGGCTTTTGACCGGGTCAATCACCGGTACCTGTGGGTGGTGCTTCAGTACTTCGGCCTCCCCGCAGGTTTCCTCTTCGTCTTGCAGGTGCTGTACCGAGGGGGGGTGAACTTCCCATTTATTAACGGGTGGCTTGGACGGCCTTTTCGTGTCGCCTCGGGGGTGCGGCAGGGGTTCCCTTTGAGCCCCCTGCTGTATGTTTTCTCCCTCGACCCCTTCCTCAGGAGATTGTCCTCGGGTGGGTTGCGAGGCCTGGAGGCGCCTGGTGCGTCACCGGTGTCCGTAGTGGCCTACGCTGACGATATCTCAGTTTACGTGGACGGCACTGCGGGGATGGAGGCCCTGCGGGAGGCCGTGGAGGAGTACTTGGAGGTAGCCCACTCTGTTGTCAACCACAGCAAGTGCCAGACGCTGTGGTTGGGACCCTCGGAGGCCTCCCCGCCTTCCTGCGCCCCCTTTCCTCCTCCCGTGGGGGAGGTCCGCGTTTTGGGCCTCGTCTTCGGATCGGAGGACTGTGCGGTGTCCAATTGGGATCGTTGTGTTGAGACTGCACAGTGTCGGGTGCTGCGGTGGAGGGGGCGGAGGTATACGTTCGAGGAGAAGGTCAAACTCCTCGGGACGTTTTTGCTTCCCCTCTTTCTGCACGTAGCCACGGTCTTCGTTCTTCCGTCGTCCTGTCAGGCGGCTGTCTGTGCTGTCTTTTTCTGTTTCTTGTGGGGTAACCGCATGAACCCTGTCCAGCGCAGCATTGTTTGCCTGAGCCGGGAGCAGGGCGGTTTGGGTATGTTGCACCCCCTTGTCTTTTTGTCCGTCTTGTCTATGGCGTTTCACCTGAATCGCATACGGGAGGGGGTGGGGTTTGGTGGGTGGCCTCCTACCGGGCATGGTTTGCTCGCTTCTGGGAGCAGTGGGAGGGGGCATCCTCGGTCCCACGTGTGCGTCGGAGCAGGGAACAGGCCCCATCGTATGTTTTTCAGATGGTGGGGCTCATTCGGCGGTGGGGGGTGACCGACCCGCTCGCCCTAGCTCAAGGGCGGAAAGGCTTGTATCGGATGGTTCTCGCCTCCCACTTTCAACCACGGTGGGCCCTGCGGGACTGTCCGGCGGATACGATGCAGCGGGGCCTTCAGCAGTTGAACTCCCCTCGGCTGCCGAAGAAGGTTCGGGATGTGGCCTGGTTGTCTTTCCACGGGCGTTTGTACGTGAGGGACAACCTCAAGTACAGGTCACAGGCCGAGCGGAACTGTCCGAGGGCGGGTTGCGAGGAGCAGCCGGAGACCATGGAACATTTCCTCCGGCAGTGCCCTTATAATGTCGAGGCCTGCCGGTTGGTGTCCGCTGCTCTTCACCTGCGCGATCTTTCCCTCCTTACGTATGCGGAGTGGGTGTACGGGGCCTGGTCCTTTCCCCCAAGGCAGGACTCCGGAACCCTCTTTCTCATCACGGCCGTAGTGCGCTACCACCTGTGGCGTGCGCACGGTTATGTCTCGGCCTGGGGGTTGGTCCTGCCCCTAGACGAGGTGGTGCGGGACATTCTGGAGGACGTGTCCGGCATGGCGCAACATGAAAGGCGGGTGGTGGAGGCCCATCGTTGGGAGCGTCTGTGGCGTCACCTCACCCTCCGTCCCCCGTGAATCCGGGGGGGGGAGGGCTTAGGCTAGGTACTCCTCGGGTCAGGTGGGGGGGGGGGTTGCCACGCCAAAAAGAGAGGGTTTAGGCTAGGTAACCTTCGGGTACCGGGGGGGGGGGGTTGCCATGGCGCATCATCCCTCCTCCGTGCATCCTGCTCCACCATCCAGCATCACCGGGTTTTTGTTGTTTTGTTTTGGTCAAGTTTATATTGTTTAGTTCTCTTGCTTTGATTTCTTTTTGTGGGCTTTTGTTGGGAAACGGGCCAGGGGATGCCTTTTTGTTCCTTTTGTTTGTGTAGGGTGGGTGTCGTTCATTTAGGGTGGGTGATATATGTGGGGGAGGGGGTTTTTGTGTGGGTTTGGGGTGGGGGAAGTGGGGATTTGCCGTGTATTGTGGGATTAATATGGGGATGTTTTTGGGGGGTGTGGGTGGGGGTGGGGATTTGTGGGGGTTTCATTTGTTTGTATGGGGATGTGTTGGGTATTGTTGGGGGGTGGGTTTTGGTTGGGGTACAATGTTACCATATGTATTTTTGGTCGTTTGTTTTGTTGGGGTGGGTGGGGGTTTTGGGGTAGCTGGACATTCTGGGACCAGACATTGCTGCAGTTTGCTTTTGTTGGGGTGGGTGGGGGTTTTGGGGCAGCTGGACATTCTGGGACCGGACATTGCTGCAGTTTGCTTTTGTTGGGGTGGGTGGGGGTTTTGGGGCAGCTGGATATTCTGTGACTGGACATTGCTGCAGTTTGCTTTTGTTGGGGTGGGTGGGAGGTTTTGGGGCAGCTGGGCCCTATGGACCTTTGCTCTTCATTGGACTGATATTGGACATTGCTGTGCTGCTGTTGGGAGGGGGGTTGGGCACGGAGGGATGTTTTTTTTTTTTTTTTTTCTGGGTGTGGTGGTGGCTTGGGGTGAGTCACGGGGAGGGGGGTTGGTTCCTTGTCTGTGCTTTGTCGGGGTGGGTGGGGGTTTTTGGTGGGTCTGGGACTGTTTTGGGTTGTGTGTTTTTCATTTGCTTTTGTATTTGTTGCATGTTTTCTCATTAAAAATTTCCCCCATCCTGGTGCTATGGATTCAGGCCCTGATTGTGATTACAAGAAACAGACCATAGCTCCAGGATGCAGAAGGCCCCAAATGAGGAGTCCATCCCCTGTCCTGGTGCTATGGATTCAGGCCCTGTTTGTGATTACAAGAAACAGACCATAGCCCCAGGATGCAGAAGGCCCCAAATGAGGAGTCCATCCCCCATCCTGGTGCTATGGATTCAGGCCCTGATTGTGATTACAAGAAACAGACCATAGCTCCAGGATGCAGAAGGCCCCAAATGAGGAGTCCATCCCCTGTCCTGGTGCTATGGATTCAGGCCCTGTTTGTGATTACAAGAAACAGACCATAGCCCCAGGATGCAGAAGGCCCCAAATGAGGGGTCCATCCCCCATCCTGCTGCTATGGATTCAGGCCCTGATTGTGATTACAAGAAACAGACCATAGCTCCAGGATGCAGAAGGCCCCAAATGAGGAGACCATCCCCTGTCCTGGAGCTATAGATTCAGGCCCTGATTGTGATTACCAGGCTCAACTATAGCCCCAGGATGCAGAAGGCCCCAAATGAGGAGGCCATCCCCTGTCCTGGTGCTATGGATTCAGGCCCTGTTTGTGATTACCAGGCTCAACTATAGCCCCAGGATGTAGAAGGCCCCAAATGAGGAGGCCATTCCCTGTCCTGCTGCTATGGATTCAGGCCCTGTTTGTGATTACCAGGCTCAACTATAGCCCCAGGATGCAGAAGGTCCCAAATGAGGAGTCCATCCCCTGTCCTGGTGCTATGGATTCAGGCCCTGTTTGTGATTACAAGAAACAGACCATAGCCCCAGGATGCAGAAGGCCCCAAATGAGGGGTCCATCCCCCATCCTGGTGCTATGAATTCAGGCCCTGATTGTGATTACAAGAAACAGACAATAGCTCCAGGATGCAGAAGGCCCCAAATGAGGAGTCCATCCCCTGTCCTGGTGCTATGGATTCAGGCCCTGTTTGTGATTACAAGAAACAGACCATAGCCCCAGGATGCAGAAGGCCCCAAATGAGGAGTCCATCCCCTGTCCTGGTGCTATGGATTCAGGCCCTGTTTGTGATTACAAGAAACAGACCATAGCCCCAGGATGCAGAAGGCCCCAAATGAGGGGTCCATCCCCCATCCTGGTGCTATGGATTCAGGCCCTGATTGTGATTACAAGAAACAGACAATAGCTCCAGGATGCAGAAGGCCCCAAATGAGGAGTCCATCCTATGTCCTGGAGCTATGGATTCAGGCCCTGATTGTGATTACCAGGCTCAACTATAGCCCCAGGATGCAGAAGGCCCCAAATGAGGAGTCCATCCCCTGTCCTGGTGCTATGGATTCAGGCCCTGTTTGTGATTACAAGAAACAGACCATAGCCCCAGGATGCAGAAGGCCCCAAATGAGGGGTCCATCCCCCATCCTGCTGCTATGGATTCAAGCCCTGATTGTGATTACAAGAAACAGACCATAGCTCCAGGATGCAGAAGGCCCCAAATGAGGAGACCATCCCCTGTCCTGGAGCTATGGATTCAGGCCCTGATTGTGATTACCAGGCTCAACGATAGCCCCAGGATGCAGAAGGCCCCAAATGAGGAGGCCATCCCCTGTCCTGGTGCTATGGATTCAGGCCCTGTTTGTGATTACCAGGCTCAACTATAGCCCCAGGATGCAGAAGGCCCCAAATGAGGAGGCCATTCCCTGTCCTGCTGCTATGGATTCAGGCCCTGTTTGTGATTACCAGGCTCAACTATAGCCCCAGGATGCAGAAGGTACCAAATGAGGAGTCCATCCCCTGTCCTGGTGCTATGGATTCAGGCCCTGTTTGTGATTACAAGAAACAGACCATAGCCCCAGGATGCAGAAGGCCCCAAATGAGGGGTCCATCCCCCATCCTGGTGCTATGTATTCAGGCCCTGATTGTGATTACAAGAAACAGACAATAGCTCCAGGATGCAGAAGGCCCCAAATGAGGAGTCCATCCTATGTCCTGGAGCTATGGATTCAGGCCCTGATTGTGATTACCAGGCTCAACTATAGCCCCAGGATGCAGAAGGCCCCAAATGAGGAGTCCATCCCCTGTCCTGGTGCTATGGATTCAGGCCCTGTTTGTGATTACAAGAAACAGACCATAGCTCCAGGATGCAGAAGGCCCCAAATGAGGAGTCCATCCCCTGTCCTGGTGCTATGGATTCAGGCACTGTTTGTGATTACAAGAAACAGACCATAGCCCCAGGATGCAGAAGGCCCCAAATGAGGAGTCCATCCCCTGTCATGGTGCTATGGATTCAGGCCCTGTTTGTGATTACAAGAAACAGACCATAGCTCCAGGATGCAGAAGGCCCCAAATGAGGAGTCCATCCCCTGTCCTGGTGCTATGGATTCAGGCCCTATTTGTGATTACAAGAAACAGACCATAGCCCCAGGATGCAAAAGGCCCCAAATGAGGAGTCCATCCCCTGTCCTGGTGCTATGGATTCAGGCCCTGATTGTGATTACAAGAAACAGACTATAGCTCCAGGATGCAGAAGGCTCCAAATGAGGAGTCCATCCCCTGTCCTGGTGCTATGGATTCAGGCCCTGTTTGTGATTACAAGAAACAGACCATAGCCCCAGGGTGCAAAAGGCCCCAAATGAGGAGTCCATCCCCTGTCCTGGTGCTATGGATTCAGGCCCTGATTGTGATTACAAGAAACAGACTATAGCTCCAGGATGCAGAAGGCTCCAAATGAGGAGTCCATCCCCTGTCCTGGTGCTATGGATTCAGGCCCTGTTTGTGATTACCCGGCTCAACTATAGCCCCAGGATGCTGAAGGCCCCAAAGGTGGGGTCCATCCCCCGTCCTGGCGCTATGGGGAATGCCCCTGTTTGTGATCACAAGGGTGAACTATATCCCCAGGATGCAGCAGGCCTCACCTCAGAGCCCTACCCCCCATCCTGTTGCTATGGGGAATGCTCCTGTTTGTGATCACAAGGGCGAACTATATCCCCAGGATGCAGCAGGCCTCACCTCAGAGCCCTACCCCCATCCTGGTGCTATTTATTTATTTATTTATTTATATTCTCTTATATACCGCACTATTCAGCATCAGCGCGGTTCACATAGAACAAAAATCTCAGTACAGTTAACTTGCATGAGTTTACAGATAACAAGGGAAGGAACTTGGATAACAAGGGAAACTATTTACAATCTATTTACAGATGTAGTACTACTGAATAGGAACATGTTACTAGGAACAGGATCAATCGTTATAGAGAATCAGCCTAAGCATGTTATTGAGATATCATGGAATTTGGTAATTGGGTGGGAACACTAATGTCAATGGGTGTTGATGACTCTATAAGGTACTTGTTGAAGAGATGAAATTTGAGGGCTTTCCTGAATTGTGATAGGCTGTTGATAGCCCGGATGCCAGGGGGTAGTGCATTCCAGCACCTAGGGGCACAAAGGATAAAGGCTCTGTTGGCTGTAGAAGAAGAGCAGCTTGTAAGGGCCTTTGGGAGCTTTAGGGAGTTCATGGACGAGAATCTTCTTGTTCTGTTTGGTGTAGTAGTGTGAATAAGGGCAGATAAGGATGCAGCGGAGAGTTTATTGAGAGCTTTGAACGTGAGAAGTAAAGTTTTGAAGAGAATTCTGGCCTGAATGGGTAGCCAATGTAATTGAATCAGCAGAGGAGTAACATGGTCAGTCCTGGCGGCTCCATAAAGTACCCTTGCTGTGGCATTCATTGCCAGCTGTAACGGGTTTAAGGTGGATTGAGGAAGACCTTGAAGAATGACATTAGCGTAATCAAAGTGGGGTATGATCAGTGTTTGGTATATTGTCCTGAAATCTTTTGGTTCCAACATGGAGCGTAGGTGTCTCAAAGAGCGGATCTTGTAGTATACTGTTCTGACCGTGTTTCCTATGTGGGACTTCATATCTAGGTGTTGATCCAGAATGACTCCTAGGTAGCGTATTGAGGGTTTGGATTGCAGTTCGGCTTCCTTAGTTTTGAGATATTGTGGTGGGTTAAAGTTGGGATTCCTCGTGATAAAGAGGACTTCCGTTTTCTTATGTTGTATACGGAGGTTTTGGGAGAGAAGCCAATCAGAAACGGCATTGAAACAGTTTATTAGAGGGGAGAGATCCAAATGGTCAGTAGAGATGGGGGTGTAGAGTAGAACGTCATCAGCATAAAGCATGTAATCGACCTTAAATGACCGTATGATCTCACAGATTGGTTGCATGTAGATGTTAAATAGAAGGGCAGAGAGTGAGGAACCTTGAGGAACTCCCTGATCGAGATGGAAAGGTTCTGAAGTTCTGCCTCCTGAGCGGACATGCTGCCATCTTTCGGATAGATAGGACCTGCACCATTTAAGCGCTGTTCCAGTGATGCCCTTCTCAATTAGTCTCACTAAAAGGAGTTCGTGATTCACTGAATCGAACGCTGCGGCGATGTCCAGGAATATGAGGGCAAAACCTTGGCGGATGTTATCTATGCCTGAGATTATCTTGCTGAAGAGAATGGTGAGGAGAGTTTCGACTCCATGATATTCCCTGAAGCCATGTTGGCAGGGGTCTAGCGGTGCAATGGTGTCAATATGGTCCTGTAACTGTCATTGAACCTCTTTTTCGATGATCTTAGCAAGTAGAGGTATGCTAGAGATGGGTCTGTAGGACTCTACCTTTAGAGGGTCGAGCTTGCAGTTTTTCAGCAGGGGTCTAATTGAAGTATGCTTAAGGGCTGAAGGGAATGATCCTGTTGAAAAGGAGAGGTTCATTATTTTGGCAATTACTGGGCTAAAGTGACTGCGGAGCTCCTTGATCCAGAAGGCAGGGCATGGATCGGACTGAGATGTAGTGATGTTGAGGGCTGTAATGGTGTCTTCTATGGGGAATGCCCCTGTTTGTGATCACAAGGGTGAACTATATCCCCAGGATGCATCAGGCCTCACCTCAGAGCCCTACCCCCCATCCTGGTGCTATGGGGAATGCCCCTGTTTGTGATTACAAGGGCGAACTCTATCCCCAGGATGCAGCAGGCCTCACCTCAGAGCCCTACCCCCCATCCTGGTGCTATGGGGATTGCCCCTGTTTGTGATCACAAGGGCGAACTATATCCCCAGGATGCAGCAGGCCTCACCTCAGAGCCCTACCCCCCATCCTGGTGCTATGGGGAATGCTCCTGTTTGTGTTCACAAGGGCGAACTATATTGCACACTGAGATATATATGTGTTGCGGCAGAGGCCCCTAAAGGGTGTCTCTCCGCTAATGTCAATATGTGTTGTCACTCAAATAGATGGAGGATCTCCGTAAGAAGGCGCAGGAGCTACGGGCACAATACCCCCGTTTTGTAGGAAGGATACAGAGGGAGCGGATGACCCAACGAAATGGTGAGTGATGTGACATGGCCCTGTGGGGCAATGGCTGTCAGAACCACAGGATGCATGTGACTGCCATGGCTGATGTGAGACCATGGAGATGACACGTGTTTCCCCTCCCACAGCGGATGCACATGTTGCCGAGAAGCCTGTGGGGCCAGATGCTGCAGCGGGGCCAGAGGAACTGCATGGCGACAGTGGCCAGGAGGTGGAGGACGCCCCAGTGCCCATGGAGGCAGACAACGGCAGGGCAGAACATGCCGAGGATGCTCCAGCCGACACCGAAGGGGAGGAGGGGGACGGGGGGAGGAGGGGGAGGTGGTTGGGGTGGTTGGAGCGGGGAGGAGATGGGGGAGGGGGAGGCAGAGGAGGTTGCGGGAGGGCAGGGGGTGGAGTGGCCGGTGCAGGCGGAGGGGGAGGGGAGGGGCTCTGTGGTGGGGGGCCAGGGGCAGGAGGGGGAAGGGGTGGGCGGGCCGGAGCTGGAGGGGGATGGGGCGAGGGAGGGGATGGGTTTGCCGGCTGTGGCATGTGCACATCGGCATGGGCTGCCACAGGGCTACGGGGGCGCCAGCCATCTGCTCCATGGTGCTGGCGATGCATCCCCCCTGGACGTGGGCCTGGCACACCTATCCGCTGACCGGCGCACCGTGCATGCAGCCACACAGACACGGGGAGATCTGTGTCTGTGCGGCTGCATGTGCGGGCTGCGCGTGGCTGCGGCTGTGCGTGCGCAGGCACATGCCCAGATGCAGCACACACTCATCATGGGGCAGGCCCTGGCGACCCTGACCATGGTGGCTGACCGGCTGCGCTTGCTGGAGGAGCGTGTAGCCAGTGGCGCGCCTGGTCAGCCACCATGTGACGGGGTCCCCGGGGTGTGTAGCGTGCAGATGCGCATGGCACACCCGCCCTGTGACAGCCCATGCCATGGCCTGCCACACTCACCAGGGACAGTAGGGTTGGCAGACAAAAATGTCGGCATGTGTAGCCATGGCGAATGTGTCGTCAAGTGGCGAATGTAAATAAAGTTTAACAGTGGTTCCAGACAACTGTGGTGGCCAGATGTCCCTCATTGCTATGTGTCAGTGTTGTGTGATTGACACATGTGGGCACCCACATGCGTGTCTGTGTGAGATACAACGGGAGGATGCAGGGTACTGTACCCATGTCAGGGGTGGGGCGATATTAGGGGCATCACATGGGGCAGTGCCACACATGGCCAAACCCACACACGTTAAACAGTGGCTAGGGGTCAGCTGTGGTGGACCATGCAAGGCTATGTGCAGCAGTGGCAATGGGCACAGATCAGGGTGGACGCTGGCATGGACACAGCAAGGGGGCTAATGGACACAGAGCCGGCCAGTGCACAGGGCTAGGGGTGGACCGAGTGGCCATGGCCGCAGGGGGACAGGGGATGGGTTTTTTATTTGGCCTAGTGTTCGTTTATTTCATTTGTTTGGAGGTGTTTATTTTTGAGGCTCAGGGGGTTCCTCAGCATTAAGGGGGACTGTTGTCAATCCTCTTTATAGAATAAATAAGAATAAACATAACACGGGACAGCAGTTTTGTCACTGATCCCTGATACCACATGGTCATTCCCTCCCAATCATGTCTTTGAGGGGCATCTCTTAAGGCCCAGGATATTATGCAAATTGCCAGCTTTTAGGTTCAAGGGAAGAGCCTAACCTGTAGTTGGCAGGTGGGAAAGCCTAGACGTGTGCTGTCATGTATTCTATAGTGAGGGTTGCCCAGAAATCACAGGGACAGGTTTAGGAAACCGTAGGATATATAAAAGAATAGACTGGCAGTTAGACTGTCAACCAAGATGTGCCTGTGCTACGGTCTATGGCCATCAGAGGGCAGCTTGTACACTCAGTAGTGCCTTTCTATGACTGTGGGTATGCAGTCATTATTGCAAAGCCATGGTAGCAGTTCGGGTAAGTGTAGCTGATGTGCTTTGATTTCGTTGGAGTTGGCAGAAACCTGGATTTGTGCAGTCCTATCCTTTTCAAATAAAAGAGGGCATACCAAAGTGAAAAGGGCATAGCCATCCCATTCCTGTCCGAGTGCCTTCACCAGCTCTTTTTTGTTCCCAGGCCCCCATCAGGCCATATCTAGTCATTTCCTGGAACCACCTTCGGTCCATGCCATATCCTAGCTCCCCTCCACTCAGCAAGATACCAGTCCAGCCCCCCCCCATGAGCCCATGTACCGTTCCAGCACCTCCATGGGTCCACTGTATTCCAAACCCCACCACAACACATTTCCAATCCAAGCTACCCCAAACTGCCCAATTCCAGTCCTAACCCCATCAGCCCATTTCCGGTCAGCCCCCCAATAGCCCATTGCCAGCCCTACCCCCCCCCCCCCAATCAGCCCACAGCCCATTACCAGTCTGACCCACCCACCCATCACCCAAAGCCCACCTCATGTCATGCCCTGTCCCCCTCTATAGCCCATTACCAGTCCTAACCCCCCCACCTGGCTCACGGGGAACGTATAAGGAAAACAGATGCCGGCTGCAGCTGCTGGGTAGTGTGTGCCTGCGGGTGTGCGCGCAACAGCAGGTGGGGCATCCCATGCTGGCCACAGCAGGGTCGGTGGGTACACCGGCTGGCTGAATAATTTGCATGGGGCTGGCCCCTGGTGTGGACACGGGTGGGCTGTGCATAATATGGCCCCCCACAAGCAACACAGGACACATGACATCAGTTATAGCCGCTTGTGTGGCAGTTTATTTCCCCCTCCCCTGCCCCTGCCACGCCTTGCGTGGCCCCTCCCACCCTGTGTTGATGGTGGTGCGGCTGCCGCCGCCGCTAATGCTGCTGCCACTGGTGGTGGTGGTGGTGGCGTCGGCCCCATGTGTGCCGCAATAATCTCCAGGCTGGCAGCCATGCTTTGCGCAGATGCAGCCAGGTCCTGCATGCCCGCCAGGACCCCTGACATTGTGCGCTGAAGGCGCCGTTGCGCACGGCATTGGCGGCGCTGTTCCCTCACCCCCACTCGCAGTAAATGCCGTATACCTGTGGAGACAGCAGATAGTGCATTGTATGACAGGGAAACATCCACCACCTGTGCAGAGGCATTGCCACCCAAACACAGTTTGACACTCACCCTCTGCATCCCTCTGTGCCGCTGCTGAGTGTGCCTGCATCTGCAAGATGACCTCCGACAGAGAGGACAGCGCCTCTTGCCTGGTGCGCTGTTCGGCCTCAGCAGCCACCTCCCCCGTGGCTGCATTGGTGGTTGGTGCTCCGTCAACTGCAGGCTGTGTGCCTTGCCTGCTGTCCTCCTCTGGGGGTGGGGATGGACCACCTGCTCCCACCTGGCCCACCTCTGGCACAGGGTCCATGAGGGTGCACGGCACTGGCTCGTTGTCCACTGGCGCCTCCTCTGTTGCGTCAATGGAGCAAATGTCACCTGTAGGCCACAATGTTACATAGGTAATATGAGGCATGACTGCCTGTCTACACCTGTCCCACACCCCTAAGGGCACATGTGTGTGGGTGAGCCACATGGGTCTGGGCCGGGGCCCCTTCCTCCCCCCACGTTCCTTCTTTATCCATGCCGGTGAGCCCTGTGCCCTGCAAGTGCCACTGTCCCCTCCCCCCCTTGCATGCTGCCACACACCCCATGCAGCCCCATCACCGCCTTCAGCCCTGCAACCACAGACCATGTTTGTCACAGGTGCATTGTGCTGTCCCGTTGGCCACGTTACTACCCGTGTGGCCGTGCTGCCTCCGCAAACCCTGCACCATCTCCCCTGCAACACGTTGGCAGCCTCTGCTGGTACTGTGGGCCTGTCCTCCTTGCCACCGCACCCATCCACTGTGCTGTGCCGCCCCCTGCCCACCATGGACACGTCCCCCCCCATGGGTCATGGGCCAGAAGCTGCCCGTATGCCTGTGCCACCCCCTGGTTCCCAAACAGCCACGTCATGCCACCCACACCCCACCCCACCCTTGGTCTACCCCCACACATGTGCGTTTGCTGTCTCACACTGGTGCAGCTCACTCTCACACTTACCGGCACTTGGGTGCGCTGTGTCCAACGCAGGGGGCAGGCCATGAATATACATAGGCCCCAGTCGGTCAGCCAGGCGCCGCTCCAGTTCAGTTAGGTTGGCGATCTGTGCTGGGCCCCCTCCAGTGCCTTGTGCCCCTCGCCTCTCCCTGGCGAGCTCATTACGGATGTTCCTCTTGATATGACAGTATCTCTTGCGTAGACTCTCTATGTCCCGAAGTGGGCCATCAGCAGTTGCCACCGCCGCCTGCACCTCCGCCCATGCCCTGGCGCGTGTGGCACTTGTTGTTGTAGAGCTGAGACGTCCGAAAAGTAGCTCATAGTGATCTAGTATGCTTGCCAGGAGGAGATCATTCTCCTCCTGGCTGAAGCACACTGCCCTCTTACGGACCTCCTCTGGCAGTGTGGGTCTGCGCCGCCTTTGCCCCAGTGTGCCAGTGGCCTGCTCATGTGGGTGTTGCTGTTGCCCAGATGGGCCTGGCCTCTCATCATCTCCAACTGTGTTTGGCAGTGGTGTTTGCTCCAGTCTAGCATGCTCACGTCCCTGGTTGGTGGACTCCATACCAGATGTGTGCTGAGGTATGTGCCATTTTGTGCTCACAATATATATATAGGTATGTTTTGGGTGTGGCTCTAGGTACGTTGCGTACGCACCCAGCGCCGCGCCCAGCACCGCGCGTTCCCCCCAGTGCACGCATGGATGTGCCGTGGTTATGTCCCCTACATGCCTTACTGTGCATGGATTGCAGCACTCTAATATTCCTTCCAATCAGCCCTGGGTGTACACACTACACACACCCTCCTCCTACAATTCACCTCCTACAATTCAGTTTTGTGCTGGTAAGTGAATCAAATGTTTTATGGGATAATAATCGTATCTCTTTTTTCTGCGTGCTACCACGCACGTTGGGTGATGGTTACATTTCCGTGACGCACATTACATGAGACGTGCATTGCGTGCACGTGCGTGCGAACGCGTTTAGCGTCCCTGTATCATCTTGGTGTTTTCCATATTTGGAAAGGGGTATACTTTTCAGTAGCTTTACACCCTGCTGCGTCACAGAGACACACGACGATGGCTTTTGTCGGATGCAATGCGGGGGAACGCGCGCTCCTGCGCGCTACGTGCATGCATACAGGGTGTTGGCTATGATGGATGTTCCTGGTTGACCAGGTATGTATCGTTATTGTGATTTCTGTGCCCGCCCCGCACCCTATTTCCCAACCACATGTCCTCCATCCTGTGTCTATCATGGCTCAGACTGTGAATGCAGGTGGTGCAGTACTTGCATTGCTGGAGCTAGCTGGGCTGCGCTTTCTGGAAGAGGGAGATGATGTTCCTGGGGCTGCGGCAATGGGCATGGGTGCTATCCCGCTGCAACTCAGGCCTGCAGCTGTGGGGGGTCCACAGGCGGGTGTGGGGGAACAATGGCGCCATAGGCGTGCTGAGGCACGGCCCCGCCTGCAACGCCTCTACAGGCCCAGGGCCATGCTCCGGAACATCAGGGAGGACCAGGTAATCTCCCTCTACCGGCTGGACACAGGGGCTATTAGGGAGCTCTATGAGGATCTACGACCTGACCTCGAGCCCCTGACTGCCCGGTCACATGCTATACCAGGATTGGCCAAGCTCCTGGCTGCCCTACATTTCTTTGCCTCTGGCTGTTTCCAATCCTCAGTGGCCACAGTGGGTGGGATGAGTAGGCCAACGTTCTCTTCTCTCGCTGCCTCCACCAGGTACTGCGGGCCATGGTCAGCCGGGTTGGGAATTACATTGCCATTCCCAACAGTAGGCAACATTGGGTGGCCCTGGGACAGGCATTCCAGCAGATTGCAGGGATACCACACATGATGGGAGCAATAGATTGCACACATGTTGCCCTGGTCCCACCCCACGACAGGGAGGTTGTGTACCGCAACCACAAACACTTCCATTCCCTGAATGTGCAGGTGGTTTGTGATGCAAGTATGCAGATTATGAATGTGGTTCCACGGTTCCCAGGGTCAGCCCATGACTCCTATATCCTGCATAACTCGGCACTGTTCGGCCAGTTTGAGGCCGGACAATATGAGGACTATGTCCTGCTGGGTAGGTATTCCCCACATCTTACGTGCACCTACCGTATATGATTCGCGGGGGCACCATTGTCACCTGTGTCCTCTGCATGCATGACATTGTGGTGCTGTTTCCTGGTGCAGCCTATTCTGGGCCTGACACTACATCACACCCTGTCACCTGGAATGTGGTCACATACCTCTGTGCACTACCACACGTCTCTCTGCCTACCATGTGTGTGTTCTTGCTCATCTGGGTGTCGCCACACACATGTGGTGTGGGCTGTACCCTGCCTCTGCTGTTCACTTAACAAGCTCCCGTGTACAGGGGCACTCTGGACATGCATGGTGTGTCCCCTCCATGGATGTGGCTTCTGCACCTTTGGCAGTTGTACATATGTCTGCCTGTGGGGTGTGTCCCTTTCCCACCCCATGTGCCACAGGTTTGTGCATGTGCCATCCAGGGGGGGAAGGGGGAGGATTGGGGGCACAGAACCATACACATGGTGTACAGTGTGTATGGGGCCTCCTCATTCGCCATGTAGGGGGTGACACATGTCTTGGGCTGTGGGCGAACCTATCACACATGTATGCTACATGACTGACACTCCCACCTGGCCCCCCCCGGGATGTGTTCCGTTGACCTATGCCCTGTGTGCAACGTATCATGACGGTCCCCGACTTGCACAACTGCGCATCTCTGCCCCTCCAAGTGTGCTCTTGGACTCCCAGCATCAGACTCTAGTGCACTCCCATCGTGTGCAATGCTGTTACGTCAGATGTGTGTGTCAATGCTTCTCTGCTGTCCAGTTGGGCATTGCTACATCAATGATTCCATAGGTCCATCATCTCATGTGTGACTTTATGCCATCTCTGTTTGCAGGTGATGCAGGATATGGGTGTCGTGCCTGGCTGCTGACCCCTGTGCGTCTCCCTCGGCCAGGTGCAGAGATGCGGTACAATGAGGCCCATGCCTCCAGCCGCTCAGTCATTGAGCGCACCTTTGGCGTTCTCAAGAGTCGCTTCAGGTGTCTGGATAGGACCGGTGGTGCCTTACAGTACGGACCCCTGACTGTGGCAAAGATCATTCTAGCCTGTTGCATCCTCCACAACATTGCTCTCAGGCACAATGTCCCAGTCGATATTAATGAGGATCTCGGGGAGGATCCTGTGTGCCCTCCTGCACATGGCCATGGTGACACATGTGAGGGGATGGTGGCCAGGCAACATCTGATCGAGGAACTCTTCTCCTGTAAGTTCTGCATGTGGGGGGATGTGCTTATGGGTCGCCATGTGTGAGATGGTATGTGTGTTTCACAGCACTGTACTGACATATCTCTATTTGTCTCTTGCGTTTCGGCTCACCAGGATTGGCTGCTGTGCTCCTGCCTCCCAGGGATGGGCTGCCGATACTTCCCACTGCTGTGGTTCATGTGAGGAGTGTGTGTATGTCACAGCGGCATTAAGGTGGCTGGGCTGGGTGGACATACAGCTAGGTGTGCTGTGGTGGCAGCACCACTTGACACATATGTGTTTCCCTCTCCACCGTTCCTCTGGTGTTGCACATGTCTTTGGCCTCACACTCCATCCGCAATATGTTCCGTTTGACACACATGTGACCATTGCCTGTGCACATCTAGGGGATCTACATAATTTGCCTGTGCACATGTTACCAGGCTGAGTGTGTCTCTGGACACAGGCAATTGCAATGCTTAGGTACACGTAGAGACCTCACTGCCATTGCTGCATTATACAGCCTAGGTGCACCCAGGTCTCCACCTGTCCCTGATTGTCTGCAGTCCAGCCAACTACAGCTTGCAGCATGCTTACCTTTTCTCATGGTGTGTGTCTCTGTGTCTTTGGGACGTGTGTGTCTTCCCATCTGTCAGGCGATGTTCATCCATCTCTCAATGCCCTTCTGTTTCTGCCCTTCTGTACATTGTGTGCATGTGTCATATTATCTTCCCTGACATGTCCCATGTTTGTTGGCAGGACACTTCACGTAACCAGTATGTTTCCCCGCAACACAGCGTTCCTAGGCCATGCTCCACTGACAGCAGATCATGAGGTCGAGGTGATGGACACAGTTCATCGACGTCGGCAGCCTCTCCAGGGGCCCCTTGTGCCCTTGCCTGACTCTGGCTTTCCCCATCAGTCCAATGCTGTACCTTTCAGGTAAGCTTCACCTTCCCTCCACTGGGTCATAGGCCACATGCTTATGCTGCATTTGGCCTGTTCGTTGCAACGTGCATTTCTGTGGTATCTCGGTGCACCACCACTGCTGGACATGCTTTTGACCTCTGTGATGCCTGTGTGCCATGGGCATTCACATGACCATGTTGGGATTGTGTCATGGTCTGCAGGGCCATCTCATACTGTGGTCCATGTGCACTATGCTGTCTGTTATGATCATGTCATGTTGTGGTGTTTCAGCATTCCTGATGCACATATTCTGCTGTCAGCGTGTCGTTTCTGACCTGATGGTGGGTGCGCCCTTCCCTTACCTTCTTTCTACCCCTTTTCACACAGGACACAGCCCACAGACATGGCACATCTACCACACTTCCTCTGGAGCCCCATCTTCCATATTTGTTTGGACGCAGCACCTGTGTGATATTGTCCGTGCCTGTTGTTGCCACTGTTAGATGTACCTCTGCATGTTGGACACAGCCGTTTTTGGTCCTTCTTGTTGGCCTACTTTGTGGACTGTCACTCGGATATCTGACACACCATCACTGACATGACGTGTCTTGGTGTTTCATTGTTTGCAGCTGGGGGGATCACTTGTGCATTGTTGTGGAACACTGACATGTCACTGGGGATGTTGCATGGTCTCTGTTTACTCTGCATGCCTCAACATGGGTATGTGGGGGGTTGGGGATGGTAACTGATGTGCATACGGTGGGGGTGGGCATTGTGGGGACATGTCGTGCTGCCACCCTCCTCACCACATCGTACAGTATGGTTTGGACAGGTGGCAGACTGGGGGACAGGGGTTAGGGTGACAACGCTGGGGTGGGAGGCAGGGTGGTTGGGGTCCACGGACAGCACCAGGTAGGGCACCTTGCAGCATGGCTCTGATGTGTGATGGCGACAGTGCTGTCTCCTTAGGGTGCCTCCTCTGGCGCCCTATACCATGCCCTATGAGTCACCCTTCCATGCGCCCTATGGGGTCTCCCATATGGGACATTATGTGGTGCCTTGACAGATGGTGCACTTCATTATGTGCCCTCTGCAATGCCTTATGCACCTCCTTAGGTTAAGGCCCAGTGAGGGTGTGTTTGCTGCCAGCACTACTTAAGGTTAACAAAATGATGGTTCTGTCATCACTGCTTTAGGATAACTGGGGATGTCTCCGCCAACTTTACTCATTCAACCCACAGGGGTATTGAGCTCACGACCCCTGCGCCATTATTCGTTGTAGTCACCATTGTGCTGTAGCTCTGGATGCCTTGCTAGTCACCTTTTCATGCACTGTATGGGGCGCCCTGTTGGATTACTGTCTGTAGGTGCTCTGTGCCAGTGAGAAACACGGTATGTTCCCTCTACCAGGCCGAGGTGATGTGTGGGTGCATACCCCATATTGTGTTCATCTATGGACTGCAGATCTGCATGTGCAGTGCACTGTGGGTATGCGTGGGTTGACCCAAATCCTGGACACAACAGCAGACAGTTTGTGTGTGACCTGACATCCTTCATCTGCCAGGCAGTGATTTGTTAGAGCTGGGGGAACTGGCATCTGGCTAGTCTGTCTCCATGTATTCATCATAGTTTGGGTGTTTCTTTGGATTTTGACAGCAGCTGTCCGTATTTGACAAGGTCAGTGATGTTATTGGGCGTGTTGTTTTTGGTAATGGTCTTGACCTTGGTCTTGATCATGTTTGCCATATGCCCTTGTTTGCTGAGACCTTGGTTTGTTTGCTTGGCAGGCATTTCTGGTTTGTACGTAGCTAACCTGTTTTTGCTCTGGTGTAGGACCTTTGTCCATCTGTCATTTATACTCCATAGGTTGGCCACATCATTATTAGGACATTGTTGGTCACACTGGCAATATTGCCCACATGTTACTTCAATGCCTGTGTGGCCAGATGTCATGGGTTAGAACCCACAGTGGGGTTACTTGGTGGGGCTGTGTGAGGCATATTCTTTTTGTTATTTGCAGTGGTGCTGCCAGCTACCTCACCTTCACAGTGCTGTCTCTTACGGTACCTCATCAGGCACCCTTTCACGTGCCATGTGCAGCACCCTTTGATGCGCCCTGTGGGGTGGCCCATAAGGGGCATTCTAGGGTGCCTTGGTGGGCAATGCACCTTATGATGTGCCCTCTGGGGTACATTATTGGGTGCCTTCTGCATCGCCTTAGGTTTCGGCCCCGTGAGGGTGTGTTTGCTGGCAGCATTACTTATGGTTAACATAATAAATGCTTCTCTCAGCACTGCTAGAAGGTACACAGTGCTGTCTCCACCAGCTTTGCTCATTCGACCCACAGGGTTATTGAACTCACGACCACTTTGACATTGGTTGGTGTATTAACCATTGTGCTGTAGCTCTGGATGCCTTGCTAGTCACCTTTTCATGCACTGTATGGGACACCCTGTTGGATTACTGTCTGTAGGTGCTCTGTGCCAGTGGGACACACGGTCAGTTCCCTCAACCAGGTCGAAGTGCTGTGGGGGTGCATACCCCGTCTTGTGTTCATCTATGGACTGCTGATCTGCATGTGCAGTGCACCAAGGAAATGAGTGGGTTGACCCTGCTCCTGGCCACCATAGCCGACAGTTTGTGTGGTGACCTGACAACCTTCATCTGCCAGCCAGGGATTTGTTTATAGCACTAGCAATGTGGCCCACCGGTTACTTCACTGCCTGTGTGGCCAGGTGTCATGGGTTTGATCCCACAGTGGGGATATTTGTCTGTGTCATTTTTTTTTTAAAGTTCAATTGGTGCTGCCAGCATGGGACCCTCATAGTGCTGTCTCCTTACAGTGCCTCATCAGGCGCCCTATACAGTGCCCGCTGCAGGACCCTGTACTGCACCCTGTGGGGTGACCCATAGGGAACATTCTAGGGTGCCTTGGCAGACAGTGCACTTTATAATGTGCCCTCTGGGGTGCCTTATAGGGTGCCTTCTGCAGCACCTTTGGTTGCGTCCCTGTGAGGGTATGTTTGCTGGCAGCACTAATTAATCTTAACAGACAAACTGCTTCATATAGCACTGATTTTGAGTAAAAGGTGATGTCTCTGTGAGCTTTACTCATTAAGCTCAAGGGGGGATTGAACTCACTTCTCTTGCACCTTTTGTCAGTGTATTGGCCATTGTGCTACAGTTCTGGATGCCTATATAGTGCCTTATATGGTGTCCTATGGGGGACATTATAGGGTGCCTTGGCACTTTATAATGTGCCCTATGGAGTGCCTTCTAGGGTGCCTTATGTGGCACCTTAGGTTACACACTGTGAGGGTGTGTTTGCTGGCAGCACTATTAACGTACTACTAAACTTCCTCACAGCCCAATACTTAACCCTTTCCAGGCCAAGCCCATAACTTTCGTTATCCTAACATCTGCCTACATATTCCTATCACATGGTATATCATACATGACTATGGCAGAGAGTACGTCCCTATTGGAACATATTGAATAAGACGGGTACAATTTTCCTGCCATATGCAAACATAAACCCGGCTGCAGAATGTGGATTAAAATATTATAGTAGGCTTTCAGAGGTTACACAGGACACCTCAGCCAGCCTTTTTCATTAGGCACACTGGGGAATCGAACCCATGACTCTTGTACCATCAGTCTGTGTAGTAACCATTGTGCTACAGCTCTGTTTCTGTCTTTGTGTGTCTGCGCGCTGTCTTAGGCGTGCGCGCAGTAGTGCGCGCTTGCTGCGCGGTGCGCAATAACGCTCGTAACTGCGCGTTATCGGTTACGATGTCCCGCCCATGTCCTTTTTTGGCTTTCCTTTCACTAACGCGGCTCCTAACGCGAATTGCACTAACGCAGTTTAGTAAACATACCCCCTTGTCTAGGTGGCGCTTGAGGTCCGCTACATTTGCCCCAGGCAGGTATGTTACCAGGAGATCCTCATGTCCAGCAGCCACCCAGCTATCTACATGTCTAATGATTGAATCACCAACTGCAGCAACTGTTCTAACCCTGCCCTCTTGGGCACGTGGCCCTGGAGAAACTTCCTTGGTGCGAGAGGGTTTTACATCACCTGGAGGACAGGTCCTAGTTACAGGATCACTTCCTGCCACACCAGGGTGAGGCCCTCCTTTCACATGACCTCTCTTCTCCATGGCAACAGGGATGCTGCCAGACTGGAGGAGGGACTTCAGTACTACATCCTTGTAGGTCTTGTCTATTTATCTCTCTGTCTTCCTTATGTCCTCCAAGACTGCTACTCTAGCCTCCAGAGATCAGATTCGTTCCCTGAGAACAAAGAGCTCCTTGCACCTAGTGCACATGTAAAACCCCTCACCAACTGGGAGAAAATCATGCATGTGACACTCAATGCAAAAGACTGGAAAGCCCCCATCTCGCTGCTGGACTGCTGTCTGCATCTTAGTTTTAAGGTTGTGTTTAGGTATATAAGTTGTTTACTTACTTAGGTTTTGCTGGGGATAGTTATACTAATAAAACTATACCTAGTATGATTAATGGACTTTGTTCACCTCAACATTAATTAATCTCAGGTCCTTGCTGTATGCCTGATGAGGATAATCAGCTGCACCTGAAAGTGAATATGGGTTCCTCCTTCCCTTTAAGAGGTTTAAACACCTGTAAAGCTACAGTTTTCCCAGGGGTGGGTGGGAGTCAGGGAGGGAGGGAGGGAAAGAAGACTTACTAAAAGTTGGCTGCTACACAGTGTCCTCTCCTGTGCTTCTAAGGTAAAGGCTTACCAATTTTTGAGTGATTTACACAGCCCTTGGTTTGATAGAAGGGGCCTTTCAAATTGCCCCTTTGATCTGTCATGTGCCTTTAACACCTATTTAAGGCAACTTCACAGATCTTTTGCCTCCTAACTGGAAGGGCTCTTTGTTAGGAGGCAAAAGATCTCATCCACAAGGCCAATAGCCAGGCATGAAGACACAAATAAAATATGTAGGCTCTCCCTGCTATTTAGCTTACTTCTTTCTTTGTCTAAAATCCTGCTATCCAGGCTTTCAGTCCTACACGTATTGGTCAGGGTAATAATCAACTTTCCTCATGAATGCATTTCTGAAACCTGGTCTCACTGTCCACAACATTTTTCTCTCTCTCTCTCTCTCTCTGTTTCAGCCTTGGAGTTATATTAATATTTATGTATGCAGTAATAGGAAGATATGATTTTTTTTTACTTGTTGGTAAAAGTTAGGAATTTTCATGTCCCGCTGCTATGCAGATCCCAAGGGTCTGAGACTTCCTAGGCATCCTCTCCCACTATTCACAGCAGGTATCTGATCACCAGCCTGATGGCTCACATTATATTGCAGGAGTTTGCAAATTCTGTCCTTTTATTTCCAGCTTAAGAATGATTCCTTCTTCCTCCAATCCATACCCAGGGGGATTTTATATATATATATATATATATATATATATTGATCCTGATACTGACACATAACCGGTTACCCTAACAATGGAGTGTAGGAGTAGCCTAATAGAGCACTGGCTTGGGAAACAAGAGGCCAGGGTTCATTCCCCCTAGCACTAATTGTGGCCTTGGGCAAGTCACGTAATTCTCCATTGCCTCAGAAGAATCCAAGTTATCAATGTCCCTGTATAATGTGCATAACCGAGTTTAAGTTACAAAGTAAACTGCTTTGACTGAAAGGATAAAGTGGTATTAAAAATCTGTTAAATAATTATTGGGCCCACAAACTATAAAATATAACTTACGCATGTTTTCTAAAACTCTAGGCCTGGGCATTTTCACCTAGCCTAGGGTGGGTAAAAGTAGTGGTACCGAGATTTGGCTCATGTATCTTACCACTTAACGCCCCCTATCCTAGAGAGAATAAAACGGTGAAAAAGTGCAACTGAAATGACTGATGGGAAATCAATTACTTCTAAAAGGGAAGATTGTAGAAATCAGGTAGGAGTTTTCAAACCAGTCCTCGGGGAACCCTAGGCCTGTCAGGTTTTTAGGATTCCCAGAATGAATATGCATGAGAAAGATTTGCATGTTCTGCCTTCATTGTATGCAAATCTATCTTATGCATATTCATTGTGGGAATCCTGAAAACCTGACTGGCCTATGGTTCCCTGAGGACTGGGTTGAAAACCTATGAGGTACAGCTTCAATGGAAGCAGTTAAAGAAAGATGGATAGTGATAAACACATACGCTATAGCAGCAAACAAAAAAGCAATTAAATTGCTAGATAGTAGAGTCCATTAAAAAAATTTACATTCAAGGTTACTGCTAAATGTTTTTTTCCTCACAGAGGTCATCAATATATGAAACAACCTCAAGGGAACTTCTTACAGGATATACACATAAAATTCATCCAGATGGTATAAAATAAATTCATGAATGAGACAGTGATGAAACAGTACCACTTATGCAATTCAATTCCTCCAAAAGTTATTTGAAAGCACTGATGAGGCAAGATTTTTCTTATTTAATTAAGTACACTACATACATACTTTACTTTATAAAAAAGGTACAAAATACACACATGACAATGCGCATTAAACTAAGCGGCCCTTCTAACACTACCTCCTACATGTGCATGTTCTTTGTCTTTTCTTCTTCATTTCCATCCACAGGCACTCCCATTGTGCTGGGTCGTGTGTCTCTATCCACTCATATTTCGTTTCTGGGTAGATATATGTTCAGAAATCGCTCAGATACTTGGATGTTGGATCCCCTGATCTTGGACTACTGGGCATTTGGGGAGGTATAGGTACAGAGAAGAGCCACTAAAATGGTAAAGGGGATGGAAGGCTACTCCTATGAAGAGAGGCTGAATATGTTGGGGCTCTTCAACCTGGAAAAGAGACAGCTGAGGGGAGATATGATAGAAGCCTATAAATTAATGAATGGAGTGGAACAGATAAACCAAATCGGTTCTTTATGCCATCAAAATATAGAAAGACTAGGGGATATGCAATGACGCTACAATGTAATAAAGAGTAATAAAGGAAAAAAAAATTTTCACTCGACGTGTTATCAAACTCTGGAATTTGTTACGAGAGGATGAAGTAAAAGCTTTTTTTCCTGGAGGAAAGGTTTATACACCATTATTAAAGAGGACCTAGGAAATCCACTGCTTGCCCCGGTACAAGCATTGTAGAACCTGTGTACCTTTTTAGGAACCTGTCAGGTACTTGTGACCTGGATTAGCCACTGTTGGAAACAGGATACTGGGCTTGATGGACCTTGGTCTGAGCCAGTATGACTTTTCTTATGTTCTTATGAGGCTTATGCTTATCTGTCAGAATGAACAAATTAATCTCTCGGATGTTGCTGGCCTGTAGATCCATCATGACTACATTTTGGAAAAGGTCAATAATTGCTGCTAAGTAGAGAGGCTGACATGCTCTCTCAGAGGAGATAGTAGCTTCAAGTAGGAAAAAACTTATGGGAGGTTCTAGAAATATTATTCTGTATAACTCTGAAACTTTTTATATTACTTACCCCTAGATATACCATTTTATATCTATTATCTGTAAAAGATTATTTTAGTTAAGATTTTCTTATTCTGTATTTTACCATTTGCCTATTTCAAAAATAAAGATTTTTTAAAAATAAAATACAAATTAAAGGAATGAATATTGTGCAGGCATTTAAAAATCCCAGTGGTATATTCAAAGTTGCACTGGTGGTAAGTAGCTGCCTGTTAGTTAGGTGACCACAGTGTCACCATGGTAACTAGGACTTTCTTGGCAGGATATGGCTATGGTTTAATGTTGCCTTCCACAGCTCTCAACACCATTTCTTCTTTGGTCATCTTCCACCCAGGTACTACCCATGCTTGACTCTCATTGGCTGGGAAGATTTGATGAGGTCAGGCACCACTAACCAACTATGGCCAGCAGAGCTAGATTAATGCACAGGCAACATGGGCACAAGCCCAGGGCACCGAGGCATCCAAACCTTGGGGCTTGTTCCCCTCCCGTCTCCACTCCACACTTTCCATCTGCAGGATTCCACTACCCACCAGTCCTCTGCCTATGAGCACCATAAATCTGGCCCTGCAGGAATATCCTAGAGAGAATAAACTGTGAAAAAGTGCAACTGAAATGACTGATGGGAAATCAATTACTTCTAAAAGGGAAGATTGTAGAAACCAGGAATGTACAGCTCAATGGAAGGGGTTAAAGAAAGATAGATAGATAGTGATAAACACATACGTTATAGAAGCAAACAAAAAACAATTAAGTTGCTAAAGATAGTAGAATCCATTAAAAAAAAGTTACATTCAAGGTTACTGCTAAGATGTTTTCTTTCCTCAATGAGGTCATCAATATATGAAACAACCTCAAGGGAACTTATTACAGGATATACACATAAAATTCATCCAGATGGTGTAAGATAAATTCATGAATAAGACAGTGATGAAACAGTACCACTTATGAAATCCAATTCTTCCAAAGGTTATTTGAAAGCACTGATGAGGCAATAAGAGATTTTTCTTCTTCAGAGAATAGACTGACGTTAGTCTCAGGTGCCTGTAATACTCTGCAACAATTGACTACCCACATGTCATGTACCATGTGGGACTTGGAATTACTTTATGCATCCTTGGAAGGCAAAGATAAACAAATTGCCAACTGACTAAGAAGGTGAACTCTACAACTCTGACAGTATCTGGTTATTACATTCCCCTAAAAAAGTGCAAGAGCTCCTGCATTTAGCATACCCGCTGCTCCACCAACACAGCTTTGCTTTCAGTGTTAAATATAGCAGGGGGATGCTGCCACCTAGAGGTCTATATAATCAACATCACAACTGTAAACTGTCCTGTTAAATACCTTGAAGGTACATTTTTTTACCTTCAAAGGGGGCACAGCAAAGTACTGCTACTACTACTTAACGCTTTCTGAAGTGCTGCTAGATGACAGACAGGATTGCTAACTGGCTCCAGATTCGCCCAACAGGTTGGAACCAGTCCTGCTTTTACCCCACTCCATGCATGGTAGTCTTGCAGTACTACCCCCAGCAGTCAAGCAGCCACTTCCTTATGTAGCAGCTTGACCCCTAGTGGTATTACCATGAGACTACTGGTAGGAGTCAAAGCTGCCATTTTCAACCCAGGCCCCCGAAGAGGCAGAAGCATCCAGGAATTGTTCCTACCCCTCCATTACCCAATCACAGAATATTCCAGGAAGTGCCAGAGATGTCAGTGTCCACTTCTGGAGGTGGGGGATCCTGCTAGTATAGGTACTTAATGGAGGACAGGCTGATAATGGTACTCATTGGGGTGGGTCATGCTGATATAGGTACTGATTAGATTGGTGGGAGAGGGGTTATCCAGGATGTGGGAGGGAGGGAAATCATGCTGGCACTGATTGGTGGGGGTTAGGAGATAAGGATGCTGAATGGGGGATCAGGTGCCTTCTTGGGGGTGATCAGAGCTGCACTAAGTACCGGGAGATTGCACTTAGTGCAGCTCTGATCACCCCCAAGAAGGTGATCACTTAGCTCTAGTGGCAGCAGCAATGGGTGCCCTCGAGGACTGGCACTCTAGGTCACCGTCTACTTCACCTAATGATTGTGCCGGCCCTGCCCATTCTCCACCCATAACCACCTAGTTCTGCCCCACAATGTGCTAAGACGTTAGCATGGGATTTGTTACTGCACTGACTGTTTTCAGTGTGTTTTATTTATTTATTTATTTTATTTATTTACATTTCTTTTATACCGCGCTATTCAACATCAGTGTGGTTTACATAGAACATCAAACATACACGTTGCATATAATGAAACAGTGTTTACAGGTAACAGGAAATATAACTTGAATAACTTGGGGTAACTATTTACATCAGTGTGTGCTTACCATTGCCCAGGTCCATGCTAACAGTGAATGCATGTTAAATCCCATGCTAGCTGCTTAGTGCACTTTAGTGAGCATGCCACTAAGAGCACAATAATATTAATGTGCACCTACATTTTTAGCACATACTAAAATGAGCAGGGACATTCCCAGCAGCTGTCTGATTAGCAGCAGATATTCAGGCACTAACCGGCTTAGATAAACAGCATAATGTTAGGACAGGTCAATGGCTGTCCTATGTTTATCTGCTTTTTGCTATGCAGTTGGCAGCTGAATATCGCCGCTAATCAGATAGCCAGCACTCTGTACAGCGAAATCGGAAATTCGTCGCTGGGCGTTAAAGAAATTCCAACACTATCTAGTTATAATTAAAGCGGCAGTGGTCAGGCACTTCAAAAGCATTGATCGCTGCCACCGCTGAATATCAGTCCCAATATTTTTAGATTTCTTACCACAAGAATTCGGTTTTCTTAATTCAGAATTCCTACTATTATTCTCAAGCAGTTTTTGTTTACAAAGTTTCTGGAGAACAGTCCCAATCATTTTATAGAATTATAGTTGTTTTCTCTTGTGTCCAAGGCTCGTCAGACACACCGAGACCAGAATAACCTTCTCATTATTTTCAACACACCACTACATCTTTCCAGCCACAGAGAAAACTCAGAGAAAGAGTGTCTCTTATCAGTCAGAGGAGTAATACATCTGAAAATAACACGGAATTCATTATGATGCGTTTCAGAGGATCTTGCACGAAGATCCAGACAAGTAACCTATTTATTGCATTGGCTTGCTTATAACATATTCCCTGAAGACCTTACAAAGGTCCTTCTCAGAAAAGGAGGATGGATACACTGCAGAGCCGCACAGGAAGCAGACATCCACATTCAGCATCCATTTCTCATGAGAAAACTGCTGGTGGCCCACTACTAGCAAACTGTAAAACTAAATCACAATTTAAAAGCCCATCACAAAAAAATGTGATGGGCTCAAGAGATCAGACTATCTAATACTCTAATATGAGTATGCCATTATCTTTAGATAAAGATAGTTTGGGTCATGAGTCATGTCCTTCAAATCCATTTCTAGCTTTTATGCAATGTGATAAAAGCAGAAAGATATTTAATCCAATTCTTAATTTTGTTAAAGCTCACCAGTTACCAGAGATCACAAGCCTGCTGCAAGTTGAACACCATAAAAACAATCCGTTTAATATTAGTCAGCAAAGTAAAATAAGGTTATGAAAAATTTATACAAATTTGAATCTATAGAATAAAACAAACTGGGGAGACCTGCAACGGAGTGTGGCTTGCAAATCAGTAAAAGCCACATTTCTTAATGCTTAGAATGCGTTAACGGATGTTAGCATGGCTTAATTGCCATCAGTGACACTTAGCACGCATGTGCTAACCGTTGGTGTGTGGTTTGCCACATGCTAAGCACACTGCACTGACAGTGTGGTGCAGCGCAGAAAAAGTCCCTTGCTAAACATTAGCATGGGAAGGGGCAGTGACTGGGTGGGTTACGGGTGGGGTCTGGGCATTGGCACATCATTGCTGCATGCCAACCTCGATTGCTGCTATTAGTGTGAGTGCATTTACTGCCGCCTCAATGGCTGGTGGTAAGAGCAGCCTTGTTGGATGTGCTGGCCAGTTACGGCAGTGAGGTACATCTCCCTATGGTAACTGCATGGGGATATGCCCGGCAAGCTCTTAACAGATGGTGTAGATCTACACCACCTCCCACACTAATTTTGGAGGTTTACTGCTCACTAACAGTGCATTTAAGTAAACATGCTCCTACAGACTAGAAGGACCATACTGATCTTTATCTGCTATCATATATTATGTTCAAAAAGAAGGTCTGAACAATAAATCTAGATCAAAAAACATTTTTATGTGTAGGAATGTTTGTTGTTCGGAGGGCCGTCGGTCTTGCATAACAAACAACTCCATTTATTCTATAAAGTGTGTACCCCCAAAAAACTACTATGCCAAGAAATGTGTAAAACAAAACATAAAACACATTAAAGGGGACTCTGATACTTAGCCAGTAGTTGGAGCCAAAAATGAAAGCCAGGAACCAAATTGACTCGGAATGGAACCTCAGCGGTAATCGGTCAAGAAAAAAACTTGTCTCCAAATAAAATCCCAGCAATGGGCAATTGAAGAACTGACTTGCTCTTTTAAACAAGATAGCATCTGACTTCACCAAAACCAGAAAAAAACAGCCAGTGAGTGGCTTCAAACAATCAGGATGTCCAACTCGTTAAAGTTATCCTGATCACTAATCAACGAATCATGCTGCACCAATCGATTTCCATATTGAGTCCAGAGGGCACTACGGTGCTGAGTTGGAAAGTCCACCTTTGTTCAAGGGTTTGTAATTGCTGCTCCCTTTCGCGCCCCTTCTGTGGGTCGCAAGGGACAAAGTCAATAATCTGCCATCTAAGGTTGGAAAAGACATGCTGTAATTGAAGGCAGTGGGGAACCAACGGGGCAGACACGGTCTTGGTATTGGTCTTAATACGAGACTTATGTTTGCTAAGGCATCCTTTTATAGGTCTAATAGTTCTGCCCACATATTTGAGTCCACAAGGGCAGACAATAAGATACACTTCAAAAGAAGTGAGGCAAGAAATGTGCCATCTAATAGTATAAACCTCATCTGTTGGGGTGTCCGTCCAGCTGGTTCCAGCCAATGTGGAAGCACAAAACAGGCATTTTAAGTAAGCATAATGGCCTGGCTCATCATAGGCTGACTCACGACAGTCACTTCATAAAGCAGAATGTACCAACCAGTCCCTGATGTTGCGGCCCTTGGTGTAGGCTATCATTAATTTTTTTGAAAGCAACTAGACACAGAAAGAATATGCCAATGTTTCCGCAGTAGTATCAAAATCTGTGACGACCCCATCATAAAAGATAGAATGCCCACTATTTTTTCAATCTCAGAGAGGTCAGTTAGAGATATAGGATGATAGTTAAGCAGCCATTCACAGTGTGTAAATCTTGCTTTTTTATAAGCCTTATCTATCACCTTGTCCTGGTAGCCTCTACCATTTAGTCAATGTTTTAAATATGTAGCATGAAAAATAAAATCAGATAGGTTAGGTTAGATCAAATTCGATGGATGTGTAAAAACTGTCCCAAAGGCAGAGCCCATCTCATGGAGCCAGGATGATAGCTGTGGAAAAGCAATAAATTACTGTGTGCCACTGACTTGCGGTAGAACATAGTGAGTAACCCATGGTCATCTTTATAAACAAGGACATCCAAAAATTCAGTCTTTGTTTGGCAGTAAATTGTGCATATTGGATTTTATAGTGTTCATCCATGAAAAAAAAATACACAAGGTTTTGCTCAGTGTCATTCCAAAGAGAGAATATATCATCCAAAAATCGAACCCACAGTAATACATGGGCAAACCAGCATGAAGTATAGATATGAAGAGATTTGAAATGCACTATGTAAATAGTGACCGCCGAGGGCGCCACTGTAGCACCCATAGCTATACCGAATGTCTGCAAATAATATTGAGTATCATACCGAAAGTAATTCTTGATCAATATCAAATGAAGCAGTTGCAAAAAAAAAAAGGGCTTAGGGATACGATCAGGCAAGGGAATAGGAGAATCCATTATGACTGCTAAGGCTTCCTCCTGGTCGATGTTGGTGTATAAAGACACCACATCGGCAGTCACCAAGTATGTAATCTCATTATAGATGTAATCTTGAGCCAAAACTGACAAAAAATGAGAGGTGTCCCAGGGGCGGCTCTATAATGAGGCCATGTGAGGCAGTGGCCTCAGGCGGCAGCTTTTTGGGGGTGGCAAAATTGCCCCCAAAAAGACCACCTCACTCGGCCTTCAAAATAAAAAAAGAACAAAACTCCGGCATAAGAAGTAGCTGCTGCTGCTGCTCCAGAGGTGGCAGCGGCAGAATGAGGAGCCACGCGGCCGCCCACCCGCCCCCCCCCCCCCCGAGAGCCTGCTGGTTTCCCCTCTGTTTCCCCTGGTTTCGCCAGCTCTGCTTTGCCGTGCGAAAGGGAAACACTGTCCCTTCGCCACAGCTCTGCAAAGCGGAGCTGGTGAATAGGGGAAACCAGCAGGCTCTCGGGGGGGGGGGGGGCAGGCAGCTGCGGGGCTCCTCATTCTGCCTCTGCCGCCACTAGAGCGGCAGCGGCAGTTGCTTCTTATGCTGGAGGTTTTTTCAATTTCCCTTGGTTGGGGGGGAGGGGTCTAGGACTGGAACTGGGCTGATCGGGGGATAGGACAGAAAAAAATTAAAAACTCACCTATTCAACTGCCACTATGGCCAGCTGTGAATCCAACAAGATGAAAAGAAACAAATAGCTGTTTGTCAAATGTAAATAGTTAAAGGATAATCGCTTTTGTACATATGAATGATACCTAATGGAGGGCTATATCTAGACCCTGCGATGTGTGCTGTGTATTACCCCTCTTCTTTCTATCTATGCCCAAATCTTCCTGTCTTGATTTTGTGACATATCCCAAAGACTTTAATCAAACCGCTTCTGATCGCTGGAAGTAGCGGTATATAAGTGTTTGCTAAATAAATAAATAAATAAATAAACTGGGCTGATTGAGAGGGTTTAGAACTGGAAATGGGGTATGGGGGTTTAGAATTGGAAATGGGCTGATGGGGGTTTAGAACTGGAAATGGGCTGATCAGGAGGGGGGCTAGGACTGGTAATGGGCTATCGGGGGGGTTAGAACTGGAAATGGGCTGATGGGGGGTTAGGACTGGTAATGGGTTATGGGGGGTTTAGAACTGGAAATGGGCTGATGGGGGTTAGTACTGGAAATGGGCTGATCGGGAGGGGGGCTAGTACTGGTTATGGGCTATGGGGGGTTAGAACTGGACATGGGCTGATGGGGGGATTAGGACTGGAAATTGACTGATGGGGGTTTAGAACTGGAAATGGATTGATCAGAAGGGGGTTAGGACTGGTAATTGGCTATCAGGGGGGTTAGAACTGGAAATGGGCTGATGGGGGCTTAGGACTGGAAATGGGCTGATCGGAGGGGGCTAGGACTGGTAATGGGCTATCGGGGGAGAGCTAAGACTGGAAATGGACTGATGGGGGTTTAGAACTGGGAATGGGCTGATGGGGGTTAGGACTGGTAATGGGCTATGGAGGGAGACTAGGACAGGAAATGGGCTGATTGGGGTGCTAGGACTGAAAATGGACTTATTGGAGGGTTACAACTGGTAATGGGCTGATTGGAGGGCTAGGACTGGGGTGGGCTGATAAAGGGGATAGGACTAGAAATGGGCTGGGACAGGAAATGGGCTAATACGGGAGGGGAGGAGAGTGCTGCTGGCCCTGGAAGAAAACTAGGGGCTAGGGCTACAAATGGGCTGATACGGGGGGATGGTAGAATAGGACTGGAAGGGAGCGGATACTGAGAGGGTCTGCCAGGGGAAGGATGGGGCAGGAAGGGAAGGAGGGGGCTGGAAAGGAGCTGACACCTGGAATGTACCAAAGGGGGACTGGAAGGGAGCTGACACTTGGGGATGGGAGTAGCAGGTGGCTGGGTAATAGGGAGGAGACTGGAAGGGAGCTGACATGTGAATGGCACTGGAAGGTAGATGGACAGAGGGTAGGGTGGCTGGAAGGGATCTGACTGGGGGGTGGCACTGAGAGTGAACCTGAGCTGATACCTGGGATGGTATTTGGACTAGAAGGGGCTGGACAGTGGGAAAGGAGGGGGACCGGAAGGGAATGAACACAAGTGGCAGTCATGGGAATGCAAGGTGGTTGACATTGGAAGGTACTGGGAGGGGAGGACTGGAAAGGGGACTGATACTGGGGAGGGTTACTGGAACTGGAAATGGGCTGATGGAAGAAAGTGAAGAAAACAAAAGAAGAGATAAGAAATGGCAGATGGACCATAGACCACAGGAAGAGAGCTAAGAGAAGACAGGAAAGCAGAAGCCTCAGATCGGGACCAGCATGATCAGAGAAAAAAATGGTCAGACAACAAAGGTAGAAAAAATAATTTTATTTAAATTTGATGACTGGACTTTGTGCTATTTTTATATTTTACACAGTATTGGGGAACTGCATCTTTTATTTATCTGATGTTGCACTGCATGTGGACTCTGGCTTCTTGGGGTTTCAGTTTAAAATTTGTCTACATATTTTTATTTGTACTTTAGATTGTGGCTACTTATTCTGTACTTGGTGAGGGTCGATGTGCGTGTGTGACTGAGGTCAGGTGTTCTGTTAACATGCAGTTTATATATAAAGATCTATACTGTACTGTAGTAATTTGACTTGTTCAGCTTTTCAAATAGGTGTATGGATGTTCCAGGGCCCACTGTAGTATTTACAGTGACGCTTTTTTTTTGGATGGGCTCTTTATGTGACTTCTGGAAGTTTGTGCTGATATGGTATGGTATGGTAGGTTTGCTTTTTGTTGTAGGGTTTTTTATTAGTTCACAATATGCCTGGTACTGGAGAATAGTGGTTGTTGTTGCTGTTGTTAGTGAGATGATCAGAATCAGATTTTTTTTTAAAATATTGAGTTCTGTGGGTGAATGTCCTGGTTCTGCTCTGCACCTACCGTGGATGCAAAATATATGTTGAAAAAGAAAAAGGGAGAACCATAACGCAGTTTATAACAAAATAAAAATGGGTTATAATTTAGTTTTATAAACTGTGCTATTGATTCTTGCTGTCTTTTAGTTCCTTGGTGTGCAAACAGGACCGTACCTAGCCCCATGCAAGCAGTGTAGCCGCACATGGTGCAAAGGCTTGGGGAGCGCATTTCGGCTCTTTGCTGTTGCCCTGCTGCTGCTGGCAGGACAATAGCAGGCAATTAAAATGCACCCCAAAGCCTTTTCGCAGCACTTTAAGCAGGTCTGGTCCCTCCCTCCTCCGACACGATGTCAGAGCAGGGAGAGACTGATCTGCTTTGAGTGCCGGCGCCTTTCAGATTGGGTGCATGCCCCCCCTCCTCCTCCCCATACCTCCTTCCAGCGCTGCCTGCCGCCGTGAAAAAAAACAGAGGGCGGCAGCAGTAGGGAAAGAGCAGGCAGCGTTGGTTGGAGGTTTGGGGGAGAGGGGGGCGTGCATCCGAGTTGCAAGTCGCACAAGGCGCGATTGCAGTTTGATGCGGCCCTGTGTGCAAACATCTTGCATTTCCTCCATATAATCTAATCGGCTTTTAGAGTTGGTTCAGTCTCTGATTGGATTTCTGAAAAAGCCCTGCCCCCCTCTAAGGTGGTGGGGGGGGGGGACGCCATCTCATTCTTCGCCTAAGGCAGCAGACTGCCTTGAGCCGCCCCTGAGGTGTCCCTAATATAGGACTTAACCTTGGTAGTCGTAAAAAATAATCACAAAATTTGGAAAGAGGCTCGACGAGACAATAGGACACCCTGGAGGAAATGTTAAAGATTTGTGAACCTTGGGAACTGTATAAATCGTGGGGATCCTTGGATATTTTAAAAAAAAATGTCGCTCTTTTAAAGTAATCCACCTGATTCAAAAGCATCCACAAGAAGTGTCTGAATATCAGGTTGGAGAGAAGTATTGGGGTCATTTGGCAATAGCTGATAATAAACCGGGTCAGCCAGTTGAGCTAGCAAAGGATGGTAAGAATTTGTCTGCTGTAAAACCACAGCCCCTCCTTTATCAGCATTTCTTACAACACCACCCTATGAGACTCATTATCTCTAAGCAGCAATGAACAGATAGAACAATGTATCAAATCCATCAATACAAGCACATCTCAGCTTTACCCCTGTCCAGTAAGCTGGATTAAAATAACCAGAGCAGAACTAACACCCTACATCCAAAAAATAGTCAACCTCTCTCTATCCCAAGGGGGAATGCCAAAAGATCTAAAGAAAGCTACCATCCGCCCAATCTTGAAAGCCTGCTCACTAGACAAGTGCTGCCCCAGCTCTTACAAACCAATATCAAGTCTCCCATTTTTATCCAAAGTTATAGAAAAGTCAATACAGAGGCAACTACAAGATTTCATAGACATAAATGCCCCACTTGATCCACACCAATATGAATTCAGAGCTTATCATGGAATGGAAACCCTCCTAACTTCCCTGTTTGAGAAAACCATTCAAGGAATTGAAAACACAAATCAAGCCTACATATTCGTATTCCTAGACATAACATCAGCTTTCAATTCTTTGTCATGAAATTCTAATCAACCTCCTAAAATATCTTATAATAGGAGGCACTATAATTCAATGGTCTGAGTTCTACCTCTCTAATCGCACACAAGAAGTCAAATTCAATAATACCCTCTCCAAACAATTCAACCAGACCCAAGGAGTCCCACAGGGCTAAGCGTTATCTGCCTTACTTTTTAATATCAATCTCCAGCCAATCTGTGACATAATCAGAGTGCACAATGTGGATTACCGAATATACGCAGACGACATCATGCTTTTCACAACATTCAAATCGTTAAACCCAAACTATGAGAAAATAGTAAATTGCTTCAATGATGTTTCATACTGGCTCAACTCAGTTAACCTAAGAATAAATCTAAAAAAGACCAAAGTCCTGATTATCACCAGGAGCAAAGCATTCTTGCCACCTCAGCAATTGCAAGTAAACAAGGCCTCAAGAAGTCCAAAAGGAAATAAAATATCGGGGTATACTATTAGACCAGATCATTAACATGATCAAACATATTAACATGACAACGCGAACAATCTGCAACAAAACCAGAATGATACAAAATCTAAGACCCCTTCTATCGACAGATGATTTCCGCACAATAGCTCAAGCGCTGATCTGCCCACACTTTGATTTTAGTAACATTATCCTCCAAGGCCTCCCCAAACAAACCTTGAAACCCCTACAAATGGCACAGAATACGGTAACACGCACAATAATGAAAGTAGACAGATCAGAACACAGAACTCCCATCCTGTACCACCTACATTGGTTGCCGGAGACACAGAGAATCAAATACAAGGCTCTAATGACCACATTCAAAGTAAACAATATTGCACCAACTTACCTTAATTCACTAATACAGATGCAACAAGAACAAGAAGAAGGGATAATATGCAAAACCTACTATCTATCCCTAAGGTTTTCAGAAACGCAAACCAATCAAAAATAGGACATTCACATTCTACTCCCCAGAACTATGGAATGCACTACCCAACAACCTGTGAGAAATAAAAGATCTAATTATTTTCAGAAAGCAACTTAAGACCTTCCTATTTGCAGAACACTACCAATCCAGAATGGAAAACCTAAACCCCAAATAAATAAGAAAACAACCACTCATATAACTCGGGCTTACCTCATCACACAGCTATATCACCTGAATGTAAAATTAACTGTAACATAGATCATACCGTCTTGATGTAAATAATTGACTGTAAAGAGTTGGCCTAGCATCGTATCCTAAAGGCCTGCATAACGATGTAAAATACTGTTATAATGATGTTTATTGTTCTTATTCAGTATGTTCCTTATTCCTTGTAAACTGCCTAGAGCAGTGTGAGGCATTCCTAATAGGGGATCTGCATTTCAAGCCCCAAGGTAAGAGTGTGTGGCTTTTAGATTACTAGCTTTTAAATTACTAGCTCTCTGCCTGAGAGCTCTTAAAGGGTTTTGGTACATTTTTAAAACAAAGAACATAAGAACATAAGATATGCCATACTGGGTCAGACCAAGGTCCATCAAGCCCAGTATTCTGTTTCCAACAGTGGCCAATCTAGGTCATATGTACCTAGCAGTTTCCCCAAGAGACACAAGTTCCACAATGCTTGTACTGGGTCAAGCTATATTCTTTTTGGTGCTTTAGTTCAAAAGAGGAAATATTGTCTTTAGTAGTGTAGGTTTAAAACACTGCTTTTAGTATCTTTCTCAGCTCTTTGACGCTACTGATACGTCATCAGGTGTTTCCTCCCTACCCCCCAACACCCTCCCACTCCATATAAGCTGCCTTTATTTATAGGGCACCTCCCCCAATTAGCTGCACACAGGGACTTGGAATCTGCACATTTAGCACACACTTAAGAGGTTAACTGCTTTTTCTCTGAAAGGACAGCTGGGAAACAAGCTGGTACTTTGCTTGGTCTCTCTCTCTCTCTTTTGCTTCAAGAGGCACCTAAGCTCCACCAACTGAACAATGGCTGGGAAAAATCATATCGCCAAAGCTGTTGACCCCATTACAGCTTCTGCCTCTGTCCAGACAGAGATCCCAATGCCAGTTGAAGGACCGGTTCCATGTGCAGGATGCCTGCATACTGAAGCTCTCAGAAAACAAGTGGAGGAGCTCAGAGAAGAGGTGGTGAGGCTGAGGAGCATTCAAGACAGTGAGAAGTACATTGATGAGATGCTTCTTTTAACATCCAAGCTCTCCAGCAGAGTAGAAGAAGGGAGCCTACAGAATGACAAAGGTTGGACACAAGTCACCAGGGCCAACAGAATTACCAATCCAACTCCTCTAGCCCTTGAATTAAAAAAACATTATGCAGCCCTGGAAGTGGAGGAGGTGAAAGCATCTCTGGAAAGGGAAGAACCAGAGCTTGAGCACCCCAAAGTTGCAGAATCAGTGACCACAGGAAGCAAAGGGCAGTGATGGTTGGTGACTCTCTTCTGAGGGGTACAGAGGCATCCATCTGCCAACCAGACTTGATGACCAAAGAGGTATCCTGTCAGGTGCCAAAATCCGAGATGTTATGGAGTGTTTGCTGAGACTCATCAAGCTCATTGACTATTACCCGATGTTGCTCATCCATGTCGACACAAATGATACTGCCAGGTATACCTCGGAACGTATCAAAAGTGATTTCATGGCTCTGGGACAGAGGGTGAAGCAGATAGATGCGCAGGTGGTGTTCTCTTCAAGCCTCCCTGTTGAGGGTAAAAGCCAAAATTAAACAAAATAACCCTACTCTACCCAAATTAACCCTAAACCAAAATAGAGTGAAAAAACAAATGTGTGAGCTAGCGTGTGAATGTATTTTTGTCGTAAGATCAGCCCTGATGATCAAACTAGCCTCTCGAAGCTGTACCTTCCATTTTGCTCAGTTTTATTTAAACCATTCAATAGGCCCACAGCGGAGCCGCAGATAAGGTAAAAACACCACAACTGGATGTCACCTACACCAAAATCAAAAATTTTAAAGAATTTTTTTGATTTTTACGAATGCAAAGCAAAAAGTGGTACTTATCTCAACTGCTCTCTCCCCGCCTTTAATTCACCTTCACGGGAGAACAGACAGTGACCACAATCTTGAAACGTCCATTCTCACTTCTGGTCAAATGATCAACAGCAGCAGTTACCAAAAAGTACACAGCACTGCGTTTCGGGCGAATATATACTTCACATGCCCTGTTTCACTAATGAGCATGCGTCGGCGTCTCGGAGAGGTGGAGAGGCTGTGTCAACACTTTTTGGCAGTCCGCTCAAGCATTGAAACAGGGCATGTGAAGTATATATTTGGTTAAAGCAACTGCCTAGTACCTAGACAGTCAAGAATTTGGTTCCCACTGCCACTTCTTGTGATCTTGGGCAAGTTATTTTACCCTCCATTGCTTCAGAAGAAAAGGCCTGGCAATCTACTTCTGGTGATACATTGCCAAGAAAACCCAGAGGCAGCTGGGTCTCTAGGGGTCAGTACTGACTCGATGGCACTAAAAAAAAAAAAAAAAGTTGGATTATGGACTATTGTTGAAAGGCAGAGGAGTGAGAGAAGCTTATGCCCACTAATTGCAGGTCCCACCCCAGGAACCTCTTCCCATAAACCTCAGTCAGCATTTTTGCTGCAGCCTCTGAAGGTGAACCCCTTAACCTCTACTGGAAGTGTACCCTACTAAAGGACTTGTACATCAAAAGATGTATAATTCACAGAACTATAATGCCCCCTGGATTTACTGAAAATATCAAACTTTGGTACACTAGAGCCTCCTTTATTTATTTTAAAAAAATTGTTGCTTACACTCAAAATGTTAATATTATCAAGGGTGAACCAGTTGCAAACAAGGAAGGTTTCAGAATTGGTCACTGAATATAACTTGTTGTCTTCTGCATGGTAGATATGGTACAGACCAAGGGTCCTCAACCCAGTCAGTGTGGCTTTTAGCAGATCCACAATGAAGATGCTTCAGATATAGTTGTATCGAATGGAAGCTGTGCAGCAGATACACCTCATGTAATTTCACTGTGAATATTTTATCAACTCTTCCATAGGCTGCCTTCCCAGCTTAATATAGAGCATTTAAAATAGAACACAGGAACAAAGGATTAAACAAGCAAAAGCAATTACAAACAAAAATAAACATAACCTAAAAAGAAAATCTGAGTGAAGTGCAGAAATAAACTCTTCCAGCCCTTTTACTAAACTGCGCTGTGCAGTTAGTGCAGGTTTAAGTGTACAATAAGTGTTTCCACGTTGTCATGACTGTTACCCTGCATTCATTTTCCATGGTTACTGCAAATCACACGATGGAGCATGGAATGAGTGGGTTAGGGGCAGAGCATGACATGGAGAGCACATTGCAATTAATGTAGGGATATATATTGCATGCTGCCAATGTTGCAAATAGCGTGGGTGCACTTAACACCACCTCAATGGATGACATTGTGTACCCATAGTCATTTCAGTAGTCTCTGCTGCGTGTTAGGGTATATGTTTGTGCAATATGTTGGACATGCTTCCGACAGCACCTGACTGCTGCACTTAGCATGTGTTCAAATTTATGCTAAACATGCGTAAAAACGTACTATAGATTAGTAAAAGGGCCCCTTAGTTAAACGAAGTGACATATCATCTTCTACATCACCGCTCACAGACAACAAAGCCCATTAACAGACATCATAGTTAATGTTTCTATTCCTAGATGCTTATAAATTGTAAATATAGATATTTGTTTTCCAGCTAATTACGTGTTGTTTGAGGGTACAAAAATAATCACTGTTTATAGTACTATTGCTGGGTATCTTTTTTGGTGAAATTCAACATGTACAGTTGGGTCACTAAGGGGCTTGCTTACTAAGCTCTGCTGCAGGCACACTTGACTGTGCACTAAGCAGCTTGCACAGAGCTGCACCAACAACTAGCAACAGCATGTGGCTGATTCCGCGTGACCTGCTTAGCATGTGATGAGGAGGGAAATGGATGGGCTAGGGGTAGAGAGTGGATGCAGTTAGCACAGGGGTTAGTAATGCATGTCATCTTCATTGTTGCAGTTAGCGCAAGTCCACTTAGCGCTACCTTAAGTACAAACATGCTGGGGTACGAATCAGCCTGGTATCTGATGCAGCAATGCTGTATATGCCCCGAGGGTAGCGTGCAACTGTTAAATATACCGCATATTGATCTTTAGTCTCAAAAAAAATTATCACAACTTAGAAAACATCCTCCTTAGAAGTTATTAATACCGAAAATACTCAAAAACTGAAAGAAGGATACAAGGCTAGCCAGGAGAAGGGTGAAAAATACATGGGAAGTAGTGTTTTTTTCAGTGTTCATCTAGTAAATGCCTCTTTTAATATTTTTGCATTCGGGGTGTTTTATCAGTGCTTATCAGTTAAAGCTTAAAATCAGAAGCTCTAATCATAATCATTCCCTTCTCTACCATAAAACCTGACTTCCACCTCTTGCAACTCATTCAACGTGTAATCAAACTCTGGAATTTGTTACCGGAGGATGTAGTAAAAGCTGTTAGTGTAGCTGGATTTAAAAAAGGTTTGGACAAGCTCATAAACCATTATTAAAAAGGGACCCAGGATATCACTGCTTGACCCAATACAAGCATTGTGGAACCTGTGTCTTTTGGGGAAACTGCTGGGTACTGTCAGACGGCTGCCTGGGTGAGAATCTTCACACTCTTGGCAAATGCATATTTCTATATGATTTGCAAGGTATTGTGAGCAATGTAGTTCATTCACACCAGACACAGCTGCTGACAATAATTTAGTTGTGCTCTTGGGTAAAGCCAATAAGATATTTATTTATGGGGTTATTTCTCCCAACACAGATATGCTTGGTAGCACATAAATTAGGTTACTTCCTTTCAGTGTTAACTTGGAAAAACAAAGTCAAAATCAGGAAAACAACAAATCAAAAGCCACAAAGCAAGAAACAAACTGTTCTTTTCAGGTTAACTTCTGATTACTTCCCACATAGATACAGAAGTGATTCTCTCCTAGCTCACAAGCAATTAGGTAAGGCTTAATTGCTAGCAGTTACCAGCTGAAACCCCTTAGCTGGCTTGCCTTCCACTGTGTGGGTCAAATCCTGCTTCAGGAGCTTTTCTGAGTAGATTAAAGAACAAATTTGTATTTCTTTGTGATGGTTGCTGTACTTTATAACAGAAAGTTACCAACGGAGTTTAGATAGAGAGCAGTCCATATAAACAGGATCCTCATCTGCTATTATTCCCCCTTGTTCAACAAGCATGGGTTCAATATCATGGATTGGCACAGATGAATCTCTCAATGGAGCATTTTCAGGAGAATACTTGTTTCCCTGCTGTCTTTCAAGGTTATAGCTAGGGCATAGATCAGTGTTCATACCTGAGCTTCCATTGCTGCTAGAGTTCCTCTCTATATAGCCTGTCCAGTATGTAGTCCAGTTCTTATGTCCAGCCTTCCAATCCAGATCCCTGGACACTGGATCTCTCTTCACATACCTTCTGGCACAGGTCTTAGGGTCCCTTCCACGTGCAGCCGTCTCCCTCACAGGTAGTCTCTGGTGATTCCTAGCTCTGCAGCACCATTCCTCTGGCTTTCCCCAGTCCAATGGTGTATGCTGGCCCTTGGAATACCTCCCAGTATACGTACTGCTTTGGACTCTTCTAGACCTCTCAAAGGCTTTTCTCTTCCTTCTTCCAAAGGGTCTCTTTCCCTCTCTGTCCGTCCGGTTTGGCTTCTGCTTCTGATGATCCTTCAGATGAAACTGATGATCAAACTCAAGCTGATTCTCAGGATACTGAGGACAATTCTCTGGATATCCAAGGTGATCATGAAGATGGTCATCTGTAGAATAAACTCTACTCTTATTCTGCCTAGATGAGTGCTCCTCCTTAACACAGCGCAGCTGTGCTGAATCAGGCCCTGCCCTTTGAGATGAGTGCTTAGGGATTACCTCATAGCCCTCCTGATTGAACACACGTTTCCCCACTTCAGCTCCTCTAATGGCTGTTGGAAACCTGGTGCATTCTGGGACTGGTAGTCTTTTATGGGAAAATTCTGTTTTCTTATTTTTACCAGAACTGACAGGTTGCTGGTTCAGAGTCACTTCACCTTTTCTATAGCTCCTTCCTGAGCTATGATAAGCTTCCTTATCACAGTACGTATGACCTAGATTGGCCACTGTTGGAAACAAGATACTGGGCTTGATGGACCTTGGTCTGACCCAGTATGGCATATCTTATGTTCTTATGCTGATCTCGAGGACCTGGTTGAAAACCACTGGTTTAGAAGGTGAGCTCAGCTATTCTTGTGCACTGAATGACTACTAGTGGATAACATTCTTTTTGGATCTAGAGGTACAAAAAGATTTGGAAACTGCATCTTTCTTGAGCAGATATACCAGTGTAGGACTATGCAATGCAAAAACTATTTGCTTCATTTTTTTGGTGTGTTTCACACATTTGTTTTAATAAAAAAAAATTTAACGTATTATAACTTTTCAAATACATGCAAATCAATTATATAAGTGTGAAGTCATATCTTAATGCGTCTCAAATCAATTCTACATGCATGAAGGACCTGTTTACTTAAAGTTAGCATGTGCTAAAAATGTTAGCATGCACTAAATGATGCCACAGCCCATTTTATTCCTATGCCCAAGACAGCACTTAGTGAATGCTAACTTCTGTCACTGCAAGCTAGCTTTTACTGAATTTTATTCTGAGGTACATAAGAACATAAGAACATAAGATATGCCATACTGGGTCAGACCAAGGTCCATCAAGCCCAGTATTCTGTTTCTAACAGTGGCCAATCTAGGTCATAAGTACCTAGCAGTTTCCCCAAGGGACACAGGTTCCATAATGCTTGTATGAATGTATGATCTTCACTTCAGTGTATGTCATGGATATCAGACTAGGTACATACAAATCTTCTGTGCACCACTACAGTGGTTTAGAGGTAACTATAAACTAAAACTATGGATTTTTATGAAGAGTCAATAAAAATACTTAAATCATCTTTAATTCAGCTTGCTGTTGCAAAAGAAGTAGAGCTTTAGGTGAGCCAGATAGTAATTTTTATTGGTATAAAGAGAATCTCAACTGGTAAGGACCCAGTCAGGAAAAAAACATGTAACATGCAGTTAACTGAGAAAAATATACATTGTGGAAGGTAATTTTTAATAGAGCGACAATAAATGTTTCTAAAATTGTGTCTGTTTTATATAGACAACACACGTGTGCATGTGCCTTTATCAACTAGGCCCCCAGAATAATTCCCAGTAGCACAAAAATGCTCCCACACAAAATAAAAGCAATTCTGAGGTTTGGACATCATTCTATCTGTACTCTATAAGCATAATTTTCTAAAGGTTTTTTTTTTCTACATGTAAAGCATGCTTTACACTTGGAAAATGACTCCTATAGAATTGCACCACAAGTTTGTGCCTGTTTTTATGTGATCTGCACATAGACATTCCTGTGAGCATGGTTAGGGCAGAAGTGTAGCGGACATGTATAAAATATATAAAATATATATAAAATATACATGTCTGTACATAGGGAATAATTTTATAAAAAGCCACCTAGATCTACACACAAACAACTTGCTTAAATTTTAGTCACAGGTATGCATAAATGGGTATTTAGATGTGTAACTGACACCGTTGCTATTCTAAAAGTAGGTGTGTTGGCCCGATAAGGCATACTTTCACTATGGGCGGACATGAGGGAGAGCATGGCTGGAGTGTAGTCAGAGCAGACAAGTACACTTGTATATTATATAACACTGTAATTCACGTGCATTCCCTATAAATTTAGGTGCCGTCACGTACACCAGCCCCTTAATTTAGCACACATTTTCAGCCATTTACGCTGGTATTTTATATTGTCAAGTTTGTTAACTATGGGGTATGTTTACTAAAGTCCGGGAATTTGCGCGCCGCAAATCAGCGCACGGCAACGCGCCACTTAAACGGTGACAAACGCTCCTAAACGCCCCGCACAGGTGCGAGGAACCCCCGTGAATGTGCGCGACACACTAACGGGCCCCGCACAAATACGGGCCCGCAAATGTCCGAAAGAGGCGTGTAACGGCGAACGGAGGGCGGAGGAAGGTCCCCGAGGGGCGGAGAGACGGGGTCAATGGGCGGGTAAGGGGAGGGGAGAGGCTCCCCGCACATGAACGGGGCCGAATTTCCCATGAAAAAATAGCGCGAGTGAAACAGTCGCGCTAGAGGTCATATAAAGGCAAGAGAAACCATTTCCGTTAGCAATGTACAGCAAAACCGGGGAAACCTGCAAAACGTAAGCAGTGTGATACATGTGCACAGCAGAAAGGTGAAAGTAAAAATAGACAATGACCAGAAAATCAATAATAAAAATAGTAATGCAGCTTGTGAACAGTTACAGTAATGGGCAAATATAAAAAGCACACCCAGGACAGTCCCAGAAAAAAAGATATGAATGTAGGAAGGGCCATGGAGCTGAGACTCCCCCAAAAATAATTCCCAGCCCTGTGGCTGTCCTGGGTGTCTTCCAAATGGTTGCCCACCAATATCACTGTTGCCCAGCTTAAAAGTAAAGCCCCGGTATATGTGTCTATTTCTGGGGTTTAGCTGCATGTTTGTCACCAGACAAGGTGAATGAGGCCACAGTAAAAGACTGAAGAGCAAGCTGTGCGTCCCCATCCTGACAGGTGTCCTATCACCAGGTACTGCACTGCCTCTGCGGCCACAGTGTGGTGCAGCAGACAAAGCCAGCACCTCCAAAACAGGAGGGTCACAGGTTCAAATCCCAGCTGGGGCTCATGCCAGCCCAGTCCCAATATTTTAACCATCACCAAACAGAGATAGTAAAGACACCCCATTATTGCAGAGAGCATAAACATCTTGCAAACACCCATATTTTACCCTCCAGTGCACATGCACCTGAACAATGGGCATCACCCACAGCCGAGTTCCCCAAATGCAGTCCTGGAGTGGCTCAAACTAATCAGGCCATATGCGTTTGCTAAGATGAGGACATGGCAGCATGTTGGTGGAACAGTACAGAGGGTGGAGGGGGCAGGGGCTGTGAGCCACAGAAGACAGTGGCTTAGCCATGTGCAGTCTGGCACCGTCCACTGCTACAGACAGGCCGTGATGGATGTACAGACATGGACCTCCCAGGGAACCCAGTCAATCTGTGGCTACATGGTGGTGCAGTGCACACAGATAGTGTATGCAAGAACATAAGATCACAGGTTCAAAGCTCAGCTGGGGCTATGGCCAATTCCACCCACATTTTTGTCCAACAACTAAACTGTGCTGGTAAGCACAAACCTGTAATGCAGAGGAGATAGGCATTGTCTATATGGCTATCATTTCCCATCCAAAGCACATACACCATTAACTGTGGCATCACTCAGATCAGAGTATCCGAAATGCAGACCTGGAGGACCACACACCATTCAGCATCCATGCTGCGGCTAATACTAATGATTGTGCTGCATATCTATGCACCACCCCCATGTTATGCAGATGTAGCACATGCATATCCATGAGGGACATCCTAAAACCAGAACAGTGTCTGACACACCATGACCTGATGTGTGTAACCCATATGAAAGGCATCAACCAACAGGCCATGACACACCCATACCCACAGGCCCCATTGGACAATGCATCCTGGAGAGGCAGGACAGTGGGCCCTGCCTGTAATCCCCAAAAGTAGCAGATGTGTACCTTAGCAATGCCACCCCACACCTATGTACATGGCACACAGCTATCCAAGGTCCCATGTGAAAATATGTTCATAATGATTCAAATGCTCAGTACATGTGTCCCATTGAGCACCACCATAACAATCATTCAGATGTGTGTGTGTTGTGTGCAGCAGGTCTTGTGTCTGATAGTGCGTACCGCCCTGGGGAGTGACCCCCAACAGTCAATGCCTAACATATCCATGCCTGTAGTGTCACCAGGACTGGTGTGTTGGCCAGAGCTGTCAAACCTCTCGATTGTAGCACAAGAGAGGACCAACCTGGGTAATGGTCACAGCAATGTGAAACATCATCAGACACACCCAAGAAAGGCAGGGCCAAAATATATGAATGTTGGAAGGGTCACCAGCCCCTGCGGCATAAATGTTGAATGATCACACATTGATGTAGGATAGAGCAGGTTTCCCCACAGCAATGGACAGGTCCCCTATGGCATGCACATGTTGCACAACAGCATGTGTGAGTTGGGGGGAATGTGCAGTAGAGGTAGTTGCCGACATGCACACTGTATGGTTTAAAACTGTGCGCCCCCAGCACCAGTAGCAGAAGGGCCTGTAGCATGTTGGGAGAACTTTACTGGTATCTGAGGGGGCCAGTGGCAGGTGGCCAGAGAAGATGGAGGCTGAGCCAATGCCATGTGGGTGCACCGGACCACAACAGAAAGGCCCGCTATGACAAACAGACATGCCATCTCCAGGGTCCACATTCACTCTGTGACTGCAGTGTGGTGCAGGGGACACAGCCAGTGTGCTGGGGAGCCAAAGATTACCAGTTCAACTCCCAGCTGGGGCCAGCAGCAACACTGTGCACATATTTTACCCACCAGTAAAACGTGAGAGGAAATCAAAACATGTCTTGCAGATAACAACCAATATGTGTAGAGCACCCAACCTTTTTTCGGTGACCTCACAACCTTTTTCTTTTTGTCGGAGCTAGCCGTAGGAAGGTCGGAAGAGAAACCGACCCACACCAAGCGAGTAGCTACGTTTATTATTATAGGTTCCTCACCAAAATAAAGTTAAAGGTCATCTAACCATACAATAGTAAAAAGACTTATCTCAGTACAGAAATGCCAGTTATGAGAGATACACGATGCGCACGTTTCGGGCACTCTAGCCCTGTTTCAAGTGCAATAACTAGGATTCCTCAATCCTCAAATACCATCCTCTGAACGCCGCCAATGCAGCTAAGGTCATTATTACAATGGCTGATGAATCACTTTTAAAATAAAAGAACCGACCAATCAGTATCGGGAAAACCCCCACATGATGGGGAACCCCTGATCTGATTGGTTTTCAAAAGTTATGACGACATCATCATCTTATGCTCTTCAAAACACCTGGTATCATCCTTCCGAAATAGGGATATATCATTATTATGTCATTCCCGATGGTCACATAGAATTGTAACTTAAATAAGACTCTGCCAGTCTATTTCCCTGTTCAAACCTCCTGGCTCCATTGTATCAAGATGAAAATGCCATCGTTGTTCTATGTATTGCAGACGTTCTTCCTGCTGTCCTCCCCGAGGATTAGCTGGCACATGATCAATAATAGACCATTGAAGCTGGTCAATAGTATGAGAATATTCTATACAATGAGAGACCATGGGTGCAGAAAGTACCGCACATCATGTGGGGGTTTTCCCGATACTGATTGGTCGTTTCTTTTATTTTAAAAGTGATTAATCAGCCATTGTAATAATGACCTTAGCTGCATTGACGGCGTTCAGAGGATGGTATTTGAAGATTGAGGAATCCTAGTTATTGCACCTGAAACAGGGCTAGAGTGCCCGAAACGTGCGCGTCGTGTATCTCTCATAACTGGCATTTCTGGACTGAGATAAGTCTTTTTACTATTTTATGGTTAAATGAACTTGAACTTTATTTTGGTGAAGAACCTATAATAATAAAAGTAGCTACTTGCTTGGTGTGGGTCGGTTTCTCTTCCGACCTTCCTACGGCTAGCTCCGACAAAAAGAAAAAAGTTTGTGCGGTCACCGAAAAAAGGTTGGGTGCTCTACACATATTGGTTATTGATTTGCCCTGACTAGAAGGTGTTTTTGTTTGTCTTACAGATAACAACAGCATGTTCAGAGGACCTCTATTATACCATAAGGATCAGTTACCCCTCAAATATGTACAACACCTACAGCAGAGTCCACACAATGCATCACTGGAGGGCCACATGTCAGTCAGCTGTGATGCTGTACCCAATATAGGCCCATGTCAGCATGGTGGCGGATGCCAACTGCTGGCAGAGGGGGCAGAGGCTGCTGCCCCACAGCAGATCCTGGCCTAGCCACCCTCATGTGGCTGCAGTACAATCCAACAGACAGGCCCTGTGTGACAAACAGCCATGGACTCCCCTGGGAATGTACTGTTGCTGTGCTAAGACGGTGGTGCAGTACATGTAGCAAGTGCCTCCAAGCACAGAAGGCCCAAGGATAAATTCCCGGCTGGGGCACCTGCCATCACAGTCCCAATGTTTTACCCATTCGCGAAACCTTAAAGTAAAGAATGGAACTCCCGTGCTGAGAACATAAGTGTTGGTCACGATACCATAGTTTGCTATAAATACCACACACCACATAAACATATGCCTCACCCACAGCAGAGTCCCCCATATGCAGCCATGGAGGCTCACACAACAATCAGGTTGTCTGATGTCTGCACGAAAGATGTGTGTGATGCAGGTGAGTTGAACACCACCATGGTATGCAGCTGTATCACAGGCATATTAATCACAGATAGCATGAAAGCCCAACAGGTGTTTGATTCACATTGACTGTAGTTGTGCAAACCTCCCTAGAGCAGTGGGCAACAGGGGCAGAAACAGTTGCACCTGCAGGCACCAGTATTGGAAGACCGATGAAGTGGCAGGATGTAGGGCCCTGTGTGGCGTTCAGAAAACTAGCATGTGCATACATCAACAATCCCACACTACACATTTGGAGATGTCACACATATATCCAAAGCAATATATGATCACTGACCGATAAAAATGCTCATGCTACGCACAAGCAGAACAGCGAGCTGTCACAAACCAACGTCTCTGATGTATGTGCAATGTGTGTCAGGTCAGATCTCCTTCAGAGAGTAGCACCCTCGGAAATTACTCCAAAAGTACATCCCAACGTTGCCATGCCCACACTGTGCTCATCACTGTTATGTTGGCCATGGCTCCCAAATAACACCACATCTGTTCAATGTTGTCCTAGGTGTGGGGAGTGTGTCTGTCTATCCAGTGTGTGGTGGCTGTCAACACCTCCCACAGACCACACTAATAGCACCGTTGCCATTATTGGCCTGCCAATGTGCATAATGAGGAGCAAAGTACTGTGGGTACACAACAAACAGGGTGGCTGGAGCAGGATGCAGCTACACAGGGCAAATGTGCATGCCTAGGACCATGCTGTGCCTTGGCATCACCCCCACAGACATGGTGTCCATAGCATGCCTTGTGTGGAGGTCACTCTCCCCCTGAACGATCAGTGACCATGGCATGGCTAGGTCCCGACATAGTGCCATATAATAGTTCTCTCATGTGATATATATGGGTGCTGTGTATATGTGAGGCCCAATCACTGAGGTAATTGTGCGGTGGGTGTGCTGACATCCCAGTTATGGGTGCACACAGTCTCCCTGGTAGCATGCACCATGGACTGGCCAGTGGCCTGTCTGCAGTTTGCATGTGTCTGGCTAGAACACCGTGCAGGGTCAGTAGCTGGGCACAGAATGTGCCTGCTGCTGGAAAATGTCAGATGGTGTTGGTGAGCTTAGGCTCTCAGGCCATACTGTCTGTCTGCCGCACCCTGAAATATGGATGCGTCCATAATAGCAGTGAGTGACCTGTAGGTTTTCTGTACCACAGCTGGACCCAGTCTGCTGATGGTGGCAGCTACACCCACCATAGCTGGGATGTAGAATGTGGATATGTTTTGTTTGGGGAAACTGTGTTGCACAGGGAAGGTTTGGTGGTCAGACATACCCGGCCTATAGGTCCTGTAACCTCCTCTCCCCCACCCCCCCTGCAAATATATCATGAAGGGCAGGCCACCCACACAGGATATGCCCCCTTCGGGAACATTGTAGCTCACAAGGCCCAGCTGGGTCTTGGAGACAGAAATGGTCAGATGTGCCAAACTATCAGACATTGGCAAACAAATTGATATGATGTATAGGCCATCTCAGCCAGGATAGGTGCTGTGTGTCTCACCTCACCCTCAGGGTGAGCAACAGACACACACACTGGGATGGTCAGTACCCACTCTGCACAAGAAACACAGAAGGTCAATGTCCAACACGAGGCCGAGGTGCTGTGGGGTTGCACACCCTATCACTGGACCATCACTAGACTGCTGCTTTGCATGTGCAGTGCATCATGGGTGCGACTGGATAGACTACACCCTGGTAACTGCAGCACAAAGTCTGCAGAGGTTTATATTCTAGCCAGACAGACCTCACATCACAGCCACAGAGCTGTAGTCCCCTGGTGACTGCAATGCCTCTGAAGTGAAAGGTTGTTGGTTCAAATCCAAAGTGTGTGTGTATAAGCAAAGTGATTTATATATTGTCCTTGGCCCCTATACGCCGCCAGTCAGCAGCAGTGCAGGTCTGAATCTATAATTATGCATGTCCTCTATACTGCTTTTTCCAAAGATCAAAGGCGGTGTACACTTAACATATAATGAACATGGTTTTACATGGAACAGCGCCTACATTGCATAAAAATAACATACATTGAAGATGACATTGTAACATATAGCAAACATTTTGAAGGTTCATGGGGACTGTCAAGCCTGGAATGTGTGTAATGTCCTGTAGTACTGGCAATTCCGAAACCATCACAGTGCATTAACCCAAGTCCACCCTATACGGTTGTGTAAGGAGCACATGATGCAGACAGCACTGTGAGGATCACAGAGATTCCAGCACTATTTCACAGTCAGGGACCTGTCACTGGCTGCACTCACCAAGAACCACACTGTGGATGGAAACATGCAACCTCTGGCTCCACAGGTATCAAGGTTAGGTGTGGGCCACAGCTCGATTGCTAAGAACACATGCCTGTCTGGTGAAAGAGGCAGGCATGCAGACAGTGTGCAATGGTCACCAGGGGTGCGCTGTTCCATTGGTGAGAATGGTGTACTGCACATGATGTACGTAGCAGTGTGAGGGTCTTGCCAATAGCAGCACCTCTGTAATGTGGAAACCGGTCTGGGGCAGGTAACAATGTTGCAATGTATGAAGATATATGTCTGGTGCAGCACAGATGTACATGACAAAAACCATGGCTACTGTTGCACTCAAGTATGAGAATGTGTGTGATGCCTGAGACAGTCAGTCCTGAGATAAACTGGAAGATGTAACCCATGACGGCTGGTTAAGCAGTCCATGTATCAACCATTGAGCTATTTTGCAAAAACCAGGACTGTATGCCGTCACACATACCAAAGGATAATGTGCAGTGTGGTGACATGGGGACCCACATAGTCCTGTAATGTCCAACACGCAACCTACTTTGCGTGTGCAATGCTCATATATGAATCACCCCCCCAACCCCGATGGCAAACACCACAAAATGTCTGTCCAGACATGGAGATACACCACACAACATATTGCACTGGCACACACAACCCCCTATCACCAGGTTGAGTGACACCTGATGCTGATGGTTTGTCTGCACCCATAACTAGTAGTGTCTGAGCACTACCTGCTATGTGACACACATAGCACACCTCATCTGACAATGCATCAGCAATCAGTTGCTATGTGTCCAGAGGTTCAATACCACACTGTGTGGACAAGGGTAAACCATAATAATAATTGTTTGTCAAAGTGACATTAGAGACACCCCAGTAACTATGTAATTAGGCACAGAACAGTAAACATATTTTGAGCACAACCATTACTAATCAATATGAATGGTGCGTGTAGATAGTATTTGCAATTTGCAGACGCACAGCCATGCGGAGCGCAAGGGCGTGCAGAGATCTGACGCGCAGCCATGCGAAACGCACGTGCGCGATACGTCACGCGCAATTCCGGAAGTTGCGCCGGGAGCGTCCGCGCGTCACCACGCCCAGAAACAAACATGGCGTCCCGAACCAGGAAGCCGGCTTTCAGCCACAGAGAGCTGTGCCACCTGGGCTCCCTGATAGCCCAAAAGCAGCACAGGCTGTTCCCAGGGCCCTCCAGGAAAAAGAACATGGGGAGGGTCCTGAGGGCCTGGGAGAGGGTGACCAGGCGTTTTAACAGGCAGGCAGACCATCCACGGGAGGTAAGTGAATGGACCTAGGTCAAAATAAACATACACACATACAGGGTTGATGTCAGCTGTCCATGCTGTTGTAAGTAGTCTGTATAAGTTTAGTGTAGCAGGTGAAACACATGCCATATAAATGTGGTATCACATCTGATTGTGTGGCCATGTAGCCAGGTGTTGACGGTTTGTGCCAAAGAGGGCATGATGGCCCCCTGGCGTCATGACAGCTGCTGGTGTTGATACAGCAAAGCAGACTGTAACAAACCTAGGCCATGCATCTGCATAAGGAGCGTATGCAAACATCCTGTGTTGATGGCGGTATCTGCATCAGCAGGGTAACACATAGGGTTACCCATCAGGGGGTGCAATGTTAAGCACATGGGGCCTCAGACATACAGGTGATCTGGGGTTGTCTGCCAATGTTGTTTAATACATCCACCCTATCCTCAGGGGTCCAGAGAGCCCCTCAAAGTGTGCACTCAGTCACTCTGTGGATATGTGTGTGTGTCAGAATGTTCTGGGGATCACCATCACCATCTCCAGGAGTCTACAGGGCCACACAAAGTGGTCCCCACACCCAATGGGGATATGGCTGTGTGTACTGATGTAGTTGGAAGCATCCCCCTACCTCCAGGGGGCCAGAGAGGACCATCCAATGTGGGCTCTGTGTCACCCTGGAGATATGGCTGTGTGTACTAATGTAGTTGGAAGCATCCCCCTACCTCCAGGGGGCCAGAGAGAACATTCAAAGTGGGCTCTGTGTCACCCTGGAGATATGGCTGTGTGTACTAATGTAGTTGGAAGCATCCCCCTACCTCCAGGGGGCCAGAGAGAACATTCAAAGTGGGCTCTGTGTCACCCTGGAGATATGGCTGTGTGTACTAATGTAGTTGGAAGCATCCCCCTACCTCCAGGAGTGCAGAGAGACCATCCAAAGTGGGCTCTGTGTCACCCTGGAGATATGGCTGTGTGTACTAATGTAGTTGGAAGCATCCCCCTACCTCCAGGAGTGCAGAGAGACCATCCAAAGTGGGCTCTGTGTCACCCTGGAGATATGGCTGTGTGTACTAATGTAGTTGGAAGCATCCCCCTACCTCCAGGAGTGCAGAGAGGCCATCCAAAGTGGGCTCTGTGTCACCCTGGAGATATGGCTGTGTGTACTAATGTAGTTGGAAGCATCCCCCTACCTCCAGGAGTGCAGAGAGACCATCCAAAGTGGGCTCTGTGTCACCCTGGAGATATGGCTGTGTGTACTAATGTAGTTGGAAGCATCCCCCTACCTCCAGGAGTGCAGAGAGGCCATCCAAAGTGGGCTCTGTGTCACCCTGGAGATATGGCTGTGTGTACTAATGTAGTTGGAAGCATCCCCCTACCTCCAGGAGTGCAGAGAGACCATCCAAAGTGGGCTCTGTGTCACCCTGGAGATATGGCTGTGTGTACTAATGTAGTTGGAAGCATCCCCCTACCTCCAGGAGTGCAGAGAGACCATCCAAAGTGGGCTCTGTGTCACCCTGGAGATATGGCTGTGTGTACTAATGTAGTTGGAAGCATCCCCCTACCTCCAGGAGTGCAGAGAGACCATCCAAAGTGGGCTCTGTGTCACCCTGGAGATATGGCTGTGTGTACTAATGTAGTTGGAAGCATCCCCCTACCTCCAGGAGTGCAGAGAGACCATCCAAAGTGGGCTCTGTGTCACCCTGGAGATATGGCTGTGTGTACTAATGTAGTTGGAAGCATCCCCCTACCTCCAGGAGTGCAGAGAGACCATCCAAAGTGGGCTCTGTGTCACCCTGGAGATATGGCTGTGTGTACTAATGTAGTTGGAAGCATCCCCCTACCTCCAGGAGTGCAGAGAGACCATCCAAAGTGGGCTCTGTGTCACCCTGGAGATATGGCTGTGTGTACTAATGTAGTTGGAAGCATCCCCCTACCTCCAGGAGTGCAGAGAGACCATCCAAAGTGGGCTCTGTGTCACCCTGGAGATATGGCTGTGTGTACTAATGTAGTTGGAAGCATCCCCCTACCTCCAGGAGTGCAGAGAGACCATCCAAAGTGGGCTCTGTGTCACCCTGGAGATATGGCTGTGTGTACTAATGTAGTTGGAAGCATCCCCCTACCTCCAGGAGTGCAGAGAGACCATCCAAAGTGGGCTCTGTGTCACCCTGGAGATATGGCTGTGTGTACTAATGTAGTTGGAAGCATCCCCCTACCTCCAGGAGTGCAGAGAGACCATCCAAAGTGGGCTCTGTGTCACCCTGGAGATATGGCTGTGTGTACTAATGTAGTTGGAAGCATCCCCCTACCTCCAGGAGTGCAGAGAGACCATCCAAAGTGGGCTCTGTGTCACCCTGGAGATATGGCTGTGTGTACTAATGTAGTTGGAAGCATCCCCCTACCTCCAGGAGTGCAGAGAGACCATCCAAAGTGGGCTCTGTGTCACCCTGGAGATATGGCTGTGTGTACTAATGTAGTTGGAAGCATCCCCCTACCTCCAGGAGTGCAGAGAGACCATCCAAAGTGGGCTCTGTGTCACCCTGGAGATATGGCTGTGTGTACTAATGTAGTTGGAAGCATCCCCCTACCTCCAGGGGGCCAGAGAGACCATCCAAAGTGGGCTCTGTGTCACCCTGGAGATATGGCTGTGTGTACTAATGTAGTTGGAAGCATCCCCCTACCTCCAGGAGTGCAGAGAGGCCATCCAAAGTGGGCTCTGTGTCACCCTGGAGATATGGCTGTGTGTACTAATGTAGTTGGAAGCATCCCCCTACCTCCAGGAGTGCAGAGAGACCATCCAAAGTGGGCTCTGTGTCACCCTGGAGATATGGCTGTGTGTACTAATGTAGTTGGAAGCATCCCCCTACCTCCAGGGGGCCAGAGAGACCATCCAAAGTGGGCTCTGTGTCACCCTGGAGATATGGCTGTGTGTACTAATGTAGTTGGAAGCATCCCCCTACCTCCAGGAGTGCAGAGAGACCATCCAAAGTGGGCTCTGTGTCACCCTGGAGATATGGCTGTGTGTACTAATGTAGTTGGAAGCATCCCCTACCTCCAGGAGTGCAGAGAGACCATCCAAAGTGGGCTCTGTGTCACCCTGGAGATATGGCTGTGTGTACTAATGTAGTTGGAAGCATCCCCCTACCTCCAGGGGGCCAGTGAGAACATTCAAAGTGGGCTCTGTGTCACCCTGGAGATATGGCTGTGTGTACTAATGTAGTTGGAAGCATCCCCCTACCTCCAGGAGTGCAGAGAGGCCATCCAAAGTGGGCTCTGTGTCACCCTGGAGATATGGCTGTGTGTACTAATGTAGTTGGAAGCAGCCCCCTACCGCAAGGGGGCCAGAGAGGCCAACCAAAGTGGGCTCTGTCACCCAGGTGATATGGTGCAGTGTGACACAGCAGATGAGCCAATCACCCGTATCTCAGGCACACATGTTACATGCGTTGTGTGGGCAGGGCGTCAACATGTTGCAATGCTGTATCCTGATGATGATGCGCCCTGGCACACACAAGACCCTGTTGGCGGGGGAGCTGAACGTGACGGAGGGTATGTCAGGCAAATGTGTGCAATAAGGTATAGTGGTCTGGCTGCACGGCATCCGCAGTCCAGGGGCCACATAGCCCAGGACAAACACTGTAGATGTATGGAGATGATATGTAGGATGCAGATCTGGATGCGCGTGAGCAAATACGCACACACAGTATCTCCGAGAACCAGGTCACAACCTCTGCAATGGCAACCTGTCTACAGCTATGTATGTTGATTCAGGTCGCTCCTACCCACAGCCCACAGGCATACCGCCCCTGTGTGCGTAGGTATCTCACAGATGCCCTTGAAAGGTTGCAAGCACACAGTCAGGTTGGCCCAGATAGCCTAAGAGGCACACATGACCAGAGGTGCGAATAGCCCATAGTGTGTGCAGTGACACCTCCCAGACACATACACGACACAGGTTAGAGGAACATATGAACACCCGATACGCCTGTTTGGGACAGATGCCTGTCCACCATGACCAGTATGCTATGTCCAACATTTGCCAAGGTTGGACTGACGTAGCTATCAACATCCCCATGACATACAGGATACACTGATCCTGTAGTGGTATGGCAAGTGACATCTCTGGCTATGTACAAAGGCATGTGTCATGCACGTGTCCCCTGCCAAGGTGCATAGGGGAACCCACCCAATGTCTTATGTGTCTCCAAACACCCATGTGTGCTGGTAAATACTGTTGCCATTGGTCGTGGAGTGCATGGCATGTGTACATAGTGTGACCCCAAATGTGTATGATGTAACACCCACAGGGTGACAGGGCTGAGCATGGACACCATCAGTGGCCACAACACATGGACATGGCAATGCCATGTCTCTCAAGGGTGCCAAAGGGAAACAGATATGTGCGCTATGGGAGACCTGCACAATGCACATAGGTGTGACTGCACACATGGCAACACACACAGCTAGGCATGTAGGTTGTACTGGGTACAGCTACACATCTGGAACAAGCAGGAATGAGCTGACACATGATGGTACCTGATGGCCTGTTGAGGCCAGCATGCCACAGCTCCCCACCAGACATCTGGTAAGCACAGGGGGGAAACACAGAGCACCTGTCACCGTCCCTGATGTCAGCCCAAAATGCTGCACCCGAGATCATTAGGTTAGTCCGACTCCCCATCTCTGTGTCCCTGTATGTGCACCACACCCGACGTTGTAGCCATCCCTGTGTCTGTGTCTGCTGATGCCGCCAGAACCGTTGATACTGGTGTATGTGAAAGACCCTCACCAGTGGTTGTGTGGACCTCACCGAAGCACAAGACAAGGGGGTCCTTGGCAATGACACACCCATGTCCTCACAATATCTGTGCCCAGTCCAAAGCCACAACACCAGCATGGAAGCCACGCCCTGTGTCAGGGGACGGACGTGGGGGGTGCTGATCCCTCCCCAGTCACTGTCAGCCATGCCCAGTGTGCTGACTGCCGAGGGCCCGCATGTGCGATGTCACGATGATTGTACAGTGGGTTGGCACACAGGGGTGGTAGGCTGAAGCAGGCAGCCAGGCACAGTGGCCACCACCACACAAACATGGCTGGGTGGGGAGCAATGTCCCCTGTGCAGCCCCATGTTCCCTGTGTATCACATCTGACACAACATACAGTGTGCTGGTTCTAAAGGGGTCCCGAACCCTAGCACATGGGGTTTCCCTGGTGGTGGGACTGAGGAGCGCACACTGCACAAACATCCCTGGTGGTATCACTGGCCATGAAAAGCGACTCAGTGCCCACAGCAAGGTATGGGGTCAGCAGATGTGTCTAAACCCCATGTGCCATGCTGAGTGGCATGGGCTGTGACAGTTAAATAGACACACGCAGAGCAAGTGTCACCAGCGCACAGGGTGCTGGCCACAAAACATGCTAGTGCAGCTAGCCGTGCCCCAACAGGGTATCTGTAACCACCCCATACCACACACATGGTGTGACTACAGGCCACAAAGATGATGGCCACAGCATGGGCATATGGACCATCAGTGCATGTGTTTGGCATGTGGTACCCATTGGTGCAGGGTCACACCTGGTAGTATGTGCCTCTGTCCTAGTACCGCAGTCTGCCACATCCCCCAGGGACAATACACGTCCAACCCGCTGTGTTGACCAGTGAATGTGACCACTCAGAGGATAGTACTGTCAATTGCAAGGGGGTGCCTGCATGTCCCAACACACAACTGTTGTTGGGCGATGACATGTCCCACCAGGGGCTGCCATGTCCTGTGGGCAGGGTCCAATCACGTGCAGTCACAACTGATGTACAACACCGGACACATGAGGTAGACAACCCCACCATACACAGACCCCATGGGAGGCTGCTACACCTACAGGAAACCCAAACGTGCAGGTTATCCCCATGAACAGGATGGCATACACCCCCAACAACCCCCCACATGCCGTACAGCTATATAACAGCTATGCTGCGTTGACGTCACCTGCGTCCCCAGAGAAATGGCACCCTAATTGTACCAGTGTGGGGTACGCAGGTATGCTGAGGACAGCATGACACAGAGGACATGCCGTGAAACAGCTTGGTAGGTGCCCATGAACAATGATGCCTAGCTCGCAGTTTGTGCCATGCATCCCTGCTGTCACCCAGGATACTGTCCAGAACCCTGTTCCCTGTGGATGGCATGGATGTGGGTCTGCCAACATCGCTGACACCTAGATGCGCACCTCACACATGACAGGTGTGAGGGCCAGGTAGGCCATGTCAGGCATGCCTGTGGCAAACGAAAATCATGCTTACAGTGTCGCATTGGAATGGTGACGGGGCATAGGTAGGGTCCCTGCCATTGACATTGTGGCACGGACCTGTGGCTGCATTGCTGCACCAGCAATGGACCACCTGTCATAGGATGAGGTGTGAGCCACCCCCTGTATGTGTCTCCCACTGTCAAGCACAATCCCCATGCAAACATCCCGAGCGTGGATGCTGACAGGCCAGTCCTGGCCAGGTGGTCCCAGAAACGATGCGTGCGCAACTGAGGGACCACCCACAAACCCCCTCTGTGCAGCACGAATGGATGCTAGCAGTCAGATGCCCAACATGGCACACCCCCAGCTTAAGATGATATAACTGGCAGCGACACACAAAACATCACATGTGGGAGACACCCAGACGTATATGGTCCACCAGCGACACCACCCACAGGACCCCAGGGTACCTGGTGAGTTCTCCCCCCCCCCTTGCCCATCCACGGAAACATCTGTAGTCTATCCCATGAGGCCCATGTCCACCCATGCATGTGTTGTGGGACAGACCATAGGACGCCTGGAACATGCCCAGCACATGAGGCAGCCCAGGAGACACCCCCGAACAACCCCTCCACCCACAACATAACATCGGAACACTTCCCAGAAGCAGACCCCATCAGACCCCAGGGGATATGTGTGAGAGAGGTCAGGAGGGATACACGTGTTAGCACCCCAAGAAATGGACGGTGTGTTCCACAGCCCCTATCTGTGCACACCTGAGTCACCCGGAGGGAGCAGACACATCTGGGAGCCCACAGGACTGGCCAGGTCTATCCCTGCGATAGGTGGACATATGTCACGACCTTAAACATTTATTACCATTCCCCCACAGGCCACACTAACCCCCCCACCCGAGCACATGGATGACGGCAACCATGTGCACAGCCACCCCTCAGTCCGTCAGTCCACAGAGTATCCCCTATATTGGTAGGGGTGGGGCGGCTCAACACACAGCTCACACCCTGGGTCCAGACACAGCACACACAGTATGCACATGGTGCATGGCTGTGAAAGCTGCCGAGCTGTGTGGCAGGGCACATGTGTATAACCACACCTGGACGTGATGGACATCTGGAAAAAGCCACTGCAGGGGGTAGGCCTGCTTCCCCTCCCACACACCAGGTCCATGCTACGATGTATGTGGTTGCAGAGATACCCTGGGAGCTGGCACAGCCCCTCGCACATTCCATTGTGGTCACACGAGCATGACAGCGTTGCAGACTGACAACAACACACCAGCTGCAGCTGTGACATCCCTGCATTGTGCACATTGGAACATGGGACCTGCAAGTAAATCACCACCTAGACCCTGAAATGCACCAGCAGGTGGGTCACATGGACGCATCATGGGCCCCACCCTAGTCTGTCTGTGTGCATGTCAACACACGAGCAACGACATGGAGACTGCAGATGACCAACAAGGGCCAGTACTGCTCAGCTGGGGGCCCACATAGGGATGCTCTGTGTGATAGGGATGCTGTGAAACACCAATCACAAACATACACATCCCTGAGCCAACCCCCATAGGGAATGTCACAGATCCCTAATGTGTGGGTGAGCTGCCACACAGGGCACACACATTATGGGGTGCATACCCTGCCAATGGTGCCCAGGGGGCGCCACCAATGGTGACAATGTCCCACGTGGAGCATGGGACCACAGACACACCCACCATGGACAGCTGCTGTCAATGCACAGCTGGGATGTGTCTGGCAAGGTAGATCATCTCCCCTAGGTGATATGTCCCCCCCTCATCCACTGTGTGTCTGTCACGCCCCACCGGTTGCCCCCGTCGCTCCTCTCCCTCTGTGCATCATTGTGGCAAAACCATTCCACCTATGTCATGTGTGGCTGTGGTGATATGGGTGGGTCAGCATGCAGTCAACATGTGATGCTGCTGAGAGCTGCCCTATGTGACACTGCATGTGTGTGCCAGCTAGGCTCGTCTGATACTGCTGTGACACAGCTGTGCAAACCTACACCCACATGTCCAAGGCATGGGCATCCGGGGTTGTGTCACGCAGCTGTATATGCCACAAACAGCAGGGGTGGTGCTGCAGGTACATGCGGCACACACAGGGCAATGTAATCTGGTTGTCTGCTCCAGTGACAGGTGTTAGGTGCTGACCACAGACGTTTATATATCCACAGGTGGAGGACCTGAGGAAAAAGGCGCGGGAGCTGCGGCATTACCACCCGGAGTTCCTGGAGAGGTGCAGGACGGAGCGACAACAGCACCATGATGGTCAGTATTGCCAGGGCTAGGTTGCAGGTCAGGTCGGCCATGGGACCACCAGCCTGTGTCTCACCTGTATCTGTAAATGTTGTATGTGACACACATGGATGTGCCCTGATGTCTGTCATCCTTCACAGACAGTGATACCAGCGATGGGGCGCCACACACATCGAGCTATTGCCTGCGCAGACCCACCAGCCGGCACGCGAGGCAGGAGGAGCCAGACGCGGAGGAACAGGAGGGGCCGACGGAGGAAGAGGAGGAGGTGGCCATGGAGGCGGAGCCACTCCATGTGACAGATGTGGGGGAGGAGGAGGGGGAGGAGGAGGACATCACCCCACCCACCCATGACCAGGGGGAAGAGGAGGAGGAGGAGGAGGACGATGATGTCCTGATAGTGGGTGCAGGGGAGGGGGGAACAGGGGGTCTGGGTGGAGGCAGGGTGGGGGGAGGGAGGGGCACGGACAGGCCAGGGAGGGCGGGGGGAGGGTGCACAGGGAGGGGGGAGGGGCGGGAGGGGGGTGTTGGCAAACACAGCCCAGCACAGGGCCGAGGGGGCAGCAGTCAGAGACTGCAGGCATCTGAACGGCATGGGTGGCAGCATGAGCGTGCACCACCCAGGGCCACTGTCACACCACATGCACATGCCAGCACACAGACTGCAGCCACTGTGTGTCTGTGTGCTGGCAGGTGCATGGACGAGGTGTTAGTGGCCCTGGCTGATGCACGACATGACACCCATGTCGTGTTACATGCGGTGCAGTCTCTGACTGTGGCTGTTCGGCAGGTGGCAACTGATGTGGTGCATTTGGCATCCCGGTTACCACCTGCCGAAGAGCATCACAGGTACCAGCGATGGAACCTGTGATGCCGCCATGTGCCCTGTGCTGGGCTGTGTTTACCCCCCTGAGTGTGTGTTGTTGGTTGGCCATGTTGGCCATTGTTAATGTTGGCCCAAATAAAGGTTACATGGTTTCGTAACCCAATGGTCACGTGTCATTCCTACATTCAACATGTATGCAAGCACGGGATATGTATTGCGACCTGCAGGGCCAGGTGGGGCGGACTGGGGTGTCATACGTGTCGTGCGCGCACATGCAGTCAGAGGGGCCATATATGTGTGGGGCTGTGGGTACGGGGTGGGGCCATGGGATGCCGCCTGGCGGGGGTCCACCCATATTACACTGACACATGGATGTGTGCTATGTAGCCCCATGTGTTGCTGACTGCCTGGACCACCTGACACATGACACCCCTGTCTGCCCTATGATAAGGAAGCTTATCATAGCTCAGGTAGGAGCGATAGAACATATGATGTGACCCTGAACAAGCAACCTGTCAGGTCTGGTAGAAGCAACAAAACAGAGCTGTCACATAAAGGACTACCAGTCCCAGATTGCACCAGGTCTCCAGCAGCCATGAGAGGGGCTGTCGTGAGGAAATGTGTGTGCAAACAAGATAGCTATGAGGTAATCCCTAAGCACTCATCTCAAAGGGCTGGGCCTGATTCAAGACAGCTGCGCTGTGTTAGGGAGCAGCACACATTAGAACAGGATACGTAAATAGCTTATTCGTCAGATAACAGTTTCAAGAACAGCTACAGCAACTGCTACAGAGGGAGGAAGAGATACAGAGACAGAGACAGCAACGGCTACAAGCTCAAGCACCAGTATCACCTGGTGAAACAGAAGCCATGCCATGCAGATAGAGAGAGAAGGAAACTCTCTGGATGGAAGAGAGGAAAGGCCATTGGAAGGTCTGGGAGATTCCAAGCCAGTACTCATACTGGGAGGTAGTCCAAAAGCCAGCAGAGTCCATTGCACAGGAGTCAGCCAGAGGAATGGGGTGGCAGAGATAGGAATCACCAGTGGCCACCTGTAAGAGAGAAGACTGCATGTGGAAGGGACGTTCAGACCAAGGCCAGAAGGTATGTGAGAGGGGATCCAGTGTTCAGGGATCAAGATTGGAAGGCTGGACATCAGAATTGGGTTACATATTGGCCAGGCTATACAGAGAGGAATAATGATAGCAGGAGAGGCTCAGGTATGAACACTGATCCAGACCCTATCTATAATAGAGAATGGCAGCAAGGGAATAAGCATTCTCATGATAGTGCCTTAATGAAAGACTCGTCTGTGCCAACGTATGACACTGACCCTATGCTGATTGATACAGCAGATGAACGTACAGTTTATATGGACTGTTCTCTATCTAGATGCTATTGCTAGCTGTCTCTGAGCAAACACATCAGCCATCACAAAGAAACCTACCTTTGTTCTTTATTCCCACTGCAAACAGCTCTTAAAGCAGGATTTGGGCGCACACAGTAGCAGCCAGCCAGCTAAAGGCTTTCAGCTGGTCCATTGATAGTAATGAGGGCTGCACATGATTGTGTGTGTGAGCAAGGGGGAATCACTGCTGAGATCGGCGTGGATAATAAGCAGAGGTTAACCTAACCAGCAAAGTGTATTCTTTACAGTGTGCCTTCATATGTGTTAATTATCTGCTAATAAAACATTAGCTAATTGCCTGACATGCTGAAGGTGTTGTCTGGTTTACTTTGTGTCCGTTTGTTATCCATTTGTAACACTGCAAGCACGTAACCTCATTTATAGTGCTATCAGGCATACATGTGCTGGGTGAATTACACCCCATCAATAACAGAGGTATGTTATTGATCTTACCACATGGCTTCACAACTCAACTTATTGTCATCAGCTGTGTTTGGGAGTGAATGAACTACAATACCCACAATACCTGCAGGAATCATATGTATATATGCATCGTCAAGATTGTGTAAGCTCTCACCCTCGGCAGCCGTCTGACAGCCGTTACCACCCACATGCCCGAGGGGTGTGCCATGACGTGCAATGTGCTTTGCAAGCAGGGGCGAATGTCAGGCAGCTGCACACAGTGGCGAGTGTAGGTAGGGGACAACATTACTATGGAACACATCAGTACGCGTGAGGTCTGGGAATATGCACCCTCCCTGACCATGGGTGTGTGTGAGCAGCACCCAGCTCCTGGCCCTGGGCAGCTGACACACCCTGTGAGGGTCACAGCCATCCTGTTGTGCCAGTGCTGCAGGTGTCACTGGCCAGCCAAGCCACACATTGGCAACGTGCTAAGGGTAAAGGGTAAATGGTCATGGACCAACCATGCATGTGCACAATACATACGGGACCACAGGTGCACAAATATGCTACAAACCTGGCACACACTGTTTGCTACACCTTTATTTGGCTAAGGTTACATTTGGCGGCGCGGCCGACCACGCCTGGCCTGACCCCTCCCCCCCCCCCTCTGCAGTGCAACACCCTCCCCCTGTGAAGATGGAGGCGCTCGTGGCCGAGGAGCCGGTGCCGGTGCTGGTGCTGGTGCTGCTGCTGGTGCCGGTGCATGTACCCCCTGCTGTCTTGCCGCCAGCATCCCCTCCAGGGCTACACACATGCGTTCGTAAGGTATAGCTCTCACCACCTCTGTGAGGCCCTGTATCTGTGCGGTCGACTGGTCCAGCTTGTTGCATACGACATCAATGGATGCTCTGATGTCCATCAACGCCTCACGCAGGCCTGTGTGTGAGACAGAGCGTTGTATGAGAGATAGTCCGTGGTCTGGGAACTACATCAACACAGTGACAGGTTGCACATCATCACCAGGGCTAGTACTGTGGTGTGGCTTACCCCTGTAGACAAAGGTGTGTGGCGATGTGGCAGCGTGTGCCCCACTAGTGTGGGGAGACCCCACACACAGCACACGGTCCACACTCAGAGATGTTCTGATGCACGTGACCCATGTGGCTGTGCTGAATCACACATGTAATGCATGGTCTGCTACGGTTGTGCATCCAGGGGACTGAACACATGTTTCAAGGACATGGGAGCTGATGGCTGATACAGGGACAGGGACAACAAATGCATACCATCACAGGTGTCCCCGAAAGGGTGGGGGTCAGGGGGACAGGGTGGGGCCACAGTGCAGCAGGAACACAGACCTTTGACAGGTCCATGTTGGAGGGGGCTCAGGTCACAGGGGGGCGATGTGTGCATTGGTACAACAGACCCTCACTGGCGTATGTGCACAGCTGCAGCATCCGTCTGGCAATGATGTTAGGAGAGGGTACGGGCCATGTTGTGTGATGGCAGGGACATGTTGTTTGTGGGGAGGGACATGGTACCAGTGCGTACTACCTGGGCAAGACAAGCGGCGGGCATGGTCCGATAGGATTGGACAAGAGATGGATCCGCAGGGGCTGTCTGCCCCACACACATACAGGCAATGTAATGCTGGTTATGCACATAGCAGGTGCTGCCCCATGGGGTGTGGTGCGTCACAACACTGCATGGAGGGGGGGAGTGCCGTGACCTGCAGATGGGTGTGCACCTGCGGGGTATGGTCCAACGCTATACACAACAGAGGACAGCACATGACCAGTGTGTCCATGTAGGTGACCGACCCAGCTGTGCAATGAGGGGGCATATTGTCATGTCCCCACGAGGGGTACATGTTATTGCACACATTGATATGTCATGCACGACATCGTATATGTGCGCAATCAGGGGGCCCGGTGGGACATGTCCCTCACCCGGGCCAACTCTACATTGTCCCTGACCTGGACATCTGGTGGGTGCCAGGTATCTGGGTGTCTGGACAGGCCTTGTCTGCTGTAGGGCTATCATATTCTGGCGGGCAACAACATCTCTAGCATGGTGTGACAAGGGGCAGTGGGCCACAACAGGTGCAGGGCTTCATAGGGCATGGTGGGTCTGTCCCAGTTCCCCCGGACAATGTGGCAAATGCCATTCATATGCGTGTGTGTCAGCTGCATGTGTGCGATGCGGAAGACTATTGCTAGGTCAATGCATGTATGCATCCCCTGTCTGTTAACATGTGGCCGCTGTCAGACAGATGCCTGGGTGTGATTCATCCCAGGCCTGTCAGGGGTATATACTAATATGTTGCGCAGGGGTATGTGGGGGATGTAGCCCATCTATGACAGACACAGCTGCTCACACTGATCAGTTATGCCTCCTCAGGTGTGACGGCAACAGGATATTGCTATGTGGGGTGACGTCCACCAACACAGATATGCCTGGTAGCACACACAACAGGATACCTGCTGTCAGTGTTAGATGTGCGGTGACACAGGGCAGGGGTGTCAACAGTTGGACATGTCAGGGAATCCCCAGAGATGTGTGCAGACCTGTCTGTACACAGCATGGCTTTTGATGTGCAGGCTGTGGCAAGGTTATCCATACCAAGCATCGGAACACAAACATAGGAACATGGGAACATGAGATATGCCATACATGGTCACACCAGGGTCCATCAAGCACAGTATGCTGTTTCTAACAGTGGCCAATCTAGGTCATATGTACCTAGCTGTCTCCCCAAGGGACAGTGGTCCCACAATGCTTGTCTTTGATCAAGTAGTGATATCCAGGGTAACGTCCTAATGATGGTTTATGGACCTTACCACAGGTACCTGTCCAAACATGTTCTATACACAGCTCCACTAACAGCCTTTACTACATCCTCAGTCAGAATATCCCAGCGTTTGAGTACACGTTTTGTGTAAGACGACATCCTGTTATCAGTTGTAAATAGATAACCCTGACGCTCCAGTGCATGTCCCCCAGCCTCTAGATATTCTGATAAGGTGTTCAGGTCATCTATGTCTACCCATTCCACACCGTCCATGGATATGTAGACCTCTATCACTTCTCCCCTCAGCGGTCTCTCTCCCAGGTTATAGAGCACCAACCTTTTTAGCCTCACCTCATAGGAGTGGACTCCCATCCCCTTTGCCATTTTGGTGGCCCTTATCTGACCCACCTCTGTATTTGCTAGATCCCAATTCATTTTACGGTGACCAGTATTGCACACAATATACAGGGTGTGTCATCAACATGGAACGCTATAGAGGCATGTTAACATATGTTGTTATAACTGACATTGCTGTCCAGATCATACCTATCGCCCTTTATGATAATTTGGCCGCCGCTGCACTATGGGCCAAGGGTATGAATATGGTATCTGCAATGACGCCTACAACATCTCCCTGGGTGGTGGCGCCAAATGTTGAACCCAGCATCATGACACCATAGTTTGGGTTGGGCCTCCCTAGGTGCATATCCCTGCACCTCACCACATTATCCCTCATCTGCCATTCTGATGCACAGTCCCCCAGTTTATCAGGGTCCTCTTGCATGTATCCGCAATCCCTGTGGGTTTCAGCAACCTGACATTGTTGTGTGTCATGTGCATATCTGTTAACTTCACCTGTCACACCACCTTCCAGGCCATTGAGGACTATCTGAGGAAGCAGCAGACCCAGCACAGATCCCGGTGGTACACCACTATTCACCTTTCCCCATTGGGGAACCTGGCCATTTAGCACCACTCTCAGCTTCATATCTTCCAACCTGTTCACGATACACAATGGTACACTGCCTCCCATCCCAGGTATCTTCAGCTTTGCAAACGGTCTCTCATGCGGGACCATGTCAGAGGGTCCCTGCCAGTCCAGATACACAGCATCAACCGACTCACCTTTGTCCACCTGCCTCTTCACACCCTCATTATAACATAACTGATTAGTGGGACAGGATCCTCCTGGTCTAAAGCCACGTTGGCTGTCCCCCATCAGGTTGTGCCTATCTACCTGCTGAGTACATATATTCATTATGATGGTATCTACCATTTGTCACGGTACTGACATCAGGCTCAACGGTCTGTGTGTTCCCGGATAACCCCTCGATCCCTTTTTACAAACCATACCCATACCCATAACCATATCCGTGACCCAGGACATCACCATACCATACCCATAGCCAACGCCGTATGGATCACCTGTTCTCTGCAGGTTGACCTTCCATCTCCCACACATGGACTCCTGGGTCATTGCATCAGGGCACACATTCATGTAGGTACGGCTCAATTGATAGCAAGTACCCAGCTCATCATCCACCTGGCCTGCCTCCCACTGCGTGGCTATCAGTCATACCCAGGGGCCTCACTGGGTGGATTTGATAGCAGGTTTGTATGTCTGTGCGATGGTAGGTGTACGTTCCAACATATTATGACATAACGGATGTGGACATGCGGTAATCCATGTATCCCCAGCCTGTACCATGGGGCTCCTCCCCCCCGTCAACAGTTATGTTTCCATATGAGGGCATGACACAGCGGGATTCCCCAATGTAGACGGTCATGCTGCATACGTATTTCCCAGCTGTCCTCCAGGGGTGTAGCCAGGGCATAGGTCAGTGTTTCCACCTGTGCTCCCATCGCTGTGAGGGTTCCTCGCCAGATATTCTGGCCATTATGTTCACCAGTTACCATGTCCAGCCGCCCAACACAGTTCCAGGGACACCGGCACTCTCGTCACATACCATCTGGCACGTGTCCCTGGGTCCCTATGACGTGCAGACACCGCTGGCAGAGGTACCGTCTGGAGATGCCTAGCTCTACAGCACCATTTCCCTGACCCTCACCACTACTCTGATGTGGGACTGCCTTCTGATTGTGTCCCAGTACACGTACCTCTCCTGCGTCGGCGCCACCTCACAGCGCATCGTCGCATCATCCCTCGAAGGGTCACATGCCATCTCTGTCTGTACACTGTGTCCTTTGCATCCGCTGATGTCGCTGGGGATCCTGATCATGCTCCCTGACATGATAGTCCACTGTAGATGGCACTCCATGTGGCCTATGCCTTGTTGTGTGCTCCACCCTAGCACTGCACAGCTGTGCTGACTCAGGCCCTGACCTTTGTGGTGTGTAGTTGGGTTACACCTCATAGCCCTCTTGCATGGACACACGGTACCACACACCAGCTCCTTTTTTGTCTCTGGGGACCCTGGTGCATTCTGGGAGCGGTGGTGTGTCATCGCAGGTACCTGCTGTCACATGCCATACAGGACTGACAGTTTGCTTGTCCAGGGTCACTCACCCTATCAGGGGCTCGCTCCTAACCTAGGACACGCTCGCTCCTCACCAGGTTCACACAACACTGCAGTTATGCCGGCATATGACTGTGTTCATTGGCCCTCAAATGGTGTGCTGTTTGTTACCTGACCACCCGCCACCCAAGGCCATACCCCTGTGTCTATTCCGCCAATATGCCACTTACATAACCCTCACCAGTAGCAGCTGTTGATGTACAATGTGACAAACAACACAATCACATCACACAGGGAACAGTTACATATATCTTGTGTATGTGACCACCTCATGCCACCCACCTTCAGCATTGTGTGCTCCACCTGCGCCATGGCTGCGCAACTCAGACATCAGAACGTCCATCATGTGGCTGGAAGGGGCCTGCAGCTGTTGTGGTGGGGGACCCATAGCCTGGCTGTCAACAGGCTGCTGCATGTTTCCGTCCATCCCAAGTGATGATCCACTGGTCCTGGGGGGCGAGGGCTGTGGGCCAGTTGCATCTGTGCGTGCGCCTGATTGCTGGGCCTCTCTGTCCTCCCGGGTCTCAGCCACATCCTCGTCTGGCTCATCTACATCCTCCCCCTGCTCAGCCTCATGCGCACCCATGCTGCTGTAGTCACCTGTGATGTGAGCAATAGAGGGGGGCTGTGATATGTATCAACGCAACAACTGTATATCCGCTTGTGCTGTGGTCAACACATACATGCGGTGATGTTGGCATGCATACTGCTTACACACTCACCTGATTCCTTCAACAACCCATACGGTAGTGCCATGTCCCCTCACCTCGGGTACAGGTGGGTGCAGTGTCCCTGTCTGTGTGTTCTGATTGGCAGTAAGGTGCTCATAGTCGCAGATCCCTTCCTGCCCCCGTCCCATACCTCCCTCCCTATGTGCCTCTCATGTCACCGTTTGCCCTTGGTTACCCTGTGGTCGCACCCGCCTCTGCCACCCCCTTTCAGAGTGTGCAGGGCCATTATATTGGGCATGCGACCATGACGGATAGTGTTCTGCGCGGTGCGTGACATTCAGGGCTGTGGGCTGGGATGCTGTGCAGTAGACCCTTATAGCACCGTCATGCGTTTGGCCACACACATGCAGTGCCTGGCAGCTCACATGTTCCCTATACATGCCTTGCTGCATGTCCACACATTAATACAGGGTACGTCATAGACTGCTGTGGGGGTGGGGGTGTGTCTTATTGCCATTACCAGATATGGGACAGGTGGGGGTACGGATGGGATGAGGAACATGTGGTAACTGTGTCCTGCGACCTGGCCCCACATCAGGGTTTGTGTTAGGACAGCATACCCACATGCCCTATTGGGGATGGCTACAGGGTGTGGCGTGTGAGACACATACGGGGTGTGGGGTTGCACGAGGCTGCGTGGTCTGCAATGCTGATCACAGGTATGTCCTGTGAGCTACTTGGTAGCGGTGTGTGTTGGTGGGCAATGACAGCAATATACATGGATGTGTGCTGAACGTGTCATCCTATGCGTCACAACATTACCTTGCCCGGACATCAGTCTGCTAGATTGGCACATCAGTCCTAGTCCTATCGCTGTGCGACCTTCAACAGTTACGCAGTCACGGGATGGAGCGGATGCTCCCTGGTACACAGCGGTCCGTGGAGATACCCTCGTCCCATTACGGAACCACGGGAAACACTGGCATCGCTAACATGGATATGTTGCCCTGGGAACAGTCAATAGCCACCCATCTGCTAGCCGCACGGCAATCTCAGTGTCAATGACATGGTAACACTATGATACCATGTGGAGATCTCACAATGGTCCACGTGCACATTTGTAACTAGTTTGGACCCTGTCTAGGGGGCCATCCCCAGGGCCCCAAGCGGAGATACACCCTCAGGACTTTGCAACTCACCTACACTCTCGGTTGTGCCTTATCAACAGTCCCTCAGTGACAATCACTACACCTGTGCAGGATGTCCCTGGCACCATCTCACCATTCTGTTTCCCTTCCGACAAAGGACATGAGGGCACCATTGCAGCCCTATTCATCTCCACCTCCCAGTCCGATCCATGCTATGCCTCCTGGGTCAAGGGGCTTCACAGGCACGTCGGCCCAGTGATCGACAACATCATGTCCCTTTCCTTCACAACTGGATCATTACCTGCAGGCCTTTGGCATACCTCAGCTATACCCCTGTTGCCAGACTGCAATGTGTACCCTCCACAGTTGGGTTCCTATGGACCCATCTCTGGCACACCTATACTTGCTGAGATGATGGGAGACGTGGACGTACGACAGCTACAGGGACATATTGATTGTGCTGCACCACTGGACCCCTGCCAACATGGCCTCAGGGACCTCCATGGAGTTGACACCCTCCTCACCATACTCCTCAGTTAGCTGATGTATGGCATAGATGATATCCAACTGGGTTGCCACCTCCCAACTCTGGACGTCCCTGCAGCGCGTGATTCAGTGACACACAACCTCCTAGTGGCGGGAATAATTGTGAAGGGCATCACTGGAACAGTGCTTATATGGTGCAGGTCCGATCTGTAGCGAGGGTGGCAGCATGTCGGCTCAGTGGACAGTACATCTCAACCCTTCCACCTACATCAGGGTGCTAACCAATGTTCATCACATTCTATCCCCCTATTGCACATCTACCTGCAAACCATCTGTGGGTTCATACATCCTTGTAGTGTTGTCTACATGCCTTATGGCGATGACGTTGTTCTTTACACACCCATCTCCACTGCACATATGTCTCTCCCCCCTCTCATACCCTGCCCCAATGCATTGTTAGGGTGTCCGCCCTCGTGATACCTCCATATGTGACATACAACAACGGAGGTCCTCTTGATCACGCGCAATCCCAACATCATCCCACCACATCATCTCAGGACTGGGGTATATGACCTGCAATCCGACCCGTCCTCACTTTACCAGTATTTCATTTTATAGGTACGCATCCATATGATATCCCACCTGGAAAACACAGGCACACCTGCATACTACCTAATCCACCTTATGGGACACCTACGCTGCATGTTGGAACCAGACAATTTGATGACAATATACCATGCACTGATGATCCCACACGTCATTTACGGGACCATCATTTGTCAGCTTCCGCACTAATCCACCTTATACCCGTTACAGCTGCCAATGACTGCTACAGCAAGGTTACCTCAGGGAGACGCCTTGGATAACCATGTTTCCCTGAGCTGATTCACTTACATTGGCTAGCCATTCAGGCCAGCATTATCTTTATCACCCTAACTCACACGTTGAACAAACCTAATAGGCTCTACACTGCAGTCTTCTCCTCCCCTACTCACTGCAGTACACCAGACAGAGCAAGAGCATCCACGAACATCACCTCCCTGGAGCTACAGACGGCCATCACAAGCCCTGCCTCCTCAGCAGCCCACAGGACCTTTCACCTTTGTGGCCCTAGGTGCTGCAATGCAGCACCCCCTGGCATCTGGCCTATCAGCAGCTAATCACAATTCAGGTAGGCCGTCACTTTCTATCCCTGCACACTCTTCCCTATAGAGTCATCAACACCTGTCGACCTGAGCGAGCCCACCCACATACCTGATTGCATGATATCTCAGTAACCTGCCTGTGATGAGTATATATGACGTTGGAATATATACCTGTCACCTTATAGTGGTAACATGTCCCTGATCATTTATGGTACATCTGTGGGATTTCTGTACATTGTTTGCGTTGGTATCGACGTTCCGTCCCATGTCATCTGTGATCTCATGCATGTTGTGTGTACTGGGATTAGGTTTGCCTGTTAGACACGCTGTTGCTGAATAGTGCGGTGTATGAGGGGATATAGATAAGAACCTAACTACATAGCTATACAAGGTGTACACTCCGGGGGACATTGGGATGGTCACCTGAGGATGGTGTAGACTACCTACACCTCTTATCAACACACATGTGTTGTCGCAGAACCGCAGATCTCTGACTCACACATGCAACGCTTCTGCAGCAGCATAGGCAGATTACCTTCTCGCATCAACGACCTGTATCATGTGCTGCTCATTTCACAGGTTAGGATATGTTTTTTCCGGCCTTGCACCGCTACTCTTCCTGCTGCACCTGCACAGATCTGTTATCATTGACCACCTTTGTATAACATCTCCTTTGTCATGTTGGACACTGATCATCTGCCTGCTGCTACCATGGAACTCCACAGTAGCAGCATTCAGGTGAGCATTGTCTGTGCTGATCAGGCACATGTTATACGACGTGTGTTAATGATTAGCGTGATGTTCCGTCGACAGCCTGGGATGACAGGAACATTGGACAGAGAGAACATATCGTACCCTGTCAATGGAGAGGTACATGCTACAGGTCAGTGATGCGTTAGGGCATCCTGTCTTAGCATCGTCCCTAGCTTTGCATGTGTGCGTGTGAGACCAGCATATCATCCACACCCGGTCTGTGTTGATCAGAGCTGGAGGTGGTCTGGACCTTCATCCAGTGAGTCCGCCATGTATTTCTGGAGGGTATTCTCTATATATCTATGTGATATCTCCCTGTGATTGGACCCCACTAATCGTGGCAATTAACAATCATACCGGTCACATCAGGGAGATGTGTGCCACGTGCATGTGCGGCCTGTGCTCAGACCTCACCCAGGCTGGGTGCTCAGACACATTGCATAGGGGACACACATGGAGCCAGGGTATTGGGCAACATCCCTCACAAATATGTGTGTCAGCCATCATGTTGTACGGTAGTTTGTGGTGACACACAATGAGTGGGAGGGGGGCCATCACAGGAGGGACAGGGTGCACAGTGGCAGATTGGACTGCAGGACGGAACGGTATGTACAGTGTCCATACAGACATGCTCAACAGAACAGGCACTGCCATCACAGCTGGGCTTTCAGCAGCCATGACAGAGGCTACAGCAGCACAGATGGGCCTGTCGTGTCAGAGGGGACTGTCACAGCAGTTATCACACCAGGTACTGGCTCACAGGGATGTCATGGCGGTATCATGGAGGGAGTGCAAGCTCTGGATGCATTGTGTGGACCTACACACTCAGTTATGAGTGTGCTGTGGACTCTTGGGTGGGGATGTCCTGGCCCGTGGGGCCGGGGAGGGTGCCTGTGCAGAGCTTTCAGCAGTGCCCTGTCACGGTTATTGCAGGAGGGACAGACCCCCTTGACATGCAACCTGTCTGTCAGAGTGTGACTGATGGACCTCTGTGATGCCGTGATTGCGTCATTGCATACATAGGTTCCAGACGGAGCTGGTGACATCATAGGGTTGCTGTTGGTTGAGATGTTAGGTCTGTGGGCATTTTCTCTGGGTTCTATCCTGTATGTGCGTTGGTCATGTATTGGCCCGCAGACCGAGTTCCATACATGTGACAGCAGAGGTGAGGCTTGGGGGATGGGAGGGGTGAGCTGTGCCTCACAGTGCATGTTGTGTGGTTGTCCTGGGGACAATGTTTGCTGGTCTCCCTATCCGCACACTGTGTGCAGCAGAGGTATCCAGTTTGCAGCTGTGAGCTCTGTTACTGTCACCTCACAGGTTCAGTGTCCCCTGGGTGTTGTTACAGTGAGCCATGTTGGTTTGGCCATTACATGGCCTGACCAACCCTGACACATATATGTGATTACAGGCGTACACTGTGGGGACTACCTAGTAGCCATAGCGTACAAAGGGTTTGGAAATGCACATGCTTAGCTGATAGACCTGTTTCATATTGGCAGTTACATACGGTGCTACGCATAGGCTGTTGCCTGGACATTGTCACATAGAGATTTGTCAGACGTACCTGCTAGCGGGTGTGCAGTATCCAGGAGCTCAGGCAGGCCACATGTGTAGATATCTCCAAGTCTTTCTGCAAGCTCACGCTCGAGGGCCGATAGTGGGGAGATGAGGGGGCCCCCGCCACCTGTCCCCAGGGCATGCTGGTGTTCAGCCACCATCACCTGCCGTACACCTCTTTTTATGTCAGAAAATCTTTTTTTCAGACTGTCCGTGTCTCTTGTTGGGCCACCCGCCCCAGCCACTGCTAGCCTCACATCCTCCCACACAGCATTGCGGTTCCCCACGGGTGTTTGGCTACTGAGGCGGCCGAAGAGGACATCGTAGTTCTCCAGAACCATGCTCAGGAGGCTGTGGTTCTCCTGGTCACTGAATCTCATCGCCCTCCTCCGCTGCGTAGCTGGCACAGGTGGGCGCTTTCTTTTGCCAGTGTGTCTTTGCACCTCCACACCTGTATTCCCCGATGGGCCTGCAACGGCCTCAGGCACCGGTGTCACCGCCCCACCCACCTCTGCAGTGCACTGTTGTTCTGCATCCCCACCGGCCTCATCAACATTCACCCCCTCGCTCCCCCTCTCCCCCTCTCTCTCCATCACCCTCTCCCCTCACCACTCCCCACCCAGCACAGGACACCACACGCCACCCTACACACTGCAGACCACCCCACCCCACCCAATCCACCCTACCCTGCACAGAACACAACAATACACATAAAACAGACACAGAAACAGTGCTACACCAAATACGATATGGCACTCTACAGACACACAGCCTCCTCTCCCCCTACAACACCTTCTACCTCTTCAGTATCACACACGCCTCTGTTTCTCCTCACTCCCTCACTGTATCTTACAACACCCTCGTCGTTTACCTGTGGTACAGTGTGTTTTATACCATATTATCATTGCCTTTTGCCGTTGCGCATGCGTTTCGTTCTCTATTTTTGTGCGCCGCTGATGTGCGCGTGCGCTGTCGTCTGTGCGCGCCGCGGATCTGCGTCAGAGATGTGCATGGGCGTGTATGGGTGCGGCGCATTCAGATGCACATGCCGTCATCACGCATACACGCCCCAGCGCGGACAACATGGACGTTTACGCTCTGTTTTCCGTTTGCGCATGCGCTGTTGCTGTTCGGCTTTGTTGTCCGCGCCACAGATGTGCGCATGCGCTTTCGTCTGTGCGCGCCACGGATCTGCGTCAGAGATGTGCATGGGCGTTTGGGTGCGGCGCATTCAGACGCACATGCCGTCATCACGCATACACGCCCCAGCGCGGCGCACACGGACGGCAGGGATTGCTCTATGGGATGCACATGCGCACGGCGCTCCCCCACGGCGCACATTGACGCACAACGTCACAGGCGCACATCTCAACACCAGAAATACATCTATATATCCTCATGCATAGATAGTACACATTGAGGGTTGTATTGTAGGAGAGGTGTACGTTTGGAGAGGGTGACATATTGTTCAGGCTAGGTTATCTGTGTAGTTCATTGTCTCTTGGGTTGTACTGTGTGTATTGTATTGTATTGTGTGTATTGTGTTGTGTATCGCATCCGTTTGTTCAGTTTGTCAGTCGGTGTTTGTCAGTTGGTCGCTGTTGTGGGAGGTTTGTGTGTGTTGTAGTGTGTTTGTGTAGGCCTGCGGGGTGAGGTGATGGCTGGGATATATGTTTCTGCATGTGCCCTGGATGGTGAGCAGATGCTGCGGTTGCCGGACATGGGGGATGGTGTCCATGGGGCTGAGGCACAGGGCATGGGTGTAGTCCCGCAGCAAATCAGACCTGCAGCTGTGGAGGAGGGCCAGGCAGCTGATGTACGTGCACAGCGCAGGAGACGTGCCGAGGTGCAGGCTCGGCAGCCTCGCCTCTACAGGCCCAGGGCCCAGCTCCAGGACATGCGTGAGGACCAGGTCATCTCCCTGTACAGGCTGAGCACAAGGGCTATTAGGGAGCTCTATGAGGATCTACGACCTGACCTCGAGCCCCTGACTAATCGGTCCCATGCCATACCGGGTTTAGTTAAGCTCCTTGCTGCTTTACATTTCTTTGCCTCTGGCTGTTTCCAACACTCAGTGGGCGCAGTGGGTGGCATGAGCCGACCCTCCTTCTCCCGATGTCTCCACCAGGTACTGCGTGCCATGGTCAGCCGGGTGGGGAATTACATAGCCCTTCCCCACAATAGGCAACATTGGGGGACCCTGAACCAAGCCTTTGAGGCTGTAGCTGGGATACCACACGTGATGGGAGCTATTGATTGCACACATGTTGCCCTGGTCCCACCTAGAGACAGGGAGGTGGTGTTCCGCAACCGCAAACACTACCATTCCCTGAATGTTCAGGTTGTATGTGATGCTGATCTGCATATTCTGAATGTGGTCCCACGGTTTCCAGGGTCCACCCATGACTCCTATATCCTGCATCGCTCAGCACTATTTCGACAGTTTGAGGAGGGACTGTATGGGGACTGCATCCTGCTGGGTGAGTATGTCCACACATATGATGTAGTCTGTAGGTTATATCATTTTGTCACTTAACATCTCTTATATATTGCACTATATACGCTCTGTGTGTTAGGCAGCTGAGCTCACGTTCAGCAGACATTGTGGGCGGGGTGTAGACATTGAGTTGCATGTGACATGATGAGCCATGTCACATCTGGTTGGAAACAATACCTGGGGGTGATATGCTGATGGTGTAGGGGGACATATGCACATGTTCAGATGCATGTACATGGGTGTGCATTTCAACGTGTGTGTGTATTTCACCGGGCCACAGGTGGGTGGGTGGGATTGTTGTCCATCACACCCACCTGTGCATTAGTGGCATTTGAGGTAACTGTGTTATGTCATGTCACATTTCTGTGAGTCACAAGCCATACACCTATCGCATATCATTTGTGTGTGTGAGGGCCACACCCCTACACATTACTGGGTTACTTGAACATTGTTTGGTGGATGACATGGGTTGGTAGTTGTTTGGGGTTTCGACACATATGATGGATGTTCATAACCTTGGCAACGTTGGGTACACCTTTCCCTAGGTAGGGTTCTGGTTTAGGCATAGCCCATAACATGTGTGCATACACACGTGTGTTGTGAATGACTTTGGGCCACTGCAGATGGCCACTACTTTGGCATCAGTGTATGTCATTAATCTGATGTGTCTCTGACATTGAGAGAGGTGACAGCAAGGGCAGGGGCCAACTTGTGAGCGGGCAGAGAGGTGTTGGTACCCCATACAGAGGAACCTTGACAGTCTCTGTTGTTGTGATAGTTCAGGGCTCATGTGGGCTACAGTGTGCAGATCTGTGGAACACAGCTTAACAGGGATATTAACATGATGGTGACAGTGGACCGGGTGTCCACTGACATGGTTGTTGGTCAGCGGTCGACAGCATATGGCATCAGACTGCTGTCTGTAGGTATGTTGACCTTACTGGACACAGTGTTGTGAGGTGATATTGGGTTGATGTTGTCGAAATCCCAGGTCAGACATGTTTTGGGTGTGCGTTTACATTGCCTCATACAACATTCTTGTGGTGTATAGCTTGCTAACATATACGTTTGACGTGTTGTTTGTGTGCTGGTGGTTTAGGCTGCCATTGGTGGTTTCAGAGATGCGGACATTGACTGCATACCAAGACGCATATGCCACACATAGCGGATCTTTGTTTGCAAAACTGTGACATTGCTGTTATTTGCCATGTCTGTCCAGACTACAGGGGCCCTTTCTGACATTTCTATCACCATAGGTCATATTCTGTCAAATGTATATTTGTGTTGTCATATGATTCTGTCAGGATGTGTCATGCACTTGTCTCTAAGGTCCATACCTGTGCAGATTTGTGGTGGCATGCGCTCATGCATTCACATGCATCATTCTCTTTTTGCAGGTGATGCAGGGTATGGATGTCGCCCCTGGCTGCTAACCCCTGTGCGTCAACCACGGACACGTGCAGAGCGGAGGTACAATGAGGCCCACGCCTCCAGCCGCTCTGTCATAGAGCGCACCTTTGGCGTTTTGAAAAGTCGCTTCAGGTGTCTGGATCGGACAGGTGGGGCCTTACAATATCAGGCAATGACTGTTGCAGAGATAATCGTAGCCTGTTGCATCCTGCACAACATTGCTCTCAGGCATGATATTGCTGCAGAGATTAATGAGGATCTTGCGGAGGATCCACCGTGCCCCCCTGTACGTGCCAGTGGTGACACACAGGCAGGCACAGCAGTCAGGCAGAGGTTGATTGCTGAGATATTCAGTGGTATGTATTGCACATCCTCCCACATATATGTGCTGTTGTGTGCATGTGAGGTTTATAACGGGTCATGTGTCTGCACATATAGCATTCAGATCCATCACTGCATTGTCCTTATGCTGAACATCCAACAGTAACATAGGGCCAGGGGTGTGCAATGGACAATGTGGACAGGGCACAACAGGGGCTGTTGGTGTTTTTGGGGTTTGTGTGTTGAGACACCTTTATGAGCTTTTGGGGGTCACAGTACCAGTTAGTGTCTGTGTGTGATAGCAACTGCTGTGCAAACACACTGTTTCCATTATAGTGTGTGTGTGTGGCACGGTGTCAGGCATATGTTCCGGGGTTACATGGGGTGTAGATGGCAACATTTGTGGAGAGCTCTCATGCGGCCACCTTGTTTATGTACTACAATCAGGGTGTGCTTGTGTGTGTTATGCTATTATGGGCTAGCTATGTCTGTATGTTTATAATGTGTCATGCAACATGTATTACATAGCACAGTACACATGCGCATGACTGCATACCCATGATGGGATAGATTACATGTGACAGGTGTTGCTGCCACAACAAACGGTACCATATGGTATGTTGATTTACGTAGCACATACATGGCTAGGGTGAGGCATGTGGACATAGTCAGTGTACAGCCCGGGGTCGATATCATTGGTTTCATCTTATATAGTGAGGTGTCATACATTGCAGTATTCTCACTGTACACACATACGGATGTGCAGCGGGTCACATCATGAACGGGTGGATTACAGGACCCCACTGTAGAGCTGCATGTGTGTATATGTTTGCTAGTTTACCGATTTAGCAAATAAAGAGTGGCATATGTGGGTGATACTATCTGAACATCTACGTCATGGCTCTGGTACATGCTGTATGTCGGTCAGGTTAGCACAGTACACAGCCACATATGCCTTGTCTACACTGGCAAGGGATGTTATGTTGACATACACACACAGACCTATTTGGGTGATATGTGGTGCAGGTGCACATATAGCCTCTCCATGGATTAACATTCTCCCTGATACCCAGTGGCCTGACATGACGCCATCATGGTCTGATGAAAGACAGACATGGGGGTGTTGTCTGGTACACATGGTGATGACATTGCCATGTATTTAGGCACATGATCAGTGCACATATCTAAGTAATCATTGATGTACAGGATGTACACTGCATAATATTCCTTTGCACAGTGGATACAGGGGGTGGTACAGCATATTACCAGGTGTCACAGGTATGTACAATGGACTAACAAACAACATTAGGGGAGTCATAGACACGGAGAGGGGGTAATGTTGTCAACCTGGCCAACACAGACTAATAGTGCGACCTTGGGATGTGTTTCACACATGGTGTTTGCAGACACCTCCTTAGACAGGTGTGAGGTGCAACCAAGGGTGGTGGGGGCAAATGAGTAATAGGGGGACATTTCATTGGTATCATACGTCTACATGCTGCCTCTCCCATGTGGTATATCAGTACAGTGTGAGGGTGAACAGTCAGTCGTTGGGTCAGGTTGTGGGGTCTGCCAGCTGTTGACATTGCTGTGTACTGTGGGTTTCACAGATGGGACATGACATATATTTTGTGATGGTTTGTTTCCCTCTCCACAGGACCAGCTTCATGAGGATGCTGTTCCACTGTAGCATTGGCACATGAGGGCCCATCGTCCAAGATGCTGTGGCCCAGGGTAGGTGGATCTACAGCTACATTGTGCGTACATGGGTTCATGGGAGCAACATGTCGCCTGTCATGTGTCATATGAGGCAGCTGGTGTTGTACAACTCTCCCCTGACAGCCTCCCTTACCCATATTTTGGGGTGGTGACCCATCTCCCCATGTGTTTGTGTACAGTATGTTCGCAGGGACACCTTTTCAGTCAGATGTACAGCAGAGTTAGATGTGTTTTTGGTTGTCGTGTTTTACGGATACTGCATTTTCTGTCTACACCATCATATTTAGATCAGACATCACCAAGGTATATGTGCATGTGACTTGGCCATGATGTGCACAGGTTTGCACTTGTGCACATTCAGCCCATGTTTTTCAGCTGTGCCCCTGACCAACGCATACTGTGTGTGTGTTTGCGCTTATGTTTTGAATATGTCCTCCAGCATTGTCCGGGCATGGTACATTATCACGTGCTCTCATGGGTGTGTGCACCTGGGGGGCATGGTGGGGTGTACTACCTCTACTGTTGTGCTGCTTGCCTTGTCACCATGGTCCACATGTGTGGTGAGCTGTGAGCAGCAATGTGTCTTGTGTTTTGAGAGACAGGTGTTGAGCAACATTTATTTCTCTCATATGTAGGCATGCTGTGGAGATGCATCAACAGTTGATGTACATGGTAAATCGACATGTCTGGCTGACATTGTCTCCCTTCGCTGTGACCTGATGTGGCTATGCAGTACTTGGAGGAATTGATGAGGGCCGCATGATGCACACATAGGGTTTGTTTTAACTTTGCGAATTTGATATTACATCTGGCTGTACCTGTCCTGGGGTTTATGATCCTCACATGGACATGTTATGTAGCATCGCTGTAGACACAAACAGATGCATATAGTGTGTAGCTGTGAGATGCCCGTGTGACCTGGGATTGTACATAACCATATCCATGTGACAGCCATGCCTGCATTTACATGTACTGTTGGCGCTCATCTCCTTTTTTTTTATATGCATCTGCTGTAATTTGTGACTTTGCATCCCTTTGGTCTTTATTTTGTGTATTGTGATTCTTGGCAATCTGTTCTGTTTTGGCAAGGTGTCTAACAATACCATACTTCTCCTCTCGTGACACAGGGCAGGTGACATAACAGCACCATTTCCTCCACGCCATCTGGCTCACCATCCAACGTCTGTTGTGGGACTGACGTTCATCTTATTCTTTCCAGGGAGATGTGCCATTGGATGTTTGACCTCTGTTGGTGGCACACAGGCGTGTGATGGACAATTTTGCTCTTTGACCGCTGACTTACCCATGATAGACCTGTACAACACACAGTGTGTGCCATGCTGTGGCTGTGTGTCGTGCTGCTGACAGGGACACAGATGGACTTTCATGGACTGTGTCATCTTGGACGATGGCACTTTACTGTGCATGGCCAGGTTTGCATGGTGTGTTTTGCGATGATCTTTTGCCTGTCAAGGACACCTTGCTTTTGGGACACTGTGCGCATCAGGGACTGACATAATCTATGTATTTCTGACATCCTTCCACAGTTGGTTAGTGTATAGGTGTGTCCCATGTGTGTGACATGGCACACATGATATGTTACTTTGTGGGTTTCAACATCAGCATACAGCCATGTTTGTGGCACGGGGGCACACATGGAGGGATCCAATTGTCTATGTCCACCTGCCCCACACCTGAACAAGGTGCAGGTTCTGCCACATACACACTTTCATGTCCGCCACCATCCTTGTTAGATGTGTGGAGGGGCCAGGGGTGCTTAGATTCATGTGTGGCATCACTGTACCATGTTTGTGTACAGCTGGTGCCTGTGCTTCTCAATAACTATGTTTGTGAGACACTGCATGTGGACCTATGGCTCTGTGTAGTTCACTGTAGGCTGTCTGACCATCATTTGCATCTGGATATGCTAGTTATTGTATATGTTTACTGTACAGATGTGACACTCTGCATGTTTGTCCACGCGGTGCAGTGCACATTTGCAGAGTCCTGTTTTACCCCCTGCATTGACAACAGTCTCATTAGGCCATTATATTTGGTGTGGGTCAGAGTGGGTGTCCATTGTCCTCCTACACTTCAGCATTGCATGGACCATGCTATCGGTAGCCAAACACTGTCCACCAAACAAACAATGCAAGGGGACATACTGCACGGTGTTATGTCTGCACCTTTCAGGGAGTTGTGTTCTTTGTATTTTCTCTGTGTTCATGTGTCCCTGTTACCTGTTAGCATACAATCATTCAGCTCTAGATGATATTTGTCATGTACACTGAATACTTTCTGATGTGCCAATCAGCCATTATGTGGGAGGTTGGACATAACTTAATGAGGGTGTTTGTCACATGTCAACATTGTGCCAGCATATGTCTTTCTCTTTTGGGGGCCACCTGTGTTGCATGAGGGCTATGTTGGGGGGGGGACATGTGATGTGTTTTGGGTCTTACGCTTACAACGCCTCGAGTGTACATGCCCTCATATGTAGCTCACACATTGTGGGCATGCAGCAGATGCTCGTGTATGTGGCCCTGGAACCCAGTGCATATCATGCACCTGTTCCACCAGAGATCTCATGCCACTCAATTGTGCGCAGGCATTGACCTTTATGTGGCATGTGTGTTTGTACCTTGCTGACTGTGTTCCCATCTTTAAACAGGGAGGGGCTTACTTTGAAATTATGATTACACTGTGTACAGTAACTGGGAGGTGTGATCCAAATAAATATATGTATTATACAGACATTAGTTCCTTTTGCTGCTTGGTCATGTTCACACACATGCACTACAATGTCTACCTTTGCATATGTCATGACTCCTTGTGACCTTGGGACTCCGTGGTTACCTTGACAATGTTCCTCGAGTTACTCTCCAAGGGCCACATGATCTGGTTTTCTGAAATGAGGCCTGGTTGCCTTGTGTGCATGACAGTTTTGTGACGACTAGGCTGCTCCTCCTCTCGTAGAGCACATTCACACTTGTGTCTACTGGTTTGCTTGCAAGGTGCATGTCCACCTGTGCTCACAACAGTGTACGATGGCAGCTGTGCATGTGTCTGGCATTTTGCACATCACAGGTTCTTACTGGTTCACATACAGACCCTGTCTTTGGCATATTATGTATTCCTTGGGCTCAGTGTATTATTTGTGGGTGTGGTTGGTGGCATGTGATTTCAAATAAGGTTATGCGTTTAGCCCACGATATGCTTTGTTTTTAATTAGTTTGTACATTATGCTGACTTGACCATTAGTTCACTGCAGGTTAATCAACTCTACACACACCCATGTCTGTGATCAGGGTGCAGCAGGGTGTGCACTGTGTGCTGCCTAGCCAGCAGATATCATCTGTTACATAGGTTTCTCTCATTATGTTGTTTACACTGCTGTGCACCTGGGGGTGTGGTGGTGCTGGGTTTCAGCAGGTGTGTGTTCACCCTTTTTTCATGTGTTGCTCTCTGCTGTCCTGTCCATGATCAGTACATTGCTTCGCCACGCATCCTCCACTGCCCTTGGGGATACCTTGCTTTTGCTCTTGTTATGTCTGTATATATTTATGTATTTGTTTTGGTATCCCACTTTTCACACGGTCAAGGGGGGTTTCATACGAGGGGGGGGGGAGGTTTTTCCTGGTGGCCACGGCCATTGCCAGGGGGGCTACATTGACGGTTTCAAATGGGGACATAGGACATACTATGGACATTGACAGATTGTGCACATTGTCATATTTGTATGGGGTGGGTTAGGGGTTGGATTAGTGGGGTTCCTGGGACAGTATGTTTTTCAGCTGTATTATAATGGATTAGTGGTCTGGGTTGTTACCAGGACATCTTGGGGGCCTGTGCATGATACATGGGGCATGAAGTTCAGGGTCTCGATTGCAGGTCCCTTGCGGGCCTTTGGTTCATTTGTTGCTTACAGTACCGGAGTTGGTGGGGGCTTGTCTGGTAGTTGTGCCGTGGCCTGGGCGACACAGTCTGGTGTTGCTTTGGGGGTTGCGTGCTTCATGTATGACTTTGTTGGTATGTGGGAGGGCTTTGTATTGACTCCTTGCTTCAGGTGCCTGTATGTATGTTTCTTTCAGGATTGGGGTGATGTGGTCTGTATATTTTGCATGCTGTGTCTACAGCATCACATATCATTGTGTGTTTGTGCATGCGTCCCTGGTCCCAACTACAGACTGTGATCTGAAATGTACACAGGAGTTCTGCAGGTGCATTTGTTCATGGTTTCCCTTGTGGATTTGCCTGTCCTTACAACCAGCATGCATGTAGCGTGAGGGCCTGGACTATTTCTGACTGCACCCTTTGCTAAGACACACACATTGGTGCTGTTTCCTACCTTTTGTTGCTTTTACATTTCTGGGGTTGTTGGTATGTGTGATTCCTCTCTGTTCTCTTGGATGTGCATGCGTGTCCTGCAGTTGTGTTTTCCATTTGTTTGACTCTCATATGTTGTCAGGTTTGTGCTGTGGACACATTGTACACTCATCTGAGTTGTGAGCCATGCATCTGTCCATCTTCTGTCTGCCAACTCTTGTGTCATGCTACCCTGATGTGCATGCAGCTGCAACCCTTCCTGCACTCCTACACCTTCCTGCATCACAACTCTCCATGTTGGTCGCTCCTGTGTTTGCTCTGCATATCATCGCTAGTCCACTGTAATCATGATATTTCACAGATCCTGCCATTTCAGCCCCTCTGCTGGACACATCTTCCCATCCACGGTTACACACCATCATTATAACATGGTACATTATCCATCACTCTGTACATAGCTACAGCTGGCACAGGTGTCTTTATCCATTTCTGTTGCCGCCACATAGCCTTGTGGAGATCTTTGTGGTACAGCACCTGTGATGTCAGTGTTTCTTATACTTTTGGATTGCCTTTCCTTTCGGCTCTGTGCAGTATTTGGGTTACATGTGCACTCGCATTTGATGATGTGGTTGTTTATGATGTGCATTGTGTAGCAGCCTAACGGAACGATACTCTGGCTAGGCTTGTGTTTAGATGGCAGCACAGCTTACTGTACAGTTGCATTCTGAGAAAACAGATGTCACTAAGCCAACCTTGGTCACTGCTCATTTGGCACCATGACCCCTGCACCATCACGCAATGCCCTAACCATTGTGCTACACTGCTGTTCCCTCCTGCATGTCTGCTCACCTACCTGGGATTTCCCTGCGTTAGACTGCACAGTGATGCCAGCACTGACTGTGCTTGGACCATGCCCTGCCTCATACGACAAACTGTAAAGCACCCTACACACGACATTGTGATTTCCTTGGTGGACAATGCGCTTTAGGATTTGACATGTGAGGTACCTTATATTGCGTCATATGCATCACCTGATATTACAGTGCTTTCATAGTGCATTTGCAAGGGGGAGTAACAACAATAACATGTAAAATGCCTCCTAGATCACTATTGCTCATGACAGATGATGGCTCGTCTAGCCGCTTCATTGGGCACTGCAGGGGATTGAACCCCCGATCCCTGCTCCATTGGTAGGCGTCGTTCCCATCGTGCTGTGGCTCAGCTCGTGTGCTTTCCCATCCGCGCACCGCCTTATGCCGCACAAAGTTCCTCTACCTCGTAAAGGATTAGTGCGCCGCCTTCTGCTGCCCACTATTTCGGTGCCTCCTAAAATGTTGCCTGAGCCTGCCGCTTCATTGGGCACTGCGGGGATTGAACCCCCGATCCCTGCTCCATTGGTAGGCGTCGTTCCCATCGTGCTGTGGCTCAGCTCGTGTGCTTTCCCATCCGCGCGCCGCCTTATGCCGCACAAAGTTCCTCTACCTCGTAAAGGATTAGTGTGCCGCCTTCTGCTGCCCACTATTTCGGTGCCTCCTAAAATGTTGCCTGAGCCTGCCGCTTCATTGGGCACTGCGGGGATTGAACCCCCGATCCCTGCTCCATTGGTAGGCGTCGTTCCCATCGTGCTGTGGCTCAGCTCGTGTGCTTTCCCATCCGCGCGCCGCCTTATGCCGCACAAAGTTCCTCTACCTCGTAAAGGATTAGTGCGCCGCCTTCTGCTGCCCACTATTTCGGTGCCTCCTAAAATGTTGCCTGAGCCTGCCGCTTCATTGGGCACTGCGGGGATTGAACCCCCGATCCCTGCTCCATTGGTAGGCGTCGTTCCCATCGTGCTGTGGCTCAGCTCGTGTGCTTTCCCATCAGCGCGCCGCCTTCTCCCTCCCGCGCAGCTTTTCCAGGCGGTAATGTGCGGGACGCACATGTGCGGGGCGCACATTGGCGCATATGTAAACCGTGTGTTTTTCTTTTTCAGGACGCAACGCCCACTCCTTATATGGCACACGCACACTAGCGCGGCCCCGCACATTATGAATGTTTAGTAAACATACCCCATAGTCTCCCTTTTGAAAGTTTAAAGGTAGTAGTGTAGATTCTGTTGCCATCCTTTTTCCATTTATTAAATTGTATGTGATCATGTTAGGGAGGAGTGGCCTAGTGGTTACGACAAGGTACTTCAGGCCGGAGGGCTGGGGGTTCAAGTCTCACCTGGGGACAGCAATCTCAGGCCGGAGGGACTGGGATTTCTAGTCCTATAGGCACTCCTTGTGGTCTTGGGCAAGCCACTTAACCCTCCATTGCCCATGTTCCCTGTATTAGCGTATGTGTGTCATATCCCCTTGTGTTAAATGTATCTCCCAATTGACTGCTTTGACCCGGTGAAAAGCAGGATATAAATACAGCTAAATAAATAAATAAAAGCTAAATAAATGATCACTATTGCCAAATAGCCCCAACACTCCTTATCTCTGCATCAGATCCTGTGTTCCACTAAGGACTAAATCCAAAAGAACTTCCACCTCTCATCAGTTCATGAACCAGCTATTCCAAGAAGCATTTATTTCATCTAGATACTTTATCTCCCTAGCATGTCCTGTTGTGACATTGTCCCAGTCAATACTTGGATAATTGAAATCACCCATTAATCACAACTCTTTTATACCACCCTATCTACCAGTCACGGCTGTTGACATGGAACAGAAAGGAACTTAGATAGAACAATTCTTAATAAACTGAACTGAATTAACTACAGAACATTTGACAAAGCAACAGAGTTACTGTGCTGTAATGTTTGTTTGCTTCTCAGATTTTTTTTTTTAGCATTTCATTTTAGCATTACAAAGGTTAAAGATTTCCATCAAGCATGGACATAGTTTAAAAATATTATATTGGAAGCCCTGATCAGAGATATTCCACACTTTAAGAAAATGGAAGGAAGGCCAAAAAACTGCCAGTGTGGTTTAAAGTTGTAGTAAGAGAGGTTGTTGTAGCCAAAAGAGCATCTTCCAGGAAATGGAAAAAGGATCCAGATAATGGAAACAGGAAGCAACATAAGCACTGGCAAGTTACATGCAAGGCATTGATTGATATGGCAGGCAAAGAAAGAATTTGAGAAGAAGCTTGATATGGAAGCAAAAAAAAAAAAAAAAAAGCTTTTTCAAGTACATTCATAGCAAAAAACCTGCCAGAGAGTAAGTTGGGTCACTGGATGATAGAGGGGTAAAAGGGACACTAAGGGAGGAGAAGGCCATAGCAGAGAGATTGAATGAATTCTTTGCTTCGGTCTTTACTGAAGATGTAGGGAAGTTACCCATGCTTGAAATGGTATTTAAAGGTGCTATATCAAAAGAATAGAAAGAAATATTGATAAATCAGGAAAATGTATTATAAGCATTTGATAAACTGAAGAGCAGTAAATCACACGGACCAGATGCTGTACGTCTAGGGGTGTTGAAAGAACTGAAAGATGAGATTGAGGGGTTTCCTCGCCTATCTTTAAGGCACCGATCGCTAACCAGGCAGCATGCAATATCACTGCTGCCCAGTTATCGCATGTCGCCGCCTCCACCCTTGAACGCTCCCAGCATGCCCTGATGCTAACCGGATAGCATTGGGACATGTAGAGGAGTTAGAAGCGGATATTCAATGGCACTAAGTGCCATTGAATATCCCCATTTAATGCATTTGCATGGCTTACTGGGCTGTAACACATGTAAATGCCTTTAAAAACTGGGCCCTATGTGAAGGTGATTAAGAATACCCAGCCCCAAGATGGGTGGGCGATGAGATAGAGGGAGAGAAATAAGCAGTAAATTCTCCTGCAAAAAAATGGCAGTAAGCTATGAGTTTAATTTCCTGAGCAAGAGACCTCACTGGTCTCTAGTTTCCCAGATTACCCCTGGAGCCCTTTTAAAAATGTGGCATTACATTGGCCATTCTCCAGTCTTCAGGTTCTACATATGATTTGAATGATAGTTCACAGATTATTAATAGTAGTTCTGCAATCTCATATTTTAGTTTTTCAGCACCTTCGGATGTATACCATCCAGACCATGTGATTTGTTACTCTTTAGTTTATCAAATAGTTGAAATGCATCTTCCTGTTTTATCAAAATTTGTTTCAATTCTTCTGATACATCACCTTTAAATACCATGTCAGCCATAGGTAACTTCCCTACATGGTGCTTCAGTCTTTACATCATTGCGGTGTAGGGATTATAAGGATATGTTCCTGGTTCATAATCACTCTATGGCCTTTATTCTGCTCTAATAAAAATATACATCAACCAGTCTGTCATTACAGTGGACAAAGGAACAAACAGGCCAGCATAAAGAACCATATAAGGAAATATCATATATTATAAGCCTTAGAAAATTGTATGCTTGGATTGAAGGATCCATGCAGAGACTTTTTGCAGAAGGCACATACACAGGAAACCATGCAAAGCTGGGCCGTTAGTCCTGAAGACAGTAGATGGTTGACAGGTGGTGAGTATAACCAAGACAGAGGCCTTAGGGATGTTGAAACAGGAACAGAGGGGTCAGAGAGGTCAGCAGCAGGAAACAAAGGGAGGGGGGAGAAAAGACACAGAGAGGCCTCACAGAGGGATGAATGTGGAGACTGCATACACGGAAGCAAAAAACGTATATATGTAACACGACTATTGTACTCAATGGGAGGAGGGATTCTGGAGTTGTCTGGTGTCTGATGACTGTCAGAAATTCTCCTCCCTACTGCCTGTATTGTTCATCAGTAATCTAATAAACAGAGATTCTGATTGCACCTGTACTGACTTTTGGATCTGGACTATACAGGAAATTAGTGATAATTAGTAATCGGTCTCTTGTAAGTAACAGGGCCTTACAGCAGTCAGCCTAGAAGGTCAACCAAGGAGGATGACAAGGCCTTGATAAGAACATTTCATGGCAAACACAAGCTAACCTCCCCTGAGCTTCTGTGGGAATGGAAAGAGATGTGTTCCACCGCAGTTTGCACTTTCACTGTGAGTAGACGATGCTTGGAGTACATTTTGAAGGGCTGTAAGTTATGGAGGAAGCTTCTACTAATGGTGGGACAGAGGAAGTGATGTATTGAGTGGGCATCCAAGTACTCAAAATGGAGCAAGGCTGACTGTGAGAAAGTTCTGTTGAACAACAAAAGCATGTTCTGCAATCTGTGTGACCAGGGCAAAACCTATGTGAGGAGGTTTCCTCATGAAGAGTACAAACCAGAGTGCTTGAATATCTCCATAAAGCATCCAACCAAGGCAATGATCTGGGGATGCATGGCAGCCAGTGGTGTTGGTAGACTCCGTATGGTGAATGCAGCAAAATACATAGGAATTCTGCAGATGTGCATGCTGCCATCAGCTGAGGAACTGTTTCCTGGCAGATATTTCTTCGAGGATGACAATGCACCTTGCCATTGAGCAAAAACTGTTGCTGAATGGAAGAAAATAATCCGAGTTTATGCCATTGACTGGGCAGCTCAATCATCTGATCTCAACCCGATTGAGAATCTTTGGTACAAGGTATCAGTTGAGATCACCAGGAAGCAGCAGCGAATTGAGCGAAAGCTGATTGAGTCACTGACTGCAGCCTGGAATCACATCATAACACAAGGGCACCTTGTCAAACTGTTCCCCTGCATGCCAGGCAGATATCGTCTGGTGAGAAAGAGTGAGGGCTCATCCATCAAGTACTAATGGTCACCAAGAACAAAAAACAGCCCTTTTCAGGGCTATGAAATGAAATTAAGAAAAAAACATGCACATTGCCAGCATACATGGAACAGAAAACACAACAACTTTTCAGACAAACACTGCATCTTTGTACACAGGTTCAGAACCAAACGGACATGAGATCATTAGAGAAAGACATCATGCTTGGCAAGATAGAAGATCAATGCAAAAGAGGAAGGCCAGCAGTGATATGGACTGAAACAATAACAGCAGCTATGGGTACCAGTCTGTCATCAATGAGCCGCCTGACTGAAAACCGAACACAATTTAGGACAACTATCCAGAGGATCGCCATGAGTCGACACAGATTTGACAGAACTTAACAACAACAACAAAAGAACGCTCAAATAATGGCAAATTTTTGAAATTTGTACATAAGACAAAAGGGAAGGAAATGGCATGCAGAAGGGGCCTGCTACCTGGAAATGGGAATAACAAGTGAGGTGATCAAATCTGCAGATGACATAAAATTATTCAAAGTTATTAAAACACAAGAGTATTGTGAAAAATTGCAAGAGGACCTTGATAAATTTGAAGGCTGAATGTCCAAATGGCAAATGAATTTAATGTGGGCAAGTGCAAAGTTACGCACTTAGGGGTTCATTCTGAGTCGTGTTTAGCAGGGATGGACCTTCAGTTTGGACGTCCATCCCCACTAAATGCCAGGGGGCCAATTCCCAACACATAGCTCCGTGCACATACAGAGCAGATTTGCAGGGAGCTCTCTACCGGGGTGGGGAGGTGGCGGGCCAGAGGTGTGACCCCTACCCCAGACATACATGGCCTATTCCGGTGACGGTCCTTTACATCCGAGCATGGGATTTAGAGGGGGACTTATTTATTTTATTTATTTAACACTTATTTATATACCGCATCTTCCAGTGATCAGTTGCGGTGTACATTTAACAACAATTAACAATGCAGAGCTTGTTTTACATAGAACAGTTATAACTTTTTACAATGAACATCTTAACTTGAAACAACAAAGTGTATGTAAAATCTATGCGAAATAGTTCAATAAATCAACTAACACAGATTGTGTAACAATTTAAACTGAGGTACTGTCTCTAACTCAGTTGTAACTATATACAAGTGGGGTATCAATGCATTGGAATGGAATGATTATTCATTTAAGTTGTGCCATCATGGAGGTGGAATACATCCCTCACCAGATGGTGACATACAGTGGATCTGGGGCCCCTTCCCCCCTGATGAGGTGAGCATGGCAGGGGTTCCCCACAGTCCAATCCCAGCCTCAATAGACCTGATCAGGGGTCAGGTGGCGGACTCACTACCTTTGCTCTCTTATCGCTCCCTACATCCCCCTCAGTAACTCCACTCTTCTGGCAAATCGCTTCTATCTGTGCCCTTCTCTTCTATTGCTAACTCCAGACTTTGCTCCTTTCACCTTGCTGCACCTTACACCTGGAACAAACTATATGAGTCTGTACGTCAGGCACCTTCTCTGACCCTTTTCAAATCCAGGCTGAAAACTCACCTCTTTGCTGCCACTTTCAGATCTTGATTCACCTGATCTCCTTGTGTTTCCCTTGTGTTATCTGTCTTGACTAGATTGTAAGCTGTGATGAGCATGGACTCTCTCTTACATGTCTGTGCAGTGCTGCGTACGTCTTGTAGCACTATATAAATTCTCAGTATTAGTAGTAGTTGGGAAACAAACACTTTCAAGCTGTGGCGGTGATTGGGGCTCCTGCATGGTGCCCCATTGCCATGGCACCGCGGCTCCATGCAGGGGCCCAGGCTGAGCTAGTTGGGTAGACTGCTGGAATTCTGAGCCCTCAGAATCGGGACATGGCTGCCTGTCCAGGCTTGTTGCACCCGATTCTGATCCCGTGAGGACATCTAATCCCCGCGGGATGAGGATCAAGTGCAGGAATGGCCCATCCCGATTTTGGATGACTGGATGGGCCAAATGTGCCCCAATGGGTATTGGCCTCTTAGGGAACAACAACACAAACTAAGGTTACACAATGCAAGGTTCCACATTAGGAACCACTACCCAGGAAAAGGATTTAGGCATTGTTTTAGATAATTCATTGAAACCCTCCACCCAGTGTGCAGCAGCGGCCCAAGAAAGCAAATAGAATACTAGGAATCATAAGGAAAGGAATGGAGAACAAAACCAAGGATATAATAATGCCTCTGTATCATTCCATAGTACAACAGCACCTTGAATATTTTGTTCAATTCTGGTCGCCATATCTTAAAAAGGATATAGCAGAATTCAAAAAAGTACAGAGAAGAGCCCCCAAACTGGTAAAGAGGGTGGAAGCATACTCCTATGAGGAGAGCTTTAAAAAAATTAGGGCTCTTCAACTTGGAAAAGAGGAGACTGAGGGGAGATATGTTGGAAGTCTATAAATTAAGGAATGGAGTTGAACAGATAAACATAAATCAGTTGTTTACTCCTTCAAAAAGTAGAAATACTAGGGGAACTGCTACTGGATGCCAAACACATCGAAGGATTCCAGCAGGGCAAGCAAGGCAGAAGAAGGAAGGTAAGCTCCTCCACGCTGCACCTGGCATCATCGACATGCGTCCAGAGAGTGCTTTAAATGTACTGAGCCACCAAGGCGCCTGCACCTGATGGGCCCGTGCCTGAGGGCCTCACCAGAAGGCCCTTTAGCGTGGCCCTTAGGTGGGGACCATAGGCAGGACGCAAGTAGCAAGCAGCAACTCCCTTCCCTACCACAAAACTTGTTGCAAGAGAGTTTACATCACCTGGAGGACAGATCCTAGCTAGAGGATCCCTTCCTGCCACACCAGGGTGACACTCTCCTTTCACATGACCTCTCTCCTCCATGGAAACAGAGAGGCTGCCAGACTGGAGGCGGGACTTCAGTACTATATCCCTATAGGTCTCATCTGTATATATCTCTATCTTCCTTAGCTCCTCCACATTTGCTACTCTAGCTTCCAGAGATTGGATTTGTTCCTTGAGAGCAAACAGCTTCTTGCACCTCATGTACACATAAGACACCTCACCAACTGGGAGAAAATCGTACATGTGACACTCAATACAAGACTGGATAGCCCCCATCTCACTGCTGGACTTCTGTCTGCATCTTAGGTTTAAGGATTTGCTTAGCTATTTAAGTTGTTTACTTAGAGGCAGATTGGATAACATGCATATCCGGCCCATGGACATATCTAAATTGAACCTACAGTAATTCTGCATCTGCAGATCTAGATGTACCCACAGGCCCAGAATCAGGGAGAAAGTCATGTCTGGTGTGGCATGGGCAAAGTGCTATTCAGCCAGCACGTGCACACATCCAAGCACCACCCACGCATGGGTGCAGGCATGGGCCATGCAATATAAAAGAGAAACACATCCCCCATCAATATTATTGGACACAGGTAAATGTTTTGTATGTAGGGTTGCCAACAGGCCGATATTCAGCCAGCCGGGATGTAGGGCTGCCAACCGGCCTGGTTATATATGGCCAGGCTGGCTGCCGGCAGAGAGCTACAACCCACCATTGAAAAGCTTTTTTTTTTTTTTTTTTGAACTGGCCATGGGATTGGGAGCAACCAGGGCAGGAAACCGGCTTTTCATCTCTCTCCTTGTCCCTCCCACAGTCTTACCCTCTCCTCGGATTCAGTCATGGCTCCTGCATCTTACAGAGCCATGGCTGTGATAGCGATAATATTTTAAAATAAAAACAAAACTGGTGTGCAGTCTTCCAGCCTCTATTATGGAACTGTGCTTCTGTGTTGTGCCCTCAAAAGGAATTTACCCCAGAGGGAGTGGGACGCAGCAGCAGGGGTTCCATAACAGAAGCCGATAGGCTCCACACTGGTTTTGGTTTTATTTTAAATTATTATCGCTCTTGCAACTGCAGCTTTATAAGATGCAGGAGCCACAGCTGCCATGGGAATGAGGTGACAGGAAGGGAGCTGACATGGGGGGGGGGGGGGGAAGAGGTGACTTGAATGGAGCTATACGGGGGAGAAGGGGCTGGAAGGGAGCTGATATGGGAGGAGCAGGGGGCTGGAAGGGAGCTGACATGGGGGGTGAAAAAGGGGGATGGAAGGAAGCTCTCATAGGGGGTAAGAAGGGGCTGGAAGGAGGATGACATGGAAGAAGGAGGGGGCTGGAAGGGAGCTAACATGGGGGAAGGTAGGGGGCAGGAAGGGAGCTGGCACAGGATAAGGAAGTGGCAGGAAGGGAGCTGATATGAGGGGAAGGAGGGGGCTGGAAGAGAGCTGACACAAGGGAAGGAGATGGCTGGAAGGGAGCTGATACAGGAAGAGGAGGAGGCAGGAAGGAAGCAGACATGGGGGAAGGTGGGGACTAGAAGGGAGCTGACAGTGGGGATGAGGGGCTGGAAGGGAGCTGCCACAGGGGGAAGGAGGGGGCTGAAAGGGAACTGACATGTGAGGAAATGTTGAGGCATGAAGGGAGCTGACAAGGGGTGAAGGAGGTGGCAGGAAGGGAGCTGATATGGGGGAAGGAGGGGTTTAGAAGGGAGCTGACAAAGGGATGGAGGAAGGAGGGGCTGGAAGGGAGCTGACATGGGGGAGGAGGGGGCTGGAAGGGAGCTGGCATGGGGGAAGGAGGTGACAGGAAGGAAGCTGACATTGAGGGAAGGTGGGGGTTGGAAGGGAGCTGACACGGGGGAAGGAGGGAGCTGAAAGGGAGCTGATATCTACAGATGGTTCTGTAGGGGGACTGGAAGAGTGATGACACTTGGAGATGGAACTGGTAGGTGTTGGGTAATGGGGAAGCTGGAAGGGAGGGGTCATTGAGACTGAAATGGAGCTAACACATGGGGATGGCACTGGAAGGGGGATGGACAGAGGATCGGGCAACTGGAAGGGAGCTGATTCAGGAGGGGGGGGGTGGCACTGGGACTGGAGGAGAGATGATACCTGGGATGGTATTTGGATTAGAAGAGGCTGGACAGTGGGGAGGAGGGGGGCTGGAAGGGAATGGACACCAATGGCAGTCCAGGAAATGAATGGGAATTTACATTGGAAGGTACTGGATGGGGAGGACTGGAAAGGGGGCTGATACTGGGAAGGGTTGCTGGGACTGTAAACAGGCTGATGGAAGGAAGTGAAGAAAACAAAAGAAGAGACAAGGAATGACAGATGGACTATGGACCATAGAATGAGAGCAAAGCAGAAACCTCAGATCAGGACCAGAATTAACAGAGAATAAAATGGTCAAAAACAAAGGTACAAAAAATATATATATTTTTTTTTCAATTTAGTGATTGGACTTTGTGGTATCTTTATATTTTACACAGTATGGAGAACTGCATCTCTTATTTATCTGATGTTGCACTGCATGCAGAGTCTAGCTTCTTGGGATTTCAGTTTAATTTATTTCTGCATATTTTTATGTTTACTTTAGGTTGTAGTCACTTATTCTGTACTTTGTGAGGGTCTGTATTCTGAGTGTGTGACTGAGGCCAGGTGTTCTGCTAACATAAGAACAAAAGATATGCCATACTGGGTCAGACCAAGGTCAATCAAACCCAATATCCTGTTTCCAACAGTGGCCAATCTAGGTCATACGTACCTAGCAGTTTCTCCAAAAGACACAGGTTCCACAAAGCTTGTATTGGGTCAAGCATTGATATCCTGGGTCCCTTTTTAATAATGGTTTATGGACCTTTCCTTCAGGAACTTGTCCAAACCTTTTTTAAACCCATCTAAACTAACAGCCTTTACTACATCGTCCGGTAACAAATTCCAGAGTTTAATTACACGTTGAGTGAAGAAATATTTTCCCTTATTAGTCTTAAATAGCACAGGTACACTAAAAAAATTTTTTTTAAACTGCCTCTAATGTTTCGATTGATTTTTACGTTTTTTGGTGCGCTGAATCCAAATCTGGTAACCAATTTGCTCCATCACGTACAGATTTTTTGCTACATTGGGTTAGCAGTTTGAGGTGAACGTTTCAGATTGAGTGCGATCGAGATAAAAGTTTCTTGGATGAATTCTTTATACTAATTGTTTAGTAGTTATTCAAATAAGAATAAAGAAAATTGTAACAAGGCAGCACATAAGAATAGAGTAATGTCAACAAAACACACTGTGATGGTAGCAAAATTGTCTGCACTTAAAACAGCCACATACATGTGCACAAACATTGAGCATATAAGAGCGAGGTTAGACACAAAGCAAAGCAAAGAAATGTGCAAAAAATGTTGTACAGGTATGTATGTAAGAATAGAAAAACGCAAACCGCACCATTGCAATACATGAAGACAAACACCCGATGGTGTGAAAATAAAATTCTAATAAATGAGATCCGACACTGTGGTAATAACTAGCAAATTTTTATTTCAAAGTTTAGTAAAAACACGATATTTGTCAACACAATTTAGATTTTTAAAGTCATTCTTGGGTCAATCAATCTCCTGGTGGGCCCGTTTCTTCTTCCCCCGAATGCTTCTCTTGGTGCGCTGCTTGGCGTATTTTTCATCTGGGGTTTCCCGCAGCAGCAACCAGCAGAAATCAGCCATCATAGTGGTGTTCCATCTTCCTTGGTACCTTCTCTCTGAGTCCTTGATGTCCTGGTGAAACCTTTCACCTTGTTCTTCACTGTACGCCCCCAAGTTTTCGGGAAAGTAGTTCACATGGGAGTGCAAGAAATGGACTTTCAGGCTCATGTTACAGTCTTGTTCTTTGAAGGCATTGAGCATCCTGGCAACAATATCCTTATAGTTCTCATCCCGCCTGTTCCCCAAGAATTTGAGAACAACATCCTTGAAGGAATCCCAGGCTTCTTTTTCCTTCTCAGACATCGTTTCAGCGAATGCTCCATCTGAAATGAGTTTCCTTATATCAGGGCCAACAAGCACTCCTTCCTTTAGCTTTGCTTCAGAAAGTCAGGGGAACTTTGAGCAAAGGTACCGAAAGCACTTACCATCTTTTGGAAGGGACTTGATGAATTGCTTAATGAGACCCAACTTAATGTGGAGAGGTGGTAATAGAATTTTATCACGAGATACCAAGCTCTCATGAAGAACATTTTTCTCACCGGGTCTCAAATACTCCCGAATTGGCCAGTCTTTTTTCCCCCAGTGTAGGTCGTGGGCCCGGCTATCCCACAAGCAAAGGAAGCAGGGATATTTGGTGAAACCGGATTGCTGCCCTAATAGCATGGATAGAATTTTAAAGTCTCCACAAATCATCCACTTATGCTCATCATAACGAATCTTCTGAAGAATCAGGGCCAAATTCTCGTATTTTTCTTGGAGAATAACAGAGTGAGCAATAGGAACTGAAGCGAATGTGTTGCCATTATGAAGAAGAACACCTTTTATGCTGTCTTTTGACGAATCAATGAACAGCCGCCATTCAGCAGGATCATACTTGAGTTTAAACTTTTCCATCACTCCGTATATATCGTTGCAAAATACCAAATCTTCCTCTTTGCTGAAATTACTTCAAAAATTGTGTCTCGCGGTTGCGGTACCAATAAAAAGTTGTTCCTGGTGACAATAGATTTTTCTGTTTAAGCCGAGAACCTAGCAGTTGGGCAGCATCTTTTGGGAGTCCTAAATCCCGGACTAAACCATTCAATTCAGCTTGAGAGAAAAGTTCAGGTTTCGGATCTGGTTCAGTTTCAAACTCGGAAGTACTGGACTCATCGGGAAAAGCCATCTGATGAGTCTCATCATGATCAGAACCGTCCACACAAATATGATCCAAAGATTTTGGTGGTTCAGGCACAGCTACTTCGTTGCTATGAGGCATAGGCCTAATTGCTGAGGGAAGGTTGGGGTAACTTATTACGTTCTTATTTTTTAAGTTGTATCCCTTCACAATGCAAGAGCAAAAATAGCAGTCACTGCTGTGGTCTCTTTGTTCACGCCACATCATAGGTATTCCGAAACGAAATGCTTGTTTTTTACCTTTCATCCATAAGCGTAGATCTTCCTCACATGTCTTGCACACTTTGTGAGGAGCCCACGGTTTGTCTTGATCGCCTAACTTCAAAACCGAAATAGGCGAAATATACTTTTTAAATAAATGCAGAAATGTTCCTCTGCCGCTTTTTCACGGTATATTCCCCACAAATAAAACAAAAACTGTCCGGAGAGTTGACGCAACCTCTGGCTCTGTGAGCCATCACAAATACACAGCACTGCAAACTACAACTGTAGTGAACCACTTCGGAATAAAGCTGGATTACAACTGAGCAAACAAAAGGTAATAATGAACTTGCAAGAAACTGAAATTTGACAGGAACGTTCATGTCGCAACCACCGTGTTTGAGCGAGCGAACGAGGCGAACAGGAAAGAACATGTGCCAGCGCGAGTACTGGATTTAGCCCCCCGCCTCCCAATTGTCCTGTTAATTTATAAAATGAATACAAAACACTCTAAAATATCATGAGGGAGTGTTTCTAGTTAGTTAACCATTACAACCTCTATTTTGGGCCAAGAAAATAAACTGCAGTCGGCTAAAAAGAAGAAAATTATGTGAACATTCCTTATATGGTTAAGAAATCTAATTTTGCAAGAAAACGTGACGTGATGGAACATTTTGGCTATTTTTCGTGGATTCAGCACCCCAAAATCTATAGGAATCATTTGCAAAACTGGAGGCAGTTTTTTGGTAGTGTACCTGTGTAGTTTAACCTGAAGCTTCATTGCATGTCCCCTAGTCTTTCTATATTCTGATAACGTAAACAATCGATCTATGTTTACCCGATCCACTCCATTCATTAATTTATAGACCTCTATCATATCTTCCCTCATCCATCTCTTTTCCAGGTTGAAGAGCCCTAAACCTTTTAGCCTTTCTTCATAAGGGTATCCTTCCATCCTCTCTACCATTTTGGTAGCTCTTCTCTGAACCTTTTCTAATAACGCTATATCCTTTTGAAGATACGGTGACCAGAAATGAACACAATATTCAAGGTGCGGTCGCACAATGGAACGATACAGAGGCATTATAATATCCTTTGTTTTATTTTCCATTCCTTTCCTTTTGATACTTAGCATTCTATTTGCTCTCTGGGCCGCCGCTGCACACTGGGCGGAGGGTTTTAACATGCTATCCGCAATGACGCCTATATCTTTTTCCTGGGTGGTGGTTCCCAATGTGGAACCTTGCATCGTGTAACCATAGTTTGGGTTACATAACTTTGTGCATAACTTTGCACCTGTCCACATTAAATTTCATCTGCCATTTTGATGCCCAGTCTTCCAATTTATCAAGGTCCTCTTGCAATTTTCCACAATCCTCATGGGTTTTAACAACTTTAAATAGTTTTGTGTCATCTGCAAATTTGATAACCTCACTCTTTATTCCCTTTTCCAGGTCATTTATGAATATGTCAAAAAGCAGTGGACCCAGCACAGATCCCTGGGGTACACCACTATTCACCTTTCTCCATTGGGAAAATTGGCCATTAAGCCCTACCCTCTGCTTTCTATCTTTTAACCAGTTCCTGATCGACAATAGTACACTGCCTCCTATCCCATGACTCTTTAGTTTTGTTAAAGGTCTCTGATGAGGGACCTTGTCAAAGGCTTTCTGAAAGTCCAAATACACTATATCAACCAACTCACCTTTGTCTACCTGTTTATTCACACCTTCAAAAAAAAAACCATAACAGATTAGTAAGAAAAGATCTTCCTTATCTAAAGCCATGTTGGCTGTCTCCCATTAAGCCATGACTATTTACATATTCAGCAATTTTGTTCTTTATGATGGTTTCTACCATTTTTCCCGGTACTGACGTCAGACTCACTGGTCTGTAGTTTCCAGGATCACCCCTGGAACCCTTTTTAAAAATTGATGTTATGTTCACCATCCTCCAATCTTCAGGTATTATAGATGATTTTTATGATGGTTCACAGATTGCTAATAGCAGGTCTACAATCTCATATTTCAGTTCTTTCAACACCCTTGGATGTATACCATCTAGTCCAGGTGATTTGCTACTCTTCAGTTTATCAAATAGTTGTAATTCATACTCCCGATGTATTGATATTTCTTTCAATTCTTCTGCAACTTTAAATACTACTTCAGTCATTGGTAACTTCCCTACATCTTCCTCAGTAAAGACCAAAGCAAAGAATTCATTCAGTTTCTCCGCTATCGCCTTGTCACCTCTTAATGCCCCTTTAACCCCTCTAACATCTAATGGACCAACTGACTCTTTAACAGGTTTTTTGCTATAAATGTACTTGAAAAAGTTTTTATTACGCGTTTTTGCTTCCACAGCAAGCTTCTTCTCAAATTCTCCCTTTGCCTGCCTTATCAATGCCTTGTATTTAACTTGCCAATGCTTGTGCTATTTCCAGTTTTCTTTATTTGGCTCTTTTTTCCATTTCCTGAAAGATGCTTTTTTGGCAACAACAGTCTCTCTGACCTCACCTTTAAACCATGCTGGCAGTTTTTTGGACTTCCTTTCACTTTTCTTAAAGCGTGGAATACAGCTGGTCTGGGCTTCCAAGATAGTATTTTTCAACAACACCCAAGCTTGATGTAAGTCTTTAACCTTTTCAACTGCATCTTTTAGTTTTTTCTAAGCTCTTTTCCTCATTTTATCATAGTCTCCCTTTCAAAAGTTAAAAGGTAGTACTGTGGATTTCCTTACCATCCCTCCTCCACTAATTAAGACAAACGCGATCATGCTATGATCACTATTGCCAAGTGGCCCCAACACCCTTTTCTCTTGCACCAGATCTGGTGTTCCACTAAGGACTAGTTCAAATATATTTTCCCCTCTGGTTGGTTCATGAACCAGCTGCTCGAAGAAGCAGTCATTTATTTCATCTCGGAACTTTACCTCCCTAGTATGTCCTGCTGTGACATTGACCCAGTCGATACCAGGGTAATTGAAATCACCCATTATTATTACTGAGCTGTAACTTTTGTTAGCTTCCTTGATTTCTTTGAGTATTTCATCATCCATTTGTTCATTCTGGCCAGACGGTCGATAATTATAATACACTCCCACTACCATTGCCTTCCCCTTTTAACGTGGAATTTCAATCCATAGAGATTCTACAGCAAATTTTGTTTCCTGCAGAATTTTAATCCTTTCTGACTCAATGCCCTCTCTAACATAGAACTCAACCCCTCCACCAATTTGATCAGCTCTACCATTACGATATAATTTGTACCCTGATATCACATTGTCCCACTGGTTGTCCTCCTTCCACCATGTCTCTGAGATTCCAATATATTCTAACTCTCCCATCTTATTTTTTTTTAGACTTCTAGCATGTGCATACATGCATTTTAGAGACTGTATTTTATTCATATTAATTTGGCTATTGGTAGGCATGGGTAATTTGGAATCATTAAGCTCTGCCTGCTCCATACTCAAGGGCATTTGGGCTACTTTACTCTTTTTTGGAACCTCTCTGCTTTTGGTAGTATCCTTCAAGGATACATTCTTCTGAACCATGTGCACTTGTGCGACTGTCGGCTTTCCCCTATTATCTAGTTTAAAAGCTGCTCTATCTTCTTTTTAAAAGTTAATGCCAACAGCCTGGTTCCATCCTGGTTAAGGTGAAGCCCATCCCTTCGGAAGAGCCCCTCCTTTCCCCAGAATGTTCCCCAGTTCCTAACAAATCCAAACCCTTCATCCTTGCACCATTGTCTCATCCACACATTGAAACTCCGTAGCTCTGCCTGCCTTTTGAGTCCTGCCATGGAACGGGAAGCATTTCAGAAAACACTACCCTGGAAGTTCTGGATTTCAACTTCCTACCTAAAAGCCTAAATTTTGCCTCCAGAACCTCCCTACCACATTTTCCTATGTCATTGGTACCGACATGTACCAAGACAGCAGACTTCCTCCCCAGCACTATCTAAGATCTTATCTAAGTGGTGCATGAGGTCCGTTACCTTCGCATGAGGCAGGCATGTTACCAGGTAGTCCTCACGTCCAACAGCCACCCAGCTATCTACATGCCTAATGATCAAATCACCAACTATAATGGCTGTCCTAACCCTTCCCTCATGGGCACATGGCCCTGGAGAAACTTCCTCGGTGCGAGAGGGATTTACATAACCTGGAGGACAGGTCCTAGTTACAGGATCACTTCCTGCCACATCAGGGTGATGCTCTCCTGTCATGTGACCTCTCTCCTCCATGGCAACAGGGATGCTGCCAAATTGGAGATGGGACTTCAGGACTATATCCCTGTTGGTCTCATCTATGTACTTCTCTGTTTTTCTTATGTCTTCCAATTCTGCTACTCTAGCCTATAGAGAACAGATTTGTTCCCTGAGAGCAAAGAGCTCCTTGCACCTAGTGCACATGTAAGACCTCTCACCAACTGGGAGAAAATCATACATGTGTCACTCAATGCAAAAGACTGGAAAACCCCATCTTGCCGCTGGACTGCTGTCTGCATCTTAGTTTTAAGCTTGTGTTTAGATCTAAGTTCTTTACTTACTAAGTGTTGCTATGGATATGTATACTAATAAAACTGTACCTAATATGTTTAATATACCTTGTTCACCTGAAGCTTAATTAATCTCAGGTCCTTAGTGTATGACTGATTTGGATAACGAGCTGCACCTGAAAGCACCTCCTTTCCTTTAAGATGTGTAAGTACCTATAAAGCTACAATTAACACAGGGGTGGGTGGGTGTTGGGGAGGGAGGGAGGGAAATAAGACTTATTAAAAGTGGGCTGCTTCACAGTACCCTGTCCTGTGCTTCTGAGGTAAGCTGTGACCAACTTCCTGGGTGATTAGCAGTCCATGCTTGGATAGAAGGAGTATTTTAAAATGGCCTTTTGACCTGCCACCTGGCTTTAACACCTATTTAAAAAGTTTCACAGGTCTCTTGCCCCCTAGTTAGAAGGCCTCTTTGTAAAGGTCTCTAGAAGACTTTATTTGTTGCTCAAAGAATACTGACCCTGTTTTGCGTTTTGTGCAAAGTTATATTCTGATTTTATTTAAATTAAAGCTCTTTGCTGCTGCTGGGCTCTGACTTATTATGAAATTTAAACTAGAAGCTGTCTGCTGGGTTCTAAGTTTAACCAAAAAGCTTTCTTCTGTGTTTTAAATTTAAACTAAAAGCACTTTACTGCTACTAGGCCCTGAGTGAGTATTAAATTTAAACTACAAGCTCTCTGCTTGGTTCTAAATCTAACCAGAAAGCTCTCTTCTGTGTTTTTAATTTAAACTTAAATTAAACTGCTGCTACTAGGCCCTGACTGATTTAAGAAATACACTGGGTTCACAGATTAATCAGCTTTAATCCAAAGAAGTCCCTTCAGAAAAATTCCCAGAAGTACATACTCACAATTGCAGCGTTTTCTCCAGAAGTAGCATTCCCCTTTTCAAGTCCTTCAAGACTGAGGATCACAGAACTCTGGTTGAACTATTTATGCCTGTGCTTCCTGAGGTAAACTGTGACCAACTTCCTGGGTGATTAACAGTCCTTGCTTGGATAGAAGGAGTCTTTCAAAATAGCATTTGTAAGTAGGGATCTATAATGTAGTGTAGTAATTTGACTTATTCAGCTTTTTAAATAGGAGCATGGATGTTCTAGGGCCCTCTGCGGTATTTATAGCTCTACTTTTTTCTGGGTAGGCCACTTTTATGAGTTTTGGAAGTTTATGCTGGTATGGTATGGTGGATTTGGCCTTGTAGAGCTTCAGTGATTTTTGTAGGGTTTTATATTAGTCCACCTATATGCCTGGTACTGGAGAATGTTTTATGTTGTTGTTAGTGACATGACCAGAATCAGATTTTTTTATATTATCACAGCCTGTTTGAATGATGCTAAGTATTTACTGCTAAATAGTTATTTTTTATTCTGGATATGCATTTGCCCTTTCAACACAATTTTCTTACAACATTTGAACTGAAGGAGAAATACTAGCATCATGTGAAAAGAGTTCACAAAGGAGTTTTGATAAAAAGGAGGGTGGGATTTATTTTATTTATTTATTTATTTGCAGTCTCTTTTATACCGCGCTATTCGACATCAGTGCGGTTTACAATGAACATAAAAGTTGCACATCTCAATTTCGTGATTTGTGCTTACAGTGAAACAGGTATAATAACTTGGGTATACATTAAACAGGAAAATTAAACTTGGGTATGCATTAAGCAGGTATAACAGGTAAAATAGGGTATAAATAACCAGTCCCTTAACAAGGAGACATGATGAATAAATACAGTCTACTTTATGCAGCAATATAATGAGTTATGCGGCACTGCATAAGTTTCTCATGGTGGTTGGAGGGGAAGGTGTGATTGCGAGTGATCAGTCTGGGAATGAGACGTGCATGAGTTTGAGGTGCTGCATTGAGATGTGAGAGTGGGTGGATGTGGGGGGAAGACTGCAACATCGTAGTGATGAAGAAAGAGGTGACGTTTCAGTGCCTTCCTAAATTGGGAGAGTTCACTGATGGTTCTGATAGTTGCTGGTAGTGCGTTCCAGCAGGATGGAGCAAAGAAGGAGAAGGCTCTGGATCTAGTGAATTGAGAACACTTTGTGCTTGCCTTAGGTAATATGAGAGTATTTGCGGCATTCGATCTCCTTGCTCGATTGGGAGGTGTGATTGAAATTAGGTCAGTAATGGCAGTAGCAGGGTATTTATTGATGGCTTTATGGGTCATAATTAGGATCTTGAATGAGATCCTGGCTTGTATGGGTAGCCAGTGCAATTGTTTTAGTATTGGGGTAATATGAGAACTTCTTGAGGCTCCATGAAGGATTCTTGCAGCTGAATTCATTGCAAGTTGTAAGGGGTTAGTTGTGCACTTAGGTAGACCATACAAGATCGCATTGGCATAGTCAAAGTGAGGCATTATTAGGGCCTGAAAGACAGTTCGGAAGTCATCAGGCTCTAACAGTTGACGCAGATTGCGGAGGGTCCAGATTTTATGGTAGACCGACTTTGTTATGTTTTTGATATGAGCCTTCATATTAAGTTGCTGATCAAGCGTTACACCTATGTATCTTACTGTAGTCTTGCATATGATCTCTGCATCGCGAACCTTGATAGACAGGGGTGGAGTAAAAGCAGGATTCCTGGTGACGAAGAGGGCTTCTGTCTTTTTGAAATTTAACTTAAGCATTTGTGCATTTAGCCAGTCTGTGACAGCATCAAAGCATCTGATAAGTGGGGATAGTTCAAGATGTTCTGTCGAAATTGGCATGTACATCAAGACGTCGTCAGCATAGACCAGGCAGTTGATATTAAATGATTGGATGAGATCACAAATGGGTTGCATATAGACATTGAATAGCAAGGCGGATAGAGATGAGCCCTGTGGAACACCTTTAGTAGCTAACATTAATAATAATGAGGGAGGGGTGCTGCTTTATAGATTTGCAGGGGAGAACCAGAAACTCTAGCACCGCCCTGCCATGGCTGGCCATAAGTATGCAGCAGGACAGCTTCGGGCTGCGATCAGGGCTGTCAGCAGCTATAGTGGGCCTGAGTCAGCCCTGGGCAGCAGTGGCAGAATTTAAAAAGAAAGGTTAAGCCATGGGGCTGGGTTCAGGCATCATATGGGTTCATGCAGGCGTTGGGGAGAGCCGCAATCACTATGGGTGCTCCCATTTAAGGTCTGCGGTGCTTGTGGCTACTCCCTGGTGCTGCCGCCACAATCCTCACAGCAGTCCAGCACGCTAGAGTAGCCACAAGCACCGTGGGCCTTAAATGTGGGCAGCCATGGTGATTGCGGCTCTCCCCAACACCTGCATGTCCCCAAATGCTGCCTGAGCCCATCCCCGCGGTTCTACTCAACCACTATCATGTGGCTTCACTTTTCTTTTTAAATTCTGCCGCCACTGCTCAAGTCTGACTCGGGCACACCATGGGCACTGACAGCCCCGATCACAGCCCGAAGCTGTCCTGCTGCCCTGCCTCAACATCTGTGAAAAAAATGGCCGCATTTCTTAAAAAAACCAAAAAAACCTCTCTGCCACAGCTGTCCAGCGCAGTCCAGATGCTGCCTCTTCTGTGGATATCATGAAACCCCACTAAATACTTGTTTAATTTGTTTTTGCACTTTGGGTTGCATTAGCACTGGAATAGGACTGGAAATGGGTTGATGCTGGAAGATGGGGAGACTGGAAGGGAGAATAGGCTAGTAGGGGTTGGAACTGGAGGTGTAGCCTAGTGGTTGGAACACTGACTTGAAAACCAAAAGACCTCAATTCAGTTCCCACTACTGCTGCTTGTAGCCATGAGCAAGCTACTTAACTCTCTTTTGCTTCAGAAGAAAAGCCTGTCAATCTACTTCCAACCACACTGCCAAGAAAACCCTGGAGCTGATGAGTTACCTGGTGTGGGCATTGACCCATAGGCACACATTGCATTGCCTAAAGCCCACTAGCAAGCTGTGCCTTTTTCAGTCTCAGACAGATCTGAAGTCCTCTCTGATTTGTGGGTCCAGGGCAATTGCCAGATTGCATCCCTCCTAATGCCAGTCCTGAAATCTGTTGTCTTTTATTTTGTATAGTACGGGGGGAATGCATTTCTATTTCTCTGTGTGTGCTTCAGGCTTTCTGAGGTTTTAGTTTAATTTTTATCTATATATTTCTCTTTTCATTTTGTGCTCATTTACTGATGAAGGCCTATCTATATTGTGTGTGTGTGTGTGTGTGTACAACCAATGCTGGGTATTCTGTTTGTATGGAATTTCTCTTCAAGAATGTGTAGCAATCTTGCTTGTTCAGTTTACACATTGCCCTCTCTGCAATTATTTTTTGAGAGCAGGGGGCGGGACAGGAGGAGGGGCAAGGGTGTGACAGTGCAGGGCAGGGGTGGGCATGAGAGGAGTGTGGCTAGCCACAAGTGGCGGGTTTTTCTCTTTCAAAAAGTTGGCAACCCTATTCGGATGTCCCCGTGTCCACCATATTCTGGAACGTTGCATGTTTCTGATCCTGCCCATCTCCGCGATGTACCTGTGGACGTCATGCTTCCTCGGTAAAACATGCATCTCCTAAGCTGCTCTTCACACTGACAATAGTTTGCTGATGCAAACTACACATAAATACCAATGAGAACTGACTGCTGCTGCAACTAGACCATATACCAGTCCTCTTTGGGCCCTGACAGGTGCTAGCTAATATGTTATGAGAGAATATAAATATGAACAGGGCATACCTTGCATCAAATGGTACTTGGCATTATAAAATGGCCCCAGTGATCCTTACCATGCTCAGCTCTACAAACATGTTTGAAACTGCTAAGAATGGCCCCTTCCCAAGTGCACAAAACCCAAAACTAACATTGCAGTAGCCCAAAGGATGAATAATATTGCTGAATCACAAATTATTCCCTTTTCCTGTCTATGGCCTATAAATGCACTCATTCTGCTGCTTTGCACTACCTTTTCTCTCTTATCTCTCCCTACACCCCTCCTCAGGAACTCCACTCTTCTGGTAGATCGCTTCCAGCTGTGTCCTTTATTTCTACTGCCAAATCCAGATGTCGTTCCTTTCACCTTGCTGCTCCCTGTGCCTGGAACAAACTAAGTCTGTACATCAGGCTTCTTCTCTGGCCCTTCTCAAATCCAGACTGAACACTCACCTCTTTGATGCTGCTTTTGGATCTCATCTGCCTAATGTCCCTTGTGTTTCCTTACCATTCCCCCTGGATGTATCCTGTCCACAGCTGCTGTGTTGTCTGTCTTGACTAGATTGTAAGCTCGGTAGAGCAGGGACCATATTTTACATGTATCTGTGCAGTATATGCCTTGTAGCACTATACAAATGATCAGTAATAGTAGTAGTAGGGCCTTCTGGCTATGGCATCAGATTCCCACATATCTGGGTACTGACATTTCTCACAGCAGATACATCTGTCCCATTGTGGCATATGTCAGTCTGTATACATCCACTATCTGTGGGGCAACCCTGTCTGCCTTCCCACAGGCTGCTTTGTAGCACTGCTCCCCTGGTCAGGCCTGTGTGGGCATGGGAGGGGAGATCACTGTGCCATCATACCCACATAGCCAGCCTCTAGATATATCACCACTCTCACAGTTGTATAGATCCTGGACTGCGGAAGAATTTAGTCCTCTTGGCATAGTCTGGGGGATGTGAGCACATCAGTCATGTCTCTCAGTGCCTGGCACAGCTGAAGTATGGCTACCCTATCACACTGGCACCTGGTGACACTGTGGTCATCCATATGGTCTAGGTACCAGTCAGCCACTCATGGCGTCCCTGAATTGCAGATCAGCACACCAGATCCTCCCATGCTATCCCCAAACCACTCTCACTTGCAGTCATAAAAGACATCATTCTACCAAACCATATCTATAACTAACAGCTGCTATATCATAATGGCATGACATCCCAGGACTACACATATGATCTCCCTTTCTCACTCCAACATGATTTGTTTCCAGATTCACTCACATACTATTCTTACATCAACAATCCCAATTTTCAGAACACAGGATTTGTTACAGTCCCCTGGATTGGAGCTTTTATCAAAAACAGCACATTTCAGCATAGCCTGAATAAACACGATTGCTGTTCTTAATATTTCTGTAAGGGTGTTTATTAATGTTTCTCTACCTTAAAAAAATCCCTCATATCTGTTTTCTGTTCTTTATAACTGCATCTTGTATTTTTCCAGACTGCAGTCCCACCAGTTCAGCAGATACTTTTCACAACCATTCTTCAATATGGGATGGATTGCAGAGCACAGCAGAAGATTTTCTAAGTCCTGCCCTTATTCCATGTTTCAGTAGAAATAATGGGGATGTCCACAGGGATATCACAGAACTACACGGGCCTTTCCGGAATATGCTATGCACTTCTCCGTGGCTGACCTTGCCGCCATTCTGCCCCTTCTGGCTGCATTCTGAGATCCCCATGCTAGCGCCAAGGATGTGCATGACAGCAGTGTTTCAGAATATGGTCAGGGATGTTTTCGGCACATATACCTAATAAGTTTAAGGGACTTTGTTAAGAGCATAACATATGCCATAATGGGTCAGACCAAGGTCCATCAAGCCCAATATCCTGTTTCCAACAGTGGCCAATCCAGGTCACAAGTACCTAGCAGTTTCCCCAGAAGCCACAGGTTCCACAATGCTTGTTTTGGGTCAAGCAGTGATATACTGGGTCCCTTTTAATAATGGTTTATGGACCTTTCCTCCAGGAACTTGTCCAAACCTTTTTTTAAACCCAGCTACACTAACAGCCTTTACTACATCCTCTGGTAACGAATGCCAGAGTTTGATTACACGTTGAGTGAAAAAATATTTTCTCTTATTAGTCTTAAATGGGTTACACTGTAGTTTCGTTGCATGTCCCCTAGTCTTTCTATATTTTGATGGCGTAAACAATCGATCTACGTTTATCCATTCATTAATTTATGGACCTCTATCTTATCCCCTCTGACGTCTCTTTTCCAGGTTGAAGAGGCCTAAACGTTTTAGCCTCTCCTCATAGGGGTATCCTTCCAACCCCTTTACCACTTTGGTGGCTCTTCTCTGTACTTTTTCTAATAACACTATATCCTTTTTAAGATATGGTAACCAGAATTGCACACAATATTCAAGGTGTGTTCGAACCATGGAATGACACAAAGGCAATATAACATCCTTGGTTTTATTCTCCATTCCTTCCTTATGATTCCTAGCATTCTATTTGCTTTCTTGGCCGTCACTGCACACTGGGCATAGGGTTTCAACATGTTATCCATGATGATGCCTAAATCTTTTTTCCTGGATGGTGGCTCCTAAAGTGGAACCTTTCATTGTGTAATCAGCTTGGGTTTTTCCTTCCTAGGTGCATAATTTTGTAATTTTCCACATTAAATTTCATCTGCTATTTGAACATCCAGTCTTCAAATTTATTGAGGTCTTCTTGCAATTTTTCACAGTTCTTTTGGGTTTTACCAACTTTGAATAATTTGGATTTTTGAATAATAATTTTGTGACTGCAAATTTGATTACCTCACTCGTTATTCATATTTCCAGGTCATTTACGAGTATGTTAAAAAGCAGCAGATCCGGCACAGATCCCTGGGGTACTCCACTATTCACCTTTCTTCATTGGGAAAATTGGCCATTTAGCCCTACCCTCTGTTTTCTATTTTTAATCAGTTCCTGATCCACACTAGTACACTGCCTCCTATCCCATGACTTTTTAATTTTGTCAAGAGTCTCTCATGAGGGACCAGGAGTGGAGGAGTGGCCTAGTGGTTGGAGCAAGGTACTTCAGGCCAGAAGGACAGGGGTTCAAATCCCAATAGAGGACAGCAACCTTGGGCCAGAAGGACTGGGGTTTCTAGTCCCACAGGTGCTCCTTGTGGTCTTGGGCAAGCCACATAACCCTCCATAGCCCATGTTCCCTGTAATATAGTTATCTCCAAATTATAGTGCCCTGTTCAATGTAATTTCAGTTTGTTCAATGTAAACTGCACTGATGCAGTATATAAGGGAATATAAATAAAATGTCAAAGGCTTTCTGAAAATCCAGATACACTGTGTCAACTGACTCACCTTTGTCTACCTGTTTATTCACACCTTTAAAAATGCATAACAAATTAGTAAGACAAGACCTTCCTTGGCTAAAACCATGTTGGTTGTCTCCCATTAAGCTATGACTATCTTACATTTTCAGTAATATTGCTCTTTATGATGGTTTCTACCATTTTTTCCAGTACTGACATCAGGCTCACTGGTCTGTAGTTTCTTGGCTCACCCCTGGAACCCTTTTTAAAAATTGCCATTACATTGTCCATCCTCCAATCTTCAGGTATTACAGATAATTTTAATGATAGTTCACAGATTATTAACAGTAATTATGCAATCTCATATTTCAGTTAACACCCTCAAATGTATACCATCTGGTCAGGGTGATTTGCTACTCTTCAGTTTATCAAATAGTTGTAATACTTCTTCCTGGTGTATCAATATTTCTTTCAATTCTTCTGCGGCATCACCTTTAAATACCATTTCAGTCATGGGTCACATCCCTACATCTTCCTCAGTAAAGACTGAAGCAAATAATTCATTTAGGCTCTCTGCTATGGCCTTGTCCCCTCTTAGTGCCCCTTTGTTCACCTCAAGATTATTTAATTTCAGGACCTTAATTAATTTTAGAGCCTTACTTAATCTATTCCTGCTAAGGATAAGCAGCTGAACCTGAAAGTTAATTTAACCAGTTCTTTCCCTTTAATAGGTTTAAGAGCCTATAAATCTAAGATTATGCCTGAGGTGTGTTGGAGTCAGGGTGGTTAGGAGGGAAAGAAAACTTATGTCAAGCTGGCTTTCTGTACAGTGTCTTGACCTGTGCTTCTAATGTAATCTCTTGACAATTTCCTGGGTGATTCACATAACCCTTGGTTTGATATCGGAAGCCTTTCAAATTGCCCTTTTTTATCTGTCACTTAGCTTTAAAACCTATTTAAAACAATTTCACAGGTCTCGTGCCGCTTAACTGCAAGGCCTCTTTCTAAAGGTCTCTAGAAACAATTTCTTTCTACCCAAAAAATATTTGCCCTATTCTGCCTTCTGCGCTAAGCTATACTCTGTTTTGATTTAAATGGTGGTATTAAGCCCTAACTGACTTAACAAAAAAATTGAATTCTAAAATACATAGATTTATCAGCTTTAACTCAAAGAATTCCCTTTTACCCGAGATTTGGAGAATTTTCCAGTATGTAAATACAAATGCAGATTTTTTTCCAGCGAATAGCAGTCCCTTTTGGTAGTCCTTCCAGACTGAGAATCACTGATCTCTGCTTGACCTATTTATAACTGTGCTTCTAAGGTAATCTCTTAACAATTTCCTGGATGATTCACACAGCCCTTGGTTTGATAGAGGGAGACTTTCTAATTGCCCTTTTGATCTATCACTTAGTTTTAACACCTATTTAAAACAATCTCACATGTTTCTTGTCTCCTAACTGGAAGGCCTCTTTGTAAAGTCTCTAGAAATTGTTGAGTTCTTTCTACTCAAAGAATATTTACCCTATTCTACCTTATATGCTAAACTATATTCTGGTTTGATTTAAATGAAAAGCTCTCTGGTGGTACTAAGCCCTTACTGACTTTAAATTTAAATGAAAGCTCTCTGGTGGTACTAAGTCCACACTGAATTCTAAAATACACAGATTTATCAGCTTTAACCCAAAGAATTCCCTTTTCCCCCAAATTTAGAGAATGTCCAGCAGGTAAATACTTGCAAGTGCATATTTTTTTCTACTAGTAGCAGTCTCTTCTGGTAGTCCTTCAAGACCTGTAGTACTGAATCCAATGGATAAATTCAAGGACTACAAATACCATACTGTATTGCAAGGCAAATGTAAAACCAGAACTGGCAAAAAATTTCACTCCTGGAACTGGGTAACTTGATATCTATGTAAACTCCTAAAATCCCAAATGATAAACACCTCAGACTGGAAGCCCCAGATATATTACATTTTATGAACTTCAAGAGTCTTTCTTTGGCACAATGCAAGTGTTCAGATGACCATTAGAAATAAATCTGAGAGACTGATCATCTCTAATACACTTTAGCAAAGGAGTAAAGTTCATTCCACTTATGGAATGCAAATGCATATCCCATTTGGAGACATTATCCTGAATTAATCTGTACAACTCTGGACAAAACAAGATGATCTTCTACTAAGTTTTCAGTCAAACTGCAACTCAAAAGTAGACTTCCATTACTGCTAGATGATCTTCTGACTCCAGCAAGACTCCACTTGCAATTAGTTGAGGCAACCACTCACAGTGGAAGAGGAGCATAGGAGAAACTCATTTCCTGAAAGTCACCGGTCATCTTTGGCATTTCAGATAAGGATCTCAGGGAGTCTCCCTAATCCTGAATGCAATATACCCCAATCTTGGATCCCAACCACCTTCCCAGGACAGAAGAAGAAAGAGAAAACAAAGGAGATGATTCAGGATAAACATACGAGTTTTTCTAACTATCCCTTTTCTGGAGTGTGTCTAAGAACCACTAATCGTCCACTCTGATTTTTTTTTCACTCAGAGTCTGAAAGGACTCTGATGTCTCTGTTTTTATTTGTTAATCTTTATTTCTCTGCATTCAGGTGAATTAATAAGTCAATCACACTACATTAAACAAATGCTCCACTCTTCATATCCATTTTTTGAGCAACACCCATTCATCTATTGGTAATTTAAAAAAAAGAGATGGATCAGGAACAGCAGGGGTTTCACTTTCTCATGCTGCAATGGAGAAAAAAAGAGATGTTGAAAAATTGTCTGGGTCGGTGACAAACGTCTCTGGTTTGGCAAGAGAGAGAATTCCATCATCCTCTATTAAGAGGTCAGTGTACTAAGCTATGTTAAAAGTGGGCATTGGGGAAGAGGATAATTTAAAAAACATTTCTGAAGATAAAATAATATTTTACCAAAGAAATAGATTTCTACAAAATCACATTATGTTAGTAAATGTATGTGTCTACTTTTACGTGCAACACGCAGAGCTACTCCTGTGGGTGAGTTGAGAGCAGAGTTAACATTTCCAAGCCTACTTTTAAACATTCAAATATATACATGTAATTTTAACACTGGAAAAATGTGCACCCCAAGTAGCAGGTGTTGATGTAAGTATAATGTGTTCCTATGCAGTTTTCAAAGTAGAAGCATTTGCATGCTTTTACTTTGAAAATCTGGCAAAGTCTGACTAGTCAGTTTTGCATTTCAACAGAATAGACACAATAAACAAAATGAAACAAAATCTTTTCCAATGTACACCCCTAGCATCAAGCCCGTGGAATGTATGGAGCTGGTATCTGATGGAAGGCATTAGCTTCAAGACTCCCTTTGGTCTGTATTCATCGAGTCCAAGGTGTATAGTTTACAGGAAATCTAGAAAGCCATAGCAGTGTTGGCAACGTTTCTCTCCAGGCAGATGCATTGCCTTTCTGAACAGCTGCAAGAATCCACATCCAAGTCCAAAGTTCAAGAAGTAAAAACTGTAGCGCATATAAAACATTTGCATTCTTCAGAGCAGAAAGTTGAAACATTCAAGAGACTGAGTCTTTTGATAAAATACAATTAATTTTTGTGCAACACACTTGAGACTTTAAAAACCTTTGTAAAGAGTCATAAATCATTTCATTAACTTTTCAGCGATTCTATCTGTTCCAGGCCTTGACATGTTTGAAAGATTTCTATGAGAAATATTAAAAATTCAATCTTGATCTTTTTTTTTTTTACTTCTAGAATGTATACCTCTCTACATTTATGAGAAGCAAGTGATAAGGATGAGGGGAAAATGAAGGCCTCCCAGTCAATGAAAGATAGTTTAGATTTAATAGCCATTCTTGAAAAGTCCAATAAGGATTAGGTAACTTCTCCTCTTTTAGCAATGCCCACCTCACCCAAAGGAATTGCGAGGGGACACAACATGACTGAATCCCATATCCTCGAGGATCTCTGGGTCACTTGGACAGAGAAGGGCATTTGTTGCAGCTTGGTGCAGTGTTTTGAGGAAGAAGTGACGTTGAACATTGACTTTTGGCTCACAGATCAGCATGAAGGAAGATGGTATGGCACATAGATTATAGACTCTGCAAAATGGTCAGCCCCACCATGTGCTGAGGAGAGTTCACAAAAAGACCTCGCTAGTTCATAAAGCAGCCTTAGCCTGGTATTACTGTAGGCTAGGGAATCACTGTATACTGGTATGACTGAGGATGTTCCCATCTAGCTGGGTGTAATGACATTCTGAGAGTGTCAATGGGTTGTGTTTTGAGAAGGACGTGACCTCGTTCATGACCTCTGACTCCCAGAATGACTTGGAGGAAGATGATACGGAGCATAAATTATATAGACTCAGGCACCCGGGTGTCATAAAACTGTCCTTAGACTGATGCCACTGCAGGTTAGGGAATAGATGTTTACTGGTACGATTAGTATGTTACCGTCTAGTTGGGTATAAAGCCAATCTGAGAGGGACAATATATTGTCTAATGGAGTTGTTGTAAAGTTAAAGTGGTTCAGCAATACTAAACAAAAGCTGCGGCCAAGTTATGCCACTATCTGTGGGTCCTGCTTTATGTTATTAAATGAAATGGTGTGTTGAGTGGGAATGAGCAACTAAATGGTGAAAGGTAGACATTCCAATGCTAGTGAATTTTATGTTATATTCAGATCAAGACTGGATTCTTACAATGCTTTTCAGGCATGCAGATGCACTGTTTCTTAATTTTGAAAATAAGAGCAATTCCTGTTGTGGTGAAAGACGTCCTTCCCTCATAAAAACAAAACAAAACAAAAGTTTTTGTTAATGAGACCCAGAATATAACAACTTTGAAGCTTTTTCTTGTTAAATTTGCCAGCAATTGTATAATAAAAAAAAAAAAAACATTTAGGGTGCATTTTTTACAAACTATTCAGCTCTCATTTTTGAGTAACAAGCTGTTTCCAAGGATTTCTGCATGTTCTTCTACTACTATAAAAGATATCTCACTTTTTTTTTTTTTGGGGGGGGGGAGGAATTAATGATAGAAATCACATTACCTTGCTATAGCTATCAATACCATTATAATTTAGTTTTGGTTTGTATCACACTTGTTGGCAGAAAAACCTGAATTTAATGCAAAAATATATCAAAAGTGAAATACATCAAATACACAATGCATCAATACATCTCAAAATAAATATTAATAAATTAAAATCAATTACATCAATATGAAGGGACTCTTTTACTGAAGTGTGCTATGGTTAAGTGCAAAGCCTCCACTTTAAATGTCAGAAGCCTGGGCAGCATTTTCCCATCAGTTAACGCATGGTGCTGCACCCTAATGCAGGACACTATTACCACTTGTGCACTAATGCCACCTATTGAGGTGGAGGTAAGTGCACCCCCACTAATTGCAACATTGACAGCACGCAGTGTTTAGCCCTGCACTGAATAAAATTCACTCACTACGCCCTTTCTCCATCCCTAACACAATCATTTTCTACCCCAGTGCAGTTCATGCATGAATTAGCACATGGTAATTGTCATGCCCCCATGATAACAATTACTGTGGGCCTGAGCATGCGGTTACTGTGTGCTAAAACAAGCGTTAACTGTTTAGCACACTTTAGTGAAAGGGTCCTAAAGAGAATAAATATCCCAGTATACATGCAAAAGACTCTAGATAACTCACCCTTTTTTCAACGTCAATTACCTATGAACATATGAATTTTTTATTGAGTTAAATGCTTAGAGGCAGATTTCACAATGGGATGTCCAAGTGCAATCTGAGACGTCAAAGTCAGAACGTCTGGAACAGAGCAGGCACGTGCAAGTTCAAGCATGATTTTGGAAATGTTGCACATGCCTGATATGGATAACGGTTTTGGTGATTGCTGCATGGACCATGGTTAACCTCCTGCAGAGTAGATTTGGGTATTAAGGTCATATTGTTTGTGTTTATATTTATTCCCCTGATGAAGGAATCAGTGAAACGCTTTGGGGACGTCCTGTGTACGTTGGGGCAGGAGTGCTACGTTACAGGAGTACTCTTGTGTGAAGCAAAGCGGGCTGACTATTATTGTGAATGAGCATGTGCCACTCTAGCTAAGAGACACTTCCTTTACTACCTCCTGCTAATAGTCCTCTTCTGTGATAATACAAATATGTACTGATTTTCTGTGTGGAAGGGGAGAAGAAGGGCTATTGATGTTATGAGAGGCATGGTGTCATGGGCAATGATAGAGCCACTTACTCCTTGTTTGTTCTGAGGCCTGTTTTCTCCTTCTGTTTTAAGAAGATGAAATCTTCCTAGCATTTTTTTTCTGCTATGAAGTTTGGTGAGAGCACTGGAGTGTTATATTATTTGCACTTAGTAATCAATTTACACTCTGTAAGTGACCACTCTTTTTATTGTATGTTTACAATGGATAGACGTCTATATAGACATCCCCAGGAGAGCAATTCAGGACCAAGATGTCTAATAGCATAATGGCTAGAGCACAGATTTAAGAGCAGGGTGGACCTTTATGATTTAAGGCTAGTTACTTGATTCTCTGACTAGTACTATCTGACTGCTCATTTAGGAGTGTTTTTCTTTCTTTCTTTCTGCTTCTCCCTATTCCTCTACAAGGTCTGTCTTGTAGGTATTTAAAGTCTTACCTAGCTTGAGTTTTATTAGAGCACTTCTAGTGGAATCAGCCTGCTTCCACTTACTTGCATATAGCACTTGCCCCTCCCCTCCTCCTGCTGGGGCTTTGTTCAGAAGTTTTCTTCTGTGAGCACATGAGCTGCTGATCCTCCATTTGCTCCTGGCTCCTGCTTGGGAGAGACCCTCACAGCTGAGGCTTGAAAACATTGTGTACTCTGTTAAGGCATTCTTCTGCGCCTGTTTAGAATCTAACTGCTTGTTTTTTATTCTGTTTATATTTCTGTTTTGTCACTGTGTATCCTATCTTCTGTCTGTTCTAGGGTTGCCAACTGGCTCCAGATGTGCCCGACAGGCTTGATCCAGTCCTAGGTTTACTCCACTGCATGCAGGGTCATGTAGTTCTAATTTTTCCATTGCACTCTATAATAAAAGCAAGACTACATGTCCCTGCATGCAATGGGGTAAACCCAGGACTGGATCAAGTCTGTCGAGCGCATCTGGAGCCAGTTGGCAACCCTACCCAGTTCCTGCCCTCTGCAGTCCTGTGTCTCCCTTCTCAACACTTTATTACCTACTCACCCACCCACCCCCTAACACTCTTTCATAACCTTCCTCTGCTCATTGATACAATTACTCAGGTGCCTTTCCTGCTGCTGCCTTTGCTATCTGTTGCCTGCTTCCTGTTATTTTCAGAAATTGTACCTCAGTGACCATCTCCCCTCTCCTGCCTCCAGGTATCCACTGCACCCTAGGACTCCATTTCCCACACTCCACCAGGACCCGGACGTGACATCACTGCTGACCTGTTCCTCCTAGTTGTTCCCCTCCTGTTAAAAGTGACGCGGGTCACCTGCTGCACCAGCTACTGCCTTTCCTGCTGCTGCTGCCGCCTCTGCTATCTGTTGCCTGCTGCCTGTTATTGTCAGAAATTGTACCTCAGTGACCATCTCCCCTCTCTCCTGCCTCCAGGTATCCACTCCATCCTAGGACTCCATTTCCCACACTCCACCAAGACACGGAAGTGGCATCACTGCTAACCTCATGGTTGCTCCCCTCCTGTTAAAAGTGACACGGGTCACCTCCCACTCCAGAGGGGCGTGCCGAAGGAGCACGCCTGCTCCTTGGGGTGCTCCTTAGCGTGTCTCCAGGGGCTCTCCAGTTTCTACCAGTGCCCACCAACTGTTGCCTTTTCCTTCTTACACCAGTGCCTGTTGTGCTGCCTCTCCATTCCTTCTGCACCTGGGGAAGTCATGCACCCTTACTCTTTCTCTGCTTCTCCTCACCTGGTTTCTACCATTGTTTGTTTGCTCATCCACTATGTCGGCGATCCCGGTTCACTGAGGGTGGTGGCCCCTTCCTTCTGCTGCTTTTTCTATCACGTCGCATGCCACAACCCACGTTTCCAGCAATCTTATTACTTGCTCTCCCACCACTATTCTTTCTGCTCCCTCCCTGTCCGTTGCCCTCCCTTTCACTAACTTTGTCTATAGCTCTTCCTAACTGCAGATCCCTGCATTCAAAGACCCTACTCTTTTCCGACACTATCCTGCATCATAATCTTGATGTCCTCTTACTTACCTTCTTACCTTCTCCTAGATACTCTGTCCTCACTTAGATTTAGGGACTATGTTCTGTCCTGGTTTTCTTTTTATCTTTCCCATCACACTTTTAGTGCCTGTTCTGGTGGTTCCTTCTCTACTGCCATCCCACTTTCAGCTGATGTACCTCAGGGCTCTGTCTTAGGACTCTCATTTTCTCTCTTTAGACCCAGTCCCTTGATGGACTTATTTCCTTCCACGGTTTTCAATATCATCTTTATGCTGATGACTCTCAGATGTACCTTTTTGTGCCTGAAGTCTCTCAAGGAATCTAGGCCCAGATCTCTGCCTGCTTATCCAGCATTGCTGCCTGGATTTCTCACTGGCGTCTGAGATTGAACATGACCAAATCTGAGCTCCTTATATTTTCCCCTAAGCCCACCTCTCTCCTTCCTCCCTTCTCTATTCCTGTGGATAAGACTACACTCCTCCCTGTTTCCTTAGCTTGCAACCTTGGGGTTATTTTCAACTCTACTCTCTCTTTCTCTGCACACATCCAATAGACAGTGAAAACCTGTTGTTTCTTTCTCTAAAACATTGGCAAAATCCATCTCTTCCTTTCTACACATATTACTAAGGCACTTATCTACTTTTTTAGTCACCTTTTGTGACTATTGCAACCTCCTCCTTGCTGGCCTCCCTCTGCATCATCTCTCTTCCCTTCAATCTGTTCAAAACTCAGTTGCATGGCTAATCTTCCGCCATCCTCGATAAGCTCATATAACCTCTCTTCTCACGTCGCTTCACTGGCTCCCTATTCGTTTTTGTATCCAGTTGAAACTTCTCCTGCTGACCTATAAGTGCACTTGTTCTGCTGCTCCTCACTACCTTTCCTCTTTATCTTGCCCTACACCCCTTCTCGGGAACTTCGCTCTTCTGACAGATCCCTTCTATCTGTGCCTAATTTTCTACTGCCAACTCCAGACTTCGATCATTCTACCTTGCTGCTTCTTATGCTTGGAACAAACTATCTGAATCTGTATGTCTCTGGCCCTTTACAAATCCAGACTGAAAACTCGTCTCTTTGAGGCCACTTTTGGATCATGATTCACTTAGGGCCTGATTCTGTCCTGGACGTAGATCCCCTCTGTGTGTCCAGTCTGAACTGGATGCACAGAGGGGATTGTGATTTTGATCCAGCGGAGCACGTCTAGTCCCACGTGATCAGAATCGTGAACAGTCCTGAATGTGCAGGCTGGGACTGCGATTCAGTCCAGCCTGCACGTGCAGCATCTCCCCGGCTAACTCAGTCAGGGTTTTTAAATGGAGCCGCCAGCAAAAAGGGTTTATTCTCAGCAAACCCAACCTCTGATCTGGCCTCCTAAAGCCAGGGTCGGGCTGTGGGGAATAAACCCTGGCTCTCTCTGCCCCATCCGTGCCACGGGCCATCAAAAAAAAAAATGTCCAGGGAAGTTATTCCACCTCGGAGGTAGAATAACTTCCCTAGACATTTCACTGACCCTGGATGTACAGGGCCAACATTAGAATCGGCCCTGTGAGTCCAGGGCCGGTGACCACCCACTGCTTACCCAGACTCTGCCCCTGGACTGCCCCTTCCCCTCCCCCGTCTAACTTCCTTGCACAACCGGCGGGGATGTTAGTCGGGGGCAGGCAAGGGCATGAATAGCTGGAATGGACATCCCATCAGGCTGTCCATCCCTGCTATTCGTGGCTCAGAATAACCCCCTTAGTGTCCTATGTGTTTCCTTACCATTTCCCTAGATATATCCTTGTCCTCAGCTGTTGTGTAGTAAGCTCTGATTGTGAGAACCGATGAACAGAGGCCATCTTTTACATGTGTCTGTATAGCGCTCCACGCACCTTATAGTGTAACAGTCCCTTGAAAGTACTGACATTCCTAACAGGAACTCCACTGTAAGCAAGGTGATATTGTATGTCTTTTAGATATAATCTCTCTGCCTGTGAGCTCTTAAAGTGGTTTTGGTTTCCATTTTTAAAAGTTAATCTTTTTCTGTATTGCAAAAGAAGAATTGTTTGTGTTGTTGGGCAAAGTTCTGTCTATTAGAGTTCATTGTTTCTTATTCCAGCTTCCCATTCAGAGCAAGCTCTTTGAAACCACTGACCTCATCAGGTGTTAGAGCCCTCCCTACCCACGCCAGCTCCCACCCACCCATGTGAGCATTCTTGATTTATAGGGCAACTCCTCAATTAGCTACACATAGGGACATGGAACAGTGCTGATAGAACACACTTAGAAGAGGTTAATTGTTTTTTCTCTTAAAGGAAGCTGAGGAAAAGTTAGGGACTTTGGTAGGTCTGTCTTTTTTACTTCATCAGGTACCAAAGCTCCACCAACTGAACAATGGCTGGAAAAAATCATATTGCCAAAGTTGTGCCCCCGTTACAGCTTTGTCCTCCATCCAGACAGAGAACCTGATGCCAGTTGAATGACTGGTTCCATGTGCAGGATGTCTGCAAGCTGAAGCTCTCATGAAACAAGTGGAGGAGCTCAGAGAAGAAGTGGTGAGGCTGAGAAGCATTTGAGATAGTGAGAAGTACATTGATGATACTTCTTGAAACATCCAAGCTGTCTGACAGAGGAGAAGATGGGAAGCTACAGAATGAAGAGAGTTGGACACTAGTCACCAGAGCCTGCAGAATCAGCAATCCAACTCCTCCAACCCTTGAATTGAACAACCAGTATGCAGCCCTGGAAATGGAGGAGGTGAAAGGGAAGAACTGGAGCTCAAGCACTCCAATGTTGCAGAATCAGTGACCACAGGGAAGTGAAGGGTACTGGTGGTTGGTGACTCTCTTTGGAGGGGTACTGAGGTGTCCACCTGCCGATCAGACTTGATGTCCATAGGGGTGTGCTGTTTGCCAGGTGCCAGAATCCAAGATGTTACAGAGTGTTTGCCAAGACTCATCAAGCCTACTGACTATTATCTGATGTTGCTTATCCTCATCAGAACAAATGGTACTGCTAGGTATCCTTCTGAGTGTATCAAAAGTGACTTCATGGCTCTGGGACAGAGTGTGAAGCAAATACATGCACAAGTGGTGTTCCCTTCAATCATTTTTATTGAAGGTAAAGGCCGAGGTAGAGAAACTTGCATCGTGAAGTTGAATGCATGACTAGGGCGTGTCGATTTTAGGATATATTTTTATTTTTCCAAACTTTACAAACTACTAGTGACCAAATTATGCAGTTCTGCATGCAGAATTTAAAGCTATCTTCAGAAAGTGCTTAAAGTGAGTCTTACCTACATCAAAGCACAGTTGAAATATGTGGAAAAAGTAATATTTATTTGACCGTACAAATAGTCTGAACAACATCTGTAGCCACATAATTGTCTTTAAAATGTCATTTATGCAGTCTTTTTTTTCTATTGGACATTTTCAATATAAGATTATTGCTATGACGATGGTATGTTGAAAACCTGTGAATGAGAACATGAAACTAATGGGTTAGTGTTAATAGGCAAGATAACTTGATAACTGAAGAACAAAATGCATTAATATTCAATGAAAACAAATAAAAACTATAATCAGAGCACTTAAACATTTCAGTAATATGTGTTTTGCCTAATTTCTTCGACATTCCAGGTAGGTAAATAACATAGTACACAAAATTTAAAGCTAGTTGTTGATCTGAGACATGAAATTGTACCAGTTTTCACTAGTGCTTTTTAAAATTATGACATCTCCAAAATTGACACACCCTAATGCATGGCTGTATGGATGGTGTCATTGAGAGATTTCAGTTTCTTGGACCATAGGATGATGATCCAAGGCTGCAAAGCAGGGATGGTATCCATCAGTCCAAGAAGGGTCAAAGTGTCTTCCGCAGAAGACTGACTAACCTACTGAAGAGGGCTTTAAACTAGATTCAATGGGGATGGGTGAAGAAAACCCTAAGATAAGTGAAAGCCCCCAGGTAATTGAAAGAGTAAATACTTCTGTAGAAATGTATAAAACGGCAACATCTGGAAAGCGGTGTGTATAAATGCCCAAAGCAAGGGAAATAAGATCCCAAATGTTGAAGTTTTAATGGGAGAGACTGATTTGGATTTAGAAGCGATTATGGAGACATGGCTCATGGACAATCATAACTAGGAAATAATTATACCGGGCTATACTATATTCAGAAAGGACAGGGCAGGAAGAAAGAGAGCAGGAGTGGCGCTCTATGTAAAACCTAATATTAAAGCTATATAATGACAGGGCTTAAAAGGGAGTGAGGAGGCACTGTGGGTTAAACTAGAAAGAGAGAAAGGGAAATCCATTTGCATGGAGAGATCCCCCTCACAGGGAGAAGAAGTGGATGGAGATTTAATAGAAGACATACGCAGTATTGCCATGAATGGAGAAGTGCTATTGATAGGTGATTTCAATATGTCGGATGTTGATTGGCACATTCCTGCTGCAGTGTCCTCTAGAAGTAAGGAGATCCTAGATTCTCTACAGGGATATCTATCCTGGCAAGTGGTAACAGAACCCACACGTGAAGGGGCCATACAGGTCTTGGTGCTTGTCAATGGGAAAAGTGTTTCTGATGTCATGCATCCAGTGATCACCAGATGGTGTGATTCAGTATTAGGACTAGGGCTGTTAAAACCCATTCAAAAGTGAGGGCTTTAGTCTTTAGGAAAACTAACTTTGCCAAGATGGGAGAATGCCTCAAGGAGTCGTTAGCAGGATGGGAACAGCTTGGGGGATGTAAAAAAGCAATGGCAAAACTGAAAGGGGATATGTTAAGGGCAACAAATATTTTTGTTAGAAAGGCAAATAAATGTAAAAGTAAAAGGAGGCCACTATGGTTCTCAAAAGAGGTAGCTGAAAAGCTGAATAAAAAGAAGGAGGCCTTCATAAAATGCAAGAAATCACAGAGAGTGGAAGACAAGCATCAATGTATGGAAAAACTTAAAGCTAGCAAAGTAGTCAAGAAAGCAAAGATACAAAAAGAAGAAGAAATAGCTGATGCAATAAATTGGGGGATAAGACATTTTTCAGATATGTTAGTGAGAGGAGGAAGGGCAAAAGTGCTATTGTCAGACTCAAGGGTAAAGTGGAGGAATATGTAGAAGCTGATGAGGTTAAAGCGGAATTGCTTAACAAATATTTTTGTTCTGTGTTCATAGATGAAGGGCCAGGAGCAGTACATCAGAAAACACCCACCAATAGGAAGAGAAGTGACGGGGATCTTAAGACTGTGTTCATGAGGAGCTAGCTAAATTAAAAGTAGACAAAGTGATGGAACTGGATGAGATACATTCGAGAATACTGAAGAAACTTCGGGACATTTAGCAGCTCCACTGACTGATCTTTTCAATGCTTCTGTGGAGTTGGGAGTAGTCCCAGAGGACTGGAGAAAGGCGGATGTTGTCCCTTTACACACATATTTTATTTATTTATTTATTTATTTGCTTTTATATACCACGCTCTTTAAAATCAGTGTGGTTTACAGATAGCATTTTTATGCATAACAGGATGTCTATTATGCACTTACAGTGAACGGGAGATACAACTTGGATTTCAAACTGGGGGAACTATCTACAGTATCTACAGCTATTTACAGTATAAATATGAGTTGTCTGTGGCTTATCATTGCTTAGCTGGGTGTGGGGTGGCTAAGGTTGGACTGTGAGTAGTGTAGGAGAAAGAGGTGGTGTTTTAATGCTTTTCTGAAATGGGCAATATCCGTAATTGCTCGAACGGTGGTTGGGAGCGTGTTCCAGCAGATGGGAGCATAAAACTTAAAGGCTCTGTTTTTCGTTGCTTGGGTGCATTTAGTTATTATTAGCTACATATGTTTTATACTGTAAACCACTCAGAGGCCTTAGTGTTGGGTGGTATATCAAACACCTGAATAAAGATAAAGATAAAAGCAGAAGGATGAGGTTGAAAACTATAGGCCAATTAGTCTAACTTCAGTGGTGAGCACATTATTGGAAATGCTGCTAAAAGAGAGAATAATAAGGCTTCTGGAGTTCAATGGATTGCAGGATCCAAAGCAGCATCATTTTACCAGAGGCAGGTCTTTTCAGACAAATCTGAGTTTTTCTTTGCCTGGGTTACAAGGGAGTTGGACTAAGAAAGAGCCCTAGATGTGGTGTACTTAGATTTCAGTAAAGCCTTTGACACCGTTCTGCACAGTCAACTTATAAATAAACTGAGCACTCTAGGGATGGACACTAAAGTTAATGATTGGGTTGCAATGGAAGGCGACAAGGGTACAGGTAAACGGAGCTCACTCTGAAGAGAAGGAGGTTAACAGTGGTGTGCCGCAGGGGTCTGTCCTTAGTCCGATTCCTTTTAACATCTTTGTTAGTGATATTGAGGAAGGACTGTTGTATAAGGTTTGCCTCTTTGAGGATGATACCAAAATCTGCAATAGAGTAGACACCCAGGAAGTAGATAACATGAGGAAGGATCTAGCTAAGCTTGAACAATGGTCAAGAATTTTGCAGCTGAGATTTAATGCTAAAAAATGCAGGGTCATGTACTTGGGCTGCAAAAATCCAAGGGAGCAGTACAGTGTAGGGAGCGAAGTACTTCTGTCCACGAAAGAAGAGCAGGACCTGGGTGTGATTGTTTTTGATGATCTTAAAGCAGCTAAACAGGTAGAAAAGTTGACAGTGAAAAACAGAAGGATGCTTAGGTGCAAAGGGAGAGGAATGGCCAGCAGAAAAAGGAGGTGATAGTGCCTCTTTATAAGACTCTGGTGAGACTTCATTTGGAATATTGTGTGCAATTCTGGAGACCGCACCTTTAAAAGGATATAAAGAAGATGGAGTCGGTTCAGAGGGTGGCTACTAAAATGGTTTGTGATGTTTGTTATAAAGCATATGAGGACTAACTTAAAGATCTTAATATGTATACGTTAGAGGAAAAGCAGGATAGCGGAAATATGATAGAGATGTTTAAATACCTCCATGGCATAAATGCATTAGAGGAGAGCCTCTTTAGATTGAAAGCAAACTCTGCTGTGAGGGGACATAGGATGAAAGGGAACAATATGCAGTAATATGTCTTTACGGAAAGAGTGGTAGATGTGTGGAATAGTCTCCTAGAGTTGGTAGAGACGAGGACAGCATCTGAATTCAAAAAAGAATGGGACAAACACAGAAGATCTCTGAAGGAAAAAAGAGGACTATTGTAGTTGATATGGAAGGGCAGACTAAATGGGCCATATGGTCTTTTTCTGCTGTCATGTTTCAATGTTTCCATATCTCTGATAAGTAGTGGCATCAGTCTATTCTTGTCTTTGCACATTGTTTTGTTTGTTATTTTACTTCATTTGATTGTTACATACAGAAACCATAATGAAAGCAAATCTTCGGAACACAAAAATCAAAAAAGGAAAAACAAAGAAGTAACAATACAGAGAACTGCCAAAGTCCACATCAAGGGAGTATATCAAACTGGATCAAGGAAACTTCAAAAAAGATACAAGACCCCTTTTATATCCTCAGCCACAAAATGAAATCACAAATTAACTACAACAGAATTTCTTATCCACCAGGAATGTTTCTAGATGGGATACGTCCGTAAGGATAAATCTATCACCAGCATACATCACTATACATTTACAAGTACATTTTAAAGAAAATGTTCCACCACTTGCCATAACCATAGCCTTAAGTTACAAAAAGGACTTCCTACAAAGTTGAGTAGTAGCCTTGGTTGCACCCGGAAATCAGTTATGGTCTGCCCACAAAAGAAGACAGCTTTTTTAGGAAAATTAAGTTTCATTATAGCACTTTTTTTCCAGTTTAGTTCTAAAAGTTACCAATAAGGCTGCTCTTTTGGAAACATTATCTAAGGAAGACTCCAAAAATTGAGGTAAATCAAGGATGTCTACGTTCACTATCTCATCTATTTCCCCCTCCAGAGTCTTTATAAATACTAGAAACCAAAGAGTCATCAAACTTACCATAAAGCAAAATCTCTTTCATATATTTCTTTAACAGCTCCATGGGAGAAAGTAGGCAAAACAATGGAAAATTCAAAAATCTAAGTTTCTTGACTTTGTTAAGATTTTCCAACATGTCTAATTTATTATGCAATACCAGACTATCTTTAATAAAAGAATTCCCCAAAGATTGTACATTCCCTAAGGTGTCCTCAAGCCTAGACAATCTGCCATCCAGATCTGATAGCTCTTCCCCATGTTGTAACCGGGTAGCCGGACCCGGCGCACCCTCTCTACTTGCCCCCCAACTCTTCTTTGAGCACCCCCACCCCACACCCCGATCAGCCCCCCGAATAACAACACATACCACAGTTATTGGATAAGCACTGGTCGCAGCTTTATTTGAACAACTCATTAACCATAACAGATATTTATTCAACACACCCCCCCCCACGGATTGATGGCCGCCTGCCATGCAACTAGCAAGGCAGCCACGCCTCCGCTCAGGCCGTGGTACCCACCAGCAGCCAAATTCTGCCCCCCCTATCCGACTTTGCCATGTTACTAGCAAAAGTCTTCCAGGGGTTGTCCGGGTCGAGGGCACCCCGCCCCCTCCCCCAGTGGCCACGGCTCCGGACCCCGGACCTCCGGGATCCCGCCTCCGCAGTCGTCCCCCCCAGCTGCAACACCCCGACGCACTTCCACCGCAAGCCTGACAAGCGGGTGGGTGGGTGGGCTGCCTGCCGGGCGCCCACTTCACATGTGCTCCGAGCCAGCCAAGAGCCACGGAGCACATGTCCTTAGCCTTCCCCTGATTGGCTCCGCTCCTTACGCCTCGAGCGGAGCCAATCAGTTTAAACGATGCGCCGCGTTCTGACGCTGCCGCGCGCCCCCGACACTACCAAGACGAGCAGGGTCCCGCGCCGGGCCGTGCACCCGGTTACAGGCGGGCCCCGGGACCCTGCCCGTGCCCTGGAAATTTGTAGTTTCTTCACGTCTTGAGAAAACACACAAAGCTGGGTCAGTGTACCCTTAAACCAGAGGTACTCAAATCCAGTTCTGGAGGGCTGCAAACCAGTCAGGTTTTTGGGATATTCCTAATGAATATGCATGAGATATATTTGCATGCACTGCCTCCATTGTATTTGAATCTATCTCATGCATATTCATTAGGGATATCCCGAAAACCTGACTGGTTTGCGGCCCTCCAGGACTGGATTTGAGTACCTCTGCCTTAAACACCCCTCAATCCTATTAATGGCCAACCAAATGTCTTGAAAGGATATGTCCCCTGAACCTGATCCCAGTATAACCAAATCAATAGAAGCACTAGGCAGAATCACAGGAACAGGATGCCAGAGTTAGAGGAAAACGTATTTGCAACAGCCACATGCTTAGGCAGGAGGAGTGGGAAGATCAAGGCAGAATACACTCGATACACTAGCTCCTTCAGAAATAACAGGTTGAGGGGGAGGGATATGAAACTCCGAACTTAAAGAGGCTTCAGAGGAAGAGGTAGCCCCATAGTTTGCAAAAGAGGCTTATCACAGGTAATGACACACCCCACATGTTGGTCCATAGGGCCCTGCACAGGCTTAGCCATGGTGAGCACCTTACCTTGGCTTTCTGCTTCCCCATGAACAAAACACGGAGAGACTTCCCAAACCTCAGTCATTCTCAGGTGCTCCAAAGGGGCAGGTGTGCCTCTTAGGTCATGCCCCTTTGGGCATGCGCCCACAGCCACATCCCATGGCACAAGCTTCCAACGCAGGGAAGGAGGAGCAACAACGTCTCCGGCATCCCCAGATGACTTCGGACCCTGCTCTGACATCCCACAATGCTCTCAGAAACATCAATCCAGCAACAGGTGCTTCTCAGCATTTCTTTTATTGTATTTATTTATCATACACTGTGATCAGTCAAAATATTAAATATGAATTATTTTTGTTTGTAGCTATTTTAAATATTTTCCTGAATTATTCATTACTAAAAAAAATTCCTTCATTTGAAATAAAATACAGCTTTCAGTGATCACTAAGCAAATAATTATTAGTTATGTTTAAGTATAATCAAGAACTTAAAAGTAAATAAAACCAGGTACATAATCACAAGCACTGATATTTATAACTAACAGAGTTAGATGATTGCAGGTCTATGATACACAAAAATCTTTAGGAGTTATCTTAGCTTAATGGTATTCTTACCTTTCACTCTCCATTCATTTCTTATTGCAAACATCTGTTAGGAAATTTTTAAAAAAGTTTTATGCTTGCCAGGGAACATTTTGGTTCAGAGAGCACTTTGCTTGTTTCATTTTTGGCAAATAGTTAAGTTTAATCAGGCTTTTAATTCCACAAATATTATAGTCACTCATCCTGTCTGACCTACAACCACAACACAGTGATTTGGAATGCTGCTGCTAATGAAACAGAATAATGTGACATGGACTGTTTGATTGCACTGTAGAAAATGAAACGTCTCTCTTTTCCAAGTTGATTAGCCATCCAGTGTTTCCTCCGCTGTTTTGGCACAGTGATTTAAACCTAATCCAATCATAGCAATTGAACTCTGTTACGGGTATTATTATCTCTGTTCAGCTGATGGGGCTTTCCACTTCTTCTTGTACGGTAACCAAAGTAGTTGAGTAAGTGAAAGATTTAGCTAACATGATGTGAAAGATGCCTGATGTAAGAATCGTTAATTGCAAATTGAATGCATGCCTTTTGTAGAAGACAATGGTGTGTGCTTTGTTCTTTACACTAATGAATGCAAAGACTCATAGATGCTTACTTAGTAATGTATGCTTGTAGAAAGCACGGCATGCTGTTTTACGGTCAGTAGAATTACAATACTTTTTCCAGATGTTGGCCCCAATCATCTAAAAACCATAATAGTTATCTCAAAACTTAAGGAGGATAATTTACTAATCAAGTTGTTCAATTCATGTTTGGGATATCTGTTTAGAAGATGAAAGAGAAATCCAAAATATGTCAAAAGCCGACAACATCATAATATCAGTTACTCCTTTAGTTCAACTTGTTTTGAACAGCTTTGTTTCACAACCAGCAGACGTCTATATCAACACATGAACACTATTACAGCGGTAGCCAGTATGGGTCCTATATTGGGTCCAATATAACCTCCCTCTTCCCCTTCCCTTTATCAGTTATTCTCTTTCCCTTCCCCCCAATAAAAACAACACAGCAACACCAAATTGGGAAAACATATGGTCACATCATTATTAATAGCCAAGCAGGCAACAGGAAACAGAGCCACAAAAGACAATACCAGAATTATTATGTCTCAAAAAATTTTTATCCATAACTTCCAGATAAGATATACCGACCTGCCATGATACTAGTCCAAATCCAATCCCCTGCAAACATACTGATCACTGTTCTTTGCCCCGCTGACATCCTCACCTTATGAGTAGCAAAGGAAAAGCCCACCAGCTTAAGGACCCCATTGACCGGACATTCCCTGCCATCACTTGATAACAGCCCCAAGCCATCTAGGCCATCAAAGCAGCTTGTCTAACCCATTGGCTTGGGCAACTGCCACCCCCAGCTGCAACAAATATAACAAACACACCTGCTAACCCAACAAACCCAGCAAGCACTAATCTAAAGGACCAAAAAATGGTCTGAAGAGAACCCCCCCCCCCCCCCATCCCGGTAAACCAACAGAATGTGGTCCTGCAAGGAAAAAGTCCTTTGCCTGCACGTTTCCACTCCCTAAGTCCTACATCATTATCACGTCTAACCAACCAACTAAATCAAATCCTCCTTACCCCCACCCCCCTCCCAACAACTGCTACTTTAATTCATCTTTTGACCTTCAAGGCCCATAAGAATGACCTATCTCTTTAAACCACCTTGGCCTTATTCCTCAGGCTATCCTGGCATCCTTTTCACACGACTGCTGGGACTCCCACCCTACAGCCTTAAATAATTACATCCAGCAAATTTTAAACATATTGAATACCTTATAAAAGGGCATATTTTTAAAAAAAAATGTAACCATTGTATATTATTGTTTTATCTTTTGCACTTAGATAGTCTATATAATGTAATTCCATAAGTACCATGGGGAGGAGTAGTCTAGTACTTAGAAGACTAAGGGGTATGGTTACTAAACTGTGGTAATGCCATTTGCGTTAGGATCCGCGGTAGAGGCAGAAATACCCAAATAAGGACATGGGCGGTACATCATTACTGATAATGCGTGTTACAAGGCGCCATAAATTAACGAGCGTTACATGATGGAGCCATGGCACGTTACCGCGCGTTAATCTTAAAAAGGCACGCAGACATGCAAATACAGAAATGGAGCTGCAGCACAATGGTTACTACACTGACTGATGGTACAGGGGTCATGGGTTTGATTCCCCAGTGTGCCTAATGCATAAGGCTGGCTGAGGCATTATGTTTAAGTATTGGGTTGTGATGAATTTTAGTTTTACTTTAATTAGTGCTGCCAGCAAACACATCCTCACAGTGGCGTAACCTAAGGTGCCGCATAAGGCACCCTAGAAGGCACTCCATAGGGCACATTATAAAGTGTGCTGTCTGCCAAGGCACCCTATAATGTCCCCTATAGGACACCTTATAAGGTACCTTATAAGGCGCTTTATAGGGCACCGTATAAGGCGCTTCATAGGGCACCCTAGGAGGCACCCTAAGGTGACAGTACTCTGAGGGTGTTTCTGCTGGCAGCACTAATGTACATTAAAAATTGACAATGCCTCAAACAGCCCTATCAATGAACCCCACTGTGGGTTTTGAACCCATAACCTCTGGCTCCATGGACAGTGAAGTAACCAGTGGGCTACAGCTGCTAACAAACTCCTGGCTGGCTACAGGAGGACTGCACGGCACCACACAAACATTCTGCTGTGGTTACCAGGATAGGGTCAACCCACCTGTACCCAGGATGCACAGCACATGCAAATTAGCAGTCTACAGATGATCACAAGATGGGGTATGCACCCCACAGCACCTCAGCCTGGTAGGGGTGCCGACGGTGTGTGTTAGTGGCACAGAGTTGCTACAGACCGTCACAGTGCACAACAGGTCCTGTGCTCACCCTGAGGGTGAGGTGGGGTGCCCAGCACCCATTTTCGCAGCACCTGGCTTTGCTGAGATAGGCTATGCTGCAGGTCCCCATCAGTGCCAATGTGTGATACGTAGTCCTTGCAAACATCCCTAGGATATGCCTGTGTCCATCTGTATTTCACATCTAGCCCTTGTGGACTATGATGCACCCAGAAAAGTGCATACCCTGTGTGGGTGCCATGGTCACACGATTTAAGTGAAGGGGGGTGTTTGGACCCACATGTGGATTACGTACAACCACCCAACCCACCCTCTGTGGCTCAAGGTGGGGGACAGGATCTCCCACCAACAGATCCACATTCTACCCCCCTGCAATGGTGACAGTAGAGAGGACCATCAACCCCAGTCCTGCTGGGGAATAGACACCCTACAGGGCAGTCAATGCAGATCTGTACGCATCCATAAATAAGGCAATGTCAGACAGACAGCAAGCCTGGAAATGCACAGCTGCCCCCCACCACCATCTGACATTCTCCAGCAGCAAGCACAGGGAGTCACCAGCCGCTGTACCCTCCAAGGTATTCCAGCTACACACATACGAACTGCAGACAGTCTGCTAGCTAGACCATAGTGCATGTTACTGGAGAAAATGTGTGCACCCAAACCTGGGATGTGAGCACACCCACCAAGCAGATAAGTCAGTGATTGGGCCCCAGAAAACAGAACCCATATATACCACTTAAGAGAAACACTGTATAGCACTATGGGGGAACCCAGCCATGCCGTAGTCACTGCACAGTCAGGGTGAGAGTGACCTCCCAGCAGGACATGCTGTGGCCACCCTGTCCGTGCAGGTGGAGGCCGGGCATTACAATGTCCCAGCCATTGCCCTATGCCCTGTGCAGATGCATCCAGGCCAGGCCACCCTGTCCAGGCTATACCCACAGTACTGTGCTCCTCATTAGGTACATTGGCAGGCTAACACTAGCACCAGTGCAAGCAGTGTGGGCTGAGGAAGGTGTTAGCAGCCACCACACACTGGATAGACAGACACACACTCCCACACCTATGCCAGCATTGTGCAACTATAGAGGCTTTTGGCAGCCCTGGCCACCGCACCAGTCCTGGGCACAGTGCAGGCATGGCTATGGTTCGCAATACTGTTGGAGTCACTCCCCAGGGTGGCAAACACTGTCAGACACAAGACCTGTAGCACACTCCACAGACATCAGAAAGGTTGCTATGATGCAGCTCAATCAGAGAATTGTGCTTAACCTAGGAATTGCTATCTGCATTAATCATAGCAACCTTTTGATAGATGTGTACCGTGTTCCCAGGTTTAGGGTGGCATTGCTAAGGTATGCATGTGCTAGTATTGGGAGATGCACGCAGGGCCCACTATCCTGCCTCTCCAGGTGGCTTTGGATAATGGAGCCTGTGGGTGCGGGTGTGTCTGCCCCTGTTGGCTGCTGCTCTAGGGCAGAGGTTCCCAACTCCGGTCCTGGTGGGCCAAACACTGTTCGGGTGTTCATGCTGTCCCTAATGAATATGCATGAGATACATCTGCATACCATGGGGGCGGTGCATAGAAATGCAGCACAGCCATATGTTTTTGAGGCAGCATGGAACCTGAATGGTGTTTGGCTCTCCAGGACCTCTTTTGGGAGGCTCTGCTCTAGGTAATGCACATGTTTATGGTGTCTGTGCTCTGTAGGGTAAAAATGTAGTGTTTTGGGCATGTTTGCATTATCTGCACTAATGGTTCTGTCTGTATTACCATGTTTTAGTAGTGAGTAAAATATGGGGACTGGGTTGGCAAATACCACAGTTGTGACTTGAACCTGTGACCTTCTGCTCCTGAACACAGTGGCTGTGTGCATTGCACCACTGTGTTGCCACAGAAGTGGTGCATTCCCTGGGAATTCCATGAATGTTTGTCAGACAGGGCCTGTCTGTTGCAGTGCACAGCACCCACCTACACAGGGCTAGGCCATGGTCTGCTGTGGGCATCTGCCACTGCCCCCTCCACCACCAGTACCCCTCTGCCACCATGCTGACATGCCCTTCTGCTGGTGGTGAGCAGTCTCAGGCCATCCAGTGTGCCGGTAAGCAGCTGCCTATGGTGCGGGTTCTGGGATAGGGGTTCCTGCATAGCTGTCCACGCTTCCCCCCAGCACCGCCTGCCACTGTTCTGTGCCCTTGGGGGTAGCTGCTGGGTACTACCTCCTGTGACACTGTGGGAAACACAATCGTGCCCATCTTGGGCCTTCATCATTTGCTGTCTGGCTGCTCTGCTGTTTCAGCATTTGTATGGGCCACCTAGGCATCACCCTAGTCCGCACTGTGGCCCAGCTGCACCACAGCATGTGCCGCCTGCGGCCCTCTGAATCCCCTTTTCCGGCATCTGTCCATTTGCCCATTCCAACATGCCCACCCTGCTGTTGTGGGACATGTGCATGTCATAGGACACCTGTCCAATAACAAGGGAAAGCCCTGATCAGCGCTATTTCACTGTGGGATCATTCACCTTGTCGGGGGACAGAGCATAGACCCTTCCTTGCTTAATATCTTTTTTTGGGAGCTTTCTCGGTAGTGTTTTTTGCTGTTTCCCAATATTATGACTATTGGCCAGCTTGGTTAGGTTTTTTTTCCAGTTTGTTGAGGTCATTTTCAATATTTATGTGCCCTTTTGTTCTGTGCACATGTATAACACTTATCACTTTTGTAGGTTTCCCTGCCTATGCTGTACATTGCTGACACTGAAATGGTTTCTCTCCCCTGCAAATGTGCATCTAACGGCAGGTTTTCAATCGCGTTAGGATTCAGCTCTTCAGATCAGTGTGTTAGTGTGAATGGAGCCTCTCCCCGCCCACACTCCACCCATTGACCCCTTCTCTCCGCCCTCTCTCCACCTTCTGCGGTGTTTTACTGCGCCGCGGAACGTCTACGATCGTTAAGTAACGGTAATGCGTGTTATGAGACGTTAACGTTACATAACGCGCATTATGTAACGTTACCGCAGTTTAGTAAACATATCCCTAAGGGTTTCACTCCTATTAGCACTCTTTGTGACCTTGGGCGAGTCACTCTACCCTTCATTGCCTCAGAAGAAAAGGCCTGGAAATCTACTTCCAGTGATACATTATCAAGGAAATCGAGTAGTAGCTGGGTTGCTATGAGTCAGCACTGACTTGACAACACTAAAAAAAAAATGAGTATCATGAATTTGGATTTAATATCTTTTCCAAATAATAATACTTAGGGGCATGTTTATTAAAGAGCTTGCTGGTAGCTAGTTTTCCAGCTGAGAAACTAACCTGCAGCACCATGCTAATGAGCATGTGTGTGCACTTAGCACCACCCTTTGAGGTGGCATTAAACCTGCTCATGCAAGCAGCTGTGGGCATGATTAGCACCAATCCAAAATGCCCACGATAACTGTGATGTGCCATTACTGCACCAACCCAGTGCCTGTCCAATTATGCTGACTGGTTAGCATGGGATTTTTAGTGTGGTGCCGCCACAAACCATTAGCACAGAGCACTCACTGCACTCTAAAGCCCACGCTAATGGTTAGTACACCTTAATAAATATGCCCCTTAGTATTTTATATCACTACCGAATATATGGAGTGCTGTACAGTGGTAATAAGTATTACGGTACAGTATGCCTTGTCCCAAATATATTACAAACTAAAGGCCGATGCAGAAAGCAGGCACTGAAGTCCCATGCTATCAACTTTTTATGCCGATTTGCAGTGCACCAATAGCATGCAACTTTAAAGTCATCATGTAAAAAGCTTATATCCAAATTAGCCATGCGTTAGCTATTTGTTAAACAGTGCACAAATGGCAGCGTTAAACTGGGAAAGCAAGCACAGAAGTTGGGGCAAGTTAGACATACACTCCCAGAGAAACATGGGCACCATGTGAGCCATGACAGTATTTTGTTGATATCGGGCTTTCTCTGATGCCTGGAGATGATCCAGGCATTGGGGAAAGCCACCAATGCCATCAAAATACTAGCAGGGACTGGTGCCCAAGAGAGAATGCAAATCCCTAATAGACAAGTGATACTGCACCTCCCACCCACCCAACGAGTATTAGGACTAGGGCTGTTACAATCCATTCAAAAGCGAGAATCTTAGAGTTTAGGAAAACTAACTTTGCCAAAATGGGCCAATATCTCAGGGAGTCGCTAGTGGGATGGGAACAGCTGGGGGATGTAGAAAAACAGTGGGCAAAACTGAAAGGGGATATTTTAAGGGCAAACAACCTTTTTGTTTAAATGGTAAATAAAGGTAAAAGGAAAAAGGGACAGCTATGGTTTTCGAAAGAAGTAGCTGAAAAAGTGAAAAAAAAGGGAGGCCTTCATGAAATACAAGAGACCACAGAGAGAGGAGGACAGGCATCTATATTTTGAAAAACAGAGAAGCTAGCAAAGTAGTCAGGAAAGCAAAGATTCAAAAAGAGGAGGAAATAGCCAATGCAATAAAATGTGGGGCAAGGGCATTTTTCAGATATGTTAGTGAGAAGAGGAAGGGCAAAAGTGGTATTGTCTGACTCAAGGGTGAAGGGGAGGAATATGTAGAAGCTGATGAGGATAAAGCGGAATTGCTTAACAAATATTTTTGTTCTATGTTCACAGATGAAGAACAAGGACCTCAGAAAACACCCACAAATAGCAACAGAAGTGAGGGGTATCTGGAACAATTTTCAGAAGACCGTGTTCATGAGAAACTAGCTAAAAAAGTAGACAAAGTGATGGGACCGGATGGGATACACCCTAGAATACTGAGGGATCTTGAGGATGTTCTAGCAGCTCCACTGACTGACCTTTTTAATGCCTCCTTGGAGTCAGGAGTGGTGGCAACGGTCTGGAGAGAGGCACATGTGGTCCCTTTACACAAAAGCGGAAGTAAGGATGTGGTTGAAAACTACTGGCCAGTTAGCTTAACTTCGGTAGTGAGTAAATTATTGGAAACGCTGCTGAAAGAGAAAATAGTGAGGTTTTTGGAGTCCAGCGGATTACAGGATCCGAGGCAGCTTGGATTCATCAGAGGCAGGTATTGTAAGACAAATCTGATTGATTTCTTTGACTGGGTGACCAGGGAGTTGGACCGAGGGAGAGCCCTAGATGTGGTGTATTTAGATTTCAGTAAAGCTATCTGGCCTGCACATACATGCCTTCCCCAACTAATTCAATCAGGGTTTTTAAATGGAGCCATAGTGCCATGGCGTCCAGTTCCCATGGCACTGCGCTCCATTTAAAAGCCATGATCCCCGGCCGCTGGCCTTCAGATTGCTTTCCCCGCAGCCCGACCCCTGATCTGGCCTCCCAGGACCAGGGTCGGGCTGCCAGGTATGATCCTATAACTAATAACAAATCCTGTTGTGTATACTTGTAAATACTCATGTAAATAGTTGCAGAAATGACGTCCCATGTTTTATCCAAGTTCTCTGACCTTGTTCTCTGTAAAACCAAACAGTTTGTTGTTCTGGTCTGTTGTTATATTGTGAACCGCGCTGATGCTGAATAGAGCAGTATATAAGAGCCTGTAATAAATAATAAATAAATAAATAAATCCTGCTGAATCGGGGAAGTTATTCCACCTTGAAGGTGGAATAATTATCCTGTTCAAGTCGCCAGCCCCAGACATACAGGGCTGACATTAGAATCGTCCCTGTACGTCCGGGGCCGGCCTCCACCCACTGTTGTTGTTGTTGTTAAGTGCCGTCGAGTTGGAGTCAACTCATGGCGACCCTCTGGATAGCTATCCTAAATTGTGTTCGGTCTTCAGTCAGGCGGCTCATTGTTTACAGACTGGTACCCATAGCTGCTGTCATTGTATCGATCCATCTCATTGCTGGCCTTCCTCTTTGGCGTTGACCTTCTACCTTGCCAAGCATGATGTCTTTCTCTAATGATCTCTCTCTTCGCATGATGTGTCCAAAGTATGAAAGTCGAAGTCTTGTCATCTGAGCTTCTAAAGAAAGCTTAGGTTTGATCTCCTCTAGTACCGACTGGTTTGTTCTTCGGGCAGTCCATGGTATACACAGTATTCGCCTCCAGCACCATAATTCAAAGGCATCCACCCACTGCCCGTCCTAATATCGCCCCCAATGCCCCCCTTTCCCGCCCCCGTCTAACTTCTCCATCCATCTCCGCTATTCATGGCTCAGAATGACCCCCAAGAGGGGATGAATACTTTTGCAATGCACTGTAGGCAATATAAAAATATAGAAATATAGAAAAATGATGGCAGAAAAAGACCACATGGCCCATCTAGTATGCCCTTATATATCAACTACAACAGTCCCCTTTTTATCTTTAGAGATTTTCTGTGTTTGTCCCATGCTTTTTTGAATTCAGATACTGTCCTCATCTCTACCACCTCCACTAGGAGACTATTCCACGCATCTATCATTCTTTCCATAAATAAATATTTCTGCACCTTACTCCTGAGTCTATCCCCTTTCACCCTCTTCCTATGTAGCTTTGTAGCAGAGCTTGCTTTCAATCGAAAGAGACTCTCTTCCTGTGCATTTATGCCAAGGAGGTATTTAAACATCTCCATCATATCTCCTCTAAAGTATATATATTAATATCTTTAAATCTGTCCTCATATGCTTTATAATGAAGACCAGCAGCCATTTTAGTAGCCACCTTATGCACCTACTCCAACCTGATTATATCCTTTTGAAGGTCTGGTCTCCAGAATTGCACACAATACTCCAAATGAGGTCACACCAGAGACTTATACAGAGGCACTATCACCTCCTTTTTTCTGCTGGCCATACCTCTCCCTATGCACCCAAGCATACTTCTGGCCTTCGCCGTTGCCTTCTCTACCTGCTGCCACTTTAAAATCATCAGAAACAATCACACCCAGAGCCCACTTTTCTTTTGTGCAGAGAAGTACTTCACCCCCTATACAGTATTGCTCCCTTGGATTTTTGCAGCCTAAATGTGTGATCCTGCATTTTTTGACATTAAGGGGTATGTTTACTAAGCTGCGGTAATCGTGAATAACGCGCGTAACGTACACTTAATGATCGTTCGCACGTCATAACGCGCGTTCTGACATGCGAACGATCGTTAAGTGTACGTTACGCGCGTTAACCGCAGTTAACGATCGTAAACCCCCGCGGCGCGTTAAAACACCGCAGAAGGTGAAGAGTAGGCGGAGAGAAGGGGTCAATGGGCGGACAGTGGGCATGGAGAGGCTCCCCTCACACTAACGCGCTGAATTTCAGAGCTTAATTCCAACGCGAATGAAAACCTGTCGTTAAAGGCATATTAAAGGGAAGAGAAACCATTTCCGTCAGCAATGTACAGCAAAACCGGGGAAACCTACAAAACGTGAGCAGTGTGATACATGTGCACAGAACAAAATGTCAAATAAAACTTTAAAATGACCACAAGAAACAGTGTAAAAATTATAATTCAGCTGGGCAACAGTGATAGCAATGGGCAACAATAAAAAACACTCCCAGGAAAGCTCCAAAAAAAAAAAGAAATGATGTTTGGAAGGGTCTACGCTCATTTCTTAATTACACAAAACTTCACATCCGATAGTGTGTGTGCTTGATCTATCCAATGTTGTACCAACAGTTTGTCCAACAACCGTCTCCTGATGCAGCTTTTGTGTTCTACGATGTATAAAAGCCTTTCTCACAATTAATGGTGGCACATAAACGCAATATTAACCTCCACAATTTATTAGTACCCTCTGCCTTCACTGAAAAGAAACCTCTTTCTATTCATAAGGGACAGTACCAATGTGGTCATTGTTCTGTTTGCTTAAATGTTTTACCTGTAAGAAAGGCTTTTATACATCCAAAAACACAGAAGTGGTTTTACATTGATGATTTTTCCAACTGCGACACCACCCATGTCATTTACATCATACAATGTCCATGCAGTCTCTTATATGTTGGTAAAACCAAACGACATATTCGAGTGCGAATAGTAGAACACAAAAGCTGCATCAGGAGACGGTTGTTGGACAAACCGTTGGTACAACATTGGATAGATCAAGCACACACACTATCGGATGTGAAGTTTTGTGTAATTAAGAAAGTGAAACTAAATTGGAGAGGAGGAAATATAGAAAAGACACTCCTTCAGATGGAACAGAAGTATATTTTTGATCTTAATACTCTTGCTCCGCATGGGTTAAATGCAGGATGTGATTTTTCCGTCTTTTTGTGAGTCAGATGTCACAATGATTCATGGGTGAATATACAGATTATTTATCATTTTACATTTTATGGCAGCTACTTGTTTTTCCCTCCTCTCATATGGTTTCAAGGTGAGTTGGAGGTTTTATTAATTCATGATCTTGCATGGTTTTACTTTTTTTTGTTTCTCCCGGTTTTTTTTTTTGCCCGTTTGGTAATTTAAGTTAGTTTTATTATTTGTTCTATAGGTTTTTAGCCTTCTTTGCAATTTGACCTTTTAATTGACTTTGCCTAATCAGGCATTGTAAGCAGTTCTTTTAGGTTGTAGGCAGGCAAGGTTTAGACACATTTGGCTCCTCTGCAAATTTGTGTCTTCCGTTGTATACAAGGAATAAAGGTGGTTTGGCTTAACAGATAGTTAGTATCCAGTTTTACTTCATATGACTTTGGTTACATTTTAAAATCGGTATTTACAGTCAATTTTGCATAATTGGGCATTGTGCCTTTGTTCCTAAATTTATAGGCTGACAATGTTTTCAATACGTTGGTAAGTACTGTTTAGGAAAATCCTCTTGATTCTTTTTAACCCCCCTTTTTTGGTTATATTTATTATATTTCATTCATTGTTATAATAACGAATATAGCACACTATTGGCTGAGGTGAAATTATGTTTTCCTTATGTGCAGATTACTCTATGTAGTATTTTTTTTATATTTTTAATCTTTTGGTTTCTTTGTATATTATGCAAGCTTTGGTCAGAGAGAGAGTTGAAGCCCCTGCATTTCTTTATCTCTAATTCATAAGCTTCTGTTTAAAGTCACATTTCTCTAGATGCTGTCAATTAGTTTAACAATTTGAGGTGGTCACTAGTTTTTAAGCCGGTATTGTTTGCTGTTATATAAAATGTTTGAAGAGTTGCCATGGACACGTGTTTCCCTTCGTGCGCTTGCGAACGGCTTAAATGCTGATCCGCATGCGCCAGCGTTTTTCATTCAATGAGATGTTGCTACTGTTTGTCTGACGCTGGTTTTATAATAATTTTTAGGTATCAACTGGTTGAATATGTAAGTTTACCTCACAAATTTCTTGTTACCATTGAAATCAGTACTACAGTTAGTTTTGTAACATTGGGCACTGCTATTTGTTCCTAAGGTTGTAGATAGGCAATGTCTTCAAGGGATCGAAATGCAATGTTTCAGAAGATCCTTTTGATCTGTTTTAGTCTTCCCGTATTACATTTTTATATTATATTTATTTATTTATTGTCTTAATAATATATCTAGTGCATAATCAGTTAAGGTTAGTTTTTAAATAAAAAAAGTGTTCATTATCCGTCGAAGGCATAAGTTTAATTGAAAATTTGGGCTCTCTTGTCAACTACGGTGTCTCTGGTCGGAGAGCTAGTTGAAGTCTTTGCAACTGTTTATCCTTAATCCATAGGTTTATAGTTGATATTATTTGTTATTTTAGCACAGTTTGAAGAGATGCAATTAACACGTGTGCCCTTTCGTGCGTTTGCAAGCGGTATAATGTGGTCAACCCGCTAAGGTTTTCACGTTAGTTTCATTGTTTGTAAATATCAACCGGCCGTATATATATGCTCATTGAGACATTTACTTACTTATAGCCAGCTCTTCGGTAAAATTCGACCAGTTATTTTATCAAATGATCTCTCTCCTCCCCCCCCCCCTTTTTTTAAATAAATAAGGTTGATAGTGGCAACTAATATATAACACACATGCGTTTTTAATATTGCCTTTCACTTTGGTGAATTTACAGAAGCGCAAGCTTTTTTTATATATTTTTTTTATATATACATTTTTTAGTTGCGCGGTTTTTTTGATAAGGTTGTGAGTCACACATCAATGGTCTAGTTGATCCAATAGATTTTATCAATTTTTTACACTAGTATAGTAGAAATATTAGAATATGATGAAAGTACCCACGTACTATTTGTTCGGTTATAAATATACACAATGGGGTCAAATTCATTATATCATGGTGACCATTCACATATTCGCTTTTTAAGTCTACTTTTCATAAATTCAAAAGTTTTGATAGTTATGATGTATTATTCCCCCTTTACAACATTACATTCCCTCGGTAACATTTTTAGTTGCTAGTTAGTGTATAAATTTTCTTAAACAATGCTGCTCCTATGCCATGCGTTTCTAATTTATGAAAGGATCTTTTTAAGGTTTTAAATATTTTAGAGTTTATAAAAAATTCTGTATTCAATAGATAAAATCATTAATGCAAATATCTCTTCTGCTTCTTCCACTCCTTTCCAGTTACCAAAGGTGGTATCATTTTCAGTGCAACTATATTAGCTTGTTCTAATATGGTTATTCCAGGTAAAGTGTGGTTCACTCCTGCTCCTTGGTCTCCTTCTCCTCTGTCTTTTGATGTTTTATGGTTTTAAATTTCGTGCCACATTTATATGTTTTGTGCACTTTTGTTTATGTAGCACGATTTATTACCCACAATTAGTCACTACTTCCTATTACAATTTGGTTTGCACTTCGCCGGCACAATTTTGGTTAGATAATTATGTTAATTTAACATTTTTTTATATGATATATGCTCTTATCCATATTTATTGTTTTCATTCATGTTTTATACATGTGTGTTTGGGGATGTCATATATTAGTATAGGTTGATTAATAAGTTTTGTACATTATAATTTTAAAACTTGTTGGTTATTTATTTATTTATTACTTATTATATTTTTATTGCGTTCCTACGTGATGTTTTATTTTATGCATTTTCTTGATTTTGTTTTTTTAAATGTGGTTTTAATTTATTTATGATATGTTTTTAGCATAAGGTGAGCCAGCCCCTGAAGAAGATCTTATCGAAACACGGCCTGTGTCGGGTCAGGTCTCCCTTTATATGTTTGGATTAATAAAGGTTTGGTGAGAACTTACACCTGCTACGTTTTTGTACTGTGTTGCTGATACTTTGCGTGGCAGAGTGCTGCCCTTGGTGTCCTCAGGATATACCTAGCCAGTCAGGTTTTCAGGAAAACCACAATGAATATGCATGAGAGATATTTGCATACAATGGAATCAGTGCATGCAAATCTATATCATGCATATTCATTGTCATTATCCTAAAATATTTGACTGTTTGATGTGTCTTGAGGACTGGGTTGAAAACTCCTATACTATATATATATAGTGATGCTGAATATACATAAATACTGCAGCTAGCATTTCAATTAATACAGTGACTGATGCTGCTGAATATTATCCCTATTGATAGTAACTTAAACTGAAAACACTAAGGGATCTGTCTACCAAACCGCACTAACCTTTTGCAGCTATAGCTCCAAAGGTCTGCAGTAGTGATAAAATGTCTTTGGTATCTGTGAGGGGCATTCCCAGCCTTGCCCCTGCAGATACTGCCGAGCTACTGCACTTACCATGGAGACCCACAATCCCTCCATTGACAAGTAAGCACGGGAAGTCCCTCGGTGCCTGCTGATGCAGCGATCATGGGATCTGTGGAAGTGCAAGGGGAAGACAGAGCTAGGAATAGTTCTATTTCCTCAATTGCCACTGATCCCTCCCTTGCCTTCATCACCCCCTGCCACCTTAAACAATTGTCATTGCCTCAGATATACGGATCCTTGGCACTGACAACCAAAATAGTCATACCCCCACCCTCCCTTCAGCACTGATCCCCCCTGGACAGCTCCTGATCACCATCAGGAACTGTCTGGGGGTAATGGGTCTGTGATAAGGAAGCTTATCATAGCTCAGGAAGGGGCTATAGAAAAGGTGAAGTGTCTCTGAACAAGCAACCTGTCAGTGCTGGTAGAAATGAGAAAACAGAATTTTGCCATAAAAGACTACCAGTCCCAGAATGCACCAGGTTTCCCACAGCCATGAGAGGAGCTGAAGTGAGAAAACGTGTGTTCAATCAAAAGGGCTATGAGGTAATCCCCAAGCACTCATTGCAAAGGGCAGGGCTTGATTCAGCACAGCTGCGCTGTGCTAGGATGGAACACTCATCTCAAAGGGCAGGACCTGATTCAGCACAGCTGCGCTGTATTAGGGAGGAGCACTCATCCAAGCAGAATAAGAGTAGAGTTTATTCTACAGATGACCATCTTCATGATCACCTTGGATATCCAGAGAATTGTCCTCAGTATCCTGAGAATCAGCTTGAGTTTGATCATCAGTTTCATCTGAAGGATCATCAGAAGCAGAAGCCAAACCGGACGGACAGAGAGGGAAAGAGACCCTTTGGAAGAAGGAAGAGAAAAGCCTTTGAGAGGTCTAGAAGAGTCCAAAGCAGTACGTATACTGGGAGGTATTCCAAGGGCCAGCATACACCATTGGACTGGGGAAAGCCAGAGGAATGGTGCTGCAGAACTAGGAATCACCAGAGGCTACCTGTGAGGGAGACGGCTGCACGTGGAAGGGACTCTAAGACCTGTGCCAGAAGGTATGTGAAGAGAGATCCAGTGTCCAGGGATCTGGATTGGAAGGCTGGACATAAGAACTGGACTACATACTGGCCAGGCTATATAGAGAGGAACTCTAGCAGCAATGGAAGCTCAGGTATGAACACTGATCTATGCCCTAGCTATAACCTTGAAAGACAGCAGGGAAACAAGTATTCTCCTGAAAATGCTCCATTGAGAGATTCATCTGTGCCAATCCATGATATTGAACCCATGCTTGTTGAACAAGGGGGAATAATAGCAGATGAGGATCCTGTTTAAATGGACTGCTCTCTATCTAAACTCCGTTGGTAACTTTCTGTTATAAAGTACAGCAACCATCACAAAGAAATACAAATTTGTTCTTTAATCTACTCAGAAAAGCTCCTGAAGCAGGATTTGACCCACACAGTGGAAGGCAAGCCAGCTAAGGGGTTTCAGCTGGTAACTGCTAGCAATTAAGCCTTACCTAATTGCTTGTGAGCTAGGAGAGAATCACTTCTGTATCTATGTGGGAAGTAATCAGAAGTTAATCTGAAAAGAACAATTTGTTTCTTGCTTTGTGGTTTTTCATTTGTTGTTTTCCTGATTTTGACTTTGTTTTTCCAAGTTAACACTGAAAGCAAGTAACCTAATTTATGTGCTACCAAGCATATCTGTGTTGGGAGAGATAACCCCATAAATAAATATCTTATTGGCTTTACCCAAGAGCACAACTAAATTATTGTCAGCAGCTGTGTCCGGTGTGAATGAACTACATTGCCCACAATACCTTGAAAATAATATAGATATGCACTTGCCAAGACTGTGAAGATTTTCACCCAGGCAGCCGTATGACAGGTCTCCCTGAGAAAGTATACCATACCAGCCAGCCAGTTGGGCCCCTTCCTTCCCTCCCTCCCACCCCATCATCTACTGTAAAAAATGCAGGCTAGTCAGTCGGGCCCCCGCCTCCCTCTCTCCCTCCCCCATCAAACCCAAAAGACTCAGCTGGCCTGTTGGCCTAATGGGGGCCACAGCCCCCCTCCCTAACCCCCCAAGACCTTACCTTTGTCCCTGATGCTTTTGAAGCCAAAGGGAGGAAGGAGATGATTTAGGAATCATCGTGGATAACACTTTGAAACCCTCTGCCCAGTGTGCAGCAGCAAGAAGACAAATAGAATGCTAGGAATCATAAGGAAAGGAATGAAAAATAAAACAAAGGATATTATAATGCATATGTATCATTCTATGGTGCGACTGCACCTTGAATATTGTGAGCAATTCTGGTCACCGTATCTTAAAAAGAATATAGCGGAATTAGAAAAGGTACGGAAAAGAGCCACCAAAATGGTGAAGGGGATGGAAGGATAGCCCTGTGAGCTTAAAAAAGGTTCTTCAACCTGGAAAAGAGAAAGCTGAGGGGAGATATGATAGAGGTCTATAAAATAATGAATGGAGTGGAATGAGTAAACGTAGACTGATTGTTTACGCCATCAAAAAAATAGAAAGACTAGGGGACATGCAATGAAGCTACAGTGCAACCCATTTAATACTAATAAGAGAAAATATTTTTTCACTCAATGGGTAATCAAATTCTGGAATTCATTACTGGAGGATGTAGTAAAGGTTGTTAGTGTAGCTGGGTTTAAAAAAGATTTGGACAAGTTCCTGGAGGAAAGATCCATAAACCACTATCAAAGAAGGCCCAGGAAATCCACTTCTTGCCCCAATACAAGCATTGTGGAACCTGTGTTTCTTTTTGGGAAATTGCTAGGTACTTGTGACCTGAATTGGCCACTGTTAGAAACAGAATACTAGGCTGGAACCATGGTCTGACCCAGTAGGGCATATCTTAAGTCCTTTCAGCTCGTACACCCATCAATGCCACTAATCAAAATGGCTGTAATTTCATCATTCTGTCCTCTAGCTTCCTAAAGCTAGGGAACAGCACTGTGATATTGCCATCATTTTTGTTAGTAAAACTGCAGAGACTGGGATCAGAGAGGACCACTCCTGCCCCTGTGGCTACTAGACTTAAAGCAAAGGGCTTGGGGGGTTCAGGGTGGGGGAGCCATGGGGGCCCAACTAGGCTGACTGGCTGACTGGATCTTTCAGTTTTAAAGGAGGAGGAGGGCCCAACTGCTTAGCCAGGACCTTTCACAGTAGATCGTGGAGGAGGAGGGAGGCAGGTGGGTCTGACAAGTTAGCCAGTGCCGTGTGCTTTGTCAGGGCTAGCCCGATCCACCCCAGACAGTTTCCAATGGGGATTGCGAGCTGTTAGGCTGGACTGGTGCTGAAGGGCAGTGGGGGTCCAGCTATTTTGGTTTGTCAGTGCCACAGATTGGTACATCAGCAGCATTGACAATCATTTAAGGTTGGGGAGGCCCAATCCAGGAAGGAGGGGATTGGTTCTTGTGAAGACAGCTGCTACCAATTGGCAGCAGCCAAGAAGCGGGCCAAGCAGCCTTGACTGCAGCTACTGAAGCCATGATCAAGCTGATTTGGCAGCCAATGCGTAAAAATGTTTTGCAAGGTGGCAGCCAAAAATCAGCACACCTACTCCCTGTAGGGTTGCCAACTGGCTCCAGATGCGCCCGGCAGGTTTGATCCAGTCCTGGGTTTACCTCATTGCATGCAGGGATATGTAGTTCTGATTTCTCCATTGCACTCCATAAGAAAATGAAAACTACAAGTAACTGCATGCAATGGGGTAAACCCAGGACTGGAGCAAGCCTGTCGGGCGCATCTGGAGCCAGTTGGCAACCCTAACTCCCTGTCTCAATTTTGCCTCCCCCCGACTCTACCACACAAAATGTAGATATCACCGAAATGTGCTTGCGATATCTGTATTTCGATTGTGTTAGCTGCTACTGTCGGGTGATATTTATGCATTAGCCTCATGGTAGCAGTTTAGTAGACACACCCCTAAGATAGATTAGTGACCAATGCAGGTTTGTCAAAACAGAAGTAGCCCTCTACCACCTCTACTGTCATGTAATCATCTTAACAACTGTATTTTAAATAAGTTGAATATATGATCTCTTGGACAGGTCAATATAGACCAAATTTCAGTAGTTGAGGTGAGAGAAAACTAAAGTCTGCATGACTTCTTTTAGATCTAGAACTTAAAAGGAAAGTTTAAATTTGTATTACCAGACAACATTTTAAAAAAGTTTTCTTAACTGCTGAATCAACTTGATCATTCATAACTTAAAATCTCTGACTACCCCAACACCAGCAGTTCTTTCTTTTTAAGCAGGGGTTCTCAACCCAGTCCTTAGGACATACCTAGACAGTCAGATGTTTCAGGATAAGTGCAATGAATATACATGAGATAAATCTGCATGCACTGCCTCTATTGTATTCACAGCTCTCTCATGATATTCATTAGGATTATCTTGAAAACTTGACTGGATTGGTGTAGCCTGAGGACTGGGTTGAGAAGGTTTGTTCTAAAGGGATCTGTGCACCATGAGCCAGGAGTGGCAGAATAGCTTAACGGTTAGAGGAGTAGCCAATGAACCAACAAAGCCAAGGTTCAAATCCCATTATAGGTCTTCCTGATCTTGGACATTAGCTACAAACATAGACAGTAATTCCTCTAATTTAATGTTGCTCTATATCACTTTCTGGCATGATATAAGTCTGAATTAAATTATTTATGACATAAGGCTAGTAAATGGGATGAAGGAAAGCCAACCCATAATAACGACATACTTTCAGTCCAAATGCTGATGGACCTATATTATGTAGATAAAGTATCTAATGTTTTTCCCCTGAAGATTCAGAAGGGATGAAAACATGCACATCATTGGCACATGAAAATCACACAAGATTTCCAAAGGTTTTAAAAAGACATTAAAGAGTACTAGAGGTAAGTGAGAACCCTTGGACACTCCACATGGCATTACGAGGTGAGATCTAACTGAAAGGAATACTAGAAACCTATCATACATCAAACCTCTTATACCTAAACCCAGAAGTCTATGTAAGAACAGATCATGACGGACTGTATTGACTGAATCAAAATCTCTAACCGACTTTTGTCCAATGGCCCTCTCATTTCTTCTAACATGGCTATAAGTATTACTTCAGTAGACGAGAGTAAGTATCTAGATATTCTCAGAGGCATTGCAGGCCATATGCATGTTGAGGGAGTGAAAGGTCATGTGGCTGTGATAGCTGCCCTCACTCCCTGCAAGAGACCTAATTGCAATGTATGTAATCACTTGCCGCTAAAATAGATGGAAACTGAGCCAGCTCATAAACCTTTTTCATGGTTTGGTTGGTCTTCTTCTCCTGCTCAGGAAAAACAACATACTGATCGATACTCTTGAGAAATGTGCGATGCAGAATGAAGTAGCTAACAACTGGCTGATGCCCACAGAAAGGCAAAAGTTAAGGAACTTTTCCTAACATTTCTTGAATACCAGTCTTATGGTAAAATACTTTTCAATAAAAAGTGCTAAATAAACCCAAACGTTCATACAGTAAGAGATGATTACTGTGCTACAAATATCAGTTTTAATCTATGTATGATTCGTTTTTCTGATATTTATGTTTCCTCATGTGCAAGTAGTCCTTTTGAGAATTATCTGTGTATTATGAGGTATTTAAAAGGACCCAAAAAAAAAGATTTCCATCAGAAAGAATTTAGTGTAATCTTCACAAGTCAAATTCCTTGTTAATTTATACACAAATGCTTATGAATTAATTTGTATTAGTTAAGATTTTGATCAATGAGACAATATTTGTTGGTTCAATGCCCCAACAAGACTGTTCAGCTCATGATCAAAGCATTTAAAAGAACATCAGTTCACCCTGGAAGCCTTTGATCCAAGATTATAATTTGTTCTTATTCCTTTGATATAGTTTAAGTGCCTGGTATGTTTATCACTGACATTTTTTATCAAACACCTAGAATGTTACGGTTTCATAGTATGCATGCTATAGATTTTGTCAAAGGTTTTGCAAGTTGCTTTTGGAGTGGGATCAAACCCTAGTCCAACGCTGTCTACCCTTTACTTACTCTGCTGCTGTTATTGTGTTTAGGTTTGGATAAACTTTTCTCTTGGAGGTGATTGCTCTCAGCAGTTAATTTAAAACTTGCAAGCTTAGATCTGGCTTTCTCTGTGTGTGAACCGGCCTGTCATCATGCATTCCAGGTTACTCTCATAAATGAATTTGTCTTTCCTCAGCACTTCTCAGTGCTGGGACAGCAGACATTCCTTCTGCTCTGCATTAATCCAATTACCAAACACCTGTGAGAGTGCAATAACAGTTTTGGTGCCAAGTCCCTAAGAAATGTTTTTTATTGGAGAATGTAATCTGCTGCCCTGCTATCAGGAGTCACGTTACACACCTGTCAAACCCTGAGCTAGAAAAAACACAATCAAAGTTCTAACTCACTGCAAAGATGTTCGAAGCACATTAAAGAGACAAATGAACAAATACCCCTGATAAACCTGCATACCACCCAATCTAGATGCACACCACCATCACACATACACAAAGAACGCCAACAAGCAAAGAATACAGCTCATAAACCATACAGGGACACACGTAACACACCCTCTCACCTCATAAATAATAGACATATAAACCCAATCATATCAACAAACATCAGATGTGCTCTGCTAAACGCCAGATCTATCAGGAACAAACCAAATACTATCCTTGACCTAATCCAAGACAAGAAGCTTGATATAACATGTATCACTTAGACCTGGCTAGACAACTCAGACCAGGTCATATTAAATCAAGTAACTCCAACAGGATACTCAGCATTCAACTGCATCAGAGCACAAAAGAGAGGAGGAGGAGTACTAATACTCACCATAAAGGATTTCAGATTCAAAACAATAGCCTCCACTAACACAATCGAATCCAACACACTCACTATAGCCAACAAATACCTAACCATCTCCCTCACATACAGACCACCTGGAACCACAACTGAACACCTATCCACAGTAATTGAAACGATATGCACACACTACAGAAGACACAAACCTCTAGTTGTACTAGGAGACTACAACCTAACATCCGCACCCACCAGAGAAACTGAAATGTTCTTAAAAGCCCTGGAGTCCCTAAAATACTGCCAGACAATTAACGCCCCAACACACAAACATGGTACAACTCCGGACATGATATTCATGCCAACACAACTGGTGGAACAGAACAAAACTACAAAACCAATAATCACCCCAGTCCCCTGGTCAGACCACCATGTAATTGAATTCACCATGACCCTGAATAACCCCACCCAACGCAAAGAAGATGAAAGAATAATCAGACGGTTCAAAACATTTGACAGAGACTCATTCATCAATGAAATCAATCCACAACTTCATCAGGAACAAGACAACCTGGATCTTAATATAGAAGAATGGAACACAATAATAGCCAACGCAGCATCTACCCCATCCAACAATGAACCAAAAACTTGCAAAAGATCAAACGCCCCATGGTATTCACAAGAAATAAGAGTTGCAAAGCACACACTAAGAAAACTAGAATGAAAATGGAGACGGAACAAGTCACACAACTTCCTAACACAATACAGAGACAAACAACGGGAGTATAACAATCTAATAAATGAATGCAAACAACAACACCATACCAACCTAATCATGAAATCTACCAATCGACCAAGAGATCTTTTTAGCATTATGGCGAGGCCGCGGGGCAGGGTCCCCCGGCCGAAGATAACCAGGCGCGCGGCACGGTGCGGGGACCCTGCCCATGGTTGAGGAGGGGAGGGCCCTCGCGGGCGTGATTCAAATCTATTGGCTCGCCCCAAGGAAGAGTTGGGGCGAGCCAATGAGCAGGGCAAGGGCAGGGGGGGGGTTGTTAAAGGGTGGCGCGCGGCGGCGGCGGTCTCTCTTGGACCGGCAGCAAGGAGAGAGGGACCGTCGTCTGTCGTTCGTGGCCGGTCGGCAGATGTTCCCAGGCCTCACCAGCGTGCAGGACTGAGAGGACCTCAGCCGGACGGGAGGCTTGTGGCGGAGGGCCCGTGTGCGGCGAACAAGTATTATAAAAAAAAAAAAAAAAAACAGCGGACAGTGATATTTGTAGGGGCGCCGCACGGGGAGCGGGCGGCATACCGCGGGTGCGCGAAGGCCGGCTTGTGGTCGGTGGGGGGTAGGAAGGCTAACGGAGTCGGGCTTCTTTCGGGCGTCGGGAGCGCGCATGCCGCCACGGAAGGGACGGCAGGCCCGCAGTTCACCGCGTGGTCGTGGTGAACAGGGCCGGGGAATGCGTCCCCAGCAGCCTTCGTCTGCTCAGTCGGGGGGTGGCGGCTAGAGGAGCGTTGGGGAGGGGGTCTGGGCCCAGAGGGGCTGGGGGGGCCCAGGTGCATGGCGATAGAGGCTCTGGGGGGCGCGATCCTCGGGGGGCAAGACAGCAGCTGGAGGGAAAAGGAAGAGAGGTGGCAGAGTGGAGAGAGAGCGGTGTGTGGGGCTGGTAGGGGTGGCTAATGGGCCCCAAGTCCAAGGAGGGGATGGGGTTGTGCAGGGGGTAGTGGGGTTGGAAGGTAGGGGTGAGTTGAGCTCTGGGGGGCAGGGAGGGGCTGGGGTACGGGAGGGGGCTGTGGTCAGTGGCAGTGGGGATGGACAGGGGCAGGGGGGTTGGGCTGGGGGGGGAGGGCCTTTTTTCCCGGGGTGGGCTTCTCCTTGGTTCGGAGCACAGAGCTATGGGCAGGTGCCCTTTGGACATGGAGGGGTAGCGGGGAGCATGGGTACTCCCGGGGGCTATGCGCCGTGGGACCATTGGCAAGGGGGAGGCCAAGGCTCATCACGGGCAGAGTGGCTGTCAGCTTGGCAGCCAGGGGGTTCCCCGGCGGTCCCCTCTCCCCCCTCTTCTTCTCTTTTGTTTTCACAGGTCAGATCAACGGTGCCGGTGGCAGTACAGAGGCCTGAGGGGCAGCGGACGGCGATGACGGAGGATGTTGGAGCCGGCTCCAGAGAACCCCAACGGCGGGAGGACCTCCAGGCGAGCGGGATGGGGGTACAGACAGCCGGCGGGGAACGGCGAGTTCAGGACGGATTGCGGCAGGATCTGACGGCCAGCGTCGGAGGTGCTGGGGGTGAGTTGTCTGGGGGCAATGGAGGGGGGGGGTGGGCCGGACACGTCGGAAGGGCAGGGAAAGAAGGGGCGGAAGGCTAAGCGTAAGCGACGGCATGTACGGCACCGTCAACACAGTTCGGAGGGTTCTTCGTCGTCCACGGTATCCACATCGTCATCCTCGAGTGTGCCTTCCCGTTCAGGACAGGGCAGCGAGCCAGTGCCTTTGGGATCGTCGGGCGGAAAGGGCGTTCCTACGACAGTGGCATTTACGGAGTTGTGGGAGGGGGTTCCGCGGCATTTGCGGCGCAAGATATGGAAGAGGAGGTATATCGATATATTTTGATTACTCGAGGGGCGGAGGCGGTCCGGTGAGAGTAGGAAAAAGCGGAAGGAAGATGAGAAGGTGGGTCGCGTCAAGAAAGTGTCCCGGAATGTCCTTAATTGGGTGCGATCCTTTTTAAGATTGGCGAGTGTTTGGGGGCGGCAGGCGCCAGAGGATTATGGTATGCTTTTGGCATACGCGGACTCTATCATAGAAGTGGCGCAGACCCACGGCGGTTTTGCGTGGCTGAATTATGACAAGAAGTTTCGGGACAAGATGGAGGAGAGCAAGGGGCTATCTTGGGGGACGCAGGATATCAACTTGTGGTTAACCCAGATGTCCGTCGGGATGGGGGGGGGTGGAGGGGCAGGGGGGCGTGGGGTGGGGGGCGGCTTTGGTGGGGCCGGGCGGCCCTTTCGTGCAAACAGTGGTCAAGGGCAGCAGAAGGCAGGGGGGGGAGGGCAAGGAGACATCTGTTGGCGTTTCAACAGGTCCTCGTGCCCTTTCCCTGACTGCAAGTTCTGGCACGCATGCTCGGCCTGCGGGGGGGGGGGGCATTCTGCACTCAAATGTTTCAAAAAGGGTGGGGTTCCTGCCCTGGCCACAGCCAACAAGTAATTTTGATTTGGCGGAGTTAGCGCCCTCTCCACTTTCCCGGGAGGTGATCGGCGGCTGGCTGCGTGCATATCCGCGGAGGCGGGAGAGGGAAATGTTAATGCGTGGGTTTTGTGAAGGGTTCATTATTCTGGTACAAGGAACTATAGCGGGTAGGGCTGCACGCAACTCGCCGTCAGTGCGGCATTTGGCGGCGGTGGTTAAGGAGAAATTGGCGGTCGAGTTGCGTTTGGGCAGAATAGCGGGTCCGTTTGCGGAGCCGCCAGTGGAGAATCTAGTGGTTTCCCCATTAGGTGTCATCCCTAAAAAGGAGGCAGGGAAATTTCGTCTAATACATAACCTCTCATTTCCACTGGGGGACTCGGTGAACGATCATATTCCGAAGGAGCTGTGTTCGGTTCGCTATGCGTCCTTTGACGAGGCGGTGGGGTTGGTGAGACGTTGTGGCCCAGGGGCTCGGTTGGCAAAAGTAGATATCGAATCGGCTTTTCGTCTGCTGCCGGTCCATCCGGCTTCATTTTATTTGCTGGGTTTTTCTTTTGAGGACGAGGTTTATGTGGACAAGTGCATGCCAATGGGATGTTCGGTGTCGTGTGCATACTTCGAAATGTTTAGCTCCTTTTTGCACTGGAATTTAGTACGGCGAGTTGGGGTTAAGAATGTGGTACACTATCTGGATGATTTTCTGTTTGTGGGGGCGGCTGGTTCTGGGGAGTGTCAACAGTTGATGGACGGTTTTATGAGCATGGCAAGGGCGTGTGGGCTCCCTCTGGCGGACGACAAGACTGAGGGTCCCGCCACGTGTATTACGTTCTTGGGAGTGGAAATTGACTCAGTGGGTATGGTGGCGCGCCTCCCGATGGACAAAGTCGTCAAGTTGCGGGTCTTGGTAGCGAATGGATTGGCTTCTAGCAAGTTATCTTTGAAGGAACTGCAAATATTGATTGGCTCGTTGAACTTTGCATGCAGGGTCATACCGATGGGCCGGGTGTTCAGGGGCGGCCCAAGGGGGGTGCGGGGCCATGTGCGGAGACTCGGTGCGGGGCCTCACTTGCATAAGGGGCCTCATTTGCATAAATATTTGCATAATGTTACCATACACTAACTTTTAGTAAACATGCCTCTTCATGAGTGTATGGATAAAAAAAGACAAAGATTTCTACATTACTATAATCCAGTGCCAACCGCCAGGCACATTAGGAACTACTACAAACACTGCCCATTTAGAACCCATAGCAAACCCACCGTATCCCAACAGCACTACCAGGACTCATAAAGCACCATACACTACCTATCAAAAGGCAACACTGCAAATATTAAACCAATACATTTCAGAGAATAACAATACATGACCTACTGGGGAAAGAGAACAAGTGACAATGTCAAATAGGAATTACATAAACAGAATACCTCAGCTCAGTTACACATGCAGAACATAGACTATCACCAAACAAGGAATCACAATTTAAAAACAGGAAGACAATAATTAAACTGGGAACCCTAAAAGCCAAACTTGGAATGTACAACAACAATGTAGAAATAAAACTATAAATTAATTTCCTCTTGTACTAAACAAAGCACAGACATTAATGATGCACATTTCCCAGAGCTGACATATTCCAGTTAATAAATTCAAAATAAAGAGATATCTTTGTACCTTTTGTGCATTTTTTTTTCAGTTGCAATTGTTCCAGCCACTTTCTTCTGGTTTATTTGTGTCTTCTGTTATCTCTCCATCGTCTGCTGTCCATTTGTCCTTTCTTCTCTTCTAGTTTTTTCCATTCTCTCTCTACATCTGCTTTAACATAATAATCTTTCTCCTTTTGCTCTTTCCTCATTCCTATTTCATCCACTCAAATTTTACCCCTCCATCCTCAATCCCCACTTAGTCTCCCAATACCCGGCCAATTGTACATTTTTCTTCCCTCCCACACAAAATATTTTTCCCCTCTCCATTTCATTCTCCCAGCCCCATCCCCTTCTAATCTCCCCCAACATCAGCTCCCTTTTAGTTCCAGCCCCACCCAGTATCCGCTCCCTTCTAGTCCCCACATCAGCCCATTTCCAGTCCTAGCTCCCCCATCCATTTCCAGTCCTATCCGAGTCCCTTCATCAGCTCATTTCCAATACCAGCCTCCCATCAGCCCATTTCTAGTCCTTTCCTAGCCCCACCATCAGCCCATGTTAAATCCTAGCTCCCCTCCACTCAGCCCATTTCTAAACCAAGCCCCCCATGAGCCTACTTCCAGTTCTAGCCCCTCCATGAGTCCATTTCAATCGAAGCCCCCACCAAAGCCCATTTCCAATCTTAGCTCCCCCCAACACCCAATTCTCAGTTCTATCCTAGCCCATCCATCAGCCCAGTTCCTGTCCTAGCTCCCTCCCCTAAGAGCCCATTCCAAGCCCCCCTTCCCATCAGCTATTTGAAGTTCAAGCCCCCTTCCACTCAGCCCATTTCCATTCCAAGTCCCCCTCCCCATCAGCTATTTGCAGTTCAAGCCCCCCACTTCCCCTCAGCCCATTTCCATTCCAAGCCCCGTCCCCATCAGCTATTTGCAGTTCAAGCCCCCCCACTTCCCCTCAGCCCATTTCCATTCCAAGCCCCATCCCCAACAGCTATTTGCAGTTCATGCCCCCGGCCACGCAGCCCCTTGCCAGGGCTAGCGACCCCCCAACCCATTACCAGTCCTAGCCCCCCCCCATAGCCCACTCCCAGTCCTAATCCCACCAGCCCATTTCCAGTCCTAATCCCCATCACCCAATTTTCAGTTTAAGCCCCCCCATAGCCCATTACCAGTCCTAACCTCCCCATCAGCCCACTCCCAGTCCTAATCCCCCATCACTCAATTTTTAGTTTAAGCCCTCCCATAGCCCATTACCAGTCCTAACCCCCCATCAACCCACTTCCAGTCCTAATCCCACCAGCCCATTTCCAGTCCTAATCCCCCATCACCCAATTTTTAGTTTAAGCCCCCCCAGCGCCCATCACCACTCCTAACCCCTCCCCAGCGCCCATCACAACTCCTAACCCCCCCAGCGCCCATCACCACTCCTAACCCCCCCAGCCCAGCACCCATCACCACTCCTAACCCCCCCAGCTACCCCAGTGCCCCTCACCACTCCTATCAACGCAGCGAGCCCAGTGCCCATCACCACTCCTACGACCCCAGCCAGCCCAGTGCCCATCACCACTCCTAACCCCCCCCAACCAGCCCAGTGTCCATCACCACTCCTAACCCCCCCAGCCAGCCCAGCCCATCCCATCACTACTCCTAACACCTCCCCCCCCAGCCCAGCTCAGCCCAGCCCATCACAACTCCTAACCCCCCCCAGCCCAGCCCAGCCCATCACTACTCCTAACACCCCCCCCCGCCCAGCCCAGCCCATCACTACTCCTAACACCCCCCCCCCCCCCCACCCAGCACCACTTCTAACCCCCAGCCCAGCCCACCCCACCCCAACACCCCACCAAACCCCCCCCCCCCCCCACGGCAAATTTTTAAAAAAAGAAAACCAGTCTCCTGCCGCTGTCGGGGCCGCCGCGGCAGAATCGAGCGTGCCGCGGGGCCCCCCTGTACCCGGCACAGCCTCTCCTCCCTGTAGCAGCTCTCTCGTTGGAGCTGAAGTCAGACGCGCCGGCTTGCAGAGCGCGAGGGAAGAGTTTTTCCCTCGCTGCTCTGTTAAGCCCGCGGGGGCTGATGGGAAGTTCCCATCAGCCCCCGCGGGCCTAACAGAGTCGCGAAAGGGAAACTCTTCCCTTCGCGCTCTGCAAGCCGGCGCGTCTGACTTCAGCTCCAACGAGAGAGCTGCTACAGGGAGGAGAGGCTGTGCCGGGTACAGGGGGGCCCCGCGGCACGCTCGATTCTGCCGCGGCAGCCCCGACAGCGGCAGGAGACAGGTTTTCTTTTTTTTTTTCAATTTTACTTTTACAAAAGAATGTTTTTTGCGCGGGGCCCCCTGAAACGCGGGGCCCTGTGCAAAAAACATTCTCGCTCAATGGACGGGCCGGCCCTGCGGGTGTTTATGCGTCGCTTGGCGGCAGCCACGGTGGGGGTGCGCAAGCTGCATCATCGGATCCGAATGTCGCAGGTCATGAAGGCTGATTTGAAGGTTTGGGATGTTTTTCTGAGGGACTTTAACGGGGTATCTGTTCTGATGGAGGAGGAGGTCTCTAGCGCGGATCTGCAGCTTTATACAGACGCGGCGGGTGGAGGGGGTTTGGGGATTTACTTTGGGGGTGAGTGGTGTGCCGCGCAGTGGCCTCAATCATGGCACGCGGCGGGCTGGACTAGCAACATTACGTTCTTGGAGCTGTTCCCGTGGCTGGTCGTCTTGCACTTGTGGCCGGAATGCCTGCGGAACCGGAGAGTGACATGGCGGTGTGACAATGAGGCCGTGGTGGCGATAGTCAACCGGTACATGCCGCGCTGTTCGCTGGTAGCGGGTTTGATGCGGGACATAGTGTTCGAGTGTTTGCGTTTAAATGTCGCGGTAAGGGCACAGCACATTCTGGGTTGCACTAATCGCATTGCCGATGCTCTTTCTCGTTTCAAGTGGGAGTTGTTCCGGACGCTGGCGCCGGAGGTGAGTGAGGAAGGCAGGACGGTGCCGGAGCATTTATGGACGATTGGCCAGCGGAGATGGTTCGACTGTTGAAGGATTCCCTCGCTCCGTCGACTTGGGTGGCATACCAGAAAGGATTCGACGCGGTCCTGGGCTACTTAGAGTTGCACGGGTGGCGGCCAGGAGCCAGTGTGGACTGTTTATTGGGGCGCTATGTCATGGAGGCGAAGTGCGCTGGCCAGTCCCGGGCATCACTGCGTAGGCGGTTGGCGGGCTTTACCTTCTTTGCCAGAGAGGCAGGCTGGGTGTCAGGGAAGCCGGGATTTTTGGTACAGCGGCTTCTTCGCGGCTGGGATAGAGGGAGCCCGCCTCACCGGGACTCCCGGTTGCCTGTGACACACGATCTCTTGGCGAGGCTGTGCGAGGTGCTGCCGAGTGTGGCGGAGTCTTGCTACGAGGCGGTGCTGTTTAGGGCAATTTTCTGCTTGGCCTTCTTTGGGGCCTTCCGGGTGGGGGAACTGGTGGCCAGCTCGAGCAGGGCGGAGCGGACTGGGGGGCTATGGTTTAAGCACATGCAGCTGGAAAATGGGCAGCTGAGGGTTAGGCTCGTGAGGTCCAAGACCGATCAATTGGGCAAGGGGTTGTGGGTAGTGCTGAAAGAGGTGGTATCCTTGCCGACTTGCCCGGTGGGGGCCGTGCGGGCATATTTAGCGGGGCGCCCGGTCACGGATCACTTGTTTTTCCTACACGAAAATGCAAGGTGGGTGACCCGATTCCAGGTGGCAGCGGTACTGCGGTTGGCCGTTAGGGGTCTAGGCATGGATCCGACACACTTCGCTCCGCATTCCTTCCGCACTGGAGCGGCGACAAGCGCAGCTGCGGCTGGGCTGTCGGAGGTTGAGATTCAGAGCATTGGGAGATGGCGGTCGCAGGCCTTTAAAGGTTATGTCCGTTTATAAAGGGAATGGGGGGGGCCTGTGGCTAACATGTGCTTTCTTTTTCAGATGCTGTGCGGTGCCCGCATCTATGCTGGATGATCGGGCATTCATTTGTGCATTGGGCGGGGCTGCAGGCAGCTGAACGGCCACTCGGGTCCAATTTGGGTCTTGACCCGGCTTCGGTGTCGCTTCTATGGCTGGGTGAGCGTGGTCTGCGGTGGCCGCAGCTCTTACCTCTGCTTCAACATCATGGCCGAGTGAGAGCCAAACCCGCCGTGATCCTGCTGCATGTGGGAGGAAATGATCTGCATGAATGGACCTGCAAGCAGATCATTCGCGCAGCGAAGCGAGATTTGGCAATAGTGTCTAGGCTGTTTCCTCAGGTGACGTTAATGTGGTCAGACATTATTCCAAGGCCTGTTTGCCGGCAGCAACGGCGTTGGGCCCGTGGGTTGGCGAAAGTCAATCGACAAATTGGGAGGTGGGTCAGTCAGCAAGGGGGGTACCAGATTATGCACCCCTGGGTGGATGTGGACTGTGCCGGGCTCTATCGCACGGACGGTGTGCATTTATCACCAGTGGGAGTGGACCTCTTGTTAAATGACTGGCAGTAGGCCTTGGAATGCATAGTCCAGCAGGAGGCTCGATGGTCGCAGCTTAGTGGGGGGGCGGCATAAAGGCGCAGGTGCGCTATACGCCGGGTGGCGGGATCCCGGAGGTTTCCGGGGTCCGGAGCCTTAAGCTGGAATTGGGGTGGGGGCGGGGGCCCCCAACCCGGATGACCCCTGCCGGTCTTTGCTAGTAATATGGCGAGGCCGGGGAAAGGGGGGGGGGTTGGCTTTGCCGCTGGCACGGCCGCGGCGGGAGTGGAATGAGTTCACCTTGCTAGTAATATGGCGGGTGAGGGCTCATCCTACTCGGGGTTTGTTATATAATGGTTGTATGATTAAACAATGTTTGGAATGTTATAATTTGGTTAATAAAAGCTGCGACCATTTTGAGCCAAGTTATTGTCTGGACTGATTATTGGGTATGAAAGGGAGAAGGGGGAAGGAAGGGTTGGGGAGGGGGAGGATCAGGGTACCACCGGGTCCGAGCTGCTTTGGTTATCCAAAAGCTCACTAAGGATGACATGCAACAAAGTACCAACCATCTTGACCCACAAAAATATGCAGACTACATGAAGTCAAAAATCACAAGCCAAACAAACTCTGCCTCACAACAAACAAATGATCACACGATAAAGAAGAAACATCAAACATGGGAGAGCTTCAACATACCAACAAAACAGCAAGTAGAAGACATTATATCTGGTCTAAACACAACAACTTCACCATCAGACCCATGCCCAGTGTCATGGATCAAAGCCACAAAAAGCCAGCTCTCTCATCACATTCATAAAATCGTCAAGGATTCACTCCAGCAAGGATACATGCCGCAATCCCTAAAGCACGCAATGATACGACCAATAATTAAAAATAGCAATCTGAGCCCATCTGAATCAAAATCATACCGTCCTATCTCTAGCCTGCCATTCCTTGCTAAAGTTGTGGAAAAAGCAGTCCAAAGGCAACTTCAGGACCATATGGATATCAGTGTCCCTCTGGATGTACATCAGAATGGATTCAAGCCCCAACACGGCGTGGAAACACTACTCACCTCCCTCTTTGATAATCTCCTAAGAGGCATTGACAACATAAAGAACGGCTTCCTCCTCATGTTCATGGATATCTCGGCAGCCTTCGATACCGTGTCACACTCTAAGCTACTGCAACGCCTACAACAGACAGGACTATGCAAGAATACCCTAAAGTGGTTTACATCATACCTGGAAGGGTGAATGCAACAAGTCAAATGTGATCAAAAGAAATCCCTACAATTCCCTGTTACGCAGGGAATACCTCAAGACTCAACCCTATCTTCAGTGCTCTTTAACATCTACATACAGCCCATATGCAACATCATCAAGAACCATAATCTATGCTACCACATTTATGCTGACGACATCATGGTGTACGCTCCAGTCAACTTACTGGCACTAAACACTACACCAATAACAAAATGCCTCGAAGACATGAATGACTGGCTCATAGACAACAACTTAACAGTCAACTATGACAAAACTGAGGCAATGTTCATCACCAGGAACTCCACATTCACACTCCCACAAACCTTAAGCATCCTAGACAAACACATAATAGTCAAAGAAGAAGTTAAATATATGGGCATAACACTAGACAGAGCTCTGAACTTAAAATCTCACATCAACAAAACTGTGAACAAGGCACATCATCGATTGAAAACAGTCAGACAAATCAAACCAATGCTCCGTCAAGACCACTTCCGCACAGTATGTCAAGCACTCATCACACCACTGCTTGATTATGGAAACTCACTATACCAAGGCCTTCCTCACCAAACACTACACCCACTACAGATGGTACAAAACACTACAGCACACATCATTACAGACACCCCAAGGATCAAGCAAATCACTCCTGTCCTATAACAACTACACTGGCTCCCAATGGTGGCAAGAGCTAAATACAAAACAATCATGATAATTTTCAAAGTCATTCACCATCTCTCAGCGGATATACTCCAAAGCATTATAACAAGAGACATCAGCAATAGACCAAGAAGAACCAATAATAACAACATGATCAGCACCCCTGCAGGCTATCACAAAACCAAAAAACAACCTCAAAAAGAGCACCATCACTATTGGCATCCTCAATATGGAACTCCCTACCAATGAGCCTGAGAGCTTTACAAGACCTCACAGACTTCCGCAAAGACCTCAAAACATGGTTATTTATAGAAACCTATGAGCATTCAAGCAACATCCCTTACCCAAACAGCAATACTAACATCACTGCCAACTAACACACACCTACCCCATCCACACGAACAAATTCATCACACCACGTTAGTAAATACCTTTATGTTATATGTTACGTCAACTTTACTGTCTAAATACTGTCACTTAACTGTACTGTCTAAATGTTTACACGTACCCTAATGTTAAATGTAACCCTCCAATTGTGTTGTGACGTGACCACCTTGATTGAAGGAAAAGGTGGCATACAAATCTGTCTAAATAAATAAATAAAATGACATTGTTTTTTATTTGACTATTAGGACTTTGTTAAACTATTTGAATGTTTAGATACTTTTATTAAAATCCAGTTTAGTCTGATCATGTTGTTCATGAAGAATGATCAAGAAATCAAGGTACTTGTTACTAAAGTGAGCTAATGTTAATGCATGTCAATTCACCTTTAACAAAGCATTTACTTTAGCGCAGGTCCCATATTCAGTGGAACCTAGTTACTAACAATGCACGTTAATGGCAAATTAACATATGTTAATACTATTGCACCTTAGCAATTAGCCTCCTTAATGTCTTCTGATTTTTGTCATGTTCCAGAAAACACACATTCAATAACATGCACGTCTGGCCTGCAGACATGTTTAAATTGAAAACGGATCCCATTTGAACTTAATTTCACATCCGCGGGTCTAGATGTGCATGCGGATCCGGAATCGGAGAGGTAGAAATACCAATGAGAAATGACTGCTGCTGCAACCTAGACCATATGCCAGGCCTCTGCATTCCCTGAAAAGTGCTAGGTAATCCCAGTGCATCCTGATATGGTATAAGAGAATGTAAACATGAACATGCATGTCACGACATACTTTACATCAAATGGCTCTTGGCATTATAAAACAACCTCAGTGATCCCTGCCTTGGTTATCTCTATAAACACGTTTATATTTAAATCGTTTTTATTATGTATGATCAATACTTGACAAAACACATTTCCTGTTCCCGGCCCGTGGTGGCTCTTACACGGCCCAGGGACTGCGTACATAACACATTGTACAAGTTTCTCCCATTTTCTTTGCATGATCCCACCTCCCGCCTACCCCCCCCCTTTCCCCCTCCCGTTCCCTCACCCTCCATTCTAGTACATCAACAATAATAATAGTAGTGCTCTGTGTGGAGATAGGACTGCCCTAAGCATGTATAGTTGTTCTGACTCTTAAGTAGTGCGAGAGACCCGAAGGCAGCATGTGATCCATCCTTTAAATAATAACACAGTTCAATGCCATGCTGCGCTCCCTGGGAGAAAGCAACTGAATGTATGGTTCCCATATGATCATAAAAGTCATATGTCATGTGGCTGAGCCCTGAACAGTGATATTCTCCATCTGCATTAACTTATGCAGATTATTTTGCCAAGCACAATATGTTGGTGGCTCTGGGTCCATCCATGACTTAATCACACCTTGAAGTCCCAGTGCCATGGCCTTCCGCAGGAAAGGTTTGGTGCCCTTCCCTTCCCCCCCGCCAAGCCCGCGGGGTCTCCTAATATGAGCCCCTCAACTTCCCATTGAGTTCTTTGGTTTTACACCCTTGAAAGATAGGTCTGCGGCTTGGCCCAGTATCCCAGTATCTGTGGGCATAGCCAAAACTGGTGGCCTAGTGTGCGTCTGGGCTCTGAACATTTGTAGCACCTGCCTGTATCTACCAGGCCTGCTGCCCTAGCCCTTACCTGAGGGAAATATGCCCATAGAATTACCTTATATAAAAGTTCCTGGAGGGCCATCATTGTAGTCACTTGTGGCACTCGTCGGAGGCCCCTTGTCAAAGCTTCCCCTGTCCACTCTGTCCCCAGTTCAAAGTTCCACCTCTGCACTAACTCCTGGTGACGTTGTTTCTCCAACAGTGTCGCCCACGCCTTCTGCATCCGAGATAGCAACATCTGCTTCCTGTCTATGACCTCAAAGAAGGCATTTGCTTGTTCCAAAAAGGCCGGTACTAGCTCTTCATGCCTCATCGTCCCTATATCGTGTCGTACCTGTATTAATGCGAATGAATCCCCTGGGGTTATTTGGAATTCTCTCGCCAAGTCCTCCTGGGACTTGAGTTGGTCTTCCTGCCCAATAAATTATGACAGTCGCACTAGAACAAGTTGTTTCCACCGCTGAAAGACCCACATGATGCTGCCCGCCGGGAAATCTGGGTTACTCCTTAGGTGTAGGAACCCTGAGCTTCGAGGGTTATGTTTTACTGTTGGTAGATCATTTTCCAGGCCCCCTGGATGGATTGCACTGTGGGGATCCCCTGAAGATTCCTTTCTAACTTCTCCCGCATGGCTGTGATATAAATGGGACATGAAAGAGAATGATAGGGATAGTGGTATTAAAACAGAGTATAGGGTTACTAACGGTCATCTGAATTCCACTAAGAATGGATCAAACCGGTTGAAACTAGCATAATGACTCAAAGATAGTCAGTCATGATGACTCTTTTGTTATCAATGACCGAGCAGCTGGTCTCTCTGATTTTAAGTAGGATGAAAGATCTACAGGATATGGGGAACTGGGGACCTACGGGAGAGGTCAAGGATTCCAACAGACCCCCGGGTGGAAATAATTCCCAGGGGAAGAATCAGGGGGGAGCACCGAGAGTTTCCCGGAAAGATATGTTCATGGCACTTCTGAAGGCAGGGGTCCCAAAAGAACAGATTGATGGAAAGGAAACTTGTCATTTATGGCAGTTATATAAAAAGAAAGTATTGTCAGCCAAACTGGTCGAACGAGGGAGCAAAAAACAGAGCAAAAAACCTTCCCCTTCTTGGGATGACTTTCAACAGATCTATCCCTGGAAGGAGATGGCTGTAGCGGTGGCTAATCAAGTTAGAGAAACTTTAAAACCCTCAGCGCCATTGTTAGACTTGGATGATTTTGATGAATAGGGAAGGAGCCAAGCCCCGGTCTGGGTCCGGAAGGACGAGAGACCATATGTCCCGTTAGAAATACATTGGAAGGGGGGCAATGTGCAGAGGGTTTCGGCATTAATAGATACCTGGGCGGAGGCTACTTTGATTCAGGGAAACCCAAAGAAATTTAAAGGACCAAAGGTGAAAATCTCGGGGTTAGGGGGAAAAGTAATTGAGGGGGTACAGACCAAAGTGACTTTAAAGGTAGGGAATTTACCATTACGAAAATATACGGTATTGGTAGTCCCAGTACCTGAGTATATCATAGGTATTGATGTGTTACATGGAATGACCCTCCATCTACGAGAGGGAAGGTTCACATTTGGGGTGAAACAAAATAAGATTATCCAAGTAAATACTGTCACTGTAGGGAAACTGAAAATTCCCCCGGTCCACATTCCACCTCCCATTAAGTTAGTAGCGATGAAACAGTATAGAATACCGGGTGGGCATGCAGAGATAGGGGAAACTATCAAAGACCTGGTATTGGCAGGTGTTTTACGACCAGCCACTACCGCTTGGAATAATCCCATCTGGCCGGTCCGAAAAAGTGATGGATCTTGGCGAATGACGGTGGATTATAGGGAATTGAATAAGCAGACTCCTCCCCTAACTGCCGCTGTGCCAGATATTGTAACCATTATTGAGGAAATACAGACACGACGAGGTGAGTGGTATGCTGTCTTAGATTTGGCAAATGCCTTCTTTACCATCCCCATTGAGGAGCGGGCACAGGACCAATTTGCGTTCAGTTGGATGGGGGGCAGTATACGTTTACCAGACTACCCCAGGGATGGCTACATAGCCCAACAACTTGTCATCGTATTGTGGCAGAACATTTAAGTGAATTTACGTTCCCTCCTGGAATAGGTTACTCACATTATATTGATGATATACTTATCCAGGGGGAAACGGAACAAGAAGTGGCTGAGGCTCTAGAAGCCTTAACTATTCATATGAAAGGAAAAGGATGGGAAATAAATGTAAACAAGGTACAAGGTCCCTCTCAAGCAGTAAAATTCTTGGGTATACAATGGAACAGGGGACAACGAGAAATCACCCCGAAAGCAAGGCAAAAGATATTGGATTTTGCCACACCTAAGTCGAAGGTGGAAGCACAATCCTATATTGGGTTATTTGGATTCTGGACACAGCATATTCCACACTTAGGACAGTTATTGGCCCCTCTGTATAAAGTGACCCGGAAAAAATATGAGTTCGCGTGGGGGGAAGAACAGCAGGAGACATTTGAGCAAGCAAAAGAAGCCATTCAAAAAGCAGTAGACTTATGGCCTCTTCTGCCAGGGGAAGTAGAGTTACATGTCTCTGTACAAGACCAGTATTGTAACTGGTCTTTATGGCAGAAGCAAGCCGGTAAACGAGTCCCGTTGGGATTCTGGAGTAGAAAGCTGCCGGAGGCAGGGGAAAAGTACACTCCCCTTGAACAACAACTACAAGCCTGTTATTGGGTATTAGTAGATACTGAGCAATTAACAATAGGGCATGAAGTGCTCATCAGGCCACAGATCCCCATCATGCAATGGGTGATGTCCAATCCTAAATCAAATCGAATAGGGCATGCTCAGGAACAAACAATTATAAAATGGAAATGGTATATAGCCCAAAGAGCTAAGGCAGGGGAAACGGGGGTTGCCACCTTACATGAAAAGGTGGCCGCCGTCCCGCCCTCTTCCACTGATTCAACCTTAAAATCATTAGAGCAGGAAGAATCCCCCGTGAAGTGGGGAACTACATATAAACAACTAACAAAGGAACAGAAAAAACATGCATGGTTTACAGATGGCTCAGCAAAGTATGTAAATGGTAGACGAAAGTGGAAGAGTGTAGCTTTTAACCCCGTGATTAACAAAACAGTAGTAGCTGAAGGAGAAGGGAAAAGTAGCCAGTATGTTGAGTTATATGCGGTGTTTTTAGCTTTGAAACAAGAATTAGGGGGAGAGTGTCATTTGTATACTGATTCTTGGTCTGTTGCTAACAGGTTGGCCACATGGTTGTCTAGTTGGAGGAAGTATGGTTGGCAAATACATGGGAAAGAACTTTGGGGGAAGGAGGTTTGGCAAGATATGGAACAAATGATATCTGGAACAGAATGTACAGTTTTTCACGTTGATGCTCATGTACCACTTGACTCACTTGAACGTTTGTTTAATTCTCAAGCAGATGCAGCAGCTTCAGTGTCTGTGGCAGAAGCTTCAGAAGCTTCTATTCCTACTGAAAGTGAGAAGAAAACATGGCTTCAGGGTACAGCCCTTTGGGCACACCAGAAAAGTGGGCACTTGGGAGAAAAAGCCACCTACAGGTGGGCACAGAGTCGGGGGTTACCTTTAACTCTTGACATTATTAAGCAAGTGATCCTAGAATGCCCAGTATGTCAGCATAGCCAAAAAAGAGCAGTCCCACATACAGTGATGGGCCACATAGGAAGGGGCCAGCTACCAGGACAAATCTGGCAAATGGACTTCATCGGACCTCTGCCAGAAAGCCGAGGTTGTAAGTATGTATGCACTGCAGTTGATACTTATTCTGGATTAATGGTAGGATTTCCCTGTCACTCTGCGACACAATGGAGCACAATACGAACAGTTGAAATGATCACTCAATATTATGGGGTGCCCTTACAAATTCAAACTGATAATGATGCTCACTTCAACAGTCAACAAGTAAAAGACTATGCAGCACAGCATAATATTGAATGGGTGTATCATATCCCTTACCATCCCCAAGCGGCCGGCGTAATAGAAAGAATGAATGGACTGTTAAAAGAAGCATTAAAAAAGTTGAATGTGACTAATACCACTGTATACGGACAATGGAGGGATCATTTAAGTGAAGCTTTACAGAAATTGAATAATCGCCCAATAACAGATTCAATGACTCCTCTAATGCGCATGCTAACACCAAATTTACAAATAAATGCAGCTCAAATAGATTCAATTATATATTGGAAGATGCACACAGAAGCACAGGCACCATATCGGGGGTCCCCTCTCTCAGCTGGATTGGATCTCTACGCAGTAGAGACCGTTATAATTGCCCCAAACACTGTGGGAATTGTGCCCACAGGAATTGGGTGTAAAATTCCTAATGACCACTATGGCCAAATAGCCACTAGATCCAGTTTTGCATTAAAAAAGGATATAGTAGTGGGAGGAGTAATTGAGGCTGATTATCAGGGAGAAATTAAAGTGTTATTATTGAATTTAGGAGAACAACCTCTCATAATAGCCGCAAAGGAGCGCATGGCTCAATTATTGTTAATACCAATTTATCTTGCGCATGTGGAAGAGGGAAGTGCCCCCACAGAATTAACTTTACGAGGGGATAGGGGTTTTGGGTCAACCAGCACTGTTAATGTAGGAGCAAAGATATGGATCCAAAATAGTCAAGGACCGCCATCCCCAGGGGAAGTGATTGCAGTGGGAAAAGATAAAATCCTCTTGGTAATGCGCCCAGGACAAGAAAAATGGGAATACATACCTGAAGATAAATGTTATTTGCGAGAATGATGAAGTGGTTGTTTTTATTGTTACAGATGTATACCCTTGGCATCCTTTTCTGTTGGTGTTTGGTCAGCCCCGGTGATACATGGACCCCCGGAGTATTGCTAAGCAATCAGACAGCCCCTATTAAAAATGGGGTTGGAAAAAGTCCTTCGAATCTCGACAACAAGACAATTTTACATGTAATGCGCAGAAAAGGTGTGAAATTGCTACGGTCACTTATGATGGACATATGTGGAATGGTCCTCCTCTAACTAACGGATACATCCCTTATTATGCTTTGCATCAAGGAGAAGGGGTAGTTAATATCTCATCTTTGGTAAAAATAAGTTGTTGTAATTATAATTATTCGTTCCCGTTTCTGAATGATCGACACAAAATGCAGGAGGCCAAGAGATGCCCCAATTTAACAGAGGGGGCACACAGTTTTACATTTTCTGCCTATAATATGTCTGTACTAACATGTACCAATGCTAGCCAGATCGCCATTCGCACATGATGGAGTTCATACTTAGGGGCTTGTTTACAAAGCTGCGGTAGCGGTTCGCGATCGTTATCGGAGCGCGACCCCATTGATTTCAATGGGGCTGCGGCTCCGATAATGACCACGAACCGCTACCGCGGCTTTGTAAACAAGCCCCTTAGTGTTTGTAAATATGAACGCTTCCAGAATTGATCCAGGACATGTTAAGCGAGTTCCATCAACCTGTATTCCTGTGGGACAAGAAGCCCGAAAAATTATTATGCGTGTATCCGTTAATTTTCCACCTCTGCGAACTTGCCCAGCTAAACGGGCACGAAGAGCCTGGTATGATACCCTTTTGGGGGGAGTCGGAACAGTGACTGGTACATTAAATAGTTTTGATATCGAGACTTTGGCTAACCGCCTGTATAATGCTGGGGCAGGAATTAATAATGCTCTAACATTACAGGCAAAGTGGTTACCAATTATGTGGCATCCTGCACAAGTGCAGGCGGGACTTTTTACTGATCATGTGAACTTGTTTACTAATTTGAGTCAATTTGACCAACAATTTGATAATAACATAACACGATTTGTTAATTGGACAACCTGCAAATTACAAGCTACTATGCAATATGTACAAAAGGTAAATTACCAAACTCAATTAATGACTGGTAACGAACAAGTTTGGAAGAATTTGTTAAATCTTACTACACAATGGATATACTTAGACACCCCTAAAATTGTATGTAATCTGACTTATTTTATTGGACGTATTTTAGTATATAATGTAACTAAGCAGTCAATAATGTGTAAATATGTTGTATTACCCTTGCTAATCGGACCGCCCGATTCACCATATTATTGGGTCCCGGAGATGTATGGGGAATATATTGACATTAATAATCAAACTCATGATTTATCTCTTTGTGATTCCACTTTGGAAGGAAAAATTTGTAAAGTGCAATCAAATGTATATGAACCATGTTTATTACAGAATAGTATAAATGTATGTAAATTCAACGTATTGCCGCCCAGCTATGAGTGGATGGTGGAGATAGCGCCTCAAGAAGTATGTTTCGTAGCTAATCATGCTGCCATACCACAAATGCATACTCCTTTTGTTGTATGTGTACAAAATGTATCCACCCTGACGTGGCGGAATGAAACCTTTCTGTTGACTCCTGCTTACCACTTGATTGAGCACAAAACTTGGCATGATCAACCATTGCAGATACCTAATTGGGATTTTAATTTAACCAAACTACAGCAAATTATTGAGTCCCAAATGTTAACAAAACATATAGCCCTGTTAAATAGAACTTTAGCTGCTCATCAGATACAAACTGTATTCCTAGCTGATAAATTGTTACAAATGGGATCTGCTATTACAGCAGCAACTACCCACCATTGGTATGATATATTTTTAGGTCATTCCCCATCAGCCACTGCTACTCTAAATATGCTAATTCACCCAGTTTTGATCCTAGTTGTTGTAGTAATGATTTTATCTTTGTTTAATTGCTTTATCGCTTACCGTATTTGTTGTAAAAAAACTCAAGTCAGGATGATGACCTACACCCATACTCAGTTCCATTAAGGACCGAATGTGATACAAATGGGACATGAAAGAGAATGATAGGGATAGTGGTAATGAAACAGAGTATAGGGTTACTAAAGGTCATCTGAATTCCACTAAGAATGGATCAAACCGGTTGAAACTAGCATAATGACTCAAAGATAGCTGATGTTTTTCTCTGGATGATGCCAAGATGTGCACAAGGAAATTGCCTGATATGTCTGATACTCCACCAATCACTTCTTAGCAGGCAGGCAGCACGCATTAGGATGTCCAGTCGTGAGTATTGTCACGAGTAAACAGCCTGACGAGCCCATGACTGAGACATCACGAGTTAACTGCAGATGCCAAATTTTAATGTATTAAAAGTGTGGGACTTTCCAAGGAAAACGGGACTTCATCAGGAACGAAGCAGACGTGTTTCGGTGGTTTCCCGGGTTCCTCCATATGATCGTAGACGAGTCCCCCGACCTATTGGAGTGAAGCTACAATATCCTGTGATGTATTTTAGCTTTCTAACTTTCACTTATTATTCTTTCAAGACTCTTCTCAATAAAAGTGAAATTGTATTTACCAGCTTGTTAATGCCTAGTCTGTGAGCTAGTGAGCGAGCAGTAATAAACAATTGGTAATACAATGGCATAGAACACCAATAGAGGATGCACTGTCCCCAAAAGCTGCCTCTCTAAGAGGAGGGTGCTAGTGGAGGTCTGGTATAGCCAGTCTCTAACATGGTAAAGCGTGCAACTCAAGTTTTAGTGATCCAGGTCTGGGAGTCCCAGGCCTCCCTAGGCGAGATCCCCCAGAAAATGCTCAAATTAAATTCTTGGTCTACTGTCTTTGCCACATCTTTAAATCTTTTTTTCTACATCCTTAGGGGCAGGACCTGAAACAGGTACAGACACTTTGGTAAATGTGTCATCTTATAATGCTATTCTCCCCATCAGTGACAGAGGTAGGGATTCCCAATGAAGCAACTGCTTTCATTCTTTCTTTAGCATGGGGTTCACATTTGCTTTCTAAAGCTATTTTGGGTACGCCGTCACCTGCACTCCCAGATATTTAAAAGAACCGACCATCCATCTTAGTGGGAAGGGAGCTATCCACCGCTCTTTCAATTGTTGGCTTATTGGCATGGTTTCAGATTTCTCCATATTCAATTTTAGCCCTGCATTGACTTCAAATACTTGGAAGGCTTCCAACAATGAAGACAGTGATTTCTGTGGGTTTTGCAAATGCACTAGAATAACATTTAAAGGTTGTAGACCCAATCTGCACCTCTTGGATGACCCGTAAAAGTGGTTTTAAAAACAAAAGAAAGAGTAGTGGGGACTGGGGGCATCCCTGATGGATACCCCTATATAATTTAAATTTCTCAGAGATTTAACCATTAACAGCCACCACCGCCTTTGGATTTTGGTAGAGAAGTCTAATCAATTGCATAAACAACCCAGAAAATCCCATTTGCTCCATTACCCCAAATAAAAATGTCCAATTTACTAAGTCAAAAGCTTTTACAGCATCAAAGCTAATTAGTATTGTGTCTAATTTTTTTACTTGACATTCCATGATCGAGGTTCTCACTCTGCACAATTTAAGAATCGGGTGCCGGTCTTTCACAAAACTGACTTGTCCACCTTGTATTAAAGAGGGCATGATTTGAACTAGTCAATTGGCCAAGATTTTTGCTAGGAACTTATTGTCACAGTTTAATAGTGAGATAGGGTGGTACGGCGATATGAGGAGAGGGTCCCAGTCCAGCTTCGGGAGGACAACAATATGTGCTACATTTGACTCATATGGAAACATCTGTCTTTGAATAAGGTGGTTATAGAGTTTATGCAGGGGATCGCATACTTTGTCTAACATCATTTTATACCACTCATTTCCAAACTCGTCAGGACCTGGGGTCTTATAAATTTTTAATTGCTTAATAGTGCTTTCTACTTACACCACAGTAATAGGTTGGTTTAGAATTTCAGACTGCTCAGCCAAAAATATTGTGAGGCTTACTCTACCCAGGTATGCCTCGTCCCCCAATAGTGGTCTGCCACCTTCTGAGTATAGCCATTGGTAGAATTTGTGGAATAGTGCTAATATACATTTCTCACTTGTCATTACCTGCCCTCTGTCTCGAAGGGCTGTTACTTTCCTTGTCCCCTGCCATAGCTTCACTAAAGAGGACAGAAGCTCCCCGCTCAATTACCATGCCTATGCATCTGGTATTGATAATATATTTGGGACTTACAGGCCTGATGATGGAGGAGGGTGTTCAACTCCACCTGCAAAGCCACCAGCTCCCCCCACTTTAGTAATGTATTTAGCTGCCCCAAGGCTCGCCTCGCCTCCCCGATCTGTTGAGTTAAATTAAGTATCTGTGCATTAATGCGTTTTCTTCTGCTGCATTCATAGTCTATAATCTCACCCCTGATGACTGCCTTTGCCATCTCCCAGTATAGCACTGGATCATTCTGGTGTGTGGAGTTGGTGAGCTTGAAACTTTCCCTCTTTTCTTGTAGAAAACACAGGAATTGTGGCTCTCTATATAAATGTATTGGAAAACACCACATCCGGGCCCCATTATGGCTCTCTCCCCCACCCAGGATCATCCACACGGGTGCATGATCTGATACCACCATTGCTGCAATATTCACAACACACACCCTGGATATGGAGGTGCCCAGTAGCAACTAGTAGTCCAGACGAGACAAAGTGCCATGTGCTCATGACATACATATGAGTGAAGTCCACTAGATCTAGTACTTTACATTAGTGTTCAACCCCTCATCTGGAACCTGCCTGTCCTGAGCCCCCTGGGGGTGTTCTATTTATAGCCGAGTCTAGCACACTATTAAAATCCCCCCTCTCCCACTATTAACACTAGAAGCCCCAAAGTGTGTCAATTGATGCAAATGCATCTTCAAAGTTGTATACCAGCGCCACTACAAGAACCATGTCAGTCATGTTCCATGACTTGTTAGCAAGGTCAAGATGTTCAAATATGTGCATCGAAAATTAATGACAGATGCACCACCTAGTGGGAAAATGAATTTATACCTAGAAGCCCCAAAGTACGTCAATTGACGCACTCAATTGTCTTGGATGCGTCAATTGATGTACTTTGGGGCTTCTAGGTATAAATTCATGTTCCCACTAGGTGGCGCATCTCAATCACTGTTTATAGTTTTGCTCCAACAATACAAACAATAAACACATGATGACATCACGTAATGACGTCACATACTGCAAGTATTTAACAAATAAGTAACTTCACATTAATTCACATCTGAATTTCATGCTAAACACAGTCGTCATGATAATGTGTCAATTGACGCACTTTGGGGTTTCTAGGTAAAATTCATTTTGTGGCTTCTAGTGTTAAGGAGTTACAAGGGTTCTCTCACAGGGCTCTGCCTAGTTGGATAAAAAAATCACGGTCAGGTGAATTAAGCCCGTAGTTATTACAAAAGGTATATATTTTGTTACCAATTGTCCCCACTACCACTATACATCGGCCCTCTGGATCTACTTTTTGTTATTTCATCAAAAAATCTATACCTTTCCGAATTAGGATTACTACCCCCGCTTTCCTTGATCCTGCTGATGTCCCAAACAATTGGCTCACCCACCACCATCGCAGCTTGGCATGTTCTTGCCTATCCATATGGGTTTCTTGCAGCATGGCTACATCTTCCTTCAGGTCCCTCAAATGCTTCAGCACTTTATAACATTTAATCGGGGTGCCAAGCCCAAAGACATTCCAGGTTATACATCAGATGCCTGGCTCACCCTGGATCTGTCAACAACATAGTCAACAACTTTGCATTTAATAACCATATTTTCTGCAGAGTACCCCCAGCCTAGGCACTCCACTCCTTCGCTGAAAAATTTCCCTATCCCTTATTTCCAGAATTCCCCCAGACTCTTTCCCCCACACTTTGTTCCTTCCTTCCCAAAGGATCCCTCCTTCCCCCTCCCCCCTTCCCCTTCCCCCCAGACTAACCAGCCTGTCTGCCTTCCCCACTCCATGTTGAGACAATAATATTGGGATATACCCCCCGGCCCCCTGCTCCCTCCCCTCCATATGCCATCTTATCTATGTCCTGAGTTCTGCCCTCTATGGGTTAAGTTCCTATTCTGATTTATTTATTTCTACCCCCTTATATCCTTCTATCTAGCCCGACCCTGATGAATTAGTATAAACACGCTTTAAACTGCTAAGGATAGACCCTTACCAAGTGCACAAAACCCAAAACTAACATTGCAGTTCCCCAAAAGATGCATAATATTGCTGAGAAACGAATGTATGCCCTTTTTGTGCCTATAAGTAAACTCATTCTGCTGCTCCACATTACCTTTCCTCTTTTATCTCTCCCTACACCCCTCCTCAGGAACTCAGATCTTCTGGCAGATCCATTCTATCTGTGCCCTTCTCTTCTACTGCCAACTCCAGACTTCTCTCCTTTCACCTTGCTGCTCTCTATGCCTGAAACAAATTACTTGAGACTGTACATCAGGCTTCTTCTCTGGCCCTTCTCAAATCCAGGCTGAACACTCACCTCTTTGTTGCTGCTTATGGATCCGATCCACCTAATCTCACTTGTGTTTCCTTATCATTCCCTGTAGATGTGTCCTATCCACAGCTGCTTTGTTGTCTGTCTTGACTAGATAGTAAGTGCTGTTGAGCAGAGACATCTTTTACATGTCTGTGCAGTGCTGCATACACCTTGTAGCACTACGCAAATGATCAGCAGTAGTATTACTAGTATGGCTTTCTGGCTATGGCATCTGATTCTCACATATCTGGGTACTAGCAGTTCTCACAGCAGCTACAGCTGTCCATCATGGCCTATGTCATTCTGTATATATCTGCTATCTGTGGGGCAACCCTGTCTGCCTTCCCAGAGCTTTGTGGTACTGCTCTCCTGGTCAGGCCTGTGTGGGCATATAAGGGGGGATCCCTGTGACATCATACCCAGATACCCAGCCTCCTGATATATCACCACTCTTGACTTTTGCATAGATCCTGGACTGGGGAAGGATATAGGCCTCATGGAACAATCTGGGGGATGTTGGCACAACATCAGTTATGTCTCCCAGAGCCTGGCACAGCTGATGTATGGCTGCCCTATCACACTGGAACTTGGAGACAAACGTCGAAACCTGGAAACAGCACAAGCACTGGCAAGTCAAATGCAAGGCATTGATAAGGCAGGCAAAGAGAGAATTTGAGAAGAAGCTTGCTGCGGAAGCAAAACGCGAAATAAAGACCTTTTCAAGTACATTCGTAGCAAAAAACCTGTGAGAGAGTCAGTTGGTCCATTAGATGATAAAGGGGTTAAAGGAGCACTAAGAGGCGACAAGGCGATAGCGGAGAGACTGAATGAATTCTTTGCTTCAGTCTTTACTGAGGAAGATGTAGGGATGTTACCCATGACTGAAGTGGTATTTAAAGGTGCGGAAGAATTGAAGGAAATATCGATACATAGGGAAGATGTCTTACAACTATTAGATAAACTGAAGAGTAGCAAATCACCTGGGCCGGATGGTATACATCCAAGGGTGTTGAAAGAACTGAAATATAAGATTGAAGACCTGCTATCAGTAATCTGTGAACTATCATTAAAATCATCTCTAATACCTGAAGCTTGGAGGATCGCCAATGTAACACCAATTTTTAAAAAGTGTTCCAGGGGTGATCCGGGAAACTACAGACCGGTGAGCCTGACGTCAGTACCAGGAAAAATGGTAGAAACCATCATAAAGAATAAAATTACTCAGCATGTAGATAGTCACAACCTAATGGGAGACAGCCAACATGGCTTTAGACAAGGAAGATCTTGTCTTACTAATCTGTTATGTTTTTTTGAAGGAGTGAATAAACAGGTGGACAAAGGTGAGTTGGTTGATATTGTATATCTGGACTTTCAGAAAGCCTTTGACAAGGTCCCTCATCAGAGACTTTTGGCAAAACTAAAGAGTCATGGGATAGGAGGCAGTGTACTATTGTGGATCAGGAACTGGTTAAAAGATAGAAAGCAGAGGGTAGGGCTAAATGGCCAATTTTCCCAATGGAGAAAAGTGAATAGTGGTGTACCCCAGGGATCTGTGTTGGGTCCGCTGCTTTTTGACATATTCATAAATGACCTGGAAAGTGGAATAACGAGTGAGGTGATCAAATTTGCAGATGACACAAAACTATTTAAAGTTGTTAAAACCCAAGAGGATTGTGAAAAATTGCAAGAGGATCTTGATAAATTGGAAGACTGGGCATCAAAATGGCAGATGAAATTTAATGTGGACAAGTGCAAGGTTATGCACCTAGGGAAGAACAACCCAAACTATGGTTACACGATGCAAGGTTCTACATTAGGAACCACCACCCAGGAAAAAGATTTAGGCGTCATTGTGGATACCATGTTAAAACCCTCGGCCCAGTGTGCAGCGGCAGCCAAGAGAGCAAATAGAATGCTAGGTATGATAAGGAAAGGAATGGAAAATAAAACAAAAGATATTATAATGCCTCTATATCGTTTGTGATGCAGCAAGGGGTACACAGCCTATGGAAATTCAGGTAAAAGAAAGACTTACCTCAGAGTCAGTTTTAGAAAGCAGCACTAGGCACTCTGATTCACCGGAGCAAGGGAAATTCTTGCTACGTAGCAAACAAAAATCCCATCAGGAACACCTGAGTGAAAATCCCCAGGTCACGTGCAGAGCTAGGGATTACTTAAGGCAAGGTTCCAGTCAGTGGAGTAGATTGGGAGTGGCAAGAGGAGGAGCAAGAACACGAACACCAAAGGGAACTACAGAGAGTAGGACTGCAGGTCGGGTTGCAGAGAATAGCAGGAGGTGTGGCTCTCATCAGCTGAGCAGAAACCCCAGGGGATTGCTGGGAGGAAACTCTTCTCACGGAGAACCAGGAAGTGAGTCTGACTCCAGCTCTCGAGAAGAGAGGTTCAAGGCAAGCTGTTCCAAGAGTAAACCTGCTACCAGAAATAACCTGAAAGAGAAGCTAGGAGGATCCCACTACACTAGAGACCGGTATGTGCCAGCTCAAGGCAGAGGTCACTGTGAGAGGAAAGTGTTGGGGGATGGGAACTCCAAGCACGTCTGCAGCCTAAGAAGTAGGTGTAAAACGAAGTCTAATTATACTCCTGCACAACCAGCCTGGAAGGCAAAAGCCATAAGGTATAGGGAGCCAAGTATTAAGGCAGTCCCTGCAGAGAGAAGGAATCCTCCATATGATTATAGGGAGAAGTTTAAAACCCCTAAGTACCAAGGGCGTGGTCCTGAATATAACTACAAGCAGCAAGGTGGTTCAGAACTGTTATTCTGGGAGGAGAGCCCAGGCAGAAGATACCACAGGCCAGAGAGGTATAGCCCTGAAGGGAGAAGAGCCTCTTTTGATTATTACAGTGATTTATCACAGGACACTGTGTCTGAACGCGATTTGTATGAGGAGTCTGACACAGGGAGTTTGGGCACTGCTGAGGAGAATATGATATGGGAAGACGCTAGCAATCTTCCGGAGCCCATTCCCATGGAATGCAGCATGTGTTACAAACGCAGCCTAGCTATGTGAATGAATGCAAAGAGAACTTTGTACAGGAAATAAGGATTACTTGTTTGCCATTATTTTGTTGCTCTGTTCATCTTTAAGTTTCTGTTTTCTTGACAAGTCCGAGCGGGACGGGGAATAAAACCCACTTTAAGTTTCATTCAAAATTGCTCTGAAAGACTCTTTTATTTAACAAGCCAGAGCAATTACTTGTTCATAGGCCCTAGGCAACCGCCTATACAGGGCAATAAGGGCTCTAACCACGGGCCCCATCACACGTTCCATGGTGAGACCGCACCTTGAATATTGTGCGCAATTCTGGTCGCCGTATCTTAAAAAGGATATAGCGATTTTAGAAAAGGTTCAGAGAAGAGCCACCAAAATTGTAAAGGGGATGGAAGGATACTCCTATGAAGAAAGGCTAAAAAGGTTAGGGCTCTTTAACCTGGAAAAGAGACGGCTGAGGGGAGATATCATAGAAGTCTATAAATTAATGAACGGAGTGGAACGGGTAAACGTAGATCGATTGTTTACGTTATCAGAATATAGAAAGACTAGGGGACATGCAATGAAGCTACAGGGTAAACTATTTAAGACTAAGAAAATATTTTTTCACTCAACGTGTAATCAAACTCTGGAATTTGTTACCGGAGGATGTAGTAAAGGCTGTTAGTGTAGCTGGGTTTAAAAAAGGTTTGGACAAGTTCCTGGAGGAAAGGTCCATAAACCATTATTAAGAAGTGACCGAAGATATCAATGCTTGACCCAGTACAAGCATTGTGGAACTTGTGTCTCTTGGGGAAACTGCTAGGTACATATGACCTAGATTGGCCACTGTTGGAAACAGAATACTGGGCTTGATGGACCTTGGTCTGACCCAGTATGGCATATCTTATGTTCTTATGTTGGTGACACTGCGTTCATCCATATGGTCCAGCTACCGACCAGCCATTCATGGCTTCCCTAAATTGCAGATCAGCACACCAGATCATCCCATCCTGCCCCTAAACTACACATTCTCATTTGCAGTCATCATTCTGCTAAACCAAACCTATAGCTAGCAGCCGCTATACCATAATGGCATGATGTCCCAGGACTACACATATGATCTCCCTTTCTCACTTCAACACATTTATTTCCAGACTCATTCACATACTATTATTACATAAATCGTCTCAGTTTTCAGAACACAGGATTTGTTAGGGTCTCCTGGACTAGCTCTTCTAGCAGAACAGCACATTTCAGCATAGTTAGAATAAACACTATGGGGGTCATTTTGAACCACGAATAGCGGGGTTGGACGTCCCCATCCCCACGATTCGTGCTGGTTTCAGCCCCCACCAGGAAAGTTAGTCGGGGGTGGAAAATGGGCGGCCTGGTGGCAGAGAGTGGGCGGGCAGTGGGCGGTTGCCGGCCCTGGATGTACAGAGCCGATTTTAATGTCGGCCCAGTACATCCAGGTGAAATAACTCATGGACTTATTTTTTTTACATTCGTGGCATGGAAGGGGCTGGGAGGCCAGGGGACATCCCCACAGCCCAACCCTGGCCTTCGGAGGCTGGATCGGGAGTCGGGCTGCGGGGAATGTACCATTTTGGTCAGCATCCGGCATCGTGGCTTTCAAATGGAGCCACGGTGCCATGGCAACATGACACCATGGTGCCGCGGCTTGATTTAAATGCCCTGACTGAGTTAACTGGGTGCAGTCCTGCACGTGCAGGCTGGACAGAATTGCTGTCCCAGCCTGCACCTGCAGGACTGTTTGCTAAACGTGCCCCATGGGATCAGAATCACAATCCCTTCTGTACGTCCGTTCAGACCGGACACACAGAGGGGAGCTACATCCGGGACAAAATAGGGCCCTATGGGAGTCATTCTGATCCTCGTTTAGCAGGTCTGGACATCCCATCCAGACATTAAGACCCACTAAAAGCCTGTATTGCACTGGCAGGAACAGTGCTCTCCACATGTAGGCTGACTTATGCTATCAGATCTGTTTGTAGATGGGAAGGGGTGGTCCGGGGAAGGTGCAAGGGTGGGCAGTGGGTGGCTACTGACCCCAGACATAAAGGGCCAATTCATAGGTCAGCCCTGTATGCCCAGGATCTGCAATGTAGATGGGGGATTCCAGAACTTGGGCCTGCTAAACAGATGAGGGGGTGCAGGGAGTTTCCGGCAACTGGACCCTGGCCACAGCAGGCTCGATTGTGGGTCAGACTGTGGGGAAAGCATGTTTTGTAGGACTGCCATGGATCATGGCTTTTCCATGGAGCTGCAGTGCCATGACAACATGATGCTATGGCACTGCGGCTCCATGCAGGAGCCTGGCTGAGCTAGCCAGGTAGTTGGCTGGACGTCCAGGGTGCCTGAATCGGGGCACATCCTGGATCTCCAGCCACTGTGCCACAAGTCTGCTCCTACGGAGATGTTTAACCCCCGCGGAAGCAGAATCGGGTGCATCCCTGGGCCATCTGGATGTCTGGATGTCAGGACGGCCTGGGGACACATAACTTAGAATTCCACAGCTCTTCTTAATATTTCTGTGTGTTTATTAATGTTTCTTTACCTTACAACATTCCCGCGCCTCTGCTTCTGTTCTTTATAACTTCATCTTGTGTTTTTCCAGACTGCAGTCACACCAGTTCAGCGCATACTTTTCACAACTATTCTTCAATATGGGATGAATTGTAGAGCACAGCAGAATATTTCCTAAACCCTGGCCTTATTCCATGTTTCAGCATGAATAACGGGGACATTCATGGGGATATCGCAGAACATACATGAACCTTTCCTGAATACGCTATGCATTTCTCTGTGGCTGACCACACCCCAATTCCATCACTTCTGGGGACATTCTGAGATCCCCATGATAGTGCCATGGACCTGCATGACAGCAGTGTTTCAGAATATGGTCCGGGATATTTTCAGCACATAAATGTCCCCGCCGCACATACAAACCCTTTATTCGTGTTCGGGAATGACCTCCTATGGTGATAATTTTCAGAAACTGTGTGGCTACATAAGTTGTGCCTAATTTATAAAAAACAACCTAGGCAGGTAGTTTCCTTTTGAAAATTACCTTCAAGATCCACAGGTAGATAGTACCGCAGAGTTTGTACTTGTGAATTGGTTAAGTTAAAAGTGACTGGAAAAGATACACACAGATTTGTAGATTTATTACCACAACCAACCCTCTCCCCATCCCCTGGAATACTTTCTCTAGCCCTTCTAAAAGTAAGTCTGGCTGTACTTTTAGCTATTCTGGGGAGGACAAGTTTCAGACAGGACAATTTTCTCAAATAAATTACTATCTACCCAAGTAAATGGCTTTGGATATTGCCCTTCCCTGTGGTACAGAAAACTTTGCAGCACTCTACCAAAATATTCAGTGTCAAAATTTTACACTGTGGGAATCATTTTAGAAGCCTTATGTGCTCTTTCTATTTGGAAATGGTATCCACATGCAAATGTGAAGATGGCCTGGAAGCTGACATTTCAATAGACGTGATTAGGGTGTAGTTTGGATAAGCTAAAATTTTCCAAGGGATGTGCTTACTAAAGCACATTAGGCTTTTACAGCTAATAACATTGTGCAAATAACATTGCTATCTGTTGGAGACCTGCACAGCATTCCCCAGTAGACATGCCCACTCTCCATCCACATCCCGCTCACTCTGGCAGAGAGTGCAGTTTATGCAAATAGCAGAGAAAATCTCTACGCTATCTGCCTTTGCTCTGCTCTATCTGCTAATTATTATTATTATTATTATTATTAATTTATTAAGCACTACATGGCATACACAGCACTGTCCAAACAGAGAAAGACAGTCCCTGCTCAAAGAGCTCACAATCTAAAAGATAAACAGATGTGACAATGCAAGAAGCATGAGGTCAAAGGGAAGAGGAGACACAAGGAAAACAAAGATCATGAACCGAACGCGATCTCAAAGAGATACGTTTTTAGCAAGGATTTGAAAAGGGAGACAGAAGAGACTTGACGTAGAGATAGAGGAAGCTTATTCCAGGCATAAGAGCAGCAATGTGAAAGGATCAAAGTCTGGAGTTAGCATTAGAAGAGAAGGGCATAGAGAGAAGGAGACCAGAGGAGGAGCAGAGTTCACAAAGTGGGGATTAGGGAGAGAGGAGGGAGGAAAGATAATGAGGAACCATAGAGTGAATGTATTTAAAGGTTAGGCAAAGAAGTTTGAAATGAATACAGAACTGAAAGGGAAGCCAGTGAAATGATTTCAATAGAGGGGTCAAATGAGAGCAATGCGGCTGGCAGAAAATCAGTCGTGCCTCAGAGTTCTGAAGAGGAAACAGGTGGGACTGAGAAAGACCAACAAGGAGGAGTTTGCAATAGTAAAGAGTGAATAAGGGTCCTAGTAGTATCTTCAGAGAGGAAGGGTTGAATTTTGCTAATGTTAAACAAATAGAAATGACAGGTTTTAGCAATCTGTTGAATGTGAGAGGAGAAGGAGAGCGAGGAGTCGAAAATGCCTCCAAGGTAGGAGCGTTTCGGTGGAATTAAAAGGATGAAAGCCAGACTGGAGTGGATCCAGGAGTGCATGAGAAGTGAGAAATTCAAGGCAACGATGGAGGATAGCTTGCTCAAGAAATTTAGAAATGAAAGGAAGAAGTGAAATAGGACGTTAACCTGGTAGGAGTTGAAGGATCGAGAAAAGGTTTTTTGAGGATAAGATAGGATGAGAATTTTGATGTGCCTATATAAAGTACATGCACATATTTGTAGGAGAACATTTGCACACTACTGGGAGATATTGTGCAAGCCTATTTTAATAGGTGCCTGTTGCCTTTAAAAGCTAGGAATAAAATAGGCACCTTTTAGAATTTTTAATGGAGGAACCCTGTTATAAAATTAATGTGGGCTGAGAGAGTATGCTATTGGCCACGTTAACAGTGAAACGTCCAGGAATTAAGAGAGTAGTCGTCCTTTGTTCCTTTTTTTATTTCAGACTGTTAAAACAAACTTTTTGAAGCTTTTTGCAGTTAATTGATGTCACTTAGATGAACAATTAATCTACAATCTATTTTCACCTCCAAGTGCCAGTATTTAGAAATGCAAACTGCCAAATGAGGCCCCTTTTTATTCCAAAAAATGTGCAGCTTCGTAAAATCACTGCTCCCGCTTGACACACTGGCAATATACACTCTTACATCTCCTCATACATATTGTACAAAAAGGCTTCATGTTCTGCAGAGCTGTTTATAAAACCCTTGTCGTAAGTGAACCCATTCCAACTTGGGCATCTCAATTCCGATTTCCACAACCTAATGAAACTAGGATTTGAAGGCTTCTTTTTGTTCCATGCCTCCTAATTTTTGACACTAGATGAAGGAGATAATTTTATAAAGCTTTATCTATGTGCAAAGCATGTTTTACACATGCAAAGAGGCTCTTGTAAAATTGCTTTGGAGTATAAATATGTAAAAAGTAGGAGCACTGAAAGATAGTGCCAACTTTTAAGGAATCTGCGAGTTGACGTTCGTGGGGACATAGCGTTGACAGAGTTGGGGCAGAATTTTGATGTAAATATATAGAGTACATGCACATATTTGTAGGAGAACATTTGCACACTACTGAGACATTGTACAAGCCTATTTTAATAGGCGCATAAGTTGCCTTTAAAAACTAGGAATAAAATAGGCACCTTTTAGAATTTTCACGGAGGCACCTTTTTATAAAATTAGCCTCAGAAAGAGTAATTTTGCAAGAGCACCTAGGCAGGAAAGGCACATATGCATTGCACCTATTTTATAAAGTGCTTATATGTCTGAGACAGGACCTGTTACTGCTGGGAAACAAGTTGCACTTGTGAGCATTTTCCTGCTGGTAAATTGTCTTGAAACGTATTAGCCCTTTTACTAAAAGGTGCTGTGGTGTTGCACTAAACAGACTTTTTTTTCACCTGAATATTTAATTAGCCATCTTCACAGCAAGTTCACCTTGAAACAAACATCAAATAAATATAGTAGCATACAATATACCTAAAAGGATTAAGGGATTTTACATTAGTTGAAGTCTCCCTACTCCCTTAGCAACTTTAAATAAGAAAATAATAATTCACTAATACTAAGACGCAGACAGTAATACAGCAGCAGCCAGGGCTATCCAGTCATTTGCACTGAGTGCCATATGTGCCATTATCTCCCAGATAGTGAAAGGTCATATGTGTGTACTTGATGCAAAGAGTTCCTAACTCTCAGGGAACATGCCTGATACCTGGAAGCTAGACTAGCAGAATTGGAGAAGCTGAGACAGAAAGGTATATAGAGAAGACTTTAAGGGATATAGTAGAGAAGTCCCACCTCTAGTCTGGCAGCCTTTGTGACAAGGATAAGAAAGGTCACCAGAAAGTAAAACATCAGCTTGGTATGGCAGGAAATGATCCTACAGGGCCTCTCTTCTAGTGATTTAATAGTCTCTCAAACCAATAATGTGTCTCCAGGGACATTTGCCTAGTAGGGAAGGATTAGAATGGCTATTGTAGTTTTGTGATTCAACCATTAAGCTGGTGAATGTGAGGACTGCTTGCTAGCTTGCTTGCCTGGTGCAAAGATTGCAGATCTCATGTGTTACCAAAATATGATTTTAGACAGTGCTGGGAAGGAGCTAGCTGTCTTGGTACATGTAAGTATCAATAATATAGGAAAGTGCTGGGGGAAGGTTCTAGAACTCAATTTATTTTTTTTTTTTAGGTATAAAGTTGAAACCCAGAACTTCCAGTGTAACATTGTCAGAAATGCTCTCTGAACCACATGCAGGCCCCAAGTGGCAGAAAGAGCTCTGGAGTCTCAGTGTGGGTGAGATGATGGTGCAGGGAAGACAAATTTAAATTTCTTAGGAACTGGGCAACATTCTGGGGAAGAGGGCGACTATTCCAAAACTATGTTCTCTACCTTAACCACGTTTTAGGTGCTAGCATTTAAAAATGAGATAGATTGTTTATAGTTATGGCTTTGGGCACTTCATATTTATTTAGCTGCATTTATATCCTGCTTTTCACCAGGTCAAAGTGGTCAATTGGGAGATACATTTAACATGAGGGGATATGACACACATATTTACATTTACATACATTCTCTTATATACTGCGCTATTCTGCCTCAGTGCAGTTTACATTGAACAAACTGAAATTAGATTGAACGGGGCATTATAACTTGGAGATAACTATTTTACAGGGAACATGGGCAATGGAGGGTTAAGTGGCTTGCCCAAGACCACAAGGAGCACCTGTAGGACTAGAAATCCCAGTCTTTCTGGCCCAAGGTTGCTGTCTTCTAGTGGGATTTGAACCCCTGACCTTCTGGCCTGAAGTACCTTGCCCCAACCACTAGGCCACTCCTCCACTCCATATGCTAATACTTACAGGGAACATGGGCAATGGAGGGTTAAGTGGCTTGCCCAAGACCACAAGGAGTACCTATAGGACTAGAAATCTCAGTCCCTCTGGCCTGAGATTGCTGTCCCCAGGTGGGACTTGAACCCCCAGCCCTCTGGCCTGAAGTACCTTGTCCTTAACCACTAGGCCACTCCTCCCTGATATACCACCCTTTACTGTGTATATAAGAGCAGTTTACAGATATATTCTAATAGGCACTTTTTATTCTCTCGTCCACAAAGGGCTCACAATCTAAGCATACCTGAGGCAATGGAGGGTTAAGTGGTTTGCCCAAGGCCACAAGGAGTGGCCATTGGACTAGATACCCAAGTCCCTCCAGCCTGAGGTTACTTGTCTCTAGGTGAGAATCATCTTTTAAACTAGAACTTGGGTGAAAGCCAACAGCCACACAAGAGTATATGGTTCAGAATGAACTATCTTTGAAGGATACAATCATAACAGGGAAGATAGGACTGCTGATAGACAGGTGCAATAAAGGCTAAAGTAGTCAAAGTGCCCTTAAGTGAAGAGCAGACAGACTTGAAAGATTGTAAAGTATCCCTATCAACTGCCAAGAAGGGTATACATATACACAAAAAATGATTTGAAATATTTGTACACAAATGCTAGAAACTTAAAAAATAAAATGGGAGAGTTAGCACTGAATGAAGAAGTAGAGATAATAGGCAACTCTGAGACTTTGTGGAAGGAAGATAGCCAATGGGGCATTGTGACACCAGGGTACAAATTATATTGAAATGATAGGGTTGAGAGGTGGTGTTATATGTTAAAGAAAGCATTCAGTTAAACAGAATACACCATGGAATCTTTATGGATCCAAATTCCATGTATGAAGGGAAAGAGAATAATGATGGGGGCGTACTACCATCCCCCTACCCAGAATGAATGGACAGATAATGAAATATTAACAAAAATTAGAGAAGCTAAAAAATTTGGTAATACAATAATAAAGGGGAATTTTAGTCACCCCAGTATTGACTGGATAAATGTCATATCAGGACATTCTTAGGAAGTAAAGTTCCAGGTGAAATAAATAACTGCTTCATGGATGAACCAACCAGAGGGGGAGCTATTCTACACCTACGGTAGTTCTTAGGGAAACACATGATTTGATATGAATGTCGGGGCTACTTAGCAATAGTGATCTTAACATGATCAAATTTGAGTTAATAACTGGAGTGGGGACGCTAAGGAAATCTACCGTGCTGGCATTTAACTTAAAAAAGGGAGACTATGGATCCTTCTCTAGGGCTGATTTAGAGTAACCTCTGTTTTCTAACTTTCTCTTCAATGCCAGTGACTGAACTTTAAAATCTTTTATCAATGAACAAATTTTTTCACAATCTCAGGAATTGCCTAATAGATAATCCTGCCTTTAGACTTCCTGGTGGCTAAGAAGGTTTTTTTCTCTGTTAATTTCCAGTATAAAGTAGTATTTATCTACATCAATCATTTTACTATTTTAAAATCTAGAAATGTTATTTGTGTTTGATTTGTATTCATTTTAAACTGATTTTTTTTTTAATTTATCTATTCAAAGAATAGGCCTAATATTTGTTCTGTCCCTGTCCATATAAAGAATGAGGTTGTTAATCAGCGGCAAGTGGCAAACCATTTAAAGAACCTGGCCAACCACATATTAACCAAAACAGATATTCAGTGCCTTAATTTATTCAGCATTTGGTGTTGACTATCTAGTTTCACAGGACAGTGTGGTCACTACCCAGTCAGCAGTGTTATTCAGCTGCAAAGTGGATGGCAAAAACTGGTTGACCTGCCCTAACTTTATCCAGTTTAGCTATCCAGCTAGCGGCTGAATATTGCCACTAGTCAGTTAGCTACCAGGACTTCCCACATAATGCTCCAGTATCGCAGTCTGTGGTGATATTTGGCTGCAGTATTCCAATAGTGCTGCTGTATATCGGGATCACCATGGTTTAGCTAGTTAGCAGGTCTTCTAACTGGCTAAACCACTTTGAATTTTCCCTTGATATGTCATTCCAAAATCTATTCCATAACTTGATATCCTGAAACCAGGGAGAAGGGTAAACCACCTGTTCTTCAAAACTGGACATATAAATGGTAGCTATTAAAGGGGCTACTGAAGCTCCCATTGTTATACCATGAACCTCAATATAAAATTTCCCAGCATACCAAAAATAATTCCTTATCAAAATCAGTTGTAGCAATTGTAGAATAACTGGTTTTGGCATTATATTTGGTTTATATTCCTCCAAAGGCACGTCTTGTATAACTTAAAATGCATTCTTTTGCTCAGTGTTAGTATACACTGCCACCATGTCTAACGTAGACTCTCGGCACACTTGCTCTCTTAACACTGATAAAATGCTGCTTTAAAGTGTGGTAAAGGCACCGTCAATGTTATGGACACAAGGAGTGGAGAGTGGGTGTGACTGGGGCGGGGAGTGGGTGGTTACAGTGTGTGCTCTTGTACCACTGATTGCACAATGGCCTGAAAAGCCCTTTAATGCTGGAAACCCGACTGTTTATTAAAAATTTGCAGAAAAGGTGTTTGTAGATGGGAGAGAGACTATTTAAATGTCAACAATGTGATGCACTGCCAAGGGAGTCCATGATAATGATAGTAGTGCTCCATTAGCAGCAACAGTATGGTGGTGCTCATGTAGGAAAGGGCATGATGCTGATGGTGCAAATGGGGCATAGGGAGTGGCATGGTGGTCATGCAATGGGACTGCTGTTGGACATGGCAGACTAGGCAGTTGCCCTGGTGGCAAAGAGGGGTATAAGAACATAAGTGCAGAATATATGACGTATTGTGTCAGACCAAGGTCCTTCAAGCCCACTATCCTCTGTCCAGTAGTGGCCAATCAGGGGCACAGGTCCCTAGGTGGGTCCTGAAAGGACACCCATGGTCAAAGAGGCCTGTATTTGGGCAAGCAGCCAATCCTCAGTGTTTCCCAACTAATATATAACGACCTTTCCTACAGGACTGTGACCAAACCTTCCCAAAGCCCAGCAATATGAGGAGCTATCACAACATACACTGTCATAGTGTGTCAGTGTTTGCCAATGCATTGAATGACAAACTATATGCCCCAATGTGTCTGAAATGTGTTACACTGTAGAGGCATTGCCTCTCCCCTAGTCCTCCCATATGGTGATGGCATTATCCACCATGAACCGTTCCACACCATTCAGTACTGTATAGACCCTTATCATATCTCCACCCAGCCATACCACCAACAACTTGAGGAGGCCTAACTTTTGTAAGTGCCTCACATAGGGGGAATTCTTCCATCTGCAGCACCATCTGTGAAGTCCGTCATGATCACACAGTGACAGTGTAGAATGGTGATGTGCCACATTGGGCGGTCCAAGGGACATGGCCCCCTTGGAGAGATTCCAGCAGCTCCCCCCCAGTGCCACTGAATATAGCTGTGAATAAAGAGGCTGATAGCGCCTGCAACTTTAGCCCTCTAGGAAGCTGAAAAATGCAGGAGTCTGGGGAAATACCATAGCAGTGGCTGCTAATCTACCCCTGAGATGTATCGGTGGCAGGCAGTGATGGGGCCCCTGCATTAGCAGTTAGTGGGGGGGGGCTGCATTGCCATCCATGTGTGCCCCTGCCCTCCCATCTGGCCCTTGTGCCCAAGGTGCCCGTCAAACCCACATGTTTAACATGCTGGGACTGCAACCAGCACCACTGACAGTGCTTGGGCATGTCTGCATGATGGAGTGCTGGTAGTAGCCTGAGAAGTGGCACCAGCCTGCAGCAGACAGAAGTCTTGTCCTGGTTGTGTGAGCCATGCACATTACAGCATGTGCCACATGCCAGCTGAAGGGAAGCATATCTGCAACAGGAACTGTTACCCCATAAGGAAGTACTGTGGCACAACACACACAGTTGGTGTATATTAGTGTGGAGAGTCACGGGTTTAGGTCCCCACTGGGGTTTCTGTATTGCATCTTCCTGTGGACGAGTTTTAGCTAACAGTATAAGTACAGGTCCAGCAAGGAAATGGCCAGCAAGAGTAGAAAGACCCAAACAGCAGCACAGACAGGCTCCACTATCTACAGCTGATTGAAGGCTAATAGCACATGATAACAATGTGTGGTGAGACCAAGGCACAGTAATAGCAAACAGAGCACACGTTATCATTCCTTGAGCTGACATTGAGACAGGAGTGGCAAGCAGAAATGCCAACCATCTCCACTTTTGCACAGTGCACCAATGAGAGTGCATGTGTGTGTGTGTATATGGCTCCCCTTTGTCCTGTGGCTTTCTGCACTACACCTTAGCTCACATTGTCCGAATTTTTCCCAGTCTGTTTGGAAAATGTGAATAAGGCGAGGCAGGGCATTTTGGGTCTCGCCTTAAACAGCTCAGATTGGCCTGAATGTGTCTGCCACAATGGTAGGGCCACTGGCTGAGACACCATGTGCCCATTTGCCACATGCATTGCCTGGGTGGCCATTGTATGTCATGCTGAGATGGCACTCTCACTATGACTAAAAAGTGACCATGGAATGGCTATGTATTCACATAGTGCTATTATAATGTCCGAATCCAGTGATGTGGATGTATTCTCTGTCTGGGGATGCCAATAATTGAGCAAATGGCTGAGTGTCAATGCTGAGTATCCCAAGACAGAGTGCTCGTGGTCACACATGCCGTGCAAGCTGATCATCAGATCAACTGCAGTTAGCTTGTGCTGAGACAGCCCGGCGAAGGGCAGCAGGGGCAGTCTTACTGCCTGTGCTGTAATCAATTGTTAGTTCTCAATGTTGGGGCAGCAGTGGTTCATGGCCTACTCGCTGGGGGCATGGCAGTATAGAAGCAGTAACCCCAAGCCAGTGGTTTCCATGGCAGTAGCATATTGACACTAGACACTAACCTGCACTATCAGAGGTTTAGTGTCCACACAGGGCCATACTGTTGGCTATGGCATGCAGAAACATGGAGAAAAGCATAACACTCCGCAGACAATACCTACCACACACCAGCAATAATATGGACTTGCAACACAGCCAGCAGAGACCAGCTCTAACAGTTCAGGTTCAGTGGACCAGGTGCTCGGCACCCCTCCTCACCCTGAGGGTGACAGTTGAAACCGCTCTGCAACACGGCTTGCTGTTGTTATGTACATGTAGTACATGTACTGAGCTGATATGCTGGGTCAGTGCATTCTCCATTGGTTCTTCAGCTGCAGACTGCTGTTTTGCATGTGCAGTGTCTCATGGGTAGTGGAGGGCCCAACCTATACTGGAACAGGCAGCAAACAGTTTGATCAGAGATCTACAGGCTCTAAACATCTGTGCAGAACTGTATAGAGGTGTAGCTTACTTGTTGGTGCAATGCTTCCATGGTCAAAGGTCCAGAGTTGGATTCCCACTTGCTTATTTTGTGTCTGGGTGTGCTTGCCTACCTTGCATAGTCCTAGCTTTGTTGTGGACTATAGACATTTATTCTTCTACATTTCTATGCATTACGACCACACATTGGGTAGCCCAACATGGCATTCCCCATCATGGACATCTGTGAGCATGGCTTTAGTGGCTCTGCCATGGCACATTGCAGTGGGTCAGTGATGTATATACAGCAGATGTTTGGGTCAACTGGTATGGATGTGTTTTCTGTTTTGCCATCATTGTGACCTCCCAGCTTTACATAAAAAGGCTATATCTTGTACATTCAGGCACTTAACACTCATTGCATAGTTATCCCCTGCACTGTTCTGCCATCATTACTTGCCCCACATGGGGCAAATGAGTTCAACTTGTCCCTTTCTATCATGTCTCTCTGTTGGGTCTATTGTCTTGCAGTTGCACAGGCTGAGGAACCAGTCATACCCACACAAATGGTGTTTCATGTACCTCATGACACTCCTACTTTTGGTTCACACACATCGAATGCTTTTGGCCTTTATGATCCCATACATCCACCCACCACACAAATTTATTTTTATTTATTTATTTATTTATTTACATTCTCTTATATACCACACTATTCTGCATCAGTGCAGTTTACATTGAACAAACTGAAATTACATTGAACAGGGCATTATAACTTGGAGATAACTATTTTACAGGGAACATGGGCTATGGAGGGTTAAGTAGCTTGCCCAAGACCACAAGGGGCACCTGTGGGACTAGAAACCCCAGTCCTTCTGGTCCAAGGTTGCTGTCCTCTAGTGGGATTTGAACCCCTGACCTTCCGGCCTGAAGTACCTTGCCCCAACCAATAGGCCACTCTCTGCAAACTCTCTGCTTGGAAAATACATGGCACAGCCCTACACCCACCATTCGGTCATCAGGGAGATTCATGGTAGGGCAGCTTACTGGCAGTAAGCTTCCTCACCATGGCCATCAGGAGTCATTTGCAGCAGTTGGCCATATCATGCACACCTCTCATGTGACTGCTCCACATGAGCACTCATGGAGAAGCCTCCTTTTGCTGCCCACATCAGGAACATGCTGCCTCCACCCAGACACTGTCCTAGCCTATGGCATGCCACACACTGACAGTACATCTGGATACATATCCACACTTTACAGACACTACAATGTAGCTTACGGCACAGAGTATGCTTTCAGGAGCAATTAGGACTGCACACCTGTCACAGCATGCCCTGCTGCTGCTTCCCCTCCGCTGACTCCGCTGCCGCCTCCACCCACCCATGACACAGCCAACACCCACACTGACCAACATCACTAGGCAGCTGCCTATCTCGCCTAGTCAACAGCAGAAGCCTGCTGTACGGTCAAACATGCTCATCACACATACTGCTACATTTCCAGGTATCAGGTGAGTCAACTCTATCAGCTACCAATTGTGCTTACATCCATACTTTCTCCAATGGCTTTGCTGCCTCCCTTTCAGTGTTTCATCGGCTGCCAGACACCTTCCTGCAGCATGTGCTATTACCATACGGTAAGTGTCCACTACCACCCCTTAATGCAGCATGTGCTATTACCACATGGCAAGTGTCCACTAGCACCCCTTAATGCCAGAATGCCTTATCGCTGACATCAAAAGCATGACAGGTGGAACACTGTGATACCTGGATACAAACTATATCGTAATGATAGAGCTGATCAAATTGGTGAAGGGGTTGCGCTCTATGTTAGAGAGGGCATTGAGTCAGAAAGGATTAAAGTTTTGCAGGGAACAAAATTTGCTGTAGAATCTCTATGGATTGAAATTCCATTTATGAAGGGGAAGGTGATGGCAGTGGGAGTATACTATCGACCACCTGGCCAGAATGAACAAATGGATAATGAAATGCTCAAAGAAATCAAGGAAGCTAACAAAAGTCACAACAGAGTAGTAATAATGGGTGATTTCAATTACCCCGGTATCGACTGGGTCAGTGTCACAGCAGGACAAGCTAAAGAGATAAAGTTTTTAGATGGAATAAATGACTGCTTCTTGGAGCAGCTGGTTCATGAACCGACCAGAGGGGAAGCCATACTGGACCTAGTCCTTAGTGGAATGCCAGATCTGGTGCAAGAAATAAGGGTGTTGGGACCACTTGGAAATAGTGATCATAGTATGATCATGTTTGATTTAATTAGTGGAGGACAGATAGTAAAGGCATCCACAGTACTACCTTTTAACTTTCAAAAGGGAGTCTATGATAGGATGAGGAATATAGTTAGGAAAAAACTAAAAGGAGCGGTTCCAAAGGTTAAAGACTTACAGCAAGCTTGGGTGTTATTTAAAAATACTATCCTCGAAGCCCAGATCAGCTGTATTCCACGCATTAAGAAAAGTGGAAGAAAGTCCAAAAAACTGCCAGCATGGTTTAAATGTGAGGTCAGAGAGGCTGTTGCTGCCAAAAAAGCAACCTTCAGGAAATGGAAAAAAAGAGCCAAACGATGAAAACTGGAAACAGCACAAGCACTGGCAAGTTAAATGCAAAGCATTGATAAGGCAGGCAAAGCGGGAATTTGAGAAGAAACTTGCTACAGAAGCAAAACACGAAATAAAGACTTTTTCAAGTACATTTGTAGCAAAAGGCCTGTGAGAGAGTCAATTGGACCATTAGATGATAGAGAGGTAAAAGGGGCAGTAAGAGGAAACAAGGCTATAGCAGAGAGACTGAATGAATTCTTTGCTTCGGTCTTTACTGAGGAAGATGTAGGGATGTTACCCAAGACTGAAGTGGTATTTAAAGGTGATACTGCAGAGGAATTGAGAGAAATATCGCTACACCGGGAAGATATATTACAACTATTTGATAAACTGAATAGTAGCAAATCACCTGGACCGGATGGTATACATCCCAGAGTGTTGAAAGAACTGAAATATGAGATTGCAGACCTGCTATTGGTAATCTGTGAACTTTCATTAAAATCATCTGTAATACCTGAAGATTGGAGGGTCGCCAACGTAACACCAATTTTTAAAAAGGGTTCCAGGGGTGACCCAGGAAATTACAGACCGGTGAGCCTGACGTCAGTACCAGGGAAAATGGTAGAAACCATCATAAAGAACAAAATTACACAGCATGTAGATAGTCATGGCCTAATGGGAGACAGCCAACATGGCTTTAGACAAGGAAGATCTTGTCTTACTAATCTGATATGTTTTTTTGAAGGTGTGCATAAACAGGTAGACAAAGGTGAGTCGGTTGATATAGTGTATCTGGACTTTCAGAAAGCTTTTGACAAAGTCCCCCATCAGAGACTTTTGGCGAAGCTAAAATGTCATGGGATAGGAGGCAGTGTGCTATTGTGGATCGGGAACTGGTTAAAAGATAGAAAGCAGAGGGTAGGGCTAAATGGCCAATATTCCCAATGGAAAAAGGTGAATAGTGGAGTACCCCAGGGATCTGTACTGGGTCCGCTGCTTTTTGACATATTCATAAATGACCTGGAAAAGGGAATAACTAGTGAGATTATCAAATTTGCAGATGACACAAAACTGTTTAAAGTTGTTAAAACCCAAGAGAATTGTGGAAAACTGCAGGAGGATCTGGATAAATTGGAAGACTGGGCATCCAAATGGCAGATGAAATTTAATGTGGACAAGTGCAAAGTTATGCACCTAGGAAAGAACAACCCACACTATAGTTACACGATGCAAGGCTCCACATTAGAAACCACCACCCAGGAAAAATATTTAGGAGTCATTGTGGATAACATGTTAAAACCCTCCGCCCAGTGTGCAGCAGTGGCCAAGAAAGCAAATAGAATGCTAGGTATCATAAGGAAAGGGATGGAGAGCAAAACAAAGGATATTATAATGCCTCTGTATCGCTCCATGGTACGACCACACCTTGAATATTGTGTGCAATTCTGGTCACCGTATCTTAAAAAGGACATAGCGTTATTAGAAAAAGTACAGAGAAGAGCCACCAAATTGGTGAAGGGGATGGAAGGCTACTCCTATGAAGAGAGGCTAAGAAGGTTAGGGCTTTTTAGCCTGGAGAAGAGACGGCTGAGGGGAGATATTATAGAGGTCTATAAATTAATGAATGGAGTGGAACGGATAAACGTGGATCAATTGTTTACGCTATCAGAGTATAGAAAGACTAGGGACATGTAATGAAGCTACAGGGTAAACTATTTAAGACAAATAAGAGAAAATATTTTTTCACTCAACGTGTAATCAAACTCTGGAATCTGTTACCGGAGGATGTAGTAAGGGCTGTTAGTATAGCTGGGTTTAAAAAAGGTTTGGACAAGTTCCTGGAGGAAAGGTCCATAAACCACTATTAAAAAGGACCCAGGATATCAATGCTTGACCCAGTACAAGCATTGTGGAACCTGTGTCTTTGGGGATATTGCTAGGTACGTATAACCTAGATTGGCCACTGTTGGAAACAGGATACTGGGCTTGATGGACCTCGGTCTGACCCAGTATGGCATGTCTTATGTTCTTATGTTCTTATGACTGGGGCTTCCAAAGTAACCCCCATCGTTTTTCTGAACAGATTAAAGATAACCAGACACTGATTATGAACATTATCAAGCTAAATTGTAGCTATGCTCTATATGCCATTAAATTTTAACCAGAGTTGTTCAATTAAAATTTAAATAGTAAGTGATCCAGAAAATTGAAAAGGGGTGATTTATCTGGCTAATTCCAGAAGTCAAACAGATAAAGTTTTTGAATATTGACTCCAGCGTGAGTTGGCTTGATTTTTTTTATTTTTCTTAGAAAACCTTCCTGCACTTGTCAAACAAATGTGTACAGCTGTATCTGAATGATTTTTTTTAACCACTAGTAAATGTTTCTAAAACAAATTTAAACATCTCAGTAATATATGTGATGGCAAACCTTCCCTTGTAATGTTAATCTGTCAACATGAGACGGATTTAGAATGTAATAAGAAAAGCCGAAAGTAAATATTCAAGAGTGAGAAGGAAGGGTTGGCTCCCTGCCCTTGTTCTTTGATGACATCGGTAGTTGGTGCATGCTCTGCAGCATTCTTCTGTCCCTTTTTCAGAAACGTATTACATGGACAGACACATACCAAACATGTATAGAAAGTGTGCTCTCACAGGAACAGAGTGGCCTTCTTTCAGACTGGCCAGTCTCTCTTCCTGTTCTCGCATGTTTCTCCATGACTTCTGTTCTTCCGCTGCTCTATCTAGCAGTAGGTGTCTGCTGTACACTCGGGTCTCTTTCTCAACATATGTTCTTCTCTCTGTCTGACTGATTTACCTTCAGCATCTTCCTTTATATGCTTCTATGTGCCTTCCTTGTTTTCAGCAGTTCCCTTTGTTTCAAATATACATACCATAGAGGACATAATATTAAAGGTTTAGCAATGAAACAAGGACATAGACAGACAGGCATAACCTGTCCATTAGGAGGGTCATTTTTCACAGGCTGCTTATATGTGAAGTAAGGTTGCCAACTGGCTCCAGATGTGCCCAACAGGCTTGATTCAGTCCTGGGTTTACCCCATTGCATTCAGGGACTTGTAGTCTTGCTATTCTTATGGAGTGGAATAGAGAAATCATAATACATGTCCCTGTATGCAATGGGGTAAACCCAGGACTGCATCAAGCCTGTCGGCAGGACCGGCCGATCCACTAGGCAAGCTAGGCGGCCATCTAGGGCAGCCGGCCTAAGCGGGATCGACAGCGGCACACATGACTGGCCATACCACCCCCCTTCACCTGCCACTGATTCCATCTCAGGAGGGGGAGGTGGGCAGCGGCAGCGGCAGTATTTCCAAAAGCAGCTTCTTTTGCTGCCAGTTTTAGAAATACTGCCGCTGCCCACCTTTCCCTCCTGAGATGGAATCAGTGGCAGCTGGGGGGTGATGGCAGAGGCAGCGGCAGCTGGGAGGGCAACGGGGGGCAGTGGTGGAGGCAGCGGCATCTTGGAGCGGCGGCAACTGGGGAGGACGGCACAGCTGGAGTTTCTGCCTAGGGCAGCAGAAATCCTTGAGCTGGACCTGCTTGTCGGGTGCTAGTTGGCAACCCTAGTGTGAAGGCCAAGTGCTAATTTTGAGCCAAACATCCAGGAGGTATGGAGAAGGAAGTGTACTCATATTAGCTATATTTTCCATGTAGACAACAAACACTGATGGGGAATGCAGGCTCTTGTTTTCATTTTGCCACACTGATGGATGTCCCTAAATACAAACGAACATTCGATATATATCCCCACCCCACGTTTTTGTAATAGGCACCTCTATGTGGAGGCTGTCTAAAATCAGGCCGAAACATAGATGTTCCCAGTGTTTTTCTGCACATTTTGTCTTCGATGTTCCAGATAGCACTTGGAAGCACTTTCTAAAATGACACTTCACATATCATCTCGTTGATCAATATTCACTTGGCCAAATAAAACATAAACACAATCTAACAAGATATAACATCACAAAACCATAAAAGACACACAAATTACAAATAACAGAATAGGTAGTCCAAAATAAAACTCTTGAGATTTTGAGGACATGTACATTCATTTTTAAGGGGTGAGGTAACTTATTCTACTAGACAGCCCCTGTCACTGCATAAAATTCAATTTCAAGTGGAACATCTATCCATAATATAAAACCTGAGACAGCGTCCTTGATAGCACATACCAGCTCAACAAGCAATATAAACCTGATATACAATACAAGCATAAAGTCGTAAAGACTAAAAAAAAAAAAAAAAAAGTCTGCAAAACTTCATTGGAGGCCAGTATAAAGCAACAAGTACTGATGTAATAAGACTTTAGACCCAGCCACCACTCACAAATTGTGCTGTAGCATTTTGAGTCAACTGTTATAGCTTTATAGTAAGCTCAGGAAGTCCAGTAATTACTACTACTAAAAGAACAATAGCTTGTACTACTAACCTAGAATCTAAAGAGGCAAGTGTATTTAACATTTTTTTTATACCGCTTTATCATTTCAATCAAAGCAGTTTACATTGTAACTTAAACTTCACAAAGCACATTAAACAGGGACATTGACAATTTGAATTTTTCTGAGGCAATAGAGGGTTAAGTGATTTGCTCAAGGTCAAAAGGAGTGCTAGTGGGAATCAAATGCCGGTCCCTTTGTTCTCAAGCCAGTACTCTAACAATTAGGCTACTCCTATGCTTTATCTTATGCAAAAGGCGTATTATAAAAATGGCTGTGCAAACTGTTTTCAGTACCTGAGAATGTATTGTTACTCTAGCAGCAAGCATGATCCCTAAATGATTTACTTCAGACTTAGCTAACACTTCTGCTCTGTCAATCAATGCATGCAAGAGAGAAACAAAATCATTGTTCTGGTAAACAAACATAGGATTTGAGAGTTGTTTTAAAAGCTTTGTGCACCTTTTCCACATGGAAATATTGACATTAACTCTTGTAGATCACATACTCACACTACATAGAAACTGCAAGGGGGCATGGTTGGGGAGTAATTTAGATGTGACTCCATTTTGTAAAGGAAATACATATTTATTTATTTGGTTCTTCTATACCACCCCTTCCAGAGATCTGGGGTGGTTTACATTTAACACAACATATTACAAAGAACAGAGGTTGAACTATTTACATAGTGCCATAGGTACATTTAACATGAAGCAAATGCTTTATATACATAGTTGTCTGAACTGACGACTAGTAACTACAGTTTACTGTTTGTGTGTATTTCTGTGAGTTTAGATATGAATAGGGGTTATTGATTGGGGGGTACAGGGGGTTGGGCGGTAATCATTTTTTTAATTTAATTTATTTATTTATAGGATTTAAAAAAAGAAATTATACAAGCAATCATACTTGATACAGAAAAAAGACTTGAGCACGTAATTACAAACCAAATAATATACAGTCAAACCTCAGTTTTCATGATTAATCCGTTCGAAAAAGTCTGACTAAAACCGAAACGTATGAAAACTGAAGCAATATTTCCCATAAGAAATAATGTAAATCCAATTAATCCGTTCCAGACACCCAAAAATATTCACAAAAAATACATTTTATAGAGAATAACTATATTTTTACATACAGAAAACAATGAGAAATAAATATAAATGACTAATGAAATGGATAAATGAACATTTAACATCACTGAAAGCAAGCTAAGTACAGTACTGTACAGTACAGTATGTTAACATCTGGCCTTAGCCACCCCTGACAAGCTGCTGTGCCCAGCTCTCTTCGGAATCACATTGAATTCAGTCCATTAAAATACCTTTACATTATCTGCTCAATGCTTCAGAATGGCAGAAAATCTTAATGATATAGCTTCAGACGTACCCTGCAAGAGAAAGAACTGCCTCCCACATTCATGCAACATCTCCTGCTTACGTTGACAGCTTTTCTTCCCTGCTACCGGGACAAAATCTCAGTCAAAAGACGTTGAAAACCGAAGCAATGCATGAAAACCGGGACAAAATCTCAGTCAGAAAAGACGTTGAAAACTGAAGCGTATGAAAACCGGGGCAAATGAAAACCGAGGTTTGACTGTACATGCATAAACCTATTTTAAACGCAGTCATACTAGTCCTCACACTGGAGAGACCCAATGAATAAGGAAAACAAACAATTGTAAACTCATAAGGAATAGCAGAACCCACTAAGTACCAGTATACATATATCCTACAAATACACCCACCCCCCTAGGGATCAGCAGAAAGGCGAGCACTAATAAAGGAGACTAATTTAGTAGGTTCATAAAAAATATAGGATACAGATTGCAGTTTAACCAAGCATTTACACAGAAATTTAAGAAAAAATAGACCACTCACCTGAATCACCCCCGATTTAAGCAACAAAAACTCTCTCCTCCTTTTTTGCGTATCTCGAGATAAATCAGGAAAAATTCGGATAACGAACCCTTTGAACAGAACAGCGCGCTTCTTGAAATACATTTTTAATAACCACTCATGGTCAGACACCAAAGCCAATGAAATCAACAAAGTCGCAGGGACCACAGTATCAGATATAGAGGTATCTAAAATCTCTGAAATATTTAAAACATCTAATACTTCTTCATTAGCCGGAGAATCCACAGTTGGCCCTTTCATTTTTTTCCCAGTGGGAAGATAATACATTTTGGAAATTGGGGGATGCGATTCCTCAGGAACATTCAAAACCTCAGTCAGATATGACTTAAACATATCACAAGTGGTAATTCAGTAACCTAATATTCATTGCCCTATTCTGGTTTTCCAACATTTCATTTTAAATTTAACTCCTAACATATCTTTACACACATCATTGAACTTATCCTCCAACTGTATAACTTTAGTGTCCATCAAGGAAGCTTGAGACTGTAAGAGAGTCACAGAGTCCTGGCAATTCTGTACTTTCACCGTATTTTCTTGAATCAGCTTCAAGGTAGCATTAGTTTGGGATACTAGACACTCATCAAACTTTGTCAGTGCCATCCAAATAGAATCCAAGGTAATACGTTCAGGATTTTCCAAAGAGAAGGGCACCAAAAGAGGTAATTCAGACGAGGCCTCAGGAAAGGCTGTCCAACTTCTCCTCTCCCCTGGTAAAGATTTTAGATCCCTGGGGGTTTGTAGCTTCACTGCCATGTCCAATTCAGCTCCCTCAGGCGATGACCCCGGAACCACCGAGTCTGTAATCAAAGCCTTCCCTCCCACTGAAGAGACAGCACCGACCTCCTCGGGTCGCACCACTTCAGAAGCACTGAGTTTCAGAAAGTCTGCAGGGAGTGCGGGCAGTTTTTGCAAATCCAGAGTGAGATCACACCCAGAGGAAGACGTCAAACTCTCCGGTCTCGGCATCGACACAAGCGGGGTTACTCTGGAGACAAACCGGGCCTCTCCGTGCTGCTGCACAAAGGTATCCATTGGTCCCACCTTAGAAACAGTTGCAGAACAGGACTGCTTAGGCTGGGGAGGGTCCTCCCGTAGCTTCCCCTTACACTTCGGCATAGGAAAGCAACTCACAGACGTGCGAGTCCAGCAGCCATCTTGGGTCTCCTTCTGGTAATGCCTTTTAGGTGGTGATCATAAGTTGAGGTGAGTTAGGTGTTTGTGAGGTTTGGTTATCATTGGTGTTACCGTACTGTTCAGTAAAGAGGTATGTTTTGATTTACTTTCTGAATAACTGTAGGTCTTTGGTTGCACGGATTGACAATGGCAGTGAGTTCCAGAGACTAGGCGCAGTGTAGGAGAAGGCTCTGGAGCTGGTGGACTGTTTTGTCTTGCGTACGGAGGTTAGTGTTACCAGTGAGTGTTTTGCATTTTGCCTACAGGAGCTGGAGTCTGGTTGGGTTTGTATGAGAGTAGATAGGTATGATGGGGCTATGTTGTTGATCAGTTTGAATGTTGTTATCAGCAGCTTGTATTTTATTTGGCTCCCTACTGGGAGCCAATGAAAGTCATATAAGATCAGGGTTATGTGTTCAGTCAATCAGGCCTTGTATACTATTCTTGCTGTTAAGTTTTGTGCTCTTTGGAGGATTGGTAAAATTTTGACTGGTAGGCCCTGTAACAGGCTATTACAGTAGTCTGCATGGGACATAATAAGAGCATGGAATACTGACCTGAAATCTTGAGTATGAAGTAGGGATCTTAGGTGTTGGATAGTTTTTAGCTTGAAGTAGACAGTTCTGTTTGTTTTAGATGGGGTATCATACTGAGGGACTGATCTAATATTATTCCAAGATATTTTACCTCCTGCTTAACTGGGAAAGTCACATCATTAATTGTGATTGTTTGGGGGGGGGGGGGGATTTTGGTTCCTTGAAACAAATAGGGTTTCTGTTTTTTTGAGGTTTATATTCAAATTGTTGATGAGCAACCAGGATTGAGTTCCTTTGATGCCTTCTGAGAGTATTTTGTAGTTAATGTTGTTTATATCTGTTGGGAGGGACAACATAATGTCATCTGCGTAAATGTAATATTTGATGCTGTATTTTTTGAAAATGTTAGTAATTGGCTGTAGTTATAGATTGAAAAGTAATGCTGAAAGTGCTGATCCTTGCGGTATCTCTTGGTCTTGGGGGAATGTATCTGATATTTCCTGGCCTACTTGGACACATTGGGGTATGCTTACTAAACTGCGGTAACGTTACATACCACGCGTTATGTAATGTTAACGATCGTTAGGTAACTTTAACATGCGTTATGTAACGTTAACGCGCGTTAACGTTACATAACGATCGTTAGCGTACCTGCCCACGGTAAACACCGCGGAGGGTGGAGAGAGGGCGGAGAGAAGGGGTCAATGGGCAGGGAGTGGGCAGGGAGAGGCTCCCTCCACACTAATGTGCTCAACTGAAGGGCTGAATCCTAACGCAAATGAAAACCTGCTGTTAGATGCACATTTGCAAGAGAGAGAAACCATTTAAGTGTCAGCAATGTACAGCATAGCCAGTGAGCCCAAGAAACGTGATAGTAGTGCTCCATTCCCAGCAACAGCATAGTGCCCCACTATGAAAGGCCACTATGGTGATGGTGCAAATGGGGCATAGGGGGCTGCAGGCGGGACATGTAGCAAAAGCAGCTGGGGCACAGGGTGGACAAGGCGGGCGCCGAGGTGGCACATAGGAACATAGAAACTGGAAGTGTGAAAGACAGCATCTGACAAAGGCCAAACACAAGATACAAATAACTTGTCCACATTAGGCAATAGTTGCCAGGGCAGAGACAGGATGCCCCCGCATCCATCCCACCACCATGTTGAAGGTTGTAAACGGGGGCGCTGGTCGTGAATGTCCACAGTCTTGGCAAAGGCAAAATATTATTATGACCTGCAAAGGATTGTGGGGGATGTAGTTCATTCATTCATACCAGAAAATAATGAGTTGTGATGCTCGAGTGTAAGCAAAGAAAAACAGATTTTATTCATGGGGTTAATTCTCCCACACAGATTTACTTGGTAACACAAAAGGACACTTGCTTTCAGTATTGTACTCAGGAAAAACAAAACATGATATAAGGTAACTGAACTTCTTAAGCAAAAATCAATAAAGACCTTGATGGGAAACAGAATAGGTCTTTTTGATGGCTCCTGCTAATGACCTTCTTAGCAGTGCTACAAAAGGCAAAAACAAACCCAAAAGTAACAAAAAAACTGTTCTTTATCAAGGATAACTTTCTTCTATTCACACACACACAAAAAAAGAAGTTTCCTTCAATAGCTCACGTGCACTTGTGCCTGGCTCAATTACCAATAATTAGCCAGCTGCAAACCCCTTTGCTGGTTCACTCTCTCTACGTGGCTCAATCCTACCCTAAAGCTTTCTTGCAGAGACTTTTCTGGGTAGATAAAAGAACAAGTTACAGTTCCTTTTGGTGGTTGTTGTATTAGTGAGAAACTACTTTAAAACAGCAGCCTAGACAGAGAGCAATCCATGTATTCATTCTGATCATTTGATATATCTCCTTCTTCCTCAAATATCATGGAATCAATATCATGGTCTGGCTCAGAGGAATTCCTTAATTGATCACTCTCAGGATAATATTTGTTTCCCTGCTGTCTTGCAGGTGAAGAGCTAGGGTATAGATCAAAGTTCATACCTGAGCTTCCCTTGCTGTTAGGTTTCCTCTCCAGGTATCCTGGCCAGTAAGTAGTCCAGCTTTTATGTCCAGCCTTCCAATCAAGATCCCTGGACACTGGATCTCTCTTCACATACCTTCTTGCACCGGTCTTAGGGCCCCTTCCAAATGCAGCTGTCTCCTTCAAAGGTGCCGTTTGGGATTTCCTGGCTCTATAACCCCAATCCTCTGGCTTCCTCCAGTCCAAAGGAGTATGCTTGCCTCTGGAATCACACCCAACACACGTACTGCTGTGGCCTCCTCCTTTAGACCTCCAAGATGTCTTTCTCTTCTTCCTTCCACGTTGCTTCTGCTGTTGTAGTCCTCTCCCTTCTTTCTCCAACGGTTTCTGCTTCTGTCTCTCCTTGTTCTCCTGGTTCTCTCTGTTCTGTCTCTGTGGAGAATATATTTTACTTTTAACATGCTTAGAGGGACACTCCACCCTAGCACAGCCCAGGTGTGCTGAATCAAGCCCTGCCCTTGGAGATGAGTGATTGGGGATTACCTCATAGCTCTCCTGATTGAACACACGTTTCCCCACTTCAGCTCTTCTAGAGGCTGTTTGAAACCTGGTGCATTCTGGGACTGGTAGTCTTTTATGAAAACATTCTGTTTTAGAATTTCTACCAGCAAAGACAGGTTGCTTGTTCAGAGCCAATTCACCTCTTTTATAGTTCCCTCCTGAACTATGATAAGCTTTCTTATCACAAGGTACAGAATGTTGTTAGGTGCTGATGGGGGGTGGGGATGGGAATATCCATGTATGCCTCCCCACCCTAGATGCCGCACCATAGGCACCTGCCTACCTGCACAGTGGATGGCCTAAGATGGCGCACAAGAAGCACCACCAGCATATGGTTATGTTAGTGCAGCATGGGAGGGGGGTTGTCCGTGCAGGAGGGGGCAGTGGCACCTGTATGCAGTGGACCCAGGCCATGCCCTGTACCAGTACGTGGTGTGCAGTGCAACAGAAAAAGCCTTTCAAAGGAGACATCAAGGTATGGCCCAAGGAGGGCTGTGGACCTGTGGCCCCACTGTGGTACAGTACATACAGCCAGTGTGATTCAGAGCAGAGGGTCACAGGTTCAGGTCCCAGCTACAGACCCTGCAGAACACATCATAAACATTTGCCCTGCTACATAGATATAACAGACAAGCAGGATAAAAAAAAGGAAATGTCTGGCTGAGGAGACATAAAGGTATGGCCCAGGGAGGGCTGTGCAGTACACACAGCCAGTGTGATTCAGAGCAGAGTGTCACAGGTTCAGGCCCCAGCTGCTGGAACCTGCAGAACACATCCCAACATTTTACCCTACGAAGCATATACAACATCAAACCATTCTATCCCCATAGCAGCGGCCAATAGGGGTAGAAACACCCACTCACACAGGCTCCACCTTGAAAATCATGCTGTACAGGCAGGCTACTGGCTCCAGAATTGATTTGCAAGTAACATCACAGCACCTCTGCTATCTCCTGCTCAGTCCAGAAATGTTGGCAGTGTGGAAGCTGGGGTTTCCAAACACCCCTACCATTTCACAGTGCTGCATTAGGAGTGCGTGTGTGTATCTCTATCCATAGTTTTGTGGCTGCAAACCTTCCCCCCCCCAACCCACATTGCCCAACTGTTACCAGCATCAGCCTGCGAATGTGCATAATGAGGAGCAAGGTAGTGTAGGTATGGGCCAGATAGGGTGAATTGGGCAGGCTGCATCTGCACAGCGAGTATTCCAATGTCTGGTACACGTTAGTGTGTGTGTGTGTGTGTGTGTGTTTGTGTGTGTGCATGTGTGCTGGCCAGCCTATGCCTGGATGCACATGTTTTCTCACTGACCATGTACCACAGACTGGCCTGTGGCATGTCCTCAGTTAGTCTGTGCATGGTGAGAACACTGTGTATGCTTCTGCAGTCAGACAGTGTTGTCTGATGATGCTTGGCAGACTGTGGTATGTGGAAAGTGAGGATTCAGACAGCAGCAATGCTGTTCTGCTGATGCTCCAGTCACAGGCTATGTCTTATGCACACTAGCCCTAGAGGGCTATTTGCCATCAGGAATGAGCTTGTTGGTTCCACAGACAGTCCTGTGGTCTCAGGCGCCTGTCCCTCCACACCCCCACCTACAAGATGGGTGTTATGGGGCCCCTGGGGGCACATAGTGTATAGTACCCCAAGCAGTAGGGGTACATGCTACACAACCCTCATAAGACACTGGACACCCCTCTGACCTGCTAACAGACAGCTATGGAAGCCAGACCTTAACACTGGGCACACACAGCTCTGGGTGGTCTCTGATCCCAGGGGGACACCTGTGACTATTCAACACAGATGGGTACAGAGGTGCCTTTGGCACACGGCCTGGGACACCTGCCACACACTGCCAGTGATGAGGATGGGCAGCAGGACCTATATGTAGCACCACATATACTGTGGACCTAGTGCTGGGCAGCCATCCTTACCCTAAGGGTGAATACAGAACCTGCAAAATGGCATGGTCCATAGCTACTCTGTGCCAGTATCTTGCACGGCAGTCCATCTTACCAGGATGTGGTAACAGAGAGGTGCAGACCCCATTTGGTTACCTGATATAGACCACTGTTCCTCATGTGCAATGCATCATGGGTGCTGGTGCGGTTACCCTAACCTGGCAAGCAGAGCAGATGGTCCATGCGGTGACCTGCAGTCCCTCTGTACCCAGGCACTGCTGTACAGCAGGCCATAGAGGTATAGCCCACTGGTTCATACAATGACCCTCGAAAATGTGTCCATGGGTTCGATCTCCTATTGATCCCCCCTACCATGCGTGCCCAACTCAGATACCCTGCATGCCTCTAACACTCATCTTTCTGTGCTGCCAGCCCAAGATATCAATGCTTGACCCAATACAAGCATTGTGGAACCTGTGTCCTTAAGGGAAACTGCTAGTTACGTATGACCTAGATTGGCCACTGTTGGAAACAGGATGCTGGGCTTGATGGACCTTGGTCTGACCCAGTATGGCATATCTTATGTTCTTATGGTCATAAGAGACTCGCCACAGTGGGTGTCAGTCCTCTGGTCCGGCTATTTGCATCTGTCAGCTGAATAGAGTCTGGACTGCCTGTGCAGACTGCCACCACAGGTCATGCACTGTGCACCTGTCGTGCCTTGTGCCTCCATGTTGCCTGCCTCGCCTATACTCCAGCTGTATGGGTACAACCACCCCTCTGTCCACCCCTCATAGTAACCATCATGGCACCCCATACACCCCTAGGGGACACTTATGCCCGCCAACTGTCACCCACTGTCGTCCCAGTTGTCACCCACTCACCCCCCAGAGGCCATAGGCATGGGTGGATTAGCAGGGTAAGTTCTTTAATAGCTGTGGAGTATAGTAGAGAGGCTTGGCAATGCCCTCTGGGATTTGTAGTTCCACAACTTTAGCAAAAAGAAAGTAGTTGTAGTCGGAGTGATAAGGATTTAAACAGGATTTATTCCCTTCCCAGGGTTGGATTTTCACACAATGAAATAAGGCAACACAAAAACCATACGTCTGGTATCAAAGTTAAAGAAACATTTGAAGAAAGGATATTTATTTTTATTTATTTAGTATACCACTACTTCCAGCGATCAGCAGCGGTTTGATTACAGATTGGAAATTGTCAAATCATGACAGGAAATTTTTGAGGTATAAACACATTGATTAGACAGGAAAGCACAGCACACAGAGAACTATTTTACAGGGAACATGGGCTATGGAGGGTTAAGTGGCTTGCCCAAGACCACAAGGAGCACCTGTGGGACTAGAAACCCCAGTCCTTCCGGCCCAAGGTTGCTGTCCTCTAGTGGGATTTGAACCCCTGACCTTCCGGCCCAAAGTACCTTGCCCCAACCACTAGGCCACTCCTCCACTCCAGCTTCAGCTTTCACAACGGAGGCAAAAATGGCAAAAGAAAACAGTTTCCTTCACAAAACTCTTCCTGTCTGTTTTCTTTATGAATTAGCTCCTACAGCTCTTCAGCATAGAGAAGATATGCTATCAGATAAGGTATATGTACAGTCCATGTAAATATCACCGTTAGACTCCTCACACGGATCACATTGCATATCTTCTATATCGGGGTAAGTTTCCCGGTGAGTGAAACTTCTGTTCTGACTGCTGAGTTCCTCTCTATAGCTCTGGGAATTCCCTTCCCCCACCAGCCTAGAGGTGAATGGGTAATTACCGTAATTACTATAGTCTCTCTCAGAGGCGGCACATAAATCTTGGTAAGTACAGGACTGACTGCTATAGTCTAAGCTTCTCCTATTAGGAAGAATAAGGTTACCTTCTTGCAGTTTCCCTTCAACCTTCCTCCCTTGAGCACAGCCCTGCTCATGGGAAGGCTTTTCACTCCGTGTCTGTTTGGGCTTTCTCCTTGGCACCAAATTATCTTCAGGATAATGGTTTTCTCCTGCTTGATACCTTGTGCTGGGTGACTGGTCTTGCCTTAGTCTGGCCTCAGAGCTACTACCTCTGCTTCCTCTGTAGCAAAGTTCTCGGAAGCACTGGTCAGCTGTGCACTGCTCTTCCAAACAGCCCTTCCTGGGTTTCTCAGCCCTGCACCTCCCTGATAGTCTCCTTTTGTCAGCAATAGGTTTTAACCAGCATGGAGATCCTTCTCTCCTGCCTTTCAAGTTTCTCTCCCTGCTTGGAGTTCTCCTGCTATCGGGACTTCTCTCCCTGCCAGCACGTCTCTCCTCAGCAGTTCTCTCTTTTGCATTTCTCCCTTTAGCCGCTCCTGCACTACTCTCAGGTGAGTGATTTTTAACTGCGTAGCTTGTGATGTTGGCTCCGCTCCTTGTCAGCTGCCCCTCATCCCCTGATGAGCCACGAGCTAGCTTCGGGTCTGGGCGTTCCCCTACACCACGTGAAATAGCTTGTGTATAGTTCCTATGGCAACCTTTGGCCATGTGTATCTCTGAGCTGTCAAAATTAGCTCCGTTTTGTTCAGAATCCCCTATCTCCATGGGCTCTGACCGCTGCACCTCATGACACAGTACATCACATTGCCCACACCCAGTGCTGTGGTACAGTTGCCCACAACATGTATGTCACCAGTGCTGGCAGGCACATGGTCTGGCCGCAGATATGGCATGTTCAGGAGCCTCAAGCCCTCACCCGCAAGCACCTGTGCAGTGGCACTAAACCATAGCCAATCCAGTGTTAGGTTGAAATCATTAGCTCTGGACATACGTAATGCATGCCAACCTGAGGCACCTTGCAGGCCGCAGGGCAAAGTAACCTAGGGCAACGTCACATTGGTATGCCACAATGATCTATGGCGAAATATCCCAGGGAGCCCATGAGGATGACCTGTCCAGGTGTGTCCAGTACGATGCACTGCCAAGGGACCCTGAGATGGTCCTGCAGAGGGTGCCGCACAGGGCACATGATGAGCAATCTATATGGCACCATACAATATGGCGCCCAGTAACGTGCCCACCAAGGCGTGCTCGGTCAATATACTATAGTACAAACCCACTAACACTCCATGTTCTGAGGCATGGCACTGGGCAATGTACAATGTGCTATTACAGCTGGGAAGCCCCAGGACGCGTTCCTAGCATAGCGTTGCATAAGGCACGCACCAAGGCGCCGTAAGCAACCTTAGCCCAACACGTATCTGAGGCCCAGACAGCTGAAAGCCTGACACTCTGTAACGTCAGGCCCCAATGCCCACAAGAGGGTGGCCCGTCAGAGCAATATAACGTGGTATGTGTAGCGCAGTGGTTAGGCAATATATCAGATTACAATGTCTTGCGGGTTCAAAACCCAGAAGGGGATACCAGAATGGGAAAGAGATGGGGATAGGGCATGTCTGAAATAGAAAGGCTAGTTGTACTCAGATATAGAAAAGGATACTTTTAACATAAACAAATAGACCGACAAAACAGACCAACGCACGCTGCAAAGGGAGGGTGCGTGCGTGGGTACACGCGTGAATTCGCACGGTGAGAAGCGCGCACTGCGCAGGCGCAAGTTTTCTGCGTCATATGAGGTCTGACCACATACAGCAGAAAAGATGGAGGCCAGATCGAGAAAGCCTGCATTCACCAATGCAGACCTGTATTTTCTGGCAGAATTAATCTGCCTTCGCCAGGAGCGCCTCTTTCCTGGCTCCTCTCATAGGCAGGACCTAAGCAGAGTTAGGAGGGCCTGGGTGCACCTCACCAGGCGATATAATAGAGGCTCAGACTACCAACATGAGGTATGTGCATGGGGACAGGCACCCAAACCTAGGACGTAAAAAAGAAAACCTGGCAACCAAAACACATATCAGACACGCACAGCAAGGGAAAGGCAGGTGGCAGTGTGTCCAAATGGGATTAATGTTCCACCACCCCCCCCCTCGATGCTAACAGATCCACCCTGTCCCAAGGGAGTCGCAGAATCCATTACAGAGATGTCTTATCCATCACAATGCTATGGTATTTGGCCCTGTTGCAGTGTCACTGATGTGTCCTATCCCCAGGATGCCCCAAGCCCACTACTGAGGCCCCCTATTCATTCTGATTTTATGGTACCTGCTCCTGGTTACGTTGCACAGGTCTGCTATATCTCCAGGATGCTGCAGGCCACACTGCAGAAGTCTATTATCCATCCTGGTGCTATGGTAGCTGCCACTGTGTAGGTTATAAAGGTCTGCTATTTCCCCAGGATGCTGCAGGCCTCACTACAGTGGCCCACTATTCATCCTGGTGTTATGGTACCTGCTCCTGTGTAGGTTATACAGGTCTGCTATATCCCCAGGATGCTGCAGGCCTCACTGCAGAGGTCTATTATACATCCTGGTGTTATGGTACCTGCTCCTAGTTACGTTGCACAGATCTGCTATATCCCCAGGATGCTGCAGGCCCACTATTCATCCTGGTGTTATGGTACCTGTTCCTGTGTAGATTATACAGGTCTGCTATATCCCCAGGATGCTGCAGGCCCCACTGCAGAGGTCTATTATCCATCCTGGTGTTATGGTACCTGCTCCTGGTTACGTTGCACAGGTCTGCTATATCCCCAGGATGCTGCAGGCCTCACTACAGTGGCCCACTATTCATCCTGGTGTTATGGTACCTGCCCCTGTGTAGGTTATACAGGTCTGCTATATCCCCAGGATGCTGCAGGCCTCACTACAGTGGCCCACTATTCATCCTGGTGTTATGGTACCTGCTCCTGTGTAGGTTATACAGGTCTGCTATATCCACAGGATGCTGCAGGCCTCACTACAGAGGTCTATTATCCATCCCAATGTTATGGTACCTGCCCCTGTGTAGGTTATAAAGGTCTGCTATATCCCCAGGATGCTGCAGGCCTCACTACAGTGACCCACTATTCATCCTGGTGTTATTACACCTGCTCCTGGTTACGTTGCACAGGTCTTCTAAATCCCCATGATGCTGCAGGCCTCACTACAGAGGTCTATTATCCATTCTGGTGTTATGGTAGGTGCACTGGCAGATGTCTTAAGGCCACTCATACCACCATGTTGAGTCTGGCGTCTGCAGGGCATATAGCGGTACGTCCCCAGGGCACACCCAGGTGTGGCTGTTGATGTGTGCAAGGGCCACAGGTGAGACACATGACCACGCCCATGTCAGTGCGCACAGTGGCACATGGCTATGCAGTCTGTGCATATGTTGGACAAGGGCTGGAGGCAGGCCGATGGGTCCTGCAGACATGATGACATAGTGGTGCATAGGTATGGTATGTGGTGTGTGGCCGCCCGGCCCCCCTCCCCGGCACACTGTGCATGTATGCCGACACCATGCAGCCCCCCATGCATGGCTCCCATGACCAACAGTACGGCAAGGGCACATATTGTCGGTTTCATAGACCCAAACATGGATAGGCCACCCGTGTGACAATGGGTGCCAGAGGGCCCACACACAGGGCACGGAGGGGCCAACCTGGACATGCGCAGCTGCAATGCACACATGTGCATGGCAGGGGCAACAGCTAGGGGCCATCACATAGCACACAATAGGGGCAGCCACCTGCTGCACGCAGGTATCTATGTGGTGCAGCCCCGGCTGGCGATGGATGTCTGTCTGCTAATGTCCCCACATGTTGCCTCCCCTACAGGTCGAGACCTGTGCAAGAAGGCCCGTGAGCTGCGGGCCAGGTACCCCCGCTTCATGGCACAGGTACAGCAGGAATGGCTGCCCCACCATGACGGTGAGTGATGTGGCACGGCCCTGTGGGGCAATGGCCTGCGAGGCCACAGGACGCATCTGAATGCTGAGCCTGATGTGTGACCATGGCGGTAATCTACATACCTCTCTCCCACAGTGGACGCACGTGCAGACGAGGGCCCAGCAGGGCTGTACGCAGTAGCCGGGAAGGCAGTGCCGGCCAAAGACGCCCTGGAGGGCAAGGTGGCAGCGGATGGCAGAGGGTCCGAGAAGGAGGGGGGCACTGGACGCAGAGAGGGGGAGGAGGAGGAGGGGGAGGAAAAGAGCAGGATGGGGGAGGTGCAGGGGTGGAGGGGGAGGAGGGGGTGAGGTGGGGATGTGCGGGGAGTGGAGAGGGAGGAGGGGGCGGGGTTGGGGAGGTATTGGGGCAATGGGAAGAGAGGGCAAAGGGAGAGGTGCAGGGGGTGGGGGGGAGGATAGGGGCAGGGTGGGGGAGGTACGGGGGTGTGGGGGAGGAGGGGGGTGAGGGGGAGGTATGGGGGGCACAGGGGGAGGAGGGAGGCGAGGGTGGGACCAGTCCTGTGCGGCACGGGCTGCTATAGGGCACCAGGGGCCCCAGCTACCTGTCCCACGGTGCTGACGATGTCCCCCGTCTGGGCACAGGCCTGCCCCACATAGCCGCAGCCAGGCACGCTGTACATGCAGGCACACAGACAAGGGGGGATGTGTGTCTGTGCGGCTGCATGTGCGGCCTATGCCTGGCTACTCCTGGGTTGGGTGCTGGAGACCATGGTCATGGTGGTTGACCTGCTGAGCAGGCTGGAGAACATACACTCAGCAGGCGCCCCTGGCCATCCACCTGGTGATGGGGACCCCAGGGAGTATAAGTGTGGGCACTCCGCATGTCACACCCGCCCTGTGCCGGCCCGTGCCATGGGTCTGGCACCACCGCTGGTGCCTGGGGTGGTAGGGCCCCTCCCACACATGGTTCCACAGCTGTGTCCCCACCCCAAATAAACATTGTAAATATGTTTGATACACCCACGATGGTCAGCTGTCCCTTATTGCTACATGTCAGTGGTGTGCGAATGACAGGTGTGAGCATCTACATGTGTGTCTGTGCGCATGACAACGGACCCATACATGGTACCGTACCCATGGCAAGGGCAGGGGATGACCATGGGCAGCACACGAGGTAGCACCACAGACGGACACAAGCGCACACAGGACAGGGACTGCATGGAGTAGTTGTGGTGGGATGTGCACGGGTACTGCCAGCAGTGGCGATGGGTAAGAAACAGGGCAGATGTTGGAATGCACGTAGACGTAGGGATGGTGGACACAGGGGCGAACGGGGTGCCTGGCTGGGGGTGGCCCCAGAGAACGGGACCATGTATGCAGGATGATGAGGGATGGGCGGTGCACATGGGACCCAGGGGTGGAGCCTAACCCGCAACAGTGTGGCTGGACACGTGTGTACAGGGAGGGGGCAGGGATGTACCTGGGCTCTGGGGTGGGTCGCGTTGCAGGGGTGATGTGCCATGTGATTAATGTGCCATGTGATAGGGGATCCACAGTGCACCTATCAAACACCTGTGAACTGTTGCAGACCCTATGGGACGGGTGCGATGTGGCCAGGCCGTGCAGCATGCATCTGCCTACATACAGCAGTATTGTCTATGCGTTCCAGGGGATGGTCCCGCAAAGGGTGGGCACCTCCACGGCACACATCACACTGAACAGGACAGGGCAGGCTACGGGACACCAGCAATGTGCTACCAGTGTGCTACCAGAGATGGACGTGTGAGCGGGACAGACAGCGTGGACATGTCAATGGACATACAGGGTATGATGTCCAACTGGTGAGATGTGGACAGCACTGCACTGAGACATATCCGTCGCCACACCAACATGCTCTACGCAGGTACCGGTGGAGACAGGTGGCAGGGAGGGGACAGAGGGTCAGGGGAGGTGGGGGGGCTACAGACCCTGGTGGGGCAGGGGCGGCAGGGCTGCTGTGGGCTGATGTGTGGGTGGGGGTGGCATGGCAGCAGACGCGACCTACAGTAACTCCGGCTGGGGGGGGGTGACACAGGCTGGCCGCGGTGGTGGCATGGGTGAGTCCCCGGGGCAGTCACAGATAGGGAAGGGCATACATTGTGCTCCCACAATAGACACACAAAACGTGACTTCCAGCAATGCTGCATGTACAGCCATTTATTTTCCACTTGCACAGTCGTGCCTTGCGCACCCCCTCCCACCCCGTGGTGCAGGTGCCACGGCTGGTGCTGATGGCAGGCATTGTTGTCCCGAGGGGGTCCCCCAGCCAGCTGCCAATAGCTCAGTGATGGCAGCTATGGCCCATGCTGATGCGGCTAGGCCCTGCATCTCTACGAGGATCCCCTCCACAGCATGGCGCATGCGGCGCACCTCGTGCCACTGCTGTAGCTGCTCACGGAGGACCACCCAAAGTACATGCTGTACACCTGTGTGGGAGACAAGTTTTGCGCCATGAGACATGGTTACACCTGCCACCTGCACACAGGCAACATCATATGACCACTGTTGAACACTCACCCTCTGCATCGCCATGTGCCACCTCGGAGTGTGCCCACATCTCCCCTATGACCTCTGCCAGGGCAGTCCACGCATCCCCTGTGGCCTGCTGAGGGGCAGCAGGCATGGCCTCCCTGGTGCCACCCTGCCCCCCTGACCCTCTCTCAGCAGGGGCTGTTGCCCTGGGACCTGCCCCCCATGGGCCGCTGTCACTACCTGGGGGGGATCAGCACACAATGCACCTGTTGTGGTTCCATGGCCCCACCCACCCCGCAACCCATGTGCTTTCCAGTACCATGTGTTGTACATGCCCTGCTCCTCCTGCCCCAGCTCCCAGAAATGATCCCCACATCTCTGCTGGCCAGACCCAGCATGCACTGCCTGACACCCATCGGCCCCTTGATGGGTCCGCACATGGTTCCGCACTATGTCCTCGGGTCCCTGCATTCACCCGCACCCCCTGTTCCCCTGGTCGGGGTGCTGGTGTTGGGCCCGCCACCCCCTACTCCTCCATATGCCAGGCCGACGCCCCCTTTCGGCCCTGTACCAGCACCTCCACCATTGGCTGCTCCATCCAACAGTGGACCCCCTCCGCCCACCCCCCACTGACTGGGTTCATCCTTGTGTCTGTGTTCTTGGCTAGCTGTATGGCTCTGTACTGTCCTCAGTGGCCCCACACCCTACGCTGTAATAGCGAAGGGCCCGCAACCCCAATAATACCCGGAGTCAATGGACGAGGATTCAACTCTCTTTTATTGTATATACAGTCTCAGCACTGGCATACAAAATGTCTGAGCCCTGAGCTCAGAAAAAATGACAGTTTATATACCTTTCTTCTCCAGTCTAATACAGGCAAAACTTCTCATTGGTCCTGGTCTTGGTAGACATAACACTAAACATAATACTACTGCTAAAGTATACAGTATATTTCGCTACTCTTGCAAGGTCAGTTAGCTTGCAAAGATAGTGGAAGGCATATCAGAAGCATTCTCATCAAAAGCAAAACAAAGCAAGGCCAAACAAAGCAAGGCTAAGATGTATCTCTAGCCCTGGCTCAAAACACTAAACAATCTTCATAATGCTAGACAAAATATTCTTACACTGTTCAGCTTCTCTGCTATATTTTCATCCTAATTACGAGGTCAGTGCACATCTAGCAAAGATACAGTGGCGCGGTATTCTACTGAAACAGACATCTGGCTTACCTAAACAATAAACAGTAAAAGTTTTAATTCTCTTATCTCCAGGAGAGCAGAACATATTATCAAACCAGAATAGAACGGTATTTCTTTCTAACAGCTAACAGCATTCTGTAATTTTCCAAAATCAGCAATAACATTTTAAAGCAGGAGAAAAAGGGCTTCAGACCTAGCTCTGCTACATGCTAGGCCATCGCCTATCACATTCCCTCCTTTTGATTATTCACACCCGCAAGTGAGGAAGGGTGAGAATCTAATCACACAAATAGCAAAAATACTTCAGACCATAGTAGAGGGATCACTGTGTGGTATAGGGTAATAATCTCATGAGGCTAATATATGTGCCGCTGCCTTGCGGTCAATAGTACTATCGATAATAGAGTTCATGATTATAGTCTCTGATGATTACTGAGGTAAATGACGGTTGATTGAGGTTGATAGGGTCTGGAATGTAGTTAATGCAGGACTGAAGAACGTCTCTGTGATGTTCAGAAACAAGTTGGCAACGTTCTCTACGATGATGGATCTCTTCTCCGCAGTGTGATTCGCAACGGTGATGCAGGATTAGCGATCGAAGTCCAGGGGCGACTCTCAGGAACTGTTGCTGGTTTCACTCGACTGTGGTGGATCCAGGAGTCGATCTCTGCCACTTTCACTGCTGTTGGGGTTGATAGCAAAACGATATATGGGCCTTTCCAATGAGGCGCCAATGGTGTCTTCTTCCACTCTTTTACCCACACTGAGGCACCAGGCTTGAAAGGGTGCAAGGGTTCGGTTAGATTGATAGGCAACTGGTCCTGCACCCAGGTATGAAGACCCTGCAAAACAGAACTTAAAGCCAACAATTCTTGCCTAGTAATTTGTGCTCCAATTTGATTCATATCTCCCCTTATCCCCTGAATTATAGGCGGGGGCCTCCCATACAGGATCTCAAATGGGGATACCCCTAATGGCGTGATGGGTGCTGACCGTATTCGGAGAAGGGCAATGGGGAGAGCTTGGGGCCACTTCAGGTGGGCTTCCTGACAGAGTTTGGATATCTGTGACTTCAGGGTCCAGTTCATTCTCTCTACTTTCCCTGAACTCTGGGGCCTATATGCTGTGTGTAACTTCCATTGTATCTGCAGGGCATGGGCTAGCTGCTGGGTTACTTGTGACACAAAGGAGGGCCCATTGTCAGACCCCATGGTCAGTGGTATTCCGAATCTGGGGATGATCTCATGAAGCAAGGCCTTAGTGACTTCTCTGGCCTTCTCAGTTCTGGTGGGAAAAGCTTCCACCCATCTAGAAAAGGTACAGACTAGGACTAACAAGTAGCGATATCCGTTTGCTCGTGGCATTTCTGCAAAGTCTATTTGGATATTTCCCATGGGGGTAACTCCCACTGACTGAATTCTTGGGGGTAGGACAGGACCCTGGCGGGCATTGTTTTTGGCACAGGTCACACAGCTTCGGGCTACTGAGGTGGTTAAAGGTCCTAACAGTGAGATATAGAAATATGGCTTCAGAGCTTCGGCCATCTTAGTTTTACCATAGTGTGTGGTCTGATGAAAAGCTTGGACAAAAGCAGGGCCTAATGCTTCAGGAATTACAGTCATACCAGGGGATGAGCTCCCTTCAGGCGGTGGCAACACAATCCACCCAGTGTCTGATAATTTTCCCCCCTCCTTTTGACAGTAATGGTCCATCTCCACTTTGGTATATCTGGGGGTCCATGCACTGAGAGGTACTGGAAATATGGCTGCTTGAATTGCGGCATTTGGGGTGGTAATTTGTCCTGCAATGGCTGCTTCTCGGGCTGAGGCATCAGCAAATCTGTTTCCTCGGGACACTTCTCCATCTCCAGTCTGATGGCCTCGGCAATGTATTACAGCAACGCGTTTAGGGGCCCAAACTGCTTCCAACAAAGTCAATATTTCTGGGCCATACTTGACAGACTTGCCTCCTGAGGCGATCAATCCACGCTCTTTATACAGGGCCCCATGGGCATGTAGTGTTGTAAAAGCATATTTAGAGTCTGTATACACATTCAGACTGATTCCGGCTCTGATTCTGAGTGCACATGTGAGGGCTATCAATTCAGCCTTCTGCGCTGAGGTTCCTGGGGCTAGAGCTGATGATTCTACTACCATGTCCAGAGTCACTACTGCATATCCAGCACATCGCTGTCCTTCAATTATGAGGCTACTCCCATCCACGAAGAAAGTTCTGTCTGGGTCACTCAAGGGAATATCAGTCAAATCTGGGCGACTTGAATATACAGTGTCCATTACTTCTAAACAATCATGGTCAGGTGGGCCTGGCCCAATTGGTAATAGGGTAGCTGGGTTCAGCGTTTGGCTAACACTCAATTGCAAGTTAGGATTCTCACATAGCATACTTTGATACTTCAGCATTCGGGCGTTGGTGAGCCAATGGTTTCCTTTGTGCTCCAGCAGGGTTAAAACAGAGTGTGGTACAGTAACTTGAAGGTTTTGTCCTAAGGTGAGCTTATCTGCTTCGCTCACTAAGAGGGCTGTGGCTGCTACAGCTCTTAGGCAGGGTGGCCAGCCTTTGGCAACAGGATCCAATTGTTTCTACAGGTAGGCCACAGGTCGCTGCCAAGACCCAAGAGGCTGGGTCAAGACTCCCAATGCGTTTCCACTTGATTCATGGACATACAGACGAAATGGTTTCTGCACATCCGGTAGGCCCAAGGCTGGGGATGACATCAATGCTGTTTTCAGTGATTTGAATGCTTTATCTTGTTCTGGGCCCCATTCCAGGGGAGATCGTTCCATTCCTTGTGTGACTTGGTACAAGGGTTTCGCCATGAGCGCAAAATTTGGTATCCATATGCGGCAGTAGCCTGCAGCTCCCAAGAAAGCTCGCACCTGTTTTCTAGTAGTGGGGGTTGGAATGCGGCATACTGCTTCTTTTCGCTCAAGTCCTAATTTCCGGGTTCCTTTGGACAGGTGGAACCCTAAATATTTCACTTCTGTCTGGCATAGCTGCGCCTTGGCTCTTGAGACTTTGTATCCAGCTTCATTCAAAAGGTGCAGAAGGTCACTTGTAGCTTGTATACAATCAGATTTGTTGTTGGTGGCTATGAGCAAATCATCTACATATTGGAGCAAAATTCTTTTTCCCGGAGTTACAGAGTAGCTTGACAGATCTTGACTGAGGGCTGCACTGAAGATAGTGGGTGAGTTCTTGAATCCTTGTGGTAACCGAGTCCAAGTGAGTTGCCCTCATCGTCCTGTGGTAGGGTTTTCCCATTCAAATGCAAACAAAAGCTGACTGGCCTCTGCCAGGCGTATACAGAAAAAGGCATCTTTTAAGTCCAAAACAGTAACGTGAGTGGCTTCTGCTGGAATCAGTCCCAAGAGGGTGTAAGGATTTGGTACTACTGGGTGTATGGTTTCAACTGCACTGTTCACTCGACGTAGATCCTGCACTGGGCGGTAGTCACCTGTCCCAGGCTTCTTGATTGGGAGAAGGAGGGTGTTCCAGGGTGATTGGCATTCTCTAAGAAGTCCATACTGCAATAATTTCTTCAGGTGGCGATGAATGCCTTCAATTGCTGGTCTTGGGAGGGGATACTGACGCACATGCACTGGTTCTGCTCCCGGTTTCAAGGTAACAAGTACAGGAGCTATATTCTTCGCTAGGCCAGGTGGATTATTCTCTGCCCATACTCCAGGTGGGGCTGCAATGCTGGTAAGTATACAGGAACTTGCTGTTTTGGATGTAGGTAAATAGAACCGCCATTCTTCTTCTCGGGGGACAGTTAACACCATCAGGCCAGCAGTCTTTGAGTTTATAGTCATTTCCATTTTTCCCCTTCAACAAAGGATATCTGTGCTTGAAGCTTTGCAAGCATGTCTCGGCCCAAAAGGGGAACTGGGCATTCAGGCATGTACAGGAACTGGTGTGTTATCTGCTGCCCCCCTAGTTCACAGGCGCGGTTCTGCAGGAAAGGTCTTGTGGTTCTAGTTCCAGTAGCTCCCACAATTGTAACAGATCGAGAAGACACAGGGGCCACAGGCTTGGCTACTACTGAATGTTCAGCCCCCGTGTCTACCATAAAGTCCATATGCTGGTCTCCAATCTTTAATTTGACCATAGGCTCCTGGAGACCCAAGAAGAACTTGGAGCCCGGTCTGGCCTAGTCCTCATCATCCATGAAATAGCCCTCGGCGACTATTCCTTCCATGGCAGTCTCATTCTGCTGGGTCTGTTGAAACTGTGCGCGCTGCATCCCCCCTCGCTGCTGGAATTGCCCCCCCCCCCCCGCTCTCCTGGTGCTCCCACGTCCCCTCCAGGGGGTGGAGCCACGTTTCGGGCACGTATCCTTCCAATGTCCTTCCTCTTTACAATAAGCGCACTGATTTGCGCCTAAGGGGGGCCGAACGCTCCCTCGGCCCCTTCCTCGTCCTCTGGCTCTTTGGTTAGGATATCCTCCTCTGCATCCTTCCACTAGTGCTGCAGCGAGCAGATCTACTTTTCTCCTCATCCTTCGGTCACTTTCCCTTTTGCATTCTTCATCACGGTTCACATATACCTTTTGCGCGACTTCCATTAGCTGTGCTGAATTCATGCCTGCAAATCCTTCTAATTTCTGCAGTTTTCGCTTTATGTCTCCCTGGGACTGACTCACAAAAGCAGTATTTACCATGCGTAAATTCTCTTCAGCTGCTGGGTCATATGGAGTGTAAAGTCTATAGGCTTCAGATAATCGTTCATAGAAAGCAGCCGGACTCTCATCTGGGCGCTGAAGAACTTCTGCTACTTTCCCAATATTCATAGCTTTCTGACCTCCCTTCCGCAGGCCCTGTAGTAAAGCCTGGCGAAACCGGGTGAGGGCTTTTTCTCCTGCATCGCTATTTGGGTCCCACTTGGGATCTTTGTTCGGAAAATCTGCAGCTGCTGCCTGCTGGGGATCTAGATTCTGGTCTCTCTCCCGACTACAGGGTTCTCCTCCAACCATTTAGTGGCTGCCCGCACTATCCGTGCCCGCTCCTCCGTAGTAAAGAGGGTAGCCAGGAGCTGGCGACAATCAGACCAGGTGGGCTGATGGGTTTGCATAATACTAGACATTAACTCTGTCAAATCATGGGGCTTGTCAGTATAGGAGGCATAATGTGTTTTCCAATTTAATAAATCTGTTGTGGAAAAAGGCACATAAACTAAGCTGGTTGGTCCGGGCACAACCTGACCCTCTTCATTTTTGAAAGGTAATCCTGGGACCTGCCGCAGTGGCATTTGGCGGGCTTCTTTCTGGCCTTTTTTCCGGGGTCTGAGGGCATCCTGCAGCTTAGTGGATCTGGAGGTGTCTTTGCTACTGGCGTCTGGTCTGGTGGATGGCTCTGGACTGGCATCTGACTCTCCACTAGCAGATTCCTCAGGGGGTGACTGCTCCGCATCAGAGTACTGCTCAGGACTAGGGCTGCGACTTCTATGAGGAGGGGTCTGCTCTTCAAGTTTTGGAAGTGGATGCTCCTCGGCTGGAGGTACCTCGGCTGGGGGTACCCTTGCTGCCTCCGGCTCTACTCGGGGTACTGGTGGAGGTACTCGGGGTGGAGCTGACGGGACTGGGGTATACAGGAAGGCAGGTGGATATGCTGGAACCTCTGGGGGCTCTGGCTCTGCATAAATTGGAAGCTTCTCTGTCTTAGCAGGGACTCTTGTGGTAGTGGCTAACATAATCCTTTTCTGTCCCTCACTGCAACTCTTCATCCAGAGGGGCTGCTTCTCACATATGCCTAACCAGGAGTCTATATAGGAAAAATGTTCAGGACTATAGCTGCACACTATCTTGTGCACTCGGGACATAGTTTGGATATCAAAAGTACCTTCTGGTGGCCACCCAGCATCTAGCGCTAGCCATACTCTGCTACACAATATTTCTAAACGGGGCGCTGTCATTTTGATCCCATAATCACCACTAAAACCCTTCTTAAAATTTGTGATCATACAGTTTAACGGAGTTTGCACAGACTCTGCCCCTCCCATGATGACGTACAACGTATAAGACAGCAAACAGAAAGGGTAGGTGGAATGGCTACGGGTAAGGGGGGGGACAAACAACAGACGCTTCCTCCTGTTCGCGACTTGAACGTGGTCGCCCGGTCAAGAACTGCGCTACTGAGGAGTCCGCTCTCGCTTGGCCTGTATTGAAAAGCCTCTCAAACACACTTCACACAACCAAACTTGCTAGCATTTCCCAAATTCCAAAATTCCCGGGCTAACTGACTAAACCAGAATTACTAAACTGAAACGGCTGATGGGTTCGCCCCGCGCACTACTTGCAGGGGTACTAGGATCGCCCGTGGAAGTTGATCAGACTTCCTTTACCTGTTACTGTACCAGAAGTGTCTCGAGACTTTCCCAAAACTATCTGACTAAGAACCAGAAAAATCAGTACTCACCGGATCCGGTAGCTAATGCGCTGCGCAGCCCGTTCCACCTGGGGTTGAATCCTGGACTCCCCTCAACCAGGGTTCGAGGTGTTGGCCAGCTGGACCCGGCAGGCCGCCGAGGCAGGGCGGAACCCTCCGATACAAGGGACCGGCGGCGCCTGGGATCCTCTCCGCTGTCGGTCGGCTGCGGTCCCAGCCGGACCAAACCTAGAGGCGGTAATACGCGGTATTATTTGCTTGCGTTCAATTTGCATTACCTTCCCAGCCAACGCACCAAGAAATGTAATAGCGAAGGGCCCGCAACCCCAATAATACCCGGAGTCAATGGACGAGGATTCAACTCCCTTTTATTGTATATACAGTCTCAGCACTGGCATACAAAATGTCTGAGCCCCGAGCTCAGAAAAATGACAGTTTATATACCTTTCTTCTCCAGTCTAATACAGGCAAAACTTCTCATTGGTCCTGGTCTTGGTAGACATAACACTAAACATAATACTACTGCTAAAGTATACAGTATATTTCGCTACTCTTGCAAGGTCAGTTAGCTTGCAAAGATAGTGGAAGGCATATCAGAAGCATTCTCATCAAAAGCAAAACAAAGCAAGGCCAAACAAAGCAAGGCTAAGATGTATCTCTAGCCCTGGCTCAAAACACTAAACAATCTTCATAATGCTAGACAAAATATTCTTACACTGTTCAGCTTCTCTGCTATATTTTCATCCTAATTACGAGGTCAGTGCACATCTAGCAAAGATACAGTGGCGCGGTATTCTACTGAAACAGACATCTGGCTTACCTAAACAATAAACAGTAAAAGTTTTAATTCTCTTATCTCCAGGAGAGCAGAACATATTATCAAACCAGAATAGAACGGTATTTCTTTCTAACAGCTAACAGCATTCTGTAATTTTCCAAAATCAGCAATAACATTTTAAAGCAGGAGAAAAAGGGCTTCAGACCTAGCTCTGCTACATGCTAGGCCATCGCCTATCACAACGCCACGTAATTCCTGTGTGTGTGTACTGCGACACTCCTGCCCGGGCCCGAGAGCTTACAGGCAGGAGTGGCCTTGTAATGTCCCTGAGGAATGAAGCTTGTACTGGCCCCTGGGAATTCTGGGACTTGTAGTGTGTTTTTATTTCCTTCAGGATTAAATTATAGTCATGACACGAATGTTAAGGCTGCAAGAAATTTATTGTTGTAGGGATATTTTCCAGCACATCAAAATTCAATAGTACATAACGCAAAAGGTGCAACTTCAACTCAAACAGCTGAAACCAGGAACATAGGAAGTACAACTGAAATTAAGTTAGCTTCTACTTGGCTCTTCACAATCACAGCAGCTTTAACTCAGCAGTGCCTCATGTGATCTTTCAGAATTATTGCAGCACCAAACAAATAGCTGTTCCTTCCACAGTGTGGCTTCTCAAAACAACAAATGAAAACAATTTGTAAACCTTTTAGCTTGGCAGCAAGTACAGCCAACTCCCTGTATTATTTTCATACAGTGTTCAAGGGTTTCTTACATTGCTGTCTTCTTTGAGGCAGATTGAGCAATCCATTGGAGAAGGGTCTGCTTCTAAGGCAGGCAGGTAATTATCCACTTGCATGCATTCATCAGAGCTAAGGCTATCACTGTCTCTGTCAGGCCTGCTAAGCTTCCCTGACCTCAGTTCCAGAAAATCTTGAAACTGTTTTAAAAGCAATTCAGCCTGTAACTGCTCTTTATCCTTGTGAAAGTCTTTGGTAAGGGTGACACCCTTCCCCCACTTGCTATCAGCTTCTGCAGCTGGGTTTACCTTGTGAAGGTTAGCACAAATAAAAGGTTTCTCTAGTAAAGCATTAAAAGTAGAAAAGTCAGCTTTACCTTTAGCAGGGTTTGAATAAGAACTGGCACCTTTCCTCCAGAAGTCTCTCTGGTTCAAGAACTCAGCAGCCTTACTGCTATTTCCTCTGCTCTGTGAATTTCTCTTTGAAAAGCTTTCTTCCTGCTTCACTTCCTTGCTTCTGTAGCCTTGTTTGCTACCAGACCAGATACCTTCTTTCCATGTGCTGAATTTGCTAGCCTTCCCACGCCCAGGCTCTACCTTGTAGTAAGGTTCTTTCTCCGAGTGTGCTTGGCTCCAAGGTTTACTGTTCCATGGTTCTGCCTTGCTCCAGGGTTCTAGCGTTTTCCTCCTTGCTTTTCCCTCTTTTTCTCTTTCCTCCTTTTCTCTTTTCCTCCTCTCCTCTTCCCTCTCTGCTTGGGGATTTAAAAGGGCTTCATTTCCCGGCACGCCCTGACCTTCCCCTGAGCGTGCCCAATCAGTGCAGAAGCCTGTCTCCTCCCCTGAGCTGGGGCGTGTCCTGTGCTCAGCAGAGAGCTGTGTTTTTTTCAACTCTGCATTGGAAATCCTGTGTGCTAGTGCTGTTTCATTACTTCTACCAGGATTTTCCCCTATCTCCATCTCTTCTGGAGGGCATTCCTCACCACAGTACGTGTCGCTGCACTCCCACTGCTATGCCATCCCTAGTGGGTTTGGCCCCATGGCTCTATTTGTGGCCTACTCCTCCCACCCTGTTATTACGGTCCCTTGGTGCACTACGGATGCCCATGTGTGCAATGGCGGTCTGTGTGCCTTGTAGGTCTATTCCTGGCACAGAGCAACACATGGCAGGTGGTGGCACACTGTCCACGCCCCTTTCGGCGATTCCAAGGGCTGCCAGCCCGTGGATGAGTGTGTGGGGTCTCTGGACCTGGCCATGTGCCATTGCAGGGCCCTTCTGGGATTGGCATGTGCCCGGGGGTGGCAGTGCATGTTGGCCGGTGGTGTGCCGGTCCACATAGCATGATGCGGGGGATATGGCGGGGAGGATTGTGACCCCCATTGGGCCAGGTTCCAGACCCTGCATGTGTGGGGTCTGCGTGCGGTGGCCTATGCAGTGCATGGCTGACAGGGGGCTGTGATCCAGGGGCAGTGTGGGGATGGTGCACCTGGTGTGGGCCATGCCGTATTTTGCATGGGACTGGATGGTGTCATGCATTTTTGTATGCCACTGTCATTGCCACCCCACCCCGCACCCTGCACCCCTGCGTCCGTCCCTGCACTCGCTTGTTTATGGTCTGTCCCCGATACACCTCTCTCCATCTTACCTGCACGAGGGTGTGCTGTATCCAGCGCAGGGGGTAGGCCATGTATATACATGGGCCCGAGTCTGTCTGCTAGGCGCTGCTCCAGGCTGCTCAGGGTGGCCCCCTGCGTTGGGCCCCCACCAGTGCCCTGTGAACTCTGCCTCTTCTGAGTGAGTTGGGCACATATTGTTTGATGTCGCGTTTGATGTCACAATGCCGTTTGCGTAGACTTTCAATGTCATGATGCGGGCCCCCTGCTGCCTCCACCTTGGCTTATACCTCGGCCCATGCTCTTGTGCAGGTGGCAATGGTGGTGGTTGCGCTCATCGTTCCAAACAGCACCTCAAACCTGTCAAGGATGCTGGCCAGGAGGAGGTCATTCTCCTCCTGGGTGAAGCGGACCGCCCTTCTCCTGGCATCCTCGGCCACCGGTGTCCTGCAGTGCTTCCACCCTGGCACACCTCCAGGCTGCTCTGGGGGCTGGTGTATGGCCCTGGATGGGCCTGACCCCTCACTCTCTGCATCTGTGGTGGCCACTGGTGGTTGCTGGCTGTGCTCCCCTACTGCCTCATGGCTGCCTCCTGCCTTGTCCTCCATGCTGTGATAATTTGCCTTTACCATAGCCCTTGCCATTCTGAGAATGCTGTGTCCAGTTATGTACCTTGGGTGTGGCCCTACATGTGTTCCGCATGGGCATTAATGCGCATGTGCAGTAGCATGCGTAACCTTTTGTTCCGCACACACGTATGCACTTTATGTACAACGTATCCTCATGCGCACTAGGTGCACGATGCACTATCCCTACACTCTACATCCTCAGATGTGTCCTTCTGTCTGCTGTTGGTGTGCACTGCTCCATACATGCACTGTTTATCCTCCGGCATTGTTCATGCTGCATGCACGCACACTCTGCTGGGTCTCATTGCTTTCAGTGTTCAGGCGCATTCCGACACGCCTAGGTAGGTCATGATACGTATCTGCACGCACTACTCTGCGTTGGACGTACATGTACCCATGACGCCACCGCACGTTGGAATGCGCCTTCCGTCCTGCTCTCACCTACGTGTCTGGGTGGGGCACATAATTCAGGGCATCAGAGAATGCATGTTTCTGCGTGTGTTACACTTCTGTACGTGCAGGGCGTTGTCACATGCTGTTGATGGTGTACGTTCCAGCATCAACAGGTGTGTAGGGTTTGCTCTGATTACTTGCCGCACCCCACACCCTATTTAACATCTACCTGTGCTCCATCCATGTCTATCATGGCTCAGATAGTGAATGCAGGTTGTGCGGTGGTGGCGCTGGTGGAGCTGGCAGAGCTACGTTTGCCTGAGGAGGGAGATGGTGTCTCTGGGGCTGTAGCACTGGGCATGGGTGCAGTCCCGCTGCAACTCAGACCTGCAGCTGTGGAGGATCCACAGGCGGATGTGAGACCAGCATGGCACCATAGGCATGCTGAGGCACAGCCCCGTCTGCCATGCCTCTACAGGCTCATGCCCATGCTCCAGGACATCCGTGAGGACCAGGTCATCTCGCTCTACCATCTGGACACAGGGGCTATGAGGGAGCTCTATGAGGATCTATGACCTGACCTCGAGCCCCGGACTGCCCGGTCACATGCCATACCAGGATTGGCCAAGCTCTTGGCTGCCCTACATTTCTTTGCCTCTGGCTGTTTCCAATCCTCAGTGGCCACAGTGGGTGGGATGAGCAGGCCAACCTTCTCACGCTGTCTCCACCAGGTACTGTGGGCCATGGTCAGCCAGGTTGGGGATTACATTACGATTCCTAACAGTAGGCAACATTGGGGGGCCCTGGGCCAGGCATTCCAGTGGATTGCAGGGATACCACAAGTGATGGGCGCTATTGATTGCACACATGTTGCCCTCGTCCCGCCACGCGACAGGGAGGTTGTGTTCCGCAACCGCAAACACTTTCATTCCCTGAATGTGCAGGTTGTTTGTGATGCAAATATGCATATTTTGAATGTGGTTCCATGGTTCGCAGGGTCAGCCCATGACTCCTATATCATGCAGCACTCGGCACTGTTTGGCCAATTTAAGGCCGGACATTATGGGGACTGTGTCCTGCTGGGTGGGTATTCAACATATCTAACATGCGCGTACAGTGTATGATATCTGGGGTCGCATTGTCATCTGTGTCCTCTGCATGCCCTTGCTTGCGTTGTGGTTGTGGGCCTTTCCTTGCATTGTGGTTGTGGGGTGCTGCCTTGTTATGGGCCTTTGTACAACGTCACACCCTGTCACTGGGGACATGGTCACGTACCTCTGTGTGCTGCTAAACGCCTCTATGTATACCATGTGCTCATCTGGGTGTCTTGCCACACATGCAGTTGTGAATGGTATCTGCTACTGCTGTTCGTTTGCACAGGTCTTATGTACAGGGACACTCTGAGCACATATGGGGTATCCCTTCTGTGGCTGGGTGCGACACCTCTGGTCAGACCATGGCTCCCGCACATGGCCTCAGACAGACAGCACAATCAGATGTACATGTGTATGCCTTTGTGGTGTGTCCCTCGTGGACTCCATATTCAACGTGTGTGAGTGTGTGCCATCCAGGAGGGGGGGTTATCCTCATGCTGTATGGTGTGTATGGTGCCTTTTCTCCATTGTCCACTGGGCACCTTATAAGGCACCTTACTAGGCACCTTATAAGGCACCTTATAAGGCATTTTACTGGGCAACCTTATAAGGCACCTTATAAGGCACCTTACAAGGCACCTTACTGGGCACCTTATAAGGCACCTTACAAGACACCTTACTAGGCACCATACAAGGCACCTTATAAGGCGCCTTACAAGGCACTTTACTAGACACCTTATAAGGCACCTTATGAGGCATTTTACTGGGCACCTTATAAGGCACCTTACTGGGCACCTTTCTAGGCACCTTACTGGGCACCTTATAAGGCACCTTACTAGGCACCTTATAAGGCATTTTACTGGGCACCTTATAAGACACCTTACAGGGCACCTTTCTAGGTACCTTACAAGGCACCTTACTAGGTACCTTACTGGGCACCTTATAAGGCACCTTACTAGGCACCATACAAGGCGCCTTACTAGGCACCTTATAAGGTGCCTTACAAGGCACTTTACTAAGCCCCTTATAAGGCACCTTACAGGACACCTTACTGGGCCCCTTATAGAGCACCTTACTAGGCACCATACAAGGCGCCTTACTAGGCACCTTATAAGGCGCCTTATAAGGTGCTTTGTAATGTTCCTTGTAACTTGCCTTTCAAGGCGCTTTGTATTGCTCGTTAGTTACTACAGCTTGCTGTAATGATGCAATGTCCACGCCTTTGTCTGGGCATCTCTACCTCTACCATGTAACCTAACGCGAATGACATTACCGCAGTTTAGTAAACATACCCCATAGTTTATGGTTTGAGAGGTATGATATGAACCATTGTAGAACTGTGCCTCCTAATCCTATTTGTGATAGTCTTGTAATTATGGTGGTGTGGTTAAGGTTCTCAAACGCTGATGCGATATCAATGAAAAGGAGGATTAAGTCTGTCTGTGCCTCTGATAAGATTGTCCATTAGGGATATCAACAGGGTTTCCATGCTGTGGAAAGGGCAAAAGCCAAATTGGTATGTATCTAGGGGGTGTTTAGATTAATGAAATCCTGAAGTTGTATTTGGATTACTTTTTCAATTATTTTTGCAATAAATGGGATACTGGCTATGGGTGTGAATGCATTCAATCTTTTCTATCTAGTGACTTATTCTTTAGAATAGGGCGAATGGATGTGCATTTCGGATCTGTAGGCATAATACCTTGTGAGAGGGCTTGGTTGACTATGTTTAAGAGATAAGGTTCTGGTAGGTCTATCAAGGTCAGACCATATAACACCAGTCCTGAAGAATCTACACTGGCTACCTCTGCAGGCTAGAATCAACTACAAGACTCTAGTCTTGACATTCAAAGCCCTCAAGAACCAGCCACCCACGCCCATCAGTAAACTTCTCCACATCACTCCAGCCAATAGATTAAGGAGATCTACATTGATGAATACCCTTGAAGTCCCTAAGTCAGTGACAAAATGTACAAAGACAACAGCCAGTAGAGCCTTCTCCATTTTCGCACCTATGGCCTGGAACGCCCTCCCAGCAGAAATCCGAGCTATCTCCAATCTACCGTTATTCAGAAAAGCTCTCAAACACCATCTGTTCCTGCTATATTGCCGGATAATAATTCTAGAAAGCACACAGCCATCACCTTACCCTCCTACGTAGCCTTCCCCATTGATCAGCCTCCCTTAGAGAATGGTTAATCTCCTTTCACCTCCCTTCTCTCCCTTACCCCGGAGCTTATGCATCTGTTTACTATCCTTATATGTCCAGTAAGAATGTCCTTAATTTGTATATAGTTTTCCCGGTTCTTCCAAGTTTACTACCCCTGTTCAATGTAAACACAATGTGACCTGCTACATTGTTGTATGTTTTGTTCAATTGTAAACCACACTGATTATAATAGCGTGGTATATAAGAGATATAACTAAATAAATAAATAAGGTGCTAATTCGGTCTTTGTGGATTTGATCCATGAAACCAGGCATGGATCGTGGGGAGAGGTTGTGGTGTTTATTTTAGAAATTATATGTAGGAAGTGTTTTTGGTCATTTAGGTAAAACTTCTTCCAATTGTTGATATTTGTTGGTTGTTCAGTTTGTGGGCGGATATGGTTGGAGCTTTTATTTCTTAGTTTTTCTGCAAAATGGTTGGCAAGAGTTTGCAGGTGAATATTACCCATTTCTGATTCAGCCTGACTAGGTCTTGTAAGTGATCTGACAATTGCGAATAGTTCTTTGGGACAGTTTAAGGAAGATTTTATTATCTTAGTGTGGTATTCGCTTTTCGTATTATTAGTGGTATTTTTTTAAACTGTAAGTAGTTTGAAGTAGAGTGTTTTGTTTTCTTGAGTTTTGGCGAGTTTCCACTTTTTTTCTTGCTTTCTTAGTTGTCTTTTTGTTTTAGTAAGCTTTATTTTTCTGATCTTTTTGTTGTTTGCCTGGTGGGTCTCATGGGGGAAGCATTTTGTATGGAGTTGTTCCATGTAATTATAGAGTTGTTAATGTCGTTGGAATCAGTTGTAAGTTGCGGCAGAACTTTATTTAAGAACACTTCTTTATTGAAGTGGGCAAATTTCCTTTGTTGTGGTTCTGTGGATGATGTTGATGTAAGGGTCATGTATATGGGTAAGTAGAATGTCACTAGGTGGTATTCAGACCAGGATACTTTAGTTATTATGGGGGGCATAGACATGCAGTTATTTGTAATGGGGATCAGTAGGAAGATTAGGTCGAGTAGGTTTCCCCTTGTGTGCATTGGGGAGTGTACAATTTGTTGGAATCCCATTTCTGACATTGTATCTAGGAAGTTAGAAGCATAGGAGGGATTGAAGGATGGGAGATTTAGGTCTCCAAGTAGTACAAGCAGTTTGTTGAGTGCTGCTGAGCAAGCTCCTTCTAGGATGGGAGTCAGGTTGTTATCATGTGAGGGGGTCTGTAAATGAGACAAATGGATACGTATCTGTTTTCTGTTTTAAGAACATCCATTCCATCTAGGTTGGTGGAGATAGAGGGGTTAAGTTTAAGTTCTATTTTGCTCAGAATAAGAATTCCCCCACCTCTTTTGGCGTCATGGTAGAAGTTGAATAGGTCATATCCGTAGCATTGTAATTGGTTTATTAATATACTGTCAGCTGGTGACAGCCATGTCTCGGTGATGCAAAGGATGTCTGGATTGGCATCTTTAATTAGGTCATTGATTAGTGGTATTTTATTTCATACTGATCATACATTGCTGAGGATACACTTTATTGGGGTGGGGGGTATAAGGGTATCTGGGGTAGTATTTATCTGGGAGGTTTGGATTTGTATTAGTCTATTTCTGTGTTGGCAGTTACTCTGGTGTGTTTTATAGTTATAATTATAGTCTTGGCTGAGGGTGTGTATCATATCTGATGGGGTTGTGTATGATTGGGATGGGATTGTAATTGTGTGTTTCTTGTTTGTACAAAACAGCTTTTGTTATCTGTGAAGAGAGGAGGAGGAGAGTAATTATGAATACCGTTTTAGGTTCCATTGCAGTGGGATGGATGGCTTAGCGACTGAGGACTGTGTGTCAATGTAGTGTTTGATGTATTAGATTAGGATGCATGGAGTGGGAGGGTTTAGTTTAAGTTGGTGGGTCAGGGATCAAGGCAGTTTGATGGGCTAGGATAACAGATGTCTTCGCTATTCCTTTAAATTGCCATGAGTTACAGAGTGAATGATACAGAAACGTTATGCAGAAATTGTGAATGATACAGCAAAGGTTATGCAGAAAATGAGCAACAACGTGGTTACCATTGAGCTTTGTGGAGTAGTCCTAATCTGTATCTTGTCTTATGTGTGGACATTTTGAAGTTTTCGTGCTGTCGCGGGATGTCGAGCTAGGGAGCATGTGCTGCTCAGGGAAGTCTTTGGGGGAGAGGAATCTGGAGGATCGTAGGGCATTTGCTCATCTTGATGTTGGATCAAGCCGCTGTTGGTAGAGAGCAGAAACAGGCTTCCTCTCCCTCGGGGCTTTGCTGGTGTTGGTGCTGCTGCTGCCCCAGTGCAAGTGGGATCCCCCCCGTAGCTCGCTGGAATTTAAAGGCAGTTACTATGTCCTGGAGCTGTTTGGGGAGGAGTTTAACGTGCTTGAAGATCACTCATTTGTAGTTTTGATTGGATCTCCTCTCTCTGTGTATCGCGGTTCAGAGAAGGGGGAAGGATCCCACACTGAAACAGTCTCCGAACAGCTGGTTTAGGTGGAAAAATTTCCACATGGGGTTTTACATCTTTTCTGAAACACATACAGGAGGCATGAGTACTAAAGCACAATAAGGATTTGCAGATAGCACCAGGTGATAGCTGTAAAGGTACAACAGTATTTGCAGTGGGCATTTCCAGCAGTTCCACTGCAGATACAATTTGTTTACGTTATCAGAATATAGAAAGACTAGGGAACATGCAATGAAGCTACAGGATAAACTATTTAATACTAATAAAAGAAAATATTTTTTCACACTCAATGTATGAATCCATGCTTTTTATAAATTCACAATTCCGTCTCTGTTCCCCCCAAACTACACCTCCAGGAACACCTGTGCATGGTATGTGTGGAAGTTTATGTGATCTTGTACACAAACACACACACACATATACATAAATGGCTGCACATTCTTATAAGAGGCCTTTCGAAGCATAAATGCAACTTTATGCATGAGAAAACCTTCATGAAATGATCCCCAAAGTATCAAATAACAAGTACAAAAAGTTATTAATACATAAAAATCAATTCAGCAAATAAATGTGCTCCAGATTCTCCATGAAAAAAGTAGTAACTGCATTACTGATAATTTAATTTTTTTGAGAAATGTGTGCAACAGAAGTAGTCCACAATTGAAGAACAGCATCCTATGGTGTTTGGATTGTATTGTGGTGAATGTGAAACCTCTTTTCACTCACTGAAGTGCATGATGTGGAATAATTTATGTGTAAGACCACATTTATTATAAGATAAGACTGTACATGAAGAAAATCTTTAACTGTAAAATTGCTAGTTGATCTACATTTTATCCAACATGCTATATCAAGTGACAATAAACACATTATCCTAATGCTAGCATATTTAAGACAAGGAGAAACCATGTCAAGTTAATCATATATTTATTTGTACTTGAATTCTAGGTTTAGAAATATATCAAAAACTATAATTCAAGGAATACACTTTCTGGTTGCTTTTTAAAAACGCTTATGAAGTTAGTCACAGTGCCAAACATAGACAGTAAGGAGATCCTTCCAGAAACCGAAAAAGGATTTGTACATTGTGATAAGGAAGCTTATCATAGCTCAGGAAGGAGCTATAGAAAAGGTGAAGTGACTCTGAACAAGCAACCTGTCAGTTCTGGTAGAAATAAGAAAACAGAATTTTCCCATAAAAGACTACCAGTCCCAGAATGCACCAGGTTTCCAACAGCCATTAGAGGAGCTGAAGTGGGAAAACGTGTGTTCAATCAGGAGGGCTATGAGGTAATCCCTAAGCACTCATCTCAAAGGGCAGGGCCTGATTCAGCACAGCTGCGCTGTGTTAGGGAGGAGCACTCATCTGAGCAGAATAAAGGTAGAGTTTATTCTACAGAGAATTATCCTCATTATCCTTAGAATCAGCTTGAGCTTGATCATCAATTTCATCTGAAGGATCATCAGAAGCAGAAGCCAAACCGGACGGACAGAGAGGGAAAGAAACCCTTTGAAAGAAGGAAGAGAAAAGCCTTTGAGAGGTCTAGAAGAGTCCAGAGCAGTACGTATACTGGGAGGCATTCCAAGGGCCAGCATACACCATTGGACTGGGGAAAGCCAGAGGAATGGTGCTGCAGAGCTAGGAATCTCCAGACGCTACCTGTGAGGGAGACGGCTGCACGTGGAAGGGACCCTAAGACCCGTGCCAGAAGGTATGTGAAGAGAGATCCAGTGTCCAGGGATCTGGATTGGAAGGCTGGACATAAGAACTGGACTACATACTGGCCAGGCTATATAGAGAGGAACTCTAACAGCAATGGAAGCTCAGGTATGAACACTGATCTATGCCCTAGCTATAACCTTGAAAGACAGCAGGGAAACAAGTATTCTCCTGAAAGTGCTCCATTGGGACATTCATCTGTGCCAATCCATGATATTGAACCCATGCTTGTTGAAGAAGGGGGAATGATAGCAGATGAAGAATCTGTTTACATGGACTGCTCTCTGTCCAAACTCCTTTGGTGATTTTCTGTTATAAAGTACAGCAACCATCACAAAGAAATACAAACTTATTCTTTAATCTACTCAGAAAAGGTCCTGAGTAAGATTTCTAGCCACGCTGTAGAAAGCAAGCCAGCTAAGGGGTTTCAGCTGGATAACTGCTAGCAATTGAGCCTTACCTAATTGCTTGTGAGCTAGGAGAGAATCACTTCTGAATCTATGTGGGAAGTTATCAGAAGTTAACCTGAAAAGAACAGTTTTTTTCTTTCTTTGTGGCTTTTCGTTTGTTGTTTGATATATGCTAAGAAAACATTAGCTAATGCCTGACAAGTTTGAATGTTGTTTTCCTTATTTTGTTTTTCCAAGTTAAACACTGGAAGCAAGTAACCTGATTTATGTGCTACCAAGCATATCTGTGTTGGGAGAAATAACCCCATAAATAAATATCTTATTGGCTTTAACACTTGAGCACAACTAAATTATTGTCAGCAGCTGTGTCTGGTGTGAATGAACTGCATTGCCCACAATCCCTTGCAAATCATATAGATATATGCACTTGCCAAGACTGTGAAGATTCTCATCCAGGCAGCCGTCTGACAACATTCGCTGGGGACATTTATCTGCCGAAAATATTCTAGGATAATATTCTGGTACATAGTCCCCACAGATGTATATCTCGCTAACACAGGGATCTCTCAAATGTGCCAAGAAGGGGCGAACAGGGGCATGGTCAGTCGCAGAGACATGCATAGCATATTCCAAAAAGGCCCTTGTACGTTCTGTGTTATCCCTGCAAATGTCCCTGTTATTCCTGCTGAAACGTGGAATAAGGCCAGGACTTAGAAAATATTCTGCGGTGCTCTTCAATCCATCCCATATTGAAGAATGGTTGTGACAACTATGTGCCGAACTGGTGTGACTGCAGTCTGGAAAAAACACAAGATGCAGTTATAAAGAACAGAAAGTGAGGGAATGTTGTAAGGTAAAGAAGCATTAATGAACACCCTTACAGAAATAGTGTTTATTTAGGCTATGCTGAAATGTGCTTTTTGTGCTAAAAGAGCTAATCCAGGGAATCCAAACAAATCCTGTGTTCTGTTGTAAAGGAAGAAATGGCAGGTTTTAGATATCTGCTGGATGTGTTCAGAGAAGGAGAGAGAAGAGTCAAAGGTGATCCCAAGGTTGCAAGCTGTGGTAAAGATAGAAGAGGAAGGGGGCAGGTGGCTTTAGGAGGAAAGATAACAAGCACCACTTTAGTCATGTTCAATTTCAGATGGTGATGGGACATCCAGGCAGGAATATCAGATAAGCAGGCTGAGATACAGACCTAAATTCCTGGAGAGATTTCAGGTGGAGAGAGGTAAATTTGAGAGTCATCAGCATAAAGATGATACTGAAAACCATGGGGGGAGATGAGTGTACCATGGGACTGAGTATAGAGAGAGAAAAAGAGAGGTCCCCAAGATAGAGCCCTGAGGTACCCTGACCGAGAGGAGGACCCACCAGTACATCCACTAAAGATGTGATGGGAGAGACACTAAAGATGTGATGGGAGAGATACAATAAGAAGAAAACCATCGGGAACAGCAGCCTCTTCACCGGACTCTCCACTCTCCATCCTGCATCTACGATCAGCTACTGCTCACCGACCAGACTCTCCGCTCTCCTCCTCTGCTCGCTGATTGGGGCTGAGCAAGCCTGCACGTGCTTGTGCTAGCCGACCCCCAACCCAATCAGAAGCAGCAAGCAACCGGTTATAAGGAGGTGCTATCGGGAACAGCAGCCTCTTCACCGGACTCTCCACTCTCCATCCTGTATCTACGATCAGCTACTGCTCACCGACCGGACTCTCCACTCTCCTCCTCTGCTCGCTGATCGGGGCTGAGCAAGGCTGCACGTATTGTGCTAGCCGACCCCCAACCCAATCAGAAGCAGCAAGCAACCGGTTATAAGGAGGCGCCATCAAGTGCACCAGTGCCTGGCGGGCCCATGCCTGAGGGCATCGCCAGAGATCCATTTGGTGTGGCTCTTAGGCGGCAGCCCATGGAGCAGCACCAACTTCAACCTCACACAAGATCTCTGGCCTTGCAGTAGAACAACAAAACAGTATCCAGAGACTACCAACATCGAAGTAAGTCACAATCCTTCTCAGGGCCGGATTTACCTATAAGCCCATTACGCCGTGGCGTAGGGCCCACAGCTGGCAAGGGCCCACAAAAATCGAACTAATAAGCTTTTTTTAAAAATAAAATTTAAAAAAAACTGCTGGCTGCTGCCGCGGGGCCCCCTCTGCTGCCGCGGCAGCATGGACTGACCCGCGGGGCCCCCTCTGCAAGGTGAATCGGTCGGTCGGTCGGTCGGTCCGTCCGTCCCTCCCTCCCTCTGTGCAGGCTTTGAGAGGCGCGAAGGGAGAGTGTCTCCCTCGCGTCTCTGTTAAGCCCGCAGGGGCTGATTTCCCATCAGCCCCTGCGGGCTTAACAGAGATGCGAGAGAGACACTCTCCCTTCGTGCCTCTCAAAGCCTGCACGGAGGGAGGGAGGGACGGATGGACCAACCGATTCACCTTGCAGAGGGGGCCCTGCGGGTCAGTCCATGCTGCCGCGGCAGAAGAGGGGGCCCCGTGGCGGCAGCCAGCAGTTTTATTTTTTTTTATTAAATTTACTTTAGGCCGATGGGGGAGGTAGGACTGGTAATGGGCTATTGGGGGGGCTGGGACTGGAAATGGGCTGGGGGGGTTAAGACTGGAGGTGGGCTGATGGGGTTAGGACTGGTAATGGGCTGTGGGCTGTGGGCTGTTGGGGGGGGTTGAACTGGTAATGGGCTTAGGGGGGGTTAAGACTGGTAAAGGGCTGTGGGCTGATGGGGCTGTCTGGTCATGGGCTATGGGGGGGCTAGGACTGGAAATGGGCTGGGGGGTTAATGCTGTATGTGGGCTGATGGGGTTAGGACTGGTAATGGGCTGTGGGCTGTGGGCTGTTGGGGGGGGTTGAACTGGTAATGGGCTTTGGGGGGGTTAAGACTGGTAATGGGCTGTGGGCTGATGGGGCTGTCTGTTAATGGGCTATGTGGGGGCTAGGACTGGAAATTGGCTGGGGGGGTTAAGGCTGGAGGTGGGCTGATGGGGTTAGGACTGGTAATGGGCTGTGGGCTATTGGGGGGTTTAGAACTGGTAATGGGCTATGGGGGGGTTAAGACTGGTTATGGGCTGTGGGCTGATGGGGCTGTCTGGTAATGGGCTATGGGGGGGCTAGGACTGGAAATGGGCTGGGGGATAAGCATGGAGGTGGGCTGATGGGGTTAGGACTGGTAATGGGCTGTGGGCTGTTGGGGGGGTAGGGACTGGTAATGGGCTTTGGGGGGGGTTAAGACTGGTAATGGGCTGTGGGCTGATGGGGGCTGTCTGGTAATGGGCTATGTGGGGCTAGGACTGGAAATGGGCTGGGGGGTTCAGACTGGAGGTGGGCTGATGGGGTTAGGACTGGTAATGGGCTGTGGGCTGTTGGGGGGGTTAGAACTGGTAATGGGCTTTGGGGGGTGGTTAAGACTGGTAATGGGCTGTGGGCTGATGGGGGGCTAGGACTGGTATTGGGTTGGGGGGTTGCTAGGACTGGAAATGGGCTGATGGGTGGCTAGGACTGGAAATGGGCTGATGCAGGGACTAGAAGGGAATGGATGCTGGGTGAGGCTTGAACTAGAAGGGAGCTGATGTTGGGGGAGGATTAGAATGGGATGGGGCTGGAAGAGTAAAATGGAGAAGGGAAAAATATTTTGTGTGGGAGGGATAAAAAATCTACAATTGGCCGGGTATTGGGAGAGTAAGTGGGGATTGAGGATGGAGGGGTAAAATTTGAGTGGATGAAATAGGAATGAGGAAAGAGCAAAAGGAGAAAGATTAGTATGTTAAAGCAGATGTAGAGAGAGAATGGAAAAAAAACTAGAAGAGAGAAGAAAGGACAAATGGACAGCAGACGATGGAGAGTTATCAGAAGACACGAAGAAACCAGAAGAAAGTGGCTGGAGCAATTGCAGCTGAAAAAAATGCACAAAAGGTAGAAAAATATCTCTTTATTTTGAATTTATTAATTGGAATATGTCAGCTCTGGTAAATGTGCATCATTAACTCTGCGCTTTGTTTAGTACAAGAGCAAATTAATGTATAGTTTTATTTCTACAGTGTTGTACATTCCAAGTTTGGCTTTTGGGATTCCCAGTTTAATTATTGTCTTCCTGTTTCTAAATTGTGATTACTTGTTTGGTGATGGTCTATGTTCTGCATGTGTAACTGAGCTGAGGTGTTCTGTTTATATAATTCCTATTTGACATTGCCACTTGTTCTCTTTCCCCAGTAGGTCATGTATTGTTGTTCTCTGAAATGTATTGGTTTAATATTTGCAGTGTTGCCTTTTGATTGGTAGAGTATGGTGCTTTGTGAGTCCTGGTAGTGCTGTTAGGATACGGCGGGTTTGCTATGGGTTCTAAATGGGCAGTGTTTGTAGTAGTTCCTAATGTGTCTGGCAGTTGGCACTGAATTATAGTAATGTAGAAATCTTTTAGTCTTTCTTTATCCATACACTCATTAAGAGGCACGTTTACTAAAAGTTAGTATATGGTAACATTATGCAAATATTTATGCAAATGAGGCCCCTTATGCAAATGAGGCCCCGCACCCCCCTTGGGCCGCCCCTGCTGGGGGCCCACAAGTTTTGTTGGCGTAGGGCCTCACTCAAGGTAAATCCGGCCCTGATCCTTCTATACGCAAGAGACTATACTGCCTTCCCAATTATCTGTCAGCAATTACAATGTATACACATGATCTGTCTTGAAACTACAATGTACCTAACAATATCCAAACAAATTCCCTATATACAGTACTTTATAGATTATATAAGCTGATCTCTTTCATATGTGTACCCTCCCAAACCTCATCCAGTAAGTTACCTGTACATTTACTGCTTATTGTAATTAATTGATAATGTAACCAACTGTAACTTAATTACCATTACTCAACCTAAGAACAGGACTCTCACCCCTACCATCTCCACTTTATCCCTCCCTTGATTAAGAACTACGCTCATTCCTACACCAACTCACTACATAAATCCACACCTTGCCCTCCCTGATAACATCCACATGAGAAAGTAATTATCAGTCACCTTCTCCACTCACCTCACACAACCATACTGCACTTCTCTGCCCTAACATACCTTTAACAACCCAATAACCATCTCATAAGATCCCATATCCACCAGAAAATGGTAATTTGCAGCCAAATAACTACAAGAACGCTAACGCTCCTCTACATTCTAATCACTGTCTTAGTGACAACTCAGAGCCTAAACCTATCACCCACTTACTCCATACCATCCATCTATAACCCAAACAGATATATTCACCCACCCATCTACTACAATATACCACACAACAACAAAGCTAATCCCAATAGACTCATCAATATAAGAATAAACTCAACTTAGTCTTCTGAAACCAAGGCGATTCCACCCAAGCATCAACTCCTATCTTGCTACCTTTTTAATGCCAGATCTTTGAGAAAGAAACTCCCAATAGTACAAGACCTAATATCTGAGTCCAACCCTGACATTATATTTATCACGGAGATGTGGCTTACCGATACAGACACAGTCACAATCAATCAACTAATGAGTCCAGAATATGAAATCTTTCACACACATAGACCAACAAAGAGAGGTGGTGGTGTACTTATCATCATAAAAGAAACCCTCAAAGCATCATTAACAGCCTCCAACAACATTAAAAATATAGACATCCTAACTATAAATATAAAACAATTCCAAATATGCCTAATTTACAGACCACCGGACCCAAAACCTGAAAACCTGGACACCCTAATACAGTAGAACTCATTGGCACATCATCTGAGGCAAAACCACTTATACTGCTTGGAGACTTTAATCTCCCCTCAATCTCAGATTCACAAAGAGAAACATTCTTAAAAACCACTGAAGAACTCGACTACTTCCAAATCATAGAGGAGAATACACACCAAAAAGGTAACACAGTGGACCTCATATTCCTACCCAGAGATATCATACACACCTATGATCACACTACTCTAGAAATACAGCCCATCCCCTGGTCTGATCACCATCTTATAAAGTTCCATATCCCAATAAACGATACAACATCAACCAAACCCACGCCCTCACAACATGTCAACAGATTAAAAAAATTCAACAAGGAAGAATTTCTGAACCAAACCATCCCACACCTTCTCATAGACCCCATAGACCTAGAAAAAGCACTATCAATGTGAAACTCCACCATATCTAACACGGCTACCACAAAATAGAGTCATAAGCACATGACAAAAAATTAAAAAAAACCAAAACGCCCCATGGTACAATCTAGAAATAAAACAAATAAGGACTGAGCTACGCAAAGCTGAGCGCAAATGGCGTCAATTGAAAACTAAATCCAGCCAATGCAGCTACGTAAATACACTCTCTCTATACAAAGAACCTATTAATGAAGCTAAAAAAACCTACTACTCAAACCAACTTTCAAAAGCTCTAAACCGCCCACTGGAACTGTTTGGTATTATCCAAGCACTAACCAATAACAAAACCTCCGCTACCCACTCAATTTCACCCCAGACCCTTGTTACTTTCTACATGAGCAAACTAAAACAAAAAACACCCCTTACCCCACCACAAAACATAAACCCACCCCCACACATATCTCAATGGCCTGCCTTTCACTCATTATCCAAAGACGCCCTTAAAAACATCTTATCCAAACTAAACACTACCACATCTTACTTTGATCCATGTCCAGTAAACTGGATCAAACTAGTCATGCCAGAACTTTCCTCATTTATCTTCCCACTTATAAATCTCTCACTCAAGAACAAATATCTACCAGCCCCTCTTAAACATGCACAAATACGCCCAATCCTAAAAAACACGTCCAGCGACAAAAGTTCCCCAACATCCTACAGACCAATATCTAGCCTACCACTCATGGCTAAACTAATAAAAAAAAACAGTACTAATCCAATTACAAGACCATATTGAATCCACTGCCCCATTAGATGACCATCAATATGTTTTTCAACCTACCATGGAGTGGAAGCACTCCTCACGGTACTAATAGACACACTTGCTAGAGGAATTGACAACCCTAAACAAATATTCCTTCTCATCTTTCTTGATATCACCACTGCATTCGACAGTGTCATCCACCAACTAATGTAAACACGACTTCAACAGATGGGAATTACAGAAACAGTATTGAAATGGTTCTGCTCTTACTTATCGGATAGGACTCAGCAAGTGAGAATTGATCAACAAACCTCAGACACATACAAACAGGAACAGGGTCTCCCACAAGGCTCCGCCCTTTCCACGCTTCTCTTTAATATTTACTTACAACCAATCTGTTCCATCTTTAAAAGATTTTGCGTAAATTACCATATTTACGCGGATGACATAATGATTTACTTATTCTGGGACATACTAAATCCTCCACTGAAACAACTCACAGAATGCTTATCAGAAATCAAAACATGGCTGGAGAACCACAATCGCCATATTAACTTCTCAAAAACGGATGTGATGTATGTTACAAGAAACAGGAGCTTCTCCCCACTAACCTCAATCAAAATCAACGACATCAACATTAAAGTTAAAACCAAAGTAAAATACCTAGGTGTCATAATTGATCACTCTGTCAGCTTCACTGCACACATAAAACAAACAATAAAAAAATATTTTTCAAACTAAAACTCCTGAAACAACTCCGCCCCCTACTCCCCCCCAAGATTTCAGATCAATAATGATTACACCACACCTCAACTTTGCCAATAAAATCCTTCAAGGTATCACTAAACAAAACCTAAAATGCCTACAACTGGCTCAAAATGTAGCCGCAAGAATAACCATGAATACCAGCCCAATGGAACATATCACCTACACTATACACTCTCCACTGGCTACCTATACACAGCCATATAGAATACAAAATCCTTGTAACAACATTCAAGTTAATACATAACATAGCACCCTCACACCTCTCTACACTTATAGCCATAGAACACAGCACCCGTACCCAACTCACCAAGAATCAAAACAAACTTTCTCTCACCAAAAATTTCAGGAAAGCCAAAAAAATAACAACCAGTATGGCCTTCACCCACACTGCCCCTACACTCTGGAACGCCCTCCCTACTCACCTCAGAGAACTGCATGATCTTCAATCATTCAGAACATACCTTAAAACACATCTAGTTACAATACATTATAGCTCACAGGACCCAACCCACACCCTAGAAACTACACAAGCACCTACCCATACCACACAACCCAGCATATCCTGGGCTACTGCACCCTCACAAACCTTAATTGTACATAGTTACTCTTGTTACCACCATGTCAGCAAGTCTAGCCTGACTGATTTACTTCAATGTAAATAGTTACTTTGTACTATGTAACCGAGCAAGTACCTGTTTGTACTGCTGAAATTGAATCACTTCATTGTAAATAGTTATTTGTTTTATGTAATCAAGCACGTACCTGTTTGTACCGCTCAAATGTTTTGTTCCCTGTAAACCACAATTGATCTTTGGAAATTGTGGTATATAAATTTCTGTTAAATAAATAAATAAAATAAATGTCAGAACAGGGCCCCTAAAACCAAGGGAGAACAAGGTGTCAAGGAGAATTTTGTGAACAAACAGTATCAAAAACAACGGAAAGATCAAGAAGGATGAAGACTGAGTAAAAGCTCTTGAATTTGGTGAGAAACAAGTTATCAGAGACTTTGACAAGAGTGGTTTCTATAGAATGTAGAGGACAAAAGCCAGATTGCAATGGATCTAGGCCTTGAGAGGACAGAAAGTCCATACAATGTCAGTGAACTGCACATTCGAGGAGTTTAGAAGCAAATGGGAGGAGAGTTATGGGCCAATAATTAGTATAGGTAGCATCTAGTGAAGGGCTTTTGAGGAAGGGTGTAACCACAGCATGTTTAAATGTTACAGGAACAGTTGTAGTGGAAAGCGATAGGATAAGTATAGTACAGATGGAAGGGATGACAGCAAAAAAGATAGAACTTAGTAGACAAGTGGGAAAGGGATCAGAGGAACAGGTAGTAAATTTGGAGAAGGAAATACGATGAGTAGTTTCCTCCTCGGTGATTTTAGAAAAGGAAGAATGAGTGACAGAGGCTGAGGGAAGGATATGGGAATGCAGAAGGGGAAGGGGGGTGGAGGTGACCCTGTGGAGAACTCATAACTAATCTTGGGGCTTTATCATGGGAATAGTCATATATAATCTGGGTAGAAAGGGAAGGAGGCATTAGAAACAGAGGCATCTTGAGAAGAGAGTTGAATGTAGCAAAGAAGTGGCGAGAGCCAGAGGAAAGTGAATTAATCAGGTGAGAGTTATATCAGGAAGTCTAGCAGAGATCAGATATCAAGAATCAAACAGAGAAAAGAGCACTCAGAGCTCCCACAAGAGAGCTATTTGAGAATATAGATTACTGGGAGTTCTAGGGTATATATATATTTGTGGAGAACCAAGTGTCTGTTTTTTTCAAGGTCCAATCATTCCAGGGGATCTTAGGAGGAAACAATAGGCTGGTTCTACATCATAAGACAGAGATGGCAGTAGGATAAAATCAGGAAGAAATCCTGGCCCACTTCTTATTTAGGGCCCATTTCCTATGAGATAAATGTGACAAAAATTTGGCTGCATTTATTTTATTTATTTATTTATTTATTTATTTAACATTTCTTTTATACCACACTCTTTTCCATCAGTGCGGCTTACAAATAACAAAGTGGCTCAATGACAGCGAAGGCAATCAGAGTTTACATAGAACAGGGGAAAACAACTTGGAGTGAACCGAGGGAAACTATGTACAATATACATATGAACAGTTTGCATATCAAACTATGTACAAATTACAAGTCACCACGTTAATCTTTCCATTGTTCCTAGGGTTATACAATTGCTGAGAGCAAGTGTAGGACAGCAGGGTGTAATCTGTCTGAGGCTGTTTTGCGTAACCTGACAGTTGCCCCTTGTGGATTGTGAAGTTCAAGTTGAGATGTTAGGTGGAGGGGAGGGAGGTGTGGTGGGGTAGTTGTGTTAAGAATAGTGTATGAGGAACAGGTGGTGTTTGATGGCTTTTCTAAACTGCATGAGGTCTTTGATTGCTCTGATATGGGGTGGCAGATTGTTCCAGGCCCTGGGGGCATAGGACACGAAGGCACGTTTGTTTGTTGATTGTGCCCATTTTGTGGTTATTTTTGGGATGATTAGCATATTGTCGGCAAGTGCTCGCTTAGGTCTGTTACTGGGAATGTGGGAAAGAAGAGCTGAGATTGATGATGGTGATATGTTATTTAAGGCTTTGAATGACATAAGAAGGGCTTTGTAAGTTATCCTACTGCTTACTGTGAGCCAGTGTAGCTCTCTTAATATGGGGGATATGTGATCGCTCGCAGGAATCCCACTTAGGATACGGGCAGCAGCGTTCATCGCTAATTGGAGCGGATTCAATGTGTTCTTGGGGAGACCGTGTAGTATAATGTTTGCATAGTCAAAGTGGGGAGTGACTATTGCTTGGAATATAGTTCGGAAGTTGTCGGGGTCCAACATGCGTTTAAGGTGTGAAGAGTCTTGAACTTATAATAGATGGACTTCACTGTGCGGCTTATATGGTCTTTGAATGTTAATTGTTGATCTAGTTTAATGCTGAGGTAGCGTATGGTAGGCTTTATTGGTAGGTCGGCGTCTCTGACCTTCAGGGTTGGGGGGGAGCGTGAATCTTTTGTTTCTCGTGATGGTTAGAACCTCTGTTTTCTTGAAGTTTATTCTCAGGTTATTGTTTAAGAGCCAGTCTGTTAACATGTTGAAACAGTCGATGATGGGTGTGAAGTCTGGAGTCGTGACATTGAAAGGTGTATATAACAGCACATCGTCAGCATAGATGAGGCACGATATGCCAAATGCACGAGTAATTTCACAGATTGGTTGCATGTATATGTTGAAGAGTAAAGCCGATAGGGAGGATCCTTGGGGTACTCCCTGTTTTTGTTGGAAAGGTTCAGATGTGTTAGAGCCAATTCTAACTTGCTGCCATCGATCTTCAAGATATGATTTGCACCATTCCCAAGCTAGACCCTGGATCCCCTTCTCATGGAGATGGGCGAGGAGTTGATTGTGATTAACGGAATCGAACACTTCGGAAATATCCAGGAAGATCAGCACAAAGCCCTCTTTGATGTTGTCTATCCCACAGATTAATGTGTTGCATAGGGAGGTCAGGAGAGTTTCGACTCCGTGGGCTTCTCTAAACCCGTGTTGGCAAGGGTCTAGGGGGGCCATGGCATCTATGTGTTGTTATATTTGTCTCAGGGACACTTTCTCAAGTATTTTAGCTAATAGCGGGATACTTGAGATTGGCCGGTAAGACTCTTCCTTCTTCGGGTCTAGTTGGGAGTTTTTTAGTAGAGGCCGGATTGATGTCTGTTTAAGTGCTGCTGGGAAACTTCCTGTTGAGAATGACATCTTTGTTATTTCTGCTATGATTGGGCTAAGCTCAGATCGCATTACCCTGACCCAGTGAGCTGGGCACGGGTCGTTAGGCGCAGTGGTAGTGTTGATGGCGGCGATAATGTCTTCGATGTTCTTCGCTGTTGGGGGTGAGAGCTTCATGAGAGGCTCCATGTGGGGTGGAGTTTGTGGTTTTCCTGGACTGATAGCTGTAATTGGCTGGAGAACTTTGGATTGTATGTTGTTGGCATATGATTGGGGTTGAATTTGCTCATTTTGTGGCGGTGAGGGTTCTTGAGCTATAGATTTTACTAGATTGAAGAGTTCACGTGGTTTATTTAGTGAACGGTTGAGGAGTTCGGTGTGGTATTCCTTCATTTTGGCCCAAATTGCTTCTCGGTGAGTTTTCAGGTGGGCTAGGTAATTTGCCTGGTCGTCTGTGTTGTAGGTGCGCCTCCATTTTCTTTCGAGTTTTCTCAATAGCTGTAGGGACTTCTTTAACTCTAATGAGAACCATGGGGCTGTCGGCCTTTTAGTTGGAACCTATTTTATGTGCGTATTTGGAACCTATTTTATAAAATGAAGTACATAGAGGTGTAAAGAAGTGTCTCGATCTAGTCACAGCAGTTACAGCAGGTCTACTGTAGGGCAGATCTAAATGCCTGCACTTAGATTATTCAAAAAGCATGTAAGCACGCCCACACTAAAAGGACATGCAATAAATGTCACATGCATCCTTTCAGAAAAGTGGCTGCATAAAGCATGCTTAGAACTGCTCAATGTTGCATAGGCCCATTAGTGCTATAGAAATGATACTGTAAGTGGCAGTAGTAGTAGTAAACCCTTTAAAATAGGAACCTATGTGCATAAATAGCACATATCTTTATGCAGCTCCCTTATAAAATCAGCCCTTAAATGTCTAAGTTATATGTTCATTGTTAACAGGTAAATAGCAGCTATAACTTAAAGAGATAAGAAATCTATTTAAAGTTTTAGGTGAATTTTCAGCCGTGGCACTTACATATTTTTTGCTGCTAGAAATTTTCATTCATTTAAATTTATATGGTGAACTCGCTGCTGAATATTGACCTCTTCATGTTCAGAAGTATGTAACAACCAGTAGAGATATTTATGTTTTCCTTGGTAATGGAAATGTGGTATTGATATATGTGCTATACTTTGGAAGAGAATTTGGACAGACCATCTGCCGCCTGTAGTTTATATCAATCCAGTCCTTGGTAAGAGCTCTAGAAAATGCCCTGAGGGGCCTATTGCACAGCTGTAGACAAGACAATTCCATAATTTTGGCCAATACGAGCATTCCATCACTGCAGCTATGTGCTCTGTTTTTTTTTTTCACAAACAACATTGTTTTCCCATCCCATATGTAACCTTCAGCCTCTTTCAAAAGAGTAGTCTGATAGTAATAATAGTAGTCATAATAAAATGTTACTTTTGTGATGTTAACAGTGTTTGATAGGTAAAATGCTCTGAGTATGATTTTAATTAAAAATCATGCTCTCACTTGTCTTTCACGAGAGAAGGGCATCAACTTTAAAAATGGCCTTTGCTTTATAGAAGGCAGACTTATGTCTTTATGGTAAAATATTTTCTGACCGGAAACTGCCCGTTATGCTTCATATCCGCTAGAACTGGAATAAATTATAGATATATGAACTGGAAATCAGACAAGCACAGAGCTAGAAATTCCAATTCTAAAACTTACACAGCACATTGTTTTCCAGGTTCATCCCAAATGCCACAAGAAAGGAGCATTTAACTGTATTGGGGCAAAATCTCAGTCAGAGTATTACAGTATGGGGTATGGATTCATTTAAACCCACAGCCCGGTGCTTCGCAGGTCTGGTCGCCACCTGAATTTACTATAAAAAGGTGATTCTATTGGTGGTGTTCTTATGATCCATAAAAGTCTCCATTTCCTTGGTCATTCTGTGCAAGCTGCAAGCATGTTCTCTTCTGCACTTCCATTGGTTTGTGAATGGCCAAGGGAAATGTAAATGGGAGAAAGTCAGCTGCAATAAAGATCTGTAGAAAATAGCAGAGGACCTTTCAATGTCTTCTATTATATGTGTCATACAGAAGAACACAGTACTTTGATTTTTTCTGCTCCCAAGCTTCACTGGTATTATATTTTGATTTTATTGTTATATATAAAATGAGAAATAGTTAAAAGTTGTGTTATTTGTTTAAATAAGAACTGCATTTCTATATACAGTAGATATATATTTTAGCACTGTCAAGTCAATGCTGAGAAGCCAGCAACCCCTGAGTTTTATTGGCAAGGTCTGACCAGAAGTAGATTGCCAGGCCTTTTCTTCTGAAGCAATGGAGGATAAAGTGAATTGCCCAAGGTCACAAGAACTGCCAGTGGGAACCGAATGCTAATCTCTTGGGAACTAGACTGTTGCTCTAACCACAAGACTGCTACCCCTCCACTCCCTATATAGATATATCACAAATAAAATATAGATAAAATGAAGGATTAAGTGAATGTGATCTCAAGGCTTATTTGATCTGAAGGGGTAACTTGGGATCAAGTACACTATTGAATCATTTCACTCACTTCCTCTCACTAAAGAAGTTCCTCATGTACCCAATCTAATCTCATACACATCCCGCTCCTCCCTCCTTCCACCCTCTCTCATTCATCCCTCATTCACTCATCCATTGATATCAACTCCAACCCTACCCCCAAAAATAATCCCTCACATAACCTACCCCTTTCCCCTCATTTCCCCTCCCTCATGTCCCTTTTGGAGAACACACTCCCCCAGTCACACCCACCCACACCCTGCTCCCTCTAAACCTAAATCTCGGCATTACCCTAGAAATAGACCCCCCCCCACCACTCTGTTAAGAAACCCACATGTAACTTATCCAACCTTATCCCTATCCCTCTCCTCCCCCCCCCCCCCGCTCTCCCGTTTTCATGCGCCCTATGGAACGCATGCTCAGTCATTAAAAAAACCCACTTTCACTCACAACCTTTTTATCTCCAATGCCCTACACCTTCTTGCCTTGACCGAGACTTGGCTCCCCCCAGACGACACCGCATCCATTTCCTCTCTCTGCTATGGGGGCTACCAGTTCTCCCATACACCTTGATCTACTGGTCACGGTGGTGGCATTGGCATCCTACTCTCTCCCTCCTGCAATTTCCAACCCCTCCTGCCACCCCAATCACACTCCCCTTTTTCCTTCGAAGTCCACTCCATTTGCCTCCTCTCACCACTTCCCCTCTGAATAGCTGTTATTTATCGCCCACCGGACAAATCCAAATCAACCTTCCTCTCCGACTTTGACTCCTGGCTTTCTGCCTTTATGGATCCCTCCTCCCCCACTCTTAGTCTTGGAGATTTCAACATTCACATTGACAACCCCTCTGACCCCCATGCCTCAAAGTTCCTCGCTCTTACCTCCTCGTTCGACCTCCAACTTTGCTCCAATGCCCCCACATATCTACATGGCCACTGCCTTGACCTAATACTCTTCTCCAACTCCTCTCCTTCAAACTTACGTAAATCAATCCTTCCCTCATCTGACCATCACCTCTTAACATTTACTCTTCAGCTTCCGCTGTCCCATCCTCATCCTGTCTCCAACCTATTTAGAAACCTTCATAACATTGATCCCTTGACTCTTTCCTCCGCCATCTCTCCATCTCTTTCCTCCATTTTATCCTCCAAGTCCGTTGATGAAGCATTATCTTCATACAATGCTACATTATCCTCAGCCCTTGACACTTCTGCCCCTCCCACCCCATGTCCTGTCAAATGATCTACTCCCCAACCTTGGCTTTCTCCCACAATCCATTACCTACGCATCTGTGCCCATTCTGCCGAACGAGCTTGGTCCAAATCCCGCTCCCGGGAAGACCTTCTACACTTCATATTCATGCTTGGCTCCTTTCAGTCAGCCCTAGCACTTGCCAAACAAGATTACTTCATCCATCTGACCAACTCCCTGGCCTCTGATCCTCGCCGTCTCTTTAATACCCTCAATTCTCTCCTCAAGGTCCCCCCACCCCCGATCCCAACCTCCTTTTCTGCCCAAACCCTAGCCAACTACTTCCATGACAAAATCCACAAGATTATCCTCCAATTCCCTACCCTCCATCTACCTCCCCTCCCCCCGGCTCTTCTCCCCCATCCCTACTCCCTCTGCCACCCTCTCCTCCTTCCCTCTGATCTCTGAAGAAGAAACCACACTCCTTCTGTCCTCCTCCAAACCCACCACCTGTTCATCAGACCCTATCCCCACCCATCTCCTACGTTCCATCCCCCTCATCATTGTCCCCTCCATCACTCATATCCTCAACCTTTCACTCTCCACTGTAACTGTCCCCCTTAACTTCAAACATGCTGTTGTCACACCCCTCCTCAAGAAACCCTCACTTGATCCCACATGCCCTTCTAACTATCGACCCATCTCCCTCCTTCCCTTCATATCCAAACTATTAGAACGAACAGTCCACCATCGCTGCCTTGACTTTCTCACCTCCCAGGCCCTCCTGGACCCACTTCAATCCGGCTTCCATCCCCTACACTCCACTGAAACGACACTCACAAAAGTCACAAACAACCTGTTCCTGGCTAAATCCAAGGGCCTCTATTCTGTCCTCATCCTTCTTGACCTTTCTGCTGCCTTTGACACCATTGACCACAACCTCCTCCTCATCACCCTCTCCTCGCTTGGCTTCAAGGACTCCATACTATCCTGGTTCTCCTCCTACCTTTCCCATCGCTCATTCAGTGTATGCTCTGGTGGCTCCTCCTCCTCCCCTACCCCGCTTCATGTAGGTGTACCCCAGGGATCCGTCTTTGGCCCCCTCCTCTTTTCTCTCTGTACCCAAGGCCTTGGTGCGCTTATCTCCTCCCATGGCTTTCAGTACCATCTTTATGCCAACAACTCCCAAATCTACCTCTCTACACCTAATATCTCTCTGTCAACCCAGTCCAAGATCTCTGCCTGTCTTTCGGATATCGCTGTCTGGATGTCTTATTGCCAATTGAAATTGAACATGGCCAAGACTGAACTCCTTGTCTCCCCACCTAACTCCTTCCCCCCACTTCCCCCTCTCTCAATCCAAGTGGATGCAATCTAGGGGTTATCTTTGACACCTCTCTCTCCCTCTCCGCTCATATCCAGCTTGTAGCTAAGACCTGCCACTTCTTTCTATACAACATCAGCAAAATCTGTCCCCTCCTCTCTGAACACACTACCAAAATGCTTATCCACTCCTTAATCTCCTCTCACCTTGACTACTGCAACCTACTCCTCGCTGGTCTCCCCATGAGCCACCTCCTTCCCCTCCAATCTATACAAAATCATGCTGCTCGACTAATCTTCTGCCAGCCTCGCTATGCCCACATTACTCCTCTTCTCAAGTCGCTTCACTGGCTCCCTGTTCAACTCCGCATCCAATTCAAGCTTCTCCTGCTGACCTATAAATGCATTCACTCTATAGCCCCTCAATACCTCTCATCTCTTATCTCTCCCTACGTCCCCTCTCAAAATTTGCACTCCGCTAACAAACTACTTCTATCAATGCCTCTCATCCACACCGCAAACTCCCGACTGCGCTCCTTTTACCTTGCTGCACCTTACGCCTGGAACAGCCTACCTGCGTCTGTGCACCAGGCATCCTCACTGGCCCTCTTCAAATCCAGGTTGAAGACCTACCTCTTCACTGTTGTATTCAGATCCTGACTCCCTCCTCATCTTACCCTAACCCCCGTCAATGTTTATGACCAAACTATAGACCAATCTGTACCATACCGTACCTCACGCAAACTGACTAATGCTCTGTACTGTTCTAATTAATGTACTGTTCTAACTAGATTGTAAGCTCCGATGAGCTTGACTCTAATGGGCAGGAACTGTCTCTTGTATGTTGGCTACCTCCTGTAGGCTATCTGTGCAGCGCTGCGTGTGTGGCACTTTACAAGCGCTAAATAGTAGTAGTACTTCCAATTAGGTAGGGAAGCTGACCACTTCTATCATGGTGACCTTGTTGGTTCCTATTGGCCCTATAGCAATACTGTGAACTTGCTTCAGAGAAATCATCCCTTCAGTGCTAAGGGGCAGATGAGGTTTTCTCTTGCTGTCTGAAATACTGCCTGGTTTAGGAAGTCAATATAATCAAAAGAGAAATCATGGAAGTAACTGAAACCAAGTAGCTAAATTCTAAGGGGAAGGAAACTGTTAATCTCGCCTCAATTGAAAGGTTGTTCCCTCAGGGCTGGTGTGAGGATTTGAGAAATCCTAGGTGAGCCCTCATTCCCACTGTCCCCCTTTCTCCCACCCTGCCTCTGTTGCCACTGCTTCCACCCCTCTCCAATGCCTGAAACAGCAGCAATGACAATTAAAAAGGAATGCAGCGCTTACCCAGAGCCTCCGATGCTGTCTGATATTGGTGCTCTTTGACCAGCCAATCTCACCCCCTCTGATGAAGACTTTCTGTTTTCATGGTTGTGGAACCAGCTGATCAAAGTGCAGCACCAACAACAGGCAGCACTGGAGGTTCTAGGTAAGCGCTGTGTTGCTGTTTTATTGTTATTGTTGCCACTGCAGGTTTTGGAGAGGGGCAGGAGCAGCGGCAATGGCAGGAACTGTCCGCCTTCTAAAGGTTGATGCTTGAGGCAACCACCTAGTTTGCCTAGTGGTAGCGCAGGACCTATGCTTCCTCCATTCTAATGCTCCTGTGATAGAATGAGCTGACGTCCCTTGGCAAACAGTTACTGGACACAAGAAGTCAAATACCTCGGAGTTACATTCATTCAGGATCTCAACTTATAACCACACATAGAAAGAATAACCAGGACAGCCTACCACAAACTAAGAACAGTACAGAAACTCAAACCTCTACTCAGCGAGAGTGACTTCCGAACAGTATGTCAAAGCCATAGTAATGCCCATAATAGATTATTGCAACATAATCTACTAGGGCCTTCCCAAGAAAACAATATTCCCTCTACAACTGGTGCAAAACACTGCAGCCCGAACTATTACCAGAACGGCAAGATACAGCCACATAACCCCCACACTTTAGCAACTACACTGGCTTGTGGTCACCATGCGTTCCAAATACAAGGCATTAACAATAATATTCAAGATGATCAACAACTTATCACCTCCTATCCTTCAGTCAGTGATCAAGAAAACACAGCAGACCAGAACAAGAAGAACATCTAATAACAACACCTTGAAATCCCAACAAGCAAGATGAAAGCCAGACAATCTACTTACAAAAGAGCCTTTTCCATATACGCTCCTCCACTATGGAATGAACTGCCCACCACTATATGAGCCATCAATGACCTAACTGACTATAGGAAGGCTATAAAGACTCATCTCTTTATAGAATACTATGGACTCACCCTATGATCACACAGATCAAACATACTGGACTATAGGAAATCTACAAAGTCTCAGCCCATTATAGAACACAATAGACCCACCCCATGAGAATACTGATCAAATATATCTAGCTTAAACACCCCCCCCCCTTGGACTGTATCCTCAACCCAGATATAAGAACACTATATACAATTCTGATTGCCTTCATGTAAATTGTTTAATGTACCCTTTGTACCCCATATAATCTTCCAAGTTCAATATTCTGTTCAATGTAAAAGTTGATTTTGCTGTCATGTTTTCTGTAAACTGCCCTGAATTAAAAATAGGCCGGTATATAAAACCTGTTAAATAAATAAATAAATTATTATAGGGATTGAGGTGCTGAGGGTCTGGTGAGGTAATAACATACACCAGAGGTACTCAAATCCAGTCCTGGAGGGCCGCAAACCAGTCAGGTTTTTAGGATATCCCTAATGAATATGCATGAGATAGATGCAAATACAATGGAGGCAGTGCATGCAAATATATCTCATGCATATTCATTAGGAATATCCCAAAAACCTGACTGGTTTGCGGCTCTCCAGGACTGGATTTGAGTACCTCTGACATACACGCATGGCCTCTTTCTGGTCACCTGGCTTGTATTTCTGACAAATTCAGAAACTCATTCATTTATCAACTCACAATATTTAGAATTAGCTGCTCAACATTAGATATAAAAAAAAATTTAAGAGTATGTTTGCAAAGCCATTTTACGGATAAAGCAGTTTCAAAACCATTCACTCAAGTAAAATGTGCTTTATCTATGAGAATGGACATTAATAAAATTGTCATCTGTATATAAGGGTGAATGTTTATATTGAGGCCAATTCCAATCAAGGCATGTCTGGGCCATCCGGACGTCCAAAGTATGGACAGCCTGAATGTGTACCTGATTGCGCACCCGCAGGAGCTAGGTATTCTCACCGGTGCAGAATTGGGCATGTAGACGGGCTGGATGTGCCCTGATTCTGCAGCACGGGATGTATAATGAGTTCCCCAGCTAGCCCTCACTATGTGCCTGCGGGAGCCCTGGTGCTGTGGCATCTCATTTCTATGGCACCAGGGCACTATGCAGGAGTGCTGAATGGCCCGACAGCGTAAGCACGCATTTACACTACCATCTGACCCCTGGTGGGAGATGCCAGGGCTGGGATCAGGCAGCGGAGGCTTACCTGCCTCTGTGCTGTGTGAGGGGGGAGTTCCTGGCCCAATCTCTGGCAATCGTCGGACTTATTCCACCTCGGAGGTTAAATAAACCCGACGTCCTTCTTAGCACCGCTGGACGTACAGGGCCGTGACTGGTATAGACCCTGTACATTGCGACGCTTCTGCCTGCGCCCTGGAGCTTAAAGGCAGGAGTGGCCTTAATGTCCCTTGTGAGTATAGGTAGAACTGTTCCCTATGAATGCTGGGAACTGAAGTCCACTTCTATTTTCTTTAGGGAATAAATTGTAGTTGCGACCAAAGATGGTAAGGCTTTGCAAGAATATTTATTTGTATTGGGGATGTTCTCCAGCGCATCAAAATTCATAGATACAAACGTAAAGGTGCAACTTTTAACATAAGCAGAAGTAAACAGGAACTCAGGAACAACTGAAATTGAATTAGCTTTAATTCAGCTTTTCATATTTAGAGGAGCTTAAACTCAGCATTGCCTCGAGTGGTAACTCAAGAATATTGCAGCCTCACATTAACAGCTGTTCAGCTCACAGCGTGGCTTTAGAACACAGGTGCAAACAATTATGAACTCTCACGGCAAAGGCAGCAGAAATAGCAAACTTTCTGTATTCCTTTCATACAAACTTTCAAAGCTTCTTTATATTGCTATTCTCTACAACAAAAAGAGCAGTCCATGCTACAAGGATCAGTGGTTAAGGTAGGCAAATCATTTTCTACCTGCATGTACTCCTCTGAGTTAATGGAACTACGGTCTTCTTCAAGCTTCTGAAGTTTCCCTGCTTTCAGCTCTAAAAACTGCTGAAATTCTTTTAGGAGCAATTCAGCCTGCTTGTTATCAGGTTGGAAGTTATCAGTAAGGGTTATGCCCTTCTCCCAGTCACTAACTGTTTCTATTGCAGAGCTTTGCTTATACAGTTCAGGGCAATGAAAAGGTTTCTTCAACAAAGCACTAAAGATAGGAAATTGTGCTTTACCTTCTCCAGCATTGTTTGTATAAGAACTGACTTCTTTCTGCAAGACTCCTCTCCTGTTTGGAAGCTCAGGAGTTTTGTGGTTAATTCTTCTGTTAGGAGAATTTCCCTTAGGAAGGTTTTCTCCCTGCTGTAACTTTCTATAGCACTGCCTGACAGTATTGGAAGTACCTTCTTTCCATGTGTTGGTTTTTCTGTGCTTCACAGGTCCAGGCTCTATTCGATAGAAAGAGTTTCCTTCAGAGTGTGCCTGCCTTTGAGGCTTCCTATTCCAGGGTTCTGTCTTCTCCCAAGATTCTAAAGCATTGCTCCATCCATTCCTCATAGGACTCCTCTTAGTAGTGCCTTTAGAACTCTTTGCAGAACCTCTCTTACTCCTCCTCACAGACTCCGACTCACTCTTAGCGTCAGACTCCGACCTCCACTTGGACTCCGACCTTGACTTAGCATCAGACTCCGACCTCCACTTCCTAGCAGCCCTGTTCAAGGCTTTAAAAAGGGCTTCTTTTCCCGGCACACCTTGTCCAACCCCTGGGTGTGCCCAATCAGCATTGAAGCCTAACTCCTCCCCTGGGCTGGTGTCTGTGCTCAGCTCAGCAGAGCAGTGCATATTTTTCAAGTCAGAATTGAAAATCCTGTGTGAATCCTTTCCCTTCTCAGGATTTTCCTCAATCTCCATATCTTCTGGAGAGCATTCTTCACCACAACATACGGGTTGTGTGTACCTCCCCCACTCTGCCTACTCTCCTCTCCCTCCCACGCCCATCCGGAGCTCCCCACACAAAGGCCTTGTACGTGCAGGGAGCTTTAGGTGCAGAATCAGGTCCCTGTGAATAGCGGGGGTTGTATGTCCAAAACAGACATACATCCCCGCTATTCGGGATTCCGAATGACCCCCCCATACTGTATATTACCTGTATGCTTGTATTGGGGATGTGCAATGGGAAAAAAATCAAATGTGTTTCTTGTCTATTTAGTCTTTTTTTCCTTACTTTTGAATTTTTGAATGAATCAACTCACACATTAGTGCTCATGAAAATTTTTTAATGGAAACTACAACTTTATAGCGTGCACTCACAACATTTTTCTAAGGTGCATTAAGAAACTAAAGGGGGAAGTCACTATGCAGAGGTAAAATTTTGGCGGGAAGGGATAGTCAAAGAGATTAATATGGTTAGCAGACCTGCTAATCATGTTAATGCCCCTAGTTGGATATACAGCGGTGCTAACACAAAGGGGCATGTTTACTAAACCGTCTTAATGTGCGCCCGGTGTTAGTGTGCAGGATGCCATAAAAGGAGTGGGCGTTCCAGTCTAAATGTAGCAAGCGTGCATTAACGCGTGATAATGTGCGCTGAGCACATTATCGCCCAAGAAAAAGAGCAGCGTGTGTCAACGCACGTTAATCTTAAGTAGGCGCGCTGACCTGCAAATATAGCAACAGAGGTGTAGTACAATGGTTAATACACTGACTGGTGGTACAGGGGTCATAGATTCAATTCCCGAGTGGGCCTGTTGAATAATAATACTTTACCCAGTGCTGTCTGAGGCATTTTCCAGTTTAATTTAAATCTGTGCTGCCAGCAAACACACCCTCAAAGTGCCGTAACATAAGGTGCCACATAAGGCGCCCTATATGGCATTCCAGAGGGCATATTATAAAGTGCACTGTCCACCAAGGCACCCTATAATGTTGCCTATAGGGCGCCTTATAAGGTGCTTTATAGGGTGCCCTATGAGGCACCGCGAGGTTACAGCACTGTTTTTGATGGCAGCACTGTGCATGTTAACGCATGAAAATCTTAAGTAGGCATGCTGACATGCAAACAGGAACAGCGGTGTAGCACAATGGTCAATACACTGACTGATTGTACGGGGTCATGAGTTCAAGTCCCCAGTACACCTAATGAATAAGGTTGGCAGAGGTAGTTCCTTTTTCTACTTTCAACTGTACAACAATCTGTGCTGCCATCTAAAAAGAACTGCACCCTAGTGCCATAAATTAATGCACCTTTTAGGGTGCACCAGAAGGCACATCCTAAACAACCACGTCAGCGATGGCAGGTTATAATGTGCCCCAGAGGCCATGTTGAAAGGTTGCCAACTCCCAAGGCACCATAGTAGGCACCCCATAAGCTGCCTGAATCGAAGGTGTGGCATAAGATGTCCCAAGGATGTATAGGTGAACCCAAAAACATTGGCCAAGAGCAGTAAGGTCCCCCAAATTGAAGGGCAAGAGAGGTATGTGCCAAACACACATGTAACCCAAACACTGAACAGAGCAGCAAGGAAAGACAATACATAAGTAATGGAAGGACGTAGATCAGAGCTGATGGACCAGACAAATCAGCCTCCAGCCCATGTGGCAGCTAGAAAAATGGACAAACATATCAGGGGCAGCTGTAGCTATGCACAGAGCGATGGTAATGTACCATGCAATAATGACAGTGTGTGGCAGAGGATGGGAAGATGTGTGCAGCAGAGGAGGCAGAAGTGGCAGGATAGGTGGAATGTCAGGATGAGAGTGGAGTAGCAGTGCTATGCAAAGCACACACAGGAGAGGCAACCAGGGAGAGCTGCAATGCAGGAATGTGTAGGAGTGCAGGACGTGGGGTAGCAGCATGCACTTGAGGGTAGGATGGCACACAGCTGGCAGACACACGTAGATGGACAGAAGGATGGTTCACAACTGTGATGAGGGTACAATGTGCTCACAGCACAGATCTGCACAGATATGACTGTCACAGGAATGAAAAGTAGCTCTGCAGGACAGGCATACAAATGAAAGAGAACAGAGAGGAATCAAACCTATGACCAGTACCACAAATGGCAATGCACAAACTGGTAGGCCACACCACCAACGTGAGCTCATTAGCAAAGGCTGCATACAAAAATAGTGCAGGGCATCACACAAGACGCCTGCTGGCTGTCAGGACAGACAAACCCCCAACAGTAACCATGACCAAATTCACATGCAGGTCTGCTGTGTACAGATCAGATCACAGTCTGTAATTGGGACCAGAGCCACATAGAACTACATGCAAACACACAATGAAATGTTATGCAGTGGATACAGCATGCAAAAGAGGAAAGAACCTAAACCCCAAGGGCAGCAGAGGATGCTCTGTGGAGCTGGTGCAAAATCTGGAACAGGACAGGAGAGAATTGAACATGCAAAAAGGTGTACCACACACCAGCTGAACCACAGCAATACCAAACCCCCAAGCGGACTGCCATGTAAACACCATAAAGAAAGACATATATGTAACAGATAATATGTGATGGCTAGGCAGCACAGAGGGCACACCTTGGTGTACAATGAAGAGAGGGAAGGGTGTGTGCAGAGGTGATGAACCTGCTGGTACCTAATGGTCATGTTAGTACAAGAGAAAAGAAATAAATAAACCCCATGTGGGGATCAAACCTGCAACCTATGGCGTTATAACACATGCCTGTAACCACTACCCCAAACAACCACAACAGGCACACTGAGCACAATGCAAAAATAGTACCCCAAAGGGAGGATGTGTATGGGAACCTGTAATATCCAGTGATGTGGCAAATGGCTGGCAGATACACAGTTGCCACCGTACAAGGATGTGAGCACAGGTGGGCCATGTACATGACCAGCAAATCAGTAGATACAAGTGTGAATATGGTCAAAGAGTGGAGGAGTAGCCTAGTGGTTAGAAAACTGGCTTGGTCAGCAAGCAACCAGGGTTCAATTCCCACTAGCACTCCATGTGGCCTTGGGCAAGTCACATAACCCTCCATTACCTTGGAAGAAAGGCCTGGCAATCTACTTCCATTGACACTGCCAAAAAAACTCTGGAGTCTCTGGGTCACAAGGAGTCAGGACTGACGCAAAGGCACACATTGCACTGCATGTTTGTCACCATGATCAAGCAGCAGCAGAGACAAATGTATATCAAACACGTATTTTTATTTGGGTTAATCTTCACAGATAGTGTAGATACCGCCATCATAATATCAAGGTGAGTGGATCACAGGTGAAAGACGGAAACACTTTTAGCAGGGCAGCAACCCACATCCTACAGAAAGGTCACTGGCCCATCTACAAATGAAGGGCAGGAGACAAAATGTGCAGCAGGTGCATGGTATGCACTATGCATTAGGCCCCCACCCCCCACATGCTGCTGCATGCCTCAAATGTGTTACTCACATATGAGTGCATGTAGACAGTAGGCGGTGCATGATGAGGGACCAACACACATCAATCATGATCTGTTCCCTAAAACATATCTATCTGGCAACACAGGAGGCACACAAATGAAAACAGCATATGTTGCTAAAACATTGTAACTTTAAAAACACATATTGAAAGTAATGTTTCAGCTCTCACATAATGCCTGATATAGGAATCCAAGCTGCAAAAATGTAACCTTAAACAATCATCAAATGCACAATGAGGATATGCTAACAGGTAGCAGAGGCACATGAACACAGAGAGAATTCAAATGAAAACTACCTGCAGAAACATGCAGAGATAACACCATGCAGGAGGTGCCCCTGCACTGGTTGGTGTGTAGACAGTGTCTGTACACATATATCACGGTACATGGAATGCACAATTGAAGGAAGACAACGGACACTCACACTGTGACACTCCAAATATAACGGGGCAATGTGAGTGTCGTTACCTCAGGGGATAAATAGGACTGTGCAGACATGCAATGCAAGGTTTGTAAATCAATGCAGAGCGTCATGTCTGTACAGTAAACAAACACAAGAAACAGTATATAGAGATGGAAATTAAGGGCAAACATGTTACAGTAAACCACACAGAAGCCATATTTCCACGTGCTGTGTTTCCTCAACATAGTCAGTCATATGCACATGCACCATCAACACTTCAACATGATACAGTGATGCCACACATGCACGGAAAGACCCTTGGTGATTGAAAACATCAATCCAGGATACTGGTGTGCATTAAAGCGGTGTTGTGGCAAAACCTGTATCATGTCCAGGTGGAGAGTAGGTGGTCATAGACAACAGGACCTCTCCATCGCTCCCCCTATGCCACACGCATGTCTGTATGCTTGTGTTGAAACAAACAGATGAGCGTATCCTGTGTTCCATGTCACACCCATGGCCAAAACACAACAACACCACAACTGTGGAGGAATGTACAAAATACAGTGACAATGTCAGTCCCTGCTGCACACGTGGGGACCAGTACACAGTGTGCAAAGTACAAAGCGTATCTGCAATCCAACACGTCAGGTTAAGACTATCCTTACAACCCTGGCCATGCATAGTCAAGTGTCACATCCCAATATGCCACAGTACAGGACATGTATTCCCCCTGACTGCTGACACAGACAATGTAGCTGTAGGTCCACCTACCCCAGACCACAGCATGTTGGCTGACGTACAGTCACCTGCTAATGCACCACAGCACCAGGAGCTTCATCAAGTATGTCCTGTGCATTGGGAAACACAAGGGAAACATACACATGTCATGTTCTAGCTGTGCAACACACACGTCACCTTCCTGTCCCCAGCTTGCAGACCCCCAAAGATCCTTTACAGACTGACTGTTCACCATCACACTGTACACATCTCTCCCATGTGAGAGGCATCAATGACATGTCTTTGCCAAACTACAGGGGTCTGTACTTTGTCTGTCCCCTCCCTCACCTCCCTGTTGTTGTACACACTGGTGAACAGAAGTGTTTGCTCCATACCGTGTTCCTGCCTCATTCCAAGGCTGCATTATTATCCTGGGTCCCCCATATTGCTCCCAATGCCCCTTCACTGTGTGTACTGGTGTCCCAATGTCATCTGCTACCCCGCTGTCAATTGCTGTAACACACGGAAATATGCAGGGGCACCTCCGGTATCCTCTGTCCACACACATTTCCTGGTGTGTATATCTCATACCTTGACTAACATTAACAGCTGTGTGCTGATGAGTTGCAAAACATATATCTCAATGTCTGCATTATGTCCGCTAAACCACACCCTGATGTCTGCTTGTGACCTGACCTTGATGGCTGCATGTCATCCCACTGTGTGAAAGTGATAATGGCAAAGCATGGATAGCCTATATGTGCACCTAATAACCCCCCTCCCATCAGAGCCTCTTTGTGTATGTGGACATAACTTTCCTTCTCTAGGGTCCGCAATGTAGTTTTTGTCTTGGACTGCACTCTCCTCCTCTACACACTTGCACAGCCTGTAGTTGAGTCATGTGGTTTATGCCGAGATGTCATCAGCTAGATTTGCTCTGTCCTCCCTGAAAACACCCCTAAAACCCAATTCACCCCCACATTCATCTCTCTGCTTGCCTACTGTAACCTACACCTTGCTGATCTTGCCTGAATCACCTCTGTTTGTGTGTACATATGCAACACTGCACTGCATGGCTATTCTACACCAAAAAAAAGGAGCAATGATACTCCCCCTGGCTGGACACTGCACAGGTTCCCTATCCTTCACCGCATCCATGTTAGGGCTATGCGATGACCTATACAGCCAGCCACACTGTGGCATTCTACTAACTCCCCTTAAGGATATTAAATACCATTATGACAAATAGTACTGAGCATGTATATAGTGCTATGTATCACATGTAGCGCTATACAAAAACTACAGACACACAGATCCAGCTTACCAGAGCATACCACCCACACAATCAGCTCAAAATACTAAATGAAAAACATGCACAGCTGGACAACTGGCCCCAAACATAGTCTTCTCTCCCACTGTGAACCCCACACCACATGCCTCTCACCTTGCTGCACCCAAAGCATAACACCAACTAACTGGTTGCACAGCAGCCGCTATCACATTCAGCCACAAACCAGGAATGTCACCCCAACACCTCCCACAAGCCTAAAACCACCCACACACATAATCCACCTCCACCCGCTGTTCTGCCCTGCCGACATCATTTGGTTCTCAGTCATGCTTATATTTGACGTTGGGATGGCCAGGCAGTGTCTGTTACATGTCAGTGCAGTGTTGCATCCTACTGACATTGGTCTACAAATGTTAACCTGTATTAGCAGTACACACATATACCAACAAATGTAGGTGGGGACATATGCAGTACGTACATGAGAAGAGCTCTGCAATCACCTGCCGCCTGACTGCTGTGCCTCACGTGTGTCACCATGGGCACGTACAGGGGGGCACGTCGGATCATCCTCCAGATCCTCATTAATCTCAGCAGGGATATTGTGCCTGAGAGCAATGTTGTGCAGGATGCAACAGGCTATGATAATTTCTGCCACAGTCTGTGGAGTATATTGTAAGGCCCCACCTGTCCTATCCAGACACCTGAAGTGACTCTTTAAAACGCCAAAGGTGTGCTCTATGACAGAGTGTCTGGAGGCATGGGCCTCATTGTACCTCTGCTCTGCACGTGTTCGTGGTTGACGCACAGGGGTCAGCAACCAGGGTGCGACACCCATATCCTGCATCACCTGTAGAAAGAAATGTGGTATGTTAAAGCAGGAGCTCATGTCCCCCCAAATGGACACAGGTATATATGTGCAAAACAAATGCATAACACATCCTGACAGAAACATATGACATCACAATTATGCAGCATAGAAACATAGAAATATGATGACACAAAAGGACCACATGGCCTATCTAGTCTGTCCTTCCATATCAACAACTACAACAGTCCCCTTTTTACCTTTAGAGATCCTCTGTGTTTGTCCCATGCTGTTTGGAATGCAGTTACTGTCCTCATCTCTACCACCTCCACTGTGAGACTATTCCACGGATCCACCACTTTTTCAGTAAACAAATATGTTGGCATATCACCCCTGAATCTATCTCCCTCCACCCTCATCCCATGTCCCCTCATAGCAGAACTTGCTTAAAATTGAAAGAGGCTCTCTCCCTGAACATGTATGGCACGGAGTTATTTCAACATCTCCATCATATCACCTCTATCCCGCCTTTCCTCTAAGGTGTACATAATAAGATCCTTTGATTTGTCCTCATATGCTGTATAATGAAGACCACTAATCATTTTAGTAGCCACCCTCTGCACCGACTCCATCCTGTTCACATCCTTTTGAAGGTGCAGTCTCCAGAATTGCACCCTGTACTCCACATGAGGTCGCACCAAAGACATATACAGAGGCATTATCCCTTCCTGTTTTTCTGCTAGCCACTGCTCTCTGTATGCACCCAGGCATCCCTCTAGCTTTTGCCATTGACTTTTCAACCTGTTTAGCTACTTTGAGATTAGCAGACACAACCACGCCTAGGTCCCGCTCTTCTGTAGTGGACAAGAGTACTTCACCCCTATACTATATTGCTCCCTTGGATTGCTGCAGCCCAAATGCATGACCTTACATTTCCTAACATTACATCCCAGCTGCCAAATTCGAGACCATTCATCAAGCTTAGCTAGATCACTCCTCATGTTATCTACAGCTTCCTGGGTGTCTACCCTATTACAGATTGAGTGGGGGAACCTAAGACACACAAGACAAGGGGTAGGTGTATGGATTGCTGACAACATAATCTGTAACAACCACACAAATGCTAGCATCCAATCAACCAGCATCACACAGCACCATAGCAGGGCGGATTTGGAGGGCACCAAACCCCCCCCCCCCTATATCCTACACAGGCAGATGATACACACACACAGTGAGGAATCTATTCCAAGACAGACATTTGCACATACGCGTAGTCACATGAACACCATGTGCATGTCAGAAATGGGAAATACCCACCCAGCAATATACAGTCCTCATACTGTCCTGCCTCAAATTGTCTGAATAGTGCTCAGTGATGCAGGATATAGAAGTCATGGGTGGACCCCGCAAACCTGGGGACCACATTCAGAATATGCATATTTGCATCACATACAACCTGAAAATTCAGGGAATGATAGTGTTTGCGGTTGCGGAACACTACCTCCCTGTCTCTAGGTGGGACCAGGACAACATGTGTACAATCAATAGCTCCCATCACGTGTGGTATCCCGGCTAATGCCTCAAAGGCCTGGTTTAGGGTCCACCACTGTTGCCTAGTGTGGGGAATGGCAATATAATTCTGCACCCGACTGACCATGGCACGCAGTACTTGGTGGAGACAGCGTGAGAAGGTGGGGCGGCTCATGCCACCCACTGTGGCCACAGATGACTGGAAACAGCCAGAGGCAAAGAAATGTAGGGCACCAAGGAGCTTGACCAAACCCGGTATGGCATTTGACAGATCAGTCATGGGCTTGAGGTCAGGTCTTAGATCCTCATAGAGCTCCATAATAGCCCCCGTGCTCAGTCGGTAGAGGGAGATGACCTGGTCCTCATGCATGCCCTAGAGCTGGGCCCTGGGCATGTACAGGCGAGGCTGGCGAGCCTGCACCTCAGCACGCCTCCTGCGCCATGCGGGCACAGCCCCTGCCTGGCCTGCCCCCACAGCTGCAGGTATGATTTGCAGCGGGACTACACCCATGCCCTGTGCCTCAAACCCATATACACCATCTCCCCCGTCAGGCAACCGCACCACCTGCCCACCTCCCACTGCAGATGCAGCAACCACAAAGGCTGCCATAAACTCCACCCGTCCTGCTCCTCTAACCAACTCAAACACAGACACCACTTCACTAACCAAGACACACACCTTACACAACACACAGAAACACAGCCACACAATACAGCCAACACCAATCACAAACCCAGCCACACTCCACAATACACCTGATTCTGACTCTCTCCTTCCTTCACTGCCAATGCACGCCTTCTCTCCCTCGCCTACAAAAACCCCCTCAACATGCAGCAAGTGTACAGGTATATTTATAGTTTTTCTTATGTAGCGCGCGTTGCGCATGCGCAGTTGCGCAAGTGCGGCATCTGCATGCATTGCACATGCGCAGTTGCGCGAGCGCATTGCGCATGTGCCACACCTCACGTGCAAACACAGCACACGTAAAGATGACACACGCACGCACCTCCCACGTCTGCATGGAGCATACACAATGCGCCCAGCCAACTGCGCATTTGCAGCACACGCAGATGCCGCTCTCATGCAACTGCGCATGCGCAATGCGTGCTACGTAAAATAAACCTATAAATATACCTGTACACGTGTTGCACATTGAGGGGTTTTTGGTAGGCGAGAGAGAGAAGGTGTGTGGTGTCAGTCAGAGAGAGAAGCAGGTGTTTAGTGTAGCAGAGCTAGTGTGTTGCGGTTGAGAGTGGTAGAGGCTGGTTTGTGGAGGAGAGGTGTGAGGCAGAGTAGGGGAGACAGAGAGGAGGGGAGGCAAGGAGCAGGTGAGTGAGAAAGGAGGTGAGGTGAAGAGCAGATAGCAGTGAGAGGAGGGAGGTGAGAGGTGGAGCTGAGAAGGCCAAGAGCAAGAATGTGTGACAGGGAGGGAGAGGGCACACAGGGCAGGGAGATGGAGCGACAGGACAGGGCAGGAGTGGAGAGGGAGCGGGAGAGGGAGGGGGAGGGGGAGGGAGGCCACCTGTTGGGGAGGACACAGATATGGCAGGGAGTGTTGGGCGTGTGGTGGCGGATGCAGGCACATCGGCCCAGCCCACACAGGGTCCTCTCAGTGCAAAACGCAGGCGCATTCCGGTGCCAGCTGTGCAACGGAGGAGGGCTGTGAGATTCACCCAGCAGGAAAACCACATCCTGCTGGCGAGTGTCCTTGAGCATTATGAGGTCCTATACGGCCGGCTGAGCAACATCACCACTATTGCAACACGCACCCAGGTGTGGGAGGAGGTGCAGGAGGCCGTTGCACAGGCAGGGGGCCCACATAGAGAGCTGGACAGCCTCAGGAAGAGGTTCAGTGACATAAAGCGGGGTGTGCATGCACACATGGTGGCAGAGCGGCAACATGCCATGGGCACTGGTGGGAGAGGCCCCTTTGCACCCTCCCTAACACCCCTTGAGCAGGAGCTGGTGGAGCGGCTAGGGCCCATCTACCTGTGTGGACTGCCAGAGGCACTGGACACTGCACATCCCCAGGCAGGTAGGTACCCAACTCACACCTTGCTGCTCCCAACGCATAGAGTAAACGCCCTTGGATATGCGTCAAGCATCTTAATAGCACCCCCCATATCTGGTGTCCTAGATCATCTCCCATCCTCTGCCATTGGCTCATGAGTGTACTGTCCCCCATTCCACCCCTTTTACTTTGCATGTTTTTCCCCTCCAACCACATGTTTCTTTAACACCATCCCTTTTTATGTCTGCCCTGCACATGTTGCTGCACCTCTGCTACAAACTGACTCCCAGACCTGTTATTGTCATGTCTGTGTCTAAGCTAAGCACCGCTGAGCAGGAATTGTCCTTTTGTGAGATAACGTACACAGTGATGCGTGTGCTTGGTACTGCCCTAGAAATACCAAATACTGGTAGCTGGAGCTGTAGTGGTAGCTATGCAGCACACGTACAGGGCACCCCCAAGCACACATTGATCATGGGGTGGATGTACTACACATGTGTACATAGTTGGAGTGTGCAAACCTATCAGTGCTGTGTATGCTTTCCCACATGCATAAGAACATAAGATATGCCATACTGGGTCAGAACAAGTTCCATCAAGCCCAGTATCCTGTTTCCAACAGTGGCCAATCTAGGTCATACATACCTAGCAGTTTCCCCAAAAGACACAGGTTCTGCAATGCTTGTACTAGGTCAAGCATTGATATCCTGGGTCCCTTCTTAATAATGGTTTATGGACCTTTCCTCCAGGAACTTGTCCAAACCTTTTTTAAACCCAGCTACACTAACAGCGTTTACTACATCCTCCGGTAACAAATTCCAGAGTTTGATTACACGTTGAGTGAAAAAATATTTTCTTTTATTAGTCTTTAATAGTTTACCCTGTAGCTTCATTGCATGTCCCCTAGTCTTTCTATATTCTGATAACGTAAACAGTCGATCTACGTTTACCCGTTCCACTCCATTCATTAATTTATAGACTTCTATCATATCTCCCCTCAGCCGTCTCTTTCCAGGTTAAAGAGCCCTAAACGTTTTAGCCTTTCTTCATAGGAGTATCCTTCCATCTCCTTTACCATTTTGGTGGCTCTTCTCTGAACCTTTTCTAATAACGCCTTTTTAAGATACGGCGACCAGATTTGCAAACTATATTCAAGGTGCGGTTTCACCATGGAATGGTATAGAGGCATTATAATATCTTTTGTTTTATTTTCCATTCCTTTTCTTATGATACCTAGCATTCTATTTGCTCTCTTGGCTGCTGCTGCACACTAGGCCGAGGGTTTTAACATGTTATCCAAAATGACGCCTAATTCATTTTCCTGGGTGGTGGTTCCTAATGTGGAACCTTGCATCGTGTAACCATAGTGTAGACTCTATAACCCCCTAAAGCAGCAGCGAGTGTGATACTGGGCCACAGTTTCACCCCCACACTGCTTTACATCCAAGAGTTTGGACAAATCCCGGACTGGTGTACACTTCTTTTTCTATGGCCTTTAACAAGTTATCCCTATGTTCTCTAAATGCAGTCATTTGAGCAGCATCAGTAGCATTAACCACAGGATCTATACCAGGCCACACCCAATTAATATTATCACGCAGTTGAGGGTGGGTGACTGCCCTTAACTCTATAGGATTCAGAAAAACTGCTTTCAATAAATTTTGTAAATCTACCCATTTAAAGAACTGTCCCCATATTCTCTTTTCATCACATAATTGGGACTCCCTTTCTTATCTATTGCTATAGCACGAACTCTCTCTTCCCAGTCTTCTAACTGAGACTCCTGCTTCACTTTAGCAGTTTTATTACCCATTTTAATACTTCACATACAGATATCTGTCAATATACTCACAACTTGTGTCCTCAGTAGGTTGTTTGTTTCCTGTTGAACAGCAAAGGAAATCCGAGTCACGGCACAAAACTGTAGACTCTATAACCCCCTTGGGGTCTGGATCCCACACACACAAAATACCTGGGTTCTTATCTTCCAGTACTCCTCAACAGGAAATAAAGACATGACACAGTTAATTAATCAATCAATTGCTATTGAGCTCTATAGGGAAGAGACACACCGAGTCTAATTTGACTATTCCAACATGCCTCTTCAAAGATGGTTCCGAAGAGCCTTAGCTTTTATTAGGTGATATCAGCTGATTCAGTTAATCTTTAATTAACATCTGGTACTTTCCAAATTCCACGTGTACATCAATTTTGCCAACATAGACAATATTATTTATACAAAAAGCAGAAGTTATATCTTATAATTACATTCATTAAATCCAGTAGGTATCGCTGTGCTGTTAAAAGCTAATTAGTTACTCATTATATTCTGCTGATTTCTATTAAACTAAATCCGTTATATTTACTAAGTGGCTTAGAGTCAATTTCACAAGAGCAGGGCAACCTGCCCCAGAAACTGCTTAGCCTATCCTCTTGCAGGATGAACAGCCTCACCCTTTGTTCTATTTAATTAAGGAACTTCAATCTGACCTAATATCTGCTTGGTACACAGACTGTTTGCAAAAGCGCAAATGCTTCTAATTTCCCAACTTAATGTCTAGCTGAAAGCAGAACGGCTTTTTAAAGGGATAGTTTTAAATGCAATCTTGACCTGTACTTCTATTAGACCTATACTGAGCTAGATTACTATACTTTTGTGTCATGTATGGTTTCATGTGTAGCTGACTTTGGTTTTATTCCAATCGAGATTATTGAGCCTGATCTGCTGTCTGTTCCTGAATCTGAGTCTGAGTCTGACATTTCCAAATCTGCATATCCAGGATAAATCATAGGTGTATAGACTTGCTTATCAGCAGTGCTTTCATCTACCTCACTGATTACATCCAACTTACATTTGGGGCCTAGCTGGGGTAGGCCACGCCCACACATAGATTGGGTTGTTCTTCCCTAGGTGCATAACTTTGCACTTGTCCACATTAAATTTCATCTGCCATTTTGATGCCCAGTCTTCCAATTTATCAAGATCCTCTTGCAATTTTCCACAATCCTCTTGGGTTTTAACAACTTTAAATAGTTTTGTGTCATCTGCAAATTTGATAACCTCACTCGTTATTCCTCTTTCCAGGTCATTTATGAATATGTCAAAAAGCAGCGGACCCAGCACAGATCCCTGGGGTACACCACTATTCACCTTTCTTCATTGGGAAAATTGGCCATTTAGCCCAAACCTCTGCTTTCTATCTTTTAACCAGTTCCTGATCCACAGTAGTACATTACCTCCTATCCCATGACTCTTTAATTTTGCGAAAAGTCTCTGATGAGGGACCTTGTCAAAGGCTTTCTGAAAGTCCAGATACACTATATCAACCGACTTACCTTTGTCCACCTGTTTATTCACACTTTCAAAAAAGCATAACAGATTAGTAAGACAAGATCTTCCTTGTCTAAAGCCATGTTGGCTGTCTCGCATTAGGCCATGACTATCTACATGCTGAGTAATTTTATTCTTTATGATGGTTTCTACCATTTTTCCCAGTACTGACGTGAGGCTCACCGGTCTGTAGTTTCCCGGATCACCCCTCGAACCCTTTTTAAAAATTGGTGTTACATTGGCGATCCGCCAATCTTAAGGTATTAGAGATGATTTTAATGATAGTTCACAGATTACTAATAGCAGGTCTGCAATCTCATATTTCAGTTCTTTCAACACCCTTGGATGTATATCATCTGGCCCAGGTGATTTGCTACTCTTCAGTTTATCTAATAGTTGTAATACATCTTCCCGATGTATCGATATTTCCTTCAATTCTTCCACACCTTTAAATAAGTAACATCCCTATATCTTCCTCAGTAAAGACCGAAGCAAAGAATTCATTCAGTCTCTCTGTTATTGCCCTGTCGCCTCTTAGTGCCCCTTTAACTCCTCTATCATCTAATTGTCCAACTGACTCTCTCGCAGGTTTTTTGCTACGAATGCACTTGAAAAAATCTTCTTTTCGCGTTTTTGCTTCCGCAGCAAGCTTCTTTTCAAATTCTCTCTTTGCCTTCTTTATCAATGCCTTGCATTTGATTTGCCAGTGCTTGTGCTGTTTCCAGGTTTCATCATTTGGCTCTTTTTTCCATTTCCTGAAAGATGCTTTCTTGGAAACAACAGCCTCTCTGACCTCACCTTTAAACCATGCTGGCAGTTTTTTGGACTTCCTTCCACTTTTCTTAAAGCGTGGAATACAGCTGGTCTGGGCTTCCAAGATAGTATTTTTTAACAACACCCAAGCTTGATGTAAGTCTTTAACCTTTGCAACTGCTCATTTTAGTTTTTTCTTAACAATTTTCCTCATTTTATCATAGTCTCCCTTTCGAAAGTTAAAAGGTAGTACTGTGGATTTCCTTACTATCCCTCCTCCACTAATTAAATCAAAGGCGATCATGCTATGATCACTATTGCCAAGTGGCCCCAACACCCTTATCTCTTGCACTAGATCTGGTGTTCCACTAAGGACTAGGTCTAATATGGCTTCCCCTCTGGTTGGTTCATGATTCCTTGGGGATGGGTGAAGAAAGCCCCCAGGTAAGTGAAAGCCCCCAGGTAGGTGATACATTAAATACCTTTATGGAAATGGGTAACAGGGGTAACATATGGAAAGCAGTGTGTATTAATGCCCGTAGCATGGGAAATAAGATCCCTGAGGTTGAAGCTTTGGTGGGAGTGGCTGACTTGGATTTAGTGGCAGTTACAGAAACATGGTTCACAGAAAAACAATGACTGGGATGTAACTATACCTGGCTATACTTTATTCAGGAAGGACAGGGTAGGAAGAAGAGGAGGAGGAGTGGCACTATATGTAAAAACTACTATTAAAGCTTTGGAATTACAGAGCTTAAAAGGGAGAGAGGAGGCATTGTGGGTTAAACTAGAAAGAGGGAAAGAGAAATCTATTTGCATTGGAGTGATATACAGACCTCCCTCACAAGAGGAAGAGGTGGACAGAGAGTTAATTGAAGACATACGCAGCATTGCTAAGAAAGGGGAAGTGCTACTGATAGGAGATTTCAATATGCCAGATGTTGATTGGCACATTCCTGCTGCAGTATCATCTAGAAGTAAGGAGATCCTGGATTCTCTACAGGGAGAACTATTCAGGCAATTGGTAACAGACCCCACACGTGAAGGGGCCATACTGGACTTGGTGCTTACCAATGGTGAAAGTGTTTCTGATGTTGTAGTAGGAGATCATTTTGCTTCCAGTGATCACCAGATGGTGTGGTTTCAGTATTAGGACTAGGGCTGTTAGAATCCATTCCAAGGTGAGGATCTTAGACTTTAGGAAGACGAACTTTGCAAAGAGGGGCCAATACCTCAGGGAGTCGTTAGTGGGAGGGAAACAGCTGGGGGATGTAGAAAAACAGTGGGCAAAACTGAAAGGGGGTATTTTAAGGGCAACCAACCTTTTTGTTAAAATGGTAAATAAAGGCAAAAGGAACAGGAGACCGCTATGGTTTTCGAAGGAAGTAGCTGAAAAAGTGAAGAAAAAGAGGGAGGCCTTCATGAAATACAAGAGATCACAGAGAGCAGAAGACAAGCATCTGTATTTGGAAAAACTTAGAGAAGCTAGCAAAGTAGTCAAGAAGGCAAAGATTCAAAAGGAGGAGGAAATAGCCAATGCAATAAAATGGGGGGATAAGACATTTTTCAGATATATTAGTGAGAAGAGGAAGAGCAAAAGTGGTATTGTCAGACTCAAGGTGCAGGGGGGGAATATGTAGAAGCTGATAAGGATAAAGCGGAATTGCTTAACAAATATTTTGTTCTGTGTTCACAGATGAAGAACCAGGAGCAGGACCTCAGAAAACACCCACAAATAAGAACAGAAGCGAGGGACATCTTGAACTATTTCAGAAGACTGTGTTCGTGAGAAACTAGCTCAACTTAAAGTAGACAAAGCGATGGGACCGGATGGGATACACCCTAGAATACTGAGGGAACTTGGGGACGTTCTAGCAGCTCCACTGACTGACCTTTTCAATGCCTCGTTGGAGTCAGGAGTGGTGCCAAAGGACTGGAGAGAGGCTCATGTGGTGCCTTTACACAAAAGCGGAAGTAAGGATGTGGTTGAAAACTACAGGCCGGTTAGTTTAACTTCGGTGGTGAGTAAATTATTGGAAACGCTGCTGAAAGAGAAAATAGTGAGGTTTCTGGAGTCCAGCGGATTACAGGATCCGAGGCAGCATGGATTCACCAGAGGCAGGTCTTGTCAGACAAATCTGATTGATTTTTTTGACTGGGTGACCAGGGAGTTGGACCGAGGGAGAGCTCTAGATGTGGTGTATTTAGATTTCCGTAAAGCCTTTGACACTGTTCCTCACAGGCGACTTATAAACAAACTGAGCACCCTAGGGATGGACCCTAAAGTTACTGCTTGGGTTAGAAATTGGTTGGGTGGGAGGCGACAAAGAGTACAAGTAAATGGAGCTCACTCTGAGGAGAAGGATGTTACCAGTGGTGTGCCCCAGGGATCTGTCCTTGGTCCAATTCTTTTTAACATCTTTGTTAGTGATATAGCGGAAGGGCTGTCGGGTAAGGTTTGCCTCTTTGCGGATGATACCAAAATCTGCAATAGAGTAGACACCCAGGAAGGGGTAGATAACATGAGGAGGGATCTAGCTAAGCTTGAAGAATGGTCTAGAATTTGGCAGCTGGGATTTAATGTTAAAAAATGTAAGGTCATGCATTTGGGCTGCAGCAATCCAAGGGAGCAATACAGTATAGGAGGTGAAGTACTTTTGTCCACTAAAGAAGAGCGGGACCTAGGCGTGGTTGTGTCTGATGATCTTAAAGTAGCTAAACAGGTGGAAAAGGCGACAGCAAAAGCTAGAAGGATGCTTGGGTGCATACGGAGAGGAATGGCTAGCAGAAAAAAGGAGGTGATAATGCCTCTGTATAAGTCTTTGGTGCGACCTCATTTGGAGTATGGTGTGCAATTCTGGAGACCGCACCTTCAAAAGGATGTGAACAGGATGGAGTCGGTGCAGAGGGTTGCTACCAAAATGATTAATGGGCTTCATTATAAAGCATATGAGGACAGACTTAAGGATCTTAATATGTACACCTTAGAGGAAAGGCGGGATAGAGGTGATATGATTGAGATGTTTAAATACCTCCGTGGCATAAATGTTCAGGGAGAGAGCCTCTTTCAATTGAAAGCAAGTTCTGCTACGAGGGGACATGGGATGAGGGTGAAGGGAGATAGATTCAGGAGTGATATGCGGAAATATTTCTTTACGGAAAGAGTAGTGGATCCATGGAATAGTCTCCCAGTGGAGGTGGTAGAGATGAGGACAGTAACTGAATTCAAGAAAGCATGGGACCAACACAGAGGATCTCTAAAGGCAAAAAGTGGACTGTTGTAGTTGTTATGGAAGGACAGACTAGATAGGCCATGTGGTCTTTTTCTGTCGTCATATTTCTATGTTTCTATGTTTCTATGTTTCTATGAACCAGCTGCTCCAAGAAGCAGTCATTTATGTCATCTAGGAACTTTATCTCCTTAGCATGTACTGCCGTGACACTGACCCAGTCGATACCAGGGTACTTGAAATTGCTGTAACTTTTGTTAGCTTCCTTGATTTCTTTGAGCATTTCATCATCCATTTGTTCATTCTGGTCAGGCAGTCAATAGTACACCCCCACCGCCATCGCCTTCCCCTTTTTACATGGAATTTCAATCCATAGAGATTCTACAGCAAATTTTGTTTCCTGCAAAACTTTAATCCTTTCTGACTCAATGCCCTCTCTAACATAGAGCGCAACCTCTCCACCAATTTGATCAGCTCTGTCATTACGATATAGTTTGTACCCAGGTATCACAGTGTCCCACTGGTTGTCCTCCTTCCACCATGTTTCTGATATTCCAATCACATCTAACCTTTCATTTAGTGCTATATATTCTAATTCTCCCATCTTATTTTTTAGACTTCTAGCATTTGCATACAAGCATTTTAGAGACTGTATTATATTCATATTAATTTGGCTTTTGGTAGACATGGGTAATTTGGGATCTTTAAGCTCTGTCTGCTCCATACTCGAGGGCATTTGGGCTACTTTACTCTTTTTTGGAACCTCTCTGCTTTTGGTATTATCCTTCAAGGATACATTCTTCCGAACCATCTGCTCTTGGGCGACTGTCGGCGTTCCCCTATTATCTAGTTTAAAAGCTGCTCTATCTCCTTTTTAAAGGTTAATGCTAGCAGCCTGGTTCCATCCCGGTTAAGGTGAAGCCCATCCCTTCAGAAGAGCCCCTCCTTTCCCCAGAATGTACCCCAGTTCCTAACAAATTGAAACCCCTCATCTCTGCACCATTGTCTCATCCATGCATTGAGACTCTGGAGATCTGCCTGCCTTTTGGGTCCTGCACATGGAACGGGAAGCATTTCGGAGAACGCTACCCTGGAAGTTCTGGATTTCAACTTCCTACCTAAAAGCCTAAATTTAGCCTCCAGAACCTCCCTACCACATTTTCCTATGTCATTGGTACCGACATGTATCAAGACAGCAGACTCCTCCCCAGCACTATCTAAGACCTTATCTAGGTGGTGCGTGAGGTCCGCTACCTTCGCACCAGGCAGGCATGTTACCAGGTGATCCTCACGTCCACCAGCCACCCAGCTATCTACATGCCTAATGATCGAATCACCAACTATAACGTCTGTCATAACCCTTCCCTCATGGGCACATGGCCCTGGAGAAACGTCCTTGGTGCGAGAGGGTTTTACATCACCTGCAGGACAGGTCCTAGTTACAGGATCACTTCCTGCCACACCAGGGTGATGCTCTCCTGTCACGTGACCTCTCTCCTCCATGGCAGACTACACTCTCATGGATGCACCGGAGCAGGAGGAGGATGTGGCAGCACCTCAGGGTGGGGAGGAACCAGAGACCGCAGTATCGGGAGACGATACAAGTGAAGGGGAACAGACACAAGACATCTATGAGGTGACGGGGCACAGGACACAGCCACTGCTGAAAGTGCCACATTGGGGGATGAGGCTGGAGCGGCTGCTGATATGGAGGACAGCCACCACCCCAGGCAGGCACCAGGCTTATCACAGGCAACACCCACAACCATGTCCACGATACTTATGGAGCTGAGGGCCCACAGTGCCTCAGCATGGCGCAATGCCGAAGGTGGGTAACATCATACACAGCAATCCCCATGGGTGTGTTGGCAACATCCACAAGGGGAATGGATGTTCACAACATAGAAGATTGTTTACAATGTTGGGGGAGGGGTGTTATGTAGGGAAAAACACCGGAGGGCAAGGACCACGGCCAACCAGACGAAAGTGGATAAAACCAATGTTATTGGGGACCCAGGAAAACAACAATGTTATTGGAGACCCTCCGCTCATTTTCCCTGTGTTTTTCTGCGGAAGGCCTCTTCCATGTTCATTAGAGGAGTGTTATGTGCCAGGTGTCTGCCACCCTCCTGTTGGATGTCTTGTCAGGTGTCAGCATGTTTGAGGGGCTCTGCCACACACATACTGTGCACGGCCAAATACTCCAGGTGCTCAGACAGCAGGAAACACTGATAACAGTCCACCCAGATACCCTGCCTGACATACACCCCTCCATGGGTATTGTTATGCAGCATAGTCTGCAACATGATCTGCAATGTGCATCAGCATTGTAGAGAGCAGGGAACCACAGATATGTGTGTACTATGACCCCTCACATCATCTGACCTATCTCAGACAACCAGTGTGAAGAACAGCCTTTAACAGATCAACCTGCCACATTGCCATGTGTGAGCTCTGTGATTCCCATGACCACTCCTCATGACCCCTTTCAGGCATGCGGCTGGCTCATGGGACACACAGGTCTAACCCTGGACATGCATTGCTACCTGTAGCATGCATGAATGTTTACCTCATCCCAATTATCGATAACGCTAAAATTATCCAATATCAAAGAAATTATTGAAGTTTCCCCTCAAAAACAAAATATTATTTCATTCACCCATTTTTTTGTCGGATAAAGCCGAGGGAAGTTAAAACTACACTTTAACTCCACCAGACGGCTACATCCATTTTATTTAGTAACCTGAAAATGTTTGCATTTAAAAACTTAACTTAGTATCACCAGAAAGTCTCTTATGAAGTAGCAGAACATGATCCATTCATTTGATAGCACGACATGCACATTTTGGGACCAATTTCCCTGTTTCAAGTGCAGTATCTCCTAAGCTGTATCTCATAAGCTGTGGTAACTGCCAAATGTCGCCGAGTTCTCCTGCTCGGTATGTTTATGTAGGGAGTGTTTTTCATTAGCTAACAATAACCTTCCATCATTCGAACAATCCAATCAGAAGGTCGGGGCTCCCCACTGAACAAGGAGAACCCCACCATGTCATGGATGACATCACATAAGGCTCGCCCAATCCACTTCCTTATTTAATCCTAAGGGAATTACCGTATTCAATTAAAAGATCCAGGATTGTTCACGTCGCTGTAATGTGGCTGTTCGATCACCTCCTCTAGGATTTAAGGGGACCTGATCAATTACAGTCCAGAAAAGCTCAGCAAACTCATGATGATATGTTAGACAATGATCCACAATTGGAGCAGATTGTACCTTATTTCTCAGCCGAGATGCATGTTCCCCAAGATGGATCCGTACCACCCGAGTAGTTCTACCCACATATAATAAGGGGCAAGGACATAGCAAGACATACACCATGTATGAAGACTCACAATCTGTATTCCATTTTCGGTAGAATTTCTGTCCAGTAGCAGGGTGCGACCACTCACGTCCCTGCAATGTTGCAGAACAATAGTCACATTTCCCACAGCAGCTATGTCCAAGTGCCTGTCCAGATGGCGATATAGGGCGATCCACTACAGTGGTAGATTGAACTAAAATATCACCAATATTGGATCCACGAGCAAATGCTATCCTCAAAGGTTTTTTGAAACACGAATATGATCCCAAAATGTTCCAGTGTTTCTTCAACATACTAACCAGATCCGTACTCAGAGTAGAATAGGGCAATACCCCTATTATAGCTTCAGATTGCAAGGCAGTTCGAGTTTCAGAAAAGGCCTCATCCAACAGCCACTCACAATGTATGTGAGAGGCCCGAAGATATGCCATACGTATCACCCGCTCAGGGTAAACCCGCTGAGTCAACCGTGTATAAAGATCACTCGCATGATGATGAAACTCATGTTTTGAAGAGCAAAGACGTCGCAATCAGAGAAATTGTCCGAAGGGGAGTCCCCTTCGTAGGGGTCCAGGATGAAAACTACTATAATGCAGTAGGCTATTTCGTTGCACATTTTTACGAAATAAAGATGTATGAAAGTGACCATCCTTCTTAAAAATAAGCATATCGAGAAATTCTACCCGTTGATCATCAATGTGTGCAGTGAATTTGAGGTTTGGTTTTAGACCATTTAGCCAACATAAAAATTCATCCAACGTGGAGCGGGAGCCACTCCATAAGAAAAAGATGTCATCCAGGCACCTTTTCCAAAAAGCCACCTGGCCAAAGTAGGATGAAGGATATAGATAGCTTTCTTCAAAATCCACCATGTATAAAGTGGCAATAGATGGCGCCACTGATGCCCCCATGGCAATTCCGAAAATCTGTTGGTAGAATTTTCCTTCTGACAGAAAATAATTACGTGTCAAAACCAATTTCAGCAAATCCAAAAGAAATGACCGGGGGAGCCGTAGAGGTGCAAATTTAAACAACTTAGGCAATAATGACAGCACCTCGGTTTGATCGATGTTCATGTATAACGCAACCACATCAAGTGTTACTAGTATGATATTTTGCATACAGGCCAGAAGAGCCATTAACAACTGAATCAAATGAGTAGAATCCTTGATATAAGATTTCACCAAGGCTGCTTCTTTCTGCAGAAAGATATCACAAAATTTTGATAACGGTTCCAAGACCGATCCCTGACAGGAAACTATTGGCCTACGCGGTGGAGAAATTAAAGATTTATGGATTTTGGGCACCATATATATCACCGGTATCATCGGGTGAATCACAATCAAAAATTTACTTTCCCGTTGTGTTAACCATCCTCTATCTACTCCCAAAGCAATTAACACCTTTATTTCATCTTGAAGTAGCTGCGTAGGATCATCCTCCAATATCAAATACGTTTTTTCATCCTGTAGATGTGCTTGTAAAGCTTCCATATAATCCACGGTAGACTGTACCACTATGGCACCTCCTTTATCCGCTCGATGAATGGTAAGGGAGGGGTTCCGTTTTAATTGTTTAAGGGATTCCCATCCACTTTTATCCAAATTAGACCATTTTGTTCCAATTGTCCTTTCTAAAGTGGACAACTCCTGCAGTATCAGACTCTGAAAGGCAAGAAGTAAAGGATCAGGTGCAACAGGCAGTACCCATGTGGATTTTGGAAACACCATGGAATCATCAGAAACGCTTGGTTTATCTGAAAAATAATGAATAATATTCAACTTCCAAAAAAACTTTTGTAAACAAAGGCGGGTGTAAAAAGGATCATGCCGACTCGTCGGAACAAAAGTTAGTCCCAAATTTAATAAGGTATGTTGTGCCAAAATTAACTCACATCCCGGCAAACGCACTACTATTGACTGACTTGCCGCCGGGAACGTTGACATGTTACTGGCGGATCACAATGGCCTACACTGGCAACTGGACTATACATGACCCTGGGGGTTGTGCCAATATGGCAAAAAATGTTGTACAAATGCATATAGCTGTCCAGAACAACTGTTTGTACATATGTGGGGTGTCGGTGGTGGGGTGTCTGTACTGCAAGTTATCAGTGCACAGAGGTCATAACATGCTGTGTGTGTCTAGCACTGTGGCAGGTCCCAGCCTCAGGGCCCCAGCATGGGGCTTTACCCATCCTCCCCTGTTGCACAGGGCAGATGTCATGATGCTACATGTCTGGTGTTCGGAAATGTTACCGTCTCCCACCCCAACATTGGACACACATGTGTGAACATTATCCCTGCCCGCAACACCGCCTACATGTCTGCCCCCCACACATAGGCTGCCATGCAGCACAGGCAGACAAGGGTGGCTTGCATAGGTCAGCTGCTCATTCTTGCAAGCGGTCATGGTTAACCACTGCCCATCCCTGTGCCATGCATTGTCCCAGGCTGCTCTCACAAGCTATCCCCCTGAGTAGCTCCTGGGTCCAGCAGTGCATCTTACCCTCCATGCAAGGTGATAGCTGTTTGCCATGTCCGCTATTGGCACACTGGCATGGTGCATCACATATGGTTCACACACATTGGACACAGCATGCATGTGACTAGGGATTGTAGGGAATGCTCCACATTGCCACATCTGAGCATCAACCTTAGACGCACACGCCTACGTACATGGCCAGCCCCGGCAACTACATGTGTAGACGGTCCATGTATGATACCCATGTCTACCTTGCATACTGTCACAACCCCAGTCCCCGAGCCACGTGCATAAAGGGGCAGGGTGGACATTATTGTTTTCATCAAAGGGTGAAACTTTTCTTAGCCCAGATGCATGCTGGTACTAGTAGTCCCTTTCTTGAAATAATTAGTTGTGAAAGCCATGTGTAAGGTAAAGGATAAGGTTTATTCCCATAATGCACAAACAAAGGTTCAAGGAAGGAAAACAGGATTCTCACCTCATTCAGGATTTTCAAAAAGGTATTTAAAGAATTCAAAAGTTAGATGTGCTTCACAGTCTTATTAGCTATGCAGGAGTTAGAACAAACCAGTTCATGCAAGCAAAAGCAAGATTCTTCTTTTAGCTTATCAAAACTGTATTTTAACATATATCCTGCGAGCTATACTTCTGCCAAGGATTTCAAACTCCCGGCTAGACAAAGTGTACAAACCATGAGACAGTCAGGTAGCAATGAATCGGGTTCAGCAGGGTCTATTTGCATCTCCTCCTGTTCTGACGATATATCTGCTGGCCCTGAGCTTTCCTCATGTAATTCTGGCTTCACTTCAGAGTTTCTCTCTAAAACTCTCCAGCCTTGCTCTACCTGGTCTGGAAAACAGGTAACAGGTCTTTTAGTTAGCACTTTTTGTACAGGTTCCCAAACCTCTCTCCAGCTGTGTTTACTGCACCTACGGCTCTCTGGCTTCCATGCCTTTCTAGGGCTTGGCCACAGATCCCTGTTCAGTGTTGTGTTTCTCCGACTCCTGGGCTAAGTCTTGTGTACCCACCTCTGAACTGCTTGTAGCTCACGGTCAGGAAGGAAGTATGCAGGTACCTCTGCTCTCTGAGCTGTGCTTCTCTGGTACTTTCTTTACCAGGCACTTTCCAGGTCCCTCTCCTTTCTCTGTCTTGCTTGAAGACTTCTCCCTGGAGCTTTTCACCGTGGAACTGTTTCTCTTGGAACTTGTTCCTTCTCTGTAAGGACCGCAAATCCAACTACCTCTCCTTCTCTCCTCTGAGCCATCTCCTTCCTCTCTCTTCTGTGTCTACTGCTGCTGCTGCCTCTGTCCTGTCTAAGCCATGTTTATAAAGCTGCTTCTCAGTTAGGGTTTCTCTCACCCTGACCAGGTGTGTCTGATTATCCCTTGAGTTAGTTATTGCATCATCCAAGCTTGGGCGTGTCAGCCTACCCTCTGATTCTTCGTGCTTGCTCCCTCTGGCTGCACTTTGCAGTAAATGCACTTTAGGTCTGTCACTTTCTTTAAAGGGATCAGTGATTTTTCCTATCTCCATAGGTTCACTGGCCTCTGCTTCATCACAATATACATACCTATCAACACACATGTCCCATGCATATGTCCACAGTCTCTGTGTAAGGGCGACACATGAGCCTTGGGATCTTTTAAAATATAACTGAGGAGGGAGGCAAGATGGCGTCGGAGCTACCCCGGTGCTGAGCGGTGCTTCGTGTAGCGAACGGAGTGCGGTGGTTTGGACGCCCGCTCTTTTTAGATGGGGCGTCGAAAAAGGAAGCAGGGTTCCCTACCCTCGGGGTCCCCTGCATCTTGAACTGCGTGCCAGAAAACACTCGAGGCATGCGGCTTTGCGGTGCTGGGGAGTGGAATAGCGTCTTCGGCAGAGCCGGCAGTGTTGGAGCTGTTGGCTCTGAGTGCGTCGGGCGTTTGGCTCTCTCCAGAGCAACGCCCCCCCCCCCTCAACCTGGAAGTGGTGGACCGGGTTACGGAGTGCTTCCTGCCAGGGCTGTGCGTTGCTCATCGGCAATAGGGAGTGAAGAGGGCTCCATTCCTGATGCTGTGTTTACAACTTTTCTCACCTCGTCGCAGGACATGGTAGAGGGGAAAGGAGTTGAGAGGATTTTCCCTACCAGTGGAGCCTCGGCGGTACCATCAGAGGTTTTTGAGACTCTTCCAGGTTTGAGAGGTTTGGTAAATCCACCAGTTGTGGATATGGAAGCACTATGGGATGCAATTTCTACAATAAATACCTCTCTTATGACTGTTGTTGGGGTTGTAAAAAGGGATTTTCTTTCGGTGTCTCAAGATATTTCTGAAGCTAAGAAAGGTCAAGGGGAGCAAGCTCTACGTTTGGAGGCAGTGGAGAAAGAGCTAGAACATCTTCGTGGAGTGTGTGTGGCTCAAGTTAAAGATAAGACTTTGTTGTAAAAAAAAAAACAGAGTATTTGGAGAACTATACTCGTAGGAACAACTTAAGATTGTTAAATTTTCCTAGGTCACCAATAATGTCCCCCATTGAGATGGTTCGTAAATATCTCCAGGAAGTGCTTAAACTCCCTGGGGATAATTTACCTCCAATTGTTAGAGCGCAATATCTGAATGTGGGGGGTGGTGGTGCTGGGGCTACCTCGGGGGAGTTAGCTACTGGAATGGGGGATCTTACCGCATTCTTGGAGGACTCTCTTGAGGTAGTAACTGCCCGTACCACCCTCTTGGTTACATTGGCCTTAGAGCATGATAAATCATTAATTCTTCGTATATATTTCTAGAATTTCAATTGTACTTTTCTTGGCTCTAAAGTTTTGATGTTTCCTGATCTCTCTCGTATCACCCAATTGAGGAGGAGGGAATTCTTGGGTTTACGCCCTAGAGTCCTCGCCTTGGGCGGTAGTTTTCAGTTAAGATTTCCTTCTCGGTATATTATTTCCTATGATGGTAAAGTGTTTTTGTTTTTTGAGCCAAGTCAGTTATTGAATTTTCTGGTAGCTAGGGAGGGAAATAGAGTGGAAATTGTGACCATTTCGGCTGACGCTATAGTCTCGGTTCCTGAATAAGTATTATTATCCTTTGCTTTATTTCCTGGGGCCTCCCTCCTCATTTCCTTAATATTTGTGGACTAAATTTTGGATGATGTATAAGAATGATCTGATTTAGATATAGTTGGTATTCCTGAGTGTATTTGTATGGATATCATCTTTTGTTTCCTTTTCATTCTTGTTATGCATGAATTTTAAAATGTAATAAAAATTTAAATAATGTAAAATATAACTGTATTACCCATGTAACATATGTACAAACAGTTGTTCTGGACAGCTATATACATCTGTACAACATTTTTTGCCATATTGGCACAACCCCCAGTGTCATGTATAGTCCAGTTGCCAGTGTAGGTCACTGTGTGCCAGGTGTTGGCTCACGGAACACAGGACAGCACAGGGCACATTGTGGGCGTCACAGGAGCCATCAAATGCTCCTGCAATGCCCATCAGTGGGATGGCTGTTGAGATGCAGCATCCCTACCCACCACATGCTGCATCTCGACAGCCACCCACTGAATGGTCCCTGCCAGCACCCGCACGGTGAGCTCCAGGGCCCCGAGTCGGTGCACCATGCCGTCCATTGCCACAGACAGGTCCTGGACACACCTACCACCATATACACACATGGGGCCAGGTGTGTATGTGGTGGCATGTGGGTGGGCTCTGTCTGTGGCAAGGGGTGGCGTAGCATCACCCACATGGGGACCATTCCCGCCCTCATAAGAGTACTAACCACAGAACCATCCCCGCAACAGCAAGAATCCATACACCCCCAAAAGTACGCTAACTACATCCAATCAAAAGCCATCAAAACATCAATAGCCTCCCCCTTGATACCTTCCCAAATTCATGTACATGAGAACCCACTCTGCAAGTTCGTACCCCCCTCCACAAAACATGTTGAAGACATTGTCACCAGAATAAACACAACTACGGCAGCAAATGACCCATGTCCAGCACACTGGATAAAAGCAATGAGATCTGAACTCAGCCCGTGCATATCGAAAATCATAAACCAATCATTCTCAACAGGAACTTTCCCATCAGCTCTCAAGCAGACCTCCATAAGACCTCTTCTAAAAAACAACCAACTAGACTCAACAAAGGAAGAATCCTATCGTCCAATTGCCAGCATCCCCTTTCTAGCTAAAATAATTGAGAAGATAACACAAATTCAGATCCAACAACATATATACACCACATCTCCACTAGACCCCAGTCAATATGGCTTCAGAGAAGCTCATGGAGTCGAAACACTGCTGACCTCATTAACCAACACTCTCATCACTGGAATCGATAGCATCAAAAATGGATTTGCATTAATATTCCTAGACATCTCCGCAGCATTTGATTCAGTGGACCATAACAAACTCCTAACACGACTCCAATGCAAAGGGATCCAGGGGTTAGCACTGGATTGGTGTAAATCGTACCTGGAAGAGCGCTGGCAACATGTTCGTATGGGAACAAACACCTCAGAACCATTCCAGTTGAAACAAGGAGTCCCCCAAGGATCCTCCCTCTCGGCGCTACTCTTTAATAGTCTAACAAGCCAACGCTGTCTAACCAATTTCCGATGAAAACTCGTCACCTCCCCCATCTATCCCCCTTAGGGCCTGTATCATAAACTTAGATGTGATGCAATCCCTGTGTATATAATGTATAAAGTTCACCTGTTACCCTTGTTTAAATCTCCCTTTGTTTGCTATGTATAAAGTTCACCTGTTATCCATGTTTAAACTCCCTGTTCTATGTAAGTTCAATGTATGGCTGTTCCTCATTGTACAAACTTGTTTATTGTAAACCGTGCTGATGCTGAATAGTGCGGTATAGAAAAACCTTAAATAAAAAAATAAAAAATAAATAAAAATATCTATATGCAGCCGTTATGTGAGATCACACGTTCATACGGAGTATCCTCTCTAATCTATGCAGATGACGTGCTGATTTTCACACCAATCAACATCACTCTGCCAGATTTCACAGTTCTAGTAGAGTGTTTCGATGCAATAGCAGACTGGCTTCTCACACAGAACATGAGAATAAACTTAAAAAAAAACAAAGTTTTAATCATCACCAAGAATAAGGAATTTTCACCCCCACCTACCCTAAAAGTACGGGACGCTGAACTTCCAGTCAAAACCACCATAAAATATCTAGGTGTAACTCTGGACCATCGCCTAAACTTCAAAGAGCACATAAACCGAACAGTAAAAACCATCTACTTTAAGATTAGGACCCTCCGACACCTCAAAAACATGCTCGATCCCGACAACTTCCGCACCATCTTTCAAGCGATAGTCACTCCCCACTTTGACTACGCAAACATAGTTCTCCAAGGCCTCCCAAAAAGCACCCTAAACACGCTTCAATTAGCAATGAACACAGCTGCTCGCATCCTCCATGGGGCCTCAAGGAGTGATCATATAACCCCCATATTAAAGGAATTACACTGGCTCCCAATACCTTACAGAATTACATACAAAGCACTACTTACAACATTTAAGGCCATCAATAACTTAGCGCACCCAGCAATCTGCACACTCCTCACTCACACCCCTAATACCAGATCCAGGAGATCGGTAGCGACCAATACCCTAACCATCCCAACTGACTCCACAAAGCGTTCAAATGCAACCACGGAAAGAGCAATCTCATACTTCGCTCCTAGATGCTGGAACAATCTTCCTCCCTCCATAAGAGCAATCAAGGACCTCAAGCAATTTAGAAAAGCTATAAAACACCACCTGTTCCTCTTACACTTCTCCCAACACCAGTTACCATCTCCTACCCTCTCAACTTTTCCTAAGCCCCCTCTATAAACCAAAATTGCTCTGATCCATCTCTTCTGTATAACAAGAAATCTACCATTGCATATAGTTGTATAATTAAGATGTACAAAGTTTTCCTAAGTTGAATCCTGTTAGATCTCCTGTTACATGTAAGCTCACGACAGCATGTTGCTATCTGTGAGCACTTTATGTTTACTGTAAACCGCGCTGATGAGAAAGAGCGCGGTATATAAGAACATTAAATAAATACAAATAAAAATAAACATGCGGGGGCTGGCAGGGACCCACAGTGTCCTGTGCTGTCCTGGGTTCCGTGCCTCCCTCCCCACCCTCACCAGCAAATGCCTCCCCCTCCCCAAACTCCTCCCCCTCCCCCACACCATCCCCCCCCTGGCACCACCCACCCTCAGCAAACTCCACACTCCCCTCCTCCTCCTCCCCCCCCCGACATGACCCCCACACACTCCCCCTCCCTTCCCACCCCACCCTCCACCCTATACAATCCACCATTGCCATCATAGGCCTCAAGGGCTTCTGCTGCCTCCTTCCCCTCCTCCATGGCCGCCAACACCTCCAATGGCCCCTCCTCCTCCAACCCCTCCTCATGCTTCTCCTCTGCCTCATCCTCCTCCTCCTCCTCCTCTTCCTCCTCCTCCTCCTCGACTGTGCGGGGGCGAGTGTGTCTGGTCACAGCGGGAGCGGCCATCTCTGCCCTCTCACCAGCATGGTCCTCCTTTGTGGGGGATGACAATCATTAGCACACTAGTATGTGAGTCAATTAACACATGTAACTAGTTAGGCAACACAGAGGCTGGTGTGCCACTGTCACATTATCTACAGAGCTGTTGAGATCGCGTCACTCACCGCCACGTGCTGCCATTGCCCGCCTTCTGAGACTCTCCAACAGGGTGGGGCATCGCAGCCGCATCTCCTGGCCCTTTTTGCGTAGGTCCTCCACCTAGGGGGGGAAGACAATGCGAGGGTGCATTAACAGCCATATATCTCTGGTGGGTGGCAAACACATATCACACATCTCTGTGCGCAGCATCGTGCTGTTCCTACGCCTCTGCTCAGTGCGTCTTCTACTAACGGTTGCCAGTGGCACCTGCATGTGTGGCTGTGGGTCTGTGCATGTGTGTTCACAACATATAACCAACATAATGTCCAAAATCCACTGTCTGTTTGCCTTACAAACTTTGGATAGGGGTGAGTGCAGGGCCTGAGTTGGGTGTGCTGGCTTGTGCTGTTGTTCCACAGTGCTTGTGTAATTCCTGTAGGTTATATGTTTTGTTGGACAGGTCCTATTCCCCTGATGGGCCGAGGATGCATGCAGAATGCCTTTCAGCTCTGGGTTGTGGCATCGTGGAGGGGTAAACAGGACGCCCACCCTTTGAGACACAAAGCATGTTTCTGACAGTTAAGTTCTGTCTCAGTGATTGCGATTTGATGGCATGTCAGGGTCTGCACGGAAGGGCAGTGATGTTAAAAGGGCTTGTGCATTATGACAGTTCAGTCTGTTGTATGCGTGTTGTAGGCTCATGGTTACTGAGATCGTATGAGCAGTATTCTGTGATTAACATCATATAATGAACAATGATATATATACTTGGATGTTGAACGGTGATAGGGAACATTTGGGACGGTTTAGGGCCACTAAGTTTTGATATCTGTGGTGTGGGCAGTGCGAGGTGTTGTACCCTCACACCAGCATCTATGATGTTTCTCTGCGATAATTTATGGGGCTCGTGGGGATTGGTCAGATGTGTGACCTGCAACTGCATACACACCATAGATATATGGATTTGTCTCAGACATTTGTAAGCAGGTCTCATGGGTCCTGGGGGTGTGATGGTTTACAGCACATACCCAGCTGCACCTACCAAATAATCATGAGCCATAAAAGACATGTGTACTGGAGTCTGGGCCTCTGGGGAATAGGGCCACTGTGTGTTCCAAACCGGCATCAAATTAACACAATATCTAGCTGCCATACTCACATTTGTACTCAGGTCTCAGGCCTCCTGGGGATAGGGTGCTTTAGCACAAATCATCAGCAACATACACCATATAACCAGGGTGACTGACTGGACAATTTCAGCAGGTCTCAGGACAACTGCAGGTAGGGGGAATTAGAAAACAGCAACAGAGGCATAATCCATACCACCTGGGTGACTGGGAACCCACTTTGATGGGCTCTCAGGAATTCTGGGGATAGGGAAGATGTTTTAAACTGCATAGGCACGCACACCCATATCACCAGGGTGACTGGGAACCCACTTTGATGGGCTCTCAGGACTCCTGGGGATAGGGAAGATGTTTTAAACTACATAGGCACGCACACCCATATCAACAGGGTGACTGGGAACACACTTTGATGGGCTCTCAGGACTCCTGGGGATAGGGAAGATGTTTTAAACTGCATAGGCACGCACACCCATATCACCAGGGTGACTGGGAACCCACTTTGATGGGCTCTCAGGACTCCTGAGGATAGGGAAGATGTTTTAAACAGCATAGGCACACACACTCATATCACCAGGGTGACTGGGAACCCACTTTGATGGGCTCTCAGGACTCCTGGAGATAGGGAAGATGTTTTAAACTGCATAGGCACGCACACCCATATCACCAGGGTGACTGGGAACCCACTTTGATGGGCTCTCAGGACTCCTGGGGATAGGGAAGATGTTTTAAACTGCATAGGCACGCACACCCATATCACCAGGGTGACTGGGAACCCACTTTGATGGGCTCTCAGGACTCCTGGGGATAGGGAAGATGTTTTAAACAGCATAGGCACGCACACCCATATCACCAGGGTGACTGGGAACCCACTTTGATGGGCTCACTGGACTCCTGGGTATAGGGAAGATGTTTTAAACTGCATAAGCACACACACCCATATCACCAGGTTGATTGGGAACACACTTTGATGGGCTTTCGGGACTCCTGGGGATAGGGAAGATGTTTTAAACTGCATAGGCACGCACACACATATCAACAGGGTGACTGGGAACCCACTTTGATGGGCTCTCAGGACTCCCGGGGATAGGGAAGATGTTTTAAACTGCATAGGCACGCACACACATATCAACAGGGTGACTGGGAACCCACTTTGATGGGCTCTCAGGACTCCTGTGGATAGGGAAGATGTTTTAAACTGCATAGCCACACACAGCCATATCACCAGGGTGACTAAGAACCCACTTTGATGGGCTCTCAGGACTCCTGGCGTTAGGTAAGATGTTTTAAACTGCATAGGCACGCACACCCATATCACCAGGGTGACTGGGATCCCACTTTGATGGGCTCTCAGGACTCCTGGGGATAGGAAAGATGTTTTAAACTGCATAGGCACTCACACCCATATCACCAGGGTGACTGGGAACCCACTTTGATGGGCTCTCAGGACTCCTGGGGATAGGGAAGATGTTTTAAATGGCATAGGCACGCACACCCATATCACCAGGGTGACTGGGAACCCACTTTGATGGGCTCTTGGGACTCCTGGGGATAGGGAAGATGTTTTAAACTGCATAGGCACGCACACCCATATCACCAGGGAGACTGGGAACCCACTTTGATGGGCTCTCAGGGCTCCTGGGGATAGGGAAGATGTTTTAAACTGCATAGGCACGCACACCCATATCACCAGGGTGACTGGGAACCTTCTTTGATGGGCTCTCAGGACTCCCGGGGATAGGGAAGATGTTTTAAACTAAATAGGCACGCACACCCATATCACCAGGGTGACTGGGAACCCACTTTGATGGGCTCTCAGGACTCCTGGGGATAGGGAAGATGTTTTAAACTGCATAGGCACGCACACCCATATCACCAGGGTGACTGGGAACCCTCTTTGATGGGCTCTCAGGACTTCCGGGGATAGGGAAGATGTTTTAAACAGCATAGGTACGCACACCCCTATCAGCAGGGTGACTGGGAATGCACTTTGATGGGCTCTTAGGACTCCTGGGGACATTGAAGATGTTTTAAACTGCATAGGCACGCACACCCATATCCCTAGGGTGACTGGGAACCCACTTTGATGGGCTCTCAGGACTCCTGGGGATAGGGAAGATGTTTTAAACAGCATAGGCACGCCCACCCATATCACCAGGGTGACTGGGATCCCACTTTGATGGGCTCTCAGGACTCCTGGGGATAGGGAAGATGTTTTAAACTGCATAGGCACTCACACCCATATCACCAGGGTGACTGGGAACCCACTTTGATGGGCTCTCAGGACTCCTGGGGATAGGGAAGATGTTTTAAATGGCATAGGCACGCACACCCATATCACCAGGGTGACTGGGAACCCACTTTGATGGGCTCTTGGGACTCCTGGGGATAGGGAAGATGTTTTAAACTGCATAGGCACGCACACCCATATCACCAGGGAGACTGGGAACCCACTTTGATGGGCTCTCAGGGCTCCTGGGGATAGGGAAGATGTTTTAAACTGCATAGGCATGCACACCCATATCACCAGGGTGACTGGGAACCTTCTTTGATGGGCTCTCAGGACTCCCAGGGATAGGGAAGATGTTTTAAACTGCATAGGCACGCACACCCATATCACCAGGGTGACTGGGAACCCACTTTGATGGGCTCTCAGGACTCCCGGGGATAGGGAAGATGTTTTAAACTGCATAGGCACGCACACCCATATCAACAGGGTGAATGGGAACCCACTTTGATGGGCTCTTAGGACTCCTGCGGATAGGGAAGATGTTTTAAACTGCATAGGCCCGCACAGCCATATCACCAGGGTGACTGGGAACCCACTTTGATGGGCTCTCAGGACTCCTGTGGATAGGGAAGATGTTTTAAACTGCATAGGCACGCACACCCATATCACCAGGGTGACTGGGAACCCACTTTGATGGGCTCTCAGGACTCCCGGGGATAAGGAAGATGTTTTATACTGCATAGGCACGCACACCCATATCAACAGGGTGACTGGGAACCCACTTTGATGGGCTCTCAGGACTCCTGTGGATAGGGAAGATGTTTTAAACTGCATAGTGTGATGCAGCAGACCAGCAGGGCTTAGGAAAAAATGTTTTAAACCTGAAAAAAGACATGCACAAGCTGCATTATTCACAGGAGCCTGATAGGGGGAGCAAGAGGGACCTCTGGAAGACTGAGGATCCACGCCCTACAGGGTGTAACCTAAAGCCAGCCAGCCTCCAATCCAGGAAGAGAGGAACTCCTTTTAAAGGAAGTCAGGAAGACTGGAGAGGGGCAGAGGTACCGCAAGAGGCACAGACACCTCAGTACTGGAAAGCACAAGCACGAGCACAGTCACAGCAGGACTGGAAAGGCACAGAAGTAGCGGTAAAGCCAGGAGCAGCAAGGAAGGCAGCAGAAAGGTTGCGGAGCCTTCAGAAGCCGGAGGAGCGGCAGGAGCTGCAGGAGTGGCAGAAACTGCAGGAGCTGGAGAAACTGCAGAAGCTACAGACACTGCTGGAGTGCAGGAAGAGGTACAGGCCAGAGGAACCTGAAAGGCCAAAGAATCCAGAAGGGTCCAGGAGATTCAGGTACACGGAAGCTGCATTGTGAATGCTGTAGGCAGAACCCAAGCCATATTGCTGAATCAAGGCAGAATATTACCAGGAGTAGGCCACAAGCCTAGTCCCAGAGGAAGAAGCAGGAGTTACAAGGTAACCCATACTGTATTGAAGATAGCCCACAGAGGGTTAGCGCATGGAAAGGACAAGAAACAGAAGCTCCCCGTACATGTCCCACTTCGCAAGAGAAAAGGTATGAAAAGTTTTATTGAATAAGAAACTTTTAAGTAAACCTGCTTTGCATGAAGTGCATGGAAGTCCTTGGAAGAAAGAAAGATGTTCACTTTGTAAAAATGCTCATGGCCGACGCCCCACGCTAAACTCTAGACACTGGGAGGTCTTTCAGCATTTGAGGAAGAAACCTGACTATAGCTTGCCGGGAACTGTTGACTCTAGCTCAGATACATTGCAGGAAGAGCCGATGCAAGTGGAAGAGGTAGAGTCCTTGTCAGAAGTAGAAATGGATTGCAGCTATTGTATTACGGGCAGCGTGGAATGCTTGTACAACCAGTGAGCTTTAAAACCGGTGTAAATAGGAATGCTTGTTTTTGTAACCTTTTTCTGTGAAGAGAACAGTTTTTCTTTTGAACATGAGTTGTTATTTTTCTACCCTGATGTAAGGATATTTCTGTTGGTGTTTGAAGCCGATCCTTCGAACCTTTGTGCAAACGAGGGAAATAAAGCCTTATTTTTCCCTACACTCGATGACCTTTTGTTCTTTGGGTATTTTTGGTATTCAGGACGCTGCCAGGGCTATACAACCCTGGGCCCTAGAAAGAAACACATACCAAACCCAACTTTACTTTTATTTATGTCCGACCCGTCTTGGATCCTATTAACCACCAGGGCGGCGTTGTGACATAAAAATGGCGAAGTTTTTGGATGCTGGATCAGAGCCTTCAAACTACCAGAAAAAGGAAAATAAAAATCCTGAATTTAAAAGGAAAAACTCAGATGGTTCTGCTGAAAAACCTGGAGTAAAAACAAGACCCGGAGCGGATCACGTGAAAAACCCGGAGTGGAAGAAGAAAGACCCGGAGTGGAACAGGTGGAATCCAGAGCGGCTTGTAAAAATCCTGGAAGCAGAAAATCCTGTTGCCGGTTTTCGGAGTGGTGAGCTGTGGAATGCAACAGCATCGGATGTTCCCGAGCTGATTTCAACACTTACCTCAGGTAACACGTATTTAAACCGGGGCAGTGTTGGAGGTTAAGGGAAGTTTTGAAAAAGGAAAAAAAAAAAAAAAAAAACCTAGTGTTGTGAGAGCCACACTTGTTTTTCGTTTTTCTTCTGTTTGTCTCCATACAGGTTCACCATGGAGCCAAAGGAGCTCTGTGCCTGGATGTCGAATCAGTTCGACAAGCAAGCCGAATTTGCCCAGGCGAACCAAGCACAAGCTCTGCCCGCCATGCAGGAACAGCAACTGCCAGTCTTACAGACTATGGAAAACTGGTTAGCCTTACAGCGGGAGGAGATGGCAAAGGTGAGCGCTGAAAAGCTGCAGGCAGCCGGACCAACGAATCCAGTGAGTGGACAATGGACGTGCCACGATTTGATCGTGGGGAAGCTAAGTCCCAATGATAATATTGATGACTTTTTAGATTTGTTCACTAGGATTGCAGGTTCGGCAAGGTGGCCGCCTGAACAGTGGGCCATTCGACTCGCAGCGTCCCTTACAGGGGAGGCACTTGCTGCATATAGGTCGATGCCCCCAAGCCTAGCTAACAGCTATGAGGAAGTAGTCACCGCCATAAGGGATCGGTTAGGCCTTACACCATTGTCCTACAATAAAATGTTTAGAGCCACCACCCTTAGAGCTGATGAAACCCCAAAAGCCTTAGGCCATAGAATACGGGGTCTCACGAATAAATGGCTACAGCCAGAAAAGAAAAACTTAGACACGTTGATGGACGCGATAGTACTTGAACAGTACATGTCCGCCGTGCCAAACAGGGTACAGAATTTCTTAATCTTGCAAAATTGCTGTACAACGACAGATGCAATAGCTCTCATGGAGCGCTATTTAGAGGCCGAGAGAGTCACCCAACCCAGGGTAGGGACTCCCAGACTAACACTGGGTATGGAGACCCAAAGAGTGGAAAGCCCCTCACGGTCCCCATATGGTGTTGTGAAAAGTAATAAACCTCTAGCAAAAGAGAATGTTAAGAGATGCTTTGCATGTGGAAAAAAGGGTCATCTAAAAAGTGACTGTTACTCACGTACTGCTCTGGTAGGGGAAGCCCCGAGAACAGTACGGGAGGGTTTCATATTAAATGTAAAGATTCATGGCGTAGATGTAAAAGCACTCCTGGACTCAGGAGCTGACCAAACCATGATTTCGAAGAGGTTATGGTCTGTGATCAGGGATCAGGGATGGTCAGTTCCGGAGTGTCCAGAGGGTAATGTCAAGATAAAGTGTGTCCATGGAGCGGCTACCCGCTACCCTGTCTATAAGCTGTGGGTGAAGGGATTGGGCATTGAAAAAGAGATGTTAGTAGCAGTCGTGCCAAAGCTACCACAAGAATTGGTATTAGGCCGCGACTGGCCACAATTTAGGAAGAGTATGAAAGAGGGTTTAGCCTCTAGGACAGTACCAACTGCCACTTGCATTTGGCATGAACCTGTTGAGAGTCCCAAGCCACAGCCAAATAACCCTAAGAAGGGTACCGATCCTAGGGAAGCCCTAGTTTCTACGCGGTCACAGGGCCAAGATGCTGAAAAGCCCTCGTGTTCAGGAGAAACTTCCTTAGGAGACCTTCCTTCACATGAGGGACTAATAGGTGATCCCCCGAGGAGGGACCGAAAATCCAAAGCCGAGCGGAGGAGAGAAAGGACGTGCCGTTCTCAGGGCAGAGCAGAGTTGGAAGCGGGAAGAGGGATGCCATGGGTGCCTGCGGACCTGATGGAGAGGTTCCCCTCCTTTAAGATGGAGCAGAGAGCAGACCCTGCACTAGCCCGTGCATTTGAGCATGCGCAGGAAAAAAAGGATTCTTTCCCCAGATTCCTCACGGAAGAGGACATACTTTATCGGGAGACTAAGGACCCTCGTACTGGAAATATTAGGAAACAGTTGGTGGTCCCGAATACCTTTAAATCCCTGGTTTTGCGGCTAGCCCACAACCATCCAGTAGGGGGCCATAAGGGAGCACAGGGCACCCTTGAACAGATTTTAGCCCAATTTTACTGGCCAGGAGTCTTCCGGGAAACATCTCGTTTTTGTGAATCCTGCGCATCATGTCAAAGGGTCACTCCTCATCGACCAACTGAAGTACCGCTGGTTCCGATGCCCATAATCTCGGAGCCGGTAAGGAGACTTGCCATGGACATAGTTGGACCCCTCATCAAAACACCCAGAGGATTCCAGTATATCCTGGTGATTATCGACCAAGCTACCCGCTTTCCCTGGGCGGTTCCCCTGAGAAACATTTCGGCAAAGTCAATTGCCATAGAGTTAGTCAAGTTATTCTGCGAGATAGGGTTCCCGCAGGAGGTCTTGACAGATAGAGGGAGTAACTTTCTATCAAAGTACCTCGCACAAGTTTGGGACGCTTTCGGCATCCATCATGTGAAGACAGCCGCCTACCACCCCCAATGCAATGGTCTGGTGGAACGACTAAACCAGAGCATAAAACAAGTGCTTCGTCGAACATTGGGTGGTCAAATGACAGAGTGGGACACCATGTTGCCATTTATCCTGTATGCCTGTCGGGAAAGAAAACAGACTTCCTTGGGTACCTCGCTGAACGAACTTATGTATGGACGACCGCACCGAGGTATATTGGACGTCCTAAGAGAACAATGGATTGAGCCCGTTGAGACGGAAATAGGCGCACCTTTATTCTTAAAGAACTTAAGAACCCGCCTGAAAAGAACCTCCTGATTCGCAGGTGAAAGTCTACAGGAGAGTCAAGAAAAACAGAAAAGATACTATGATAGGCATGCCAAACCCCGGCAATTAAAGGTCGGAGAAAAGGTGATGGTCTTGATATCGGGCGCCACTCCTAAGTTTGAAGCCCGGTGGAAGGGGCCTCATACAGTGGTTAAGCCTATAGGATCAACCTCCTACTTGATCCAGGATGAAAAAGGACATACACAAGTATATCATGCCAATATTCTTCGGCCCTGGCATGAGCGGTCAGTTTTGCTGGCTTCGGCTGAGAACATATTCCACCCTGAACCGATACCGGTGGGCAACCGATGAGGGAAGTACGGGACCAGTCAGCTGCAGAAGAGCACGGTATCGCATATTACGTGCTGTGTAAAAGAAACTTCACCAGCCCGTAATATTTTAAGAAGGGGGATGTGTGATGCAGCAGACCAGCAGGGCTTAGGAAAAAATGTTTTAAACCTGAAAAAAGACATGCACAAGCTGCATTATTCGCAGGAGCCTGATAGGGGGAGCAAGAGGGACCTCTGGAAGACTGAGGATCCACGCCCTACAGGGTGTAACCTAAAGCCAGCCAGCCTCCAATCCAGGAAGAGAGGAACTCCTTTTAAAGGAAGTCAGGAAGACTGGAGAGGGGCAGAGGTACCGCAAGAGGCACAGACACCTCAGGACTGGAAAGCACAAGCACGAGCACAGTCACAGCAGGACTGGAAAGGCAGAAGTAGCGGCAAAGCCAGGAGCAGCGAGGAAGGCAGCAGAAAGGTTGCGGAGCCTTCAGAAGCCGGAGGAGCGGCAGGAGCTGCAGGAGTGGCAGAAACTGCAGGAGCTGGAGAAACTGCAGAAGCTACAGACACTGCTGGAGTGCAGGAAAGAGGTACAGGCCAAAGGAACCTGAAAGGCCAAAGAATCCAGAAGGGTCCATGAGATTCAGGTACACGGAAGCTGCATTGTGAATGCTGTAGGCAGAACCCAAGCCATATTGCTGAATCAAGGCAGAATATTACCAGGAGTAGGCCACAAGCCTCGTCCCAGAGGAAGAAGCAGGAGTTACAAGGTAACCCATACTATATTGAAGATAGCCCACAGAGGGTTAGCGCATGGAAAGGACAAGAAACAGAAGCTCCCTGTACATGTCCCACTTCGCAAGAGAAAAGGTATGAGAAGTTTTTATTGAATAAGAAACTTTTAAGTAAACCTGCTTTGCATGAAGTGCATGGAAGTCCTTGGAAGAAAGAAAGATGTTCACTTTGTAAAAATGCTCATGGCCGACGCCCCATGCTAAACTCTAGACACTGGGAGGTCATTTAGCATTTGAGGAAGAAACCTGACTATAGCTTGCCGGGAACTGTTGACTCTAGCTCAGATACATTGCAGGAGAAGCCGATGCAAGTGGAAGAGGTAGAGTCCTTGTCAGAAGAAGAAATGGACTGCAGCTATTGTATTACGGGCAGCGTGGAATGCTTGTACAACCAGTGAGCTTTAAAACCGGTGTAAATAGGAATGCTTGTCTTGTAACCTTTTTCTGTGAACAGAACAGTTTTTCTTTTGAACATGAGTTGTTATTTTTCTACCCTGATGTAAGGATATTTCTGTTGGTGTTTGAAGCCGATCCTTTGAACCTTTGTGCAAATGAGGGAAATAAAGCCTTATTTTTCCCTACACTCGAAGACCTTTTGTTCTTTGGGTATTTTTGGTATTCAGGACGCTACCAGGGCTATACAACCCTGGGCCCTAGAAAGAAACACATACCAAACCCAACTTTACTTTTATTTATGTCCGACCCGTCTTGGATCCTATTAACCACCAGGGCGGCGTTGTGACAATAGGCACGCACAGCCATATCACCAGGGTGACGGGGAACCCACTTTGATGGGCTCTCAGGACTCCCGGGGATAGGAAAGATGTTTTAAACTGCATAGGCACGGACACCCATATCACCAGGGTGACTTGGATCCCACTTTGATGGGCTCTCAGGACTCCTGGGGATAGGGAAGATGTTTTAAACTGCATAGGCACTCACACCCATAGCACCAGGGTGACTGGGAACCCTCTTTGATGGGCTCTCAGGACTTACGGGGATAGGGAGGATGTTTTAAACAGCATAGGTACGCACACCCATATCACCAGGGTGACTGGGAATGCACTTTGATGGGCTCTTAGGACTCCTGGGGACAGGGAAGATGTTTTAAACTGCATAGGCACGCACACCCATATCCCCAGGGTGACTGGTAACCCACTTTGATGGGCTCTTAGGACTCCTGGGGATAGGGAAGATGTTTGAAACTGCATAGGCACGCACACACATATCACCAGGGTGACTGGGAACCCACTTTGATGGGCTCTCAGGCCTCCCAGGGATAGGGAAGATGTTTTAAACAGCATAGGCACGCACACCTATATCACCAGGGTGACAGGTAACGCACTTTGATGGGCTCTTAGGATTTCGGGGATAGGGAAGATGTTTTAAACTGCATAGGCACGCACACCCATATCACCAGGGTGACTGTGAACCCACTTTGATTGGCTCTCAGGACTCCTGGGGATAGGGAAGATGTTTTAAACAGCATAGGCACGCACACCCATATCACCAGGGTGACAGGGAACCCACTTTGATGGGCTCTCAGGACTCCTGGGGATAGGGATGATGTTTTAAACTGCATAGGCACGCACACCCATATCACCAGGGTGACTGGGGACCCACTTTGATGGGCTCTTGGGACTCCTGGGGATAGGGAAGATGTTTTAAACGGCATAGGCACACACACCCATATCACCAGGGTGACTGGGAACCCACTTTGATGGGCTCTCTGGACTCCTGGGGATAGGGAAGATGTTTTAAACGGCATATGCACGCACACCCATATCACCAGGGTGACTAGGAACCCACTTTGATGGGCTCACTGGACTCCTGGGGATAGGGAAGATGTTTTAAACGGCATAGGCACACACACCCATATTAACAGGGTGACTGGGAACCCACTTTGATGGGCTCTCGGGACTCCTGGGGATAGGGAAGATGTTTTAAACGGCATAGGCACACACACCCATATCACCAGGGTGACTGGGAACCCACTTTGATGGGCTCTCGGGACTCCTGGGGATAGGGAAGATGTTTTAAATGGCATAGGCACACACACCCATATCACCAGGGTGACTGGGAACCCACTTTGATGGGCTCTCGGGACTCCTGGGGATAGGGAAGATGTTTTAAACGGCATAGGCGCACACTCCCATATCACCAGGGTGACTGGGAACCCACTTTGATGGGATCTCAGGACTCCTGGGGATAGGGAAGATGTTTTAAACAGCATAGGCACACACACCCATATCACCAGGGTGACTGGGAACCCACTTTGATGGGCTCTCAGGACTCTTGGGGATAGGGAAGATGTTTTTAACTGCATAGGCATACACACCCATATTACCATGGTGACTGGGAACCCACTTTGATGGGCTCTCAGGACTCTGGGGATAGGGGGAATTGGAAAACAGCAACAGCGGCATAACCATACCTCCAGGGGTGCTGGGGACCCACTTTAATGGGGTCTCATGGCAATTGGGGGTAGGGCAGATGTTTTGGACTGCTGGGGCACACACACCCATATCACCAGGGGGACTGACAGACCATTTGGGGCATGTCTCACGACCCCTGGGGGTAGTTCAGATGTGTGATCCTGCAAATGCGGAACCCACCATGCCAGCATGATGATACAAAACCTCCTTAGGCAGATCTATGGGCTATCTGTGTTACGGTGTGTTTTAGCACATCAATAGCAGCAGCTGCCATGACACCAGGATGGCATCTGGACCTCTGTGAACAGGTCCTTAGCCCCCTGGGTAAAGGGCATACCACTAAGATGTGATACATAGACAATATAGCACATTGGTTTACCTAATACACATAACTGAGATAGACTACCTACACACAGCAGCATGCACAGCTACAATCGACACTGGATATGTATATGTATATACTGACCTGTCCCCTTACACTTACCTCACGTGGGTAGTCCGCCACACGATTGTAGCGCCGTGTCACATGGTCCCAGGCCCTCCGGACTCTCACCAGGTCCTGCCACCTGGAGGAACCAGGGAACAGCTTGTGCTGCCTTGTGGAAAAAAGCACTACCAGGTGGCACAGGTCCTGGCTGCTGAACGCAGGCTTCGTCGACCTGTGGCCATTTTCACCAATGCCCTGCTCACGAATGCACGCACGCCGCAACACACCACACAGGCCTTTGTGCGGCAACGTGCTCTATACACATCATTGCAGCGCAATAGCAACGTGTTTTTGCCTATGTCACAACTGGTATACAGGATATGGTGTTGCCAACAATATACATACGGATCTATGCTGCAGACACACATAGCAGTGATGTGTCTGACATTTAAAAACACAGCTTGATTTTTATGCATTTCTCTGGTTGTTGACACACTTGGGTCTGAAACCCATCACCACTGGTTCTTAGGACATTGTCTTATCCAGTGTGCTACACCTTCTCACATAGCAATGACTGGCTCAACAGTTACACCAAGGGGGTATGTTCACTAATCCGTCTTAATGTGTGCCCAGCAATAATGTGCAGGTTTCCATAAGGGGGGGGGGAGGGCATTCCGGTCTAAACGTAGGAATCGTGCAATAGGTTGCGTGGCGCACATTATCACACGATAGAAGGAGGCGTGACACGTTAATGCGCATTAATCGTAGGTAGGTGTGCTGACATACAAACATTGTAGCAGAGGTGTAGTACATTGGTTGACAGACTGCCTGATGGTACAGGGGGTCATGGGTTCAATCCCCCAGTGTGGCTACTGCATGCTACTGTCTGAGACATTACCCTTTACGTTTCAGCAGTGGTTTGTGAGGCAGTTTCTTTTTATTTTGATTTGTGCAGCCAGCAAACACACCCTCACAGTGCTGTAACCTAAGGTGCTGCATCAGGCACCCTATAGCGCACTCCAGAGGACACATTATAAGATGCACTGTCTGCCAAGGCACCTTATAATGTTCCCTATAGGGCGCCTTATAAGGCGCCTTTATAGAGCGCTTTCGAGGGTGCCTTATTAGGCACCTTCAGACTACAGCACTGAGGGTGTTTTGGCTGGTAGCACTAATTTAAATAGAAAATGTCTCAGACAGCCCTATCAAATAACCCCACTGTGGGATCAAACCCATAACCACTGACTTTACAGGCAGTGATGTAACCAGTGGGCTACAGCTGTATGGCTACAGTCATGCCCCTGGCTGGCTACAGAAGGACTGCAGGTCACTACACAAACTGCTGTGGTTATCAGGATAGGGTTAACCCACCCATACCGATGTTGCACTGCACATGAATATCAGCAGTCTACAGATGATCACAGGATGGGGTATGCAGCCCCATAGCACCTCGGCCAGGTAGGGGGAACTGAACGTGTACACCCCCACAGTACCTCAGCCTGGTAGGGGGTACTGACCATGTGTGTTACTGGCACAGAGTGGCTAAAGACCGTCACATTGTGCGGGTATTGTGCTCACCCTGAGGGTGAAGTGGGACGCCCAGCACCATGTCCACAGCACTAGACTTAGCTGAGATAGGCTATGCTGTAGGTCACCATCAGTGCCAGTGTGTGATCGATTGTCCTTGCAGACACACCTAGGAATGCACCTGTGTCCATTTTTATTTCCCAGTAACGTCTAGCCCTTGTGGACTATGATGCACCCAGAATAGTGCATATCCTGTGTGGGTGCCATCGCCACATGATTTATGTGGGCCGGGGTGGGGGAGGGCATGGGGCTGTTTGGACCCATAGGTGGATTATGTAGTACCACCCAACCTGCCCTCTGGAGCTCAGGATCTCCCACCAACGGATCCACATTCTACATCCCTGCAATGATGGTGGTAGAGGGGACAATCAACCTCAGTCCGACAGGGGTACAGACAACCTGGAGGGCAGTCCATGCAGTCCTGTACGCATCTGTAAGGCAATAGCAGACAGACAGTAGGGCTGGAAATGCTCAGCTGCCCCCCACCACTATCTGACATTCTCCAGCAGCAAGCACAGTGAGTCTACAGCCGCTGCACCCTGCAAGGTGTTTAGGCCATACACATACTAACTGCAAACAGTCTGCTAGGAAATGTGTGCACACCCACCAAGCAGATAGGTCAGTGATTGAACCCCAAGAAAGGGAACCCATATATAATCACTTGAAAGAAATGCTATGTAGAACTATGGGGGAACCTAGCCATGCCGTGGTCACTGCTCAGTCAGGGTGAGAGTGACCTCCCAGCAGGACATGCTGTGGCCACCCTGTCCGTGCAGGTGGTGGCCAGCCATTACAATGTCCCAGCCATTGCCCTATGCCCTGTGCAGATGCATCCTGCCCAGGCCACCCTGTCCGGGCCATACCCACAGTACCTTGCTCCTCATTATGCACATTGGCAGGCTAACACTGGAAACAGTGCAAGCAGTGTGGGCTGAGTAAGGTGTTGGCAGCCACCACACACTGGATAGAGAGACACACACTCCCACACCTATGCCAGCATTGTGCAAATATAGAGGCTTTTGGCAGCCCTGGCCACCTCACCAGTCCTGGGCACAGTGCAGGCATGGCTATGGTACGCAATACTGTTGGGGTCACTCCCCGGGGTGGTAAACACTGTCAGACACCAGAACTGAAACACTCCACAGACATCAGAAAGGTTGCTATGATGCAGCTCAATCAGCAAATTGTGCTTAACCGAGGAATTGCTATCTGCGATTAATCATAGCAACCTTTTGATATATGTGTAACGTATTCCCAGGTTTAGGGTGGCATTGCTAAGGTATTCAATTGCTAGTATTGGGAGATGCTGCTGCACGCAGGGCCCAACATCCTTCCTCTCCATTAGACTGTGGATATTGGAGCCTGTGGGTGCAGGTGTTTCTGCCCCTGTTGGCCACTGCTCTGGGTCAGAGGTTCCCAACTCCGGTCCTGGTGGGCCAAACACTGTTTGGGTTTTCATGCTGTCTCTAATGAATATGCATGTGATACATTTGCATACCATGGGGGCAGCGCATAGATATGCAGCACAGGCATCTTTATTAGAGATAGAATGACACCTGAATGATTTTTGGCCCTCCAGGACTGCATTTTGGAAACTCTGCTCTAGGTATTGCACATGTCTATGGTGTCTGTGCTCTGTAGAGTAAAATATAGGCATTTCAGGCATGTTTATGTTATCTGCAATAAAGGTTCCGTCTTTATTACCATGGTTTAGTAGCAGGTAAAATATGGGGACTGGGTTGGTGGGAGCCACAGCTGGGACTTGAACCTGTGATCTTCTGCTCCTGAACACACTGGCTGAATGTACTGCACCAAACTGTTGCCACAGAGGCAGCTTATTCCCTGGGGCTACCATTAGTGTTTGTTAGACAGACCTTGTCTGTTGCACCGCACAGCACCCACCTAAAAAGGGTTTGGCCTTGGTCTGCTGTGGGCAGATGCCACTGCCCCCTCAACCACCAGCAACCCTCCGCCACCATGCTGACATGCCCTTATGCCAGTGGTGCTGGTGGTGCGCAGTCCCAGGCCATCCAGTGTTCTGGTAGGCAGCTGCCTATGGTGTGGGTTCTCAGGTAGGGGTGCCTACATGGACATGCGCAGTTCCCTCCGGCACAACCTGCCAATGTTATATGCCCTTGGCGGTACGTGCTGGGTACTATCCCCATGACACTGTGAGAAACACACTCATGCCCATGTCAGACCCTCATCAGTTGCTGTCTGGCTGCAGCACAGTTTCAGCATTCCTATGTGCCACCTAGGCATCTGCCTAGTCCGCACTGTGCCCCAGCTGCACCACAGCATGTGCAGTCTGCAGCCCTCTGTATCCCATTTCCAGCATCTGTACATTTGCCCTTTCCTACATGCCCCCCCTGCTGTTGCGGCACATGTGCACGCCATAACAAACCTGCCCAATATAAAGGGAAAACTCTGATCACTGCTATTTCAATGTGGGATCATTCACCTTGTAGGGGGACAGAGCATAGACCCTTCTAAACATGATATCTTCTTTTTTGTGCTTTGTCAGTAGTGTTTCTTTATGTTTATCATTAATATCACTATTGGCCAGCTTGGTTATTGGGATTTTAAATGTGGTTCAGGTCATTTTCTATGTTTATTTGCCTTTTTGTTCCGTGCACATGTATCACTACTATCACGTTTTTGGGTTTCCCTGGCTTTGCTGTACATTGCCGACTGAAATGGTTTCTCTTTCCTGCAAATGTGCCTAGAGCGAGGGTTTCACTCGCGCTAATATTCTGCCCTTCTTTTCACGGCGTTAGTGTGCAAGGAGCCACTCACCTTCCACTCTCTGCCCATTGATCCCCTTCTCTCTGCCCTCTGGGAAGCCTTACTCCACCCTTCAGAGCTGGATTTCACAGTGTTAGGGTGCCTTAACGCCACAGCTGCGTTATCACGCGATAAGTGACATTATCATGCAATATTATCGCATGATAATGTCACTTATCATGCGATAATACCACCGCTGCGACGTTAAGATGGTTTAGTAAACATACCCCTAAGTCTCTGAGATGCCAGTCACATCTAATCTTTCATTTAGTGGTATATATTCTAGCTCTCCCATCTTATCTTTTCTACTTCTAGCATTTTCATACAGGCATTTTAGAGGCTGCATTTTATTCATATTAATATGCTTATCAGTTGATAGGGGTAATTTGGAATCTTTCAGCTCTGTACTTAAGGGGATCTGGGTTACTTTTGCTAGTATCCTTCAAGAATAGATCATTCCAAACCATGTGCTCTTGGGCGACTGTCGGCCTTCCCCTTTTATCTAATTTAAAAGCTGCTCTATCTCCTTTTTAAAGATTAATGCCAACAGCCTAGATTTGGGCTGGTGCTGGGTGGAAGGCCAGACTGAGCAGATGTGTCTTAGTAGAGACAAGGGGAGTTAACAGACTCATCTGTTGAGTTTCACTGGGTACCATATACAGTAATTAGGTTCTGATTTTGAAGGCCTTGTGTTTTGAATTTGCCCATCTATAGTTAAAAATATCAATAGGTACAGCAAGCTCACGTAATTTGTTCTACCATTTGGAGTAATTTTTCAAATGTGAAAGTTGCTATTCTTAGGAAAGAAAATAAAATGAAATCCAGAGCTCAAATGCAATATTTTTCTTTAAAACTTTGGCAGTAATGATGAAATGTCTGGACTGAAATAGCATTGTAAGGAGTCAGAATAAACTAGCTTATTAAAATATTAAATTTGCTTCACTGTTTCTTGTCTGTGACAAATTCTCAGGTGATCTCTCTAATAAAGTATCTCATAGAGCATGGCAAAAGCTATGATTGACTCCTAACATTTTACATGATTCACTTCAGCTTTTCTATCTGTCTAATCCCCAAGCTGCCATTATATCTATATAAAAAATAATTTTCAAACTAACATGCAAGTATCTTGGTGAGTTGAAATCATAATTAAATATTACAAAGTCAATTGGTTGAGAACGTTTGATACCACAAAAATACTATAAAAATGTAAGTAAACACCTAAAAAATACTTCCCAACTCTCCTCCTACCCCCACCCTTCTTTGAGGTGCAGTGAGAAGTAACAGATGAATGTTTAACATCATTTTTTGACATAACTGTAATGCACCATTTTATGTGAAACAAAACCAAGATAAACAGCTGTTCCTGATGTAATGTTTATATAAATTCTTTAAATAGCAGGCAGTGCTTTGCAGTTGTATGTGCTTCATATTGGACCTCTCCAGAACAATTATCGCTGTTCTACAGTTCACCAGGATGTGCATTTATTAACACTCATTCGCTACATTAAAGCACCTTAAAATTTTTATTGTATGCAAAATTTATTTAATGTCCATTAAGCCAAAACCTTCCTACATATAGGGGCATGTTAACTAAACTGCGGTAACGTAGCAGCGGCTACCTTAAGGCGCAGTATGTAACGTTAAGGCGCCTTAACATTACATTCTGTAACATTAAGGCGCCTTAACGGCACATAACGCGCCTTAATGTTCCCGGCCGTGTTAAGGCCAGAAAAGGGTGGAGAGAGGGCGGAGAGAAGGGGTCAATGGGCTGAATCCTAACGCAACTGAAAACCTGGCGCTAGCACACAATTGCAGGAGAGAGAAACCATTTCAGTCAGCAATGTACAGCAAAGACAGGGAAACCAATAAAAGTGATAGTAGTGATACATGTGCAGCAGCAGCAGCATAGTTGCCAAGTACGAGTGGGCACAACGGTGAGGCTGCAAATGGGGCACAGGGGGCTGAAGGCAAGACATGCAGTGGGACAGCTGGGCACAGGGTGGACCAGGCAGATGCCTAAGTGGCACATAGGAACTCAGAAACAGAAAAACAGCAAGCCCACAACTGACCAAGGGCAAACATGGCAACGAGTGTGTAACCCACAGTGCCCCAGTGGACATCACCCAGCAGGTACCCCAAAGGGCACATAACATTGACAGGCAGTGCCGTGGGGGAGTGCGGATGTTAATGTAGGCACCACTACCCCAGACCCCACACCATAGGCAGCAGCCTACTGGCACACTGGATGGCCTGGGACTGCGCACCACCAGCATAAGGGCATGTCAGCATGGTGGTGGAGGGGGCAGTGGCATATGCCCACAGCACAACAAAGCCAAGCCCTGTTCAGATGGGTGGCGTGCAGTGCAACAGACAAGGTCTGTCTGATGAACAGTAATGCTATCCCCAGGGAATAGCCTGCTTCTGTGGCAACAGCTTGGTGCAGTGCACACAACCAGTTTACTCAGGGACACAATGCTGAAATAGGAGTTGAAGAGTGTGTATGTCTATCCATTGTTTTGTGGCTGCCTACTCCTCACTGGGCCCACAATGCTTACACTGTTTCCAGTATTAGCCTGCCAATGTGCATAATGAGGAGCAAGGTATTGTGGGTATGGTCCGGACAGGACAGACTGGGCAGGATGCATCTGCACAGGGTGTGGGGCAATGGCTGGGACATTGTAGTGCCCAACCACCACCTGCATGGACAGGGTGGCAGCAGCATGTTGTGCTGGGAGGGCACGCTCACCCTGACTGAGCAGTGACCATGGCATGGCTAGGTTCCCACAGAGTGCTTATACAATTTTTTTTTTGGTGAGATATATATATATATTCTCCCTGTTATGGAGTCCAATTAATGAGATTTCTGTTTGGTGTCTGTGCTTACATCCCACCTATGGGTGCATATAGTTTCTCTGGGGTCATGTACTATGGATTGGCTAGTGGACTGTCTGCAGTCAGCATGTGTATGGCTGGAATGTCATGTAGGGTGCAGACTGACTGTGTCCTATGCTGTTGAATGTCAGATTATGGTGGGGGAGTGCTGGCTGACTGACTGTGCTCTCTGCTGGTTAATGACAGATCGTGGTGGGGGGGCAGCTGAGATTTTCCTGGTCTACTGCCAGTGCCTGTGTGATAAGTACAGATCTGCATCACCTGCCCATGACAGTGCCCTTTCGCCAGCAGGACTGGCGTTAATGGTAACACAGCCCTTCATCATGCCCCTCCCTTGCAAAGATGTAGAGCAGGGGTGGGGAACCCTGGTCCTGGAGAGCCGCAGACCAGTCAGGTTTTCGGGATATCCCTAATGAATATTCATGAGACATATATGCATTAGAGATATCCTGCCAACCTGACTGGTTTGTAGCCCTCCAGGGCTGGATTTGGAGACCCCTGCCTTACACCTCTGTCATTTAAGATTGTGAGTGGGCAAGGTACAGATGTCCTAGACATCGAAAGGGTATATAGAATGTGTCACATTCCTCCTCGATTCTCACCACCACCAAAATGTTGTCTAATAGACAATATTTTGGTGGTGGTGAGAAGGAACGTGACAAATTCTATCTAACCTTTTTGATGTCTTGGACATCTGCACCTTGCCTACTCACAATCTTAAATGACAGAGGTGTAAGGCAGGGGTCTCCAAATCCAGCCCCGGAGGGCCACAAACCCATCAGGTTGGCAGGATATCTCTAATGCATATATCATGCGTATTCATTCGGGATATCCCGAAAACCTGACTGGTCTGCGGCTCTCCAGGACCAGGGTTCCCCACCCCTGATGTAGAGTGTGGGTCTGTTGGGGGGGGGGCAGATCCGTCCATCACCTTGACCCAGACAGGGCAGGGTGGTAGGTGGTGCTACATAATCCACATGTGGGTCCTGACACCCCCTACTCTTATAACAATTGACCATGGCTACCACAGTGGATATACCTAACTTGGGTGGCTCCTGGTCCCCAAGGGCTAGATGTGACTGAGGAATACAGACAGACACAGAATTATTTTAGGCATAGTTGCAAGAAAAACCTGTCACACACTGACAATGATAGGACCCTGCAGAAAAAGCCTATCTCAAGCAAACTGGGTACTGTGGACCTGGTGCTGGCTGCCCCACCTCACCCTCAGGGTGAATACAGAACCAGCACAATGGCATGTTGTGTGCCTACTCTGTGCCAGTATCTCGCACGGTCAGTTCCTCCTACCACGCTGAGGTGCTGGAGAGCTGCATACCTCATTTGGTGATCAGATGCATTAAGGGGCATGTCTATTAAAGTGTGGTAAGGATTTGCACTTACCATGGGTACTGGTGGGAAAGAGCAAAAATTAGTGCATAGTAAGTACAAAGGCTGTGTGTTTGGGGAGATACCCAGATGTCCCCTGCATGCTGACATCATTCAAAATTAACATGGGTGCACTTAACACCATCCACTAAGATCATGTTAAGTGCACCTACACTAAGGGGGTCATTTTGGAAGCCCTATTCAAGCTTTGGACAGCCAAAAACAGCCCTAGAGATGGCCAAAGCACAGAGCCATGCCCAGTGTCATTTTGGAAGCCGTATGTGTGGACATTCAAGTCTGATGGAGGGCATGTGGAGGTGTGGCTGTGGCATTCCCAGGAACCCCAACATCTCCACCTGATCTCAAAAACATCCCAGATGTCCGTGGTTGTATCTAAGGGGTATGTTTACTAAACCGTCTTAACGTTGCAGTGGTGGTATTATCGCATGATAAGTGATGTTATTGCGCTATAATGTAACATTATCACGCGATAACGTCACTTATCGTGCAATAACGCAGCGGCAGCATTAAGGCACACTAATGCTGTGAAATCCATGCCTGAAGGGTGGAGTAAGGCTTCCCAGAGGGCAGAAAGAAGGGGTCAATGGGTGGAGAGTGGGCGGGGCGAGGCTCCATGCACACTAATGCCGTGAAATCAGGGTCTGAAAATTAGCACCAGTGAAAACCTCGCGCTAGAGGCACATTTGCAGGAGAGAGAAACCATTTCAGTCAGCAATGTGCAGCAAAGGCAGGGCCTTACAAGTGATAGTTGTGATACATGTGCAGGGACCAAAAAGGCAAATAAACATATAAAAGGACCAGAACCACATCTAAAATCCCAATAACCAAGCTGGCCAATAGTGATATTAATGATAAAAATAAAGCAACACTACTGACAAAGCATATAAATTTAAATATCATGTTTGGAAGAGTCTATGCTCTGTCCCCCTACAAAGTAAATGATCCCACATTGAAATAGCGCTGATCAGGGTTTCTGTCGTTTAGATTGGGCAGGTTTGTTATGGCGTGCACATGTGCAGCAACAGCAGAGTGGTCACATAGGAAAGGGCAACTGTACTGATGCTGTAAATGGGATACAGGGGGCTGCAGGTGGCACATGCTGTGGCCCAGCTGGGGCACAGTGCGGGCTAGGCAGATGCCTAGGTGGCACATAGGAATGCCAAAACTGTAAAGCAGCAAGACAGCAACTGCTGAGGGTCCAACATGGGCACGTGTGTGTGTCCCACAGTGTCACAGGGGATATTACCCAGCAGGTACCCCCAACGGCACATAACATTGGCAGGCAGTGCAGGGGGGGAAGCACACATGTCCATTTAGGCATCCCTACCCGAGAACCCACACCATAGGCAGCTGCCTACCGGCATACTGGATGGCCTGGGACTGCGCACCACCAGCACTACCAGCATAATGGCATGGCAGCATGGTGGCAGACGGGTGCTGGTGGAGGAGGGGGCAGTGGCATCTGCTCACAGCAGACCATGGCCTAGCCCCGTTTAGGTGGGTGCCGTGCACTGCAACAGACAGGGTCTGTCTGACAAACAGTTATGGTATCCCCAGGGAATGAACTGTCCCTGTGGCAACAGTGTGTTGCAGTACACACAGCCAGTGTGTTCATGAGCAGAAGGTCACAAGTTCAAGTCCCAGCTGTGGCTCCTGCCAACCCTGTCCCCATATTTTACCCAGTACTAAAATGTGGTAATAAAGACAGAACCTTTATTGCCGATAAAATAAACATGCCTGAAATGCCTATATTTTACCCTACAGAGCACAGATACCATAAACAAGTGCAATCCCTAGAGCAGAGTTTCCCAGCTGCAGTTCTGGAGGGCCAAACACCATTCAGGTTTCATGCTGTCCATAATAAATATGCCTGTGCTGAATTTGTATGCGCCGCCCCCATGGTATGCAAATGTATCTTATGCATATTCATTAGGGACAGCATGAAAACCTGAACAGTGTTTGGCCCACCAAGACCGAAGTTGGGAACCTCTGCCCTAGAGCAGCGGCCAAAAGGGGCATAAACACCCACACCCACAGGCTCCAGTATACAAAGCCTCATGGAGAGTCAGGCTGTTGGGCCCTGCGCGCAGCAGCATCTCCCAGTACTAGCACTTGCATACCTTAGCAATGCCACCCTAAACTTGGGGATATGTTACACATATATCAAAATGTTGCTATGATTAATGGCAGATAACAATTCCTAAGTTAATCACATTTTGCTGATAGAGCTGCATCATAACAACCTTTCTGATATCTGTGGAGTGTTTTTAGGTTTTGGTTTCTGACAGTGTTTACCACCCCGGGGACTGACCCCAGCAATATTGCATACCATAGCCATGCCTGAACTGTGCCCAGGAATGGTGTGGTGGCCAGGGCTGCCAAAAGCCTCTATATTTGCAAAATGCTGGCATAGGTGTGGGAGTGTGTGGCTGCCTATCCAGTGTGTTGTGGCTGCCTACACGTTACTCAGCCCACACTGCTTGCACTGTTTCCAGTGTTAGCCTGTCAATGTGCATAATGAGGAGCAAGGTACTGTGGGTATGGGCCAGCCAGGGTGGCCTGGGCAGGATGCATCTGCCTGGGACATTGTAGTGCCTGGCCAGCACCTACACGAACAGGGTGGCCACAGCATGTCCTGCTGGGAGGTCACTCTCACCCTGACTGAGCAGTGGCCACGGCATGGCTAGGTTACCCCATAGTGCTATTTTTTTTTTTTGGTTTAGTGAACATATTCCTTGCTCTGCTCTTTGTACACCTTAATGCTTCTATTGCAGACATTGTGTGATATGTGATGTTTTTGAACAGTAAAGTGCCATTATTTCATGTTAATGTCATGCACTGTGTGGTGACACTGCAGCTGTGATGTTTGTGCTGTTTAGTAAACATACCCTCTGGATGTCTGTGATTGTGTCTAAATAGACATCACCAGAATACTACGTCAGAATCTAAATATCTAAGATCAGCTGAATGGCTAGGCATAAAGACATCATGATTCAAATCCCACTGCTACTATCATTGAAATTGTATTGAGGTGAGGGAGTTCTTTCTTTTGTACACCTTCTGGATGTTTTTTGGCCAAAACAGGCACATTCCCGGAGCAGGTCTAAACTTAGGGGTATGTTTACTAAACCGTCTTAATGTTCCCGGCGCTACCTCCAGCAATAATGTGAAGAATGCCATATAAGGAGTGGGCATTCCGGTCCTAATGTAGCAAGAATCGGTATCCCGCGATAGTGAGTGCAGTGGCATGTTTAACGCGTGTTAATCTTAAGTTAATGCCAATGCCGTGTCAGAAAGAATAAAGATGTAGCCCACTGGTTCAGGCAATGACTGTGGAGGCAGAGGTCATGGGTTTGATTCTGTAGTGGGGTTATGTAAGACGGCTGTCTGAGGCATTGCTCTTTAATTTAAACCAGTGCAGTCTGAGGCATTTTCTTTTTAAATTTAAAATAGTGCTGCCAGCAAAAACACCCTCACAATGCCGTAACCTAAGCTGCTGCATAAGGCGCCCTATAAGGCACTCCAGAGGGCACATTATAAAGTGCACTGTCCGGCAAGGCACCTTATAATGTTCCCTATAGGGCGCCTTATACGGCGCTTTATAGGGCGCCTTATGAGGCACCTTAAGGTTACAGCACTGTCAGGGTGTTTTTTTCTGGCAGCACTAATTTAAATTAAAAAAGGAAATGCCTCAGACAGGCTTCTTACATAACCCCACTGCAGAATCAAACCCATGACCTCTGTCTCCACAATCTGTGAAGTAACTAGTGGGCTACATCTCTATAGCTATTAGCAAACCCATGGCTGGCTACAGAAAGACTGCAGGCTACTACACCAACTGTCTGCTGTGGTTACCAGGATAGGGTAAACCCACCTGTACCCATGATGCACTGCACATGCAGATCAGCAGTCTATAGCTGATCACAAGATGGGGTATGCACCCCCACAGCACCTCGGCCTGGTAGGGGGAACTGACCGTGTGTGTTACTGGCACAGAGTAGCTACAGACCGTCAAATTGTGTGGGTACTGTGCTCACCCTGAGGGCAAGGTGGGGCGCCCAGCACCAGGTCCCCAGCACCCAGCTTAGCTGGGATAGGTTATGCTGTAGGTCCTCATCAGTACCAGTGTGTGATTGATAGTCTTTGCAAACACATCTAGGATGCACCTGTGTTTCTCTGTATTTTCCAGTCATGTGTAGCCCTTGTGGACTATGATGCACCCAGACTAGTGAATATTCTGTGTGGGCGCCATGGTCACATGTTATAAGCAAAGGGGGGTGTTTGTACCCCAAGGCAGATTATGTAGTACCACCCAACCTGCTCTCTGTGGCTCAGGATGGGGGATAGGATCTCTCACCAACAGATCCACATTGTGGACTACGATGCACCCAGAATAATGCTGATGCATGTATTAACTGTTAGAGCAGTTTATTAAACATGTCCCTAAATCAGAGCTACTCAATTCCAGTCCTGGAGGTCCACAACCCTGCAGGTTTTTGGGATAGCCCTAATGAATATGCATGAGATATATATGCATTAGAGATATCCTGCCAACTTGACTGGTTTGTGACCCTCCAGGGCTGGATTTGGAGACCCCTGCCTTACACCTCTGTCATTTAAGATTATGAGTGGGCAAGGTACAGATGTCCTAGACATCAAAAGGGTAGAAAGAATGTGTCACATTCCTCCTCGATTCTCACCACCACCAAAAAGTTGTCTAATAGAAAATATTTTGGTGGTGGCGATTTATCTGCTTGGTGTGTATGCTGATCTCCCTGTTCTGGGTACATGCATCTTCTCCAGGACCTTGCAATATGAACTAGCTGGTGGTTTGTCTTCAACTAGTATGTGTCTTGCTGGAACACCTTGCAGGGTACAGCGGCTGGAGGCTTGCTGCTGGAGAATGTCAGATAATGGTGGGGGGCAGCTGAGCATTTCCAGACCTGCCGTCTGTCTGCTATTGCGTTATGGATGTGTACTGCTCTGCATTGCCTGCCCTGTAGGGTGTTTGATCCCTAGCAGGACTAGGGTGATGGTCCCCTCTACTGCCACCATTGCAGGGGGGTAAAAAGTGGATCTGTTGGTGGGAGATCCTATCCCCCACCCTGAGCCCCAGAGGGTGCATTGGGTGGTGGTATGCAATCTCCCTGTAGGTCCCAACACCCCCCTTCACTTACATCATATGACCATGGCACCCACACAGGGTATGCACTTTTCTGGGTGTGTCATAGTCTACAAGGGCTAGATGTGACATACAGATGAACACAGGCATATCCTAGGGGTGTTTGCAAGGACTACCTATCACACATTGGCACTGATGGAGACCTGAAGCATAGCCTATCTCAGCACAGCCAGGTGCTGTGAGAATGGTGCTGGGCAACATACCTCTCCCTCAGGATGAGCACAGGACCCGCACACTGTGACAGTCTGTAGCTACTCTGTGCCACTAACACACACCGTCGGCACCCCCTACCAGGCTGAGGTGCTGTGGGGCGCATACCCCATCTTGTGATCATCTGTAGACTGCTGATTTACATGTGCTGTGCATCCTGGTACAGATGGGTTGACCCTATCCTGGTAACCACAGCAGAATGTGGGTGTGGTGCCGTGGAGTCCTCCTGTAGCCAGCCAGATGTTTATTAGCAGCTCTAGCCCACTGGTTACTTCACTGCCCATGGAGCCAGAGGTCATGGGTTCAAAATCCACAGTGGGGTTCACAGCTAGGGCTGTCTTAGGCATTGTCTATTTTTATTGTATATTAGTTCTGCCAGCATAACCACCCTCAGGGTACTGTCACCTTAGGGTGGCTCATACGGTGCCCTATAAAGCGCCTTATAAGGTGCCTTATATGGTGTCCTATAGGGGACATTATAGGGTGCCTTGGCAGACAGCACACTTTATAATGTGCCCTATGGAGTGCCTTCTAGGGTGCCTTATGTTATTAAAGTACAACTAAACTTCCTCACAGCCCAATACTTAACCCTTTCTAGGCCAAGCCCAAAACTTTCAGGATCCAAACTTCTGCCTAAATATTCCTATCAAATGGTATATAATACATGACCATGGCAGAGGGAACGTCACTATTGGAACATATTGAATAAGACGGTACAATTTTCCTGACATATGCAAACTTTAACCCGGCTGCAGAATGTGGATTAAAATATTATAGTAGGCCTTCAAAGGGTTACACATGACGCTTCAGCCAGCCTTATTCATTAGGCACACTGGGGAATCAAACCCATGACTCTTGTACCATCAGTCTGTATAGTAACCATTGTGCTACAGCTCTGTTTCTTCATTTGGGTGTCAGCGCGCCTTCTTAAGCTTAATGCGCAGTAACGCGCCCTGTAACGATCGTTGCTGCACGGCGCCTTATAACACGCGTTATCGGTAGCGATGTACCGCCCATGTCCTTTTTTGGCATTTCTTCCACTAACGCGGCTCCTAACGCGAATCACACTAACACAGTTTAGTAAACATACCCCAAAGTGTGAAAAATAAATTGTATGAACTTCTAATACAGCATGTTATGAAGATTATTTCATAAAGAGGAAAACCTCAATGCTTATGCATTATGGGGCATGTTCACTAAACTGCGGTAATGTCACTTGCGTTAGTTTCCGCGGTAAAGGTACAGATGCCCAAATAAAGGTGTGGGCGGTATATCATCACTGCAAGCTGCGTGAGACAATGCGTGGTACAGGGCGCCCTGGGCTAATGCACGTTACAAAGCTCCATACAAGGTACCTAGCATAAGGCACCCTACAAAGTGCTGAAACCTAAGGTGCCCCAGGTCCAGGTGCTACAATGATGCCAAGGTGACCCAAGATATGGTGCCATAGGGGCAGTAAGGTGGCCCAAGTTGACAAGCATGAAATTTAAGGCTGAAACCCAGATGTAACCCTAACACTGCACTGAGCACAAAGCAAAGGCAATGACAAGTGATGGAAGGAAGGAGAAGTGGGAGTTGATGGACCCGCCAAGTCTGCATGCAGCCTATGTGGTAGCCAATAAAGTGGACAGCTGTACAGATGCACAGATTGTAGGCAGCTGTACAGATGCCCAGGGTGTTGGCAATGTAAACTGCTACAATGACAGTGGGTGGAAGAGGATGGTGATACATGTCCACCAGTGGAGGTAGAGGTGGCAAGACAAGTACAATGATAGGAGGACAGAGGAGTAGTAGTGCTATGCAGAGCAGACACAGGAGAGGCAAGCATGGAGAGCCGCAATGCAGAAAAGGGTACCAGTGCAGGACATGGGGTAGCAGCCTGCACATGAAGACAGGACGCCACACAGATGACATACGCAGATAGACAGACAGAAGGATGGTTGGCAACTGTGATGAGGGTACTATGGGTTGGCAGCACAGATACACAGAGATATGACTGTCCAAAGGAATGACAAGTAGTTGTATAGGACAGGCAAAGAAAATGAGAACAAAGAGAAATCAAACCCATGACCAGTGGGCAGAATGTCAGTGCACAAACCAGCAGGCTACACCACCATGTTGAGTTCCACAGCAATATCTGCATACAAGAACACTGTAGAACACCACACAAAACGCCTGTTGTGTGCCAGGATATGGCAACCCCACCAGTACCCATGATGCAACACAAATGCAGAACAGACGTCCTCAGCTGATATCACAGTCTGTAAGTGGGACAAGAGACATACAACATGCACACACACCATGAAATGGAATGCCATGAACATAGCATGCCAAGGAGTGAAGATCCAAAATAGAAAGGGTGTCAGGGGCCTGCCGAGGGGACAGCCGTGTGCATGGTCAGTGTACCAGGGCAAAACAGGGAACAGAATCAAAACAGAGCACATGAGAATTGAACCTGCACACCAACGTGTCCAACACCAGCATCACAAGAGCACTACCAATCCCCCAAGCCAACTGCTCACTTCAAGAGCATAATGATAAGGACCATATGTAACAGCTAATATGTGACAGACAGGCTGCATAGAGGGCACACTGTGGTGCACAGTGAAGAGAAGGGAGGGTGTGCGGAGAGGTGACAAAGCTGCAGCTACTGCATGGTAAGGTTAGCAGAACACAAGGAAAGAAGAGGAATAGAACATGCTGGAATCAAACCCACAACCTATGGTGACCCAATGCATGTCTCTAACTACTATCCCAAACAACCACAGCAACTACAATGCTAATATGTACCACCAAATGGAATGTGTGTATGGAAAGTCATAGCACCGTGTGAGGTGGCAGATGGCTGGCACCCAGACAACTGCCAGTGGTCCAGGATGGTCAGTGTGGTGATGCAGCAGCAGCAGAGACAAATGACTGTCCAACATGTCACACCAAAGCCACTGGTTCATCAACATATGATGAGCAGGACAAATAATGTCCAGGAGATGCATGGTGTGCACATGTACACAGTAGGTGCTGCATGTGGAGGACCAAACACACAGTAGTCATGAAATGTCCACAAAGGCATACGTGCCTGGCAATACAGGACACACAAGCCTGGAAAAACATACACAGCTAGATGTCTGCTAGTCTGCACACACATATATATATAATGGGTGTCAGAGACTGGCCATGATATCAAGCAAAACAGTGTACATGGCAACATAAACCTCATAGTGCACATCAAACGGTGACAATGATTAACTGGACCCCATCAGAGCAATGCAGGGAATGTGGCCTGACAAATGCTACATTGGGAATCAAACCCTGGTCACCAGGTACCCAGACCAGTGTAAGAACCATAGTGCTACAGCAAGGCATAAATATCCCTGCAGTGGATGATATGTAGACAAGGAGGCAGGCACATATCCAATCCATCCCGCAGCCACTGTCAGCACCAGTGCTAATGAACACCAATGCCAGCTATGTCCGACATACATATCCCAGGTGGAGATGTAGAGGCACCAGCCTGAGCATGCATGTGCCCAAGTAGTAGAGATGCCCATCCACAAGAAGCCACAATGCTCTAAGATAGACGACATCCAACTGTACAGGCACATGGAAACAATGAATGTACCTCTGTTAAAATGGAATACTTATGTGGCCAGCAGTGATACCATCTGTGCGCAGGAATGCAGCAGCACAATGTCCAATACACCACACACATTGTGTATGATAGAACACACACATTGGGCAATGACCTGAAAGGTCGACTGGCGACACAGTGATGTGAGTGAACTAGATGGCAGTGACGTACATTGTCTGCATCATCATGAGTATAGCACAGGAACACACAACTGACAGGGGGCACAGTCCAGGCAGGTGCACCAAGCTGCCCACACAACCAGAAGGTGATAAGGTCGGAACGGAGGAGACCTAGATGTAATGCCATGCTGTCATACAGTAATGTAGATCTGCAGTGCACAGGCAAATGCAGAAACATTAACAAACCGTCATGTCTCAATGCCCCAGCACCACCCCTCAACTGTGTAGACCATATGTGTGTATATCAGTGGGTCATACAGCAGTCTAGATGGCCAGTCAAAAGTCTGTGATGTGCCTGAGAATCAGCAGACGTCAGGTATGCATGTACAGAAACACCTTTAATGCCCAAATGGGAGCAAAAACAGTTACACAAGGCCAAATGAGGACATGGAAACAGGTAGGAGATGCACATGTTGCCAAAGAACAAACAAAGCCGAACCTCACAGACATAGAGGTAGCACCATGCAGAAGGCCTGCTGCAATGGGTGTTGTGGATGCAGAAGCATCACATATATGCCAATGAACAGGGAATGCACAAACTAAGGCATAAAAAAGAGACACCCACCGCCCCACAGCTAAGGTAATGGTGCAATGTAAGTAGCACAATGCCATGTCATAAGGAGGTTTGGGCACACATGAATTGATTGGTAGGTAAATCAATGTACAGCGGCTCATCTGTAGAGGAACCACGCACAATAACATGTATATGGAGGTAGAACAAAAGGACTACAATGGTGCACTAACCCACACAGAATCCACGTAGGCACATGCACCGTTGCAAAACCAGAATTAGGCAGATGCACATGCACCGTGTATGTTGAATCATGACAGAGTGCTGCCCCATATGAACTGTAACACCCCCTGTGAGGGTCAAACAGCAATCACAGATGGTGGCATGCATCACAGTGGTGTGGTGGCAAACAGTTTGTCATGTCCAAGTATAAAGTACCGCTGTGACCTCTTCTTTTTATGAACTTTCTCAAAACAACATAACAAGCTTGGCTTTTTTTGACTTACAGGCATGTTTACTAAAGTCCGTTGCTGTGCGGGTCCCCGTTAGTGTGCTGGTGCCATATAAGGAGTGGGCGGGCCAGGCAGAAAAAGGAAAAAAACGGACCGTAGGTTTGTGAGTCGCGCTAATGTGCGGGTCCCACATTAGCGCGTGAGAAGGCTAAGTGGGGCGCTGCTGCACAACCAAACAACAAAGCCGTAGTACAACGGTGAAGACATTGACCTATGGTGCAGGGTCCAGGGGTTCAAACCCCCATTGCACCCAACAAAAAAGACCAGCTGAGGCATCAAATTTTATGGGCAAAAGTGGTGTAGGAGGCATATTGATTATGGGCGGCAGAAGGCGGCGCACCTATTTTTTTAAACGGCATGAGACGGCGCACTGTTTATTGTGGGCGGCAGAGGGCGGCGCGCTGTTAAGGTTGGGCGGCAGAGGGCGGCGCACTGATAAAATTGGTCAACAGAAGGCGGCGAGCCGGTGGGCAGAAGGCGGCGTGCTGATGTGTGAGGGGGCAGCCCAATAGTGGGAGGGATAAGTGGCGCGCTGATGTGCAAATAGCAGGAATGGAGCCATAGGACAATGGTTAAGACACTGACCACCCATGCAGGCATCATGGGTTCAATTCCCCCAGTGCCCATTGAAGACAGCTGGCTGAGGCAGTATTTTAAGGGGCATGCCCATGTTGGGCGCTGTTAATGTTACGCGCCAGAAGGCGGCGCGCTGTTAATTGTAATTTGTGTGCCACAAGACGGCGCGCCAATGGCTACAAGGCTGCGCGCTGCTGCTCAAACACAGGAACAGAGCCACAGCACAATGGTGAAGACACTGAGCAATGGTGCAGGGGCCATGTGTTCAATCCCTCACAAAGCCCAGAGAAAAAGGCTAGCTGAGGCAGTATGTTTTATGTTGGGGAGAGCTGTAGGAGGCTCTATAATTTTAGTTTTATGATAACTACTAGCAAACGCACTCTCACAGCATATTAATATAGGGCCGCCCATAAGGCACATGTTACAGTGCACCGTCTGCCAAGGCACCCTAGAATGTCCCCTATAGGGCAGCATGTATGTTGCGACACAGGATAATGTATGGTGCACCCTATATGGATGGCAACCATACAGTGCCCTATAGGGCGCCCCATAAAGCACCCTCAGAGGCACCTTATGGGTACAGTACACTGAGGGTGCTATTGCTGACATCAACATATGTACAGTAAACTAAAAAATATGCTTTGAACACCTGTCTCACAGAACCCCAATGTGGGTTTGAACTCATCACCTCTGGCTGCACAGGCAGTGACCTAACCATAGCTGTATGGAAGCCCCTGGCTGGCTGCAGATAGCCTGCACGTCATCTCACAGATAGTATGACAGGGTAAACAGGATAGGGTTAGGCCACACGTACCCATGATGCACTGCACATGCAAATTAGCTGTCCACAGATGGACACAAGATGGGAAATGCACCCCCACAGCACCTCGGCCCTGTTGGGGGACGTTACCGGGTGCACCCACACAGCAACTCGGCCTGGTAGGGGGCACTGACCGGGTGTTTTACTGGCACAAAGTAGCTACACAACGTTACATCGTGCGGGTTCTGGCCTCACCCTGAGTGTACAATGAGGCGCCCAGGACCAGGTCTACAACACTTTCCATGGCTGATGGAGGCCAAGCGGGAGTTCCAAAGCAGTGTTAATGTGTAAGATAGCTAGTTTCTGCACAAACACCATGGTATATCCCAGTCAGGCACAGCCGTAGCCGGCCCCCCTTGGGCTGCCCCTAGAAACAAACATGGTCCCCCATCAAGAGATCCACACTCTACCTCCCTGCAAAGGTGGCAGTAGAGGGCAACATCAACCCCAGTCCTGCTGAGGAACACCCCCCACACACAGCCATAACACAATAACAGACAAACATATGACCAGGTATGGTAGGTTGCACCCCACCACCAGGTATTCCCCTGCAGCAAGCCAACTGCACCCTGCAAGCCATTCCAGCAAACCACATACCATCTACAAACAGTCTGCTGGTTAGTCCATAGTGCATGTTCCCAGTGGAGACACATACACAGCAAGCAGATAACTCAGTGACTGGGCCCCAAATAGATACCCATATGTATCACATGAGAGAAAGACTGTACAGCACTATGGGGGTGCCTAGCCATGCTGTGGTCACTGCACAGTCAGGGTGAGCGTGATCTCCCAGAAGGACATGCTTTGGCCACCCTGTCTGTGTAGGTGGTGGCCGGACACTACAGTGTCCCTGCCAGTGTCCTATGCCCGGTGCAGATGCATCCTGCCCAGGCCACCCTGTCCTGGCTATACCCATGGTACCGTGCACCTCATTATGCACATTGGCAGTGTGGGCTGTGGAAGGGGCTTGCTGCCAACACCCACGGTATAGACAAACACACACTTCCACACCTATGCCATCATGGTGCTACTATTGAGAAGGTAATCAGCCTTGCCCACCAAGACCGCTCCTGAGCACGGCAAGGCATGGATATGGTAGGCAGTACAGCTGGTGGCCACTCCCCAGGGTGGTAAACAGCGTCAGAGGCCAGGCCTGGAGCACGCACCGCAAACACCTAACAGATTGTTCGGATGGGGTCAACTAGCACTATGTGTGGAACTAGCAAACATCTCAGAGCTGTGTATCATATACCTCAGGTGTAGGGTGACATTGGTAGGACATGCAGGGTTCAATGGTTTGCCTCTCCAGGAGACATTGGTCAATGAGGCCTGTGGGTGTGGGTGTGGATGTGTCTGTCCCTGATGGCTGCTGCTTTATGGCACAGATTCCCAACTCCAGTCCAGGTTTGCATCACACTGTTCTGGTTTTCCTGCTGTCCCTCATGGATATGCATGAGCTACATCTATATACCATGGGTGTGGTGCATAGATATACAGCACAGGCATTTGTATGAGTGCCATCATGGGACCTGACTGGTGTGTGCCCCACCAGGACTGCATTGTGTGATTCTGCTCTGGGTACTGGCCCTGTTCATGGTGTGTGTGCTCAGTGGGGTAAAGATAGACGTATTGCCATTGCATATGTCCTCCCCAGGAAAGGTGTGCCCTTACTATCACTGTTTAATTGGGGGAAAAAGATTAGCGGTTGCCCCAGTTGGGCTTTGAACCTGTGACCCTCTGCTCTTGTATACAGTGTCTGTGTGCACTGCACCACCGTGTATCCACAGATTGGGTGATTTCCCTGGAATGTCCATGACTGTGGATCCGGTAGGGCCTGTGTTGCAGTGGACTGTGCCAGCCTGCACATGACTGGGCCTCTGTCTTCTGTGGCTAGCAGCCACTTCCCCCTGCACCACATGTCCTCGTCCGCCAACATGCTGGCATGAGCTTCTCTCAGAAAAAGCAGATGACCTGATTGCAATGTGGCAGTACGGGACTGCATTTGGGTGACTTGGCTGTAGGTAATGCCCATTGTTGTGGTGTGTGTGCGCGTTGTTGGGTAAAATATGGGTGCTCTCCCCATGCTTATGTTCCCTGCAATACAGGGGTGTCTGCGCTATCTGTGTTCAGTGGTGGGTAAAATATAGGGATTGGGCTGGCACGTACCCCAGCTGGCCTTTGAACCTCTGACCCTCTGGTTCTAGAGGTACTGACTCTGTCCGCTGCACCACACTATGGCCACAGAAACAGTGCAGCCCCTGGAGGTAGTAAGCTTAGCAGAATGGAGTCACAAACCCTGCTCTATGCAATTTTACTGTGGGCATATGCACCCTGTCTGGTGACAAACGTGCACATAAACCCCGGAAATGGCTACGGGAAATGGGGGACAAGATATCACCGCGCTGGGCAACAGTGATATTAATGGGCAACCATACCAAACACTCCCAGGAAAGCTCCAAACAAAGGAAATGTTTTTTGGAAGAGACTCGGCTCCGTAAACCCTTCAAAGGTTCATTTCTTTTTTCTGGAGCTTTGCTGGGTGTGTTTTCTGTATTTGCCCATCACTATAACTGTTCCCCAGCTGAATTACTGTTTTTAATAGTTCTGTTGTGGTCATTTTCTATTTGTATTTGCACTTTTGTGCTGTGCACATGTATCACACTGCTCACGTTTTGCTGGTTTCCCCGGTTTTCCTGTACATTGCTGACGGAAATGGTTTCTCTTCCCTTTAAATGCTTTCTACATGCAAATTCGGGCCCGATACTGTGCGGGGAGCCTCTCCCCTCCCACTCTCCACCCATTGACCCCGTCCCTCCGCCTCTCCGGAGCCTTCCTCTGCCCTCCTTTCGCCGTTCCACGCCTCTATCGGAAATTTGCGGGCCGCACTTGTACGGGGCCCGTTAGTGAGCCGCGTACCTGTGCGGGGGTGACACGCACATGTGCGGGGCGTTTAAACGCGTTTCTGCGCGTTTCAGTGCCGCGTTGCCGTGCGCTATTTTGCGGGGCGCTATTTTGCGGACTTTAGTAAACATGCCCCTTAGCTTTTTTTGAAGATTTTGCAGACAAGCAACACCGGCTTGAATAACCGTGCCAGAATATAGAAACGATGACGTGTCACACGTTTCGGGTTGATTTCAAACTTCATACAACCCTGCTTCAGGTTGTCAGACGGCTGCCTAGGGTGAGAACTTACACAATCTTGACGATGCATATATTCATATGATTCTTGCAAGGTATTGTGGGTAATGTAGTTCTTTCACGCCCAAACACAGCTGAAGACAATAATTGAGTTGTGATACCAGTGGTAAGGCCAATAAAATACTTCTTTTATTGATGGGGTTTAATTCACCCAGCACAAATATGCTTGGTAGCAATATAAATGAGGTTACTTGCTTGCAGTGTTTAAATGGATAACAAAAAGTCACAAAGCAAATCAGAAAACAACCTTCAGCTTGTCAGGCAATTAGCTAATGTTTTCTTAGCAAATAATTACAAAATAAAAAGGCACAAAGAAATGAATAAACTTTGTTTGTTAGGTTAACTTCTGCTTATTTTCCACGCAGATCCCAGCAGTGATTCTCCCTTGCTCACACACACAATCAGGTGCAGCTTTAATTACTATCAATTGACCAGCTGAAAGCCTTTAGCTGGCTGGCTGCTACTGTGTGAACCCAAATCCTGCTTTAAGAGCTGTTTGCAGTGGAAATAAAGAACAAAGTTAGGTTTCTTTGTGATGGCTGATGTGTTTGCTCACAGAAAGCTAGCAATAGCATTGGGATAGAGAACAGTCCATGTAATTAATAGTCTCATCTGCTGTAATTTCCCCTTCATCAATCAGCATAGGGTCACTATCATACATTGGCACAGATGAGTCTTTCAATAAGGCACTATCATGAGAATGCTTATTCCCTTGCTGCCATTCACTATTATAGATAGGGTCTGGATCAGTGTTCATACCTGAGCCTCTCCTGCTATCATAATTCCTCTCTGTATAGCCTGGCCAGTATGTAATCCAATTCTGATGTCCAGCCTTCCAATCTTGATCCCTGGACACTGGATCCTCTCTCACATACCTTCTGGCATAGGTCTGAAAGTCCTTTCCACGTGCAGTCTTCTCTCTTCCAGGTAGCCACTGGTGATTCCTATCTCTGCCATTCCATTCCTCTGGCTGACTCCAGTCCAATGGACTCTGCTGGCACTTGGAATACCTCCCAGTATGGGTACTGCCTTGGACTCTCCCAGACCTTCCAATGAGCTTTCTTCTCTTCCTTCCAGAGAGTTTCCTTCTCTCTCTATCCGCTTGGCTTGGCTTCTGTTTCTCCAGGTGATGCTGGTGCTTGAGCTTGTAGCTGTTGCTGTCTCCTTTCCTGAAGCTCTTTCTGTAGCTTTTGCTGAAGCTGGGCTGGAGCTTGTAGCCGTTGCTGTCGTTCCCCCTGAAGCTGTTATCAGTAGAATAAGCTCTATTCTTATTCTGTCCTAATGTGTGCTCCTCCCTAACACAGCGCAGCTGTGTTGAATCAGGTCCTGCCCCTTGAGATGAGTGCTTAGGGATTACCTCATAGCTCTCTTGATTGCACACACGTTTTCTCACTTCAGCCCCTCTCATGGCTGCTGGAAACCTGGTGCATTCTGGGACTGGTAGTCTTTTATGTGAAAACTCTGTTTTCTTACTTCTACCAGAACTGACAGGTTGCTTGTTCAGAGTCACATCATCTTTTCTATAGCTCCTACCTGAGCTATGATAAGCTTCCTTATCACATACCCCCCTGCTTAAGTTATTACGGACTGGTTTTACTGGTGAAACTGCTTTCCTACAGTCCGTAATACCTACGAGAGTGTTATCTTCTTGAAGCTCACTTACTTCCTGACTGGGTTCAAGGTCATTATTTACAGGCCTCTCCTTCCAAGACTTAAGTACATTAATATGGTAGGTCTGCCTACGCCCTCTTGTATTTTCTACCATATAAGATACTGGGCTTACTTGTTTAACAACCTTCCATGGCCCTTTCCCCTGTACCTCAAATTTTGGAGCAGTTCCTGCTACTTGAACCAAAACCTTTTCACCAATGGTTAATTGGCGGCTCTTGGCCTTTCTATCATACCACCCTTTCTGGCGAACTTGACTGTCCTGCAGGTTCCTCTCAGCAACCTGCGATGTCCTTTTCAAACGTGCTCTCAAGTCACGTAGAAACAGTGGCACCTCCTGACTTCCTGGTTCAGGATCAATCCATTATTCCCTCAAAATATCCAACAAACCCCGGGGAGCCATACCATACATCAACTCATATGGAGTTACACCTAGGGACACTTGAATTCTTTCCCTGCAGGCATATAAGGCAAAGGGTAATAACATATCCCATTCTTTTACCTCTCCTGCTAACCCCCTTCTCAACATTTGTTTGAGAGTTTGGTTGAATCTCTCCACCAAACCATTTGATTGTGGATGGTAGGCTGAGGTTTTCACGTGACGAATGCCAAAGGCATCCCAGACCTGGGCCAAATATTTGGATACAAAATTGGACCCTCGGTCAGTCAACACCTCTCTTGGGAATCCCACTTCACAAAACAATTTTTCTAGCTCTAAAGCTATTGTTTTTGCAGAAACATTCCTCAATGGTATGGCCCAGGGAAACCTTGTTGCCTGATCTACCATAACTAGGATGTATTGGAAACCTCGGGGCATTTTGACTAATGGGCCTACAATATCCATGGCAATGCGACCAATTGGGTCGGTGATGATTGGCATGGGGATCAATGGCACCACCGGTGGGTGAGCCGCTATAACTCGCTGACACGCTGGACATGCAGCACAAAACTGGGCAGTTTCTTTGAAGATACCTGGCCAGTAAAAATGCACAAGAATTTGATCCAGCGTTCCTTGCATACCTTTATGACCTCCCACTGGATGATCATGTGCTAGTCTAAGTACTAGCCCTTTGAAAGTTGTGGGTACCACCAATTGTTTACGTATGGCACCATTTCTGGGGTCCTGACTCTCTCTATATAATATGTCATTATCTAGTCTGAATCTGGGCAATTCCTCCCTGACCTCCTGAGCATACTTAAAAGCTCGGGTGAGAGCTTGATCAGCTTGCTGCTCTTGTGGAAAGTTAGGAAACTTTGCCACCAACTCAGCTGGCACCCAGGGTAAACTTTGACCAGCTAACATCTCAGCCCTACCCTGTGCTCTGCAAAGTCTCTCACGCCTCTTTTGTGCTTTCAACTTTCTTACTTTACCAGATGATGGGTTATTAAATCATCATGAGAGGGTAAGTCTCCTAAAAACTCTGCCTGCTCCCCCTCCTCCTTCTGCTGGCTCTCTACCTTAGCCTGCGAGCGGGTGGATACAAGGCCCCTCTTATTACCCATAGTTTGGCCTTCTGGAAGCTTAACCATCTTTTTAGCTAGGGACTGAGGACTTCCAAAGAAAGGCCCGGGAGCTATTTCCATTATTAAACCTTCTCACTCCTTCTTTCCTAGCCCTTTCACTAGTTCCTGCTTAAATCTTGGCCAGTCTCTTCCTAGAACCAAATCAAAGGGTAGCCTAGGCACCACTGCTAACAGGACTTCCTCTTGTTTCCCTAGGCACTTAACCTTCAGCCTATAGGTGGGATATGATGATGCAGCACCATGAATGCATCTGATGTGAACTTGGCTTTCAGGGGTTCTAGGCACAAATCTTTCTTGGGCCTCTATCCTCTTCCAAAGCCTTTTTGACATCATACTCTGGTCTGCCCCAGAGTCTAATAATGCATTTGTGGTAATTCCCTGCACATCAACCATCAAAAGAAATCCTTCCTTGGGCTGTTTTAAATCCAGACCCATTAAACTAGTGTGTGTCTGGCATCTCTTCTCTAAGTGTCCCACTTTTCCACACTTGAAACATTTCTTTCTATTCCACTGTGTCATCTGGTTTGATACAGTACATTCATTTTCAGAAACATTCTTAATTATTCTCTTTTCTGATACAGCACATCTAGCCTCAGCATCCATCTTTAGAGGGCCACCCATTCTATGGCAAGCCTGCGTGGCTTCCAAGAATCTCTCTGCTAGCATGGTTGCCTCTCCAAGATTTTGGCAATTTTGCTGTATAAGAAAAGCATTCAAATCTTTAGGTACCCCAAGCATAAATTGTTCCAGCATTATAACATCTAATAACATTTCTACTGTCTTTTGCTCAGGCTCCAACCATTTTACAGCTAAACTTCTGATTCTCTGACTCAGAGCCCTGGGTGTCTCATCCACTCTCAATGTAACAGCTCTAAACATTCGCCTATACTCTGAAATAGACAACCCTAGGCGATCTCTAATAGCTGCCTTTACATCCTTATAAATCAAAGCCTGGGCTGCTGGCATTGCTCTGTAAGCTGCTAGTGCCTCACCAGTTAATGAGGCTGCCAGCCTTACTGCCCACTGGGTCTCTGGCCATGCTAAAGCCTGTGCCACTCTTTCAAAAGACTCTAGAAAATCATCAACATTATCATCTGGAGTTAATTTCCCAAAATTAAATGCCCCAATCCCTTGATTGAGTCCCACATTGTCCACATGTGGTGTACCAGTACTAACTGCTGGTCTTGCATCTGTTCCACTTTGGCTCTGCAGCTGAACTAGAGCTTGCACCAGATCAAGCATTGGTTTCTGCTGTTCCATTAAGGCCTTCATAGCAGTGTCCTGGGCCTGCTGTGATAGCTCCTGCTGCTTGCTAAATTGGGCTGCCATCCACTGAGCCATCTCCCTCGGATCCATCTTGACCCCTGCAAGAAATAAAGAAAAAAAAAAAACCAAAGTGCAGCACCTTCCAACCAGGTGTGGTTTTTTTTTCAACTTTCTTTTTTTTCAATTACCCCCCTGTGCTTACACACATCCACCACTAGACATGCCCAGGTACATATTACCTTGTCTCAGTGATGAATCCAGCTTTGCACAGGGTCTTTTCATCTGGGACAGCTTCCTGGAACAACCACTTCTCCTCCAAAGTGCAGATGAGGGAAAAAAAATCTTCTTTCAGCTTCAAACTTGAATTTTATTTGTAATCCACAGCAAATAAATCCTCTTGGTGCAAAAGCAATCCGAAAAACTACGCCATTTGTCAGACGGCTGCCTAGGGTGAGAACTTACACAATCTTGACGATGCATATATTCATATGATTCTTGCAAGGTATTGTGGGTAATGTAGTTCTTTCACGCCCAAACACAGCTGAAGACAATAATTGAGTTGTGATACCAGTGGTAAGGCCAATAAAATACTTCTTTTATTGATGGGGTTTAATTCACCCAGCACAAATATGCTTGGTAGCAATATAAATGAGGTTACTTGCTTGCAGTGTTTAAATGGATAACAAAAAGTCACAAAGCAAATCAGAAAACAACCTTCAGCTTGTCAGGCAATTAGCTAATGTTTTCTTAGCAAATAATTACAAAATAAAAAGGCACAAAGAAATGAATAAACTTTGTTTGTTAGGTTAACTTCTGCTTATTTTCCACGCAGATCCCAGCAGTGATTCTCCCTTGCTCACACACACAATCAGGTGCAGCTTTAATTACTATCAATTGACCAACTGAAAGCCTTTAGCTGGCTGGCTGCTACTGTGTGAACCCAAATCCTGCTTTAAGAGCTGTTTGCAGTGGAAATAAAGAACAAAGTTAGGTTTCTTTGTGATGGCTGATGTGTTTGCTCACAGAAAGCTAGCAATAGCATTGGGATAGAGAACAGTCCATGTAATTAATAGTCTCATCTGTTGTAATTTCCCCTTCATCAATCAGCATAGGGTCACTATCATACATTGGCACAGATGAGTCTTTCAATAAGGCACTATAATGAGAATGCTTATTCCCTTGCTGCCATTCACTATTATAGATAGGGTCTGGATCAGTGTTCATACCTGAGCCTCTCCTGCTATCATAATTCCTCTCTGTATAGCCTGGCCAGTATGTAATCCAATTCTGATGTCCAGCCTTCCAATCTTGATCCCTGGACACTGGATCCTCTCTCACATACCTTCTGGCATAGGTCTGAAAGTCCTTTCCACGTGCAGTCTTCTCTCTTCCTGGTAGCCACTGGTGATTCCTATCTCTGCCATTCCATTCCTCTGGCTGACTCCAGTCCAATGGACTCTGCTGGCACTTGGAATACCTCCCAGTATGGGTACTGCCTTGGACTCTCCCAGACCTTCCAATGAGCTTTCTTCTCTTCCTTCCAGAGAGTTTCCTTCTCTCTCTATCCGCTTGGCTTGGCTTCTGTTTCTCCAGGTGATGCTGGTGCTTGAGCTTGTAGCTGTTGCTGTCTCCTTTCCTGAAGCTCTTTCTGTAGCTCTTTCTGTAGCTTTTGCTGAAGCTGGGCTGGAGCTTGTAGCCGTTGCTGTCGTTCCCCCTGAAGCTGTTATCAGTAGAATAAGCTCTATTCTTATTCTGTCCTAATGTGTGCTCCTCCCTAACACAGCGCAGCTGTGTTGAATCAGGTCCTGCCCCTTGAGATGAGTGCTTAGGGATTACCTCATAGCTCTCTTGATTGCACACACGTTTTTCTCACTTCAGCCCCTCTCATGGCTGCTGGAAACCTGGTGCATTCTGGGACTGGTAGTCTTTTATGTGAAAACTCTGTTTTCTTACTTCTACCAGAACTGACAGGTTGCTTGTTCAGAGTCACATCATATTTTCTATAGCTCCTACCTGAGCTATGATAAGCTTCCTTATCACAAGGTCCATCCGTTACTGGCAGATTGCAAAGCTTCAACATGAAACAAAGAGCAGGGAAATACCTTGCCTTAAGAACTTCGGCATCTGACGTCAGTTTTGACAGAAGGGTACAAGCTACCAATCAAATCCGCAATCGTTGCAACCAATAGATGAGTCTCACTAAACACAGAAACCCTCTATTGGACAATGAAAAAAGTCAGGGAGTCCAAATCAAACAATAGTATACCAGTCAATCTGTGAATTCAGACCTCTAGGAGCGACTGAATTTAATGAATAAATCTATCGTTGCTCTCGTAGTTGTAATCGTTGTTCACGATCTCCTCCCCTGGGATACAAAGGTATAAAATCCAACACCCTCCAATGCAGGGAATTGAAATCATGATGGTATTCCAAACAATGCTCCACCATAGGAGCTGAAAGGGACTTAGTCCGCAATCTTGAGGCATGCTCAGAAAGTCGCGTTCTTATTGTGCGCTTAGTGAGACCAATATAATAAAATGAACATGGGCAGACAATTAAATATACCACATTTTATTTATTTATTTTATTTTTCTTTTTTATATACCGCGCTATTGAAATCAGTGCGGTTTACATTAAAACTGAACAGTGCAGCAATGCATTAATATCACAATGTGCTTACATAGAACAAGGAATACTCAAAAAATGGGATAACAGGGGGAACTATGCACATGATATCTACAAAGTATTTACATAGAGTTAAATATTCTAGTAATTGAGGACAGCCTGAAAACTCAAATCGTACTTGGTCCACCAGGACCGTAGTTGGTAACCCCTGCCCAAGAGCATCGGCCAACAGGGGCACAAACACCCACACCCACACCCACAGGCTCCACTATCCAAAGCCTCATGGAGAGTCAGGCTGTTGGGCCCTGTGCGGAGCAGTAGCTACCAATAATAGTACCTGAATACCTTAGCAATGCCTGCACTGTGCCCAGGACTGGTGTGGCGGCCAGGGCTGCCAATCACCTCTATCTTTTCACAATGCTGAAATAGGTGTGGGAGTGTGTGTATGTCTACCCAGTGTTTTGTGGCTGCCTACACCATACTGAGCCCCCAATGCTTGCACTGTCTCCAGTGTTAACCTGCCAATCTGCATAATGAGGAGCAAGGTATTGTGGGTATGGCCTGGACACAGCAGTCTGGGCAGGATGCATCTGCACAGGGCATAGAGCAATGGATGTGACATTGTAGTGTCTGACTACCACCTGCACGGATAGGGTGGCCACAGCATGTCATGCTGGGAGGTCACTCTCACCCTGACTGAGCAGTGATCATGGCATGGCTAGGTTCCCCCATAGTGCTCTGCAATTTTTCTATCAAGTGATATCTATGAGTTTACTTTTATGGAGCGGAATTGCTGATATACTTGTTTGGTGTTTGTGCTCACATTCTGTTTTTGGGTAGACACAGTTCCTCCAGGAACATGTACTAGCTAGCAGACTGCAGTTAGCATGTGTATGGCTGGAGCACCTTGCAGGGTGTGGTGGGTGGAGACTGACTGTTCCCTCTGCTGGTGCATGTCAGATAGTGGTGAGGGAGCAGCTGAGCTTGTCCAGGCCTACTGCCAGTGCCCTATGTGATGTGTACAGATCTGCATTGACTGCGCTGTAGGGTACTTATTCTCTAGCAGGACTGGGGTTGATGGTCCCCTCTACTTCCACCATTGCAGAGATATATAATGTGGATCTGTTGGTGGGAGATCCTGTCCCCCACCCTGACCCACAGATAGGGGGGTGCTACATAATCCGCTTTTGGGTCCAAATACCACCCTTCACTTATAACATGTGACCATAGTAACCACACAGAATATGCACCATTCTGGGTGCATCATAATCTACAAGAGCTAAACATGACTGGGAAATACAGGTGTATTGGCAAAGACTATCTATCACAAACTGGCACTGATGGGGATATGCAGCACAGACTATCTCAGCTAAGCCAGGTGCTGTGGACCTGGTGCTGGGCGCCCCACCTCAACCTCAGGGTGAGCACAGGAACCACACAATATCACAGTCTGTAGCTACTCTGTGCCAGTAACACACATGGTCAGTTCCCCCTACCAGGTCATGGTGCTATAAAGGTGCATACTCCATCTTGTGATCAGATGTAGGCTGCTGATATGCATGTGCAGTGCATCATGGGTACGGGTGGGTTTACCCTATTCTGGTAACCACAGCAGACAGTTTGTGTGGTGACCTGCAGTCTTTCTGTAGCCAGACAGCAGTGTATTAGACACTGTGTAGATGTAGTCCAATGGTTACTTCAATGACTGTGGAAGCAGAGGTCATGGGTTTGATCCCACAGTGGCCTTATTTAATAAGGCTGTCTGAGGCGTTTCCTTTTCATTTAAATCAGTGCTGCCAAAAACACCCTCACAGTTCCGTAGCCTAAGGTGCCTCATAAGGCGCCCTATAAAGTGCCCTATAGGGCACATCATGAGGTGCCTTGGCGGACAGGGCATTTTATAATGGGCCCTATGGAGTGCCTTTTAGGGTGCCTTATGCAGCACCTTAAGTTACTGCACTGTGAGGGAGTTTTTGCTGACAGCACTGATTTAAATTAAAAGGAAATGCCTCAGGCAGCCTTCTTACATAACACCACTGCAGAACATAACATAAGAACATAAGATATGCCATACTGGTTCAGACAAAGGTCCATCAAGCCCAGTATCCTGTTTCCAACAGTGGCCAATCTAGGTCATACGTACCTAGCAGTTTCCCCAAAAGACACAGGTTCCACAATGCTTGTACTGGGTCAAGCATTGATATCCTGGGTCCCTTCTTAATAATGGTTTACTGCTGGATTGAACCCATGACCTCTGCCTCCACAGTCATTGCAGTAACCAGTGGGCTACATCTTATAGCTTTGAACACTGCGCTGGCATGAACTTAAGGTTAACGCGTGTTAATGTGCCACGGCGTCCACTATCGCACGATACCTATTCCTTGCAACCTTCCCTCCGGAACGCCCACTACCTTATATGGCATTCTTCACATTAACGCTGCAGCTAGCACCAGTAACATTAAGGGGTATGTTTACTAAACTGCTGTAATGTCACCCGTGTTAGGTTCTGCGGTAAAGGTACAGATGCCCATATAAAGGCGTAGGCGGTGCATCGTTACAGCAAGCCATATCAGCTAACGCACATTACAAGGTGCCTTAGACTATCACGTGCTACAAGGCACCTTATAAGGCACTTTACATAGTAGCCTAGTGGTTAGAGCAACTGCCTCATACCCAGAAGATTAAGGGTTCAGTTCCCACTGGCACCCCTTGTGACCTTGGGCAAGTCACTTTACTCTCCATTGCCTTGGAAGAAAAGGCTGGCAATCTACTTCCAGTGATACATTGCCAAGAAAACCCAGAGATAGCTGGGTTGCTATGACTTGATGGCACAAAAAAAAAAGTGCCTTGTAAGGCTCCTTAGGCTAAGTGCTGGGCTATGGAACAAGGCTATGGTGCCCTAGGTTAGTGTGCCCTAAAGGCTGCAAGGTGCTTCAGGATGACATACATGACCTGTGAGGCACAGAGACAGATGTAGCCTTAACACTAGATAGAGCACTCAGGAAAGGCAATGAACAGGTGAGTGAAGGAGGGAGAGCTGGGAGCCACTGAACCTGCCATATCTGCAGGCATCCCATATGGCTGCCAGTACTGATGACAAACATGGTGGGGGCAACTGTACCATAGCACAGGGTGTTGGCAATGTAAAGTACTTGAAAGACAGTTGGTGGCAGATGATGGGAATATGTGTCCCCCAGTAGAGGCAGAGGTGGCAGGATAGTTACAATGATGGGTTGGCAGAGGAGTGGTGGTGCCATGGAGAACAGGCACAGGTGAGGCAAGGACGATGAGGCATAATGCAGGAAAGTGTAACAGTGCAGGACATGGGGTGGCAGCCTACACAGCTGACAGATGCAGATAGACTGAAGGAATGTTGGAAATTGTGGCAAGGGTATTATGGGCTGGCAGCACAGATCTGCAAAAATATTACTGTTACAGGCATGCAAACTATTTGAGTAGGACAAGCATGAAAGGAGGGAACAATGAAGAATTGAACCCATTAACACTGCAGAGAATGGCATTAGTACTAACCAGTAGGCTGTACATCCATGGTGTATCTTACAGCAATGGCTGGGTACAGAAGGACTGCAGGTCACCACACAAATTGTCTGCTCTGAGTGCCAGGATAAGGTAACCCCACTAGTACCCATGATGCAATGCACATGCTGATCACCAAATGGGGTCTGCACCTCTCTGGTAACTCCGCTTGGAAAGATAAACTGACAGTGTGTGATACTGGCACAGAGTAGCTACAGACCATGCCAGTATGCAGGTTCTGTGTTCACCCTGAGGGTTAGGATGGGTGGCCAGCACTAGGTCCACAGTACATGTGGTGCTAGAGATAGGTCTTGCTGTACATCCCTATCACTACCAGTGTGTGACAGGTGTTCCTTGCAATGCATCTGAAGGTAATTTGGTGTTCTTCTGTATCCTGCAGTCACATGTGGCCCTCTAGGACCAGACACTACCCTGATTAGTGTGTACCCTGTGTTAGGATCTGGCTGACATGGGCACCTGTTATCATGGCAGAGGGGTTTCTAGACTTGCATGAGGTTTGTGTAGCAGTGCCTTTACAGGTCAAAGTGCTATACTCTACATACCCCAAAGGGCCCACAATCACCCCTTTTTATAGGTAAAGAACAGGTGCCTGAGCCCCAGTGTAAGAACTTCAATTCTGCTGGTATAAGACAGCCCTCCAGGGTTGGTCGCCAGAGCCATACCTGTGACTGGGGCAATGGATAGGCATACACACACACACACACTCTCCTATGGCAGCACTGTGTAAAGATAGGGGTGGTTGGCAACCCTGCCCGCCACACTTGTCCTGATCACAGTGCCAACATTGATAAACTGTGCAGGAGGTAGTAGTAGTGCTCTGGTGATAAGTGCAGCCAACAGCCTGACTTTCCATGCAGCTTTGGATTGTGGAGCCTGTGTGAGTGGGTGTTTGTACCCCTGTTTGCCGCTGCTTTGGGCTTTGCACATGTTGCTGTTGTATTTGCATTGTAGGGTAAAATATAGGGGGCATGCTCTGCAGGAACCACAGCTGTGAATTGAACCTATGACCCTCTGCTTCTGGATACACTGGCTGGGTGTACTGCACCACAGTGTTGCCACAGATGCATGGGAGTCCCTGGAGCTACCTGTACTTTTCCTCAGCCAGACCTTTTATGTTGCACTGCACACCATGTACTGGTACAGGGTTGACCTAGGTCCACTACAGGCAGGTGCCACGGCCCCCTCCAGCACAGGCAGACACCCCCCTGCCACCCTGACATGACCATATGCTGTCGGTGCTGGTAGTGCGCAGTACCAGGCCATCCACTGTGTGGGTCAGCGGTCGTCTAGGGATCGAGGTCCGGGGTAGGGAGGCATACATGGGCATCCTCACATCCACCCCCATCACCGCCTGCCAATATTATGTCCCTTCTGCTTGGGGGAGGGTTGGCTGAGGGGATGTCAGGTCAGTGCCCTGGCAACTTTTAGCTAGGGTGGACCAGGTGGATGTAGGTGGATTGTGTTTGTCCTTTGTCAGCTGCTGTCTTGATGATGTCCGATTTCTATGTTCCTATGTGCCACCTAGGCGACTGCCTAGCCCACCCTATGACTCATCTGCCCCCACTACATGTCCTGCCTGCAGTCCCCTATGCCCCGTTTGCACCATCACCATAGTGGCCTTTCATACTTGGGCACTATGCTGTTGCAGCAAATGGAGCACTACTATCACGTTTCTTGGGCTCCCTGCCTATGCTATACATTACTGACACTGAAATAGTTTCTCTCTCTTGCAAATGTGCGCTAACACCAGGTTTTCACTCGCGGTAAGATTCAGCCCTTCAGTTCCCCGCGTTAGTGTGGAAGGGGCCTCTCCCCGCCCACTCCCTGCCTATTGACCCCTTCTCTCCGCCCTCTCTCTCTACCCTCTGCGGGACTTACTGCGGCCAGTGACGTTAACACGCGTTAGGTAACATTAACGTGCGCTAACGTTACATTAACACATGTTAACGTTGCCTAACGTGCGTTAACGTAGCCGCTGCTACGTTACCACACTTTAGTAAACATACCCCTTAGATTTCTGCAATGGTATCCTAATGGGTCTTCTAAAACAAGCCATTCACCGACTACAGTTGGCCCAAAATATAGCAGCAAGAGTCATTTCTCAAGCACCAATTAGTGAGCACATTTCCCTGATATTAAAAATGCTACATTGGTTACCAATAGAAAGCAGAATAAAGTTTAAGACACTACACATAATCTTCAAAACATTACAAAATGAATCACCGTCATGTTTGGGAACGATCATCCAAGCCAAGCCAGAGTCCAGATTATGCAGAAGTGGTGGTAAAAACACATTGGTAGTTCCATTGGACTATAGGAATAGCAATACATCAACATCCAAAAGAGCTTTCTCTCTCTATGCGCCAACCCTTTGGAACTCACTCCCAGACACTATAAGAGCTACCAAGGATCCTATTGCATTCCGCAAGCTTCTAAAAACCTTTCTATTTGAAAATCATTTTGGAGACTCGGTAACTTGACCCAATGCAGAAAAGGTCATTTCATAGTTTTCAGTGTCCCATTGTAAACTAACCCTTAGCTCATAGGTTTATATCTTTTAGTAAAAAGTTAAGAAGCTATTCCCCGACTTAAGGTTCATGATTATGTCGTTAGAATTATCCATCAATTTGTTTTCTGCAAGGCATTTGAAAATAAGTTTATGAAATCCTTTGTAATCAATCTGTTCAAATGTAATATGTTCATCTAGTATTTAGCGCAGCATGTTAACACAGTTCCATGTAATTTTATGTTTGATGTGTTAATGTTTTAAGTTTAATGTAAACCGCTTTGATTCCGGAAAGGCGGTTTATAAGTGCACATAAATAAATAAATAAATAAATAAATAAATAAATATCAGACCTTGCTGCTATTAGCCTTGAGTTCCGAACATGGTCTCAGTGGTTCTCACAGGCCACCATGGCATTTTCAGAATAGCCTACTTCTGGAATATGCTCTAGTTGATAAATTAAAGGATTTCTTTTGAAGAAATGAGAATGAACTTATGCATTACAGTACAATATGGGAGGTTGTTAAAGTAACTCTACATGGTGAGGTCATTAGTCTTTCGGCATGGCTTGAGGAAAAATCAATTGAGAGAGCTTAATAGATTACCATCTAAAGTGATTATATCAGATCAAATTTTAATTTAATTTGATGCAGCAAGCTGAATAGGAGATATTTGTTCAGCGTACTGTGTACTATGCAGGTAGCAACAAATTGGGAAGAATTCTTGCACAACTTTTAAAGGTACAAAAGAAGAAGCATTTTATTGTTTCTGCAAATGTGGAGGGATGTGGCATTGTCACCAGAGTAGAGGTAATCTCAGAAGCTTTTGTAGTCTTTTATGGAAAACTCTTTATACAGTATCTACTGGTACAAGAAATGAGGATATTAGAGAGGCTTTTCTAAGGGCAGTTGAACAACTGGTACCTTCTGATATGCAAAAAAGGTTGCTTAGGGTCTCCAATACAAATTGGGGACATTCTTATTTATTTATTTATTTAAGTTTTGGGGTTTTTTTCTTTTTTTTTTACACCACCTAGGGGTATGTTTACTAAAACGTCTTAACGTGCGCCCGGCGATAGTGTGCAGGCTGCCATAAAAGGAGTGGGCGTTTCAGTATTAAAGTAGCAAAATGGGATTATCACATAATAATGCGCACTGCTGCGCACATTATAGGGCGAAGCACCGCTAAGCGCGTTAATGCGTGGTAATCTTAAGTAGGCGCCCAGACATGCAACCATAGATGCAGAGGTGTAGCACAATGGTTAATACACTGAGTGATGATACAGGGGTCATGAGTTCAATCCCCCAGTGTGCCTAATGCAAAAGGCTGGCTGAGGCATCAGCTTTGACATGTAGGTGTTGTTTCTTGAGGCATTTTATTTGTATTTTAATTATTGCTGCCAGTAAACACAACCTCACGTGCCGTAATCTAAGGTGCCGCATAAGGCACCCTATAAGGCACTCCATAGGGAACATTATAAAGTGCACTATCCGCCACGGCACCCTATAATGTCCCCTATAGGGCACCCTATAAGGCGCTCCATAGGACACCTTATAAGGCACCTTATATGGACTGTAACCATAAGGTGCCTCAGAAGGCGCTTTATAGGGCGCCTTATAAGGCGCCCTATAAAGCGCCTTCTGAGGCACCTTATGGTTACAGTACTCTGAGGGTGTTTTTGCTGGCAGCACTAATGTACATTAAAAATAGACAATGCTTCAGACAGCCCTATCAAATAACTCCACTGTGGGTTTGAACCCATGACCTCTGGTTTCACAGGCAGTGAAGTAACCAGTGGGCTACAGCTGCTAACAAACCCTTGGCTGGTTGCAGAAGGACTGCATGTCACCACACAAACAGTCTGCTGTGATCACCAGGTTATGGTTTACCCACCCGTACCCATGATGCACTGCACATGCAAATCAGCAGTCTACAGATGATCACAAGATGGGGTATGCACCCCCACAGCACCTCGGCCTGGTAGGGGGAACTGACCGTGTGTGTTACTGGCACAGAGTAGCTACACACCGTCACATTGTGCAGGTACTGTGCTCACCCTGAGGGTGAGGTGGGGTGCCCAGCACCAGGTCCACAGCACCTTCCATGGCATAAATAGGCCATGCTGCAGGTCCCCAGCAGTGCTAGTGTGTGAGATGGGTAGTTCCTGCAGACACACCTTGGATATATCTGCATTTCTCAGTCAGGTTTAACCCTTATGTACCAACCCACCCTCTGGGGCTGAGGGGTGGGAAACAGGGTCTCCCACCAACAGATCCACATTCTACCTCCCTGCCATGGTGGAAGTAGGGGGTGAAACCATCAACCACAGTCCTACTGGGGAACAGACACCCTACAGGGCAGTCAATGCAGCTCTGTACACATCCATAAAGTAATAGCAGACTAAATATTAGGCCTGGAAATGCTCAGCTGCACCCCACCATCTACCTGATATTCTCCTGCAACAACCCTCCAGCCGCTGCACTTTGCAAGGGATCCAGCAAGACACATACTAGCTGCAGACAGTCTGCTAGCTGGTCCATAGTGCACGTTCCTGGAGAAAATGCATACACACCAAGCAGATAAGTCAGTGATTGGGCCCCAAAAGGGAACCCAGAAATAACAATGAGAGAAATGCTGCATAGCACTATGGGGGAACCTAGCCATGCTGTGGTCACTGCTCAGTCAGGGTGAGAGTGATCTCCCAGCAGGACATGCTGTGGCCACCATGTCGGTGCAGGTGGTGGCCGGGCACTACAATGTTCCAGCCATTGCCCTATGCCCTGTGCAGATGCATCCTGGCCAGGCCACCCTGTCCGGGCTTTACCCATGGTACCTTGCTTCTCATTATGCATATTGGCAGGCCAATACTGGCAACAGTGCTGGCAGTGTGGGCTGTGGAGGGTGTTTGCAGCCACCACACACTGGATAGACAGACACACACTCCCAGACCTATCCCAGCAATGTACAACTATAGAGGTGTTTGGCAGCCCTGGCCACCGCTCCAGTCCTGGGCACAGTGCAGGCATGGCTATGGTACACAATACTGTTGGGGTCACTCCCCAGGGTGGTAAACACTGTCAGACACAAGATCTGTAGCACACTCCACAGACATCAGAATGGTTGCCATGATTCAGCTCAATCAGAAAATTGTACTTAACTTCGGAATTGCTATCTGCCAGTAATCATAGCAACCTTTTGATAGCTGTGTACCGTATTCCCAGGTTTAGGGTGGCATTGCTAAGGTATGCAAGTGCTAGTATTGGGAGATGCACGCAGGGCCAAATGTCCTGCCTCTCCAGGAGGCATTGGATAATAGAGCCTGTGGGTGGGGTGTGTCTGCCCCTGTTGGCTGCTGCTTTACGGCAGAGGTTCCCAATTCCAGTCCTGGTGTGCCAAAACTGTTCGGGTTTTCATGCTGTCCCTCATGAATATGCATGAGATACATCTGCATACCATGGGGGCGGCGCATAGATATGCAGCACAGGCATCTTTATTAGAGACAGCATGGAACCTGAATGGTGTTTGGCCCTCCAGGACTGCATTTGGGAGACTCTGCTCTAGGTAATGCGCCTATTTATGGTGTCTGGGCTCTGTAGGGTAAAATGTAGGTGTTTTGGGCATGTTTATGTCATCTGCAATAAAGGTTCTATCTGTATTAGCACGTTTTAGTAGTGGGTAAAATATGGGGACTGGGTTAGCAGGAACCACAGCTGGGACTTGAACCTGTAACCTTCTGCCTCTAAACACACTGGTTGTGTGTACTGCACCACAGTTTTACCACAGAGTCAGTGCATTCCCTGGTGATACCATGACTGTTCATCCGGCAGGGCCTGTCTATTGCAGTGCATGGCACCCACCTACACAGGGCTATGCCATGGTCTGCTCTGGGCAGCTGCCACTGCCCCCCTCCACCATCAGTACCCCTCTGCCACCATGCTGACATGCCCTTCTGCTGGTGGTGTTGGTGGTGCGCAGTCTCAGGCCATCCAGTGTGCAGGTAGGCAGCTGCCTATGGTGCATGTTCTGGGGTAGGGGTGCCTTCATAGATGTCCACACTTCCCCCCCAACACCGCCTGCCAATGTTTTGTGCCCTTGGAGGTACCTGCTGGGTATTATCACCTTTGACACTGTGATAAACACACTCGTGCCAATGTTGGGCCCTCATCAGTAGCTGTCTGGCTGCTGTACAGTTTCAGCATTCCTAAGTGCCACCTAGGCATCTGCCTAGTCCGCACTGTGCCCCAGCTGCACCACAGCATGTGCCGCCTGCAGCCCTCTGTATCCCATTTTCAAGCATCTGTCCAGTTGGCCATTCCAACATGCCCGCCCTGCTGTTCTCGCACATGTGCATGCCATAGGAAACCTGTCCGATGGAGAGGAAAACCCTGCAGAGTGCAATTTCACTGTGGGCTCATTCACCTTGTATGGGGACGGAGCATGGACCCTTCCAGAATTCATATCCTTTTTTTGGTGCTTTCTTGGGAGTGTTTTTTGATGTTTCCCATTGAGATCACTATTGCCCAGCTTGGTTATTTTATTTTTCCATTTTCTTCTGTTCATTTTCACTGTTTATTTGCCCTTTTGTTCTGTGCACATGTATCACACTTATCACTTTTTTGTTGGTTTCCCGGGTTTTGCTGTACATTGCTGACAGAAATGGTTTCTCTTTCCTTTAAATCAGCTCTAACGCCAGGGTTTCACTGGCGTTAGTTTTCAGCCTCGGATTTCACAGCATTAGTGTGGGGAGCCTCTCCCCTCCCACTCTCCACCCATTGACCCCCTTCTCTCCGCCCCTGGGGAGCCTTCCTCCGCCCTCCGGGAGCCTTTCTCTGCCTTTAGCGCTCGTTTGCACCGCTGCGCGCGTTATCGCACGCTAAGGTACCTCTGCACCCGATAAAGCGCCATTATCACGCGATAAGGTACCTTATCGCGCGATAACGTCACAGAGCGCACATTAAGACGGTTTAGTAAACATACCCCCTAATCTTAAAGCCTGGGTGGTTTACAGAAGAACTAACATGGCTTATACATTGAACACAAGTGCAAGTAAACTATAAACAGTGAGCTTGGACATGAAACACAAGTGCGGTGATAAAAATTCTTGAGTCAATAAAAAGGCTTATCTAGAAACAAAGCACCCAGCCCTGATGGCTTTACAGTTGAATTCTGCCAACAATTCACAGCAATTCTTATGCCAAAATTACAGAGATGATTCCAAAGCCTAATTGGGCAACAGTGTAACTCTTCAAATTTTACTGAAGCTAATGTCATCCTTATAGCAAAACCAGGTCGGGATTAACTTCAGTGGCTAATTATCATCCCATTTCATTCCTTAATGTTGATTACAATATTTTAACAAAGATCTTGACTACAAGATTTAGTAAAGTAATCTATTTACTAATTGGACACAAGCACACTGGTTTCATAAAGGGCAGATTTATAGGTGACAAGCCAGGGCCTTTCATAATTTATTAGGCCTGTCTTGTCCCATGAATAGTCCTGCTGTGGCATTATCATTAGACACTGAGAAAGCCTTTGACCATATGGAATGGCTGTATCTGTTTTGTGTATTAGAGTGGTTTGGCTGTGGCCGTGATTTTGTTAATTGGGTTAAAGTGCTTTATTCCTCCCCTAGATCACGTTTTGTCATTAATGACATCTTGACAGATGCTGTTTGCTTGGGTAAGGGTACCAAACAGAGCTGTCCTTTTTCCGCTTTATTATTTGATCTGGCACTTGAACCTTTGCTTCTCACTATCAAAATAGAGAATGACATTAATAGCATAATGTCGGGAGAATTATGTTGGAAGCTTATGCAGACAACATCTTGCTTTTTCTCTCAAATCCCATGTCCTCCATAAAGGGTCTATTAAATACTCTAGAGCACTGTTCACTGTTCTCTGGATTTACAGTAAAGTCAATTGGGGCAAAAGTGAGATTCTTCCGCTTAATAACCTTGTCATTAAGAGATATGGAGGACTTTCCCTTCCAATAGTTATCACAATGAATAAAATATCTAGGTATGCAATTTTATACTATCCTGAAGAAACTATTAAATGTAATTGAAGTAGTATGTTGGCAGATTGAAAGGCTTTATTGGTCTCATCTTTAGATATCATGGTGGGGCAGATTCAATACAATTAAAATGATGGTACTCTCGAGCATAGTTTATAAACTGGGTATGTTGCTGGGTTTCTGTAAGCCATGTTTCAATATTCGGTTGGACAAGATACTCACATCCTTCTTATGGAAACATAAAAGACCCCGCATAGCTCTGGCAAAACTGAAATTGCCAAGGGCTTGGGGAGGGGGGTCCCTGAATTCAAAACCTACCATACTGCCGCATTGTAAAGATATGAATTGGAGTGGATTTTAAATGATTCTTCTTCTCTATGGATTGAGATAGAGAAAGAATTAGTTTCTCCTTTCCAGTTGTCTGTTCTATCCATAATGAGTATTCCGGTATCTAAGCTGGGGTTGCCATTTTTTAGTAGAGCTATTAAAGTGGTTAAGGCTATTGACTTCTTTTGTAAGGCACAAACTTCAGCCTCTTCTACTCCCCACGCATCATAAAAAAGGAGGTGGCATCATCATCCTCACCAAATCAAACATAAACTTCACCAAGAAAACTGCTGAATCCACCACAACGCTGGACACACTCAAAGTTGCCTATTTCAATGTAAACATTTGCTTGTATAATTTCAGGTCTCTGTAAACCGTTTTGACCTTTGCAAAAAGTGGTATATAAACACATCCAAATAAATAAATAAATAAATATGCAAGATTTTCCTGAGAAATATGATAGGATGCTATTTGATAATTTTGATATCTGTTGCTATACAATCCATCCTACATAACTAGAAAGAAATGTTGCTTTTTCATGGTATGCAATCTGTATAGTTCAGTTTAATTTAGTTTATTTGCATTTGATATACCACCCTATGTTACATCAGGGCAGTTCACAATTATTTAACAATCAGAAAGAGGCACAAGACCAGAAAAGGGAAAAGAACTACAATTTTTTGACAGAAAATAGGAAATAATAAAGAGCGTAAAGGTAGGACATAGGAAGATTTAGACAAATATAAATAATTCAGGTCATGTTTTAGAGACTGGGAGATTGTAAGCTGTGCTGAAAAGATGGGTTTTCAACTGTGACTTAAAGGAGGAATAGTTTGTTTCAAGTCGGAGTGTGGTGGGCAAGGAGTTCCACAGGGCTGGACGATGGAAGAAGAAAGTAGAGTGTCAGGTAGATTGAAGGTGAGCACGTGAAGGTGAGGGGAAATGAAGGTGATTGACATGGATTGAGCGGAGGGAATGAGTGGGGATGTGAAACTGAAGGAGGTCGTGAGATACTGTGGCATATGAGTATAGATGGCTCAGTGAACTAAAGTAAGAATTTTAAAGTGAATACGGAACTCAATGGGAAGCCAATGCAGTTGGATCAGAAGTGGTGTGACATGATCCCTATGGGATGAACAGGTGATAATCCAGGCTGTGGTGTTCTGTAATAATTGTAGGCGATGTAGCTGAGTGCGGGTGATACCTGTGAGAACGGAGTTGCAATAATCAAGATGAGAAAGTACAGTAGATAAGGTGAGGGTAGTCAGGGCAGAGGGAGAGAGAAAAGGACATATAGAATGTATTTGGCATAAGAAGAAGTAGGAGGTTTTTGTAAAGTAAGAGATATGGTCCTTAAAAGAAAGAACTGAATCAAGCAGAATCCCAAGATACCGGAAAGAAGAGACCAGAGGAATGAAGGAACCATCTTCCCCTAATCGGGGCTGAGATCTCCACCCGGCCAGCCTGCCCTCCCGAGCAGCAACTCCGGCCCATTCGGGGCTGTGGGAGGAGGGGAGGAGCAGCAGGCCGGCTTAAAAGAGAGCCGCTGCCGGCGTGAAAATTAGAAAAGGCACCATCTTCCCCTAATCGGGGCTGAGATCTCCACCCGGCCAGCCTGCCCTCCCGAGCAGCAACTCCGGCCCATTCGGGGCTGTGGGAGGAGGGGAGGAGCAGCAGGCCGGCTTAAAAGAGAGCCGCTGCCGGCGGGAAAATTAGAAAAGGCACCATCTTCCCCTAATCGGGGCTGAGATCTCCACCTGGCCAGCCTGCCCTCCCGAGCAGCAACTCCGGCCCATTCGGGGCTGTGGGAGGAGGGGAGGAGCAGCAGGCCGGCTTAAAAGAGAGCCGCTGCCGGCGGGAAAATTAGAAAAGGCACCATCTTCCCCTAATCGGGGCTGAGATCTCCACCCGGCCAGCCTGCCCTCCCGAGCAGCAACTCCGGCCCATTCGGGGCTGTGGGAGGAGGGGAGGAGCAGCAGGCCGGCTCTAAAGAGAGCCGCTGCCGGCGGGAAAATTAGAAAAGGCACCATCTTCCCCTAATCGGGGCTGAGATCTCCACCCGGCCAGCCTGCCCTCCCGAGCAGCAACTCCGGCCCATTCGGGGCTGTGGGAGGAGGGGAGGAGCAGCAGGCCGGCTTAAAAGAGAGCCGCTGCCGGCGGGAAAATTAGAAAAGGCACCATCTTCCCCTAATCGGGGCTGAGATCTCCAGCAGCAGGCCGGCTTAAAAGAGAGCCGCTGCCAGCGGGAAAATTAGAAAAGGCACCATCTTCCCCTAATCGGGGCTGAGATCTCCACCCGGCCAGCCTGCCCTCCCGAGCAGCAACTCCGGCCCATTCGGGGCTGTGGGAGGAGGGGAGGAGCAGCAGGCCGGCTTAAAAGAGAGCCGCTGCCGGCGGGAAAATTAGAAAAGGCACCATCTTCCCCTAATCGGGGCTGAGATCTCCACCCGGCCAGCCTGCCCTCTCGAGCAGCAACTCCGGCCCATTCGGGGCTGTGGGAGGAGGGGAGGAGCAGCAGGCCGGCTTAAAAGAGAGCCGCTGCCGGCGGGAAAATTAGAAAAGGCACCATCTTCCCCTAATCGGGGCTGAGATCTCCACCCGGCCAGCCTGCCCTCCCGAGCAGCAACTCCGGCCCATTCGGGGCTGTGGGAGGAGGGGAGGAGCAGCAGGCCGGCTTAAAAGAGAGCCGCTGCCGGCGGGAAAATTAGAAAAGGCACCATCTTCCCCTAATCGGGGCTGAGATCTCCACCCGGCCAGCCTGCCCTCCCGAGCAGCAACTCCGGCCCATTCGGGGCTGTGGGAGGAGGGGAGGAGCAGCAGGCCGGCTTAAAAGAGAGCCGCTGCCAGGCGGGCCCGCGCCTGGTCGGGCCCGCGCCTGAGGGCCTCGCCAGAGGGCCCTTTGGCGTGGCCCTTAGGCGGGGCACGTATCAGGGCTGAGCAAAGAGCAAGAAGCCATTGTGTTTGAGGTCACAGAGGCCTATAGAAAAAGAAACGACGCCGCTCCGAGACAGCCCTTTGTCCACAACTACAGTCATCTTTACCGTCTCCATTGTTGATGCTGATCACAGTCCCTGAAGAAAGCTGCAACATAATGAAAACCAGCAGCCACTCTCAAGTCCAGCTATTTACTAAATAGACTGTAAGTTACAATATCAAGTGCTCTTGCAAGAAATGGTCATATGCAACAAGTAATGTAAGATTGTAAAAATATCACACAACTGCCTAATCACTACATGCTCCAGATAGTAAATATTCCTTTATTTGCTATTTCGAAAACATCACAAATGCGTTAATACTTACAACTAATATCTTTGCTAGTATTCACATTTGTGCTCACAAGGTTTTCCAATAGTGCAAACTTTGATGTTATTTCATTGTGCTTGCTAATACGTTGCCATTCATTGCTGTCAGCATCCTCTCATGTAACATTTTCTCCCATATGTCTAGTACTTCTCACATATATCTACATTGTTTCTAATCTGTATACACTGTTCCCAGTACCTCTCACATTTGGTAATTTGTTATTTGTACCTAGCTACACTCCATTGAACTAGCTCTGCCTAACCAAATTGCTCCTCTCACTATCTAAGCTTCAGTTACACCTTTCTGTAACTAACTAATCTCCAGTGTACAATCTTCCCCTAACCAGATATTAATACTTCACCACAATAGTACAAACCATCTCTCTAAAACCTCTCTCTCAAGTAACATTCCTCACACCCACACAATGGCCCTCCACTTCAAGATTATAGTAGGCCTATACCTCCTCCTCATAGGTCTTATACCGGATATCCTAGCTCTAATTTCTTCAGAAAATTCCATACCTATCGTACATAACAACTGGCAAAAATGGTCAGGCACCAACCACCACAATGGAAATTGGTACCACCGCTCTCATCACCATTATTTATTATACATACCTCTCCAGCACTCTACAAAGTCAAACGCAGAAAATTACAATCAACCATGCCCTCTCAAATGTGCCCTCATTAATGCTCGCTCGCTTCGTAAAAAATGGCCAGCTGTCATAGACATAATAACATCTAATAACCTTGACATACTTATGGTCACTGAAACATGGCTATCGCCCGAAGACAATATTATTCTTAACCAGCTCCTCCCCGATAACTTTGACGTCTTCATCAGCAGTAGACAAGGCAAAAGAGGTGGAGGGGTACTTATCCTCGCCAAGGCTGAATTTCAACTTAAAATGATCGACTCTTCCAGCAATAACCGCCTTGAGACCGTCTCTATCTCTAACAGCATTCTCTCTATAAACTTAATCTACAGAGCGCCATCACCTTCACCAGATGACCTTTCAACTATCATAAATCTTGCCTCCAATTCACAGAATCCAAACAGACCCAATTGGATCCTAGGAGACATTAATCTACTGTCTCTACAAGACAACCAATCTGATGCCTTTATAGATGCTCTAGAATCTTTAGGTTACAAGCAAGTGATACAACAATCCACACATACTAAAGGTAACATCCTGGATCTCATATTTGCCCCACTATCAGCTCTCAATCAACTTCAAAATATTATACTATCAATTACAGATGTCCCATGGTCAGATCATAATCTCATTTTGTTCCAGATTCCCATTCAAAAGATTAAATATTCTGATGTCAAGAACCTAAACAAATATGCAAATACCACATCCAGAAGCTTCCAACCTTTTAACAGGGAACAGATCCTCGAGGAAACTGACGCAATCTTTAATGACTCCACCCTAAATCTGGATGAGATTATCACTTCTTGGAACAACAGTCTCAACCGCATTTCATTTCGTCCACCCAGAATCAACCCCTCAAGAAGAAAAGTTACGGCACCTTGGTTTACATCAGATCTGAAAGAATCCCTAAAACTCTTGCGAAAACTCGAGAAGAAATGGAGGAGATCACGCACCAATACCAATCAGACCTCATACTTGCAACACCTTGACGCCCACCGTAAAGCCATTTCAGAAAAAATGAGACTATATCATACAGACTCCCTTAAACGTGCTATAAACAAACCCCATGATCTATTTACCCTTGTCAAGAAATTAGCCAAGGAACCATCACAGGAACAACAGTGCGAAATCAACCCACAAGAATATGCCCTTTACATACAATCTAAGATGTGCTGTACAAATAAAATTACAATACCCCCTATCCCGAATATTCATGGGCTCCCAGCTCCGTTAGTTTCATTCTCAACCCCTCTCTGAAGCTAATTGAAGATACAATCTCATCTCTCAACTTATCCACAGCACATACTGATCCGTGTCCAGCCTTTTGGATTAAAGACCTTCGCAAAGAGCTTGCTCCAATAATATCCAAGATCATAAGCCTATCTTTTGACACCGGCTCATTCCCTGCTGCCCTCAAACAGACCTCCATCAGACCTCTACTAAAAACCTCAAGTTAGACCCACAAAAAACAGACTCTTACCGACCTATCTCCAGTATACCCACTCTTGCTAAAATAATTGAAAAAATAGCTTACAGACAACTGCAAGATCATATCGACACTGAAGCGCCTTTGGATACCTGTCAACATGGATTTAGGGAATTCCACGGCGTCGAAACGCTCCTCACCTCTCTTCTCAACAGCTTAAACTCTGGTATCGACAACATCAAACAGGGCTTTGTTCTCATCTTCTTAGATATCGCGGCTGCTTTTGACTCGGTCTGTCACGATCTGCTCATTATCCGCTTAAGAGAGAAGGGCCTTTGTGGAAATGCCCTCGAATGGTGCATCTCATACCTCTCAGAAAGATGGCAGCAGGTCCGCTCAAATGGCGAAACATCAGATCCATTTCACCAAGGACAAGGAGTCCCGCAAGGTTCTTCTTTGTCATCACTATTATTCAACATCTACATGCAACCCTTATGCAACATTATCAAGTCTTTCAATGTCAACTACATGATATATGCTGACGATGTGTTACTATATATCCCTTTCTGCATAGATAAGATTAATCTCACCCCCATAACCAACTGTTTTAATGCCATCTCAGATTGGCTACTGACTCAAAATCTCAGAATCCAGAACAAAAAAACAGAGGTTCTTTTCATCTCAAGGAACCCTAAGTTTACACCACCCACATTTCTTGAAGTTCAAGATGCCAAGCTGCAAGTAAAATCCCACATCCGTTACCTTGGAGTGACCTTGGATCAGAATCTAGATATGAAGACCCACATAGCCAACACCGTAAGGACAATTTATTTTAAGATTCTCTCCCTCAGACACCTCCGCCAACTGATTGATCCAGATGATTTCCGTACGGTCTACCAGGCTCTGGTTATACCGCACTTTGACTTCGCAAACTGTATATTACAGGGGCTCCCCCAATCTACCCTTAACCCACTTCAACTAGCATTAAACAGTGCAGCAAGAATACTCTTCGGGGTTCCAAAAGAGAACATGTAACACCTCTCCTGAAACAATTACACTGGCTCCCTATCCAAGCGAGAATTACCTTCAAGACCTTGCTTCTAGCCTTCAAAGCTCAAAAAGGGCTTGCTCCTCCTTCACTTTCGGAGTTAATCCTACCAATTCCTTCCAACAGGAGTAGAAGAACCACTGAACTAAACATGCTAAGAGTTCCAAAAGAGTCCTTAAGATACAACTCCGCAACTGTAAACCGATCCTTCAGTTTATGTGCTCCAAAGCTATGGAACACCCTCCCACCACAAATTAGAACCATCACTGACCTCTTCCAGTTTAGAAAGGCCTTGAAGCATCACCTTTTCATCAAATATTTCCCAGAAAACACAATAACACAAGATCACTCAAATAGCACCATTCCCGTTCTTAACACGCCACCTCTACTAACCCAATAACTTTTCACACCTCTCTCTCATACTATGAAAATTCTTTTAGGCTTTATTCCGTTCATATGTAAATAGCCAATGTGTTGTATTCATTGTAAATAATTTCCCCGGTTATCCAAGTTTTTGTTCCTTGTTCTATGTAAAAAACAGATAACATGTACCTTATCTGATGTTTTCTTGTTCTATGTAAACCGCGCTGATTATAAATAGAGCGGTATATAAAAGATGTTAAATAAAATAAATAAATAAATAAATGAAGGGCAAGGGTTCCCGAAAGTGAACCAGGTAAAGGAGGTCTTGGTCAGATTGAAATGAAGGCAGTTAGTAGAGAGCCAATTTGATACAAGAGCGAGACAAGAATTTAGAGGAGTGAGATCAGGATGAAGAGGACTAGTGTGATGTAAAATGATAATGTCGTCCACGTAGAAGAAGGCGGAAAGACCAGATTGCTGAATGCAGAGGGCAAGGGGTGCAAGAAAAAGGTTAAACAAAAGGGATGCCAGAACTGATCCTTGAGGAACACCACAGGGAAGGGAGGTGGGAGCAGAAGAGCAGTGTGGACCAGAGGGTGAAACCACAGAGAAAGAGTGGGAGGATAAGAAGGAATGAAACCAACGATAAACTGTGTGCCCCGAAGCCCAGCATCCCAAAGATGAGAGAGGAGAAGAGAGTGATCAACTAGGCCAAAAGCAGCCGAAAGATCTAACGAAACCACCACAGAAATATCACCTTTGTCATGTGAGGAATGGAGATCGTTAAGAAGTGCTACTAGAACTATGTCTGTACTGTGGCCCTGACGAAAACCCGACTGTTTTGGATGTAGAAAATTTATAGAGAGTAAGTGTTGGGAGAGTTGGGAAAAGACAATTCTTTCTGCGATTTTTGCAAGGAAGGGTAAGTTGGAGATAGGATCGTAACTGGCTGGGATGAGTGGATCGAGAGTGGGCTTTTTCAAGATCAAAGCGTGTTTCCAAAGGGAAGGGAAGGATCCAGAAGAAAGAGAGGTATTGATTATGGTGAGAATGTAAGGTATGACAGTAAGAGAAGGTTCAGTAAACCAACCAGAAGGGATAGGATCCAGGGGGCAAGTGTTCTTTCGCATTGAGGAGATAAGAGTTCTGGTGAGGTAATGGAATAGAATGATGACCAACAATGAGAGAGAAGAAGGAGGGGGAGGAGGGGGGGAAGACAGCGGGGGATGGCAAGATGGAAGGGCAGCACGTAAATCTGAGATCTTAGATCCAAAATAAAGAGCAAAACTGGAAGGGGAGGGTAAGGACTGGGATAAAGCGGAGGAAAAATCAGTATTAAGTGAAGTAAGGGTACAGAGTACAGAGATGAGCTGTCTAGAGGGGTTAGTGGCTGTAGAGATACAGTTGGAGAAAAAGGTGTGTTTAGCTTGATGAACAGAGGAACGGTAATGCCGATGATTCTCGTGGAACTTTGCCAGAGTATGAGGAGTGGGGTGTTTACGCCAAGCATGCTCAGCATGTCTTAGATGACGACGCAAGCCAGAATGATACCAGGGATGTCTAACAGAGGAGCGTTGGAACTGAGCTGGCTGAAGGGATGCGATCTGATCAAGAGTGGAAGATAACGTGGAAGTCCAAAGTGAAACCTGTGTGTTTGGAGAAAGAGTAGAGAAGGTTTCTGGAAAGAGCTGATGAGCAGGAGGGAACTGCTGAAGGGTAAGGGGGTGATATGGCGATGTGGAGGAGCAGCGAGAGGGACAGAGGAGGGAGAGACCTGTGTGGAAAAGTGACTGGAGGGAAGGAGGGTAAAGCAGAAATGACAGGCAATAGTGATCAGTCCAAGGGAGAGGCTATACTGAGAGCTGAGAGATTGTGAAAGGAGGTGACAATGGGATGATTATAGGGTCAAGAACAGGGATGATTATAGGGTCAAGAACATGACCAGCTACATGGGTTGGGCATAGGACAAGCTGCTGGAAAGAAATATCATGCACAAGAGAAATTAATTATAATTAGGAAAATGGAAGGTGCCGCTTCAGTATTGTCTCAATGTATTGATAAGGTAAAGAGAATTTAGAGACCTCTGGATACATACCTAATTTATTTTTTTATTTATTCAAACAGTTTTTCTATACTTTCCCTTCCATTGATCGGGAGTGGTTTACATCAAACAAAAACTCAGTTACAAAAAACATATTGAACTATGATACAACGAACTATTTACATGCCAGTTAATCTCATATACCATAGTACAGTGGTAACTGGACTCTTAATTATTTACAAGGCTGTCCAACAGTATATGAGGGTAACAGTGGAATATTCTAGGCAGGAGGTGATAAAAGGAGGGGGAGCAATTAGTTTAGTTGGGAGGATACGGGAGGGTAGTGGGGGTGAATGTATTAATGGCTGTAGAAGTGTTATAGTATTCGGTGAAAAGTAGGGTTTTTAATTCCTTGCGGAAAGACTGAAGATCTTTGATTGATCTGATAGAATCAGGAAGATAGTTCCAAAGGGTGGGGGCTGAGTACCTGAAGGCCCTATTGCTGGTAGTTTGTTTGGTTTTGTATATTGAAGAAGGTATTGTTAGGAGGTTCTGGGTACTTTTTCTCATGTTTTTGATGTTGGTTTCTGCATGTATCATGGTGAATAGAGATGCCATGGAGTAATTTGAAAGTGGTGACTACCATTTTGTATCTTATTCTGGTTGCTATGGGGAGCCAGTGGAGATTATAGCGTATTGGGGTGATGTGGTCTGAGCAAGTTAAGTGTATGAAGTGTTTTTTTTAGGAAGACCTTGTAAGAGACTGTTGCAGTAGTCCAAGTGAGGAGTAATTAAAGCTTGGGCTACTGTTCTTAAGTCATGAGTTTCAAGGATTGGCCTGAGGTGCTGTATGGTTTGTAGTTTGTAAAATATCGTTCTAGCAGTTTGTTTAATTTGCAAAGACATACTGAGGGTTCTATTTATCATTTATAACACCTAGGTATTTTACCTCCTGTTTAACTGGCAATTTGGTGTTATGTAAGTTGAAGGTAGAGGGGGGAGTGAAGTTCTGATTCCTTGAAGTAAATAGGATTTCAGTTTTTCTGAAATTTATTTGCAGATTGTTGAAATCAATGGGGCCGCGGCTCTGATATCACATGGAGTCTGCTACCGCCGTTTAGTAAATATCACCCTATGTTTATTGAAGGTTGTACATATAGATTGGATATATAAATTAAATAGGAGGGTAGAGAGGGCTGAGCCTTGAGGTATACCTTGTTCTTGGGGGAATGCAGTGGACGATTCTTGATTGATATTTACATATTGGAATCAGTTGGGAATGTATGATTTAAACTATTTTACAATTATTCCAGATATACCTAAGTGGGCCAGTCTTGACAGGAGGATGTTGTGGTCAACATTATAAAATGCAGAGGAGATATCCAGAAAGACCACGATAAAGGCTTGATTTGGATTATCTAGCCCGCAGATGAGAGTATCTAATAATACCTAACTGGTAGTTGATTCTTTCTGTGTATGTAATGTTTATCTTTTATTTTGTACTGGACCTCTGCTTTTTTGTGGGGGAGGAGGGTTTTAAAATTCTAATATTTGTCATTCTTCTAACAATATCATTGTAACTGTTTTTCTTAATATGAAAATAAACTTGGAAAAAAACAACAAACAAACAAAAAGTAGTATTGTCATGTGCGGGTTGTAGCTGTAACTGATCAAGAGTTTAGAAGTGATGTAGAAGATAATTCCCTTTTGACTAGAAACTCTATTCACTCATGTACAGTATGACACCTAAAAAATGTACAGCAAAAAATGCATTTGCTGCCTTAAGAAAAATATGTATTTTAATCCTGGTAAGAGACTCGGAACTAGTTATTAAACTGTTGTAAAATATCTAATTTTACTGCAGCTTAATTTACTAGGGGAGTCACTAACCTGCAGTAAGTCAGTACGTCAGGTTAGTTTCTCCTGCAGTAAAGAAATAATTTCATTTTATTTTATTTACATTCTCTTATATACTGTGCTATTCTGCACCAGTGTGGTTTACATTGAACAACTGAAATTACATTGAACAGGGCATTATAACTTGGAGATAACTATTTTACAGGGAACATGGGCTATGGAGGGTTAAGTGGCTTGCCCAAGACCACAAGGAGCACTTGTGGGACTAGAAACCCCAGTCCTTCTAGGCCAAGGTTGCTGTCCTCTAGTGGGGATTTGAGCCCTTGACCTTCTGGTCTGAAGTACCTTGCCCCAACCACTAGGCCACTCCTCCACTCCAATTCAGTTTGCATTGGAAATTTCAAGCTTATTTTTTACTCATGACAATGATATTTGAAAATTTCTAAATGCATGATTTTTATCAGCTCAATCTTCACAAGATATGAAGAAGCTACTAAAAACAACTCCTTTCACAGAACACTTACACACATTACCTAAATGTATACACCATAACCACCCACTCATCGTTGATTCATGTATAATCCCTCATATTTAATGCCAAGTTTGCCTCCCCTTGTTCTATTAAACAAATCTCTTGAGATTGTATATTGTTGTTGGATCAAAGGTGGTATATACAAAACTGTTAAATAAATAAATAAATAAAGCTGCCATTATTTTTCCTGGCCAGGAACATCCATCCAGTAATATGCAGCCCAATGCTCCTGGCCAACATCTTAAAGGGGTTGGTGCCAGTGGTAACATGGCAACTACCATTCTCTTGAAGTCAGCACTGAGACCTTTAGCTATCCTAAGAAGACTTCAACAGAAAGATTAGATCCCCCTAGGAAGATCAACTCCTCATGAGAAGACCTTCTGAAAATCCCTCCCCCCCCCCCCCCCATTACTGGAGATTCCCCACTTTTTCCTAGGCTTCCCCCGGGGACACTTTTCTCGGGAATGTCCCTTGAGTACAGAAGAACCCATGGAGGTCTGCTTGATCATCCCTCATACCTGCGCTTTTGTGGACACTCCTCACTCCAGGGCATAAAACCTTTTGATTTCGGTGGAGCTTGAGGGAACCTGCCTCCAGGCCTGGATGGACTCCAGAAGTATGCGAACCCTCATTTGCCAGGAAACAGTAACCAGATTTCAAATTGACTATGCAAAGACGGCAACACTGGCCTGTGTACACGGAGACCAGAGGTAGTATCCAACGGGACAGATTTCACATAAGGCTCCGGCAGAGCAAGCCATGTTCAAGGTCATGGTGCTGCTCTGGTGGGTGGTCAATTATCTTAACAACTCTATTGGTAACTCGCCTTTTTTCCTAGGGTTTTAATGTTTTGAGGAACCTTAACCTGTGGCACCCCTTGTGGTTTTGAAATGGCCTGCTATTTCTGACCCTTTGGCCAGTTTTTGTCATTTTTTATCACTTTTTATTTCATTTCTATGGTTTTAGCTTTGATTTCTGGTGACTATGTATGGCACACAATAGGTTTTTATATATTTATTTATTTATTCATTATGGTTTTATCATAGGTTTATGGGCCCTCCTTTTGTTTACTTTTTATGCATTTATTTGTTACCAACATATCCCTGTTGCAGGTCTGCTCTCTAAATGGTTTTACCCCTTGTGCTTTTACCACTTCTTAGGTCTACTCTATGGTTCTGTTGGGCCTTTGGTTTTATTTATTATGATTTTTATCATAGCTCTTCACAGATTTTATGTGTCTTTTCCCTTTGTTATTCATGCCGCTTCCCTGTTAATCTTAAGGGCTCTCAGTGTGTTTTTATGGATCACTAAGAACACACAGGTATCACTGGAAATTGACAATACAACGTGCTATGTGGGAACCTAGACATGCCCTGGTCACTGCCCAGTCAGAGTGAGAGTGTCCTCCCAGCATGACATGCTGTGGCCACCCTGTCCATGCAGGCAGTGGTCGGACACTACAGTGTCCCAGCCATTGCCCCACACCCTATGAAGATGCATCCTGGCCAATCTGCCCTGTTTGGGCCATACCCACAATACCTTGCTCCTCATTATGCACATATTCAGGCTAATGCTGGTAACAGTGGGACATTGTGGGCCCAGTGAGGTGTGGGCAGCCACAGAACAATGGATAGACATACACACACACTCCTATTGCAGCATTGTGCAAAGAAAGGGGTCGTTGGCAACCCTGCCCGCTACACTGGTCCTGATCACAGTGCCGACATTGATAAACTGTGCAGGAGGTAGTAGCAGTGCTCTGGTGATAACTGCAGCTTCGTGCTGGGGCCAACAGCATGATTCTCCATGCAGCTTTGATTTGTGGAGCCTGTGTGAGTGGGTGTTTGTACCCCTGTTCGCCGCTGCTTTGGGCTTTGCACATGTTGCTGTTGTATCTGCATTGTAGGGTAAAATATAGAGAAATGCTCTACAGGATTCACAGCTGGGACTTGAACCTGTGACCCTCTGCTTTTGGACACACTAACTGTGTGTACTGCACCACAGATACACAGTAGTCCCTGGAGCTACCTGTACTTTTCTTCAGCCAGACCTTTTATGTTTCACTGCACAACACGTACTAGTGCAGGGCATGGCCTAGCTCCACTGCAGGTGCCACTGCCCCCTCCAGCCCAGGCACACCCCCGCCCCCCGCCATGCTGACACGACCATATGGTTGGGGCAAGGCACTTCAGGCCGGAAGGTCAGGGGTTCAAATCCCACTAGAGGACAGCAACCTTGGGCCGGAAGGACTGGGGTTTCTAGTCCCACAGGTGCTCCTTGTGGTCTTGGGCAAGCCACTTAACCCTCCATAGCCCATTTTCCCTGTAAAATAGTTATCTCCAAGTTATAATGCCCTGTTCAATGTAATTTCAGTTTGTTCAATGTAAACCGCACTGATGCAGAATAGCGCGGTATATAAGAGAATGTAAATAAATAAATATGCTATCGGTACTGGTAGTGCGCAGTCCCAGGCATCCACTGTGTGGGTAGGTGGTTGCCTAGGGAGCGGGGTCTGGGGAGGCATACATGGGCATCCTCGCATCCGCCCCATCACCGCCTGCCAATATTATGTAATTTCCGCTTGGGGGAGGGTTGGCTGGGGGGATGTCAGGTCAGTGCTCTGGCAACTGTTAGCTAGGGTGGACCAGGTAGATGTAGGTAGATTGTGTTTGGCCTTTGTCAGCTGCTGTCTTGCTGATGTCCGGTTTCCATGTTCCTATGTGCCACCTAGGTGACTGCCTAGTCCACCCTGTGCCCCAGCTGCCCCCACTACATGTCCCGCCTGCAGCTCCCTATGCCCCATTTGCACCATCACCATAATGGCCTTGCATACTTGGGCACTATTCTGTTGCTGCAAATGGAGCACTACTATCACGTTTCTTGGGCTCCCTGCCAATGCTATACATTGCTGACACTGAAATAGATTCTCTCTCTTGCAAATGTATGCTAACGCCAGGTTTTCACTCGCGGTAAGATTCAGCCCTTCAGTTCCCCATATTAGTGTGGAAGGGGCCTCTCCCCGCCCACTCCCCGCCCATTGACCCCTTCTCTCCGCCCTCTCTCCACCCTCTGCTGGACTTACCAAGGCCGGGAACGCTAACTCACGTTATGTAACATTAACGCGCGTTATGTAATGTTAATGCGTGTTAGGCAACGTTAACGCGCGTTAGGCAATGTTAACGCGCATTAGGTGACGTTAACGTGCGTTAACATAACGTTAACGTGCGTTAACATAACGTTAACGTGCGTTAACATAACGTTAACGTGCGTTAACATAACGTTAACGTGCGTTAACCTTACCTAACACGGTTTTATAAACATACCCCATAGTTACACCCCTAGCCTCTAGAGCCTGCCCTTTGGTGGCATTAGAATACAGGTATTTTCCTACTTGGGCTTCCCTCCCCTCTGACAGTACTGTAAATATTAGGAGTTTGTGCACTTTCAAGATTCAAGGTTTAGCTCTCCATGTCCTCTTCATCCCACATAGGGACAGTTTTTAGTGTTATCTGTCCATTGGACATTGTCCTTTACAACACTGTATGTAATTAGAGTTGTAGTGCTTGTAGTAGCCCCTTACTGTATACCGTATATGATTTGTTCATTATTTTTATCTCTATTTATGTTTGGATATTACAATTTTTATGTGCTCATTGCTTTATTTATATGTTCATTATTCTCCATGGCCTTTTATGCATTAGCTGTTTTTTATTATTAGCTGTTCTTATCCCCTTTTTTGCTTTGTTTAACTGATACTTTTTATGTGCATCAGATACTGTGATTTTATATTTATTGTTATTTACTATTTATTGTTTTATATCTTTGTTTCATGAGGTTTACATCCCCTGAAGAAGGCCATTGGCTGAAACGCATTGGGGTTTTACAATAAAGTTTTTTGACTGCCATTCCACACACTGTCTCCCTTGGTCTGTACTCTGAAGGTGCTGTTTGCTCTTTGTTGGACTGCTTGGTTGTTGATTTTAGGACTGTTCTACAGTTCTTGGTGTTGCATCATTTGGACTACTGCAGCATACTTTTTTCTGGGTTTGCAGTGGTAATGTTCTGTGTTCTTTACAGATGGCATAAAATTGTGCTGCCCATGTGATCACTGGACTATGTAAGTTTAAACATATTACCCTGGCCCTTATTGTTTTCCATTGGTTGCCTGTATTGCATTTAAATGTGTTAGTTTGATTTACTGTATAAGGTTTTTCATTTGTTAATCTCTACTGAATTAACCCATCAATTTCAATTATATGTATGTTCTTGTGTGCTGCGATCTGCCTCACAGGGTCTTTTATCAATTCCTACTATTGGATCGTTATGGAAAGCAGTCACACATAATCTTTATTTATTTAACTAGGCTTATGTACTGCTTTTCTACCAGTCAAAGCAGTGTACATTCAGGTACTGTATATATATTTCCCTTTTCCCCAAAGGGCTCACAATCTATGTTTTTGTACCTGAGGCAATGGAGGGTTAAGTGGCTTAGCCAAGGAACACCTGTGGGATTAGAAACATCAGTCCTTCTGACCCAAAGTTGCTGTCCTCTAACAGCATTTTAACCCCTGGCCTTCTAGCCTGAGGTAACTTGCCCCAACAATTAGGCTGCTTTTCCATCATCTTTTTTCTGTAAGGGGGCTGATAATTTGGGACTCTATGCCCCAAGTCATATGGTCCCTCTCACCCCTGCTACCATCAGCAGCTCTCCCCAGTCGGGGGATAGAGCCTCCGGCAGCAAGGAAGCAGCGCCAGCAACATCGCCCAATCGGGGCTGCCTGCAGGGACTATAAAAGTTTGCGCCATCGGGCGCGTGGTCCTTCTCACCCCTGCCACCAGCAGCAGCTCTCCCCAGTCGGGGGATAGAGCCTCCGGCAGCAAGGAAGCAGCACCAGCAACATCGCCCAATCGGGGCTGCACAGGGACTATAAAAGTTCGGGGCTGCACAGGGACTATAAAAGTTCGCGCCATCGGGCACGTGGTCCCTCTCACCCCTGCCACCATCAGCAGCTCTCCCCAGTCGGGGGATAGAGCCTCCGGCAGCAAGGAAGCAGCACCAGCAACATCGCCCAATTGGGGCTGTCTGCAAGGACTATAAAAGTTCGTGCCATCGGGCGCGTGGTCCCTCTCACCCCTGCCACCATCAGCAGCTCTCCCCAGTCGGGGGATAGAGCCTCTGGCAGCAAGGAAGCAGCACCAGCAACATCGCCCAATCGGGGCTGCCTGCAAGGACTATAAAAGTTCGCGCCATCGGGCGCGTGGTCCCTCTCACCCCTGACACCATCAACAGCTCTCCCCAGTCGGGAGATAGAGCCTCCGGCAGCAAGGAAGCAGCGCCAGCAACATCGCCAAATCGGAGCTGCCTGCAAGGACTATAAACATTCGCGCCATCGGGCGCGTGGTCCCTCTCACCCCTGCCACCATCAGCAGCTCTCCCCAGTCGGGGAATAGAGCCTCCGGCAGGAAGGAAGCAGCGCCAGCAACATCGCCCAATTGGGGCTGCCTGCAAGGACTATAAAAGTTCGCGCCATCGGGCGCGTGGTCCCTCTCACCCCTGCCACCATCAGCAGCTCTCCCCAGTCGGGGGATAGAGCCTCCGGCAGCAAGGAAGCAGCGCCAGCAACATCGCCCAATCGGGGCTGCCTGCAAGGACTATAAACGTTCGCGCCATCGGGCGCGTGGTCCCTCTCACCCCTGCCACCATCAGCAGCTCTCCCCAGTCGGGGGATAGAGCCTCCGGCAGCAAGGAAGCAGCGCCAGCAACATCGCCCAATCGGGGCTGCCTGCAAGGACTATAAAAGTTTGCGCCATCGGGCGCGTGGTCCCTCTCACCCCTGCCACCATCAGCAGCTCTCCCCAGTCGGGGGATAGAGCCTCCGGCAGCAAGGAAGCAGCGCCAGCAACATCGCCCAATCGGGGCTGCCTGCAGGGACTATAAAAGTTCACGCCATTGGGCGCGCCCGCGCCTGGCGGGCCCGCACCTGAGGGCCTCGCCAGAGGGTCCTTTGGCGTGGCCCTTAGGCGGAGGCCTGGTGGAGGCCTATAGTTAAGGTGAATCTACTTATCAGGTACCATCTAACTGTTGCCGAAAACATTGTAAGTGTGAATAGACCTATACTCCACATAGCTAAGCCTGTAAGCAGGGGCGGCCCAAGGGGGGTGCGGGGCCATGTGCGGAGATTCGGTGCGGGGCCTCATTTGCATAAGTGGCCTTATTTGCATAAATATTTGCATAATGTTAGCATAAACTAACATGTCTCTTAATGAGTGTATGGATAAAGAAAGACTAAAAGATTTCTACATTACTATCATTCAGTGCCAACCGCCAGGCAAATTAGGAACTACTACAAACGCTGCCCATTTAGAACCCATAGCAAACCCGCCGTATCCTGACAACACTACCAGGACTCACAAAGCACCAGACCCTACCTATCAAAAGGCAACACTGCAAATATTAAACCAATACATTTCAGAGAATACTGGGGAAAGAGAACAAGTGGCAACGTCAAATAGGAATTACATAAACAGAATACCTCCGCTCAGTTACACATGCAGAACATAGACCATCACCAAACAAGGAATCACAATTTAGAAACAGGAAGGCAATAATTAAACTGGGAACCCCAAAAGCCAAACTTGGAATGTACAACAACACTGTAGAAATAAAACTATAAATTAATTTCCTCTTGTACCAAACAAAGCGCAGACGTTAATGATGCACATTTCCCAGAGCTTTCATATTCCAGTTAATAAATTCAAAATAAAGAGATCTTTCTACCTTTTGTGCATTTTTTTCAGTTGCAATTGCTCCAGCCACTTTCTTCTGGTTTCTTCATGTTTTCTGTTAACTGTCCATCGTCTGCTGTCCATTTGTTCTTTCTTCTCTCTTCTAGTTTTTTTTTTCCATTCTCTCTACATCTGCTTTAACATACTAATCTTTCTCCTTTTGCTCTTTCCTCATTCCTATTTCATCCACACAAATTTTACCCCTCCATCCTCAATCCCCACTTACTCTCCCAATACCCGGCCAATTGTAGATTTTTCATCCCTCCCACACAAAATATTTTTCCCCTCTCCATTTTACTCTCCCAGCCCCATCCCATTCTAATCCTCCCCCAACATCAGCTCCCTTCTAGTTCCAGTCTCACCCAGCATCCATTCCCTTCTAGTCCCTGCATCAACCCATTTCCAGTCCTAGCTCCCCCATCCATTTTCAGTCTGAGTCCCTTCATCAGCTCATTTCCAATCCTAGCCCCCATCAGCCCATTTCTAGTCATTTCCTAGCCCCATCATCAGCCCATGTCAAATCCTAGCTCCCCTCCACTCAGCCCAATTCCAGTCCAAGCCCCCCATGAGCCTACTTCCAGTTCTAGCTCCTCCATGAGTCCATTTCAATTCAAGCCCCCACCACAGCCCATTTCCAATCTTAGCTCCCCCCAACAGCCCATTTCCAGTCCTATCCTAGCTGCTCCATCAGCCCATTTTCAGTCCTAGCTCCCTTCCCTCACAGCCCATTTCCATTCCAAGCTCCCTCCCCATCAGCTATTTGCAGTTCAAGCCTCCCCTTCCACTCAGCCCATTTCCAGTCATAGCAACCCCCCAACCCATTACCAGTCCTAGCCCCCCATCAACCCACTTCCAGTCCTAACCCCCCATCACCCCATTTTCAGTTTAAGCCCCCTATAACCCATTACTAGTCCTAACCCCCCATCAGCCCACTTCCAGTCTTAACCCCATCAGCCCATTTCCAGTCAGCCCCCCATAGCTCATTGCCAGTCCTACCCCCCCATCAGCCCACAGCCCATTACCAGTCCTAACCACATCAGCCCACCTCAAGTCCTAAGCCCTCCCCATCGCCCCCCATAGCCCATTATCAGTCCTAACCCCCCCCATAGCCCATTAGCAGTCCTAACCCCCCATCACCTCATTTCCAGACAGCCCCCATCAGCCCACAGCTCATTACCAGTCTTAACCTCCCCATAGCCCATTACCAGTCCTAACCCCCCCCAACAGCCCACAGTCCATTACCAGTCCTAACACCTCCCCATCAGCCCATTTCCTGTCCTAGCCCCCCCCATAGCCCATTATCCAGTCCTAACCCCTCCCCATCAGCCCATTTCCTGTCCTAGCCCCCCTTAGCACATTATCAGTCCTAACCCCCCATAGCCCATTACCAGTCCTAACCCCCCCATAGCCCATCACCCCATTTCCAGACAGCCCCCATCAGCCCACAGCCCATTACCAGTCTTAACACCCTCCCTATAGCCCATTACCAGTCCTAACCCCCCCAACAGCCCACAGCCCACAGCCCATTACCAGTCCGAAACCCTCCCCATCAGCCCATTTCCTGTCCTAGCCCCCCCCATAGCCCATTATCAGTCCTAACCCCCCCCCATAGCACATTACCATTCCTAACCCCCCATAGCCCCATTTCCAGACAGCCCCCAGCCCATTGCCAGTCTTAACCCCCCCCCCCCGCGCCCATTACCGGTCCTAAACCCCCCACCCCACACCACACACACACACCGGCTTATGGCAAAATTTAAAAAAAAAAAAGCTGGCTCTGGCTGCTGCCGCTGCCGCTACCACCGCGGCAGCAGCAGAATGGAGTGTCCCGCGGGGCCTCCTCTGCTCGTTGAGCCCCTCTGCAAGGGCTTTCAGATTCGCGAAGGGAGAGTGTCTCCCTCGCGTCTCTGTTAAGCCGGCAGGGGCTAATGGGAAATTTCCCATCAGCCCTCGCGTCTAAAGGGGCAGACTAGTTGATGCATCTACCTCAGCGCACCTTGACATTATTACAATATCAAACAACCAATGTACAATCAATGCACTATACAGAGCCCCAACATCTTCCTCTGACGACCTACCAGCAATCATCAATCTTGCATGCAACTCAAATAACTCATGATCCTCAAACTGGCTAATGGGAGACTTCAACCTCCCCTCATTGCCTGAAGCACAAGCAAGAACCTTCCTTGAAGCGCTATGTGACCTGGACTACAAGCAACTAGTAAACTCGCCGATGCATGCAAAGGGCAGTATCCTTGAACTTATTTTTGCCCCCCAGTCTATAGTCAACACCACTCCTCCGCTGTTGACCTCCATATCCCCAGTACCTTGGTCCGATCATAATCTCCTAAAATTCTGCATACCTAGCTCCTGCTACTCCAATACACCAACAACACGATTCCGCAAACTCAACAAGGAGGATGTACTTGTCAAGCTACTTCCACAACTAGATGTTTCAACCCTTGACCCTGACGAACTTGTAGTGAATTGGAACAATAGCATCAGAGCCATAGCCTGTATCCCGTCCACCAACAAGTTACCCAAAAAACGCGAGCATGCCCGTTGGTACTCGACTGACCTTCGAGCATCCCTCTTACAACTACGTAAACTCGAAAGACGATGGCGCAGAAAGCAGACTACCATAGCCTACCAAAACTATAACTCATATTTAGCATTACACAGAGAGAAAATAAGTGAAAAAAGGAAACAATATCACTCAATGATTCTAAAACGATCATTGAATAAAACACACGACCTATTTAATATAGTAAAATCATTAACAGGGGACCCAGCATCGGCAAGCCCATACATGTCTCAACCCCAGAATTATTCGGACTACCTACAATCCAAAATGATCCAATCCAACACGACCTCATCTAACTGCAACTCGTCCAATGCACTCAGTACACCAAAACCTACACTACTACTTAAATTCTCTGCAGTATCTACTAAAGAAATTGAAGACACCATTGCTTCCATCAATCTCACCACGGCTCCTAATGACCCCTGTCCAGCAAGCTGGATAAAGGAACTTCGACATGAACTAAGCCAGTCATTATGCAATATAACCAACCAATCATTATCAAGGGGTATCTTCCCACAAGGTTTAAAACATACGTCAATCAGGCCCCTGCTAAAGAATAGTCGCCTTGATACATCCAAAGTCGAATCGTACAGACCTATATCGAGCATTCCCCTGCTTACTAAGATCATCGAGAAAATAGTCCAGCGACAGATCCATCAGAACGTCGATACCGAGGCACCCCTCGATCCAGCTCAACATGGCTTCAGAGAATCACATGGGGTAGATACCATCTTAACTACCCTATTCGACAAACTAATTACAGGAATCGACAATATACACCGAGGTTTCGTCCTTATCTTTCTCGACATTGCTGCCACCTTTGATTCTGTGAATCATAAGATACTATTACAACGTCTCCAAGAAAAAGGGTTACAGGGCACCACACTACAATGGTGCGAATCATACCTAACTAATAGATGGCAGCAAGTAAAAGCAGGCAACACGTCCTCTGAACCATTCTTACAGAAGCAGGGAGTGCCTCAGGGATCATCCCTGTCTGCTCTACTATTTAACATTTATATGCAGCCTATCTGCTCTCTGATTCGCTCATTAAATATAGAATGTCTCGTGTATGCTGACGACATACTACTATACATTCCATTTACTATCGAACAACCTGATTTCTCCCCTATCATCAGATACTTTGATGCAGTTGCTGAATGGCTTCTCACACAAAACCTGAGGATCAATCATAGCAAGAATGATGTCCTCTTCGTCACAAGGAATCAGAGGTTCGCCCCACCACCCAACCTGCAAGTTAAAAACACTGAACTCAAGACAAGAGACACAATTCGATACCTAAGCATCACTCTAGATCAGCGATTAGATATGACAACCCACGTAAAGACCGTTACAAGAGCAATATACCACAAAATACGAACCCTGCGCCACCTCCGCCCACTACTTGATTTTTCAGACTATCGAACCATATTTCAAGCCCTAGTGATCCCACACCTAGACTTCGCGAACACTATCCTCCATGGCCTTCCACAAGCAACCCTCAGCCCACTTCGGCTGGCCATGAACTCTGCTGCTAGGGTTCTTACAGGGGTATCAAGATCGGAACATATAACTCTGGTAATGAAAAATCTACACTGGCTACCACTACAAGCCCGAATTCAATACAAGGTACTGGTCATGACTTTCAAGGCACTGAAGAATCAATCTCCCACACCAATCAGCAAACTTCTTAACAACATCCCCGACAACAGAATCAGAAGACCTGCACTACTGAACATGCTATTGGTACCTAAGTTCACCACAAGGTGCACGAAGGCAACTACCAATAGAGCTTTTTCGATTTATGCTCCGACAGCCTGGAATGACCTTCCTACTTGTATTCGATCCATATCCAGCCTCACCTCCTTCAGAAAAGCAATAAAACACCATCTTTTTCTAATTCACTATCCTGAAACCAGTCCCGAAAAACACAAGTCGTTCGCACTCACCCCACACCTTAACTACCCCAACGCCCTAACCCAACATGAGAATGGTTAGGTGCTCCTCTCCCTTTAGTTTTACCCATGCTCCCACCTGACCTAGCTATGCTCACCATAGATCTTAAGTACTAGTGTATATAACTCTATGTAAATACTTTGTATATACCATGTAAATAGTTTCCCCTGTTATCCCATTCTTGATTATTCCCTTGTTCTATGTAAGCACATTGTGATATATTAATGCATTGTTGCACTGTTCAGTTCTAATGTAAACCGCACTGATCTTAATAGCGTGGTATATAAGAAATAAAAATAAAATAAATATAAATAAATAATAAATATGGGGATTTCCTGTCACTTATCTTTTCACAAAGACTCAAAAGATTATTTTATCAAAAATACTTTTTCTGTTTAATATCGGAGTCATTCTGAGCCATGAATAGTGGGGATGGACATCCTTTTTGCATGTCCATCCCTGCTTTTCGACCTCCTCTGTGTCCCCGACTAACCTCCCCGTATGAAGAAGGTGTTTGTATGGGGTTGCTAGACTGGAGCGGGGAAGGCGGTGGTGCAGAAACAGAGTTAGGGCGGGCAGTGGGCAATCCCCGGCCCCGTATGTACAGGGTTGATTCTAATGTCGGCCTTCTACGTCCTGGACGAGTGACTTTTTCCACCTTGGAGGTGGAATAGGTCCCCCTAGACATCAGGGGACAGGAGCTCCAGACATGGGAGAAAGGTGAGGTGGGTGCAGGGTATTCCTCGCAGCCCGACTCTGGCCATGGGAGGCCAGATCGGGAGTCAGGCTGTGGAGAAAGGAGACAGTCATTGGCAGCCAGGGATCGCAGCTCATTGAATGAGTTAGCCGAGCAGGGGTCTGTACATGCAGGCCAATGGGAATCTGGCCCCGGCCTGCACATACAGGCCTAGTCGTGATTCGGATCCTGTGTGGGATAGATATACCCTGCAGATTCAGAATCACATCACAGTGGCCTGGATGCCCTGAACAGAATGACCCCCTATGTGTTTATTTTTATTATATATGGGTATTGCCTTCTTGTAATTTGTTTTTAATTCTGTGTGATATTTAATTGATTTGTCTTTTCTGAATTTTTAGTATATATGTTTCTGATGTAACTGATCAGAATGCATGCTGATAGGCAGAATATATGATTTTCAAATAAATAAATAATAAATGAAATACTTGTTTTCTTGATAACAATTCTATTAAATGCAAATTTGGATTTAGAAAAAATAATAGTACCAAAAATATTTTTAGCAGGCATGCTTGGTATGCTCCCCAGGAATCTTATTAAGTCATCAAAGTTGTAGTACTCTTATTAGACCCAATGTAAAATATAGAAGAGGCAACATATAAAAGAAAAAGAAACAAAGAATGTAAAACAGTACCAACCATAGAAAATATTGTTTTGTAAGGATAAGATGACATAAACAAATGAAAATTACATTATACTCAATAAGACCTTGCTTTGACGTGATGTCTACATCAGACATAAGAATATAAATGAATATAAAAGCATAAACGTTGTCAGAAAAAATTAAAAATAAATTAAAACAATTGCTAAAAATATTGTCAAATTTTCAAAATATAGAAACTTTTTAAAATAATACGTCAATTATTATAAACTGTAATATAACCTGAAGGATTAAAAGTGATTCTTTTTCATTTACCTGTAGCTGTAGGTGTTGTCTGTGGTCGTGGCTGATTCAAATCTCTGCATTTCCCATGTCCCTAGGTTCAGGGAGGGCAGGAAACAGGTGTTTGTCCCGGGTGTTGCTGTGGCTGCAGCCACAGGGTTTGTTATTATTAGTATTTATTTAATGTATTGTGGCTTTGGAGGATGCCCTGGGATTGCTGTGCTGGGGGCAAAGGTTTCTTACCAGGCCGTGGGACTCCGCAGCTGAGGCACTGATGAGTCTGGGCTGCAGGGCTGTGGAGAGGCCTCATAAAGGGTGCAACTCAGAGCGGGAGAAGGCCCAGGTCTGCCCAAAGCATGCCTGATGCCAGATGAGGCTGTGATCACTGGACTGGTCCTGTTTGGGCCTTTGGCCAGTATTTGTGTCTGGGGCCTCCTGGAAGACAGCAGAGCAGGGTAAAAAATAAATAATTAAATTTAAAATGGCTGTGAATCATGGCTGAAGAGGTGTGTATGTAGCACTGCATTGATATACAACTAGTATAACTGACATTCATGTCTTACATATGGGATCTGTACTAGCAGGAGGGTAGGCCAGGATACATGTATACACACATTCCAGGTCATGGGTGACCTAGCAGAGTGAACAACATAACTATTTAGGGCTAGTCCTGGAATAATCTCATAATTGGCAGACCACAGTGAGTAGTATTGATCCCTCCCTCTCTGAAAGCATGGTGCAGTTGCCGCTTCAGTGCTGTGGGTGGCCTTGAAGCAGCAGAGCACATGTGGGAAGTTGTGGCATGCCATTCCTGACCCCTCTGAGAGAATGTGTCAGAGGGGCCAGGAGTGGCATGCCGTGAGCATGCATGATGCTGTCTTAAGCCTTGCTACCCCACAACAGGGAGCAATTACCATGCCACCCTCCTCCCCTAGATGAGACAATGGAGCTGGGAGGGGGGTGGCATGGGGAATCATCCCTTTCATGCTGCAGAGAGCATCAAGACAGCAATGGGTGCTGGGGCGGCCCAAGGGGTGTGCGGGGCCATGTGCAGAGACTCATTGTGGGGCCTCATTTGCATAAATATTTGCATAATGTTATTGTGTGCTAACTTTTAGTAAACATGCTTCTTAATGAGTGTCTGAGTAAAGAAAGACTACCAGCTTTCTACATTACTATACTCCAGTGCCAACCGCCAGGCAGATTAAGAAGTACTATAAACACTGCCCATTTAGAACCCACAGCAAACCTGCCATATCATAACAGCACTACCAGGACTCACAAAGCACCAAACCCTATGTATCAAAAGGCAACACTACAAATATTAAACCAATACATCTCCTACTGAAGAAAGAGAACGAGTGGCACTGTCAAAGAGAAAGTACAAGAAAAGAATACCTCAGCTTGGTTACACATGCAGAACATAGGGGTATGTTTACTAAGCAGTCTTAACGTGCGCCCGACATTAGTGCGCAGGATGTCATAAAAGGAGTGGGCGTGTCGGTCTTAACGTAGCATTTCGGGTTAGCATCCGGTAAGGTACCTTTATGTGCGATAGAGGGAGCTGTGGCATGTCAACGCGCGTTAGCCTTAAGTAGGCGCGCTGACCTACAGTCACAGCAAGAGAGGTGTAGCACAATGGTTAATACATTGACTGCTGAACCAAGGGTCATGAGTTCAATCCCCCAGTGGGATTAATGAATAAAGCTGTCAAAGGCATTACCCTATATTATAAAGTAGTGCTGCAAGAGGAATTTTCTTTACTTTAAATCAGTGCTGCGGAGGCATTCTCCTTTTTACTTTAAATCAGTGCTGCCAGCAAAAACAACCTCACAGTGCTGTAATCTTCATGTGCAGTGCAGCATGGGTATGAGTGGATTAACCCTATCCTGGTAACCACAGCAGACAGTTTGTGTGGTGACCTGCAGTCCTTCTGTAGCCAGCCAGGGGTCTGTTCGTAGCTATAGAGCCTTAAGGTGCCTTATAAGGCGCCTTATGGGGCACCTGAAGATTACAGCACTGTGAGGGTTTTTTTGCTGGCAGTACTAATTTAAATTAAAAAAAGAAACTGCCCCAGACAGCCCTAATGAATAGCCCCACTGTGGGATCAAACCCACAATCTCTGGCTGCACATGCAGTGAAGTAACCAGTGGGCTACAGCTAAGACCAAACCCCTGGCTGGCTACAGAAGGACTGCAGGTCACCACACAAACTGTCTGTTGTGGTTACCAGGATAGGGTTAATCAACTTGTACCCATGATGCACTGCACATGCAAAGCAGCAGTCTACAGATGATCACAAGATGGGATATGCACCCCCACAGCACCTAGGCCTGGTAGGGGGTACTGATCGTGTGTATTACTGGCACAGAGTAGCTATAGACCATCACAGTGTGCGGGTCCTGTGCTCACCCTGAGGGTGAGGTGGGGCGCCCAGCACCATGTCCACAGCACCTGGCTCAGCTGAGATAGGCTATACTGCAAGTCCCCATTAGTGTCAGTGTGTGATAGGTAGTCCCTTCAGACACACTTACAATACACCTGTGTCCATCTGTACATCCCAGTCACGTCTAGGCCTTGGGGACTATGATGCATCCAGAATTGTGCATATCCTGTGTGGGTGCCATGGCCACATGATTTATGTGCCAGGGGGAAGGGGGTGTTTTGACCCATAGGTGGATTATGTAGTACCTCCCAACCTGCCCTGTGGAGCTCAGGATCTCCCAACAACAGATCCACATTCCACATCACTGCAATGGTGGCAGTAGAGGGGACCATCAACCTCAGTCCAGCTGGGATGCAGACAACCTACAGGGCAGTCCATGTAGTTTTATACACATCCATAGCAGACAGACAGAAGAGCTTGAAATATCCAGCTGCCCCCACCACTATCTGACATTTTCCAGCAGCAAGCACAGTGAATCTCCAGCCACTGCACCCTGCAAGGTGTTCCAGCCATACACATACAAACTGCAGACAGTCTGATAGCTAGTCCATAGTGCATGTTACCAGAGAAGAAGTGTGCACCCAAGACTGTGATGTGAGCACACCCACCAAGCAGATAAGTCAGTGATTGGGCCCCAGAAAACAGAACCCACATATACCACTTGCGAGAAGTACTATATAGCACTATGGGGGAACCTAGCCATGCCGTGGTCACTGCACAGTCAGGGTGAGAGTTACCTCCCAGCAAGACATGCTGTGGCCACCCTGTCTGTGCAGGTGGTGGCCATGCACTACAATGTCCCAGCCATTGCCCTATGCCCTGTGCAGATGCATCCTGCCCAGGCCGCCCTGTCTGGGCTATACCCACAGTACCTTGCTCCTCATTATGCACATTGGCAGGCCAATACTGGCAACAGTGCTAGTAGTGTGGGATGAGGAGGGTGTTGGCAGCCACCACACACTGGATAGACAGACACACACTCCCCACACCTATGCCAGCATTGAGCAACTATAGAGGTGTTTGGCAGCCCTGGCCACCGCACCAGTCCTGGGCACAGTGCAGGCATGGCTATGGTACGCAATACTGTAGGAGTCACTCCCCAGGGTGGTAAACACTGTCAGACACAAGACCTGTAGCACACTCCACAGACATTAGAAAGGTTGCTATGATGGAGCTCACTCAGAAAATTGTGCTTAACTTAGGAATTGCTATCTGCCAGTAATCATGGCAACCTTTTGGTAGATGTGTACCATATTCCCAGGTTTAGGGTGGCAATGCTAAGGTATGCAAGTGCTAGTATTGAGAGATGCACACAGGGCCCAAAATCCTGCCTCTCCAGGTGGCCTTGGAGCCTGTGGGTGCGGGTGTGTCTGCTCCTGTTGGCCGCTGCTCTAGGGCAGAGGTTCCAACCCTGATACTGGTGGGCCAAACACTGTTCGGGTTTTCATGCTATCCCTAATGAATATGCATGAGATACATCAGCATACCATGGGGGCGGTGCATAGAAATGCAGCACAGCCATATTTATTGGAGACAGCATGGAACCTGAATGGTGTTTGGCCCTCTAGGACTGCTTTTGGGAGACTCTGCTCTAGGTAATGCTCATGTTTATGGTGTCTGTGCTATGTAGGCATTTTGGGCATGTTTACGTTATCTGCACTAACGGTTCTGTCTGTATTACCATGTTTTAGTAGTGGGTAAAATATGGGGACTGGGTTGGCAGGAACCACAGCTGGGACTTGAACCTGTGATCTTCAGCTTCTGAACACACTGGCTGTGTGCTCTTCACCACCGTGTTGCCACTGAAATGGAGCATTCCCTGGGGATTCCATGACTGTACAACAGACAGGGCCTGTCTGTTGCAGTGCACGGCTCCCACCTACACAGGGCTAGGCCATGGTCTGCTGTGGGCAGCTGCCACTGCCCCCTCCACCACCAGTAACCCTCTGCCACCATGCTGACATGCCCTTCTGCTGGTGGTGTTGGTGGTGCGCCACCTCAGGCCATCCAGTGTGTGGGTAGGCGGCTGCCTATGGTGTGGGTTCTGGGGTAGGGGTGCCTGCATAGCTGTCCACGTGTCCCCCCAGCACCGCCTGCCAATGTTTTGTGCCCTTGGGGGTACCTGCTGGGTACTATCCCCTGTGACACTGTGGAAAACACACTCGTGCCTATGTTGGGTCCTCATCAGTTGCTGTCTGGCTGCTGTACTGTTTCAGCATTCCTATGGGCCACCTAGGCATCACCCTAGTCCGCACTGTGCCCCAGCTGCACCACAGCATGTGTCGCCTGCAGCCCTCTGTGTCCCTTTTCCAGCATCTGTCCAGTTTCCCATTCCGACATGCCCGCCCTGCTGTTGCGTAACATGTGCATGCCATAGGAAACCTGTCCAATGGAGAGGGAAACCCTGATCAGCGCTATTTGACTGTGGGATCATTCACCTTGTATGAGGACGGAGCGTAGACTCTTCCAAAATTCATATCTTTTTTTTTGGAGCTTTCTCGGGAGTGTTTTTTGATGTTTCCCATTAATATCACTATTGCCCAGCTTGGTTAGGTTTTTTTTATATTTTGTTGGGGTCATTTTCAATGTTTATTTGCCCTTTTGTTCCCTGAGCATGTATCACACTTATCACTTTTTGTTGGTTTCCCTGGTTTTGATGTACATTGCTGACGTAAATGGTTTCTTTTCCCTTTAAATCAGCTCTAACGCCAGGGTTTCACTGGCGTTAGTTTTCAGCCTCGGATTTCGCAGCGTTAGTGTGCAGGGAGCCTCTCCCCTCCCACTCTCCACCCCTTGACCCTCTCTCTCCGCCCCTGGGGAGCCTTCCTCCGCCCTCCAGGAGCCTTTCTCCACCATCAGCGCTCATTTGCGCCGCTGAGCGCGTTAACACGCGATAAGGTGCCTTAACGCGCGATAACGTGAGAGCAGCGCAAATAGCGCCCTTTAGTAAACATACCCTGTAGACCGTCACCAAACAAAGAACAAAGGATCACAATTTAGAAATAGGAAGACAATAATTTATTTATTTACTTATTTAACACTGCTTATATACCACCTTTCTACTATTCAAGGTGGCTTCTACTGGAACAATTAACAGTGCATGAACAGCAGTTTTACAGAGAAGTGGAACATTCTACATTTATAACTAATGAATCATACAAATGGTTATGAATAAAAACAGAAACAATAACTATATACAGAGGGGGGTTAGCTGAAGATAAAGGGGTATGTTTACTAAACCTTCTTAATGTGCGCGCCACGTTAGTCTGCAGGATGCCATAAAAGGAGTGGGTGGTCCGGTCAAAAATAGAAAATGGGATTAGCACACGCTGTGCTGCGTGCTCTTGTGCGCCGCGCACATTAGCGCACGAGTAACGCGCGCAGGAAGCATAAGCAGGCGCGCTGATGTGCAAACAGAGGAATAGGGCTGCAGTACAATGGTAAAGACACTGACTGATACTGCAGGGGTCATGGGTTCAATCCCCCACTGTGCTCAATGAATAAGGCTAGCTGAGGCGCTACCATTTATGTGTAATATTGCATTATGAGGCTTTTTAATTTTATTTTAATTACTGCTGCTAGAAAACGCACTTTCAAAGCGCTGTAACATAAGGTGCTGCATAAGACACCCCATAAGGTACCCCAGAGGCACATTTTAAAGTGCACTGTCTGCCACGGCACCCTACAATGTTGCTTAAAGGGTGGCCTATACGGCACCATATAGGGTGCCCTATGAGGCACAGCAAGGTCATAGCACTGTTTTTGATGGCAGCACTGTGCATTTAAACGCATGGAAATCTTAAGTAGGTGTGCTGACATGCAAGGAGGAACAGCAGTGTAGCACAATGGTTAAGGCACTGACTGATGATACAGGGGTCATGATTTTGATCCCAAGTGTGCCTAATACGTAAGGCTGGCTGAGGCATCAGCCTTAAGAAACATAGAAACATGATGACAGAAAAAGACCACATGGCCTATCTAGTCTGTCCTTCCATAACAACAACTACAACAGTCCACTTTTTACCTTTAGAGATCCTCTGTGTTGGTCCCATGCTTTTTTGAATTCAGTTACTGTCCTCATCTCTACCACCTCCACTGGGAGACTATTCCATGGATCCACTACTCTTTCTGTAAATCCTTGACATGTAAGTATTGTTTCCTGTGGCACTTTATTTGTATTTTATTAATTGCTGCCAGCAAACACACCCTCATGTGCCGTAACCTAAGGTGCCGCATAAGGCACCCTATAAGGCACTCCATAGGGCACATTATAAAGTGCACTATCCGCCATGGCACCCTATAATGTCCCCTATAGGGCACCCTATCAGTCGCTCCATAGGATACTGTATAGTGCACCTTATATGGACGGTAATCATAAGGTGCCCTATAGGGCGCCCTATAAAGTGCCCTCTGAGGCACCTTATGGGTACAGTACGCTGAGGGTGTTTTTGCTGGCAGCACTAATGTACATTAAAAATAGATAATGCTTTGGACAGCCCTATCAAATAACCTCACTGTAGGTTTGAACCCATGATCTCTGGCTCCACTAGTAGTGAAGTAACCAGTGGGCTACAGCTCTATAGCTGCAAGCAAACCCCTGGCTGGCTGCAGAAGGACTGCAAGTCACCACACAAACAGTCTGCTGTGGTCACCAGGATAGGGTTAACCCACCCATACCCATGATGCACTGCACATGCAAATCAGCAGTCTACAGATGATCACAAGATGGGGTATGCACCCCCACAGCACCTCGGCCTGGTAAGGGGGACTGACCGTGTGTGGTACTGGCACAGAGTAGCTACACACCGTCACATTGTGCAGGTACTGCACTCACCCTGAGGGTGAGGTTGGGCACCCAGCACCAGGTCCCCAGCAGTGCTAATGTGTGAGATAGGTAGTTTCTGCAGACACACCTTGGATATATCTGTATGTCTCAGTCAGGTGTAGCCCCTATGGACCCCTAGGAGGATTATGTAGTAGTACCACCACCACCACCACCACCCTCCTCCTCCTCCAGGGCTGAGGGTTGTAAACAGGGTCTCCCACCAACAGATCCACATTCTACCTCCCTGCAATGGTGACAGTAGAGGGGACCGTCAACCCCAGTCCTGCTGGGGAACAGACCCCCTACAGGGCAGTCAATGCAGCTCTGTACACATCCATAATGCAATAGCAGACAGACAGTAGGCCTGGATATGCTAAGCTGCACCCCACCACTATCTGATATTCTCCTGCAGCAAGCCTTCAGCTGCTGCACCCTGCATGGGGCTCCATCAAGACACATACCAGCTGAAGACAATCTGCTAGCTAGTCCATAGTGCATGTCCCTGGTGGAAATGCATGCACCCAGAACTGGGATGTCAACATACACAACAAGCAGATAAGTCAGTGACTGGGCCCCAAATGAAAAACCATAAATATCACGAGAGAAATATTGTATAGCACTATGGGGGTGCCTAGCCATGCTGTGAACACTGCACAGTCAGGGTGAGAGTGATCTCCCAGCAGGACATGCTGTGGCCACCCTGTCTGTGCAGGTGGTGGCCAGGCACTACAATGTCCAAGCCAGTGCCCTATGCCCTGTGCAGATGCATCCTGGCCAGGCCACCCTGTCCGGGCTATACCCATGGTACCTTGCTCCTCGTTATGCACATTGGCAGGCCAATACTGGCAAGAGTGCTGGCAGTGTGGCTGTGAAGGGTGTTTGCAGCCACCACACACTGGATAGACAGACGCACACTCCCACACCTATGCCAGCATTGTGCTACTATAGAGGAGTTTAGCAGCCCTGGCCACCACACTAGTCCTGGGCACAGTGCAGGCATGGATATGGTACGCAATACTGTTGGGGGTCACTCCCCAGGGTGGTAAACACTGTCAGAGACCAGACCTGAAGCACATTCCACAGACATCAGAAAGGTTGCTATGATGAAGCTCAATCAGCAAACTGTGCTTTACGTAGGAATTGCTATCTGCCAGTAATCATAGCAAACTTTTGATAGCTGCGTACCGTATTCCCAGGTGTAGGGTGGCATTGCTAAGGTATGCTAGTATTGGGAGATGCACGCAGGGCCCAATGTCCTGCCTCTCCAGGAGGCATTGGCTAATGGAGCCTGTAGGTGTGGGTGTGTCTGCCCCTGTTGGCTGCTGCTTTACGGCAGAGGTTCCCAACTCCAGTCCTGGTGTGCCAAACACTGTTCGGGTTTTCATGCTGTCCCTCATGAATATGTATGAGATACATCTGCATACCATGGGGGTGGTGCATAGATATGCAGCACCGGCATCTTTATTAGAGGCAGCATGGAACCTGAATGGTGTTTGGCCCTACAGGACTGCATTTGGGAGATTCTGCTCTAGGTAATGAGCCTATTTATGGTGTCTTTGCTCTGTAGTGTAAAATGTAGGTGTTTTGGGCATGTTTAAGTCATCTGCAATAAATGTTCTGTCTGTATTAGCACGTTGTAGTAGTAGGTAAAATATGGGGACTGGGTTGGCAGGTACCATAGCTGGGACTTGAACCTGTGACCTTCTGCCTCCAAACACACTGGTTGTGTGCACTGCACTACTGTGTTGCCACAGAGACAGTGCATTCCCTGGTGATACCATGACTGTTCATCCGGCAGGGCCTGTCTGTTGCAGTGCATGGCACCCACCTACACAGGTCTAGGCCATGGTCTGCTATGGGCAGCTGCCACTGCCCCCTCCACCACCAGTACCCCTCCGCCACCATGCTGACATGGCCTTATATTGGAGACAGCATAAAACCTGAATGATTTGTGGCCCTCCAGTGCTGCATTTGGGGGACTCTGCTCTAGGTAATGCGCATGTTTCTGGTGTCTGTGCTCGGTGGGGTAAAATATAGGCGTTTGAACCATGCGTATGTTCTCTGCAATAAAGGTTTGTCCTTACTATCACGGTTTAGTAGCGGGTAAAATATGGAGACTGGATTGGCAGTAGCCCCAGCTGGGCCTAGAACTTGTAACCTTCTGCTCCTGAGCACACTGGCTGCGTTCACCGCACCACACTGTGTTCACAGAGACAGTGTGTTCCCTGGTGATACCATGACTGTTTGTCTGGCAGGGCCTATCTGTTGCAGTGCATGGCACCCACCTACACAAGGCTAGGCCATGGTCTGCTCTGGGCAGCTGCCACTGCCCCCCTCCACCACCAGTACCCCTCTGCCACCATGCTGACATGCCCTTCTGCTGGTGGTGCTGGTGGCGTGCAGTCTCAAGCCATCCAGTGTGCAGGTGGGCAGCTGCCTATGGTGCGTGTTCTGGGGTAGGGGTGCCTGCATAGGCGTCCACGCTTCCCCCCAACACCGCCTGCCAATGTTCTGTGCCCTTGGGGGTACCTGCTGGGTACTATCCCCTGTGACACCGTGATAAACACTCTCATGCCCATGTTGGGCCCTCATCAGTTGCTGTCTGGCTGCTGTTCAGTTTCAGCATTCCTAAGTGCCACCTAAGCATCTGCCTAGTCCGCACTGTGCCCCAGCTGCACCACAGCATGTGCAGCCTGCAGCCCTCTGTATCCCCTTTCCCAGCATCTGTCCAGATGCCCATTCCGACATGCCCGCCCTGCTGTTGTGGAACATGTGCATGCCATAGGTAACCTGTCCAATAGAGAGGGAAACCCTGATCAGTGCTATTTCACTGTGGGATCATTCACCTTGTATGGGGATGGAGCGTAGACCCTTCCAAATTTCATATTTATTTTTTGGGGCTTTCTTGGGAGTGTTTTTTTATGTTTCCCATTACTATCACTATTGCCCAGCTTGATTATGATTTTTTTTAATTTGTTGGGGTCATTTTCAATGTTTATTTGCACTTTTGTTTCATGCACATGTATCACACTTATCACTTTTTTGTAGGTTTCCCTGGTTTTGCTGTACATTGCTGACAGAAATTGTTTATTTTCCTTTTAAATCAGCTCTAACGCGAGATTTTCACTTGCGTTATTTTTGGCCTCGAATTTCACATCGTTAGTGTGCGGGGAGCCTCTCCCCTCCCACTCTCCACCCATTGACCCCTTCTCTCTGCCCCTGGGGAGCCTTCCTCCGCCCTCCGGGAGCCTTTCCACGCCTTCAGCGCTCGTTTGCGCCGCTGCGTGCGTGAGCGTGCACTAAAGCGCATTTTTGCCCTGTAAAGCATCATTAGCGCACGCTAAGGTACCTTAGCATGCGCTAATTGCACAGCGCGCACGTTAAGAAGTTTTAGTAAACATACCCCAAAGTATGAATCATAATCCATGGGTGATGTGTGTATAGGAGTTAAGTCTGAGGAATTCGTAGAAGGTAAAATATGATGTTAAGTCACACCTGATGGTGGGTCCATAGCTGTGGCAGTGTTGAAATGTTCATGGAATAGAAAGGTTTTTAACTTTTTCCTGAAGTCAGCATGGTTGGAGCAACCTCTCAGTTGTGGGGGGAGGACATTCCATATGGTGGGGACAAAGAGGAAGAAAGTGTCGTTGCATGTGGATTGCTTGCTTTTGAGTTTATGAGCTGGGATGGCTAGAAGGTTAAGAGAACTGTGTCGTCGGAGTCTGTAACCCGTGGCAGCTTGCAGATTCATTGTGTATGACTTTGTGTGTCATAATGAATGCCTTGTATTTTACTCTTGATTAGATAGGGAGACAGTGGAGGTGTTGTAGGACAGGGGTGATATGAGCTTGTTTCCATGGATTATCCTCACTGCAGTGTTTTGTGCCATCTGGAGATGTAGTATGGATTGTTTGGGGAGACTATGGTATATTATGTTGCAATAATTGAGTGTAGGGGTGACTATGGCTTGACAAACTGTGCGAAATAAGTCTGGACTTAGCAGTTGGCGGAGGTCTTTCAAGGTTCTTAGCTTGTAATAGGTGGCTTGAACTGTTCTTTTTATTTATGTTTGGAAGTTGAGCTTCTGGTTGAAATTTATGCCCAAATATATGACCTCGCTTTTTATGTTGATGGTGAAGTTCTCAAGTGTCAAGGATTGAGGAGGGGTGTAGGATGCATTAATAAAACTGGGAACGCCAAAAGCCAAACTTGGAATGTACAACACTGGAGAAATAAAACTATGGGGTATGTTTACTAAACGGCGCACAAGTGCGCGGCGCACAATAGCATGCGCTATGGTACCTTAGCGCACGCTAATGATGCGTTTTTGTGCCCCGCACACGTGCGCGCCGCACTAACGGGCCCGCTCATGTGTGCGGCGCGCTACTGTGCGATAGAGGCGTGGAAAGGCTCCGGGAGGGCGGAGGAAGGCTCCCCAGGGGCGGAGGGAAGGGGTCAATGGGTGGAGAGTGGGAGGGGAGAGGCTCCCCGCACAGGAGCGGGGCTGAAATTCAGGTAAAAAAATACCGCGAGTGAAAACCTCGCGGTAGAGCCGATTTAAAGGGAAGAGAAACCATTTCTGTCGGCAATGTACAGCAAAACCAGGGAAACCTTCAAAAAGTGAGCAGTGTGATACATGTGCACGGAACAAAACGGCAAATAAACAGTAAAAATGACCCCAACAAAATATAAAAAAAGTATAATCAAGCTGGGCAATAGTGATAGTAATGGGGAACATCAAAAAACACTCCCAAAAAAATCCCCAAAAAATAAATATGAATTTTAGAAGGGTCTAAGCTCCGTCCCCATATAAGGTGAATGATCCCACAGTGAAATAGCACTGATCAGGGTTTCCCTCTCCATTGGACAGGTTACCTATGGCATGCACATTTCCACAACAGCAGGGTGGGCAGGTCAGAATGGGCAATTTGACAGATGCTGGGAAAGGGGATACAGAGGGCTGCAGGCTGCACATGCTGTGGTGCAGCTGGGGCACAGTGCGGACTAGGCAGATGCCTAGATGGCACCTAGGAATGCTGAAACTGAACAGCAGCCAGACAGCAACTGATGAGTGCCCAACATGGGCACGAGAGTGTTTATCACAGTGTCAGAGGGGATAGTACCCAGCAGGTACACCCAAGGGCACGGAACATTGGCAGGCGGTGATTGGGGGACGTGCGGACAGATATGCAGGCAACCCTACCCCAGAACCTGCACCATAGGCAGCCACCTACCCGCACACAGGATGGCCTGAGACTGCGTACCACCAGCACCATCAGCAGAAGGGCATGTCAGCATGGTGGCACAGGGGTACTGGAGGTGGAGGGGGGCAGTGGCAGCTGCCCAGAGCAGACCATGGCCTAGCCCTGTGTAGGTGGGTGCCATGCACTGCAACAGACAGGCCCTGCCGGACAAACAGTCATGGTATCATCAGGGAATGCAGTGTCTCTGTGGCAACACGGTGGTGCAGTGCACACAAGCAGTGTGTTTGGAGACAGAAAGTCACAGGTTCAAGCCCCAGCTGGGGCTCATGCCAATCCAGCACCCATATTTACCCACAACTATATCGTGATAGTAAAAACAAACCTTTATTGCAGAGAACATAAGCATGGGTCAAACACCTCTATTTTACCCTACAGAGCACAGACACAAGAAACATGCACATTACCTAGAGCAGATTACCCCAAATGCAGTCCTGGAGGGCCACAAATCCTTCAGGGTTTATGCTGTCTCCAATCTAAGGATGGAGCGATACTGGTGGTGGAGGTGGCAGCAGCTGGTGGCCACAGCAGACCATGGCCTAGCCCTGTCCAGGTGGGTGCCGTGCACTGCAACAAACAGTCTCTGTCGGATGTACAGTCATGGAATCCCCAGGGAATGCAGCACATCTGTGGCAATATGGTGGTGCAGTGCACACAGACAGTGTGTGCAAGAACAGATGGTCACAGGTTCAAAGCCCAGCTGGGGCTCCTGCCAATCCAGTCCGCAAATGTTTCCCACAACTAAACCGTGATAGTAAGGACAAACCTTTATTACTGAGAACATGCGCATGGTTAATATGCCTATATTTTACCCCACCGAGCACAGACACCATAAACAGGCACATTACCTAGAGCAGAGTCTCCCAAATGCAGTCCTGGAGGGCCCCACACCATTCAGGTTCCATGCTGCCTCTAATAAATATGCCTGTGCTGCATATCTATGCACCACCCCCATGGTATGCAGATGTATCTCATGCATATTCATGAGGGACAGCATGAAAACCCGAACAGTGTTTGGCACACCAGGACTGGAGTTGGGAACCTCTGCCGTAAAGCAGCAGCCAACAGGGGCAGACACACCCACACCCACACCCACAGGCCCAATGGGCCAATGCCTCCTGGAGAGGCAGGACATTGGGCCCTGCATGCATCTCCCAGTACTAGCACTTGCATACCTTAGCAATGCCACCCTACACCTGGGTATACGGTACACAGCTATCAAATGTTTCCTATGATTACTGGCAGATAGCAAGTCCTACATTAAGCACAGTTTGCTCATTGAGCTCCATCATAACAATCTTTCTGATGTCTGTGGTGTGTGCTTCAGGTCTGGTCTCTGACAGTGTTTACCACCCTGGGGAGTGACCCCCAACAGTATTGCATACCATATCCATGCCTGTACTGTGCCCAGGACTGGTGTGGTGGGCAGGGCTGCTAAACTCCTCTACAGTAGCACAATGCTGGCATAGGTGTGGGAGTGTGTGTCTGTCTATACAGTGTGTGGTGGCTGCAAACACCTTCCACAGCCTACACTGCCAGCACTGTTGCCAGTATTGGCGTGCCAGTGTGCATAATGAGGAGCAAGGTACCATGGGTATAGCCCAGACTGGGTGGCCTGGCCAGGATGCATCTGCACAGGGCATAGGGCACTGGCTGGGACATTGTAGTGCCCGGCCACCACCTACACAGACAGGGTGACCTCAGTATGTCCTGCTGGGAGATCACTCTCACCCTGACTGTGCAGTGACGACAGCATGGCTAGGCACCCCCATAGTGCTATATAGTATTTCTGTCATGTGATATTTGTGAGTTTCCTTTTGGGGTCCAGTCACTGATTTATCTGCTGGCCTGGAAGCGTGCTTTGGCCCCCTCCTTTCAGGCTTTGTTGGAATGGATGTGGGATATGTATACCATGGAGCGGGGGTAGCTGTCAGTAGGATGCGCTTGGCGCGCTTTGAGTTGGTGTGGGCACCTTTTGTCTCTCGTTATGGTGCGTGACTGCTCTGGACAGGAGGGGGGGAATACGCATACTTTAAAGGGAGCCTGTCCCTTGTGTGTGTTTTTTGCTCACCGTCTTTCCGTGCTTAATGACTGCCAAGCCATAGTTGGGGGGACTGGGAGGTTGGGGGGGGGTCTTGGGCTAGGGAGGTTCTGGGGGGGGGGGAAAGGGAGGTTGGGGGGGTTGGGGGGGGTTGTCGCTCCCCGATTCCTTATCCTAAAACTGCAAAAATGAAGGCATATTGTAGAATACTATTGTGATCTGAAGTTATGCTGTTACTGTTGCATTCTCTTTGAAGATCTTTGTGCTTCTTGTTTATATGTATTTTTTGGAAGCCTTTCAATAAAAAAAAAAATAAATAAAAATTGTGCCCTCTGGGGTACCCTATGAGGCGCCTTATGCAGCACCTTATGTTACAATACTTTGAGGGTGTGTTTGCTGGCAGCACTAATTAAAATAAAAATGAAATGCCCCCTACAGCAATATTACCTATAACAGGTAATGCCTCAGCCAGCCTTCTTCATTAGGCACAGTGGGGGATTGAACCCATGACTTCTGCATCATTGGTCAGTGTCTTAACCATTGTGCTACACTGCTGCTCCTCCTTGTCTGTCAGCGCACCTACTTATGCTTTTCATTCCTTAAAATGCACAGTGCTGCCATCAAAAACAGTGCTGTGACCTTGCGGTACCTCATACGACACCCTATAAAGCACCCTATAAGCAACATTCTAGGGTGCCTTGGCGTACAGTGCACTTTAAAATGTGCCTTATGGGGCGCCTTATGTTAACACGCTTTGAGAGTGCGTTTGCTAGTAGTAGTAATTAAAATAAAAATAAAATGCCTCCTAAAGCAATCTTCCCCATAATATGTAATGCCTCAGCCAGCCTTGTTCATTGGACACTGTGGGGGATTGAACCCATGATCCCTGCACCATTGGTCAGTGTCTTAACCATTGTACTGTGGCTCTGTTCCAGTGCTTGTGCATCAGCGCGCCACTTCTGCTTCCCGCACAACTTTCTCCTGCGCTAATGTACAGGGCGCACTTGAGCGCAGCGCACATTAGCGCATGCTTAATCCCGGTTTTGCTTTCTTCAGCCTGAAACGCCCACTCCTTATATGGCATCCGCACACTAGCGCGCTGCGCACCATAACGGGGTTTTAGTAAACATACCCCTATGACTTAATTTCCTTTTGTACTAAACAAAACGCAAAGTCATTACCGAAGCACATTTCCCAGAGCTGACATATTCCAGTTAATAAATTCAAAATAAAAAAAGTATTTTTCTACCTTGTGTTATCTGGGCATTTTCAGTTGCAATTGCTCCAGTCACTTTCTTCTGGTTTCTTCGTGTCTTCAGTTAACTCTCCATTGTCTGCTGTCCATTTGTTCTTTCTTCACTCTTCTAGTTTTTTTCCATTTTCTCTATACATCTGCTTTAACATTCTGATCTTTCCCCTTTTGTTCTTTCCTCAATTTCTTTCTTTATTCCTTTTTCATCCACACAAATTTCACCCTTCCATCCTCAATACCCATTTACTCTCCCAGTACCCAGTCAATCGGAGATTTTAATTCCCCCCACACAGAATATCTTTTCCCCTCTCCATTCTCACTCCCTCAGTCACATCCCCTTCTAGTCCTCTCCCAACATCAGCTCCCTTCACCACTCCACCGCATCCACCCCACTCGGCCCCACCCAGCCCCACCGCATCTGCTCCCTTCTATTCCCATTCTCCCATCACCCCCCATCAGCCCATTTCCAATCCTAGCTCCCTCATCAGCCATTTGCAGTCCTATCCTAGCCCCCCATTAACCCATTTCCAGTCCACACCTCCTCCCAGTCAATTTACAGTCCACCCCCATCAGCCCATTTCCAGTCCTATCATCCCCGTCAGCCTGTTTACAGTCATATCCTAGCCTCCCATCAGCCCATTTCCAGTCCAAGCCCCCATTTCCAGTCCTAGGACCCCTATCAGCCCTTTTCCAGTCCTATCCTAGCTCCCCACCCGAAGAGCCCGGGGCCTGTCTGATCGTCTTCAGAGGGAGCTGGGAAGGCCCACTCAAAGCCTCCTGGCTCACTTCTACACAACCACCAGCTTGAACAGAGGCACGTTCTTTACATTGGCAGCTGTGTTCTTGTGAAGTGTGCGAGTGCTGGGAAAGGTTAAAGGGCATTTCCAGTTTCCCAGCACTTGTGCGCTTCATGAGAACACAGCTGCCAGCATAACGAACATGCCACTCTTCACATTGGCGGCTATGCAGAGGTGAGCTGAGGCCTTGGTAGGCCTTCCCTGCTCCCTCTGAAACCAGCATTGCAAAGCCAGGATTCACAGCACAAGTCCCTGTGCGAACAACATTCTCACACAATGGACTTGCTGGCCCTGAATGGGAGGGTCTTCTTATGGCGGCATAAATACTTGGCCTGGCCCTGACAGTATAAACAGCAGTATTGCATGTTTATGTTTATGTTTATTTTATTTGATAGACCACCCTTCTGTAATAATCAAGGCGGTTTACAATGTACAAATAATCAATGAAGGCGCAAGGCCAGAGAAATGGAAAGGGAAGTTACAATCTTTTATAGAAAAGTGATGAAAGAGAAAGAAGAATACAGGACTGTACATAAGGAAAGCAATTACACAAATCGGGAGGGGAGGTCAAAGGCCAAGGAAAAGAGGTGGGTCTTTAGGTTATGCTTAAAGGTGGTGTGGTGGGGCTCAAGGCGAAGAGAGGTGGGGAGAGAGTTCCAAAGGGCAGGACCTGCGAAAAAGAAGGCAGAGGAGCGGGTGGATTGTAGATGAGCGAGGGAGGGCAGAGGGAGGTTAAGGCGGTTGAGGTGAAATGAGTGAGGAGTGTGTCTGGGGGTATGGAAAGTAATGAGATCTGCCAGGTATTGTGGAGCGCTGGTGTGGAGAGCCCTGTGAACAAGAAAGAGTAGTTTAAATTGGGTGCAAAAGGAAACCGGCAGCCAGTGGAGATGAAAAAGAAGGGGTGTCACATGGTCTCGATGGGAGGAGTGAGTAATGAGGCGGGCAGCAGTGTTTTGAATCCTCTGAATTCTATTCAGTTGAGATTTAGAAAGACCAGTAAAAACCAAATTGGAAAAATCAACGCGCGACATGACTAGTGACAGTAGCAGAGTGGTGAGAGCAGGTGGAGAAAGGGGCGGATTGCGCGTATTTGGCGAAGAAAAAAGAAGGAGGTCTTGCTGATGTGTGAGACATGAGCTTGAAAGGAGAGGTCAGAGTCAAAAAGTACACCCAGGTAACGGAAGGTGGTGACCAGAGGTATGGGAGCATCTGAAAAGGATGGGGCAAGTGAGGGGGGTGGGCTACCGTGGGAAAACCAAATTGCGATGGTTTTGGTTAGGTTAAGGTGAAGACAGTTCTGGGTCAGCCAATCTGCAACAGTAGAAAGAAAGGAATTCAGTATAGAGAGGTCCGGACAAGAGGGGGAGGTATTATGAAGGAGGACTATATCATCTGCATAGTAAAAAGCGGAGATCCCAGATTGTTGTATCAGTAAAGCGAGGGGAGCTAGGAAAAGATTGAAAAGGAGAGGTGCCAGAACAGATACACGTGGCAGGGACAATGGTATCTTCTGCACCAGGCTGAAACTGCTTCTGCCGCCACTTCCACCCTTATATGCTGCTAACATGGCTGTGTGGTGTCAGTGTCTATGCCATGACTCCTTTGTGACAGCAGTGGAATGTATGTGTGCCACCAAGGTCACAGCGAACATCGTGGATGTACACCCTAGGCGGCCACCTAGTCCACCTAGCAGACTGACCAGCACCGCTGAATCACATGGCACCTCATTTGGCACTTTGGCACCAACAGCATAGTGCCCTTTATTACAAGGTCACCATGCTGTGACTAGCAATGGACCACTGCTATCACTAATTTCAGGTCTCCAATCTGGGAGGTACACACTGCATACATGTGAATGGGCTCCCTCTGTGGTGTTACACGGGTGATAAAGGCTCTCTCCCACCAAAATGAGCCCTTGACGCCAGCTCTGAACTGGCGTTAAGGTTCCTGGTGGCTGTGCCTCTAACACCTGCTAATAGCGCATGCCGTTAGGGGAACATACGCTGACTCCGCCTATGCTCCGCCCAATTAATGCCCCTTCTCCGCCTGTGCCTGTGTTATCACTGCGTTAACCACTAGCGGGCACTGATAACACCTGCTAATGGCACCTTTGTGCCCTTAGCACCATTTAATAATTGTATCCCTGAAATTTTAAAATTAAAGACTGCGTTGGTAAAGTTAAATGACTGACAGAAAAAAGAGAAGAACTCTTCTGAAAAAAAAAATCTTTTGAAATAAGGCTGCTGATAAGTGGCAGTGCTGCAGCTGATTTCTGCAAGAAAACAGAACATTTGTTTTAAAAAGCTGCTAGCTTGAGTGACTGCCTGTGAGAGAAAGACGTGTGAAAGAGTGTGTGTAAAAGGAGAGTGATCGGGGGGCGGAGCCTGATGTCCAGCGGGATAGACGCTTCGCGTTGAAGCTCCCGAGAGGCCTACTCAGAATCCTGAATTAATACCTGCATACATTTCATTTTTTGCTCTGAACTTACCGGGGTGCCTTGGGGGGAACGGCGGGCCACAAACCAGTGCGACTGGACCTTGGGTCTCCCTCTTCTTCACACGGAAAACGCTCCAAAACAGAGTTCTTCCCCACAAAAGATGTCCCTACTTTGGGAAAACCCCGCAACGCTACAGGGGATCTTGGAGGAGATACGCGGTGTGAAGAAGCTGGTACAGTCCAACGGAGCGGCGCTCCGAACCATGCGTGAAGACTTTGGCACACTTCAGAACCGGCTCGAAAGTCTCCCATTACGACAGGACAACATGGCGGAGGTCCTTGACTCGCACGCGGTGCGCTTGGTGAAATTGGGCAAGGCTGAGCGTATGATACAGAATTTTCGAAAAGAGCAGGAGGATAGCAATGATCGAGCTGGTTGCAACCATATGGGGCTCATTGGAGTACCGGAGGATGTGAGAGCAGGAGACATGCGAGAATTCTTGGTCATAACTCTCCCTCCCTTGCTAAAGATTATTATTTACAGAGATCTGGAGACTGACCGAGCGCATCGTGTTCCTGCTAATATGGCGCTCAATCGGACGACCCCTCGGGCTCTCAATTTTCGATTATTGCGATACCAGTAAGTAGAGCAAATTCGCACTGCTGCCCGGGCGAACTATCATCTTGAATTTGAAAGTCATAAAGTTTCTTTTCCCCTGACGTGGTAAAGTCCACAGTTGACCGACGGAGGAGACTCCTTGCTTCTCGCCCTGGACTTCAATTACTATAGGCTCACTTTGGCCTAATATATCCAGTGAAGCTCAGAGTGACTCTCCATAACCCAGCCATAACGTTCGCAGATCCCGATCTACTAGCAATGTTTTTGGACTCCGAATAACGCAGATCAGATGCGCTAATCCAACCACTATGATTCAACAATCTTGATCTGTAATTCGCCGGATTTGCCCGCCATCTTGAACGGCCCGACGCGGTGACCCCAGCCTGGAATAGAGACTGCCTGGACTTTTCTTTCTATCTATAATTTCTCGGCCTTCTATCCCTCCATGATGTGCACCTCGGTGGGATTCGAAACATGCATAGTTTCACAGGTTATATGTTTTAGCTTGGGCCCTCTCTGGAGTTTCTCCCCGCAGACATTAGGTCGCCAGTAATTTCTGGGGTTTAGCTTCTTCTCTAGTGCACCTCGGTGCTTATTTTTATATGGGGCGTTTCCATGATTTTCATTAACTCATTGATTATTATGTTATGTGCACAGTCATACAGAGTTAAGATGAGGGACATTGGGAAATGTGTGCATTATTGTGTTCTTTCTCAGAATTTCTAATCTTTCTTGATGGCCTTGTGTCAGATCTTCTCATAAAATGTAAACGGCATTAATAGTCCAATCAAAAGAAAGAAAATCCTTAGCTATCTTAATCATGAGCATGTTACTTTAATGTTTCTTCAGGAAATGCATTTCAATTCCGCTGCGGCATAGAAACTTAATACCACGCCTAATATGGCGACTGCCTGCTCTTCAGCTGTTTCCAAGCGGTGTGGGGTAGCCATTTTGGTTAAGAAGTCTCTGCAAGCTATTGTAATGGATGTTAGCTTTGATAAGGAGGGTAGGTGGGCCCGTGCACACCTTCAGGTTGAGACTGTAATTTACGTGTATTGGTATTTATGCTCCGAATGTGGATAATCCTGTTCATTATGCAAGTATTATGCAGTTAGCACAGGCATTTGCCAGCCCTCCCTTAATGCTCGGCGGCGATTTAACCAAGTACTTGAGCCCTTGACAGCTTGGCTGCCGCCTAGAACGAGTGGTCCACCCAAGAGTCTTGATTCTTTTACTGCTTTGATAACAGATTTTGCGCTAGCAGATATATGGAGGCTGCTTCTCCCCTCACTCCCATTATCCATCAATGCGCTTAGACAGCGCCGAAATTCTGGGAGCGGGAGTTGCATGTAGCTTTGACCCCGGAGCATGGGAGCCCAGCCTGGAGCAGGTTGACATGGATCTCTTGATCCCCCTCACTTACTCAGATACTTTTTCTTTCAATCCACCGAAGTTTCTATACTCCTGATAGGTTAGTCAAATGACCGCTACCCAGAGCACCAGATTTTGGATATGCCACACGGCCATTCACATACTAACTTATATTATGTTTGCATGCCTGGTACCCTAATATTACTGGAAAATACTGGGGAAAAATAGGTCCCCTCTTAATTTCAATGAATGGTGGCATCCTGTCAGTCTATATAGTAAATATGAACAACTACCTCATCTGTTGGTCTCTCCGTTCAGACCCTTTATTATTTGTCTGAATGGAGGATACTCCACGATTATGTTTAAAATGCTAACTGCTCCCATCTGACTGTTTAAATCTATTTCACCTGATCAGTCTATATTGCTGATACTCTTTTGTTTGTTTGGATGTACAATCACTGCTATATGTATCCGCCTCTTTGATGATACTCCTCAGTTCCAGAGAAGAAGCTTAGGGGTGGGGGGTAATTGGGGTTGCTTTCCTTATGTGTATATTTGTATTTGTCTCCTTTGGTTTGTTGTTTCGTTTGCTTGTTGTAAAATGAAAATAAAAGTTTCAAAAAAAAAAAAAAAAGGAGAGTGATCATAGTCAGGGATATAACATAAGAACATAAGAACATAAGATATGACATACTGGGTCAGACCAAGGTCCATCAAGCCCAGTATTCTGTTTCCAACAGTGGCCAATCTAGGTCATATGTACCTAGCAGTTTCCCCAAGGGACACAGGTTCCACAATGCTTGTATTGGTTCAAGCATTGATATCCTGGGTCCCTTCTTAATAATGGTTTATGGACCTTTCCTCCAGGAACTTGTCCAAACCTTTTTTAAACCCAGCTACACTAACAGCCTTTACTACATCCTCCGGTAACAAATTCCAGAGTTTGACTACACGTTGAGTGAAAAAAATCTTTTCTTTTATTAGTCTTAAATAGTTTACCCTGTAGCTTCATTGCATGTCCCCTAGTCTTTCTATATTCTGATAAGGTAAACAATCGATTGACGTTTACCCGTTCCACTCCGTTCATTAATTTATAGACTTCTATCATATCTCCCCTCAGCCGTCTCTTTTCCAGGTTAAAGAGCCCTAACCTTTTTAGCCTTTCTTCATAGGAGCATCCTTCCATTCCCTTTACCATTTTGGTGGCTCTTCTCTGAACCTTTTCTAAAATCGCTATATCCTTTTTAAGATACGGTGACCAGAATTGCACACAATATTCAAGGTGCGGTCTCACCATGGAACGATATAGAGGCATTATAATATCTTTTGTTTTATTTTCCATTCCTTTCCTTATCATACCTAGCATTCTATTTGCTCTCTTGGCCGCCGCTGCACACTGGGCCGAGGGTTTTAACATGGTATCCACAATGACGCCTAAATCTTTTTCCTGGGTGGAGGTCCCTAATGTGGAACCTTGCATCGTGTAACCATAATTTGGGTTGTTCTTCCCTAGGTGCATAACCTTGCACTTGTCCACATTAAATTTCATCTGCCATTTTGATGCCCAGTCTTCCAATTTATCAAGATCCTCTTGCAATTTTCTACAATCCTCTTGGGTTTTAACAACTTTAAATAGTTTTGTGTCATCTGCAAATTTGATAACCTCACTCGTTATTCCACTTTCCAGGTCATTTATGAATATGTCAAAAAGCAGCGGACCCAGCACAGATCCCTGGGGTACACCACTATTCACCTTTCTCCATTGGGAAAATTGGCCATTTAGCCCTACCCTCTGCTTTCTATCTTTTAACCAATTCCTGATCCACAATAGTACGTGGCCTCCTATCCCATGACTCTAGTTTTGCCAAACGTCTCTCATGAGGGATCTTGTCAAAGACTTTCTGAAAGTCCAGATACACAATATCAACCGACTCACCTTTGTCCACCTGATTATTCACTCCTTCAAAAAAACATAACAGATTAGTAAGACAAGATCTTCCTTGTCTAAAGCCATGTTGGCTGTCTCCCATTAGGTCATGACTATCTACATGCTGAGTAATTTTATTCTTTATGATGGTTTCTACCATTTTTCCCGGTACTGATGTCAGGCTCACCGGTCTGTAGTTTCCCGGATCACCCCTGGAACCCTTTTTAAAAATTGGTGTTACATTGGCGATCCTCCAATCTTCAGGTATTAGAGATGATTTTAATGATAGTTCACAGATTACTAATAGCAGGTCTGCAATCTCGTATTTCAGTTCTTTCAACAACCTTGGATGTATACCATCCGGCCCAGGTGATTTGCTACTCTTCAGCTTATCTAATAGTTGTAATACATCTTCCCGATGTATCAATATTTCCTTCAATTCTTCCACACCTTTAAATACCACTTCAGTCATGGGTAACATCCCTACATCTTCCTCAGTAAAGACTGAAGCAAAGAATTCATTCAGTCTCTCCGCTATCGCCTTGTCGCCTCTTAGTGCTCCTTTAACCCCTTTATCATCTAATGGACCAACTGACTCTCTCACAGGTTTTTGCTACGAATGTACTTGAAAAGGTCTTTACTTCGCGTTTTTGCTTCTGCAGCAAGCTTCTTCTCGAATTCTCCCTTTGCCTGCCTTATCAATGCCTTGCATTTGATTTGCCAGTGCTTGTGCTGTTTCCAGGTTTCGTCGTTTGGCTCTTTTTTCCATTTCCATTTATTATGTTTGGGAAAATAGCTAGGTTGCTGATTTGTTCCTGTGTCTCTGATCTAAGGAAATTTGTGATATCTGTGGCTTTCACAGTTATTTAAATAAATGCAGGCACACATAGGGAAACAGGTTCCTGTGACCATCACTGGACTGGAACTGAGAAGCTGCAGATGCACTAATCAGACCCTGATGACTTGGAGAAATTAGTTGAGCTCCAACTCAAAAAAGAACTTGGGAAGATAAGTAGTGCTACCACCTAGGTACTAAAACACTTTTAATAGTTATTTCCGTTCAAATGCAAGACTAGTATAATTTTTAGAGTAACAAATGAAAAGAAAAGATAGAACTCATACTAACCTTGGACCTGACAAAAGAAAGGGTGTTTTAGTGTAAATAAGAAATAAAATAAGTTAGAAACTTTGGGGTATGTTTACTAAACCGTCTTAATGTGCGCTCTGCGATGTTATCATGCAATAAGGTACCTTATCGCGCAATAATGGCTCTTTATCGGGCGCACAGGTACCTTAGCACGTGATAACACGCACAGCGGCGCAAATGAGCACTGAGGGTGGAGAAAGGCTCCCGGAGGGCGGAGGAAGGCTCCCCAGGGGCGGAGAGAGAGGGTCAATGGGCGGAGAGTGGGAGGGGAGAGGTTCCCCGCACACTATCGCTGTGAAATCTGGGGCTGAAAACTAACGCCAGTGAAATCCTGGCGTTAGAGCTGATTTAAAGGGAAAAGAAACCATTTATGTCAGCAATGTACAGCAAAACCAGGGAAACCAACAAAAAGTGATAATTGTGATAGATGTGCATGGAACAAAAGGGCAAATAAACATTGAAAATGACCAGAAGAAAATTTAAAAAAAAACATAACCACGCTGGCCAATAGTAATATTAATGGGAAACATCAAAAACACTCCCAAGAAAGCTAAAAAAAAAATAATATTAATTATGGAAGGGTCTATGCCCTGTCCCCATACAAGGTGAATGATCCCACAGTGAAATAGCGCTGATCAGGGTTTTCCCTTTCCATTGGACAGGCTCCCTATGGCATGCACATGTTCCGCAGCAGCAGGGTGGGCATGTCGGAACAGGCAACTGGACAGATGCTGGAAAAGGGGACACAGAGGGCTGCAGGCGGCACATGCTGTGGTGTAGCTGGGCCACAGTGCAGACTAGGGTGATGCCTAGGTGGCCCATAGGAATGCTGAAACAGTAGAGCAGCCAGACAGCAACTGATGAGGGCCCAACACGGGCACGAGTGTGTTTCCCACAGTGTCACAGGGGATAGTACCCAGCAGGTACCCCCAAGGGCACAGAACATTGGCAGGTGGTGCTGGGGGGGAAATGTGTACAGCTATGCAGGCACCCCTACCCCAGAACCCATACCATAGGCAGCCACCTACCCACGCACTGGATGGCCCAAGACTGCGCACAACCAGCAGAAGGGCATGTCAGCATGGTGGCAGAGGGGTACTGGTGGTGGAGGGGACAGTGGCTGCTGCCCACAGCAGACCATGGCCCAACCCTGTTTAGGTGGGTGCCGTGCACTGCAACAGACAGGCTCTGTCTGACAAACAGTCATGGTATCTTCAGGGAATGCACTGTCTCTGTGATAACACAGTGGTGCAGTGCACACAGCCAATGTGTTCAGGAGCAGAAGGTCACAGGTTCAATTCCCAGCTGTGGTTCCTGCCAACCCAGTCCCCATATTTATCCACTGCTAATACAGACAGAACCTTTATTTCAGATGACGTAAACATGCCCAAAACACCTACATTTTACCCTACAGAGCACAGACACCATAAACATGTGCATTACCTAGAGCAGAGTCTCCCAAATGCAGTCCTGGAGGGCCAAACACCATTCAGGTTCCATGCTGTCTCTAATAAGGATGCCTATGCTGCATTTCTATGCGCCGCAACCATGTTATGCAGATTTATCTCATGCATATTGTGATAAGGAAGCTTATCATAGCTCAGGAAGGGGCTATAGAAAAGGTGAAGTGTCTCTGAACAAGCAACCTGTCAGTGCTGGTAGAAATGAGAAAACAGAATTTTGCCATAAAAGACTACCAGTCCCAGAATGCACCAGGTTTCCAACAGCCATGAGAGGAGCTGAAGTGAAAAAACGTGTGTTCAATCAAAAGGGCTATGAGGTAATCCCCAAGCACTCATTGCAAAGGGCAGGGCTTGATTCAGCACAGCTGCGCTGTGCTAGGATGGAACACTCATCTCAAAGGGCAAGGCCTGATTCAGCACAGCTGCGCTGTATTAGGGGGGAGCACTCATCTAAGCAGAATAAGAGTAGAGTTTATTCTACAGATGACCATCTTCATGATCACCTTGGATATCCAGAGAATTGTCCTCAGTATCCTGAGAATCAGCTTGAGTTTGATCATCAGTTTCATCTGAAGGATCATCAGAAGCAGAAGCCAAACCGGACGGACAGAGAGGGAAAGAGACCTTTTGGAAGAAGGAAGAGAAAAGCCTTTGAGAGGTCTAGAAGAGTCCAAAGCAGTACGTATACTGGGAGGTATTCCAAGGGCCAGCATACACCATTGGACTGGGGAAAGCCAGAGGAATGGTGCTGCAGAACTAGGAATCACCAGAGGCTACCTGTGAGGGAGAAGGCTGCACGTGGCAGGGACCCTAAGACCTGTGCCAGAAGGTATGTGAAGAGAGATCCAGTGTCCAGGGATCTGGATTGGAAGGCTGGACATAAGAACTGGACTACATACTGGCCAGGCTATATAGAGAGGAACTCTAGCAGCAATGGAAGTTCAGGTATGAACACTGATCTATGCCCTAGCTATAACCTTGAAAGACAGCAGGGAAACAAGTATTCTCCTGAAAATGCTCCATTGAGAGATTCATCTGTGCCAATCCATGATATTGAACCCATGCTTGTTGAACAAGGGTGAATAATAGCAGATGAGGATCCTGTTTATATGGACTGCTCTCTATCTAAACTCCGTTGGTAACTTTCTGTTATAAAGTACAGCTACCATCACAAAGAAATACAAATTTGTTCTTTAATCTACTCAGAAAAGCTCCTGAAGCAGGATTTGACCCACACAGTGGAAGGCAAGCCAGCTAAGGGGTTTCAGCTGGTAACTGCTAGCAATTAAGCCTTACCTAATTGCTTGTGAGCTAGGAGAGAATCACTTCTGTATCTATGTGGGAAGTAATCAGAACTTAACCTGAAAAGAACAGTTTGTTTCTTGCTTTGTAGCTTTTCATTTGTTGTTTTCCTGATTTTGACTTTGTTTTTTCAAGTTAACACTGAAAGCAAGTTACCTAATTTATGTGCTACCAAGCATATCTGTGTTGGGAGAAATAACCCCATAAATAAATATCTTATTGGCTTTACCCAAGAGCACAGCTAAATTATTGTCAGCAGCTGTGTCTAGTGTGAATGAACTACATTGCCCACAATACCTTGCAAATCATATAGAAATATGCACTTGCCAAGAGTGTGAAGATTCTCACCCAGGCAGCCGTCTGACAAATGGCGTAGTTTTTCGGATTGCTTTTGCACAAAAGGGGATTTACTTGCTGAGGATTACAACTAAAGTTCAAGTTTAAAGCTGGAAAAAAAGATTTTCCCTCAACTACACTTTGGAGGAAAAGGGGTTGTTCCAGGAAGCTGTCCCAGGAGGAAAAGACCCTGTGCAGAGCTGGATTTATCACTGAGACAAGGTAATAAGTACCTGGGCATGTCTAGTGGTAGATGGAAGTAAGCACAGGGTAATTGGAAAAAAAAAAGAGTGTAGAAAAAAACACCTGTTTGGAAGGTGGTGCATTGTGTTTTTTTTCTTTGTATTTTCTTACAGGGTTCAAGATGGATTCAAAGGAACTAGCTCAGTGGATGGCAGCCCAGTTCAGCAGGCAGCAGGAGCTAGCACAGCAGGCTCAGGACACTGCTATGAGAGCCTTAATGGACCAGCAGAAGCCAGTGCTTGATCTGGTGCAAGCCCTAGTTCAGCTGCAGAACCAAAGTGGAACAGATGCAAGACCAGCAGTGAATACTGGTACACCACATGTGGACAGTGTGGGACTCAATCAAGGGATTGGGGCATTTAGTTTTGGGAAGCTAACTCCAGATGATAATGTTGATGATTTTCTAGAGTCTTTTGAACGAGTGGCACAAGCATTAGCATGGCCAGAGACCCAGTGGGCAGTAAGGCTGGCAGCCTCATTAACTGGAGAGGCGCTTGCAGCTTACAGAGCAATGCCAGCAGCCCAGGCTTTGAATTATAAGGATGTAAAGGCTGCTATTAGAGATCGCCTAGGGTTGTCTATTTCAGAGTATAGGCGAATGTTTAGAGCTGTTACATTGAGAGTGGGTGAAACACCCAGGGCTCTGAGTCAGAGAATCAGAGGTTTAGCTGTAAAATGGTTGGAGCCTGAGCAAAAGACGGTAGAAATGTTATTAGATATTATAATGCTTGAACAATTTATGTCTGGGGTGCCTAAAGATTTGCACACTTTCCTTATAAAGCAAAATTGCCAAAATCTTGGAGAGGCAACCATGCTAGCAGAGAGATTCTTGGAAGCCACGCAGGCTTGCCATAGAATGGGTGGCCCTCTGAAGATTGGTGCTGAGGCTAGATGTGCTGTATCAGAAAAGAGAATAATTAAAAATGTTTCTGAAAATGAATGTACTGTATCAAATCAGATGACACAGTGGAATAGAAAGAAATGTTTCAAGTGTGGAAAATGGGGACATTTAGAAAAGAGATGCCAGACACACACTAGCTTAGTGGGTGTGGATTTAAAACAGCCCAAAGAAGGATTTCTTTTGATGGTTGATGTGCAAGGAATTACCACAAATGCTTTGTTAGACTCTGGGGCAGACCAGAGTATGATGTCAAAAAGGCTTTGGAAGAGGATAGAGGCCCAAGAAGGATTTGTGCCTAGAACCACTGAAAGCCAAGTTCACATCAGATGCATTCATGGTGCTGCAACATCATATCCCACCTATAGGCTAAAGGTTAAGTGCCTGGGGGGACAAGAGGAAGTCCTGTTAGCAGTGGTGCCTAGGCTACCCTTTGATTTGGTTCTAGGAAGAGACTGGCCAAGATTTAAGCAGGGTCTAGTGGAAGGACTAGGAAAGAAGGAGGGAGAAGGTTTAATGGTAATAGCTCCCGGGCCTTTATTTGGAAGTCCTCAGACCCCAGCTAAAAAGATGGTTAAGCGTCCAGAAGACCAAGCTACCCCAAAGCAGACATTCGTCCTAAAGTACCATAGTGTCACAGAGAAGGCCCAAGCTCCTAAGCGGGCAACCCCTCAAGCTGCTGGGTTTGACCTGTGCAGCATAGAAAATGTGACTGTACCTAGCCAAGGGAGAGCCCTGGTGGACACTGGTCTCCAAGTGGAAATACCTATTGGATGCTATGGGAGAGTAGCCCCAAGGTCCGGATTAGCCCTTAAATATTTCATCGATGTGGGTGCGGGAGTAATTGATCCCGATTACAGGGGCAATATTAAAGTTCTGTTGTTTAATTTTGGACAGAATGATTATCACGTGAAGACAGGAGACAGAATTGCCCAGTTGATCTGTGAGAGGCTGGGTTTTCCACCTGTGGAGGAGGTCACATCCCTGGAGAATTCTGAACGTGGAACCAAAGGCTTTGGTTCTACTGATGTCAAAGGGGTTAAAAGCCTAGCTGCCACCTGTGCCCGAGAGAGGGAGGTGAATGAAGAGGAAGATTTGGGACCCCAGGTATCTGATTGTAAAGAAAAATCAGAGCCCCAAATAGGTGAGGACCTGACAGTGGTACAACAGGAAGAAATTAGGAAATTGCTCAAAGAGTTTCCAGATGTGTTGACACCCATACCTGGGGAGACACATTTGGTTGCCCATGAAATAATAACTCCACCTGGGAAATTAGTTCGTCAAAGGCCATACCGCTTGCCTGAAGCCAAGAGACAGGAAGTAGTGGCACAAGTCCAGGAGATGTTGGACATGGGAGTAATAGAGGAGTCAAAGAGTCCCTGGAATAGCCCCATAGTCCTGGTGCCGAAGCCTGATGGATCTTTAAGATTTTGTATTGACTTCCGGCAGGTAAACGCCATATCAGTTTTTGATGCATATCCAATGCCAAGAATTGAAGAGCTGTTGGACCAGCTGGGACAAGCTCAATACTTAACCACCCTTGATATGACAAAAGGATATTGGCAAATCCTCTCACCAGGGAGTCGAAGCCGAAGACTGCGTTCAGCACCCCCGTTGGCCTTTTCCAGTTCAAGAGGATGCCTTTCAGACTGCATGGAGCAGCGGCTACCTGCCAAAGGTTAGTGGATCAGGTACTTCGACCCCACCAAAATTATGCTTTTGCATATATGGATGATGTCATAATCCATAGTAACACCTGGGCGGAGCATCTAAAGAGGATCAGGGCAGTCATGTGCTCCATGAAGCAAGCGGGAAACACTTTAAACCCGAAGAAGTGTGCCTTTGCAAATAGGGAGGTAAAATACCTGGGCCACCTAGTGGGAAGAGGAAAAATTAAACCTCTAATGAGTAAAGTAGATAGCAACAGGAATTTTCCTCCTCCAACAACAAAGAAACAACTAAGAAGTTTCTTAGGACTTATTGGATACTACCGCAGGTTTATACCGCAATTCGCAGAGAAAAGTGCAATTTTCACGGATATGCTGCGGAAGAATTGTCCAAACCAGCTAAAGTGGACACCTGAAGCTGAAAAAGCGTTTTCAGTCTTAAAAGGAAAATTGTGTACAGGACCGGTACTGAAAGGGGTGGACTTCAAGAAACCCTTTCTGGTTCAAACGGATGCATCGGATGTAGGGCTAGGAGCGGTTCTATCCCAGTGTCATGATGGGGAGGAGCATCCTGTGATGTACCTGAGCAGGAAGTTGTCACCGGCTGAACAAAAGTATTCCACAATAGAAAAAGAATGTTTAGCTATCAAGTGGTCAGTGGAGGCGTTAAGGTTTTACCTTACAGGGAGAAAGTTCCCGTTGGTCACGGACCATGCCCCACTTAAGTGGTTGCAGCAAATGTAGAACCACAATGCCAGGTTGACACGCTGGTACATGGCCTTACAGGCATTTGATTTTCAAGTTGAACATCGTGCTGGGAAGTTACACAAGAATGCGGATGCCCGTTCCCGTATTACGGACTGTAGAGAAGAAGTTTCACCAGTTACACCAGTCCGTAATAACTTAAGTAGGGGGGTATGTGATAAGGAAGCTTATCATAGCTCAGGAAGGGGCTATAGAAAAGGTGAAGTGTCTCTGAACAAGCAACCTGTCAGTGCTGGTAGAAATGAGAAAACAGAATTTTGCCATAAAAGATTACCAGTCCCAGAATGCACCAGGTTTCCAACAGCCATGAGAGGAGCTGAAGTGAAAAAACGTGTGTTCAATCAAAAGGGCTATGAGGTAATCCCCAAGCACTCATTGCAAAGGGCAGGGCTTGATTCAGCACAGCTGCGCTGTGCTAGGATGGAACACTCATCTCAAAGGGCAAGGCCTGATTCAGCACAGCTGCGCTGTATTAGGGGGGAGCACTCATCTAAGCAGAATAAGAGTAGAGTTTATTCTACAGATGACCATCTTCATGATCACCTTGGATATCCAGAGAATTGTCCTCAGTATCCTGAGAATCAGCTTGAGTTTGATCATCAGTTTCATCTGAAGGATCATCAGAAGCAGAAGCCAAACCGGACGGACAGAGAGGGAAAGAGACCCTTTGGAAGAAGGAAGAGAAAAGCCTTTGAGAGGTCTAGAAGAGTCCAAAGCAGTACGTATACTGGGAGGTATTCCAAGGGCCAGCATACACCATTGGACTGGGGAAAGCCAGAGGAATGGTGATGCAGAGCTAGGAATCACCAGAGGCTACCTGTGAGGGAGACGGCTGCACGTGGAAGGGACCCTAAGACCTGTGCCAGAAGGTATGTGAAGAGAGATCCAGTGCCAGGGATCTGGATTGGAAGGCTGGACATAAGAACTGGACTACATACTGGCCAGGCTATATAGAGAGGAACTCTAGCAGCAATGGAAGCTCAGGTATGAACACTGATCTATGCCCTAGCTATAACCTTGAAAGACAGCAGGGAAACAAGTATTCTCCTGAAAATGCTCCATTGAGAGATTCATCTGTGCCAATCCATGATATTGAACCCATGCTTGTTGAACAAGGGTGAATAATAGCAGATGAGGATCCTGTTTATATGGACTGCTCTCTATCTAAACTCCGTTGGTAACTTTCTGTTATAAAGTACAGCAACCATCACAAAGAAATACAAATTTGTTCTTTAATCTACTCAGAAAAGCTCCTGAAGCAGGATTTGACCCACACAGTGGAAGGCAAGCCAGCTAAGGGGTTTCAGCTGGTAACTGCTAGCAATTAAGCCTTACTTAATTGCTTGTGAGCTAGGAGAGAATCACTTCTGTATCTATGTGGGAAGTAATCAGAACTTAACCTGAAAAGAACAGTTTGTTTCTTGCTTTGTAGCTTTTCATTTGTTGTTTTCCTGATTTTGACTTTGTTTTTTCAAGTTAACACTGAAAGCAAGTTACCTAATTTATGTGCTACCAAGCATATCTGTGTTGGGAGAAATAACCCCATAAATAAATATCTTATTGGCTTTACCCAAGAGCACAACTAAATTATTGTCAGCAGCTGTGTCTGGTGTGAATGAACTACATTGCCCACAATACCTTGCAAATCATATAGAAATATGCACTTGCCAAGAGTGTGAAGATTCTCACCCAGGCAGCCGTCTGACAATATTCATTAGGGACAGCATGAAAACTCAAATTGTGTTTGGCCCACCAGGACTGGAGTTGGGAACCTCTGCTCCAGAGCAGCGGCCAACAGGGGCAGAAACACCTGCACTCACAAGCTCCATTATCCAAAGCCTCCTGAAGAGGCAGGATGTTGGGCCCTGCGTGCATCTCCCAATACTAGCACTTGCATACCTTAGCAATGTCACCCTAAACCTGGGAATACAGTACACAGCTATCAAAAGGTTGCTATGATTACTGGCAGATAGCAATTCCTAAGTTAAGCACAATTTGCTGATTGAGCTGCATCATAGCAACCTTTCTGATGTCTGTGAAATTTGCTTCAGGTCTGGTGTCTGACAGTGTTTACCACCCTGGGGAGTGACCCCAACAGTATTGCGTACCATAGCCATGTCTGCACTGTGCCCAGGACTGGTGCGGTGGCCAGGGCTGCCAAACACCTCTATAGTTGCACAATGCTGTCATAGGTGTGGGGAGTGTGTGTCTGTCTCTCCAGTGTGTGGTGGCTGCTAACACTTTCCTCAGCCCACACTGCTAGCACTGTTGCCAGTATTGGCCTGCCAATGTGCATAATGAGGAGCAAGATAATGTGGGTATAGCCTGGACAGGTTGGCCTGGCCTGGATGCATCAGCACAGGGCATAGGGCAATGGCTCAGACATTGTAGTGCCTGGCCATGACCTGCACCGACAGGGTGGCCACAGCATGTCCTGCTGGGAGGTCACTCTCACCCTGACCACGGCATGGCTAGGCTCCCCCATAGTGCTATGTTGTATTTTTTCTCAGTGAAATATATGGGTTCTATTCTCTGGGGCCTAATCACTGACTTATCTACTTGGTGGTTGTGCTCACAGCTCCTCCAGGATCATGCACTGTGGACTAGCTAGCAGACTGTCTGCAGTTATATATGTATGGCTGGAACACATTGTAGGGTGCAGTGGCTGGTGACTCACTGTGCTTACTGCTGGTGAATGTTAGATGGTAGTGGGGGGCAGCTTAGCATTTCCAAACCTACTGTCTTTCTGCCATTGCCTTAGGGATGTGTACAGCTCTGCATTGGCTGCCCTGTGTCTGTTCCCCAACATGACTGGGGTTGATGGCCCCCCTCTACTGCCACTGTTGCAGGGAGGTAGAATGTGGATCTGTTGGTGGGGGAATCCTGTCTCCCACTTTGAGCCACAGAGGGTGGGTTGGGTGGTGGTACATAATCTGGCTATGGGTCCAAACACCCCCCCGTGTCACTTACCTCATGTTACCATGGCATGAAGACAGAATATGCACTATTCTGGGTGCATCATAGACCTGATTGACAACTTCAGATAAACACTAATGTATCCTAGGTGTGTTTGCAGGAACTACCTATCACACACACTGGCACTGATGGGTACCTGTGACATGGCCTGTTTCAGCTATTAAAGGTACTGCGGACCTGGTGCTGACTGCCCCACCTCACCCTCAGGGTGAGCACAATACCCACACAATGTGACGGTCTGTAGCTACTCTGTGCCACTAACACACACCGTTGGCACCCCCTACCAGGCTGAGGTGCTGTGGGGTGTATACCCTATCTTGTGATCATCTGTAGACTGCTGATATGCATGTGCTGTGCATCATGGGTATGGGTGGGTTGCCCCCTATCTTGGTAGCCACAGCAGACTGTTTGTGTGGTGATGTGCAGTCCTTCTGTAGCCAGCCAGGGGTTTGTCAGCAGCTGTAGAGCTGTGGCCCACTGGTTACTTCACTGTCTGTAGAGCCAGAAGTCATGGGTTCTAGCCCACAGTGGGGTTATTTGATAGGGCTGTCCGAGGCATTGTCTCTTTTTAATGTACATTAGTGCTGCCAGCAAAAACACCCTCAGAGTACTGTAACCTTAAGGTGCCTCATAAGGCGCCCCATAAGGCACTTTATAGGGCACCCTATAAAGCGCCTTATAATGTGTCCTATAGGGGACATTGTAGGGTGCCTTGGCAGACAGTGCACTTTATAATGTGCCCTCTGGAGTGCCTTATAGGGTGCCTTATGCTGCACCTTAGGTTACGCCACTGTGAGGGTGTGTTTGCTGGCAGCACTAATTAAAATAAAACTACAATGCCTCACAAAGCACTACTTAAACATAAAGGGAGAAACCTCAGCTGGCCTTGTTCATTAGGCACACAAGGAGATCAAACTCATGTCCCCAGTACCATCAGCCAGTGTATTAAACATTGTGCTATACCTCTGTTTCTGTGTTTAGATGTCAGTGTGCCTACTTAAGATTACTGTGCGTTAACGTGCTTAGCGGCGTCTCGCCTGATAATGTACGCGGCACACGTTATCGTGCGATAATCCCGTTTTGCTACTTTAAGACTGAAATGCCCACTCCTTTTATGGCAGTCTGCACACTATTGCCGGGCGCACGTTAAGACTGCTTAATAAATATACCCCTTTGATTATGCATTCTGCTTAAAGTATATAAAACACTTGTGGAAAATGTAACTTTAATGTCTAATATATAAAAAAGAACTGAAAAAAAACAGATTTGAAAAGACTTCTGAAGTTTGAAAGAAAAGTATTTATAGAGCAGTTACTCACCTGTAACAGGTGTTCTCCAGGAGCAGCAGGAATCAGTCCTCACATATGGGTGACATCGACGTTGATGGAGCCCTTGCAGAGCATTTCCCCAGCTTTCCATGAAAGCCTTTGGGAATGCAGGCACGCATGCGCGGTTCCCTTCCTGCCTAAATGTGCCATTTTGCTCAGTCAAATAACATAGCTAAAAAATAGCACACAAAAATGTAAAATAAACTATGTACAACTGCAACACCCAGGGGAGGAGGGAGGGTTGTGAGGACTGATTCCTGCTGCTCCTGGAGAACACCTGTTACAGGTGAGTAACTACTTTTTCTCCAGGACCAAGCAGGAAGTCAATCCTCACATATGGGTGACTCCCTAGCTCTGGGTTACCAAGGAACCCAGGCTGAACAAGAGAACTCCCTCTAGTCCCAGCATCAAAGAAAGGCTTTTTCACTGACAGAACCTCCACCGGTAGCCCAACAGAGGGCAGGAGTTTCCTAAACCTCAAAGAGATTCCGGAGTACTGCCTGGCCAAAAGCACTGTCCCTACGGGACTCCCTTTCCAGACAGTAATGGGCCGCAAAGGTCTGGCTTGAAGACCAAGTAGCAGCCCTGCAGATGTCTACCAACGGTACAGAGCGGAGATGAGCCACTGAGGCAGCCACTAATTATCACTATGATAATTTTACTCATTACCATGTAAATATCTCATGTATATCATAATTGACCCCTGTTATACAAGTTACTCCTCACCATGTAAATATCTCATGTATATAGTTACCCCTGTTATCCAAGTTTGATCACCTGTTCGATGTAAAACCAAACAGCATGTTGTTATGGTCGTTGTGTTATAATGTAAACCGCGCTGATGCCAAATAGCGCGGTATATAAGAGATTGTAATAAATAATAAATAAAAATAAAATTGCCCTGACACGATGGGCCGTGACCCGACCCTGCAAAGGAAGGTCAGCCGCCCTGTAAGCCCAGGTGATACAATCAGCCACCCAGATGGACAAGGTACACTTGGAGACAGCCAATCCCAAATTATTAGGGTCAAAAGAGATGAAGAGCTGAGTAGCCCTTCTGTGCCCCTGTGTACGGTCAAGGTAGGAGGATAAGGCCCTCCTACAGTCCCGGGTATGTAGAACTGCTTCAGCCTAGCTTGCATGAGGCCTAGGGAAGAATGTTGGAAGAACCACCTCCTGGTTGAGGTGGAAAGAGGAGACAACCTTTGGGAGGAACTTTGGATGAGTCCTGAGGACTATCCTGTTCTTATGGAATCTGGTGTAAGGCCTGTCACAGACCAGAGCCTGAAGCTCACTAACTCGTCTAGCTGAGGTTAGGGCAACTAAGAAAAGTGTCTTCCAGGACAGGAAGCGTTGAGGACAAGTAGCCATCGGCTCAAAGGGTGGGCGAGTCAATTGCTGCAAGACCACATTCAACTCCCACTCAGGAGCAGGAGGACGGATTGGAGGTTTGAGCAAAAGCATGCCTCTGAGAAACCGGGACACCAAGGGGTGGACCGATAGAGAATGGCCGTCCACCAGTGAGTGGTGAGCTGCGCGAGCTGAGAGGTGGACCCGAACAGAATTGGACTTAAGTCCCTGATTGGATAAGTGCAGTAAGTACTGAAGCACTACTGCTACCGTACAGGAGAAAGGATCCTCTGTACGAATCTGACACCACACAGAAAACCTTTTCCATTTGAGAGCATAGGTTTCCTAGAGGCTAGGACAACCTCCTCAACTTCCTGAGGGAGGCCACAGGGAGCCAAAACTACCCTTGCAGCCTCCATGCCATCAAATTGAGAGCTTTGAGATTGAGGTGCAGAAGGGAACCCTGATCCTGAGAGAGAAGGTCGGGTTGCAACCCAAGAGGCAGTGGAGGATCCACTTCCAGCTGAAGCAGAAGTAAAAACCAAGGCTGTCTGGGCCACCTGGGAGCCACCAGCAAGACCGAGGCCTTGTCATGAAGAATCTTGAACAGATTTCGGGCCACCAAGGGCGTGGGAGGAAACGCATACAGGAGGCCCTGAGACCAGGGAATCAGAAAAGCATCTGCTGCTACCCGCAGAGGATGCGGTTGCCTGGAGCAGAACTTTGGCAGCTGTTTGTTCAGTGGACTGGCAAACAGATCTATGGATGGAAGTCTCCATTTCAGGAAAATCTTCTGAACCACCAAAGGATGGAGCTGCCACTCGTGGGGCTGCAGAATCCTGCTCAACCTGTCGGCCAGGTAGTTTTCCTGGCCAGGGAGGTACACAGCCTTGAGGAGCATGTTGTGCTTGAGGGCAAACAAGCAAAGGTCCTGTGTTTCCTGGTAAAGGAGCCTGGACCCAGTTCCGCCCTGTTTGTTCACATAAAACATGGCTACCTGGTTGTCTGTTTGAACTAGGACAGACTGATGAGCCAGGCTGGAGAGAAAGTCTTGAGGGCCAACCAAATAGCCCTGAGTTCCAGAAGATTGATTTGCTGTGCGGCTTCCCAGGGAGACCACAGGCCATGGGTGCACTTGCCTAGACAATGAGCTCCCCAGCCCTGCAAGGAGGCATCCGTGGTCAACACCACTGTGAATCCAGGAATCTGAAAAGGCACCCCTTGCAGCAGATTGGGTGGATGTAGCCACCAGCTGAGGGATTGCAGAAATTGTCTGGACACCCTTATCCTGTCTCTGAGGCTGCCTGTGGCCTGTGACCACAGAGACTGAAGGCACCACTGTGCAGGCCTCATATGGAGCCGGGCATTGGGGGTCACATGAACTGTCAAAGCCATGTGGCCTAGAAGCCTCAGGCAGAGTCTGGCGGAGACCAGTGACCTGCTGAGAAACCGACTTGCCAAGTTTTTCAGTCTTTGGGCTCTGTCTTCGGGCAAGAATGCCTTTGCCAGCAGAGAGTCCAACCTTGCTCCTATGAACTCCAAGTTTTGGGATGGGAGCAAAGTGGACTTTGCGAAGTTTATGACAAACCCCAGGCTTTGAAGAAGAGCAATAGTTTTGAGGGTGGCTTGTCTGGCCTCCTGGCACGTCTGACCCCTGATGAGCCAGTCATCCAGATAAGGGAAGACAAAGATACCCTGATTTCTCAGGTAGGCCGCCACCACTGCCAGGCATTTGGTAAAGACCCTGGGAGCGGAGGTTAGGCCAAAAGGTAGTACTCTGTACTGATAATGGTTTACTCCCACAATGAACCTGAGGTACTTTCTGTGATCTGGATGAATGAGGATGTGACTGTACGCATCCTTTAGATCTAAGGAGCATAGCCAATCTCCCTGCTGGAGATAGGGCAGAAGGGTTCCAAGAGTAAGCATCTTGAACTTTTCCTCTCCAAGAACTTGTGAGGTTTTGGAGATCTAGAATAGGTCGAAGGCCACCGGTCCTTTTGGGTACTAGGAAATACCTGGAGTAGAACCCTCGACCTTGTAAGTGGGGAGGCACAGGTTCCACTGCCCTGTCCACCAACAGACCTTAGAGCTCCTGAAGGAGAAGGTCTGTATGGAGGGGAGGTCTTAGAGGCTCCCCTGGAAAGTATGGAGGAGGCAGTTGTTTGAAGTGTAGTGCATAGCCTTTGTGGACTATTCTTAACACCCAACTGTCTCCAGTGATGAGTGGCCACTGGGGGGCAAACAGAGCGAGGCGACCTCCTGTGCAGGGTTGGGAGAGCAGGGACAGAGAGGCTATGCCTAAGGAGTCAAAAAAACCCACCCTGCTGAGTGGGAGCAGGGGCCGTAGGCTTGGGGGTCCTCTGCCTACGGGGCCCATTACCCTGCCCCTTAGCTTGCTGACCCTGTGGGGCAGCTTGGGCAGCCTGATATTGTGGGTACTGTTTGTAGGCAGTGCCCTTCCTCGGGTAAAAGGACTTTTTTCCCGAGCCCTTCTTTTTGTGAGAAGAGGCAGAAGTCTTTCTAGACAGCCTTGTCCGTGTGAGGTGCTCGGTCTCGAGCTGTGCGGCCTTCTCGGTCATGGGCTTACCAAAAAGGTTCTCACCTTGGCAAGGGACATCGACCAACTTGTTCTGAACCCATGGCTCGAGGTCCAATGACTGCAGCCATGCCTGGCGTCGAGCCACGATGCCGGCTGCCGCAACTCGGGCCGAAGCCTCGAAGCCATCGTAGGCAGCGCAGGACATAAACTTAGAGCATTCCTGGATCCCCGAGGACAAGGACTTGAACCTCTGCAAGGGTTCCCCGGAGAGACCAGCGGAGAATCCGGCCAGCTCCTTTGCCAGGTCTCGCAAGTACATGCCCATATACAGCTGGTAAGACTGGACACGGCAAGCAAGCATCGAGCCCTGGAAGCACTTTCTACCAAAACCATCCAGGTTTCAGGCCTCCCTGCCAGGGGGCACCACGGAGTGCATCTTCTGACTTTTCAGGCAATGCATGGCCGATTCCACCACCATGGAATGATGTGGTAGCTGTGCCTTCTGAAAGCCAGGACTCTTCCGGAGTCGATAGATCGAATTGAGCCGCTTGCTTAAAACCGGCGCCGAGGCCGGTGCCTCCCACATACGGAAGAGGAGCCGTTCCAGCATCGGAGGAACCAGGACAGTAAAGGCCTCCTTCGGAGGAGAGTCGTACTGCAGGGCCTCGAGCTCCGCAGGGATAGCCAACGCAGTGGCCATATCCTGAACGAACTCCGAGAACTGGGTATCCTCCGGACGGGATCCACTCCGGGGTTCAGACTGTGGTGAGTCCGATGGGACGCACCGTGTCTTGAAGGTGTCGGGGGACTCCTCATCCTCCGTCTCCCATGCGGACTCGTCCGATGAGGAATCGGGGTCCGACCTTGCGGGGCCTGCGAGCACCCGCCCCGACGCCGAAGGCACCAGCGTCGACGCCCTCGGTCCCGAACGGGAGGTCTAGGGAGACCGCGACCAAGGTCGACCTCGAGCCTTTATGGCCTCGAGTATCAGCTCGGTATCCGGGGTCGACTTCGATGTCGATGTCCCGGTGGTCGGGGCAGATGCACCAGGCAGGCTGGCCATCAATGCCCGCTGCTGTTCCATGAAGGCAGACAGTCTGCTCTCCAAGGCTGTCAACCTGAGACCCAGCTCAGGAGACTCAGCAGCTCCCGACTCGGGCCCCGGTGGTGCCGGGCCCGACGTCAGCTCCCTGGGAGGAGAGTCCACGAGGACTACAGGGCTTACGTGTCCAGCAGACTCCGGCTCCAGTCGAGGAACTTTGGAAGGCTTCTCCTGTTCCACAGGCCCGGGGCGGCGGTCGGGGGTCTGAGACCGAGCTCTCGAGGAACCCAGGACCTCTTCCGACGACGCCCTCACGAGCCGCTTCTTCCTCTTGCATTCCTGGTCGGAGGACCCCCTGTCCGAGGAGCCACGACGGTGCTCGGGATCCGACTCCCGAGATGTTGAGGCCTCAGACGAGGTCCGGGTCCGGCCGGAGGCCGAGTCTGAAAAAAGCCTTTCCTTTTGGTGCTGACGACTTCACAGTACCTTGGAAGACATTTTCCCACATGGTCCACACGTCTTAGGGTTGTGATCAGGACCGAGGCACCGAAGGCAGCAGTCGTGTGTGTCGGTGAGAGACATCAGTTTCTTGCACCGATCACACTTCTTAAAACTGCTGGAAGCCATCAGGGAAAAAAGAGTCCCCGCGAGGTCAAAGACCGGCCTTCCAGGGAAAATGAAAAAAGGGTGCGAACGCCAGCCTCTAAGGGCAAAAACCTAAAAAAGAAGATTGGGCTCGATACCGGTGTACCGAACCCAGCGGGAGGGGAACCGGCGTCGAACCGGAGAAGAAAAATAGCGAAGAATCGCAAAAAGTCAACAATTTTGCGGGATGACTAGGACTCACGTCCGGTGGGCTTCACGGAAAACGAGAGACTGAGCAAAATGGCACCTTTAGGCGGGAAGGGAACCGCGCATTCATGCCTGCATTCCCAAAGGCTTTCATGGAAAGCTGGGGAAATGCTCCGCAAGGGCTCCATCGACGTCGATGTCACCCATATGTGAGGACTGACTTCCTGCTTGGTTCTGGAGAAAGAATTGCTACTGCTCTGTAAAAGAGAATTTAAAGTTGTGTTCAATACTGGAAGTATCCCATGCTACAACTACTGTGTTGTCTGTTTTGACTAGATTGTAACCTCTGATGAGCAGGGACTGTCTTTTACATGTATCTGTGCAGCCCTGCACACGTCTTGTAGTGCTTTACAAATGCTCAGTAATTGTAATGGTAGTAATTGTAGCAATACTACCATAACGCACTTTAACATCTTAACTGCATGTTAATTAATTGCATTCAATTGGCCTGTCTGCAGTCAGGAATTTTAAAATCCATCTGATTTATACCTTTTATGAAAAATCATTTTTATTGATTATAAGACATACTCAGAAACTCAGAAACACATCCACACATGAAATAACTTCCTCATAAGGCTTCACATAACAAGGCAGAGACCAACTAACATACAGTATCTACGATAACACATAAAAATAACTCCTAAAATTACCCACCTAGCAGTATATAGGGCAGGGCCTCGTTGCTCATAGGATGTGCTGCCTCTGCTTCTAACAACTCTCCTCTACGGAGGAGGCAGAAGCGCCCCCCCCCCCGTCCATCCCCCCCTTCCCCCCAGCCCAACACCCCCCCCCCCCCGCTCCCACCCTCCGCCCTCCTTACGCTCCTATTGCTTACTACAACCCAGCCTTGGCTCACTCAGCTCTAGTCCAATTGAGCTACAACTATGCACAGGACTCCACACTCTAGTATGTCGTTCCCAGGCCTCCCCCGCTAGCAGTCGTGCTGTACGCTGCTCCATACCCATCAGCTCCTCCATCGCCCGCTCCCACTCCCCCACTGTCAAGGCCGTATCTTCCAGCCAGTGCCGCAATATACATTGCTTTACTAACACAAAGCCCTTTGCACACAACTGACGTTTATCCCCCCCTAGGGGTTGCTCTCCTTCGTAGGAGCCAAAAAGGCACCATTCTGGCGTTACTTCCACCCGACACTATAGCCACTGCCCTAGGTGCCGCCCCACAGCCTGCCACAGCCCTTGGATATGCATGCAACACCAAAACCTATGTGCAAACCCTCCCTGCTCCACTTTGCAAAGGCTACACACATCTGTCACCACCAAACCCACCCTGGCCGCCCACACATTATGTACGTATGCTCTCCAAAGAAATTTATATTGCGTTTCTCACAGTTGGATCGCTTCAGAAAGAGACCCAACCGCAGCAAACGTCCCATGCAAACGTTCCACTGTTGCCTGCGGCACCCCATCCTTTCGCCACCTTTCTGCTAATGTGGCCACTCTTACATTATCTTCCTCAGGGTTTAACACCTCCTCCAGCCTGCCTGCTGTTATCTTCCCTTCCAAACTTCAAAACAGTTCCAACATTCCACCCTTCGCCAATACCTGTGCATTCTCCTTTCTCAATGTAAATACATAGTGCCACACCTGGAAATAGAAATATTGGTCCCGGGGCCCCAATCCAAACCTCTCCCGTAAGGCCACGAAAGAGTCTACCTCTTCTCTCCCTTCCATACGCAGCTGCCCAACATATTGCAGCCCTCTGGCCGCCCACACTTTCGCCACCGAGGCCCCCATTCCTGGGAGAAACGCCACATTGCCCTCCAAGGGCATACAATCAGTCAAATTCCATCGAACCCTTCGACACTTGCAGAGGGCCTTCCAGGCCGCCCATACTGCACACCAAAAGCCCAATTGTCTGCACACCTTCGGGACCACCCCAGTGGCAGCCTGCACCACTGCCAATCTATGCTGCGGGGCCACTATTTCATCTATAATTTTTAATGGAACTACCTCCGACGCCCCTTCCACCATATCTCGCAGCACTCTCGCCCAACATACCATGTTGTACTGCCGCACCGAGAGTAGCCCTGCCCCTCCACTGACTCTAGGCTAAATCAGTGTATCCAACGCAATCCGAGCTCGCCGACCCCGCTACAGAAATCTGGACAGGTGGCTCTGCATGATTTTGACATCTCTTCGCCGAAGCCACATTGGGAGATGTTGCATTAAGTACGTCCACCGTGGGAGCTCCACCATATTAAACAACGCTATCCTACCACTCAACGATAATGGCAGCTCCCTCCATTTCCGTAAGCGTCCCGCTGTCCCCTCCAGCAAAGGCTGTATATTTACCTTGTATATCTGTTCCAACCACTCGGGGATCTGGATACCCAAGTAACGTATCTGCCCCCGCCCACACTAGCGGGAAGTTACCAACCCAAGACGCCCTGCAGCAGCCCCGAACATCTAAGCCGAGGGACTTGGTTACATTGATTTTCAGGCTGGAGAACGTGCCAAATGACTCAATAACTCTTAGTGCTCGTTCCAAGGATCTGTGCGGGTCCGTTAAACACAGCAGCATATCGTCTGCGAACGCACTCACTTTCATTTCCCCTGCCTCCCACCCTATCCCTGTCACCTTCTCGTACCACACCAATTTGACTAATAGAGGCTCCAGATGTAATATAAAGAGGAGCGGTGACAGGGGGCAACCCTGCCTAGTCCCCCTCTTCAGTAGAAATGCAGAAGAAGTCTCTCCCCCCACCGCGATGAAGGCCCGCGGCTCAGAGTATAACCCTCGCACCCAACCTACAAACGGCCCCGCGAAACCAAAACGCCTCAAGGCTTCAAACATATAGTCCCACGAGATGCGGTCAAAGGCCTTCTCTGCATCCAGGCTGGCCAGCAACAAGGGCGTCTTCTGCTGGAGGCAGCATTCCATGTCCAACAGTACTTGTAAGATGTTCTGTGCGGCCATTCTGCCTCGCACAAAGCCTGCCTGGTACGGGCCCACAATGCGAGCCAATATATCCTGTGCTCGGTCTGCCAAGATCGACGCCAGGAGCTTCATATCAAAACTAATGAGCGAGATAGGTCGATAAGAAGCTGGGTCCTTCCCTGCTTTATGAATAAGTGAAATTGAAGCCGTCCAGATATCCCTTATTTATTTATTTACATTCTCTTATATACCGTGCTATTCTGCATCAGTGTGGTTTACACTTAACAAACAGAAATTACATTGAACAGGGCATTATTACTTGGAGATAACTATTTTTACAGGAAACATGTGCTATGGAGGGTTAAGTGGCTTGTCCAAGACCACAAGGAGCACCTATGGGACTAGAAACCCCAGTCCTTCCGGCCCAAGGTTGCTGTCCTCTAGTGCGATTTGAACCACTGACCTTCTGGCCTGAGGTACCTTGCCCCAACCACTAGGCCACTCCTCCACTCCACTTTCCACTCCCTTGGAAAGCTTCCGGCGTCTAAGGCCTCTGCATACACTGCTGCTAGCGTAGGCACCACCTGCAGCTCCAGAATTTTGTAAAACTCTGCGCCATATCCATCAGGACCCGGAGTCTTATGTGGCTTCCCTGCCTTAATCGCTTTCTGAATTTCCGCCCCAGAGATAGGTCGATTCAACGCCTCCCGCCTTTGAGGAGTCACCTGTGGGAGATCTACACTATCCAGAAAACTCCGTTCTTGCACCCTATCTGCTGGCTCTGGAGTATATAACGCACTATAGAAGCGCTGAAAAACTTCCGCTATTTTTCGTGGTTCTGTCTGCCTATCACCTTTGTCATCCTTGATCACGGTCACGAGCTTGGCTCCGCTCCAGTCTCTCACCAATCGCACCAATAATTTCCCCGACCGGTTTCCAAACCGAAAAAATTGGTGCTGGTAATATTGCATATCATATACCGCCCTCTCCTGAAAATACCTATTCATTTGCCTCTGCACCTCCAAATACTCTTGTATCGCCCCCCGCTCCTGGCCTTCGCAGTGATTCCTTTTTTTTCTGTTGAAGCTCCTGGGCCACCCTCACCAGCTTCTCATTCACCCTCTTCCGTTCGCTAGCCACATATGCAATAATCTGCCCCCTAACTACCACCTTCCCCGCCTCCCAAAACGTAGCAGCGGAGGCTACACTCCCGTCATTGTCTTTGACAAACTCCCTCCATCGCGCCCGTACAAATTCTTGGAATTCTCTTCTATGCCATAAATGCCGGGGCCACTCTGTGGTGGCCTCTCCATACCATACTCACCATTGCATGATCGGACACCAGAATTTGCCCAATCTCCACGCTACTGACCCTACCCAGATCTGCTTGCGATACTAAAATGTAATCAATCCTGGACCAAGATTGATGGGCCCTTGACAGATATGTGTAGTCCCGCTCCCCCCCATGCAGTATCCTCCAAACATCAAGCAGTCCCCCCATCCTACAGAGGTAGTTTACTCCTCTCAAAACCCAACCTTTGGTTCCCTGTGATGGGGTCGACTTGTCTAATACCGGGTCATGCGGACAATTAAAATCTCCCGCTAGGATTATCGGTACTTTAGAGGCCCCACTCACCTTCTGCACTAGGGATCTGAAGAACTCGTGGCTGTACACATTAGGGGCATAAATATTCCCCAAAATCAATTCCTCCCCATTTACCCGGGCATGGATCCACAAAAATCTTCCCATAGGATCATTGTCCTCCCTTATCACCTCTACTTGAAACCGCTTATCAATCAAAATCGCCACCCCTTTCGTCTTCCCTCTTTCCACCGCCGCCGCATATACCTGCCCGACCCAAGCTCTTTTCAGCTTGGCATGCTCCTTCCCACTAAGATGCGTCTCTTGTAAAAATGCTACCTGTGCGCCCTGCTTTCTTAGCGCTTGGAATACTTTGGCGCACTTGACTGTTGTACCTAGGCCTCCCACGTTCCAAGAAATAAAGCACAGATCAGTTCCCATTAGCCTCCACCCCCTTCTTTCTACATTTCAAGCCCCACATCATTCTCCCTCTGACTGAGAGCTGCCCAGCCTCAGCTCCTAGCCCTATTCTCTGTGGTTTGCTCCATGCTTGCCCCCTGTGCCAAGGCCCCCTTTTCACCAACTTCCCACCCTCCCCACTCCCCATACCCCGTCCTACCCAGCTGTTGCCCCCCCCCCCGTATCAACTCCAGCCCCCCTGTCATTACCCTCTCCCTCCCAACCCTCGCAACTTCTTTATCACCCGTCCCCCCTCCCCCCTCCACCACCTGATCCCCATCCCCCCTCCCCCTTAAAAAAAACATTCATCCTACCCCTGGCCCGCTCTGCCAGGCTCGAGTCCCACCTCCGTGCGCTACAGGACTGTCCCGCCCCTCCTCCCTTAGTATATCCCACACTCCCCAAGTTGCAAAGCCACTACCGCCTCGAGACATACTCATATCCCCATACACAGCATTAGATCACAGACAGATACTTATAACTACTGATATCTACGGGCCTCACAGTTATGCACAGTTATACACAAGGGCATACTGCCCGCCTCTATAACTGCCCAACTCAAAGCACCCCCACCACCCATTCCCCTCCACACTTAACCCAACATCTAACATAATAACTCAACAGCAAGAACAGTAATGCGGATCCACAACAGGAACAATAATACTAATCCACATTGTCTGAGAGCATCATATCACCATATCACATATGTCCCGCTCCCACTGTTCCTACTCGCAGTGCACTCTGCTGTGCTCTGTCGGCCCCCTGTGCCTTCTCCAACTGGTGGCGATCCTCCTTCTCCTCAAGGCACCCGGCTGCTCTCCGACTCACTTTTCTCCAGCTCCTCAACAAATTTCTGCACCGCAGCCACCGATGTTAACACATGGTTCTTCCCCTCGTGGTACACGCGGAGGGTGGCTGGGAATGCTAGAGTGAAGCGGAACTGCTTTTTAAATAAGGCCGCACACATCGGTGAAAACTCTTTTCGCTTCGCAGCCACCATCGCAGAATAGTCCTGAAACAGCAATACTCTCTGATTATCCAATATCAGGTCTCGTTTTTTCCGGAACGCTTGTAGGAGCTGCCACTTGTGCTGAAAGTTCAGGATCCACGCTATGATCACTCTGGGCCTCTGTCGGGTTTCAGTCTTAGGCCCCAGACGGTGTGCACGCTCCACCTTTAATTGCCCAACCAGGCCCTCCAATCCCAACTCTTTGGGCAGCCAGTTCTCCACAATAGAGACCAACATCGCATCAGTCTTTGTCTCCGGGACCCCCACGATTCTTAAATTATTCCGTCGTGAACGGTTCTCCAAGTCATCTACCTTATCGAGCAGGGTTTCGATCTTCTTGCGCAACGTGTTCATTTCCGGGTCCGCTTCCCCTCTTCATCCTCCATCTCTGACACCTGATGCTCCAGTTCATCGATTCTCTGATTAAACTCCGTGAGTGTCTCTCCCACCATCTCGAGCTTGTTAAGAATTAAATCAAATTTAGGCTCCAAGAGTTTCGCCACCTCCCGTGCAAGCTCCTCGGATCCCGATTCCATGCTCTCACCCCCTGGGGAGCGCAGCTGCGCCATGCTGGTTGCTTGTCCCACATTAGAGGAGGCCCCAGGCTTCTGAGTTTTCTCATGTTCTCGTCGCACCGGGAGAGGCATATTTGAGTCCAATTTTTCCAGACGGCACCTCTACACCACACTCTCTTCGAATCGTGCGTTTTACAGTGCCCTACGTTGGGGAAAACTCTCCAAAGCTCAGTTTAATATCGGGGCAGCCCCGTAGCGAGTAGAGAAACCTCTTACTCGCTCATGCATCACTTGGTACTCCTGATTTATACTTTTTAATAAATATTTTAAAATGTAAACTTTGAATGCAGCTAATTTCATTCTGATGGATCTTGAATATTGTAAAATCATACTGACCTTGCAGAGCAAAAATCCTAATTAGTTTCTTTGTCCTCTTGTAATTGATTATCCTAATTCTTGGGAAGCTGATCGCAGGATGAGGTTAGTTTGTTTCTGAGTGTCCGCCCTGTTGGAGTCACAGCCTGAGGTACCATCTTGTAGCATGACTAGAATTATAGTATCAACATCTCTTACGGGGTAAAAGTAAGGCAGTGGGCCTTACTTAGGGGGCTGGAGCTTACAGTAACATACATACCAACAAAAGGAGGAGCTAATTCTTTCATTCAAAATGGATGTCTATAGCGTTCCATTAATTCTTTCAAGGCCTACTTTAATTTTTTAATCCACATTCTGCAGCCGGGTTAATTTTTGCATATTTCAGGAAAATTGTACCCGTCTTATTCAATATGTTCTAATAGTGATTTTCCTTCTGCTATGGTCATGTATTATATACCATTTGATAGGAATATTTAGTCAGAATTTTGGATCCCAAGAGTTTTGGGCTTGGCCTGGAAAGGGTTAAGGCGACCTACAAGAAAAGAACTCAAAACGTTCCTATTTATTGCTCACTATGGAGATGCAAATGAAAACCCCCTCGCGGAAACACCCAATCATAATACACAAAGCTGTCACTTAGACCATACATCTAACAAGGCCCCACCCACATCCAAACTCAATGAACTAATATTAGCCAGCAAACACTGTATATAGTTCCTAGTTGATTAATGTTATGGCTATGGCTCTCCCTACCTATTATATAAAACTTGTACTTGTCGTGCTGTGAGGGCTTGCGTGCATCAGTGATGCTGAGAGCTAAACTATCGGTAGTTTAACTACTGGCAGGGTCTCCCAAGATGGACAGGCCTCAGCTGAGGTGCCAGACCAAGACAAACCACCCATCTGGGCAGCAGCAGAATGGGACAGTGTTGACGGCGGAGGATCACATTTTTGTGACAACGGCAACAACACCAAACTTAAACTGTGCAGAAGAAAGGCCCGGCAATCTACTTATGTATCTTGCCATGAAAACCCAATGGATAGTTACAACAAAACAAATTGTGCTATAGTGCTGGAAGATGAGACCCCCAGGTCAGAAGGCACTCAACTAGCTACTGGGGAAGAGCTGAAGACTTTTCAGAGTAAAGCCAGCATTTATGATGTGGTTGGATCAAAGCCTCGGGAAGTCTGACTGCTGATGTAGCTGCGCATGAAATGAGAGTCAGAAGCTGTAAAGATGTCTTACACATTGGAACATGGAACGTACGAAGCATGAACCAAGGGAAGTTGGAGGTGGTCAAGAATGAAATGGAACGTGTACAACTTGATCTGTTGGGTGTCAGCGAACTGAAATGGACTGGCATGGGGCACTTTGCATCAGATGATCACATGGTCTACTATGCTGGAAATGAAAGACAAAGAAGAAATGGTGTTGCATTTATAATAAAGAAGAAACTTGCAAGAACTGTAATGAAATACAATGCAGTCAGCGAACGCTTAATCTCTATTCGTCTACGAGGATTGCCTATCAACACAACTATAATTCAAGTATATGCCCCAACAACAGCTGCAGAAGAGAATGAAATTGAAGAGTTCTATGAACAAGTACAAGCTGAAATTGACAGAACATGCAAACAGGATATCCTGATAGTCATGGGTGACTGGAATGCAAAAGTTGGCAACAAAGAAGAAGGCAAAGTAGTTGGAAAATATGGACTTGGCAACAGAAATGAAACTGGAGAAAGACTGATAGAATTCTGCAAGACTAATGATCTATTCATCTCAAACACCTTCTTCCAGCAACACAAGCGGCGACTGTACACATGGACTTCACCGAATGGATTATATAAAAATCAAATTGACTATATATGTGGAAGTCAACGATGGAAAAGCTCTGTAACATCAACAAAGACAAAACCTGGAGCTGACTGTGGTACAGATCATCAACTACTAGTATGCAAACTCAAGCTAAAGTTGAAAAAGAGCAAACCACTCATGAATGCAGCAAAATATGACCTTGAGAATATACCACTGGAATTTAAAGACTGCCTGCAAAATCGATTTGCTGCTTTAGATACAAATGACAGAGCTCCAGAAGAGCTATGGAATGACATCAAGAAGGTTGTGTTGGAAGAAAGCGAGAAGTCTCTACAAAAGGTGAAAAAGCAAAAACGGCCAAAATGGATGACTGAAGAAACACTGAAAACTGCCCAGAAACGCAGAGAAGCTAAAGCCAGAGGAGAAAGAAAGACAATAGCAGAACTCAACAGAGATTTCCAACGTGCAGCAAGACAGGACAAGGAAAAGTACTACAATGACACTTGCAAGGAAATAGAAGCAGAAACTATTAGAGGAAGAACAAGATCGGCTTTCCTAAAGCTACGAGAGTTAAAGAAAAAGTTCCAGCCTCGAATTGGAATGTTACAAGATGCTCAAGGTTCTATGTTGAATGATGCTGAGACGATCAAGAAAAGGTGGAAGGAATATACAGAGTTTTTATATGATAAAGATCAAGTGGACCAACAGACGTTTCAACCTGTACCTTATGATCGGGAACCATTGGTGATGAAAGAAGAAGTTGAAGCAGCATTGAAAGCCTTATCAAAGAACAAAGCACCAGGCATTGATAGCATTCCCATAGAAGTATTGCAGCAATCTGATGCAGCTGTTACCGTACTCACAAGGCTCTGCCAAGAAATATGGAAGACAACATCATGGCCAACTGACTGGAAAAGATCTGTGTTTATACCAATGCTAAAGAAAGGTGATCCAACTGACTGTGGAAATTATCGCACAATCACTCTGATCCCACATGCCAGCAAGATTCTACTGAAGATTATTCAAAAGAGACTACAACCATACCTGGAACAAGAACTGCCTGAAGTGCAAGCAGGGTTCAGGAAAGGGCGAGGAACGAGAGACATCATTGCGGATGTGAGATGGATCCTTGAAAAGACTAAAGAATACCAAAAGGATATCTATTTCTGCTTTATCGACTATAGCAAGGCTTTTGACTGTGTAAACCATGAGAAACTCTGGGCCACATTAAGAAGCATGGGTATACCAGAACACCTGATCGTTCTCTTGCGCAATCTGTACATTGATCAAGAAGCAACAGTTTGAACGGAACAAGGAGAAACAGAATGGTTTAAAATAAGCAAAGGTGTAAGACAAGGCTGCATACTTTCCCCCTACCTGTTTAATTTATATGCAGAACAAATCATCAGAGAAGCAGGATTGTATGAAGACAACAGAGGTGTGAAGATTGGTGGAAGACTCATCAACAACCTTCGCTATGCTGATGATACCACATTACTGGCTGAAAGTGAAGATGATCTGAAACATTTGCTTCTCACAATAAAAGTACATAGTCTCAAAATGGGCCTGCACCTTAATGTAAAGAAGACAAAGATCATGACAACTGGCATAATCAACAGGTTCATCGTTGAAGGAGAAGAAATTGAAATTGTGAACAACTTTAACCTACTTGGATCAACTATCAATAAAGAAGCAACAAGCAGTCAAGAAATCAGACGACGCATTGCTCTTGGCAGAATGGCTATGAAAGACCTAGATAAGATTCTCAAGAGCAGAGATGTCTCTCTCCATACAAAGATTTGACTTGTTCAAGCCATGGTATTTTCAATAACATCATATGGATGTGAAAGCTGGACAGAGAAAAAGATAGACAGGAAGAAAATTGATGCCTTTGAATTATGGTGCTGGCGGCGAATACTGTGTATACCATGGACTGCCCGAAGAACAAACCAGTCGGTACTAGAGGAGATCAAACATAAGCTTTCTTTAGAAGCTCAGATGACAAGACTTCGACTTTCATACTTTGGACACATCATGCGAAGAGAGAGATCATTAGAGAAAGACATTATGCTTGGCAAGATAGAAGGTCAACGCAAAAGAGGAAGGCCAGCAATGAGATGGATCGATACAATAACAGCAGCTACGGGTACCAGTCTGTCAACAATGAGCCGCCTGACTGAAGACCGAACACAGTTTAGGATAGCTATCCAGAGGGTCGCCATGAGTCGACTCCGACTCGACGGCACTTAACAACAACAAAAACAAATGTGTTCACTTGTTAAATATTCCAATTTTACTATGCAAATAGTTTTACTACTGTTTTATGTAACATGTTTCGTTATCTGTAACCCTGATCTCTGGAAGGGGCGGTATAGAAGAATTAAAATAAATAACTACATAAATAAATACGACTATTGGGTCCAATATTCAACACCAGTGACCACCCATACTAATACGATTAGCCGTGGGTGCTGAACAGTAAGCCTGAATATTCAATGCCGGGGTCATATCTGGCCCCAGCATTGACTATCTGGGTTTGTTGCCCTTGCCAATCGCTACAGTCAGCAACAGTATTTAGATGCTGCTCGGTTAGCAATATGCAGCTGAAATTAGGCCGTGTTAGTGCCGCTGAATATCCCATTCACCATGATTAATGTGGCTAGTAGTTCTGCTAACCACATTAATTGCTTTGAATATCGGGCCAAGTAATAATAGTGATCACACATCTGAAAATTATCCACTTAGGGGCCTGTTTACTACAGATCTGCTGGGAGTGTGGGGCTTACATGTGAATAGCGTGCATTCCTACCTCGGTGGAGCCTAATGGCCAACATAGACGCAAGGGGTATGGCTGTGGAAGGCTAGTATTGCCATGCTAGTCACATCACTAGCATGGTAGCAGGGAATGTGGGCCATAGCACACATAGGGTTACCAACTTTTTCACCGAGAAAAACCCGACACCTGTGGCTCGCCATGCTCCACCCATTCTCCGCCCCTAGTCCCACCCCTGCCCCGCCCCCAGCCCCACCCACAAAAATTACCGAGGATACGTGTAGGCTAACTTCCTTGGTCATATAATAATTAAACTGGGAACCCCAAAATCCAAACATGAAATGTACAACACTGGAGAAATAAAACTATAAAGTAATTTCCTCTTGCACTAAACAAAAACGCAAAGATGTTAGCAATACACACTTCCCAGACCAAACATATTCCAGCTAATAAATTCAAAATAAAAAGTATTTTTCTACCTTCTGTTTGGGCGTTTTATTTTCAGTTGCAATTGCTCCAGTCACTTTCTTCTGGTTTCTTCGTGTCTTCTGCGAGCTATCCATTTGTCCTTTCTTCTCTTTTAGATGTTTTCCATTCTCTCTCTATTTCTGCTTTAACATACTGATTGTTTCCCTTTTGCTCTTTCCCCCAATTCTTTCCTTATTCCTTTATCATCCATTTAAATTTCACCCTTCCATTCTCAAGCCCCTCACTCTCCCAATACCTAGCCCATCATAGACTTTTCTTCCACACAAAATATTTTTTCCCCTCTCCATTCTCATTCCCCATCTATTCTAGTCCTCCCCCAAAATCAGTTCCCTTATAGTTCTAGACCCACCCAGCATCCACTCCCTTCTAATCCCATTCTCCCATGCCCCACATCAGCCCATTTCCAGTCCTATTCCAGCTCTTCATCAGCCCATTTCCAGTGCTAGCCCTCACATCACAGACCATTTCCAGTCCTAGCCCCCCCCCATCACAGCCTATTTCCAGTCCTAGCCCCCCCCCCCATCACATCCCATTTGCAGTCCGAGTCCCCCCGCACCATCACAGCCCATTTGCAGTCCTACCCCCCCCACCATCGCAGTCCATTTGCAGTCCTAGCCCCCCTAATCACAGCCTATTTCCAGTCCAAGTTCCCCCTCCCTCCACCATAGCCCATTTCCAGTCCAAGTTCCCCCCCCCCATAGCCTTTTTCCAGTCCAGGTCCCTCTCCCCATCACAACCCATTTCCAGTCCATGTCCCCCCCCCCCATAGCCCTTTTCCAGTCCAGGTCCCCCTCCCCATCAAAACCCATTTCCAGTCCATGTCCCCCCCCCCCACATAGCCCTTTTCCAGTCCAGGTCCCCCTCCCCATCTCATCCCATTTCTTTCCAGTCCAATGCCCCCCATAGCCCTTTTCCAGTCCAGGTCCGTCCCCCCTTCACAACCCATTTCCAGTCCTTGTCCCCCTAATCACAGCCTATTTCCAATCCAAATTCCCCCTCCCTCCACCATAGCCCATTTCCAGTCCAAGTTCCCCCCACCCACCCCAAAGCCCTTTTCCAGTCCAGGTCCCCCTCCCCATCAAAACCCATTTCCAGTCCATGTCCCCCCCCCTAGCCCTTTTCCAGTCCAGGTCCCCCTCCCCCTCAAAACCCATTTCCAGGCCATGACCTCCCCCCCATAGCCCTTTTACAGTCCAGGTCCCCTCCCATCACAGCCCATTTCTTTCCAGTCCAAGTCCCCCCCCCCATAGCCCTTTTCCGGTCCAGGTCCCCCCCCCCCCCCATCACAAACCCATTTCCAGTCAAATTCCCCTCCTAGCCCTTTTCCAGTCCAGGCCCCCTCCCCCCATCACAGCCCAGGCAGTCCTTGGCCTCCCCCCCAAAACCGCGGCTGTCTGAGGCTTTAGAGGGAGCCGGGGAAGCCCGCGCGAGGCCCCGGCTCCCTCTGAACAGCTGCCAGCGTGAAGAGCCTTTTCCTTCACGCTGGCGGCTGTTCCTGTGAAGCCGCGAATGCTGGGAAAGGTTAAAGGGCATTGCCTTTAACCTTTCCCACCAATCGCGGCTTCACAGGAACAGCCGCCAGCGTGAAGGTAAAGGCTCTTCACGCTGGCAGCTGTTCAGAGGGAGCCGGGGCCTCGTGCAGGCTTACCCGGCTCCCTCTGAAGCCCTCCGGGTTGGGAGAAAAGCCGTTTTTTTTGCTCTGGCCGCTCCCGATCTTGCGGCCAGAGCAAAAAAACCGGCTTTTCAAGGGCCGGTTTTGCCTGTGCGCCGGCAGCCGGCCTGGCCATGGAAAAAACGGCCAGGCCGGCTGAAAACCGGCCAGTTGGCAACCCTAAGCACACAGCGAACGTGTTTGCAATGCATGGCCTGCAAAGGAAAGCCACAAAGTGTTATTAGGGCAGCATAAATCTATAGAAACACTGCAGACAGCAATAAATGTGACATAACCACACCTACAGGAAGGTAGCAACTGGCTAGTTCAGACTAGAGAGAGATGACCGGGAATAGGCACAACTGGCTGCACAGCTCAGAGTAGTGGGGCTAAGTGGAAGAGGCGGGGCATGCAAATCATAAAAGCTGTGATTAGTTTCAGGTGCATCAGCACACCTCTATTTTATAAAGTACACAGATGATTCATTTTATAAAGTAGCTCTCAAATACATGGCACTAGCGTGTATTGCCTCTAATAGTTATAGACAATTGAACAATGTGGGCCACAGAGGCCATAGCTCAATTAACTTTTTGTCCCACAAAGCATTAGTCTCTGGGTAGCATGGGGGGAGGGAAGCAGGGGCAGAGGTTAGTTTGTTGCTCCCCCTCAAAAAAACAAAAAGGTATTCTGCTATTGAAATAGAAACATAGAAACATGACCTCATGGCCTATCTAGTTTGCCCTTCCATATCAACTACAATAGTCCCTTTTTTACATTTAGAGATTCTCTTTGTACCATGCTTTTTTGAATTCAGATACTGTCCTCTTGTCCACCACCTCTACTAGGAAACTATTTTAGTCTTTCCATAAAGAAACATTTCAGCATATTACTCCTGAGTCTATCCCCTTTCACTCTCATCCTATGTCCACTTGTAACAGAGCTTGTATTCAATTGAAAGAAATCCTCCTGTGCATTTATGCCAGAGGTATTTAAATGTCTCTATCATATTGCCCCTACCCCGCCTCTCCTCTAAAGCATACATATTAAGATCTTTAAGTCTGTCCTCAGATGCTACATAACGAAGATCACTAACCATTTTAGTAGCTATCCTCTGCACCGACTCCAACCTGCTTATATCCTTTTTAAGGTACAGTCTTCAGAATTGCACACAATACTCCAAATGAGGTTGCACCAGAGACTTAAACAGAGGCATTATCACCTCCTTTTTTCTGCTGCCCATTCCTCTCCCTATACACCCAAGCATCCTTCTGGCTTTTGCAGTTACCTTTTCTACCTGTTTAGCTACATTAAGATCATCAGACACAATTACGCTCAGGTCCCGCTCTTCTTTTGTGAACAGAGGTACCTCAACCCCTACACTGTACAGCTCCTTTGGATTTTTGCAGCCCAAATGCATGATCCTGCATTTTTTAGCATTAAATTTCAGCTGCCAAATTCTAGACCATTTTCAGGCTTAACTAGATCCCTCCTCATGTTATTGACTCCTTCCTGGGTGCAGATCTTAGTATCATCCACAAACAAGCAAACCTTACCCAACAGTCCTTCCGCAATATCACTAGCAAAAATGTTAAACAGAATTGGATCAAGGACAGATCCCTGCAGCACACCACTGGTAACCTCCTCCTCAGAGTGAGCTCCATTTACCTATACTCTTTGTTGCCTCCCACTCAATAAATTTCTAACCCAGTCACTTTAGAGTCCATCCCTAGGGTGCTCAGTTTGTTTATAAGTCACCTGTCTGGAATGGTGTCAAGGGCTTTACTGAAATCCACATACACCACATCTAGGTGGTTCAACTCCCTGGTCACCCAGTCAAAGAAATCTATCAGAATCATCTGACAAGACCTGCCTCTGGTGAATCCATGTAGTCTCAGATCCCACAATACATTGGATTCCAGAAACCCCACTATTCTCTCCTTTAGTAGCCTTTCCAATAATTTACTAACCACAGAGATTAGACTAACCGGTCTGTAGTTCTCAATGTCATACTTATGTCCGATTTTGTGAAAATGTGCCTTTCTCCAATCCTCTAGCACTACTCCCGACTCCAAAGAGGCATTGAAAGGGTCAGACAGTGGAGCTGTTAGAACATCCCCAATTTCCCTCAATACTCTTGGATGTATCCTATCCAGACCCATGGCTTTGTCTACTTTTAGTTTAGCTAGTTCCTCATGAACACAGTCTTCTGAAAATCGTTTGAGATCCTCGTCACTTCTGTTCCTATTTGTGATTGTTTTCTGAGATCCTGCTCTTGGCCCTTCATTTGTGAACACAGAACAGATATATTTGTTAAGCAATTCTGCTTTTTCCTCATCAGTTTCTACATATTCCTCCCCTGCACCCTTGAGTCTGGCAATACCACTTTTGCCCTTCCTTCTCTTACTAACATATCTGAAAAATGTCTTATCCCCCCATTTTATTGCATTGGCTATTTCTTCTTCTTTTCCTAACTTTGCTTTCCTGACTACTTTGCTAGCTTCTATAAGCTTTTCCAAATATAGATGCCTGTCTTCCTCTCTCTGTGATCTTTTGTATTTCATGAAGGCCTCACTTTTTTTTTCACCTTTTCAGCTACTTCTTTTAAGAACCATTGTGGTCTCCTTTTCCTTTTACATTTATTTATCTTTCTAACAAAAAGGTTTGTTGCCTTTAAAATATCCCCTTTCAGTTTTGTCCATCCCCCAACTGTTCCCATCCCATTAATGACTCTTTGAGGTATTGTCCCATTTTGGCAAAGTTAGTGTCCCTAAAGTCTAAGATCCTCGCTTTGGAATGTATTTTATCAGCCCTAGTCCTAATACTGAACGATACCATCTGGTGATCACTGGATGTGAGATAATCTCCCATTACAACATCAGAAACACTATTTCCATTGGCCAGCACTAAGTCCAGTATGGCCCCATCATGTGTGGGTTCAGTTCCCAGTTGCCTGAATAGTTCTCCCTGTAGAGAATCCAGGATCTCCTTACTTCTAGATGACAGTGCAGCAGGGAGGTGCCATTCCACATCTGGCATATTGAAATCACCTATCAGTAGCACTTCTCCTTTCATGGCAATACTGTTGATGTCTTCTATTAAATCTTTGTCCACTTCTACGCCCTGCGAGGGGGATCTGTATGTCACTCCAATGCAAATGGATTTCCCTTTCCCTCTTTCTAGTTTAACCCACAGTGCCTTTTAGGCCCTGCAATTCTATAACTTTAATATTATTTTTTACATATAGTGCCACTCTACCTCCCCTTCTTCCTACCCTGTCCTTCCTGAATAAAGTATAGCCGGCATAATTGCATCCCACTCATGGTTTTCCATGAACCATGTCTCTGTAACCACCATGAAATCCAAGTCAGCCTGTTCCATTAAAGCCTCAACATCTCAATGTGTGGGAGTGGCCCAAAAATTACCCATTTAGTGATAATATTCAGCTGCTAATGGATAATTTTCCCATTTAGTTAAGCCTGCAAAATAGCAGGTCTAAACTCAATGGACAGCGCCGTCTTGGTCACAGGCCATCCCATATAGGCATTGAAGCACTGAATATATGGATTAAGGGGTATGTTTACCAATCTACACTAACTGTGAGCATGGGGTTTAGTACCACACCAGAGTTAGTGAGGGGCCCCATGCTAAAAATCTCAAGCTAACAGATAGCACGCAATTGGGCAGAGGCAAGGCAGGTTGGAAGCGGAATATGGGCAGAATGTGTTTGGAATGCAAGCGTTGATGGCACATACTAAACACGATTGTTGCTGTTAGAGTGGGTCACTTAATGCCACCTGGCATTAAATGCACCCACATGCCTGCTTCCTCCCCAATGGCATGGTGACGGACGCACATATACCCTGAAGTCGGTGCCGGCCTCTGCATTGGTTTTTCAAACTGACTGTGCACTACCAGCGTGCTTTTAGCAAACATGCCCCAAAGTTATGACTATCATCAACATTTAAGTGAAACCATTAATAGTGCCTGCTGAAAATAGCCTCACTTTTGCAAAATTAATGAACCTTGCAAATGTCTCTATAACTGTATACTGTAAATTCAGCCAGCATATGTATTCACATGGGGAGGGCATATTGGCTTTGTCCTACAGAGATTCCTGCATGTCACAGTCACTTGTTCAGAATTTGCAGAAAGCAAATATTCCATTTCTCATGCTGTTTGCTTTCAAGGAGGATGTTTTCACATATCTTGAACTACAGTACATGTGCAATGCTGACTTTTTTTTCCTGAAGTGTTTTTCCCGTTGTTTGCACTGAAGAGTTAGTGAGAAACACAACAGAAATCAGGAACAATGGTTAGTCAAAGCGACAGGTTTTTTTCAGCTCTTTTGTTTTCCCTGTCCATCTTTACCACTTTGTTTTTCAGCATTTGTGAAAATGGGTCTGTTAAGCAACTGAACAGGTTAAAATTAGCTCTTGTAGTATGTCTGTAGCACATGAACAGTGACAGCGTAGGCAGCAGACATTAAACAGACACCCAGCCGCACCTGACCAGTATCTGTTTCCTGTCTGTATAATTCTTACTGTTATGCTTAAGATGAAAGCAATTTCCTACTCTTGATTATAAACACTCCCATTACAGATAGTGCTGCAAGCTCTGCCGTTGAAGTGCAGACATGGAAAGGAGAGGTGCCATTTTCACAGCTGCATTTCGAAAAAATATGGGAAATTCTATCCCTAGGTTAATCAGAGGAGATAGCCAAAGAAAAGCTTCATCTGACGACTATTTTTCAGGGAATCCATCCTATGCCCTTGCATTTTTGTACATTACAAATGGGATCTTAGCTATGTGAAGTTTCTTGTGTCAGCCTTGGATTCTTCTATAACCATTATTGATCTTTTCCTTTGACCCTGATAAATAAAAGCCCCATTAATGAGGAAAGTCAGTGCTGACTTTACTCAATGGACATTCAGATTTTATTGCTGAGTTGCTGGCGATTTCTGTAATTCTTACACTGAGAAACCTTTGCTGGGGAAATGTGGTGATTTACATAGAAGTCAACTTTACAAAATTATTGAGGGTGCTTTACTCAACTCATATTACAAGTATGGATTGCAGCCACAGCACTGCAACTATGGCCATTTGTCACAGTGCAAAGAGCGTCTTCTGCTCTAGAAAAATGTGTTCAGATATTAGAACATCTATTTTTTGCTTATCTTGGAAGGAAAGGGCTAAATTTGGTCTAATCATTTTATAGTATTAAATTCTAACTGTGCATCAAGCAAAGGGGGACATCATTTGGTCTTGAGTTTCCTGCTCTGAAGCACTCTATTTTTTTCTAAGCAACTAACAATGCACAAGAATGAATTGCAAGACAGAGGGAGCCCGCTGCCTGTTCAGCAAGAATGAGCATCTCATCGGTTCACACTTTACAGTTTTGAATGTCAATCTAGAATTGAATTTGTATGCATTTTCAGAGGCTTGTAATTATAAGATGATAATACATGTTCTACCATGCCTGCTTTAATAACAGATATCCTATCCTGTAAACTGTGAGAAAAAATGTGCATCTTGCTGGTTGTGTCAGTGATCTTACTCGTTCACTGCTGGACAGAAACAGTAAAAGAATGCCTTTTCCTGAGCACTTTCTAGGACATGGTGTGTCACACGCCCTGCATGCAAGTGAATATCTTTGGATGCGAGTATTTTAATATCTAGGGTTTGTATTCAGTGGTGATGGCTAAGTGCTTTATAAGCGCTAGCTGCCGCTGCTGAATATACCCCCCACCCCCCCCGCCCAATATTCTTTGCCAGTACCATATTCCAAGGCATCAATTTTCTTCCTGTTTTGCTTCTTTACTGTCCAACCTTCACATCCATATGATGTTATTGAAAATACTATGGCTTGGAAAAGTCAAATCTTTGGGGCCCTTTTACTAAACTGAGCTAGGTTTAGCAGCTAACGTGTGTTTAGCACTAGAACTAATGCACAGTAGTTGCAACCACTATGCATTAACTTCCAGGTGCAATAACTGCACAGAATAGTACACTAACGTGTCTTGGCAGCATGCACTATTACAGCAAGTGCACTGATTGCCACCTACTGAGGTGGTGTTTGGAGAACTCGCCCTAATTGCACAAGGTGCAGGTAGCACACAGTGCGTACCTGTGTGTTCACTGTGCAGTGCTCACCACACTCACTTTCTGCCCCTAATATGCCCCATCCCAACACGCAACATGTTACTAATACAGAAATCAGCTCACACTGTTTTAACCCTGTGCTGTTGGTTACCACGGGCTTCAGCATGTGCGTAATGCATGCCCAAACCCACCCTAACTGCGCAGTACTCTTTGGTAAAATGGCCCTTTGTAGGAACTTGAAAATCGTCATAGCCATTCTGCAAAGAGCAATGTGTTGCCAGATTTCCTGATTGTTTATTGTTACCTGTCTAATATTTCTAATTCTTCTACATCAAATCAGAAATTATTGATTTTGCTAATTTTCAGGATACATGTCTTCTTCATGTTAAGATGCAGGTCCATTTTAAGACTATGCTCATTGATCATGATAAGCAGATGCTTTAGACCCTCTACACTTTCAGCTAGTAACATGGTGTCATCATACCTTGCTTGTTTTCATGCAGTCCTGCTTCTTTGATGATTTGTTTTGCATATAAATTGAATAGGTATGGGGAAAGTATGCAGTCATATACCTTTGCTACTTCTTAATCAATGTAAAAAGTGTGCATGAGAACTATCAGATGTTCTGGTTTATCTTAGTATAGCCCAGAATTTTTCATGATGTATGCAAAGAACTTTCTATAGTCAATGAAAGACATGCAGATATCCTTTTCATATTCTTTTGTCTTTTCAAGGATCCATCTCACATCCACAGTGATGTCTCTTGTTCTTTACCCTTTCGTAAATTCTGCTGACACATCGGGCAGTTCTCATTACAAGTATGGTTTTAGTCTCCACTGAATGATCTTGAGTAAAATCTTGCTGGTATGTGTGATCAGAATGATTGTGCAATAATTTCTACAGTCAGTCAGATCACCTTTCTTCTGTATTGACATGAACACAGAGGAGTATATTCAGTGGTGGCTGCTAAGCAAAATAAAACACCTAGTTGCCACTGCTTCAGTTGAGACCAAGGGGTATGTTTACTAAGCAGTCTTAAAGTGCGCTCAGTGTTAGTGTGCAGGATGCCATAAAAGGAGTGGGCGTTCCAGTCTAAATGTCGCAAGCGCGCGTCAGCGCGCGATAATGTGCACTGCGCACACTATCGCGCGATAATGTGCACTGCGCACACTATCGCGCGATAATGTGCACTGCGCACACTATCGCGCGATAATGTGCACTGCGCACACTATCGCGCGATAATGTGCACTGCGCACACTATCGCGCGATAATGTGCACTGCGCACACTATCGCGCGATAATGTGCACTGCGCACACTATCGCGCGATAATGTGCACTGCGCACACTATCGCGCGATAAGGTGCGTAACGCACGTTAACGTGCGGTTAGCACAAGTAGGCGCACTGACCTGCAAACAGAGCAAAAAAGGTGTAGTACAATGGTTAATACACTGACTGATGGTACAGGGGTCATGAGTTTGACTCCCAAGTGGGCCTGCAGAAGAAGGCTGTCTGAGGCAGTACCCATTGCATTTACCCACTGCTAGCTGAGACAGTTCCCCTTTTAATTGAAATCAGTGCTGCCAGCAAACACACCCTCAAAGTGCCGTAAAAGAAGGTGCTGCAGAAGGCGCCCCAGAGGGCACTTTTTAAAGTGCACTGTATGCCAAGGCACCCTATAATGTTGCCTATAGGGCACCCTAGAGGGTGCTGTACCGGGTGCCCTATGAGCCGCTGCAAGGGAACAGCACCGCTTTGGATGGCAGCACTGCGCATGGTAACCCCTGGTCATCCTAAGTAGGCGAGCTGACATGCAAGCAGCAGCAGCAGCAGCATAGCACAATGGTTAATACAATGACTGATGGTACAAGGTCATGGGTTTGACTCCCAAGTGGGACTGCAGAAGAAGGCTGTCTGAGCCTGTACCCATTGTATCTACCCACAGCCAGCTGAGGTACCCCCCCTTTTTTAAAGTAAATCTGTGCTGCCAGCATACACACCCTCAAAGTGCCGTAAAAGAAGGTGCTGCAGAAGGCGCCTCCCAAGGCGCCCCAGAGGACACTTTTTAAAGTGCACTGTATGCCAAGGCACCCTATAATGTTGCCTACAGGGCACCCTAGAGGGTGCTGTATAGGGTGCCCTATGAGCTGCTGCAAGGGTACAGCACTGCTTTGGATGGCAGCACTGCACATGGTAACCCCTGGTCATCCTAGTAGGTGAGCTGACATACAAGCAGCAACAGCAGCATAGCGCAATGGTTAATACAATGACTGATGGTGCAGGGATCATGAGTTTGACTCCTGAGTGGGCCTTCAGAAGAAGGCTGTCTGAGGCAGTACCCATTGCAGTTACCCACTGCTAGCTGAGGCAGTTCCCCTTTTATTTGAAATCTGTGCTGCCAGCAAACACACCCTCAAGGTGCCGTCATATAAGGTGCCCAATAAGGCATGCCAGAGGGTACAGTATAAAGTGCACTGTCCACCAAGGCACTCTATAGGGTCTCCTATAAGGCCCCTATAGGGTGTCCAATGAGGCACAGTAAGGGTACCGCACTGTTTCTGATGGCAGCACTGTGCATGTAAAAGTGTGGTAAGCCTAAGAAGGCCCCCCCACCTGCAAATACAGCAACAGTGCTGTAGCACAATGGTCAATACATTGAGTGATGGCACAGGAGGTATGAGTGCAAGTCCCCAGTGTGCCAAATGAGTAAGGCTGATAGAGGAAATTACCTCTTCTGTTATCAATCTGTGCTGCCATCAGAAACATAACCAAACCCGAGTGCCATAAAACCATGCACCTTTTCAGGGTGCACCAGAGGGCACATCCTAAACAACCATGTCAGCAAAGATGGGTTATGAGGTGCCCCAGAGGCCATGTTGAAAGGTTGCAAACCCCCAAGGCACCATAGTAGGCACCCCAGAAGCTGTTGAACCGACGGTGTGAATGCAAGATGCCCCAAGGATGTATAGGTGAACCCAAAAACATTGCCCAAATGCAGTAAGGTCCCCCAATTTGAAGGGCAAGAGAGGTATGTGGCAAACAGACATGTAACCCTAACAGAGCAACAAGGAATGACAATGCATAAATAAAGGAAGGACGTAGAGCAGATCTGATGGACCAGACGAATCAGCGTCCAGCCCATGTGGCTGCTTGAAAGCTGCACAAACATATCAGGGGCAGCTGCAGCGATGCACAGAGGGAAGGTAATGTACCATGCAATAATGACAGTGTGTGGCAGAGGATGGGAAGACGTGTGCAGCAGAAGAGGTAGAAGTAGCAGGATAGGAGGAATGTCATGATGACAGTGGAGTAGCTGTGCCATGCAGAGGACACACAGGAGATGCAACCAGAGAGAGCCGCAATGCAGGAATGTATAGGAGTGCAGGATGTGGGGGTAGAAGCATGCACATCAGGGTAGGATGGCACACAGCTGGCAGACACACATAGATGGACAGAAGGATGGTTCACAACTGTGATGAGGGTACAATGTGCTCACAGCACAGATCTGCACAGATATGACTGTTACAGGGATGAAAGGTGGTTGTGCAGGACAGGCAGACAGATGAAAGAGAACAGAGAGGAGCCAAGCCCATGACCAGTAGCACAAATGGCAATGCACAAATCTGTAGGCCACACCACCAGCGTCAACCCAGTAGCAAGGGCTGCATACAAATGTACTGGAGGGCATCACAAGACACCTGCTGGCCCTCAGGATAGGCACAGCCCCAACAGTAACAATGATGAAATGCATATGCATATCTGCTGTGTAAAGAGCAGATCACAGTCAGTAACTGGGAGCACACACACATAGGGCCACTTGTACACACACAATGAAAGGCCATGCAGTGGATACAGCATGCAAAAGAGGAAAGAAAAGAATTCCCAAGGGCAGCAGTGGATGCTCTGTGGAGTAGGTGCATAATCTGTACCTGGAGAGGAGAGAAGTGAACCTGCAAACAGGTGCACTACACACCAGCTGAAACACAGCAATATGAAACCCCCAACTGGACTGCCATGTACACACCTTAAATAACGAGACATATGTAACAGCTAATATGTGATGGGTAGGCATCTCAGAGGGCACACCTCGGTGTTCTGTGAAAGGATGGAGGTGTGTGTGTAGAGGTGATGAACCTGCTGGTAATTAGTGGTCATATTAGCACAAAAGCAAAACCAAAAAACCATGAGGGGATCAAACCCGCAACCAATGGTGTTAGACCATATGCCGTAAACAAATAATCCAAACAAACACAATGAGAACACAGAGCACAATGCCGAAATAGCCCCACAAGGGAAGGGTGTGTATGGGGACCTGTAATACCCAGTGATGTTGCAAATGGCTAGCAGACAAACAGCTGACACCATACAAGGATATGAACACAGGTAGGCCATGTACATGACCAGAGAAATACTACATACAAGTGTTGGTGGGATGAAAGATTGTTGGAGTAGCCCAGTGGTGAGAACACTCTCAGGGTCACCAAGCAAACAGGGTTAACATCCAGCTATTACCCCTTGTGGCCCTGGGCAAGTCACGTCACCTGCCAGCACCTTGGAAGAAGTGCCTGGCAAACCACCTCCAATGACACTGCCAAGATAACCCTGGGGTCTCTGGGTAACAATGAGTCAGGACTGACACAAAGGCACACATGGGGCAATGCATGTTTGTCACCATGACCAAGCAGCAGCAGAGACAAATGTATGTAAAACACATATGTTCATTTGGAGAAGCATGACAGATAGTGTAGAGAAGGCCATCATACTATAAATGTGAGGGGATCCCTGGTGAAAGACGGGAACACATTTAGCAGGGTAACTACCCACATCCCACAGAAAGGCCACTGGCCCACCCACAAATGAGGGGCAGGAGACACAATGTGCATCAGGTGCATGGTGTGCAGTATGCATTAGGCCCTGCCCCCCCCCTACTTTTGTACCTCTCCAATGTGCCACCCACGTATGAGGGCACGTAGACAGTAGGACGTGCATGATGAGAGCCCAACACACATCAATCATGATTTGTGTCCACAAACATATCTATCCTGCAACACAGGAGGCACACAAATGGAAACAGCATGTGTTGAAACGTAATTTTTAAAAAAAATATGAAACCTCATGTTACAGCACCCACATAATCCCTGACATAGGAATCCAAGATGCTACAATGTAACCGTAAACAATCAGCTAATGCACATTGAGGATATGCGAACAGGTAGCAGAGGCACATGAACACAGACAGCATCCAAAAGAAAATACCTGCAGAAACATGTATAGGTAACACTGTGCAGGAGGTCCCCCTGCACTGGTTGGTGTATAGACAGTGTCTGTACACATATATCACGGTACATGGAATGCACAAGTGAAGGAAGACAGACACTCACAGTGTCACACTCCAAATATAATGTGCCAATGTGAGTGTAGTTGCCTCAGGGCATACATAGGAATGTCCAGACATGCAATTCAAGGTTTGTAAATCAATGTGTATCGCCATGTCGGGACAGTAAACATACACAACAACTAGTATATAGAGATGGAAAGTAAGGGCAAACATGTTTCAGGGAAACACACAGAAACCATATTGCCTCGTGCCCTGTTTCCCCAACACAGTCAGCCATATGCACATGCCCCATCCACATCCCAACATGATACAGTGATACCACACATGCAGGGAAACACCCTTGGTGATTGAGAACATCAATTCAGGATGATGGTGTGTATGAAAGCAGTGTTGTGGCAAAACCTGCATCATGTCCAGGTGGAGAATGTGTGGACATAGACAACATGACCTCTCCATTGCTCCCTCTATGCCACATGCATGGCTGTATGTTTGTGTTGAAACAAACAGATGTGTGTATCCTGTGTCCCATGTCACACACATGGCTGAAACACATAAACAACACAATTGTGAAGGAATGTACAACATATGTTGACAATGGCAGCCCTTGCTGCACACGTGGGGACCAGTATACAGTGTCCAAAGTGCAAAGCGTATCTGCTATCCCACACGTAACCTAAATACTGTTCTCGCAACACTAGGCATGCATAGTCTAGTGCCACATCCCAATATGCTGCAGTCCATGAAAGTTCATGTGTGTATCCTGCAATGAGCACGGCAGCAGCGTTGTGTTGGACAGGTTTGTCATGTCCAAAGTTGCAAGTCAACAAGAATAATGTCCATCCGAGGCATGTGTCCCACTCACAGAGGTCGAACATCCTATGGCACCAAAGTCCAGGAAAGGCTCCATGGTGCTGTGTACCCCAACAACCCCAACAGGTGGCTGATGGAGACGCCAGATGCATTGTAATAGATGTGTCCTGTATGTCCTATGCCCTGTGTCAGAGGAAGAAACATATTGTATTGGTATGCTGCTGTTAAAAGCAGCACAAATTGCAGAGAGTCTGACATTGAGAAAGACATAGGAAAGGGACGCACCGGCAAACATGACATTATCACAACACAAAAAACACCGCATGTGGGTGACATCCCGAACTGGAACAGCAGACACAGGTGTCACATGGATATGGACATGTCCATGCCCGTGTCACACAGGTGTCACACTGCTCCACTCTATGTGCATCAGTGCCCGTGAACAGAGATCACGCCAAATATGTATATGAGAAATAGTAAAGCACCAACATGTAAAGGCTAATGTCTGCACCAAGCAAACTATGGTGCAAACTACCTTGTGCTTGCATCAAGTGTATGTCCTGGATCCCCAGAGCTGCTCAAAGGCTGTAACAAGTCCAAGTGATGGGAGGCATTGTTGCAGAAATGTGTAGAATCGCCAAGTCACCATGTTATGCCACTGTTGATGTATGTCCACGTGATGAAGCTATCTGTGATACAAAACAGCTGGTCAACAGTGGTCAGTCAGAACACAGGACATAGGTTTGCCCCTAACACGCAACACATGCCCACAATGTTCAGATGGGAAATATCAATGCGGTATAGATAGCACACTCACCCCCGCCACCCAGGTGTCTAGCCACTCACAACACATGCGAATGTGAAATGCCTGCACACTGTATCATCACACAGCCAACCACAGAAAAAAGATTCACAAAGAATGTTAAGGGCAGCGTGCCAGCAGTAGGAGATGGCCTCGACGTGCATAAGTGGATAGTGGCTGACATACATGCCATGTGAAATACAATGATACACTGGTGTTAGCTGATGGTACAATGTTACAATACTAGAAAAAATCATTCCCTTTCACCTCTGGTAAGGATCAGAAATAAATATTGAGGTCTCAGTAAAAAAGAGCACAGCTATATAAGACTCACATCAAATTTATAGCAAAGTGTTTTGTCACATCAACGACCTCCAAACTGCATTTAAAACAGACTACCAGTCGTTTCTTTCTACCGTGAGTGGGGGATATAACTAAGGGACAGATCTGGTTGAAGCAGGCTTATTTGGATTGCAAGTAGTATGACGTATATAGCGTTTATTGGTTGAGCAGACATCTGTGACGTTTGAAGGGCTTTAAAGTTTGGACCGCGATCGGGAGGTCCGCATGCGCGGCATTTTTGTTCACTGTGGCGATTTTGAGGTTCTTTTGTAATTGAGAACAGTGTGAAGCCATAGTTTGACTGTACGTGGGCAACATCAAAGGTGAGGCATTTATTAATGGTATATTTCGTGGTTTTGGAGTGGGAGGTTATGTTTTTAGTGTAGTAGGGATGGGAATGATGTTGTTCTTTGTATTTATTTGTAGTGTGATTCATGATTAATGGGTCTCCTGAGGAAACATTGCTGTGAAACGTCTTGATGGTAGTACCAGTGATGTACGTCGGGATCAATCAGAAATTTGCAGCTGCCTAGTAGTATAAAATAAGTTTTAATAGTTTTCATCAGAAAGAAACGACTGGTAGTCTGTTTTAAATGCAGTTTGGAGGTCGTTGATGTGACAAAGCACTTTGCTATAAATTTGACGTGAGTCTTATATAGCTGTGCTCTTTTTTACTGAGACCTCAATATTTATTTCTGATCCTTACCAGAGGTGAAAGAGAATGATTTTTTCTAGTATTGTGATTTGGCTCGTTCTTTACTAAAAGGCCAACGACATTGTGAGATGGTACAATGTTGGCAAAGGGTGCAGGTGAAGCCCACCACCAAATCCCCTGGACCCACACACACATGCAGCTCTGTTGGTCATATCCCAGAGACAGTGTTGCTGAAGACCTACTGTGCAGGAACACATGGGGAATTGTGTGCGCACAGAACGATCTGGGGTATGGAGGTGCAGGGAAAAGAGGTCAATTACAAAAACAGGGTGATATGACATATCACGGAGGACATGTGTACCCCCTGTTTGCTGACACAGACAGGGCAGCCGTAGATCCACCTACCCCTGACCACTGCCTGTTGGTCGACGCACAGTCACCAGCCAAAGCTCCACAGCACCCGGAGTTCCACCAACTATGTCCTGTGCATTGGGAAACACAAGGGCAAAATACATCTGTTACCCCCAGCTGTGCAACCTGCACCGCACCTTCCCATAACCAGCGTGCAGACCCACCAAACCCTGAACAGACTGTCTGTTCACCATCACACTGCACAGATCACACCCATGTGAAGGTCATCATTGATGTTTCCCTGGCAAACTACAGGGATCCGTATGCTGTCTGTCCCTTCCCTCACTTCCCAGCTGCTGTACAGAGTGGTGGACAAAGGTGTTTGCTCCCCACAGTGTTGTGTCACGCCAGGGTTGCTGTTATATCCTGGGCCTTTCAAGCTGCTCCCTATGCTCCATCACTGTGTGTATTGCTGTCTCAATGTCCTTTCCAACCCTGCTGTCATGCCCAGTAACACAGTATCCCCCGTATCCCCTGTGCATACCCATATTTGTGCTGTGGATAGCCCACACCGTAGCTAACATTAACACCTCTGTGCTTATGCTATAATTTATTTATGCACATCTCCCATATCCCGCCCTATTAAAAGCAATGTGGTTCACAATGAACAGAAAACGTCTACAATGTGACATAACAGTGCGTCTACAGAGAACAGAGGTTGAACTGGGGAGAACTAGGGAAACCAATCACAGGTCATATTGAAATAACAGTGTATGCTCAGTTGGATGCAACAGGGTATTCACAGTTGGGCAGAGGTTTGTGGTACAGGAGAGGTGTACCAGAAGGTATATGCTGACTATCCACCTCTCCTGTACCCCCAACCCCTGCCCAACTGTAAATACCCTGTTGTATCCAAATGTTGCTCCTGCCTGGTTCGCCTCTGTCTGTGTGTAACTAGGCGACACTGCAAGTCCCGCCTATTGAAAACCCCATATATTGGGCAACAATCCCCCCCTGGCTGGACAACGCACGGGGCCCCTATCAGTCACAGAATCCAAGTCACGACTACGTGATACCCTACACAGTCAGGCACACTGTAGTGTTCCCGTAATCGCCTTTACGGACCACACAGAACTGTAATCCACATACCACAGAGCACAAAGGTACCACAATGTGTAGAATCGCCAAGTCACCATGTTATGCCACTGGAGCGCCATACAAACACAGCACACACATGGACCCTGCAACTTGGAGCATACCAACCTCACAAACAGCTTAGAGGACATACTGATAAGCACACACATCTAGACAACTGGCCCAGCCATGCTCTTCTTCCCGCTGTGACAGTCATACCATATGCTTGTCACCCTGCTGCAAACCATTTATCGAAACCAACAACGTGTGTCTGCACAGCAGCCCCTATCACATGCACCCACAAACCAGGTATGTCAGGCAGACACCTCCCACAAGCCTAAAGCAACACACACACACACACATACCACCTCCACCTGCTGCTGTACCCCGCCCACAGTTACTGTGCATCAGGCATGAGTATATATGATGCTGGCATGGCTAGCCACCGTAAGTTACATGTCCGTGCAGTGCTGCATATCACTGATACTGTGATACAAATGGACACTAGTAGTAGCTGTATACACATATTCAAACAAATGTAGGTGGTAACAAATTAAGTACTACATGTGAAAAGCTCCGTAATCAGCTGCCTCCTGACTGCTGTCCCCTCGCGTGTGTCACCACAGGCACGTGCTGGGGGGCACACAGGGTCATCCTCTAGATCCTCATTAATGTCGACAGGGATACGGTGCCTGAGAGCAATGTTGTGCAGGATGCAACAGGCTAAGATGATCTCTGCCACGGTCTGTGGACGGTATTGTAAGGCACCACCTGTCCAATCCAGACACCTGAAGCGACTCTTTAATATGCCAAAGGTGCGCTCTATGATGGAGCGGCTGGTGGCATGGGCCTCATTGTACCTCCACTCTGCACGTGTCCGTGGATGACGCACAGGGGTCAGCAACCAGGGGCGACACCCATATCCTGCATCACCTGCAAAAAGAGGAATGTGTAATATTAAAGGAGGAGTGCATGTTCCCGCAAACTGACACAGGTACATATGTGCTAAACAAATGCATACCACAATTTGACATACACATATGACAACACATGATAGGACAGCACAGCTATGTATCAGGGTGCGAGGGCAGACACACAGGGCAAGGGCTAGGTGCACTGATTGGAATCAGTAACCACGGCACATATGCTATGTAGCCATTCAACTATTACGACAAAGCTCCATAGCAAGGTTGACTGTGAGGCCACCCCTATTAAGTCACATACAGTTGACATACCCAAACAACAAGTGAACAACATGTGCACGTTAGAAATGAGAAATACACACCCAGCAATACACAGTCCCCATACTGTCCAGCCTCAAATTGAGTGAACAGTGCTGAGTTCTGAAGGATATGGGAGTCATGGGTGGACCCTGAAAACCTGGGAACCACATTCAGAATATGCTGATGTGCATCACAGACAACCTGAACATTCAGGGAATGATAGTGTTTGCAGTTGCGGAACACTACCTCCCTGTCTCTGGGCGGGACCAGGGCAACATGTGTGCAATCAATAGCTCCCATCACGTGTGGTATTCTGGCTAATGCCTCAAAGGCTTGGTTCAGGGTCCCCCACTGTGTGGGGAAGGGCTATGTAATCCCCCACCCGGCTGACCATGGCACACAGTACCTGGTGGAGACAGCGTGAGAAGGTGGGGTGGCTCATGCCACCCACTACGGCCACAGAAGACTGGAAACAGCCGGAGGCAAAGAAATGTAGGGCACCAAGGAGCTTGACCAAACCCAGTATGGCATGTGACCGACCAGTCAGGGGCTCGAGGTCAGGTCTGAGATCCTCGTACAGCTCCAGAATTGCTCCCGTGCTTAGGCGGTAGAGGGAGATGACCTTGTCCTCACGCATGCCGTGGAGCTGGGCCCTGGGCCTGTAGAGGCGAGGCCGGCGAGCCTGCACCCCTGCACATCTCCTGTCCCGTGCGGGTACAGCCCCTGCCCGGTCCGCCCCCACAGCTGCAGGCCTGAGTTGAAGCGGGTCAACACCCATGTCCTGTGCCGCAGCCCCATCGACACCATCTCCCCCATCAGGCAACCGCAGCCCCTCCTCAACAGCAACCACAACCGCAGCAAACGCAAAGGATGCCATACACACAACCTGTCCAAACGCACAATGACACACAGACAATGACATCCACCCCACTGACCAGAACACACAGACACACACAGGCCAAACAACGTTCACAAACACAGCCACTACACACAAAAAACCGTCCTCCAAACACTCGTCAACCTCCACAAACACGTCACCAACTCTGTCTCTCTCCAACACAATCCCATCAATGTGCCCCAGATGTGCAGCTGAATTTAAAGGGTAGAGGTATGTTGTGCACGTTGCGCATGCGCTGATACATGGTCACGGCCGTTACGCATGTTATGCATGCACTGAGACGTAGGCGCGGCTATTGCACGTGCACGCAACGTGCGTTACGTGGACTCACCCTATAAATACCTCTGCATACCTAAGCCACTTCGAGGGTTTTGTATAGGAGAAAGAGACAGAGAGAGAGAGAGAGAGAAGGAGTGTGGTATTGATTAGTGTTTGGCAGAGTAGTGTTGGTGGAGAGAGTCAGCGGCAGTTGGAGAGGAGTTGCAGGGGGCAGAGGCAGGTGCAAAGGGTAGTGAGACAGCAGAGGAGAGATAGAGGAGGGGTGGTGAGCAGCAGGTGTGAGAGACAGCAGAGGGGAGAGGGGGCCAACAGGGGGAGGGGGGTGGTGGGTAGGTGTGGGGCGAAGCCCTGTGGGTGGGGGAAGGGATGGCTGATTGGGAGGGGGAGGGGGAGGGGAGTCCCGTAGGGTGCTTGAGCACCACACATGGCTGGTCGGGAGGTGGGGCGGCCACCTGCTCATGCAGGAAGGAGCAGTGGGCAGGGAGGGGGTTAGGTGGGCACATCAGGTGGGTCACAGCCCCCCACTGCCAAGAGAAGGAGGAGCCCTTTGCCTGTTGCTGCGCGGAGGAGGGCAGTGCGTTTCAGCCCCCAAGAGAACCACACCCTGCTGGCCTGTGTCCTCGAGCACTATGATGTTCTGTATGGGCGGCTCAGCAACAGCACCACGATTGCCACATGGACAGAGGTGTGGGAGGAGGTGCGGGTGGCCGTGGCTGAGTTAGGGGGGCCACCAAGGGACATGGACAGCCTCCGTAAGAGATTTAACGAAATCAAGCGTGGGGTGCGAGCACACATGACTGCAGAGAGGCAACATGCCATGGGTACTGGTGGGGGTAGCCCCTTCACCCCAACCCTCACCCCCTTGGAGCAGGAGCTGGCAGACAGACTCGGGCCAATCTACCTGCATGGCCTTCCAGAGGCCCTGGACACCGCCCATCCCCGGGCAGGTATGTATGTAAGCCTGTGCACCCTCTCCCTCATCCCCCACCACACCTGCCGCTGCTGCACCCCCCACCCCCCACTCCCCTGGTATGTCTCTGACCCCACCTATCACATGGTGTGGCCAAAGTGTAACGTGGCTAACATGAGCTACGTCACCTTCATTACTGGCCCCCAAACCCAACCTCTCACCCCTAACAGACCTCTCATGTTGTAACTGGGCCTACCACAATTCCTTAAACCCCAGCCACCGCCCCCCCCCCACCCCCCATGCCCTCCCCCCCACCACAGCCTCTGGAATGTGCACACAGGTACAGATGAAGTTGCCTTTTTAGATGACCGTTTGAATCACGCTCCCCTCACCTCTCAACTCAGCTGCGACCTGGCCCCTGCCTGTGGGAAATGTTTCCACAGCCACACCGTTCAAGGGGGGCCTCCAGGTCCCCCGCACTCACCGGTCCTCTGGCCATGGCAGGGGCAGTGGGCCCCCTCTGTCTCCTATGGGTCACATACAGTCTCCACTCCCACCCTAACTCTCCCCTCACACTCTGTTGGATTCCATCTGAGCCGCTGCTCCACACAAACACCACCCCGAGTAGCTGGTGTCCACCGTCCCAACAACACCTCCAGACCCACCATCCTCTCAGATAGTGAGTGATGTCTCTCAACCCTCCACGCCCATCTCACCCGCAGTCATGGTGACATCAAAAGTCATGTCGTTGACACCTCCACCCCCAATGTTTGCAACCCCCCCTGCTACCCCCGTATAGCCCCCTGCTCTCACCCATTGCACCAACACACCAGCAGGGTCATAGCCCTGTGCTGCCTGTCACCTCTAACTGTTCACCCCCCAACTGCTCCGACCCTGTGCTCCCTATACCCGACAACCACCTGTTAGGCCTCATCACTCCCCATCCCCAATATCAGCCACGCATGGGATCCACTACTCTAATGAGTGACTCCTCTGCCACTGACCCTCCAACTCTCTCCCCCACTATGTCCACACCCCTCATCCACTATGTCCACCAATTCCACTGCTGAGTCTTTGTCCCCCTTAACTGCTGTACCCACCGCTGCTGTGGCGCCTCCTGCTCCCCACATTCTGTGCCCTGTTAGGCGTTCACCACACAGCCATGCCTCTCTCATGTTACCCGCTATTTGCGTTCATGATCTCTGGAAGGGGCGGTATAGAAAAGCACATAAATAAAAATAAAAAAAAATAAATAAATAAAATAAATAAAATGTGCCTGCTCCGCTGAGCATGCCTGGCACACAACCTGCTCCAATACTGACCATCCACACAGTAGATGCATGCCCCTGTCCTGACCATCAGCCATTGCCGCCTCCAAACAACAGGTCCTGGCCAGCTGGCAACCTTTCCTGTCTTTCCTCCCCGTCGTCTGTTGTGTACATGTGACCCCCCTATGTGTTAACGCATTCCGGGCACCTACCTCCTGCTGAGTGCAAACTGTGGCATGGCGCCAACATGACCAAATCAAGGACAGCACCCTCCCCGTTCCCCACCCTTCCTACCCCATCCTACCCCTTGTGTCCCCCACCCCCTGCCCTCCTGTCACAGATGAGGATACAACACCCCTCCAACGTCCACTGGGCTGATCACCGGGCACTCCGATCCCAGGGCCACCCACCTCCCTAGTCACATGTGTAACACACCTGTCACTCCCCCATTACTCTGAGTTGCATCCTGTTGCTCACCACTGCCAATGTACCATCTGACTAGCAGCATGCCATTGTCACGGCCCTGCCCATGAACCCCACACACAATTCCTTCCATCCCCTGACACCCATACTGAAAGAACTTCACTGGCTCCCAATCATCGCACGCAGCAAATACAAAGCTATAATGAACATCTGCACTATCATACCACAGACTTCCGCCATACGCCTACACACACCCATACAACCCGACACAAGCACACGGGCAAGAGGAAGAGGCACCTCTAATTGGATAAACACCCCAAACGGCATCACCAGGACACGCAAAGACACCGCACAACGAACAATCTCCCTGGCTGCTACATCCACATGGAACACTATTCCAGATGGTCTGAGACTAACCAAAGATAGCAAGGACCTTTGCAAAAGGCTGGTGACAAACCCTGTTCAGCGGTTACTATGGATATACCCCCAGAACCAGCAGACAAGCCAGTTCATCCACCGACCCCCTTACCCCCCCATAACTGTACATATGACCGTACAGTAGCTCATAATGTATAATAGCACACTATTTAACTACACCAAATCTAATCACATCCCCACCACCACACTGTCATGTGCAAACTACAGACCCATCTCATCTCCCTTGGCGTTGATCTGTCATCCCACTGTGTGTGACCCACTCCCTGCATCTCGTGCTGTCCCCCTCCCCTCCCGGTCTGCCACTGGTCATTTGTGACCTCCTTTCCTCCTTCCGGCCCTGCGCCCCCATGTGTGATGGTGTGTATACTGTATACCGCCACTCCCCTTCTAAGAGTGGTATAGCACATATACCAAACAGAAATATGCACAGTCACCCACCATCAGGACTCTAACGCACGCAGATATGTCAGTCCGTTTATCAAATCATATTAACAGCAATGCATGTGCTTGACAGCGCCCTTTATTTGCAGAATCGTATTGGTCGGTGGCATGGTAGTGCTGGGGCGGGACATGTTCAGGGCACCCCCAGGTGTACATTGCCATGGGGGGGATGTTTTGCACACATGTACATATTTTGGAACCCGTGGTTGACCTGTCATCTGTATGCTCTCACCCAACCCAGGTGACTATCATGGGGGCACCTGCTGAGGAGGAGGAGGACGGGTCTCTGGATGTGGCCTGCCCTGAGGATGGCATCTTGCGTGACATAGCTGCTGGGGAACAGACTCCAACCATCCCAGAGGTGCCAGAAGTACAGTTTGGAACCACCTTTGCCGGCTCTGCAATGGGGGGCGTTGCAAGCCCCGAACAGGCTGGACCAGCCAGTGACCGCGGGGACAGCCCCCACCCCATGCAGGACCATGGTGCAGCAGTTGCAGCTTCTACAACATTGGAAAACATCCTCGCAGAACTGAGGGACTATGGTGCAGGTGGGTATCCCCAGACACACTACTCCCCATGGTTGTGTGCCCAACATGCACAGGGGGTATGGCGTCTGCTGACACCGCTGATGCTGACTGGGGTTGGGGGAGGGGTGACATGTGCCAGGTGTGTCCCACACCCCTGCTGGATGGTCTGTCCGGATGGCAGCATGTTCTGGGGTTTCAGGTCCACACCTACTGCGACTGGCCATATAACCCAGGTGCTCAGACAGCGGTACACACTATTGACGGCCCACCCAAACACAATGGCCAGCGGGCACCCCTCCATGGGTACAGGACTGTGGCATGCTGTGCCCTATGCACACGCAGTTCAGGGGGCAGGGAGCCCTGATGTAGATATGTATGTGTGTGCACTGAGCCCTCACAGCACACACCATACCTCTGACAAGCTGTGTGCACATGTGTCCTCATCAGCTAATACTGCCACACTGCCATGCGTGAGCCTTGTGATTCCCATTACCACGCATCATGACCACTATCAGGCATGTGGGTGGACCATGGGACACACATGTCTACACCTGGACATGCACTGTTGGCTGAGCTATGCATGGCTCTCCCTAGACCTAGAACCACTTTTTTGCCACTAGTAGCAAACCCTATTGCTGTGGAAATGTCGGTGAACTGTGCTCACCTCTCTACCACTTGTCCGTATGACGTGTTTACATTGGTACTGTCTCTACAAATGTTATTTTTGCAGTTCCAGGACTGTGTCTACAACGCACAGCCTAAACTCCGGGCTCTGTATACTGACCATACACTACGCAGCTGTTCAAATCACTGTCCCTCCTTTCATCGTTACCCAATAGTCAGTCATGTCTTGTGCACTTTCTGTATACATTCCCAAGATATGCCATCATCGGGGTATGTTTAGACTGGTACGTGACATCTCCCCATTGGAACCTCATATTGGTGTTCTCGCTGGCCGCCCAGGGATCCTCATCTGCATCCCTGAGTGGGCATCGCTAACACCAATAGTGAGCTACAATGGAGAGCTGTCACGCACAGGTTCCAGCAAGACCCTGATGATGGCATTTCTAGGGAATGTATGCCCAAAATGCATAAACGTGGCAACATACTGCGTACCTATCATAGGTGTGTCAGTGATGGTAACAACAGCATACTGTGCAGGCAGGCTACATAGCTTGAAAGCAACACTGTATGTGTATGACTGAGACCCGGATACACAGACATTAGCATTGCGGTGCAATAAGGTATGCGACGGACCTGCTATTTTCAAGTGCTGAGAGAGTGAGCACAGCTTGCTCACCTTCCTCCATGCATGGCTGTGTGGAGGACTGATCAGGTGGCATGTGCGTGGAAAGTGTATGGGTGACATATGGGTTGCGAGGGTATCTCACACATCACCTTGTGTCCCACCCACAGGCACTCAGCAGGCTCACCAGCTGCTACACGAGGATCTGGGGGCTATCACTTGTGAGCTGCAACAGACAAGGGCCGCATGCACTATGATTGTCGATGAGCTCCAGCGGAACAGGGCCACAAATGCCATGATTGTGGAGGAGCTGCAGTGGAACAGCGCCACAAATGATCTTATGGTGGGGGCGCTCCTCAGAATTGCACGTGCACTGGAGACCAGAACGGACCTGATGCAGCAGCCTGTGTCAACACTGCCACCGGAGGCTGCATCACCGGAACAACTACAGGGGGGTGGGCCACCACATGGGTGGGCTGTGCAGTGTGGGAGGGGCAGGAGGGGCGGTCAGTGTGGGCGGCGCGGCAGGCAACGGAGGTTGTGATCTAAACAAAATAAACTGTCATGTACCTGTACATACTGTGTGGTGTTTTACGATTTTTGGGGCAGGGGTGCCCGATGACGGCCACACCGCATGTTGTTTCCCCATCCACGTGGCCACCATCATGCCCCTCAGTGCAGGGGTGGCTGTACTGGCAGTTCCCAGCGCACAGTGGACCGGCCAGACCCTGTGTGTCATGGACAGTGTCAGGTCCCAGCCACCGGGCCCCAGCATTGGGGGAAAGCCATGCTCCCCAGATGCAAATGGCACATGTTCTGGTGCCACATGTCTGGTACTTGGTCCTGTCGCAGTCATGCCCCCCCCCCAGCTCCCCCCAGCAGGAGCCACACAGGTGCATACCGTCTCCCTGGCCCCACACGGCCTACGTGGCAGGCCTCCCATGTTAACCTGCTTGTAGCACTGACAGACACTGCTTGCTTACATAGGTCAGTTGCGCATTCATGCATGCACCTATGGTCACCCACTGCCCATCCCTGTGATATGCATGTCCCTGGGGCACCCGCATATGCCATCCCCCTGGGCAGCTCCTTGGTTCAGAGGCACACCTTCCCCACAGACCACAGCCATCGCTATCAACCGGTTCATCTATTGACACACATGCATCGTGCATCTGATATGGCTCTCACACTTTCCACTCAGCAGACACGTAACCTGGTTCTGTGTGACATGATCCACATCAGCACACCACAGTGTCTACAATGCACATACATGCCCGCACACATGGCCATTCCCCCCAGCCACATGTGGGGACAGGACATGTCTGCTACACATGTCGCCCTTGCAGATACATACCTCCCGTAACACATGTCCCAGGATCATTTCTGTAGCCTGTCTGGGGGAATGACGAAGGACCAATGGTTTTGCTTCAAACATGTTTTATTTATAAACATTTAAACATGTAACCTTGACATACATCTAACATAGCGCACTACATTTGTATAGCCTCTGTACAGGCATACCATGCCATGCGGTATCACACCAGCTGCCATGCAGGGTTGGGGAACACGGGACACCACAGGGCATGTGTGTGGGCATCACAGGAGCCATCACATGCTCCTGGGATGCCCATCAGGGGATGGCCGCCGAACAGGCATCTGTTCCATCTCAGCGGCCATCCACTGAACAGCCGCTGTCAGCCACCGGTTGCTGTGCACAACTTGATGCAGGGTGTGCTGCATGCCAACCAGGGCCACATGCATGTCATGCATGCACATGCCACCACACACACACATGGTTCCAGGTGTCTGCGTGGTGGCATGTGCATGCAGGCTGTGTGAGTCCATGGCTGGCACATCCTCTCCTACCCATACATCCTGTACAGGCACATGCGGTGACTGGCAGGGGCCCACGCCGCCCTGTGGTGTCCTGTCTTCCCTGGCACCTTCCCCCCTCCCAGGGCCCTGCTCCTCCCCCCCCTGACACCTCACCCTCACTTTCTTCCTCCCCCATGCTCCCCCCTCTGCCCCACCCTCCCACACATCAGACACACTCAATCCCTCCACTTATGCCCCACCCCCCAGCCCCTCCATGCCAACATTGTCCCCCCCTGCAGCGTCCGCCATCTCCTCAGCCACCACCTCATCCTCTGCCTCTGTGGCTTGCTCCTCCTCCTCGTCCTCGGTGGTGTGGCGGGCAGTGGGGCATGGTAGGGGCCACTCAGGTGCCGATGGGCCCTCACCGGTGGCATTGCGCTCTGTGGGGGATGACAGTCATTAGATCATTGTCCTGTGAGTCACCTGGCACATGTACATATTGAGACACCACAAAGGCTAGTGCGCCAGCGTGACATCCCTTACGGATCTGTATCAACAGCCCAACTCACCTACTCCTTGGGCCATCGCCCTCCTTTGGAGGCGGGAGAGATACTCTGGATGGTGCAGCCATAGCTCCCGGGCCTTTTTCCTGAGGTCCTCCACCTGTGCATGGTGAGAAATGAGTGGGGGCATCAGTGACCATATATCTCTGGTGTGTGGCCGACACCATGATAACCTCTCTGGGGGCAGTGTCTCCTGTCACACTGCTCCGTGTGTCAGGCCTTGACTTTTGCCAGTGCCACCTCAATGTGTGACTGTAGGTACGGGCATATCTGCAGTGACACCTATGTGGCCTGTGCACTTTACCCTCGCCAGACTGTTCAGTGTTCTTAGGCTCTCTCTGCATGACATGGCAGCACCTTGTCACGTGTGGTTTGCCGTGATGGTGTCCAGTGGACCCCCTGACCCCTTCCATGGCCATAGGCCACATTTGCTGCCCCCCTGTCCTGACCACTGCATCCAACGCATCCCAGATGGCAACACCATATCCCAGAACACATGGGTGATGTGTCCACACATGGAGCAGTGGGTGGGTGGCCCTGTGCACTTTGCCAGGGGTAACTACCCTGCCATTTGCCCCTCTATTATACCTATGGCCCATGAACAGGGACCTGTCTAGGTAGGTCAATGGTGGTTGGCAGCCACAGGGGCCAGGGCCTACACAACGGACTGGCCCATTGCCAGCTGTGCTCCTGTCTGGGTGTCAGGCAGTGCAGTGTAGACCTGACAGGTGCATAGATCCTTCCGAAAGCATCTGTGATGTTCCTCTGCAACCAGGGGTGGCATTGCTGCCAAGTGGGTGGATGGGTGTCCTGACTCAGCATGCAGTTCTGAGGACATGGCTCTGTTATAGGCCTCCGTAGTCAGATCCCATTGCTCGTGGGGGTGGGGTGCTGCTCAACACATTCACATCTGCACCCACCACACCATTGGGGTACCTCACATATGTGTGTGGAGTGGCATTCCCCCCATACTAGGGGTTATATGCAACCTACCCCGGAATACGTTAAACCCGGCGCCGAGGAACATACCAAACGTTGCATTCAGGTCCCAGGCACCCTTCAAGTCTGTTATCCTAGCACACCTCAGCATCACACACCGTATCAGCAGGGTGAGTGAGAGCCCACTCTGATGGGCCCTCAGCCCTCCTGGGGATAAGGAAGATGTTTTAAACTGTAACAGCACACAAACCCATATCACCATGGTGACTGAGGGCCCACTCTGATGGGCCCTCAGCCCTCCTGGGAATAGGGAGGTTGCTTTAAACTGCAACAGCACACAAACCCATATCACCATGGTGACTGAGAGCCCACTCTGATGGACCCTCAGCCCTCCTGGGGATATGGAAGATGTTTTAAACTGCAACAGCACACAAACACATCTCACCAGGGTGACTGAGAGCCCACTCTGATGGGCCCTAAGCCCTCCTGGGGATAGGGAGGTTGCTTTAAACTGCAACAGCACACAAACCCATCTCACCAGGGTGACTGAGAGCCCACTCAGATGGACCCTCAGCCCTCCTGGGGATAGGGAGGTTGCTTTAATCTGCAACAGCACACATACTCATGCCACCATGGTGACTGGGAGTCCACTCTGATGTGCCCTCAGCCCTCCTGGGGAAAAGGAAGATGTTTTCAGTTACAAAGGCACACACACAATCGTATCAGCAGGGTGAGTGAGAGCCCACTCTGATGGGCCCTCAGCCCTCCTGGGGATAGGGAGGTTGCTTTAAACTGCAACAGCACACATACCCATGTCACCATGGTGACTGAAAGCCCACTCTGATGGGCCCTCAGCCCTCCTGGGGATATGGAAGATGTTTTAAACTGCAACAGCACACAAACCCATATCACCATGGTGACTGAGAGCCCACTCTGATGGGCCCTCAGCCCTCCTGGGGATAGAGAGGTTGCTTTAAACTGCAACAGCACACAAACCCATATCACCATGGTGACTGAGAGCCCACTCTGATGGACCCTCAGCCCTCCTGGGGATATGGAAGATGTTTTAAACTGCAACAGCACACAAACACATCTCACCAGGGTAACTGAGAGCCCACTCTGATGGGCCCTCAGCCCTCCTGGGGATAGGGAGGTTGCTTTAAACTGCAAGAGCACACAAACCCATCTCACCAGGGTGAGTGAGAGCCCACTCTGATGGGCCCTCAGCCCTCCTGGGGATATGGAAGATGTTTTAAATTACAAAGGCACACACACAACCATATCAGCAGGGTGAGTGAGAGCTCACTCTGATGGGCCCTCAGCCCTCCTGGGGATATGGAAGATGTTTTAAACTGCAACAGCACACAAACCCATATCACCATGGTGACTGAGGGCCCACTCTGATGGGCCCTCAGCCCTCCTGGGGATAGGGAGGTTGCTTTAAACTGTAACAGCACACAAACCCATATCACCATGGTGACTGAGAGCCCACTCTGATGGTCCCTCAGCCCTCCTGGGGATATGGAAGATGTTTTAAACTGCAACAGCACACAAACACATCTCACCAGGGTGACGGAGAGCCCACTCTGATGGGCCCTAAGCCCTCCTGGGGATAGGGAGGTTGCTTTAAACTGCAACAGCACACAAACCCATCTCACCAGGGTGACTGAGAGCCCACTCTGATGGGCCCTCAGCCCTCCTGGGGATAGGGAGGTTGCTTTAAACTGCAACAGCACACATACCCATGTCACCATGGTGACTGGGAGCCCACTCTGATGTGCCCTCAGCCCTCCTGGGGAAAAGGAAGATGTTTTCAGTTACAAAGGCACACACACAATCGTATCAGCAGGGTGAGTGAGAGCCCACTCTGATGGGCCCTCAGCCCTCCTGGGGATAGGGAGGTTGCTTTAAACTGCAACAGCACACATAACCATGTCACCATGGTGACTGAGAGCCCACTCTGATGGGCCCTCAGCCCTCCTGGGGATATGGAAGATGTTTTAAACTGCAACAGCACACAAACCCATATCACCATGGTGACTGAGAGCCCACTCTGATGGGCCCTCAGCCCTCCTGGGGATAGAGAGGTTGCTTTAAACTGCAACAGCACACAAACCCATATCACCATGGTGACTGAGAGCCCACTCTGATGGGCCCTCAGCCCTCCTGGGGATATGGAAGATGTTTTAAACTGCAACAGCACACAAACACATCTCACCAGGGTAACTGAGAGCCCACTCTGATGGGCCCTCAGCCCTCCTGGGGATAGGGAGGTTGCTTTAAACTGCAACAGCACACAAACCCATCTCACCAGGGTGACTGAGAGCCCACTCTGATGGGCCCTCAGCCCTCCTGGGGATATGGAAGATGTTTTAAATTACAAAGGCACACACACAACCGTATCAGCAGGGTGAGTGAGAGCCCACTCTGATGGGCCCTCAGCCCTCCCTGGGATATGGAAGATGTTTTAAATTACAAAGACACACACACAACCGTATCAGCAGGGTGAGTGAGAGCTCACTCTGATGGGCCCTCAGCCCTCCTGGGGATATGGAAGATGTTTTAAACTGCAACAGCACACAAACACATCTCACCAGGGTAACTGAGAGCCCACTCTGATGGGCCCTCAGCCCTCCTGGGGACAGGGTGGATTATATGATTTTGACAACTGTATACACCATATCACCAGAAAGACTGAGTACCCACTTTCATTGGACTCTCAGGGCAACTGGGGATAAGGCTGATGTGTCACCCTGGAAATGCAGACCCACCATATGGCCATGCTCTTTGGAACACCTCCTTAGGCATACATATGGGCTACCTGTGTTACTGTTATTGTTTGGACATCAATGGCAGCAGCTGCCATGACACCAGGATGGCATCAGGGCCCCTGTAAACAGGGCATTGGCCCCCTGGGTGATGGCCGGACCAACCAGATGTGCTACATAGACAATATGGCACATGGGTTTACCTGCTACACACATAAGAACATAAGAACATAAGATATGCCATACTGGGTCAGACCAAGGTCCATCAAGCCCAGTATTCTGTTTCCAACAGTGGCCAATCTAGGTCATATGTACCTAGCAGTTTCCCCAAGAGACACAAGTTCCACAATGCTTGTACTGGGTCAAGCATTGATATCTTCGGTCACTTCTTAATAATGGTTTATGGACCTTTCCTCCAGGAACTTGTCCAAACCTTTTTTAAACCTAGCTACACTAACAGCCTTTACTACATCCTCCGGTAACAAATTCCAGAGTTTGATTACACGTTGAGTGAAAAAATATTTTCTTTTATTAGTCTTAAATAGTTTACCCTGTAGCTTCATTGCATGTCCCCTAGTCTTTCTATATTCTGATAACGTAAACAATCGATCTACGTTTACCCGTTCCAATCCGTTCATTAATTTATAGACTTCTATCATATCTCCCCTCAGCCGTCTCTTTTCCAGGTTAAAGAGCCCTAACATTTTAGCCTTTCTTCATAGGAGTATCCTTCCATCCCCTTTACCATTTTGGTGGCTCTTCTCTGAACTTTTTCTAAAATCGCTATATCCTTTTTAAGATACGGCGACCAGAATTGCACACAATATTCAAGGTGCGGTCTCACCATGGAACGATATAGAGGCATTATAATATCTTTTGTTTTATTTTCCATTCCTTTCCTTATCATACCTAGCATTCTATTTGCTCTCTTGGCCGTTGCTGCACACTGGGCAGAGGGTTTTAACATGGTATCTTTTTCCTGGGTGGTGGTTCCTAATGTGGAACCTTGCATCGTGTAACCATAGTTTGGGTTGTTCTTCCCTAGGTGCATAACCTTGCACTTGTCCACATTAAATTTCATCTGCCATTTTGATGCCCAGTTTTCCAATTTATCAAGATCCTCTTGCAATTTTTCACAATCCTCTTGGGTTTTAACAACTTTAACTAGTTTTGTGTCATCTGCAAATTTGATAACCTCACTCGTTATTCCACTTTACAGGTCATTTATGAATATGTCAAAAAGCAGCGGACCCAGCACAGATCCCTGGGGTACACCACTATTCACCTTTCTCCATTGGGAAAACTGGCCATTTAGCCCTACCCTCTGCTTTCTATCTTTTAACCAGTTCCTGATCCACAATAGTACACTGCCTCCTATCCCATGACTCTTTAGTTTTGCCGAAAGTCTCTGATGAGGGACCTTGTCAAAGGCTTTCTGAAAGTCCAGATACACAATATCAACCGACTCACCTTTGTCCACCTGTTTATTCACTCTTTCAAAAAAACATAACAGATTAGTAAGACAAGATCTTCCTTGTCTAAAGCCATGTTGGCTGTCTCCTATTAGGTTGTGACTATCTACATGCTGAGTAATTTTATTCTTTATGATGGTTTCTACCATTTTTCCCAGTACTGACGCCAGGCTCACCGGTCTGTAGTTTCCCGGATCACCCCTGGAACCCTTTTTAAAAATTGGTGTTACATTGGCGATCCTCCAATCTTCAGGTATTAGAGATGATTTTAATGATAGTTCACAGATTACTGATATCAGGTCTGCAATCTCATATTTCAGTTCTTTCAACACCCTTGGATGTATACCATCCGGCCCAGGTGATTTGCTACTCTTCAGTTTATCTAATAGTTGTAAGACATCTTCCCGATGTATCAATATTTCCTTCAATTCTTCCGCACCTTTAAATACCACTTCTGTAATGGGTAACATCCCTGCATCTTCCTCAGTAAAGACCGAAGCAAAGAATTCATTCAGTTTCTCCGCTATCGCCTTGTCGCCTCTTAGTGCTCCTTTAACCCCTTTATCATCTAATGGACCAACAGGTTTTTTGCTACGAATGTACTTGAAAAGGTCTTTATTTCGCGTTTTTGCTTCCGCAGCAAGCTTCTTCTCAAATTCTCTCTTTGCCTGCTTTATCAATGCCTTGCATTTGACTTGCCAGTGCTTGTGCTGTTTCCAGGTTTCATCATTTGGCTCTTGTTTCCATTTCCTGAAAGATGCTTTTTTGGCAACAACAGCCTCTCTGACCTCACCTTTAAACCATGCTGGCAGTTTTTTGGACTTCCTTCCACTTTTCTTAAAGCGTGGAATACAGCTAGTCTGGGCTTCCAAGATAGTATTTTTCCACAACACCCAAGCTTGATGTACGTCTTTAACCTTTGCAACTGCTCCTTTTAGTTTTTTCTTAACTGTTTTCCTCATTTTATCATAGTCTCCCTTTCGAAAGTTAAAAGGTAGTACTGTGGATTTCCTTACTATCCCTCCTCCACTAATTAAATCAAAGGCGATCATGCTATGATCACTATTGCCAAGTGGCCCCAACACCCTTATCTCTTGCACTAGATCTGGTGTTCCACTAAGGACTAGGTCTAATATGGCTTCCCCTCTGGTCGGTTCATGAACCAGCTGCTCCAAGAAGCAGTCATTTATTTCATCTAGGAACTTTATCTCCCTAGCATGTCCTGACGTGACACTGACCCAGTCGATACCGGGGTAATTGAAATCACCCATTATTATTACTGCGCTGTAACTTTTGTTAGCTTCCTTGATTTCTTTGAGCATTTCATCATCCATTTGGTCATTCTGGCCAGGTGCTCGATAGTACACCCCCACTGCCATCACCTTCCCCCTTTATATGGAATTTCAATCCATATAGATTCTACAGCAGATTTTGTTTCCTGCAAAACTTTAATCCTTTCTGAGTCAATGCCCTCTCTAACATAGAGCGCAACCCCTCCACCAATTTGATCAGCTCTATCATTACGATATAATTTGCACCCAGGTATCACAGTGTCCCACTTGTTGTCCTCCTTCCACCATGTCTCTGATATTCCAATCATATCTAACCTTTCATTTAGTGCTATATATTCTAACTCTCCCATCTTATTCTTTAGACTTCTAGCATTTGCATACAAGCATTTTAGAGAATGTATTTTATTCATGTTAATTTGGCTATTGTTAGACATGGATAAATTGGGATCTTTAAGCTCTGTCTGCTCCATACTTGAGGGCATTTGGGCTACTTTACTCTTTTGTGGAACCTCTCTGCTTTTGGTAGTATCCTTCAAGAATACATTCTTCCGAACCATCCGCTCTTGGGCGACTGTCGGCTTTCCCCTAATATCTAGTTTAAAAGCTGCTCTATCTCCTTTTTAAAGGTTAATGCCAGCAGCCTGGTTCCATCCCGGTTAAGGTGAAGCCCATCCCTTCGGAAGAGCCCCTCCTTTCCCCAGAATGTTCCTCAGTTCCTAACAAATCCAAACCCATCATATCTGCACCATTGTCTCATCCACGCATTGAGACTCCGGAGCTCTTCCTGCCTTTTGGGTCCTGCGCGAGGAACAGGAAGCATTTCGGAGAATGCTTTCATGGAAGTTCTGGATTTCAACTTCCTACCTAAAAGCCTAAATTTTGCCTCCAGAACCTCCCTACCACATTTTCCTATGTCATTGGTACCGACATGTACCAAGACAGCAGACTCCTCCCCAGCACTATCTAAGACCTTATCTAGGTGGCGCGTGAGGTCCGCTACCTTCGCAACTAATTGTGATAGACTACCTACACACACCAGCATGCACAGCTGCAGTCAACACTGGATATGTGTATGGTTCAACTGACCGGTCCCCATGCACTTACCTCCCGTGGGTATGCAGCTGCACAGTTGTAGCGCCGTGTGACTCTGTCCCATGCCCTTTTGACCCTGACCAGGTCCTGTCACCTTGAGGATCCTGGAAAAAGCTTCTCCTGGTTTAGGGCTATCAGTCCTGCCTAGTGAAGGGAGGTTTCCGTGATCTGGTTGGCATCTTCACCTTTGCCGTGCGTACGCATGCAAGCTGCAACGTACGTGCATGTGCGTCGCAACGTGTGCTGCGCCTATGCACCGCAGCGGCCATCTATCCCCTGTACTATTCTCTGCTATGTGAGTTACACATGATTTGGTGTCGCCAACAATGTCTACATAGATCTCTGCTGCATACACACTTTTCACTAATGTGTATGCCATCTAAAAACTACAATTTACCATCTGTGCATTTATCTGGTTCCATACCCACCAGGGCTTCGAACCCATCACCACTGGTTCCTGGGGTAATGTCTTATCCGTTGTGCCATGCCTTTACACATAGCTACACCCCAAAAAAATAGGTCAGTTACTGAACGATTGGCAACACCCCAAAACAAACAAAATTGGGTTGATACATGAGTGACTTTTTGTTCGTTTTGGGGTGATGCCTTTGCACATAGCAAGGACTGCTTATACAGAGACACTTAGGAGGACTTTTCACTTATCTGTTCTTAATGTGAGCCCTGAAATAATGTGCAGAATGACGTTGGGGGGGGGGGAAAGGGGCTGTTATCTGGCATACATGTGGGAAGCGCACATTAGGTGGCATGGCACTCAGTATGGCACTATGGGGGTAGGCGTGCCACGTTAATGCACGTCATTCATAGGTAGGTGTGCTGACATACAGACCTAGTGGTACAGGTGTGGCACATTGGTTTACAGACTGCCTTATGGTACAGGCATCATGGGTTCATGCCCCCAGTGGGGCTATTGCATCTGACTGCCTGATACATTGCCCTCTACTATCAGCGGTGATTTCTGAGGCAGTTTCCTTTTATTTTCATATGTGCTCCCAGCAAACACACACTCACAGTGCCATACCCTGATGTGACGCATCAGGCATCCTATGGGGCTATCCAGCAGACACATTATAAGGTGCATTGTCCGCCACAACTCCTTATACTGTTCCCTTATAGGGCACATCATAGGTCACCTTATGGGGTACCGTTTTGTTGCTTTCTGGTGCGCTTTTGAGGCAACCTCGGTCTATAGTACTGAGGGTGTTGCTGCTGGCAGCACTACATAGATGTAGGGAATGTAAATGCCTCTGCTAGCACTATCAGAGACCCCCCACTGTGGGTTCACACCCATGACCTCTTGCTCCTCAGGCAGTGAGGTCACCAATGAGCTACATCTCCATAGCTGCTACGTAACAGCTGGCTGGCTAAAGTGGGACCTCAAGTCATCCCACGAACTGTCTGCTGTGGTTACCTGGATATGGTTATACCACACATACCCATGATGCACTGCACATGTCAATCGGCACTCTTCAGATACCCACGGGATGGGGTATGCACCCCCACAGCACCACAGCCTGGTAGGGGGTACTGACCGTATGTGTTACTGGCACAGGGTAGCTACAGGCCATCACATTGTGCAGGTCCAGTGCTCACCCTGAGGGTGAGGTGGGTCTAACGGCACTGTATCCAGAGCACCTGGTATAGCTGAAATAGGCTATGCTGCAGGACTCCATCACTAGCAGTGTGTGATAGGTAGGTCTTGCAGATGCACTTGGGCATACATCTGTGTCCATTGGTATTCCACAGTTACATTTTGCACTTGAGGACTATGATGCACCCAGATTAGCGCATATCCTGTGTGGGTGCAATGGCCACATGCTTGGGGGGTGGGGGGGGTTGGACCCATTGGTAGATTATGTCGTACCACCCATACTGTCCCCTAGAGCTCAGTATCCCCCCCAACACATCCGCATCCCTGCGATGGTAGCGACCATCCACCTCGATGCATCTGGGGTACAGACAGCTTACAGGGTGGTCCCTGCAGTTCTGTATGCATCCATTGGGCAATAGGGGACAGACAGTTGGACTGGAAATGTTCAGCTGGCCCCCACCACTATCAGACTTTCTCAAACAGCAAGCACAGGGGGGGTCTCCAGCTGCTGCACCCTCCATGGTGTTCAAGCAATACACATAGACACTGCATGCAGCCTGCTAGCTAATCCATAGTGCATAGTACTGGAGGTGAGGTGTTCACCCCAAACCTGGGATGTGAACACACTCACCAAGCAGACAGGTCGGTAATTGGGCCCCCAGAAGGGAAATCCATATATATCACCTCATGGCAAAGCTATATAGTGCTATGGGGGCACCTAGCCATGCCATGGTCACTGTCCAGTCATGGTGAGGGTGCCTCCCAGTGGGACACTATGTGGCCACCCTGTCCCTGCAGGTGGTGGCTGGGCACTACACTGTCCCAGCCATTGCCCTATGCCGTGTGCTGCTGCATCCTGCCCAGGCCACCCTGTCCAGGCTTTACCCACAATACCTTGCTCCTCATTATGCACATTGGCAGACTAACACTCTGATCACTGCAAGCAGTGTGGTCTGCATAAGGTGTTAGCAGCCACCACACATTGGATGGACAGAGACACTCTCTCACACCGGTGGCAGCATTGTGCCACTATAGGGGCATTTTGCAGCCCTTCCCACCTCACCAGGCCTGATTACAGCACAGACATGGCTATGTTACGCAGCACTGTTGGGGTCACTCCACAGGGTGCAGGACACTTCTGGACAACAGACCTGCTACACGCTCCACAGACATCATGGAGGTTGGTGTGCTACGGATCAAGGGGCAGTTTGTACCTAACTTAGGATTAGCTATCAACCATTGTTCATAGCAACCATTTGATATAGGTTTACCTCATCCCCGGTTTTAGGGTGGCATTTCTAAGGTATGCAGGCGCTAGTATTGGGGGGGCCACGCAGGGCCCAACATTCCGCCTCTCCAGGACGCTTTGGGAAATGGCGCCTGTGGGTGCAGGTGTGTCCGGCCCTGTTGGCCGCTGCTCTCAGACAGAGCCTCCCAACACCAGTCCTGGTGGGCCAAACACTGTTCGTGTTTCCATGCTGTCCCTAATGACTATGCATGAGATACATCTGCATACCATTTGGGCGGTACAGGGTCATGCAGCACAGACATCTTTATTTGGGACAGCATGGGTTACGATTGTTGTTTGGCCCTCCAGGGATGCATTTGGGGGACTCAGGTGTAGGTGATGCGCATGCTTATGATGTCAACGCTCTTTAGGGCAAAATATGGGCCTTTACAGCATGTTTGTGTTCTCTGCACTGGAGGTCTGCTTTTTACTGCTACGGCTTAGTGGTGGGTAAAATATGGGGCCTGGAATGCCTGGCCCTCAGCTGGGATTTGAATCTGTGACCTTCTGCTCTTGAGCGCACTGCCTGTGTGTACTGCACCACAATGTGGCCACAGAGATGTTTTCTTCCCTGGAGTTGCCATGACTGTTGGCCAGGCAAAGTGCGTCTGTTGCACTGCATGGCACCCGCCTGAACAGGGCTCGGGCATGGACCGCTGTGGGCAGCGGCCAATGGTCCCTCCTCCACCTGTACCCCTGCAGCGCCATGTTGACATGTTCTTATCTTGAATTGGGGCCCTCCAGGGCTGCATTTGGGGGACTCAGGTGTAGGTGATGCGCATGCTTATGATGTCAACGGTCTGTAGGGCAAAATATGGGCCTTTGCAGCATGTTTGTGTTCTCTGCACTGGAGGTCCGCTTTTTACTGCCACGGCTTAGTGGTGGGTAAAATATGGGGCCTGGAACGTCAGGCCCTCAGTTGGGATTTGAGCCTATGACCTTCTGCTCTTGGGCGCACTGCCTGTGTGTACTGCACCACAATGTGGCCACAGAGATACTTTCTTCCCTGGCGATGCCATGACTGTTTGTCAGACAGGGCCTGTGTGCTGCAGTGCATGGCACCCACCTACACAGGGCTGGGCCATGGTCTGCTGTGCGCAGCTGCCACTGCCCCCTCCCCCACCCTCCCCCACCCTCCCCTGCCCCTCCCCCACCCTCGGTCACCCTGCCGACATGCCCTTCTGCTGGTGGTGCTGGTGGAGCACAGTGTCCAGCTGTCCAGTGTGTGGGTAGGCAGCTGCCTATGGTGCGGGTTCTGGGGTAAGGGTGGCTGCATAGATGTCCGCGCTTCCCCCCACCACTGCCTGCCAATGTTGGTACTATCCCCTGTAACGCTGTGGGGGTTAAGCTCGTGCCCATGCTGGACCCTCATCATTTGCTGTCTGGCTGATCTACTGTTTCAGCATTCCTATGGCCCACCTAGGCATCACCCTGATCCACACTGTGGCCCAGCTGCACCACAGCATGTGCCGCCTGCGGCCCTCTGTGTCCCCTTTCCCAGCATCTGTCCAGTTTCCCATTCCGACATGCCCGCCCTGCTTTTTTGGGACATGTGCACGCCACAGGGAGCCTGTCCAATGGAGAGGGACACCCTGCACAGCACAATATCCCTGTGGGATCATTCATTCTGTATGGGGATGGTGCGAGGACCCTTCCGCAATTCATATATTTCTTTTTGGGTGCTTTCTTGGGGTTTTTTTTTGCTGTTTCCCATTACTATCACTATTACCCAGCTTGGTTATGTTTTTTCTATATTTTGTTGGGGTCCTTTTCACTGTTTCTTTACCCATCTGTTCCGTGCACATGTATCACACTTATCACTGTTTTGTAGGTTTCCCTGGTTTTGCTGTACATTGCTGACATAAATGGTTTCTCTTCCCTTTAAATCATTTCTAACGCCAGGGTTTCACTGGCGCTAGTTTTGTGACTCGGATTTCACAGTGTTAGTGTGCAGGGAGCCTCTCCCCTCCCACTCTCTGCCCATTGACCCCTTCTCTCCGCCCCTGGGGAGCCTTCCTCCGCCCTCCGGGAGCCTTTCCCCGCTTTCAGCGCTCGTTTGCGCTGCAGCATGCGTTATCGTGCGATATGGTACCTGTGTGCCTTGAAACGTGCCATCATTGCGCGATAAGGTACCTTATCATGCGATAAAGTCGCAGAGCACACTTTAAGACGGTTTAGTAAACATACCCCCAAATATTCAGCAGTGAAATATATCCGGTTTCTGTCACTGCATATCTGGCCTTCCAGTCACCAAAGACGCTATCCAGTTAACAGCAGTATTCAACCATTAAGGGGGTTATTCTGTGCCATGAATAGCAGGGATGGACATCCCAATGTTATTTGTGCCCTTCCCGCCGGAGTCTAACTTCCCCATCAGTTGTATGGGGAGGTTAGACAGGGACAGGGAAGGGGTGGATCGGGGGCAGGGGCCGGGCGGGTGGTGGACGGTTTTCGGTCCAGGGCCAACGGCTTAGATGGGGAACTTATTCCACCTTTAAGGTGGAATAAGTTCCCCAATATTGCAAGGTACAGTGGCCCAGGGCTCAAAAGAGGCAGCAGGGGGCGGAGGAAATTCCCCACAGCCCGACCCTGGCCTTGGGAGGCTGGATCAGGCGTCAGACTGCGGAGAAAGCATTTTTCTGTGCCGATGCCGGGGATAGTGGCTTTACAATGGAGCCGCGGTGCCATGGCAACTGGACACCATGGTGCCGCGGTTCCATTGTAGATCCCTGACCGAGTTAACTGGGAACAGACCTGGACATATCCAAGTGGATTAACATGTCAACATACTTGGGAAATGTAAACATCCCAATGTGGATGACCAATTTCTTACATAAATTTCCTATGCAAAATGGGTCATCACATAGACTGGCCTGACCTTTAAGGTGTACTATTTGTAACTAGTTCCCATTGAATAACATAAGACCTAGTTACAACTAGCATATCTTAACCATTAGCCTGGCTTAGTAAACATACCCTGTAAAATTAATATATTTTAGGACCCATTTACCAAAGTGTGGCAAGCAGTTATGAGAATTAGCATACATTGTTAGCACTGGTCCACGTGAACAGTTAATATGGTGATTTGACAGTTAGGTGGTCTTTTACTAAAGGTTGTTAGCCATCAGCATATGTACTGGCGGGTGCTGAAGGTGAGCTTCTGCCAGCTGATCTGGAGGGGCAACAGGACTTATTCCACCTCTGAGGTAGAATAAGTTGGCTGTCCCCCCTGCAATCCCTGGATGTACAGGGCCATGATGGGAATCGGCCCTGTCTGTCCAGGGGTCAGTCCTACCCATGCTCCACCCACTCTCCACCTCATCCCCCACAGTATTCACATCAATTTATTTATTTACATTCTCTTATATACTGTGCTATTCTGCATCAGTGCAGTTTACATTGAACAAACTGAAATTACATTGAACAGGGCATTATAACTTGGAGATAACTATTTTACAGGGAACATGGGCTGTGGAGGGTTAAGTGGCTTGCCCAAGACTACAAGGAGCACCTCTGGAACTAGAAACCCCAGTCCTTCCGGCCCAAGGTTGCTGTCCTCTAGTGGGATTTGAACCCTTGACCTTCCAGCCTAAAGTAGCTTGCCCCAACCACTAGGCCACTCCTCCACTTGATTCTGTGCTTGCAGGGGGGCCAGGAGGCAGCATATGGTGAAGATTGATAGCGGGGCTGGATGTCCCACCAGTACATCCAGCCTCATTATTCATCTTCCTGGAGCAGGCCCTTAGTGTAAGCTAATTCCTTTGTTAACTGCCAAATGTGTCATGGAGCATGGAACTGGAAATAACCTTAACATGGAGGTAGTTACATTTAACACAGCAGACAATGTAGATGCAGTTAACACAACTTCAGTAGGTGGCATTAATTGCATTGTGTTATCTTCAACGAAGGCAATGCATGGTAAGTGTACTCTCTCTGTATGAAAAGATGCTGGGCATACCCCCAACAGTTAATGTAGAGACTTGGTAATTACCACATATTAATTTAGGAAAGTAGTGTATGATAACTTAAAAATCTTACCACACTTTAATAAATAGGGGCAATTGTGGAGTGTTTATCATATGACAATGAACATATTATCACATTATTGCACTGCGTAGAATGCAGGAAGACCTAGGCTGTCAAAGCACATATAGTATGCCTATTTTAATTGATTCAATCTAATTAGAGTGGTGTAGTGGTAATAGTGAACAATAACTTAATTACAGTATAAGGAGCAGCAATAGATTTTTCAGCTGCATTCAGTATACCCATTAGGGATAAGTGTTGAGATTGAATGGGGTACCTTGTTAAGAATTCATTATCACTTTTAATGAATATGTGCTAATGGAATGGTGAGATATTTAAGCACCAAAAACACCAAAACTACATTTGTTCTTCTCTTCCATGATTAAGAAGATAGAGTAGTAAATCTGTGAATATGAGGATTTTCCCATGATGCAGAAACAATGTATTCGGAAAATGAATTCATGTTGGGTTGTTAAGCCTTCAGACCTTCAGATGCCGAGCTTTAATGTCAGATGAATTACAAGATATTTTAGATAAGTGAATTCTTCCATTTTGCTGTGAGATAGTTATGGACCAATGATTACACAGGTACACTACCAAAAAACTGCCTCCAGTTTTGCAACTGATTCCTATAGATTTTGGGGTGCTGAATCCAGGAAAAATAGCCAAAATGTTCCATCACGTCACGTTTTCTTGCAAAATTAGATTTCTTACCCATATAAGGAATGTTCACATAATTTCTTTTAGCCGACTGCAGTTTATTTTCTTGGCCCAAAATAGAGGTTGTAATGGTTAACTAACTAGAAACACTCCCTCATGATATTTTAGAGTGTTTTGTATTCATTTTATACATTAACAGGACAATTGGGAGGCGCATGTCCTTTCCTGTTTGCCTCGCCTCGTTCGCTTGCTCAAACACGGTGGTTGCAACATGAACGTTCCTGTCAAATTTCAGTTTCTTGCAAGTTCATTATTACCTTTTGTTTGCTCAGTCGTAATCCAGCTTTATTCCGAAGTGGTTCACTACAGTTGTAGTTGCAGTGCTGTGTATTTGTGATGGCTCACAGAGCCAGAGGTTGCGTCAACTCTCCGGACAGTTTTTGTTTTATTTGTGGGGAATATCCGTGAAAAAGCGGCAGAGGAACATTTCTGCATTTATTAAAAAAGTATATTTCGCCTATTTCGGTTTGAAGTTAGGCGATCAAGACAAACCATGGGCTCCTCACAAAGTGTGCAAGACATGTGAGGAAGATCTACGCTTATGGATGAAAGGTAAAAAACAAGCATTTCGTTTCGGATACCTATGATGTGGCGTGAACAAAGAGACCACAGCAGTGACTGCTATTTTTGCTCTTGCATTGTGAAGGGATACAACTTAAAAAATAAGAACGTAATAAGTTACCCCAACCTTCCCTCAGCAATTAGGCCTATGCCTCATAGCAATGAAGTACCTGTGCCTGAACCACCAAAATCTTTGGATCATATTTGTGTGGACGGTTCTGATCATGATGAGACTCATCAGATGGCTTTTCCCGATGAGTCCAGTACTTCCGAGTTTGAAACTGAACCAGATCCGAAACCTGAACTTTTCTCTCAAGCTGAATTGAATGATTTAGTCCGGGATTTAGGACTCCCAAAAGATGCTGCCCAACTGCTAGGTTCTCGGCTTAAACAGAAAAATCTATTGTCACCAGGAACAACTTTTTATTGGTACCGCAACCGCGAGACACAATTTTTGAAGTATTTCAGCAAAGAGGAAGATTTGGTATTTTGCAACGATATATACGGAGTGATGGAAAAGTTTAAACTCAAGTATGATCCTGCTGAATGGCGGCTGTTCATCGATTCGTCAAAGACAGCATAAAAGGTGTTCTTCTTCATAATGGCAACACATTGCTTCAGTTCCTATTGCTCACTCTGTTATTCTCCAAGAAAAATACGAGAATTTGGCCCTGATTCTTCAGAAGATTCGTTATGATGAGCATAAGTGGATGATTTGTGGAGACTTTAAAATTCTATCCATGCTATTAGGGCAGCAATCCGGTTTCACCAAATATCCCTGCTTCCTTTGCTTGTGGGATAGCCGGGCCCGCGACCTACACTGGGGGAAAAAGACTGGCCAATTTTGGGAGTATTTGAGACCTGGTGAGAAAAATGTTCTTCATGAGAGCTTGGTACCTCGTGATAAAATTCTATTACCACCTCTCCACATTAAGTTGGGTCTCATTAAGCAATTCATCAAGTCCCTTCCAAAAGATGGTGAGTGCTTTCGGTACCTTTGCTCAAAGTTCCCCCGACTTTCTGAAGCAAATCTAAAGGAAGGAGTGTTTGTTGGCCCTGATATAAGGAAACTCATTTCAGATGGAGCATTCACTGAAACGATGTCTGAGAAGGAACAGAAGCCTGGGATTCCTTCATGGATGTTGTTATCAAATTCTTGGGGAACAGGCGGGATGAGAACTATAAGTATATTGTTGCCAGGATGCTCAATGCCTTCAAAGAACAAGGCTGTAACATGAGCCTGAAAGTCCATGATGAACCCCAGATGAAAAATATGCCAAGCAGCGCACCAAGAGAAGCATTCGGGGGAAGAAGAAACGGGCCCACCAGGAGATTGATTGACCCAAGAATGACTTTAAAATCTAAACTGTGTTGACAAATATCGTGTTTTTACTAAACTTTGAAATAAAAATTTGCTAGTTATTACCACAGTGTCGGATCTCATTTATTTTCACACCATCGGGTGTTTGTCTTCATGTATTGCAATGGTGCGGTTTGCGTTTTCTATTCTTACATACATACCTGTACAACATTTTTTGCACATTTCTTTGCTTTGCTTTGTGTCTAACCTCGCTCTTATATGCTCAATGTTGTGCACATGTATGTGGCTGTTTTAAGTGCAGACAATTTTGCTACCATCACAGTGTGTTTTTGTTGACATTACTCTATTCTTATGTGCTGCCTTGTTACAATTTTCTTTATTCTTATTTGAATAACTACTAAACAATTAGTATAAAGAATTCATCCAAGAAACTTTTATCTCGATCGCACTCAATCTGAAACGTTCACCTCAAACTGCTAACCCAATGTAGCAAAAAATCTGTATGTGATGGAGCAAATTGGTTACCAGATTTGGATTCAGCGCACCAAAAAACGTAAAAATCAATCGAAACATTAGAGGCAGTTTAAAAAAAAATTTTTTTAGTGTACCTGTGTTATTTGTTTAAATATAGCAAAAATATTTAAATAGTAGTTATATATAGGGTTATGTACTGGAACGAGAGCACTGTGTGAGAAACTGGAATATTCTATAAAGGCAACATGTGTACCTACATGATGGTGTGAGTGGAGTGGAAGAGTAGCCTAATGGTGTGAGCACTGGCTTAGAAATCAAGAAATGAGGGTTCAATTCCTACTAGCAGTCCTTGTGGACTTGGGTAAGTTGTCCAACCCTCCATTGCCTCAGGAAAAATCCAAGTTATCAACATCCCTGTTTAATGTACATTACCAAGTTTAAGTTGCAGTTATACACTGCTTTGACTGGTAAGGCATTATAAACCCCCTGCTAAATAAACACCACTAACCCCCAGGAATTCACATTTATACCCAGCTCTGAGGCAGCTACAAGTGTGTGTGTGTGTGTGTCAAGTAAGACTTCATACGATATGTGGATCATGTTAGAAGCCCTATCACCATTTTTGGCTTGTGTTTCTTAGCTGTCAAGTCAGTGTTGATTCCAAGCAATCTCTGGGTTTTCTTGGCAATGTATCACTAAACATAGACTGACAGGCCTTTCCTTCCAAGGCAATGGAAGGTAAAGTAACTTGCTTAAGGTTACAAGGAGTGCCAGTGGGAAATGAACCCTTAATTTTCTGGGTATTAGGCAATTGTTCAAACCACTAGGCTACCCCTCTCCTTTGGATCTGCTGCTTTGGACCTCTAAAAATGGGCATAGAGACATCCAAGGCACAGAGACTTCCTCCAGAGCCATTTTAGAAGCAGAGTGTGGGGACATCTGACTCTAAACGTGGATGTGGAGAAGGTATGGTTGGGGCACTCCTAGGGACCAGGACATCTCTGACTGATCACAGAAACATCATGAATGTCTGGCATCACATCTAACTTGCTCCGCGGTATGAATAGTGATAAACAAGCATCTGAAAAACATCCAGAGGGTGTAGAGAAGAGAGCACTCTATCATCCCCAGTACTCATCACAATTTTTATTTATGCAATTTAATAAATTAAATCCAAGTAACTACTTGTACAGAAAAAAAATGGAGAGAGCTTGTATAGCAACAGAAGAAATAACAAACGGTAAAAGAAAGCAATCTCTATTACTCTTGCCCTCAATAAGAGTAGCTGGGACCCAATAAGAATAAAAAAGGAAACAAAATACAAAGTATAAAATAAGGCAAAGCATATCAGACAATCATCCAAAAATTATAATGGAGTTATCTGAGCAGGTGAGATAACAATACGGGAATTTATAAATGCAAACAGTTGAGACGGCTCAAAAATCCCCATAGATGACAGACTCCAATTTAACAATACATTTCTGAGGAAATTTTAGGTAAAAATAGAGCACCTATATGCTGAGTATGACTTCAAAAGCAAAAAGGCTCTCCTTTTCCTTTCAGTCTCTCTAGATAATCAGGAAAAATCTTGACAACATGGCCCATGAAAGGCTGAAGCCCATTTCTGAAATACATTCATAACACCATTCCAGATCTGCTGATAAGGCAAACATTACTAACAGTGTAGCTGAGGACATTTTATTTATTATTTATTTATTTATTACAGTTTCTTATATACCGCGCTATTTAGAATCAGCGCGGTTTACATCATAACAAAACGACCACAACGACAAACTGTCAGGTTTTACATTGAACAGGAATACAAACTTGGATAACTGGGTTAACTATATACATAAACTATCTACACTGCAGTGTGAGGGCATTTCTAGATTGGGTCATTTCTTGGAGGGGATATCTAGTTCAGTTGCTGTCTGGGAAATATTGGCAGAAAAGGTATGTTTTGAGAGCCTTTCTGAACTGATATAGATTGGTAATGGCTCTAATGTCGGGGGGTAGGGTGTTCCAGCATTTTGGTACATAAAAACTGAATGCCCTGTTTGTGGTGTTCGTGTTGGACATAACTTCAGGATCAGACTTCCTCAGTAAATCAGACACATTCAACATATCTGCCCTTAGGTCATGCTCTGAAGAACCTCCACTTGGACCTTTCTTTGCAGTAGGTAAGTAATAAGCTTTTGACATCGGAGACAAAGGGGCTTATTTACAAAGACGCGGTAGTGGTTTCCGATCGTTATCGGAGCCACAGCCCCTGAGATCTTTAAAATGTCCAACATATAGATCTTAAACAGTTCCTTAGGACAGACGTCCTGAGATTTGGGAAAATTCAAATTCTGACATTTGCAACCGTTGCAGAATTTTCCAAAATTTCAATCTTGTTTTTTAAGGAAATATCTTTAATCACTTGGAGTATTGTGTTCAGTTTTGGAGATCATATCTCACAAAGGATTTAAAAAGACTTTAAACGGTTCAGAAGAAGGCAACCAAAATGATTTGGAGCCTGCGCCACAGGACATATGAAAGAAGACTTGAAGATCTAAATATGTATATCCTAGAGGAGAGGAGAGACAAGGGAGATATGATACAGACCTTTAAATACTTAAAGGGTATCAATAAAAAACAAACAAACACTTTTCAAAGAACGGGAAGCTGTAAAACTAGAGGACGTACTATGAAGCTGCAAGGTGGTAAACTTAAAAGCAGCATCATGAAATACTTTTTCACTGAAAGGGTGGTGGATGCTTGGAATGTCCTTCTAATGGAGGCAGTGGGGGCAAATACAGTGACGGAATTCAAAATGGCATTGGACAAATACAGTGGATCCCTCTATAGCAAAAGGGTAAAATCAAAGCAAACTTAAATATCTTTTATTCTTCAATAAATAGATGAGGGCTGACCTGCATGGAGCAGCAGGTACAATTCTAAACACAGGCATAGAGGGGGATAACCTGCATGGAGCTGCAATTGCAACCAGTCTAGCCACCTTACTGGGCAGACTAGATGGATCATACTGGTCTTTAGCTTCCATCACATACTATGTAACTATGTAAAGCAGTAACAGTACCTTGAGCAAATGCACTCTTCAATTCCTGTTAGTTGGAAAAAATCTTTAAGTTAGCAATATCTTGCTGACAAAGTTCCAGCCGAGAAAGCTTTTCAGCCACTCTCTGAGAGATGCCTTGTATCTAGAGTTGCAAAACACTTCACAACTGAGAAATAGCTTCCCAGATGGTCTCCAAAGAAAACTGAGCCAGATGCTGAAGGGGAACAAGTGAGAAAACATTCTTTGAAGTTGCACTTGCTGCCTCCAGCAGCCTCAATCCACTTGTAGTAGTTTCCAACACCTGTTCAGAGGGGTGGACCATGCTGTCAATGCTAGCCCCCGCACCAGCCTCTCCACCTGAAAAATTGTCCCTGGAGTTCACAGGGCCGGAATCACACCCTCCTGCGCTCGGCCCACCCCAGCATCAAACCGGAAGAGTAACTTGCACGCTGCATCCAGTCAGGAGCCAAGAGCTGCTGTTTGCTGCGTGGCCTGTATAATTCTGGGAGGAAAAGAGTCGTCATAACCTGAGGAAGACACCAAGTCCACTGACACTAATTCAGCCAGGTACATCCCTGAATTCTGCTGTCTGCCAGGGCACAGAAAAAATGTGTATATGGTCAGAGTGGAGATGGGATGGCAGGGAGCAGAGGGATACTTCCTTACTCTACTTTTCCTCTTTCCCATTGAAGGGCCAGCAGCTGTATGTTGCCCCCATTTTGGATCCAGACTGGTCTGTCAGCACAATTGCAACTACAGCAGTAGTGAGATTTGAACCTTGGTCTCCCTGCGCCTAATCCACTACTCTAATCACTACTCCCCTTGCAATCTCAAGCACTCATTTGCTTTGACAAGATGCCAACCTACATAGTCCCATCCCCACCTCCTCTCTTGGGGGTATCAGAGGAGCAGAGCCAGGTCTCAGTGATGCATAGTATTTTAGGACTAAGGGGTATGTTTACTAAACTGCAGTAACGTTACATAATGCGCGGTATGTAACGTTAACGCGCATTAACGTTACTTAACGATCGTTAACGTCCCCGGCCACGGTAAACAACGCAGAAGGTGGAGAGAGGGTGGAGAGAAGGGGTCAATGAGCGGAGAGTGGGTGGGGAGAGGCCCCTTTCACACTAACGCGCTGAACTGAACTGAACTGAAGGGCTGAATCCTACCACAAATGAAAACCTGCCTTTAGATGCACATTTGCAGGAGAGAGAAACCATTAAAGTGTCAGCAATGTACAGCCAAGGCAGGGAGCCCAAGAATTGTGATAGTAGTGCTCCATTTTCAGCAACACCATAGTGCCAAAGTATGAATGGCCACTATGACGATGGTGCAAATGGGGCATAGGGGGCTGCAGGCAGGACATGTAGCATGGGCAGGTGGGGCACAGGGTGGCACATAGGAACATAGAAACTGGAAATCAGCAAGATAGCAGCTGACCAAGGCCAAACACAATCCACCTATATCTACCTGGTTCACCCTAGCCAATAGTTGCTAGGGCACTGACCTGACATCCCCCCAGCCATCCCGCCCTCATGTGGAAGGGACATAATATTTGTAGGAGGTGATTGGGGGATGCGAGGATGTCCATGTATGGCCCCCACCCCAGGATCCGCTCTCTAGGTGGGTGTCTACCTACACAGTGGATGGCCTGGGACTGTGCACTACCAGCACCGACAGAAAATGGCCATGCCATCTTGGCAGGGGGGGGGGGTGTGCCCGTGCTGGAGGGGGCAGTGCCACCTCCCTGCAGTGGACCTAGGCCATGCCCTGCATCAGTACGTGGTGTGCAGTGCAACATACAAAGTCTGGCTGAGGAAAAGTACAGGTAGCCCCAGGGACTATTGTGCATCTGTGGCAACAGTGTGGTACAGTACACCCAGCCAGTGTGTCCAGATGCAGAGGGTCACAGGTTCAAGCCCCATCTGTTGTGCCTGCAGAGCATGTCCCTATGTTTTACCCTACAATGCAGATACAACAGCAACATGTGCAAAGCCCAAAGCAGCGGCAAACAGGGGTACAAACACTCACCTAAACAGGCTCCACAATCCAAAGATGCATGGAGAGTCAGGCTGTTGGCCCCAGCATTGAGCTGAAGTTATCACCAGAGCACTACTAGTAACCCCTGCACAGTTTAGCAATGTCAGCACTGTGATCAGGACCAGTGTGGCGGGCAGGGTTGCCAACCACCCCTATCTTTGTACAATGCTGCAATAGGAGTGAGCGTGTGTGTATGTCTATCCATTGTTCTGTGGCTGCCCACCCTTCACTGGGCCCAAAATGTCCCACTGTTACCAGCGTTAGCCTGAATAGGTGCATAATGAGGAGCAAGGTATTTTGGGTATGGCCAGGACAGGGCAGATTGGCCAGGATGCATCTTCACAGGGTGTGGGGCAATGGCATGGACAGGGTGGCCACAGCATGGCATGCTGGGAGGGCACTCACTCTGACCGAGCAGTGACCATGGCAGGTCTAGGTTCCCACATATCGCTCTACACTATCTGCCTCCAGTAACATATTTGTGTTCCCCAGTCCTGGAATCCCAATCACTGAGTTGCCTGCTTGTTGCACATAGTTCCTCTGTAAGCAGGCTGGTGGACTGTCTGCAGTTAGACTGTGCATGGTCAGAACACCTTTAAGGTACAGTCTGACTGTGCTGTCTGCTGGTGACTGGCAGACAGTGGGGGGAGGCAGTTGGGCTTTTCCAGACCTAACCCCAGCATTGCTGCTGGTCTGCCGCTGCTCCAGTCATAGGTATGGCTCTGGCCCACCAACCCTGGAGGGCTGTCTCATACAAACAGGATGGAGGCTGCTTCCCCAGGGCAGGGGCACCTGTTCTTTACCTACAAAAAGGGTGATGTGGGCCCTTTGGGGTATGTAGTATATACCACTTCAACCTATAAAGGCACTGCTACACACACCTCATGCTATTCTAGGAACCTCTCTGCCCTGATAACAGCTGCCCATGTCAGCCAGATCCTAACATGGGGTACACACCAATCTGGCTGGTGTCTGGTCCCACAGGACCACAAGTGACTGCAGAATACAGATGGACACCAAATGACCTTCAGATGTACTGCAAGGAACACCTGTCACACACTGGTTGTGATGGGGATGTACAGCAGGACCTATCTCTAGCGCCACATGTACTGCGGACCTAGTGCTGGGTGCCCATCCTATCCCTCTGGGTGAACACAGAACCTGCACAATGGCATGGTCTGTAGCTTCTCTGTGCCAGTATCTTGCACTGTCAGTTCGTCTTTCCAAGCTGAGGTACCAGAGAGGTGCAGACCCCATTTGGTGATCAGCTGTAGACAGCTATTCAGCATATGCATTGCATCATGGGTACTGGTGGGGTTACCCTATCCTGGCACTCAGAGCAGACAGTTTGTGCGGTGACCTGCAGTCCTTCTGTACCCAGACATTGCTGTGACATACACCATGGAGGTATAGCCTACTGGTTAATACAATGCCATTCTTGGCAGTGTTCATGGTTTCAGTTCCTCATTGTTCCCGCCTCTCATGCCTGTCCTACTCAAATAGTGTGCATGCCTATAGAGGTCATATATTTGCAGATCTGTGCTTCCAGCCCATAATACCCTCACCACAATTGCCAACATTCCTTCGGTCCGTCTATCTGCGTCTGTCAGCTGTGTAGAGTCCTGTCTGCCAGTGCAGGCTGCCACCCCATGTCATGTCCTGCTACCCTTTCCTGCATTGCGCCTATTCATGCTTGCCTCGCCTGTGCGTGATCTGCATGGCACCACCACTCCTCTGTCCACCCATCATTGTAACTATCCTGTCACCTCCGCCTCCACTGGGGGACACGTATTCCCATCGTCTGCCACCAAATGTTTTTCCAGTACTTTACATTGCCAACACCCTGTGCTGTGGTAGAGCTACCCCACCATGTTTGTCATCAGTACTAGCAGGCACATGGGATGCCCGCAGATATGGCAGGTCCAGCGGCTCCCACTTCTCCCTCCTTCACTCACCTGTTCATTGCCTTTCCTGAGTGTTCTATCTAGTGTTAGGGCTACATCTGTCTCTTTTCCGCACAGGTCATGCATGTCATCCTGAGGTACCTTGCAGTCCCTAGGGCACACTAACCTAGGACACCATAACCTTGTTAGGCCACCTTAACCTATGGTTCCTTAGTCCAGGGTGCCTTCTGCGGTGCCTTGTCCAAGGGTGCCTAATATGGCACTTAGCCTAGGAGGCCCTATAGGGCGCCTTCTGAGGCACCTTACAGGGCACCTTACTGGGCATCTTGTAAGGCACCCTGTAAGGCACCTTTCAAGGCGCCTTACACGGTGCCTTGCAAAGTGCCTTACACCTTACAGGGCACCTTACTAGGTACCTTACATGGCACCTTACTGGGCATCTTGTAAGGCACATTGCAAGGCACCCTGTAAGGCACCTTTCAAGGCGCCTTACACGGTGCCTTGCAAAGTGCCTTGCAAGGTGCCTTACAAGGTGCCTTGTAACGCTCGTTAGTCTAAGGCACCTTGTAACCCGCGTTAGCTGCTACAGCTTGCTGTAACGATGCAACGCCCACACCTTTATATTGGCATCTGTACCTTTACCGCGGAACCTAACACGAATGACATTACCGCAGTTTAGTAAACATACCCCTAAGTCTATGATGACTGGTATTTTGTTTCTTACTGATCTGGCATTTATGAGGTTGCATTTTATTGGGGAAAGTGTGATGGGTGTATTTGGTGTCTGGATTATCGGTGATGGGTTGATACATATTAATCTATTGAGGAGTCTGATATGCCCTGTGTGGGAACCATGTGCATATGTACCTTTATATAGGTGTAAGTTTGTATTATGTTTGATTGGACTGTGACCAATGTTACAACCAGAATCATCTGCAAAGCTCGACTACTTGATCATATCACACCCATCTTATATGACTTCCACTGGCTCCCAATCATGAGCTGAATAAAATACAAGACACTAATGACCACTTTCAAACTGATTAACAACATTGCACTGTCCTACCTTTCGACCCTCCTCCACACTTCCTCAGACATTAGATCCCGAAGGGAAAACACTCAGCATTCACTTGCAATTCCCCCCTCTATTCATAAGCCCAAACAGGCCATGAGCTCCAGGGTATTCACATACCCAGCCCCCAGTCTCTGGAACTCACTACCTGTCTCAATCTGCTCGATTAAGGACCTCCAAATATTCAGAAAAGAGTCCAAAATGCATCTATTCATAGAACACTATGGAAATACTAAGGACAGTAAAACTGCACACACAACCCAATCCCACACACAATGACACCCAATAAACACAGAGGCACCTCAATTTCCCCCATGCCTGAGTTTATAACTCTTGTAAGCATTGTTTCATAGATGACAAAAGACTTCATAACTCTTGTAAACATTGTTAATTGTTGACATGTAAATAGTTATAGTTGATATGTAAATAGCTATCTGTTTCTGCTATACTGTTATATGTAACATGTTGGTTATTTGTAAACAACCCTTGATCTCTGGAAGGGGCATTATAGAAAAGAGTAACAAATAAATAAACAAAAAACATTATGCTATCCTAAACATCCGTGTTTTGTGTCATGACTCTGGGGATGTTTAAGTAGATGCCCTGAAGCCATCCCTACCAGGCACGTCCAGGTTTGTGAAATCACATTTGCACCTGTACGTGCCTGCAATTTTTTCAGATATTCTGGCTTAGATGTCCCAGACTGCTCTTGGATGAACCTTCTAAAATTCCCCTCCATGTGCGTAATTCCAATCTGACCCTTCTCTGCCTAATCTCAGTCCCAAAGAATGCCTACATATATATTATGTAAAAGCAACCACTATGATTTCTATGGGCCTACCTTTTTCATGCATATACCTTTAGGCATTGGTTATAATTTAACCAGACTGTGCCAATATCCAGTGTTAGTCAGTTAAAGTGGGACAATGTCCTAATGTCAACCAGTTAAAATGGTCTGGTTAACAGGGTGTAGTCAAAACCAGCAACTTAACTAGTTTTGGTCTGGGATATCCCAGTATCAGTGGAATCTTTTCTCGATATAACCAATACACAAGCAGAGTTAATTAATCAATATCCTGAATAACTCTGCTCTGCTGTGCCAATTTGAGTAGGGCATAGATGGATGAGGATGGCTATTGGTTAAATACTTTTTAATTGTTTCCATTCACTGCATATTCAGCCACTCACACGTTTCATTTTTTTTAAATTAATGCACTTTTAAAATATACATTTCAAATAATTTCCAAAGAAAACACAAAAATGTCAAACAATTGGAAAAAAGAACCAAAGTAATAAATAAATGTTCACTATGTCAAGCCCATATAAATAGGGAGAGACAAGGAATATAAATGACAAAACCCACAGGAAATTAAAAAGAAGCAATCTTGAGAAACCAGTTCCGCAACACCCATCCACTCATTAAACTACTCTATTATCTACCCTTACATAACCCCCCAAGGCAGAGTTTACCAAAAGAGAAAATATACATTATGTCTTTTATCACAATTTCTCCAGTTGCATTGGATATAGAAAGTCATATATTTTCTTGACACCTAACCAGGCAATTGTGAGGAAAGGTTACATCAGTAGCAAGCACCTATGAAGAAAATATTTCCTACACAGATGAGAAGACTGTGCTAGATCTGCAAAACCCTGTGTTTTTTAACCCACAAAACAGCAATTTTTCACTGAAATAATACTTCAATATCAGCAATTTATCTTGTTCTGTCAAAGATATAAACAGAGTTGTTTGCGTGGTGGTATTACCCTGTGATTTATCCAAAAATCCTGAAAGATTATAACTACTAAGTGATACCATCACATCAAGCTCATCCTCTGTCTCATTCTCAGCACACACATTCCTAGAAACATAATAGCATGTTGAGATGATAAAATTGTCTCAAATAGATATATTTAAGACCTCTTTATGGTATTTTTAAAGCACAATATCTGGAGATAATAGAAGAGTCAAAAGAAAATTAAGGAACCACTGATTCTTTAGAAACATAGGGGTATATTTACTAAACTGTCTAAACATAGCAGCAGGCGATGTTATTGCGCGATACGTAATGTTATCGTGCGATAATCATCGCGCGATAACGTCACGTATCACGCAATAATGTCTCCGGCGGCGGTGAGGTGCACAGAGGGAGGAGAAAGGCACCCCAGAGGGTGGAGTAAGGCTCCCCAGGGGCGGAGAGAAGGGGTCAATGGGCGGAGAGTGGGCAGGGAGTGGATCCATGCACACTAACACTGTGAAATAAAGCTCTGAAAATTAGCGCCAGTGAAAACCTCGTGCTAGGCACATTTGCAGGACAAAGAAACCATTTCAGTCAGCAATGTACAGCAAAGGCAGGGAAACCCAGAAAAGTGATAGTAGTGATACATGTGCAGGAATCAAAAAGGCAAATACGAGAAACATATAAAATTACCAGAACCACATCTGAAATCCCAATAACCAAGCTGGCCAATAGTGATATTAATGATAATCATAAAGCAATACTACTGACAAAGCGTAAAAAGGAATATATCATGTTTGGAATGGTCTATGCTCTGTCCCCCTACAAAGTGAATGATCCCACATTGAAATAGTGGTGATCAGGGTTGTTGCGTTTATATTGGGCAGGTTTGTTATGGCGTGCACATGTGCAGCAACAGCAGAGTGGGCACGTAGGAAATGGCAACTGTACTGATGCTGTAAATGGGATACAGGGGGCTGCAGGCGGCAAATGCTGTGGTCCAGCTGGGGCACAGTGTGGACTAGGCAGTTGCCTAGGTGGCACATAGGAATACTGAAACTGTAATGCAGCAAGACAGCAACTGACGAGGGTCCAACATGGGCACGAGTGTGTGTCCCACAGTGTCACAGGGGATATTACCCAGCAGGAGCCCCCAAGGGCACATAACATTGGCAGGCGGTGCCGGGGGGAAGCGCGCATGTCCATGTAGGCACCCCTACCTGACAACCCACACCATAGGCAGCTGTCTACCGGCATACTAGATGGCCTGGGACTGCGCACCACCAGCACCACCGGCATAAGGGCATGTCAGCATGGTGGCAGAGGGGTGCTGGTGGCGGAGGGGGAAGTGGCATATGCCCACACCAGACCACAGCCAAGCCCCATTTAGGTGGGTGTCGTGCACTGCAACAGACAAGGTCTGCCTGAAGAACAGTCAGGTATCCCCAGGGAATGACCTGCCCCTGTGGCAACAGTTTGGTGCAGTACACACAGCCAGTGTGTTCAGGGGCAGAAAGTCACAGATTCAAGTCCCAGCTGTGGCTCCTGCCAACCTTGTCCCCATATTTTACCCAGTACTAAACCGTGGTAATAAAGACGGAAGCTTTATTGCAGATAAAATAAGCATGCCTGAAACACCTATATTTTAGCTTACAGAGCACAGACACCATAAACATATGCAATCCCTAGAGCAGAGTTTCCCAACTCCAGTCCTGGAGGGCCAAACACCATTCAAGTTTCATGCTGTCCCTAATAAATATGCCTGTGCTGCATTTGTATGCACTGCCCCCATTGTATGCAAATGTATCTCATGCATATTCATTAGGGACAGCATGAAAACCTGAACAGTGTTTGGTCCAACAGGACTGGTGCTGGGAGCCTCTGCCCTAGAGCAGTAGCCAACAAGGGCACACCCACACCCACAGGCTCCACTATCCAAAGCCTCATGGAGAGTCAGGCTGTTGGGCCCTGCGTGGAGCAGCATCTCCCAATACTGGCACCTGCGTACCTTAGCAATGCTGTCCTAAACTTGGGAACACGTTCCACATATATCAAAAGGTTGTTATGATTAATGTCAGCTAGCAAATCCTAAGTTAAACACGACTTGTTGATAGAGATTCATCATAGCAACCTTTCTGATATCTGTGGAGTGTGTTTCAGTTATTGCTTCTGACAGTGTTTACCACCCCAGGGAGTGACCCCAACAGTATTGCGTACCATAGCAATGCCCACACTGTGCCCAGGACTGGTGAGGCGGCCAGGGCTGCCACAAATCTCCATATTTGCACAATGCTGGCATAGGTATGGGAGTGCGTGTATGTCTATCCAGCATGTTGTGGCTGCCCACACCTTACTGAGCCCACACTGCTTGCACTGTTTCCAGTGTTAGCCTGCCAATGTGCATAATGAGGAGCAAGGTACTGTGGGTATGGCCCGGACAGGGTGGCCACAGGGTATAGGGCTTAGGCTGGGACATTGTAGTGCCCGACCATCACCTGCATGGACAGGGTGGCCACAGCATGTCATGCTGGGAGGTCACTCTCACCCTGACTGAGCAGTGACCATGGCATGGCTAGGTTCCTCCATAGTGCTATGCAGTATTTTTCTCAAGTGATATTTATGGGTTCTTTTTTCTGGGGCCCAATCACTGACATACCTGCTTGGTGTGTGTGCTCATATCCCATTTTTGGGTGCACCTAGTTTCTCCAGGAACATGCACTATGTACTAGCTAGCAGACTGTCTGCAGTTAGCATGTGTATTGCTGGAACACCTTGCAGGGTACAGCAGGTGGAGATTGACTGTGCCCTCTGCTGGTGAATGTCAGATAGTGGTGGGGGACAGCTAAGCTTCTCTAGTGTTCTGCCTGTCTGCCATTGCCTTATGTGATGTGTACAGATCTGCATCGACTGCTGTGTAGGGGCCTGTTCCCCAGCAGGACTGGGGTTGATGGTCCTCTCTACTGCCACCATTGCAGAGATATACAATGTGGATCTGTTGGTGAGAGATCCTGTCCCCCAACCTGAGCCACAGAGGGTGGGTTGGGTGGCGCTATGTAACCCCCCACTTTACCTATAACATGTGACCATGGCACCCACACAGGATATGCACTATTCTTGGTGCATCATAGTCCACAAGGGCTAGACATGACTGGGAAATACAGAATGACACTGGTGTACCCTAGGTGTGTCTGCAAGAACTACCTAATCACACACTGGCACTGATGGGGACCTGCAGCATAGCCTATCTCAGCCAAGCCAGGTGCTGCGGACCTGGTGCTGGGTGCCCCACCTCACCTTCAGGGTGAGCACAGGACCCACACAATGCCATGGTCTGTAGCTACTTTGTGCCAGTAATACACACAGTCAGTTTCCCCTACCAGGCCTAGGTGCTATGGGGTGCATACTCCATTATGTGATCAGCTGTAGACTGCTGATTTGCATGTGAAGTGCATCATGGATACGGGTGGGTTTACCCTATCCTGGTATCCACAGCAGACAGTTTGTGTGGTGACCTGCAGTCTTTCTGTAGCCAGCCAGCAGTGGGGTAGTACCTATAGAGATGTACCCTACTGCTAACTTCAATGACTGTGGAGGCTGAGGTCATGGGTTCAGTCCTGCAGTGGTGCAATTTAAAAAGGCTGTCTGAGGCATTTTCTTTGAATTTAAATCAGTGCTGCCAGCAGAAACACCCTCACAGTGCTGTAGCCTAAGGTGCCTTATAAGACACCCTATACAGTGCCCTATAGGGCACATTATAAGGTGCCTTGTCAGACAGAGCACTTTATAATGTGACCTATGGGGCACCTTAGGTTACAGCACTGTGAGGGTGTTTTTGCTGGCAGCACTGATTTAAATTAAAAAAAAATGCCTCAGACAGCCTTTTTAGAATACACCACTACAGGATCAAACCCATGACCTCTGCCTCTACAGTCATTGCAGTAACCAGTGGGCTACATTGTTATAGCTTCTAACACTATGCTGGATGTACTTAGGCTTAACGCGCGTTAACGTGCCACGGCGACCACTATCGCGCAATACATATTCTTGCTACCTTAGGACTGGAATGCCCACTCCTTATATGGCATTCTTCACATTATCGCTGCAACTAGCGCCGGTAACATTAGGGCGGTTTAGTAAACATACCCCATAGAAACATGACAGCAGAAAAAGACCATATGACCTATCCAGTCTGCCCTTCCATACCAACTATTAGTCCCTTTTTTTAATTTTAGAGATCCTCTGTGTTGGTCCCATGCTTTCTTGAATTCAGATACTGTCCTGGTCTCTACTGCCTTTACTGGGAGACTATTCCCACATCTACCACTCTTTCTGTAAAGAAATATATCTGCATAATTCTCCTGAATTTTAAAATGAATTTTCATCTAATCAAATTTCTTGTTCAATGTTAATAGCTTACCGATGGTCACCTTGGTGAAATCGCAATGCTGAAAAAAAAAACCTTTAAGCAAACCATTAGTTATAGAAATAACCATTCATATGACAATTAGTGAGACATCTTGACTAAAAGTAAACTCCATTTGAAAGCTATCCAAACTAGCTGGTAGAGATACAACTGTAGGTAAGGGGGACACTACCCTATGGACAGGCATTTAACAAGCCTAACATCCTGTTTCAAACAGTGGCCAGTCCTAATCACAAGTACCCGGCAGATCGCAAAAAGTAGATATATCTCTTATAGCTTATTTCCAGGGATGAACAGTAGCTCTCCCTAATTTCCCTAGTTAATTATTTTTTATGGACTTTTCCTTCAGGAACTTGTTCAAACTTTCGGGGGTGATCTAATTTTATATGAGTTACAGTGACACATAGACACATTGTTTTACATGTAAAGAAGATTTGTAAAATTGCCCTCAACATGCCCATCATGTTGCAAGACTTTTTTTGTGCCATATTCCTAACGAGTAAGTTCTAGGAAAAGTATCCTGGAACTCTTGTTAATTTTTTTACTTGAATTCTTGGATTTGCAATGCTGTTTGAAATTCCCAGTTAATATTATACTACCAAAGACATCTACCAAGCCTACTCCAGGCCTTTGTTGTCCAATTAGTGATCCCATTCAGAAAATCTGTGAAACCATGTCTAAGAAACTTAGGGCAACAATTACTAAATGGTGCTAAGGGAGCATCCAGCTGCTATCGGCACCTGGTAGAGGTTAACGTGGTGGAAGGTGCTGATAATGCTACCGTAGCAGGTGCAAAGCGCTGCTGGTCATTAAGGGGAAGTGGGGCGGAGAAGAGATGCTGAGTGGGTGGAGAGTGGGTGGAGTCAGCGGGTGCACACTAACGCCAGATACGAATAGTGGGCATAGAGGCACATCTGTGGGGAACTGTAATGTCAGATCAAAACTTGCATTAAGGGCTCATTTTGGAGGGAGAGAACCATTTTTGGCTGTGAAACACCACACAGGGATCCCATTCACATGCAGTGTATGCAGTGTGCACCTCTCAGACTGGGGCCCTGAAATCAATGGTAGTGATCCATTGCCAGTCACAGCATGATGTTCTATTAATAAAGGGCACTATGCTAGTGGTGCCAAAGTGCCAATGGGGGTGCATGCGATGTGGGGCCAGTAAGTCTGCTAGGCAGAATGGGCGGTTGACTAGTGTGTATATCCACAATGTCTGGAGCAACTCTGCTGTGACAGTGGCGGCACAGATACATCACCGCTGTCACAAAGGAGTCATGACACTATCACTGCCACCACACAGCCATATTAGCAATGTGTAGTGGTTGGAGTGGCAGTGGTAGTGGCCTCTTCCTGGTTCAGATGATACCATTTTCCATGCCTTGTGAGACAGGTGCAATATTGCTGTTTGTAATGTTAGGCCAAGCCAAGGATATCTGCCATCCTAAGTAGACTCCCTCTGTGCACCCCCCTCCACTGCTGCCTTGAGGTTCTCCGCAGCATGAAAGGGAGCATTATCCATGCTGCCCCCCTCCCAGCATGCATTGTCTCACCTGGGGAGGAGGGAAACATGGAAATTGTTCCCTGTCATGCAGTGCAAGGCTTAAGGCAGCATCACGTGTGCTCATGGCATGCTGCTCCTAGCCCCCTCTGACACATCCTGTCAGATGTGGGGCAGGAGTGGCATACCACAGCTACCCACATGTGTGCTACTGCCTTAACGCTACCCAAAGCACTGAAGCAGCAATTGTGACATGCTTTCAGGGAGGGAGGGAGGGATCTAAACTACTCACTGTGGTCTGCCAAATATGTGATTATTCCAAGGCTTGCACACAAGCACACATGCTTTATGGCTGTACATGCAACATGCTGCATGGTCAGTTCTGCATCTACAAATACTGTGTGAGACACCATTAATAGGCAGAAGATTACTTTTCAGTATGCAGTTGCAAACTGTGGGAGTCACTGCCTGACTAGCTGTGCCTGTACACATGTTGCCCGCAAAGCTGTGACACTCAACTGCATTCCCAGTTAAGCCATCATCAAGGCCCATTCCCACAGCATATCTCTACACTTACCTCCCAACATGACACTACTGTGCAGCTCCTCTATCGCCTGCTGGTTTGACTGGAGTGGGCTGGGGGGACTTTGTCTCATCAGGAAGAACTCCATCACATGTGTGTGTGCAGCAACTCTCACCTTTGAGCCTCCAGGCCTCAGGACATACCTGGCTGCACAGGTGAGAGGCCTGCTTAATGTCTACAGCCATAATAGCTGTTTCTGTGTCAACACTGTCAGCCCCCTTGGTGCAGATGCAGCTGATTGGGAGCTAGGCTCATGTTGAGGGCTGGCCTCTGTAAATGTCCAATGGAGTCACTTAGTTGATGATATAGGAAACATTCTTTTATGTAGCTGCATATACCTTGCTCTTGTCCTAAATTGCAGTCAGAGTGAAATCTGGGGGTCTCTTAGCTCCATGCACAATATGTATCTACAAACATGTCTGTATCAGGTACATCTATATACAATAGCTCAACACTGTCTACTAATCATTGACCACAGCATTTAGCATGACATTATGTTTTATTCCAAAACAACAACCAGTTTTATGTTTACAGAGATGACATGCTTTGGTTTGCCTGATTATGATAGTGGAACACTGACTTCAGAATGGTGCATGCACAATTGCAGTAGGAATGTGCCATAGGATATTATTTTGGTCTCTGCATCACCTGCAACCATGTGGGAAGACTGTACCCGGGGGTAACATAAGTGTATGTTTACTAAACTGTGGTAACGTTACATAACGCGCGTTATGTAACGTTAACGATCATTAAGTAACGTTAACGCACGTTATGAGACGTTTAACATCTCATAACACGTGTTATCGTTACTTAACAATCGTAGATGTTCTGTGGCATGGTAAAACACCACAGAAGGTAGAGAGAGGGTAGAGAGAAGGGGTCAATGGGCGGAGTGTGGGCGGGGAGAGGCTCCATTCACACTAACGTGCTGAACTGAAGAGATGAATCCTAACGCGATTGAAAACCTGCCGTTAGATGCACATATGCAGGAGAGAGAAACCATTTACGTGTCAGCAATGTACAGCCCAGGCAGGGAGCCCAAAAACTGTGATAGTAGTGCTCCATGTACAGCAATACCATAGTGCCGAAGTATGAATGGCCACTATGGCGATGGTGCAAATGGGGCATAGGGGGCCGCAGGCGGGACATGTAGCATGGGCAGCTGGGGCACAGGGTGGACCAGGCGGGCACCTAGATGGCACATAGGAACATAGACACCGGAGATCAGCAAAACAGCAGTTAACCAAGGCCAAACACAATCCACCAATATCTTAGTCGCTAGGGCACAGACCTGACATCCCCTCAGCCATCCCGCCCCCATGTGGCAGGGACATAATAGTGGTAGGCAGTGATGGGGGGATGTGAGGATGTCCACGTATGCCCCCCCACCCGGCTACCTACACAGTTGATGGCCTGGGACTGCGCACTACCAGCACTGACAGCAAATGGCCACCTCAGCTTGGCAGGGGGGCATGTGACCGTACTGGAGGGGGCAGTGCCATCTCCCTGTAGTGGACCTAGGCCATGCTCTGCATCAGTACGTGGTATGCAGTGCAACATAAAAGGTCTGGCTGAGGAAAAGTGCAGGTAGCTCCAGGGACTACCATGCATCTGTGGCAACAGTGTGGTGCAGTACACCCAGCCAGTGTGTCCAGGAGCAGAGGGTCACAGATGCAAGTCCCAGATGTGGTTCCTGCAGAGCATGTCCCTATATTTTACCCTACAATGCAGATACAATAGCAACATGTGTAAAGCCCAAAGCAGCGGCAAACAGGGGTGCAAACACCCACTCACACAGGTTCCACAATCCAATGATGCATGGAGCAGCATTCTGTTGGCCCCAGCATTGGGATGATGTTATCTCCAGAGCACTACTACTACCCCCTGCACAGTTTAGCAATGTCGGCACTGTGATCAGGACTAGTGTGGCGGGCAGGGCTGCCAACTACCCCTATCTTTGTATAATGCTGCAAAAGGAGTGAGCGTGTTTGTATGTCTAACCCAGTGGTTCTTAACCAGTCCTCCTTGAACCCCTAGGCCAGTCAGGTGTTCAGGATACCCTAATGAATATGCATGAGACATATATGCATTAGAGATATCCTGCCAACCTGACTGGTTTGTGGCCCTCTAGGGTTGGATTCGGAGACCCCTGCCTAACATCTCTGTCATTTAAGAATGTGAGTGGGCAAGGTGCAGAACTCCAAGACATCAAAAAGGTTAGATAGAATTTGTCATATGCCTCTTTGCTTCTCACCACCACCAAAATACTGTCTATTAGACAACCTTTTGGTGGTGGTGAGAATTGAGGAGGCATGTGACACATTCTATCTACCCTTTTGATGTCTAGGACATCTGCACCTTGACTGCAGGATACAGATGGACACCAAATTACCTTCAACTGCACTGCACAGAACACCTGTCGCACACTGGTAGTGATGGGGATGTACAGCAGGACCTATCTCTAGCACCACATGTACTGCGGACCTAGTGCTGGGCACCAATCCTATCCCTCAGGGTGACCACAGAACCTGCACAATGGCATGGTCTGTAGCTACTCTGTGCCAGTATCACACACTGTCAGTTCATCTTTCCCAGCTGAGGTACCGGAGAGGTGCAGACCCCATTTGGTGATCAGCTGTAGACAGCTATTCAGCATGTGCATTGCATCATGGGTACTTCTGTGACATACACCATGGAGGTATAGCCTACTGGTTAATACATTGCCATTCTTGGCAGTGTTCATTGGTTCAGTTCCTCATTGTTCCCTCCTCTCATGCCTATCCTACTCAAATAGTGTGCATGCCTGTAGAGGTCATATTTTTGCAGATCTGCGCTTCCAGCCCATAATACCATTGCCACAATTGCCAACATTCCCTCGGTCCATCTATCTGTGTCTGTCAGCTCTGTAGAGTCCTGTCTGCCTGTGCAGGCTGCCAGCCATGTCCTGCACTGCTACCCTTTCCTGCATTGCGCCTCATCGTGCTTGCCTCACCTGTGCCTGATCTGCATGGCACCACCACTCCTCTGTCCACCCATCATTGTAACTATCCTGCCACCTCCGCCTCCACTGGGGGACACGTATTCCCATTGTCTGCCACCAACAGTTTTTCCAGTACTTTACATTGCCAGCACCCTGTGCTGTGGTACAGCTGCCCCACCATGTTTGTCATCAGTACTGGCAGGCACATGGGATGCCCGCAGATATGGCAGGTCCAGCGGCTCCTACTTCTCCCTCCTTCACTCACCTGTTCGTTGCCTTTCCTGAGTGTTGTATCTAGTGTTAGGGCTACATCTGTTTCTGTTCCGCACAGGTCATGCATGTCATCCTGAGGCACCTTGCAGTCCCTAGGGCACACTAACCTAGGACACCATAACCTTGTTAGGCCACCTTAACTTATGGTTCAATAGCCCAGGGTGCCTTCTGTGGTGACTTGTCCAAGGGTGCCTAATATGGCGCTTAGCCTAGGAGGCCCTATAGGGCGCCTTCTGAGGCACCTTACATGGCACCTTACAGGGCACCTCTACTAGGCACCTTACAGCGCACCTTATAAGGCACCTTACAGGGCACCTTATAAGGCACCTTACAAGGCACCTTACTAGGTACCTTACTAGGCACCTTACATGGCACCTTATAAGGCACCTTACAAGGCACCTTACAGGGCACCTTACTAGGCACCTTATAAGGCACGTTACACGGCGTCTTGCAAGGTGCTTTACAAGGCACCTTGTAACGCGCGTTCTCTGTCAGCTTGCTGTAACGATGTACCGCCCATGCCTTTATATGGGCATCTCTACCTTTACTGCGAATGACATTACCGCAGTTTAGTAAACATACCCCATAGTAACATAGCAACATAGTATATGACTGCAGATAAAGATCTAGTCTGCCCAGCAAGGTGGCAAGAATAGGTGCACCTGCCGCTCCGTGCAGGTCACCCCTCCACATGCCTTTGTTTAGGGGTATACTCACCTCTCTGTGCAGGTCGCCCCTATTTGTTGAGATGAATATCGGGGTGAGGGTGAGAGGGAACAGTAACATATATGTTTTTAATGCCAGCCAGAGTCCCTGTTCAAATGCATAGAAGTTCTGAGGGCCAACCCAGTCTCTGCATGTTTCACATCAGAGGCCCTGCATTACAGCCTCACCCACTCTCAATGGGTGCCAAGTGTGAGAGCCACAAGGACGTTGTTAGAGTACAAAGAGGTTATGGATGGCAGCGTATGTATAGCCAGCAATTGAACCAGCATCAGACCCCATGTCAAACCTGCCATACTTCCACATGCTCTTGGTGGGGGGTGGAATTGCATATGAAGCATGGGAGAGCACATGTGCTGCACTAGCCCTTTTTGCAGTGTCCATGGCCAGGGACATGTCATGATATGGGAGTACGAGCATGTCACTATGTTCAATGCTCACTGCCAAAACCTGTGTGGGGGCCATAGTCTTCTGGTATGTGACAGATGTACGTAGGCCACTTTGGGCCAACATGCACTCGCAGCTTGTCTCTGGGCCAGTTTCCAGTGTTCTTAGCATTGTATTAGCTATTCCTAAATTCATACAAAAAGGGTACACAAATGAGGAGCAGAGGATTCTAGGTATTGCCTAGAAAAGCGCAGTTTGCACTGGATGTACATGAGTCAGAGGTTAGGTAAACTGCTGAGCCATCAAAACATGGGTCCGACATGAACATGGCCTGATTGCATACAGCTGTTCATGCTGAGAAGCCACTCTTATTGTGATCATGTCACGACTATGTATCCATATAGTGCTATGTAGGATTAAGCTGTGGTGACAGGGGTGCTATTTTCACTTACGGCACTCCAGTTAGGTCACAACAGCTGCCCTGGCATTATTTTTATGCCTACATCATGGCCATGGTGGCTACTCCATGGCACACTTCTACCCACTCTTATGCTATCCACAGACATCACTATGGATTGCATGTGCACCCCTCACTGCTACAGTCCAACTGCCTCCCACATTCTCCTCCCACTCATTGTCTCAAGTGTTCAAGACATATGGATATGACATGTTCATCATCTATTACCTTTGTTTCTATCCAGCAGCTCAAATGTGACTTGCAAAAAGACTCCCTCATCCCACATTAAGGCAACCAGTCTTAACGGGCATTAATGTACACATTAAGCGCTCTTAAAGCCCAATGTCCACTTAACACTCGCTAACCGGTGGCTAGCACCCTTAACCATGAAATGCCTACTCCCCACCCCAAACTTTAACACATGTTGGAGCCTTTAACACTGCCGTTTAGTGCTCATAAGTGCTGCACCCTTAACAGACCTTAGTAAAAGTACCCCTTAGTGAAAGGTTGAGGAATAAAAGGGAAAAGAGAAGAATACAGGATGAGAGAAAAGAAATGCCAAATGGACAAGTACACTGGAAAGAGTTAAAGATAAAACAGAGGAAAGCAGAAAACAGAGACTGAGAACAATGCCTTTAGAAAAATAAAATGGGCAGGCAACAAACATATAAACAAATATTTTTATTTTCATTTTAGTGATTGGAATATGTCACTTTTTTGAGTGTAGGCTTGCTAACTTTAAACAGTAGAGAAGGAAATGTATTTTTCTATCTCTCTAGTGTTACACTGCAGGCAGAGGCTGGCTTCTTGAGGTTTCAGTTTAATTTTTGTTTGTGGTAAGTTATTCTATACTTGGCAAGGGTCTATGTTTCACAGAAACATAGAAAATGACAGCAGATAAAGACCATATGGCCTATCTAGTCTGCCCATCCTTAAGAACTATTAAGCTCTAATTCCCTTCTTCTCCCTGAGAGGTCCTGCGTTCATGCATCATGTTTCTTGAATTAAGGTACAGTTCTCATCTCCACCACCTCCACTGGGAGGCTGTTCCATACATATACCACCCTTTCCATAAATAAATATTTCCTTAGATTACTCCTGAGTCTATTTGCTTTTCCTTTCATCCTATGACCCCTCTTTCCAGAGCTTCCTTTCAATTGAAAGAGGCCCACCTCTTGTGAACTTATATGATGGGGGTATTTAAATGTCTCTGTCATATGTCCCTTCTGCTTTTCCTCCAAAGTATGCATATTGAGATCTTATTGAGTCTATCCCCATATTCTGTGTGACTATAGTAGCTACTCTCTGGACTGACTCCATCCTGTTTATATCCTTTTAAAAGTGTGGTTTCCAGAACTGTACACAGAATTCTAAATGAAGTCTCACTAGAGACTTACACAAAGCAACTATTGTCTCTTTTTTCCTGCTGGCCTTTCTTCTCCCTATGCACTCAAGAATTCTTCTGGCTTTTGCCTTTGCCTTTTCTACCTATTTGGCTACTTTAAAATCATTTGATATGATCACCCCAGATCCAGGTCTTCTTTCATGCATTAAAGTACTTCACCCCCTATGCTGTATCATTCCTTTAGGTTTCTATAGCCCAAATGCATGACCATGTACTTTTTAGCATTACGTATTAGCTGCCAAATTCTTGATCATTCTTTAAGCTTTGCTAGATCCCTCCTCATGTTATCTACACCTTTCAGAGGGTCTATCCTACTGCAGATTTTGGAATCATCCACAAAGAAGCAAATCTTTTCTGACAGACCTTTTGTAATATCACTTAAAAAGGATGAGGCCAAGGACGAGTCCTTGCTGTAATCTTTCTTCAAAGTGAACTCCATTTACTGCTATCTTCTGCAGCCTACTACTCAACCAGATTTTACCGAGCCAGTCACTTTAGGGTCTGCCTCAGGGGTACTCAGTATATTTATTAATCACCAATGTGGAATGGAGTCAGACTTTGCTGAAATCTAAGTATGCCGCATCTAGTGATCTCCCGCTATCCAACTGTCTGGTCTCTTAATCAGATTTGTCAAACAAGACCTACCTACCTCTAGTAAAGCCATGCTGTCTGAGATCCATGTTCTTCCATGTGACTGAGGCCAGGCATTCAGTCAATGTGGATTTACTAGAAAGTGGACCTAGAAAAGGAAGAAGTAGGTAGGAAGGCCAAATAAAATTTACTGGATGCACAAGTATTATTAGATACATAACGCCAGTTTTGATGAAACTCCACTGGTTACCTGTACAGGCTAGGATCCATTACAAGATTCTAGTCCTGACCTTCAAAGAACTAAATAATCACCCCACCACGCCCATCAGCAAGATAATTCACAGATTACCGGATAATAGAAACAGAAGATCCACAATGACAAACACATTAGAGGTCCCTAAAGTAATGACAAAATGCACAAAGGCAACGGTCAATAGAGCCTTCACGATATACGCGCCCAGAGCCTGGAATGCCCTCCCCACAGATATAGAAACCATCATGAACTTGACCCTATTCAAAAAAGTGCTGAAACATCATTTGTTCTTGCGATTCTACCCTGAAACTAATCATGGAAAGCAGGCAATAAGCACTCCGTCTACCCACCCAAATCTCCCCAACGTACATATCCAGCAAGAAAACGGTTAGCCAGCGCGATTCCCCCCCCCCCACCCAAATTGCCTAGATCTAGGGATGTATGCACCAATGTATATGAACTGTAGATAGTTTTCCCCAGTTATTCCCAAATTTATTACCCTGTTTATTGTAAATACAATGCGGCTTGCTGCACTGTTGCATGTTATGTTTTAATGTACACCGCACTGATCTCAATAGCACGGTATATAAGAAAAGTTAAATAAATAAATAAATAGATAGATAAAATAACATTTGCATTATTTAATATGCAAATATATGCATATGTTTGTCTCCTCAACCCCTTCCTCCATATTACCGTGCTTAATGTTCCTTTTTCTCTAATTCAGTCCAACATCAAAATGAGCTTGACATCCCTGTTATAAATTTCATCAGTCTTGCTGCACTTTTTAACAAAATGCTGGTGCAGTTTTTGGTGACTCTACTTACACATGCCCATGCCTGCTTAAGTGACTTATATAAAAAGACCCTTTATAAGTAAGAGACCCTTTACTATATCAAACCCATTGTTCCATCATCTCTGTGATTGCTTCATTCTAAAAACGTCAAAGCTATACGCTCTGTGAAGTTTATGGGTGCTTCCATAGATTTTTGGAAAATCTGGGAGGTCTGGGAGGCCACCTGCTAGGACTGACAATACAAAGCTATCATTAATTTGTTCAAGTAGGGTGTTTCCACTGATTGCACAAGAAATCATTTAGACTTTATATAAAATGTTTGTAGCCCATTTCCGCTCATACCAGGTCATCAAAACAACAGGTAGTTGAAGCAGAATGCATGCCAGGACAATTCCATGCAACATTTTTAGAACCTTTATAAAAAGCACATGGTTGCTTCCAGAATTCATGTGATTCCAGATTATTCATTGTGCACATTTGACTGCTGCACTGCATTTTTAAGGGTTCTGATGGTTAAGTAGTTTATGGCATTCTGGAAAGGGCTCCCAATCCCTAACTCTTTCTGAGTGATAACAGTTGGGTAGCACTAAGTGATTCTGTTGTATACGGCTCCAGAAATACTGGCATGAAATATTTTGAAGTCATGGAAAAATTTGTACCAACTCAGGGCACCAAAAAAAATGGTTATTTGAAACCCAGCACTTATAGTACTTTTTCCATGCAAAGGTCTCAGTAAGTGGAAATATTTTCCAGTTACAGCATTTAGTAGCAGGAATGCTTGTCAGCCGTGCTAACATTTTCTGCATAAAAGTATAAAGTTGTTGGGCTTGTCATGCTCATTTTAGAAGATGACTATAATTAGCGTATTCATTGAGAACTTTAATAATTAGTCTTTGAAATGTGATGCAGTGACTCATTCAATTCCCAGATTGTGCACATTACTTAAAGTTAACATTTCAAAATATGTTGTTCATTTTCTTATGCAAGCTTCCTAAATGTTATAATATAAATTCCATATTTTCAATGAAAAAAAATAAAGAAAATATTTGTTCTGTTAAAATATTTCACTTACTTTATTTTAATGTTAAATTAGATACTCAGCTTCACATAATAATCACAAAATGGATTATAATATAAATGTAAAACAATGATAGAAAATAAGAAAAACAACAAATGAAAACAACATCAATTCATTTCATTTTCACATTCATAGAACATCTACCTTGCAAAAACAACCAATGCAAAGTGACATATAGCATAACAAATTTAAAAAAATATATCAACACACTAAGGGGTATGTTTACTAAACGTCACTATTTGCGCCGCTGCGATGTTATCGCACGATAAGGACCTTATCGTGCGATAATGGAAGGTTACCATGCGATATGGTACCTTATCAAGCGGTAATGCGCGCAGCAGCGCAAATGAGCGCCGAAGGAGAAGAAAGGCATCTGGAGGGCGGAGGAAGGCTCCCCAGGGGTGGAGGGAAGGGGTCAATGGGCAGAGAGTGGGAGGGGAGAGGCTCCCCGCACACTAACGCTGTGAAATCCAAAGCTCAAAATTAACGCGAATGAAACCCTGGCGTTAGAGCTGATTTAAAGGGAAGAGAAACCATTTATGTCAGCAATGTACAGCAAAGCCAGGGAAACCTACAAAAAAGTGATAAGTGTGATACATGTGCACGGAACAAAAGGGCAAATAAAAACATTGAATATGACTGTAACGAAATGGGAAAAAAACATAACCAAGCTGGCCAATAGTGATATGAATGGGAAACAGCAAAAAATACTACCGAGAAAGCTCCAAAAAAAAAGATAGTAAGTCCAGAAGGGTCCATGCTCTGTCCACATACAAGGTGAATGATCCCACAGTGAAATAGCACTGATCAGGGTTCCCCCATGTTCCTTGGACAGGTTCCCTATAGCGTGCACATGTTCCGCAACAGCAGGGTGGGCAGGTCAGAATGGGCAACTGGACAGATGCTGGAAAAGGGGACACAGAGGGCTGCAGGTGGCACATGCCGTGGTGCAGCTGGGTCATAGTGCAGACTACAGTGATGCCCAGGTGGCCCATAGAGTAGACACCCAGGAAGGTGTAGATAACATGAGGAGGGATCTAGCTAAGCTTGAAGAATGGTCTAGAATTTGGCAGCTGGGATTTAATGTTAAAAAATGTAAGGTCATGCATTTGGGCTGCAGCAATCCAAGGGAGCAATACAGTATAGGAGGTGAAGTACTTTTGTCCACTAAAGAAGAGCGGGACCTAGGCGTGGTTGTGTCTGATGATCTTAAAGTAGCTAAACAGGTAGAAAAGGCGACGGCAAAAGCTAGAAGGATGCTTGGGTGCATACGGAGAGGAATGGCTAGCAGAAAAATGGAGGTGAAAATGCCTCTGCATAAGTCTTTGGTGTGACCTCATTTGGAGTATGGTGTGCAATTCTGGAAACCGCACCTTCAAAAGGATGTGAACAGGATGGAGTCGGTACAGAGGGTTGCTAATAAAATGATTAATGGGCTTCATTATAAAGCATATGAGGACAGACTTAAGGATCTTAATATGTACACCTTAGAGGAAAGGCGGGATAGAGGTGATATGATTGAGATGTTTAAATACCTCCGTGGCATAAATGTTCAGGGAGAGAGCCTCTTTCAATTGAAAGCAAGTTCTGCTACGAGGGGACATGGGATGAGGGTGAAGGGAGATAGATTCAGCAGTGATATGCGGAAATATTTCTTTACAGAAAGGGTAGTGGATCCATGGAATAGTCTCCCAGTGGAGGTGGTAGAGATGAGGACAGTAACTGAATTCAAAAAAGCATGGGACCAACACAGAGGATCTCTAAAGGTAAAAAGTAGACTGTTGTAGTTGTTGTTATGGAGGGACAGACTGGATGGGCCATGTGATCGTTTTCTGTCATCGTGTTTCTATGTTTCTATACGAATGCTGAAATAGTACAGCAGCCAGACAGCAACTGATGAGAGCCAACAGTGTCACAAGGGATAGTACCCAGCAGTTACCCCCAAGGGTACAGAACATTGGCAGGCAGTGCTGGGGGGAAGTGTGGACATCTATGCAGGCACCCCTACCCCAGAACCCGCACCATAGGCAGCCGCCTACCCGCATACTGGATGGACCGAGACAGCACACCACCAGCACCACCAGCAGAATGGCATGTCAGCATGGAGGCGGAGGGGTACTGGTGGTGGAGGGGGCAGTGACTGCTGCCCACAGCAGACTGTGGCCTAGCCCTGTTCAGGTGGGTGCCATGCACTGCAACAGACAGGCTCTGTATGACAAACAGTCATGGCATCTCTAGGGAATGCACAGCCTCTGTGGTCACAGTGTGGTGCAGTACACACAGACAGTGTGTTCAAAAGCAGAAGGTCATAGGTTCAAGTCCCAGCTGTGGCTCCTGACAACCCAGTCCCCATATTTTACCCATTACTAAACCGTGGAAGTAAAGACCGAATCTTTAGTGCAGAGAACAGAACCATGCATCAAATGCCTATATTTTACCCTACAGAGCACAGACACCATACACATATGCACTACCTAGAGCAGAGTCTCCTAAATGCAGTCCTGGAGGGCCACACACCATGCAGGTGTCATGCTGTCACCAATAAAGATGCCTGTGCTGCATTTCCATGTGCCGCCCCCATGGTATGCAGATGTATCTCATGCATATACATGAGGGACAGCATGAAAACACGAACAGTGTGTGGCCCACCAGGACTGGATTTGGGAACCTCTTCCCAGAGCAGCAGCCAACAAGGGAAGACACACCTGCACCCATAGACTCCATCATCCAAAGCCACCTGTAGAGGCAGGATTCCGGGCCCTGTGTGAATCCCCCAATACTAGCTCCTGCATACCGTAGCAATGCCACCCTAAACCCGGGGATATGGTACACATATATCAAAAGGTTGCTATGATTACTGGCAGATAGCAATTCCTAAGTTAAGCACAATCTGCTCTTTAGCTGTATCATACCAACCTCTCTGATGTCTGTGGAGTGTGTATCAGGTCTGGTGTTTGACAGTGTTTACCAACCCGGGGAGTGACCCCAACAGTATTGCAAACCATAGCTATGCCTGCGATGTGCCCAGGACTGGCGAGGTGGCCAGGGCTGCCAAGAGCCTCTATATTTGCACAGTGCTGGCATAGGTGTGGGAGTATGTGTATATCCATCCAGTGTGTGGTGGTTGCCCACACCGTACTCAACCCACACTGTTTGCACTGTGTCCAGTGTTAGCTTGCCTATGTGCATAATGAGGAGCAAGGTACTGTGGGTATAGCCTGGACAGGGTGGCCTGGGAAGGATGCATCAGCACAGGGCAATGGTTGGGACATTGTAGTGTCTGGCCACCACCTGCATGGACAGGGTGGCCACAGCATGTCATGCTGGGAGGTCACTCTCACCCTGACTGTGCAGTGACCACAGCATGGCTAGGTTACCCCATAGTGTTGCATAGAATTTCTTATAAGTGATTTTTATGGGTTTTCTTTTATGAGGCCCAATCACTGACCTATCTGTTTGGTGGGTGTGCTCACATCTTCCCCAGTAATATGCACTATGGACTAGCTAGCACATTGTTTGCAGTTAGCATGTATGTACCCCAGCTGGACTGAGGTAGATGGTCCCCTCTACCGCCACCATTGCATGAATGTGGATCTGTTGTGGGGAGATCCTGAGCCCCAGAGGGCATTTTGGGTGGTACTACATAATCCTCCTCCTCCCTCCCTCCCTCCCTCCCTCCTCCTCCTCCTCCTTCTCCCCCCTCTCCTCCTCCTCCTCCTCCTCCCCCTCCCCCTCCCCCTCCTCTCCCCTCCCTCCTCCTCCTCCTCCCCCCTCCTCCTCCTCCCTCTCCCCTCTCCTCCTCCTCCCTCCCTCTCCTCCTCCTCCTCCTCCCTCCTTCTCCTCCTCCCCCCTCTCCTCCTCATCCTCCTCCTCCTCCCCCCCTCTCCCCCTCCTCCTCCTCCTCCTCCCCCTTCTCCCCCCTCCTCCTCCCCCCTCTCCCCCCTCCTCCTCCCCCCCCTCCCCCCCCCCCCCTCTCCCCCCTCCCCCTCCCCCCTCCTCCTCCCCCTCCCCCCCGCCTCCTCCCCCCCTCCCCCCGCCCCTTCCTCCCCTCCCCCTCCCCCCTCCCCCCTCCTCCTCCCTTCCTCCCCCTCCCTCCTCCTCCCCCTCCTCCTCCTCCCCCTCCCCCCTCCTCCTCCCCCTCCTCCCCCTCCCCTCCTCCTCCTCCTCCTCTCCCCTCTCCCCCTCCTCCTCCTCCCTCCTCCCCTCCTCCTCTCCCTCCTCCTCCCCTCCCTCCCTCCCCCCTCCTCCTCCCCCTCCTCCTCCTCCTCTCCTCCCCCTCCCTCCCTCCCCTCCTCCTCCTCATCCTCCTCCCCCCCCTCCTCCTCCTCCTCCCCTCCCCCCCTCTCCTCCTCCTCCTCCTCCCTCCTCCTCCTCCCTCCTCCTCCTCCTCCTCCTCCCCCCCTCTCCCCCCTCCTCCTCCTCCCCCCTCTCCCCCCTCCTCCTCCCTCCCTCCTCCTCCTCCTCCTTCCTCCCTCCCTCCTCCTCCTCCTCCTCCTCCCTCCCCCCTCCCTCCCCCCTCCTCCTCCCCCTCCTCCCTCCCCCCCTCCTCTCCCCCCCCTCCTCCTCCCCTTTCCCCCTCTCCCCCCTCCTCTCCCCCTCTCCCCTCCTCCCCCCCTCCTCCTCCTCCTCCCCCCCTCCCCCCTCCCCCTCCCCCCCCCTCCTCCTCCCCACTCCCCGCCTCCCCTCCCCCCCACCCCTTCCTCCTCCCCTCTCCCCCCCCTCCTCCTCCCCCCCTCCCCCTCCCTCCTCCCCTCCTCCTCCCTTCCTCCCCCTCCCCCCTCCTCCCCTCCTCCTCCCTTCCTCCCCCTCCCCCTCCACCCCCCCACACCCCCCTCCTCCTCCACCCCCCCCCTCCTCCTCCACCCCCCTCCACCCCCCCCCTCCTCCACCCCCCTCCACCACCTCCCCTCCTCCACCCCCACCTCCCCCCACCACTCCCCTCCTCCACCCCCCCTCCACCACCTCCTCCCCTCCACCTCCCCTCCACCACCTCCTCCTCCCCCCCCACCCCCCACCCCCACCCCCCCCCCCTCCTCCCCCTCCACCACCCCTCCCCCACCCCCCTCCCCCTCCTCCCTCCTCCACCACCCCTCCCCCCCCCTCCACCACCACCCCACCCTCCCCCCTCCCCCCCCTCCTCCCCCACCCCACCTCCCCCCTCCTCCACCACCACCACCCCCCCCCCTCCCTCCCCACCACCACCCCTCCCCCCCCCTCCTCCTCCTCCACCCACCACCACCACCACCCCTCCCCCCTCCACCCCCACCTCCCCCCTCCACCCTCACCACCCCTCCCCCTCCTCCTCCCCACCCCTCCACCCACCCCTCCACCACCCCTCCACCCTCCACCACCCCTCCCCCCTCCACCACCACCACCACCACCACCATGGCACCCACACAGGATATGCACTATTCTGGGTGCATCATAGTCCACAAGGGCTAGATGCGACTGGGAATGAAATATGGACGGAGGTGTTTCCCAAGGTGTGTCTGCAAGGACTATCTATCACACACTGGCACTGATGGCAGCCTGCAGCATAGCCTATCTCAGCTACATCTGGTGCTGTGGACATGGTGCTGGGTGCCCCACCTCAGTCTCAGGGTGGGCACAGTACCCACACAATGTGATGGTCTGTAGCCACTCTGTGCCAGTAACACACATGGTCAGTACCCCCTACCAGGCTGAGGTGCTGTGGGGGTGAATACCCCATCCTGTGATCATCTGTGGACTGCTGATATGCATGTGCAGTGCATCATGGGTACGGGTGGGTTAACCCTAACCTGGTAACCACAGCAGTTGGTGTGGAGACCTGCAGTCCCTCTGTAGCCAGCCAGGGGCCTGGGTGTAGCCATACAGCTGTAGCCCACTGGTTTCATCACTCTCTGTGGGGTCAGAGGTTATGGGTGTGATCCCACAGTGGGGTTCGTTGATAGGGCTGTCTGAGGCATTTCGTTTTTTAAATGTAGATTAGTGCGGCCAGCAAAAACACCCTCAGTGCTGTAGCCTGAAGGTGCCTCATAAAGCACCCTCGACAGCGCTCCATAGGGCGCCCTTTAGGGAACATTATAAGGTGCCTTGGCGGACAGTGCACCTTATAATGTGTCCTCTGGAGTGCCCTATAGGATGCCTGCTGTGGCACCTTAGGTTACGGCACTGTGAGGGTGTGTTTGCTGGTAGCACAGATATAAATACAACTGGCACATGCTTCGGACAGCACTGGGTAAAAGTATTATTATTCATCTGGCCCACTTGGGAATTGATCTCAGGACCACTGTAGCATCAGTTAGTGTACTAACCATTGTACTACACCTCTATTGCTAAGTTTGCAGCTCAGCGCACCTACTTAGGATTTCCATGCATTAACATGTGCAGTGCTGCCATCAGAGACAGTGCTGTAACCTTGCGGTGCCTCATAGGGCACCCTATACAACACCCTATACAGCGCCTTATAAGGCTCCCCATGGGCAACATTATAGGGTGCCTTGGCAGACAGTGCACTTTATGATATGCCCTCTGGAGTGCCTTATGCGGCACCTTATGTTACGGCACTTTGAGGGTATGTTTGCTGGCAGCACAGATTTAAATAAAACTGGCACATGCCTCAGACAGCACTGGGTAAAAGTATCATTATTCATCAATTTGGGAGTTGAACTCATGACCCCTATACCATCAGTCAGTGTATTAACCATTGTACTACACCTCTATTACTACATTTTCAGCTCAGTGCGCCTACTTAAGATTTACGTGCTGCTCCCTTTCCGTGCAATACTGTGTGTGGCGCACATTAGTGCGCGTTAACATGCGCTTGCTACTTTTTGACCGGAACGCCCACTCCTTTTATGGCATCCTGTACACTAACGCTGGGCGCACATTAAGAAGGCTTAGTAAACATGCCCCACAATTATACATAGAGGAGGTAATTTTATAAGGAGCTTGGGTATATAAAACAACATTTTACATGCTCAAGTAGGCACTTATAAAGTTTGCTTGTAGCACATGCCTTTTGAGTAGTAGCAGCTTAGATGGGTTTCATTCACGTACCTGAGCAGCAGATGGTTAAGTGAGTTGCCTAAGGAATATCAGGAGATTCAAACACTATTTATCTGGCTCCCAGGCTACCACTCTAACCATTAGGCTACTCCTCCACATTCTATTTTCCCACTTTTCATAAAATCTTACCTTGGGGCAAACAAACACATGTAACATTAAAATCTCAGCAATATACAGGCCCATATTCAAAGGGATTTATCCGATTAGCAGGACCTGCTACTGAATAAACACTACTGAGAGAGATGTACAATGGCACTAAGCAGACAATGCTGCTGAATATCCGCTCTGCTGTGGCTCTGTCCAGACTGTGCCAGAATGGTCCATGGTGAGTAAGGGTGGTCCCAGGACTAATTCTGTTAGTGGTGATTTTCAGTCCACTAAGCAGATATCACCACTAACTAGACAGCAAATATGGGCAGTGGGAAAACAGAAGTAATCAGGGCCTGATGCTGGAGAGGCTCCAGCGCTGAATATTGCGTTTCAGTATCAGTCGTAATGGCTAAGTGCTTAAAACCAATGACCTCCATGGCTGAATATTGAGCCAATAGTGCCTATGTTTACACAATACTGTATATGTGTTGGCATCCCTGGAGGTCAAAGAATAGGTAAGTGTTGCGGAATTGACACTTATGCACAAATTTCATGTGTGTATGTGTGCATTCTTATTATCTAGGTATGTCTATTCTTTAGCGTGCATTCGATTAGCCAGAATGCTCCAAAAATTGTAGTGCATGCTAAATCATCCTAACCTTTTTTTAACCTATGAGTCAACATGTTTTCGGTTGATAAACATGCATGGAAAACTTTGAATTTGAGTTTAAAATTTTATTAAAACAGATAAGTGAGTGGAGGCGGAGCCAGCCGCGGACAAAATGGCCACGTGAAAGCGCTTCTCCCGCTAACCTGTCTTTAAATCAACATTGCTGCCAACACAGAAGTAGAATCCGGCTCGTCTGGAGGTCTCTCAAAGGTGCCTAGTATGGCCAATTCTAAACAGACACGTCTGGACTTTGCGGGAACGCCAAATGCAGGGTCTAAAAGAGCAAAATCTGACCCTCTTTCTCCGCTCAAAATGGCGCCGCTGAAAGAGGCTCCGGAGGGTTTCCAAGAGCTTCTGAAGGAGATCAGGTCGGTCCGGGTACTTGTGGAGAACAGTGGGGAAACCCTATCTATGGTCCAGGTGGACCTTAAAGAGGTACGGTGTTCCTTGGAGGCTTTAACTTCCCGAATGGAAAAAAATAGAAGTTACAGTCACTGCTCAGGAGAAAAGTGTGGGGGAGGCAAAGCAGGCCGCCAGAAGGGTGGAGAAGCTAGAGCGTGTGGTGGAGGACATGAACAACAGGGCTCGCCGGAACAACGTCCGGATAATCGGCATCCCCGAAGGAGCGGAGGGGAGCGACCCGGCGGCTTTTTTAGAATCCTGGCTACCCAAACTCCTTAAAATTGATTTCCAAAGATCATTTTAGATTGAAAGAGCTCATAGAGTTCCCTCTCATAGGGAGGTGCGTGAGGGTAAGCCGAGGCCTATGATCCTCTGTGTGTTAAGATTCCAACAAGTATCCCAAATTATGGCGGCTGCGAGAGCGAACACCTCGTTGCACTTTGAAGGACATCGGATTTCTTTCTATCCGGACTACAGTAAAAGCACGGTCGAGAGGAGGATGCAATTTCTTGCCCTGCGACCCAGATTGCAAAGGTTGCAAGCCCGATATGGGCTGTTCTGTCCTGCGCGCTTCAAGGTGACAATACATAACTCCACAAAGATCTTTGAGGATCCTAAGGCCCTAGCGGCGTTTATAGAAGACCAAGAAGCACTCCAGATGAGTTGACTGTAACTATCACGTTCAATAATTTTGACAGAGTACTGGCTGTCGGCGATTGGTGACTGTAGATATATGCTTGCGGTGAGGGACCCTCTTTCGGGTTCTTTCGGAGGCAGCATATGTTCCAGTATACTTTTTTTTTTTTTTTTTTCTACATCTCTTTTTCTGTGACATCATGTATGATTGGCAGCTTTCATATTTTATGTTGTGTTTCAGGTTGCTGGGGGCCATGTGTACCGCACTGTCTCACCTGGGGGTGGGTTGTGGTCCTCTATGGGGATGGAGTCAGCTCCTTGCAAGTTGGGCAGAGGTAATGTGGGCATCTTATCATGTTGAGAGGGAATCTGGCAGAAATAGGGTAATACTGTGTGTGCTCTGATGGCGTCTGGGTTGAGTGGGCTGAAAATGATGTCCCTGAATGTCAAGGGCATTCAAAATCCTATGAAACGGAAAAAGATTTTAAATTATGGCAAAAAACAGCGTATAGATATCTTGTTGCTGCAGGAAACACATTTAAATACCTTTGAATCTAGGAAATTGGGTGGGGGCTATTATGTGTTGGCAGGACACGCCCCGGCAATGGGGAAAAAGAATGGCGTAGCCATTTTAGTGCGCAGCTCGCTTGGAGCGGGAATAGTGGGCACACAGAATGGTTTGGAAGGCAGATGGGCATTGGTAAGGCTGTTAGTTAATGGCCTGCAGCTGGCAATATTTAATGTTTATGCCCCTAATATAGATGACCCCAGCTTTTTTCAAATGCTCACTGCTAAGGTGCAAGGAGAAGCGCAGGCTTTTCTGGTGGTGGGTGGGGATTTCAATATGACGCAAGACCCTTTATTGGATCGCAGCCCCAGCAAAAAAGAGAGTCATTCTAGGGCTAGTGTGGCACTCAAAACGTGCATGGAGTCTGTTGGTTTAGTGGATGCTTGGCGATTGTTTCACCCCACTGAAAAGGACTTCACTTTCTTTTCACCTCCCCACAATTCCCTCTCTCGTATTGACTATTTTCTAGTTTCCAAAACTCTAGTAGAGAAAATTGATTCAGTGTCGATAGAGGCCAGACATGTTTCAGACCATTCTGCTGTTACCTTAACTCTCAACTCTTTGGATGGAGCAAAGGGCCCGGAAGTATGGTCTTTTCGAAGATCCCTCCTAGCAGAGGAGGATTTCTGTAATACCCTTAGAACGGCAATAGCGGAGTATTTCCAAACCAATGTGATATCGGACACAGCAGGATGGGCATGGTGGGAGGCCTTTAAAGCGGCCATGAGAGCTACGATTACTAGTTATTCCATTAAGGAAGCCAAACAGAGGAAATTGCAACTTAAGTCTTTAGACGAGCAAATCAAAGCTGGGGAGCGGCTCTGGCACAAAAAGCTGGAGGGGATTATCTTAACGAGACTGCAGAAGTTACGTAGTCAATATAATGCAATACTGAGCTCCGAAGTGGAGCAAGTCATGCGCCAGCAGCAGTCGCGATACTATATTTTACTATGTAAAAATCTCATGTATATAGTTACACCTGTTATCCAAGTTTGGACCCCTGTTTGATGTAAAACCAAACAGCATGTTGTTATGGTTGTTGTGTTATAATGTAAACCGCGCTGATGCCAAATAGCGCGGTATATAAGAATTTGTAATAAATAAATAATAAATAATAAAATATATTGAACAAAATAAAGCTAGCAGAACATTAGCTTCCATGCTGCAAGGTAAGCGGCATAGAACTCAAATAGCGTGTATTGTGGATGCTAACCAGCATAGCTTAAAAGATAGTGAGCAAATCCTGGAAGCTTTTTCTAAGTTTTATGCTGCATTGTACGATTCAGAGACGGTAGCTTCTCAAGAACAGACGACTGGCTTTCTGAATCAGATAATTCACCCAGTGTTAAGTGGTAGCCAGATTGAGGAGCTGGACGCTCCTTTGGAAGAAGAGGAGTTATTGTTGGCTATTCGGTCTTTAGCTATGGGAAAGGCTGCTGGGCCGGACGGTATCCCCAATGAGTTCTATAGGACCTTTAGTCAGGAGCTTGCTCCTTGGATGTTACAGTACTTTTCTTCCCTGCAAAACGCTCAGGCGGACACTGGTCGCTTGTCAGAAGCAACCATAGTGGTTCTTGAGAAACCGGGCAGGGACCCTACAGCAGTCGGTAATTATCGTCCCATATCCCTCTTAAACACAGACTACAAGATATATGCAACAGTATTAGCATGGCGTCTATCGCATGTGCTTCAAGACTTAATTCATCCTGATCAGTGTGGCTTTATTCCAGGATGTTCCACTGCGGATAATGCTAGATTATTTTGTAATCTCATCCTAAAGGCCAATTCATCGGAGACACCATTGGTTGGCCTAGCGCTCGATGCTGAAAAGGCCTTTGATAGATTAGAGTGGTCCTTTTTGTTTGAAGTTCTAGCTTGGTTTGGATTCGGCCCGTCTTTCATGCACATGTTGAGAGTTTTGTACCTTAAACCGATTGCCCGTATTTTTGCGAATGGCCTGCTCTCCCAAACATTTTCATTACGAAGGGGCACCCGACAGGGCTGTCCCCTATCTCCTCTCCTCTTTAACTTGGCACTAGAACCTTTAAACTTGGCTATTAGACAATCTCATCTTATTAAGGGCGTGGATATAGGGGACATGTCTGTCAAACTTTCGGCATACACCGACGATCTTCTGCTTTTTACCCAGCCTGCATCAGTTGCTGAAATTTTGAAATTGATTGAGCTTTATTCAGCGGTCTCTGGTTATAAGATTAATTGGAGTAAATCAGTGGCCTTCCCCTTAAACAGCTTGACTACGGCAACTTCTATGGCAGCTTTTTCTTTTCAGTGGGACTCCAGCCCTATTAAATACTTAGGAGTTTACTATTGTGCTTCTATCGAGCAGTCCATTAAGGCTAACTATACGCTGTTATACGATAAGGTAAAAAAGCTGGTCTTGAATTGGTCTCCCCTTCACCTTTCATGGTGGGGAAGGCTCGAAACAATAAAAATGACAATTATGCCCAAGATTAACTATGTCTTGGGCATGCTCCCGCTGTTACTGTCTCAGGCGATGTATAAATCTTTGGAGCGGGTTTTGTTTAGTTTTCTGTGGAGAGGGAAACCCCCCAGAATTGCGCTTTATAAATTAAAACTTTTTAAGGATAAAGGTGGAGTATCTTTTCCAGACTTTTATCATTATCACATGGCAGCTATATTGCGACAAGGAGCGCTATGGTGCAAACTGGAGGAAATAGCACAAAAACCCACATGGTTAGAAGTTGAAACCCGTTTGGTATCCCCCTATCCTCTACCGGCGCTCCTTGGCGCAAAACTTGTGGATCCTACTGGTGAATTGGGGGTAGTAGTCAACACCCAGGAGGCATATTTGGTAGTGGCAAACTGGATAAGGCGGGATAACCCTCCCTCTAGAGCCTCGCCATTATGGAGGAATGCAATGTTCAAAATTAACAGGCGTACCTTCGCTTGGAAAGTCTGGCAGGAATGTGGTATTTGGACGCTGGGTCAGTTATTGCTTGAGGGCCGATGGAAAGAGTTTGCCATGTTGAGAAGGGAATTTTCCCTGCCGAAAGCTTGCTTTTATCAATGGCAACAATTGAAGCATTGCATACTGTCTTCGGTTGCTGACATTGTTACTCTGCCAGATTCTTGCTACTTGTTAACTAAAGTCAGTGAAGTTGCGGACCAACCTAAGGCAATCTCTACTTTGTATGCTTTTCTTAGAGGCTGTTCTGCAAGCTCACTGATAGGCCTTGCTAAGGTCTGGGAGAAAGACCTGGGGTCTGAGATTGCCCCAGAAGTGTGGCTGAAGTTATGGGGGTCTATTACTAGAGTCTCTAGATCAGCAGCGCTTACGCAATCTGCTTTTTTCTTCCTGCAACGAGCTCATATTACCCCTGTCAAGCTGTCTAAATGGGACAAACAGGCCTCGGGGCGGTGCTGGACGTGTAATGAGAAGCCTGGCACTTTGTCTCATATGGTACTAGAATGTCCTGGACTCCATAAGTACTGGGCTTCGGTGTGGAATAGAATTCAGATAATATTACATATCTCTGCCCCGTTGACATGGAATATTATATGTCTGCGTGCGACTGCAAATTCCCTGTCACTTCCCAAGAAGAAATGTTTTTTATTAAATTTTATGTTAGCAATTGCTTTACAAGTCATCTTTAGAAATTGGAACAGTCTAAATGTCTTGGACTGGAATGTATGCTGGAATTCTCTATGTTTATATGCTAGTTATGAGAAAACATATAACAAGGTACACCATAATGGGGGTGGGCTTCCTATTGTAGAGAAATGGGCGCTGCTGGATGATTATCTAGCCAGTTCTAGGTTCTGAGATGTTATAGCCCATTATCATCATTTCTTGGAGTTATGGGTTTTAGCCCACTTGCAAGGAGCTGGGGAGAGTGGGAGGGGGGGGTTGCTTTGTGTTTGGTGTATGTTTTGATTTTGTTGCTGTTTGTTGAGTTGGTTATAAAAGCAAAATAAATAAAAACAAAAACAAAAAAAAAACAGATAAGTGAAACAAATTGAGAAAATGCCCAAAAATCAGAGGAAAAGTTCAAAAATGACCCAAAAATGAAGTGATTTTTTCCATGCACGTTCTTATTATCGGCACTACACATAACAAATTGCATGTGCCTTAGAGCAGGTGTAAATGTGTGTGCTTAATTTGGGGTAATTTTATAAAGGTGCATAGACATATAAAATAGGTGGAGCATATCGAGGTCATCCTGAACACCGTTTAGTGGGTCTGGACGTCCAATCCGGATGTCCAGACCCACTAGATGTCCAGGCAGCCTGCTGGGGAAAGAGCTCCCCATACAAAGAGGTGATTTGTATGGGGAGCTCTGTTCATGGGAGGAGAGGGTGGGACAGATGCGGAATGAGAGCGGGAGCGGGCGGAGAGCGACCCTGGACATACAGGGCCAATTCTGAGGTCGGCCCTGTACATCCAGGGTCAGCCATGTAGACAGGCGACTTTTCCACCTCAGAGGTGAATAATCCCCCTAGATGGAGCCAAACAACACAACCAGACCTGATAAGGAGGGCAAAGGGGTGCAGGTGGTTCCCTGCAGCCTGATCCTGGCCATGGGAGGCCAGATCAGGGGTCGGGCTGCGGGGAAAGAAGGGTCTTGTCTGCAGCAAGGGATCGTGGTTCCTGAATAGAGCCACAGTGTCATGATGACAGGATGGCATGGCACTTCGGTTACATTCAGGAGTCTGGCTGAGTTAGCTGGGTCTGTGGGCTGGACGTGCGGCCGATCAGAATCAGAGTACATCCTGCATGTCCAGGCCATAGACCCAATTCTGATCCCATGGGCATGTCTAGCCCCCGTGCGATCAGAATCAGATCTACTTCAGTATGGCCCAATCTGATCAGCTGTACAGTGGGGAGACGGCCAGCACAGGATGTCCTTCATTGTATCTCTGTGCCTTTCCTGCCAAAGTCTTCAGTCATTAGATTGTCCTCCATGGGACTAATTTTATCAGTCTCTCTATCTTGTGCAGCAGTATGTACATAGGTTGAAACAATTATCCCATGGGAAGTACCTGCACACAATTACAGCTGCTGTTTAACATGCCCAAATTTCAGACTTATTTGCCCACCCAGGGAATGCATATAATCTGGATAATTTTATAAAAGGATATTTCAAAGGAATACAATTTTTTAACCATGGAAATGCCTTTTAAAATTATCCACAGAATTATAACCTAACCTAACGTCAAATTCCTCTCTCACTAGGGTCACAACAGAACTTATATTACAAATGTGAAGTGGCATTTTAGAAAGGACATCCAAGTGCAATCTGTGACGTCAAGGACAGAACATGCAGAAAAATGCCAAACATAGATGCCCCCAATGTGGACGCCCCATGCCTGAATCCATATAGATGTCCTTGCTATGAAACTATGAAGTGGAGCATCCATCTCAAGCAAGGTCACATAGGGGGTGCCCAGCGATATGGCAAAACAAAAACAGGAGCCCCATTCCTTGTAAGTACTCATTTTCAAATTATAAAATAAAGGGGATATGAGTGTACCTCCTTTGACACACCCTCCAAATGTTTGCCTGACAAGAGTACTTTTCAGACGCCTACTCATGCCTGAAGGAGATATAATCTTTGCCACTGCTCAGAGCATTTAGGATGTTTCTGAACTCAGGTGAGGATGTCCAAGTTCTTGGGAATTCCCTGGTCTCATCTACACCATGCTTCAGTTCTGGCTTGGACATCCATGCACTGGGGACGTCCACAGACCCGGTTTCTAAAATGACTCAGGAGACATCTCTGGGATAGTTTCTCCAAATGGGTTAGTTTTGCACATACCATGACAGTCATGAATCTCACTTCTAAGCCAGGGTATGTGGAGTAGGATATCAGTATCTCAAATTTACTGCTAATGCTCAGTGTAGTACTTGCATTGTGCCAACTACACCCATAGATGCTGTTATTGTATCTATCCATCTTATTGCTGGCCTTCCTCTTTTGCATTGGCCTTCTACCTTGCCAAGCACGATGTCTTTCTCTAATGATCTCTCTCTTAATGTGTCCAAAGTATGAAAGTCAAAGTCTTGTCATCTGAGCTTCTAAAGAAAGCTTAGATTTGATCTCCTCTAGTATTGACTGGTTTGTTTTTTGGGCAGTCCATGGTATACATAATATTTGTTGCTAGCACCATAATTCAAAGGCATCAGTTTTCTTCCTGTGATGTTGCAGTGTTTACAGAATTTCCAATGGATGAGGCACGCTACTTTGTTATGCCTTTCTGTATAGAAAGTTTCTGCCACTAGAACTTCACAACCAGCTATGAGGTGAGTCACTGTTTCCAGTTCTTTCTTACAGAAACTACATATGTCTGTTTTGCCAGTTTTTCAATGCTCTCTGCAAATTATCTTGTCCTTAATCCATTGTCCTGGGTTGCAACTATCAGTCTCTCGTCCTTCGGTTTCAGTTCACCTCTCCTTAACCATTCATGTGTCTGTTCCTGAATGACAAAGGATTGCTAGACTAACGCTCTGTATTCCCATTGTATTTGTGTATTTGCCACTTGTTTTTCCTTGTTTGCTGATCTAATTATTTGAGGAACATTTTCTCCTGTTTTGCAAATGCAGTTGCTTCCTTCCCTGTATGTGCTTGTGTTCTGTAGATATCTCTATGCCCATTTTCAGATATACAAAGCATGAAAAGGGCTTCTAAAATTACCCGCCCCTCCATCATAAATCAAATACAATAGACAATTTCAAAATAAACAATTAAAATTCTACCTTGAGTGCACATTCTTACTATTTAAAAAAACAAACAAACCAACCAACCTTTATTAGTCTCTCCAAAGACATACAGTACATGGTTTCAGTGTTTGATGGTTTCTCCTGAAAGTGACCCTTTCCTTGCCAGCGTTGGTAGCAATCCATGAAGGAAGCCAGCTTTTCAAGCTGATTTGTTATGACCTCGGGCAGAAGGGTTGAATCAGTACAGTGCCAGGTTAAATAAGCTAGGCCCATGACTGTTGTTAGGCACTGGCAAACAGTGCAACTGTCCATGGTTCCCAGGCCATAGGGGGCCCCAAACCTTCCTCAAGCTGAAGGAGGCGGAGCTTTTTGATCCCTCACTAGTCTTTGCCCTGGACCTCTGCATGTCTGAAATCAGCCCTGGCCAAGCCATCTTTTAGTAGTGGGAGGAAGCTGATGGCAGAATTTTAATAGGTTATATTATTATAGCAGATAAGATTCAATTCAAGTAACAGATTGGAACCGATCCATGGAGAAAAAATAATGAAAATGTTCCTTGTTTTTAAAACTGCAGCCTCATAAGAACATCCAAGCACTTGTAAATAAGTTGGGTGTAACAGGACATGTCATTTAATATATGCTACAAATGTATAATATTATATCACTCAGAAAAGAACACAGAAATGTGCATCTCAGGTGGAGCTCAAAAATGCCTTAAGGTTCAATGAATCAGCAGTCAAAAATCATTTTGCAGGGCAGCGCCAGAGAACAGCACAAAATCCCAATTCTGCTGGAGCTGTTGTAGCCGGACACCACGAAATACAGATTCTTCAGAAGGAAAGGGCAATTAACATCCAGTTTGTTCTTTATTCATTAGGGTTCATTGATTTAGCTGAAAAAATGACAGTTCACCTACAGCTGTAACCACTGCAAGTTCCACAGTCAATCCCTGTTAATTAAAGGGACCTCACAGCAACCCACAGGAACACTTCATTCTTAGGGGTATGTTTACTAAAGGGTGCTATTTGCACTACTGATACGTTATCGCATGATAAGGTACCTTATTGCGCAATAATGGTGCTTTATCAGGCACAGAGGTACCTTAGCGCGCGATAACGCGCGCAGCGGCGCAAACGAGCGCTGAGGGTGGAGAAAGGCTCCCAGAGGGCGGAGGAAGGCTCCCCAGGGGCGGAGAGAGAGGGTAAATGGAGAGTGGGAGGGGAGAGGATCCCTGCACACTAACGCTATGGGTTCCGAGGCTGAAAACTAACGCCAGTGAAACCCTGGCGTTAGAGCAGATTTAAAGGGAAGAGAAACCATTTCTGTCAGCAATGTACAGCAAAGGCAGGGAAACCTATAAAAAGTGATAAGTGTGATATATGTGCATGGAACAAAAGGGCAAATAAACATTGAAAATGACCTGAACAAAAAGTAAAAAAACCATAACCAAGCTGGCCAATAGTGATACTAATGGGAAACAGCAAAAACACTACTGAGAAATCTCCAAAAAAAATATATTAATTTTGGAATGGTCTATGCTCTGTCCCCAAACAAGGTGAATGATCCCACAGTGAAATAGCGCTGATCAGGATTTTCCCTTTCTGTTGGACAGGTTTTCTATGGCGTGCACATGTCCCGCAATAGCAGGGCGGGCATGTCAGAATGGGCAAATGGACAGATGCTATAAAAGGGGATACAGAGGGCTGCAGGCAGCACATGCTGTTGTGCAGCTGGGTCACAGTGCGGACTAGGGTGATGCCTAGGTGGCCCATAGGAATGCTGAAACAGTACAGCAGCCACACAGCAACTGATGAGGGCCCAACATGGGCATGAGAGTGTTTCCAGCAGTGTCACAGGGGATAGTACCTAGCAGGTACCCCCAAGGGCACAGAACATTGGCAGGCGGTGCTGGGGGGAAGCGTGGACATCTATGCAGGCACCCTACTCCAGAATCCGCACCATAGGCAGCCGCCTACCAGCACACTGGATGGCCTAAGACTGCGCACCACCAGCACCACCAGCAGAAGGGCATGTCAGCATCGTGGCGGAGGGATACTGGTGGTGGATGGGGCAGTGGCTGCTGCCCACAGCAGACCATGGCCTAGCCCTGTTTAGGTGGGTGTCGTGCACTGCAACAGACAGGCTCTGACTGACAAACAGTCATGGTATCCCCAGGGAATGAACTGTCTCTGTGGCAACAGTGTGGTGCAGTACACACTGCCAGTGTGTTCAGGAGCAGAAGGTCACAGATTCAAGTCCCAGCTGTTCTTCCTGCTAACCCAGTCCCCATGTTTTACCCACCACTAAACCATGGTAATAAAGATGGAACCTTTATTGCAGATAACATAAACATGCCTCAAACACCTATATTTGACCCTACAGAGCACAGACACCATAAACATGCGCATTACCTAGAGCAGAGTCTCCCAAATTCAGTCCTGGAGTGCCAAACACCATTCAGGTTCCATGCTGTTTCTAATAAAGATGCCTGTGCTCTATTTCTATGCACTGCCCCCATGGTATGCAGATGTATCTCATGAATATTCATTAGGGACAGCATGAAAACCCGAACAGTGTTTGGCCCACCAGGAGTGGAGCTGGGAACCTCTGCCCTAGAGCAGCGGCCAACAGGGTCAGAAACACCCGCACCCACAGTCTCCATTATCCAAAGCCTCCTGGAGAGGCAGGATGTTGGGCCCTGTGTGCATCTCCCAATACTAGCACTTGCATACCTTAGCAATGCCACCCTAAACCTGGGAATACGGTACGAATATATCAAAAGGTTGCTATGAGTACTGGCAGATAGCAATTCCTAAGTTAAGCGCAATCTGCTCATTGAGATGTATCAGGGATAGGGAACCCTGGTCCTGGAGAGCCGCAGACCAGTCTGGTTTTCAGGATATCCCTAATGAATATGCATGAGATATATATGCATTAGAGATATCCTGCCATCCTGACTGGTTTGTGGCCCTCCAGGGCTGGATTTGGAGACCCCTGCCTTACACCTCTGTCATTTAAGATTGTGAGTGGGCAAGGTGCAGATGTCCTAGACATCGAAAGGGTATATAGAATGTGTCACATTCCTCCTCGATTCTCACCACCACCAAAATATTGTCTATTAGACAACTTTTCGGTGGTGGTGAGAATCGAGGACTAATGTGACACATTCTATATACCCTTTCGATGTCTAGGACATCTGCACCTTGCACACTCACAATCTTAAATGACAGAGGTGTAAGGCAGGGGTCTCCAAATCCAGCCCTGGAGGGCCATAAACCAGTCAGGTTGGCAGAATATCTCTAATGCATATATATATCATGCATATTCATTAGGGATATCCCGAAAACCTGACTGGTCTGCGACTCTCCAGGACCAGGGTTCCTACCCCTGAGATGTATCATGCCAACTTCTCTGATGTCTGTGAAGTGTGTTTCAGGTCTGGTGTCTGACAGTGTTCACCACCCTGGGGAGTGACCCCAACAGTATTGCATACCATAGCCATGCCTGCACTGTGCCCAGGACTGGTGCGGTGGTCAGGGCTGCCAAAAGCCTCTATAGTTACACAATGCTGGCATAGGTGTGGGAGTGTGTGTCTGTCTAGCCAGTGTGTGGTGGCTGCCAACACCTTACTCAGCCCACACTGCTTGCACTGTTGCCAGTGTTAGCCTGCCAATGTGCATAATGAGGAGCAAGGTACTGTGGGTATAGCCTGGACAGGGTGGCCTGGCCTGGATGCATCTGCACAGGGCGTAGGCAAGGGCTCGGACATTGTAGTGCCTGGCCACAACCTGCATGGACAGGGTGGCCATAGCATGTCCTGCTGGGAGGTCACTCTCACCCTGACTGAGCAGTGACCACAGCATGGCTGGGTTTCCCCATAGTGGTATGCTGTATTTTTCTCAAGTGAAATGTATAGGTTCTTTTTTGGGGGGCCTAATCAATGTCTTATTTTCTTGGTGGGTGTGCTCACATTCCCTCCAGGAACATGTGCTGTGAACTAGCTAGCAGACTGTTTGCAATTATATGTGTATGGTTGGAACGCTTTGCAGGGTACAGTGGCTGGTGACTCACTGTGCTTGCTGCTGGAGAATGTCAGATGGTGGTGGGGGGCAGCTGAGCATTTCCAGGTCTACTGTGTTTTTTTTTTTGCCATTGCTTTATGGATGTGTACAGCTCTGTATTGGCTGCCCTGTAGGGTGTCTGTTCCCCAGCAGGACTGGGGTTGATGGCCCCCCTCTACTGCCACCATTGTAGGGAGGTAGAATGTGGATCTGTTGTTGGGGGATCCTGTCTCCCACCCTGAGCCACAGAGGGCGGGTTGAGTGGTGGTACATAATCTGCCTGTGGGTCCAAACACCCCCTCCCCATCCCCATCCCCATCCCCATCCCCATCCCACTCCCACATCACATCACATCATATTGCCATGGCATCAAAACAGAATATGCACTATTCTGGGTGCATCATAGCCCATAAGGACTAAACCTGATTGACAACTACAGATGGACCCTAACATATCCTAGATGTGCCTGCAGAAACTAGCTATCACACACACTGGCACTAATGGGTACGTGCAACATGACCTATTCCTGCTTTGAAAGGTGCTGCGGACGTAGTGCTGGCCGCCCCACCGCACCCTCAGGGTGAGCACAATACCCACACAATTTGAGGGTCTGTAGCTACTCTGTGCCACTAACACACACCGTCAGCACCCCCTACTAGGCTGAGATGCTGTGGGGGTGCACTCAGTCAGTTGCCCCTACCAGGATGAGGTGCTGTGGGGTGCATACTCCATCTTGTAATCATCCGTAGACTGCTGGTTTGCATGTGCTGTGCATCATGGATACGGGTGGGTTGACCCTATCCTGGTAACCACAGCAGAATGTTCGTGTGGTGACATGCAGTCCTTCTGTAGACAGCCAGAGGTTTGTTAGTAGCTGTAGTCCACTGGTTACTGCACTACCTGTAAAGCCAGAGGTCATGGGTTTGATCCCACACTGGGGTTATTGGTTAGGGCTGTCTGAGGCATCGTCTTTTTTTTAATGTAAATTAGTGCTACCAGCAAAAACACCCTCACAGTGCTGTAACCTTAAGGTGCCTCATAAGGCGCCCCATAAAGTGCCTTATAAGGAGCCTTATAAGACATCCTATAGGGGACATTATAGGGTGCCTTGGCGGACAGTGCACTTTATAATGTGCCCTCTGGAGTGCCTTATAGGGCGCCTTATGCGGCACCTTAGGTTACGGCACTGTCCAGGTGTGTTTTCTGGCAGCACTAATTAAAATAAAAATAAAATGCCTCACAAAGCACTGCTTAAACATAAAGGGTAATGCCTCAGCCAACCTTATTCATTAAGCACACTGGGGATCATACCTATGACCTCTGTACCATTAGTCAGTGTATTAACCAATATGCTATGCCTCTGCTGCTTTATTTGTATGTCAGTGCGCCTACTTAAGATTAACGTGCGTTAACGTGCATAGCTCAATCCATCGCACGATAATGTGCGCAGCGCATGTTATCACACGATAATCCCGGTTTGCTATGTTTAGACCGGAACGCCCACTCCTTTTATGGCATCCTGCACACTATCGCTGGGCGCACGTTAAGACTGCTTAGTAAACATACCCCTTAATGAATGTTAACAATAGCATAGAAGTGAAAGAACGTTAGAGGAACAAGTTCTTTTCAACATCAAACAATAAATTAATCAACTTCTGAGTTTAGGTTTTAACTGATAAACACAGATAAAATACCCCCAATGCAAAAAATTAATAAATACATTAAATATAGGGGCATTCAAAACGGTTTAACCGATTAGTAGATTTGCTAACCAATTAAACCACGATCAGCGGGATATTCAGCAGTACTAAAGCTTTTACTGCCATTGAATATCCCTTGCTACTAGGTGTAAACACCGTGACACTAACCAGCTAGTGCTGGAACATTCCAGGGATAGAGTGAGGGTGGCAACCACAGTTAAACAGGCTGTGGCGATATTCAGGGCTAGAGTTAGGCAAAAAAAATCTGGCCTAACTTAAGTTGGTTTAGCTATCATGCCAGCATCTGAATATCGCTGCTGACCGGATAGTAAACCCTCTATCTGGGTAAACCGAATATTCAATGCCAGTGGCTAGATATGGCCCCAACATTGAATATCTCGGTTAAACTTAAAGTGGTGATGGCTAGCCACATTACTCGGGATGGCCACTGCCAATGAATTTGCCCACCTATGTGTCTATCAGATAAACATGGGAAAAACAGCACTTCCCCTAGTACACTATTATCCCTCCTCTGACTTGCATGATATCCTCCATTCAGTTTTTGTGTCTTTTTTGTGCTGAAGACTCCTAATCCATAAAATTACATGTCTTTGATTTTACTAGGCGAGGTACCAAGCATTAGTATATGTGGCATGAAAACGCTAAGAAATGACAATTTTTTTAATAATTAAAAAACACTAAGAAAAACGTAAAATAGTAAATGATGACAAAGACCAGCATGGTCGATCTAAGCTGCTCAGTCTGTTGTCTAGTGCTGTACCCGCTTCTACATGAATTTAAAGATTTCAGGGTGCAGAATGGACAGTTAACAGGCTCTAGTGATGTTCTGTATTATCTGTAGTTAAAACAGGCAGGGCTATAGAATAAAAACCCTGTACATATTATTCCTGCATATGTTATTCTTCCACAAGAGAGACACAAGTTTACCAAGAATCAAAGAAAGAACATAGAAACATCGAAATATGACAACAGAAAAAGACCACATGGCCTATCTAGTATGTTCTTTCATATCAACAACTAACAACAGTCCCCTTTTTTCCTTTAGAGATCCTCTGTGTTTGCCCCATCTTTACCTTGGCCCATCTCCCTTCTTGATCCGAACATGTCTGAAACACTTTCGGAGCAAGCGCTGACCTAACCAAAATGGCTACTCCATTGTGTTTATGTAGGGCGGCCGAAAAAGCCACCAGCGTGTAGGGTTTTAGGTTCAATTTCAGAAACTCCTTTAGATCTAAATGAGTCTCTTGCAGGAGAAAAATATCCACTTTCTCATATTTCCCATATAAGATTATTTTTTTCTGCTTTATAGGATTCTGGATCCCTTTGACATTCAAGGAAACAATTTTAAACGTTAACATTTGTAGGTCATCCTAGCATCTCTCAGACCAACTAAGTTGGGGTACAACCTACCTGTCCAAAAACTAACAAGCCCTCTATAAGGGTCCTCCCCACCTCTTTTCATACACAAAACTACAATGTCACCCCCAATAAGAGCAGTGATTACCACCCTATTACCTTTTCTCCCCACAGCTGCATGGACTACCAACCCTGACAAATCTCCAGTAATAACCATCCTGATGGACCCAAAGGAAGAACACCCCAACCAACAAACCATGGGTGAGCCCTGAGTGTACGAAATGGGCACAGAAGGATGCAAACATCAATCTTTTAGTCTACATACACAAATATACAGATCACATGGCTCACACAATGCGCTAAGTAACACATTCCCACACATTGAAGGCTGCCACAGCACCAAACCCCCTTGAAACCCTCCAAGTCAGACTGGCCACGTAGGGCCAGGCGAGAACCAGTTACCCTCACCGATCCTCACCTATCCAAAAAGAACACTTGGATCAAAACCCCATTAGCGATAGTTCCTTGTCCTCCAGAAATGCTTTCAGAGCCTCTGGGTCTTCAAAGGACCGCGTCTGGTTATGCAGTGTGACTCGCATTCGTGCCGGATAGAAGAGCCAATACCGTGCCTGAAGCTGCCGCAGCCTTGGCCTCAAGGCCAGCAGACTTCTTTGAAGATCCACAGTGCTTTTCGCAAAGTCAGGGAACAGCAGCAGGCTATGACCTTCAAATTCCACCGGCGCTCGGGACTGAGCAGCAGCCAAAATCTGGACAACTTGCTGGTAACGAAGAATTATCATTATGATCAGAAGCGGGTGGCTATTGTCTGGTGAGATCTGAGAGGGAACGTGGTGAGCGCGCTCTATTTCGAGCGGCATTTCAAAGTTCAGTTTTAAAGCAGAAGGGATCAATTTCAGCAAAAATGCAAACATATCTTTCCCCTCAGCGCCTTCAGGAACCCCCACCAGTCTTATATTATTTCTGCGCGCCCGGTTGTTTCCGTCCTCAATATCTCTCTGCAAGGCCTTGATTTGCTTAGCGTGTTTGTCCAGTTCCCTTAGCCTCTCCTCATGCACATTTAATCTCACCTCGATCTTCTCATGGCTGATTGAAAGTGCTTCCATCCTGCCTTTCAGCAGACCGATGTCCTCCTGCACACAGGCAAGCGACTCCCTGTTCGCCTTCACCATTTCTTTCACTGCCCGCACTTCCTTTAACAGTTCTTGCAGGGCCGCGGGCTGCTCTTGCCCGGCGGCCATTTTCTGCGGGGAGAGAGGTTCGGTTTTAGAGTGCTTAGCGCTAGAATTTTGCATTGCAGCGAACTCTAACCGAGTCTGCTTTGCCCCGGCCGGCTTCCCCGGTTTGGCACTGCCAGCTTCCGACTCTTCCGAACGCATTTCATTAATATAGACTCAGGAATCAGCAGGAATCCCTCCGGAGCAATGCTCTATGCCTCCATTCCGCCCTGTCCCAGGCTCCGCCCCTCCAGACTCAGATTTTTTTTAAAGATATTGAGTTCTGTGGATGAATGTCCTAGTTCTGCTCTGCACCCACTCTTGAGGGTGGGGGTTCTGTGGATGCAACATATATGTTCAAAAAGAAAAAGCAAGAACCATAACACAGTTTATAACAAAATAAAAATGAGTTATAATTTAGTTTTATAAAGTGTGCTGTGGTTCTCGCTCATTCTTTTAGTTCCTAGGTGTGCAAACATCTTGCATTTCCTCCATATTATCTAATCAGCTTTTTGGTTTGGTTCAGTCCCTGACTGGAGTTTTGAGAAGGCATCCCCCCACCTATGGGGGAGTGAGGGGGGCTCTATTTCATCCCTCGCCTCAAGCAGCAGATTGCCTTGAGCCACCCCTGGCCAGTGAGATTATAGAAGAGGATGTTAACAGCTCAGGTTTACATGATGTGTTGAAGTCACTTTGTAATAGCCTTCTGCTGATGGGCCAATACCAAGACTTGCCACCTGAAGTACCAGAAAGGCCACAGAGCATGAGACCTTGAAGGATCAGTAGAGTTCCAGAGTGAAAAAGGTCCACCATTTCCCTCTGACAGCAGTTTGCCAGGAATGTTGCCTTTACTCCCTCTGAATCTCTTAGACTGTAATAGTTTTTGTTTTCCTTACTTTTTGATGCTAAGTTATGGCATGGGAGGTCTGAAAGGTAGCTACTGGAAATGAACACATTCCAGAGAGAATGCAGCACCAACGGTCAAAAACACAGATTTATTTTTATTTATTTTATTTAACAGTATTTCTATACCGCCTTCTCCTTCAATCAAGGCGGTCTCACAGCAAGCAATCAAAAAGTGGACAAGTGTTTTCCTGCAGTGATGCGTGTTGAGTGTTTGTGTTGGTGAGCATTTGATTTAAATTGTGCTTTCTAAATTGTTGCGCTATTGTACATTGTGAGCTATTATACATTGTGTGCTATTATACAGTTTTATATACAAGGTTGGGGGGGGAGGGTCTGTAGTTCTGGCTTGGTTAGTAGATCAAATGGTATGTCCGTGGTGTTCCATGAATAGAGTTGTTTTCAGTTGTTTACGGAAGTCCTTGAGGTCTGTGGTTACAGATACTGTAGTAAACACACTAAAGATAAAGAGTTTGGAGAAATAGCCCCTTGGTATAGCTCTTCACTCTTTCCTCCTCCCAGTCACATGAAAATGAAGGGAAACCAAACAGGAAGAGGTTTGTCTTCAGAACTACCGGCATTCTCACCAAATCCAGTGCTAGCCATTAATGATGGGGAGCTGTGATATCCTCAGTCATGGAGAATATACATTCACTGGGCACACTGGTCAGAGTGTAGAACAGGAAATGCTGTTTAACCTTGCTCATATCTGGCCAGACTGTTGACTTGTGTGCCTTGTATGCTAAGGTATGAGTGCATGGCCTCAACGGGCTCTGAAAGGCAGCGTGTCACTGAAATCCATGCAAGTCTGACTTGTGATAGGCTGATCTCTGCAGCTTAGCATTCTAACTAGGACTTCAGTCCCCAAAGATTGTCCCTGGCTGGGGCTCATAGGCCAAAGGCAAACAAACTATTAGGTCTATTTCATTGAACGTATTGCTAAACTTGCTGCTGGATCGTTCAACATGAAAAATATGTTGTAAGCTAGAATGTTACTTCAGCACACTTCTAACGGGTCTTCAATCCATTTTCATTCCTGTTTTCTTTCAACTTTCATTTCTATTCTTTTATATTAACATAAAAATCTTTTACTTTATTGAAAAATCTTCTTCTTTTAAAAAACTCTCAGTGTCATCAACCCCAGTGCTTAAAACATCAATATATAAGAATCATAACTTTATTAGAGGACTTCCTTTTAAAATCTTCACCCCTATGTTCAATTTTGTATAACAGATCTCGACGCTCTCATAGGGCGCCTTCACGGCGTTTCAAAAGTTAGTCTTTCTTCAGGAGATCTTTACCTTAAAAACATAAACAAATTATTTAGATCAAACCCCCTCTACCATTGTGTTCCCATCCTTATCCTAAAATGCTTAACTATATTCATCAAAACTAACTTACTTTCGCAACGGATGCTGCCCACGTCCCAACATTATTCATTCTTAGAAAAGACGCCGCGCATGCGTGCAAGCTACAGCTTCCCTTATTTAAAGCCCTCTGATATTATCCTATTCAATTAGGTGCTCATTTCTTATGGAAATGGTATAGAGAGCTTATCTTCCCTATTAACTAGTCAGAATAAATGTGGAGCCTATGAGCAATGAATCTAGAGAATCGTAACTATTGAACGTTTGCTCAATCTTATCCGACATTATTCAATCCATGTACAGAGTTTGAAAAGAACCCTTCACTTTTAATGAATGTTAGCAAAATGTCTAAGAGATGAAAACCTCTTAATACTGCGGCCAACCAAGACGTGTTATTGTGGTACCATTACTAACCCTCCTGGCAATTCCCAATTAGGTTTTCAACTGCCGTATTTCTATCAATCACTATCAGATGCTAAACTAAGAGTTGGTTTACTTCATGTCAATCCTTCTTGAATATACAGATAGCAACCACTAGTCCAATTCAAGCCCTCCGGACTTGCTTTCATGTTGGACTATTTTAAACACATAATTGCCAATCAATAGTGAGATTTAAGCCCTCCGGGCTAACAGTGTTGATCTTATATATCCACCGTTGTTCTTTAAACAAAAGAGTCTCATCTACTGTGCGGCCGGGCAAAGGAATTTGTACTTGTTCAATTGCTATACAGCGAAGCTGATCAAAAGAGTGCTTGTGAGCCAAACAATGGGCAACCATAGGCGCCTCTAAACGTTGACATTTTAGACGACTTCTATGCTCACGTATTCGTACCCGCAAAGGGCGAACTGTTTTTCCTATATACATAAGGTCGCAGGGACAAAAAATGCCATATACCACTGCTGGCGATGCACAATTTGTAGAACTATATAGGGCAAAACTCATATCATGGTGTCGAAATTGTGTCTGTTCCATCATGACCTCACAGACATCACACTCACCACATTTCTTATGTCCCCCTACCCTGTGTTCACGATTCACCTGAGGAAGTACAGTAGGACTTAAATATTCCTTCAAATTTTTTCCTCTTTTCCATACATATCTAATTTTCTTTTGTCGTAACCCCGGTACAGCTGTTAAGATATTACTGTGTTTTTGACAAATTTTTTGAATATGGTGGCTCATTGAAGAATAGTTTGTAATTAAATTTACATTATTTTCTGCAAATGTAGTTTGGGCTGGTGAACGCATAACTAGCAACCCCGAGCGATGATTGTACAACGCTCGTTGATATGCTCGTTGTACTATCAATCGGGGATACCCCCATTGCTCAAAATCCTGTTTTAACTGTCTCGCTTGTTGTTTATAACTTTGAACATCGGAACAATTACGCCTGAACCGCAAAAATTGTGAAAATGGAAGGGAGTCCTTTAGTTGTCTAGAATGTTACTATGATACTGTAGGAATGTATTCCTATCAGTGGGCTTCCGAAAGACTGAGGTCTGCCACTGATGTATACCTCGAGTGACATATACATCGAGGTATGTGATTTCCTGTTGATTATATTCATGAGTGAACTTGATGTTCATATCACATTGATTAAGCCAACCCAAAAATTCCCTCAATTCATCATGCGACCCCTTCCATAAGACGAACACATCGTCAATGTATCTACGCCAGATTATTATGGAATCTTGAAAATGGGATTCACTTAACCATTTTTGTTCGAAGGCATGCATGTAGAAAGTAAAATAAAGTAAAAGATTTTTATGTTAATATAAAAGAATAGAAATGAAAGTTGAAAGAAAACAGGAATGAAAATGGATTGAAGACCCGTTAGAAGTGTGCTGAAGTAACATTCTAGCTTACAACATATTTTTCATGTTGAACGATCCAGCAGCAAGTTTAGCAATACGTTCAATGAAATAGACCTAATAGCTTGTATTTCTACAATATGGAAGGTCAAAGTGGATGGAAGAACATTTTTAGCTTTTCCCAAGATCACATCTCTGAATTATCAAAAGAACAGACACCTTTCTCTTTAATGGACACTCAGAATAAGAATTCAATGAATGCATCGTGGGAGCAATTGACGAATCTACAAAAGAGAAAGATAAGAACGGAACTACATCGTTCTTCATTAATAGAATACATATCCCGTCAACAGATCCCTCGGGGTCTTAGGGTATACAAGGAGCCAAGAATGCCAGACATGAAAACTGACTTTGTGGAGAAATGGAACATGATTCTTAACAAATGCTCCCTGGACCTTATGGTCTTGATGATAGAATCGTTGCACTTAACAGTCGAGACCTTAGTAGTAGAGATACAAATAATACAAGATGATTTAAAAAAACAGGTGACTGAAGGGGAGTATAAGATGAAAATGGAAGATGTTTCAAAACAACTACAGCAAGTACAACAAGAAACGATGGCAAAAAAAGTCAAAAAGCTTAAACGAGATGGGACAGATTATTCAATTGGTTACGTATACCCCTGGATGAATGAAAAAAGGAAGTTACAAAAAGGCAAGAAACAAGTCAGATTTGGGGATTCCTCTGGCGAAACTTCATTAACAGATTCAAGTGCCTCCTCTAAAGAGGATTTTTTAGAACAGGGCAAGGATACAACAAAGAAAAAGAAAAACGACGTGACGATATCCAAGACACGATTAGGGCCACAGAAGAAATGACGAATATACCGCTGCTGGTAGAGAATATCTCAGCGAAAACATTAGCACCGCAAGCCATTCAATTACTTAATAAAGGATTATCTTTTGTACCAAATACTTATTATGACGCTTTTCAGTTTAGAGTGGATTTTGCGAAATTTATGAGAAAGTTACATCTGAAACAATATTTCTCTCAATTGGAAGATACAAATGAAATTTCGGTTGAATTACTGGACATATCAGAAACAACAGTAGAAGAGCCACAACCTATTTCAATTAACACAGTTCCAATTCCGTTCCATTCTAATTGGACTCCCCTGATACCACTGCATCCTGCACTAGTAACTTTTAAAGATCTGGTACTGAGGGATCTTTCCCAATTAGAAAAAACAGTTCCACCTTTTAGTAATGCTTTAATAGCGTCTGAACGACAGGCTTTAAAAGAGTTACGTACTGATCCCGATATTGTAATTAAGAGGGCAGATAAAGGGGGTGCAGTGGTGGTGCAAGATAGGTTAGACTATATAGAGGAAGCGTTAGGCCAACTAAACAATAATCTAGTGTATAAGAGGTTGGAAGAGGATCCTCTTCAAGACATACAGCAGAGGATTAAGTGTCTTACTCAGCAGGCACTGATTGATAATCTAATATCAAAGAAAGAGTTTCACTATTTGAATACAACTTCCCCTAATACAGCAAAATTTTATACAGTACCAAAAATACACAAACGATTGCATAGTCCCCCAGGCAGACCGATAGTGTCTACCCGGGGCAGTGTCTTGGAGCCTCTTTCAATATATCTTGATTCCTTGATGCGCCCTCTTCTCCCCACAATACCCACCTATTTGAGGGACACGACTCATTTTTTAAATATGCTTAGAGACATAGCACAATGGTCAACTTATGAAGATACATGGTTGGTGACTTTAGACGTTACGTCTCTCTATACCAGTATACCGCAAATGGCGGCACTAACAGTAGTTCGCGACACATTGATACAGCGGGGAGATCTTTCTGGAGCTAAGATTGATTTTTTGATAGAGTTAGCACGTTTAACGATATATCATAATTATTTTTTGTTCGAGGGCCTGCTTTACCAGCAGATTAGTGGAGTGGATATGGGGGCGACGTGCGCCCCCTCGATTGCAAATTTCTACATGCATGCCTTCGAACAAAAATGGTTAAGTGAATCCCATTTTCAAGATTCCATAATAATCTGGCGTAGATACATTGACGATGTGTTCATCTTATGGAAGGGGTCGCATGATGAATTGAGGGAATTTTTGGGTTGGCTTAATCAATGTGATATGAACATCAAGTTCACTCATGAATATAATCAACAGGAAATCACATACCTCGATGTATATGTCACTCGAGGTATACATCAGTGGCAGACCTCAGTCTTTCGGAAGCCCACTGATAGGAATACATTCCTACATTATCATAGTAAACATTCTAGACAACTAAAGGACTCCCTTCCATTTTCACAATTTTTGCGGTTCAGGCGTAATTGTTCCGATGTTCAAAGTTATAAACAACAAGCGAGACAGTTAAAACAGGATTTTGAGCAACGGGGGTATCCCCGATTGATAGTACAACGAGCATATCAACGAGCGTTGTACAATCATCGCTCGGGGTTGCTAGTTATGCGTTCACCAGCCCAAACTACATTTGCAGAAAATAATGTAAATTTAATTACAAACTATTCTTCAATGAGCCACCATATTAAAAAAAATTTGTCAAAAACACAGTAATATCTTAACAGCTGTACCGGGGTTACGACAAAAGAAAATTAGATATGTATGGAAAAGAGGAAAAAATTTGAAGGAATATTTAAGTCCTACTGTACTTCCTCAGGTGAATCGTGAACACAGGGTAGGGGGACATAAGAAATGTGGTGAGTGTGATGTCTGTGAGGTCATGATGGAACAGACACAATTTCGACACCATGATATGAGTTTTGCCCTATATAGTTCTACAAATTGTGCATCGCCAGCAGTGGTATATGGCATTTTTTGTCCCTGCGACCTTATGTATATAGGAAAAACAGTTCGCCCTTTGCGGGTACGAATACGTGAGCATAGAAGTCGTCTAAAATGTCAACGTTTAGAGGCGCCTATGGTTGCCCATTGTTTGGCTCACAAGCACTCTTTTGATCAGCTTCGCTGTATAGCAATTGAACAAGTACAAATTCCTTTGCCCGGCCGCACAATAGATGAGACTCTTTTGTTTAAAGAACAACGGTGGATATATAAGATCAACACTGTTAGCCCGGAGGGCTTAAATCTCACTATTGATTGGCAATTATGTGTTTAAAATAGTCCAACATGAAAGCAAGTCCGGAGGGCTTGAATTGGACTAGTGGTTGCTATCTGTATATTCAAGAAGGATTGACATGAAGTAAACCAACTCTTAGTTTAGCATCTGATAGTGATTGATAGAAATACGGCAGTTGAAAACCTAATTGGGAATTGCCAGGAGGGTTAGTAATGGTACCACAATAACACGTCTTGGTTGGCCGCAGTATTAAGAGGTTTTCATCTCTTAGACATTTTGCTAACATTCATTAAAAGTGAAGGGTTCTGGGGGGCGGAGCCCGATGTCCAGCGGGATGGTCGCATAACGCTGAGGCTCCCGAGAGGCCTACTCAGAATCCTGAATTAACACCGGACATACTTGAATTTCTGCTCTGATCTTGCCGGGGCACATTGGTGAGATGGCGGGGACCAAACCTACGCGCCTGGAATTTGGATCTCCAGCGGCTTCTCACGGCAAACGCTCCAAAACTGAACCCCCGTCCCCGCAGAAGGGGCTGGCTTTGCGCGAGGGCCCCGAAATGCAGCAGGAAATCCTCGCAGAGATTAGAGGGGTTAAGGACCTCGTGCAGTCAAACGGTGTGAAGCACTCCGAGCGCTGCGGGAAGATCTTGGTGTACTGCAAGGCAGGCTAGAGGGGCTCTCTTCACGTCAGGACAAAATGGAGAGCATATTAGACTCCCATGCGGTCCGGCTGTCCAAACTCGACAAAGTTGAACGTCAGGTGCGGGCCTTGCAGAAAGAAGTGGAAGATGGCAATAATAGAGCGCGCCGCAACAACCTACGACTCGTGGGCATACCGGAGGGAGCGGAATCGGGAGACATGAAGGAGTTTTTATATAAAATCCTCCCTTCCCTGCTCCAAATCACCTTTACCAAAGAATTGGAGATCGATCGCGCTCATCGTGTACCCACCAACATAACGCTCAACAGGAAGACCCCGCGGCCTATCATCTTTCGACTTTTGAGATATCAACATGTGGAGCAAATTCTCAGTGCCTCTCGGGCAAAGGGCCATATGGAGTTTGAGAGCCACAAGATCTCCTTCTATCCTGACTTGGCTAAACCCACGGTCGACCGCCGAAAGCGCTTTTTGGACTTCCGGCCGAGGCTTCAACAACTACAAGCACGCTATGGCCTGATGTACCCGGCCAAGCTCCGAGTCACGCTTCACAATCAGACAAGAACATTTGAGGACCCTGATCTACTAGCGGAGTTTTTGGATGCTAAAGAAGCCGACTTGATGCGCTGACTTCCAGAGTATTCCTGCCAGTTTCTCATATCCGCTGTACCTGCCACATTGGATTTGCCGCGGCTCAGCAAAGAGTCTGTCGAGGGCGGTTTGTTGCCTTATTTTGATGATATCTGTGACCCGACTCCATCTACCCATAGTAGCCTCGATGAGTATCAGAGACAGTGTTAATTATGGACTCTGGTGTTTCTTTTCTTTCTTTTTATGTCTCTATCTTCCTCTCTAGGGCCTCCTCCCGCAGACATATGGTCGCCATATTCATTGGGGGTTTTGCTTCTTCTCTAAGTTACTTTGGTACATACTTTTCAATATGGGGTGTATTAGCCAGCATATTCGGTGATTATGTCATTGTTGTACAGATTCTGATTATGTTGTATGTTTTCAAGCGCCCTTACCTAAAATGTCTATTACCGATTGATGGCACCATGTAAGATTTTATCATTGAACGTAAAAGGAATCAATAATCCGATAAAACGGAAGAAAATCCTAAGCTATCTAAGTCATGAAGCTGCGGACCTGATTTTCCTCCAAGAAACGCATTTAAATTCGAAGGAAACTCTTAAACTCAATATTAAACCTTACATGGTGGCCGCCTATTCCCCAGCCGTTTCTAAGAAATGTGGGGTTGCCATACTGGTTAGGAAATCTCTGCATGCTACTATTATTGCGACTAGCTCAGATACAGCAGGTAGATGGTCCAGAGTTCACCTCAAGATAGGTAACCTTGAAGTTACATGTATATGCCTTTATGCTCCTAATGTGGATGACCCTGCCTTTTTTGCTACCATTGCTCAGGTTGCGCAGGCCTCTGCTAATACTTCATTGATAATTGGGGGGGATTTCAATTTAGTTCTTGATCCCCTGATTGACAAACAGCCGCCTAGGACAAGTGGTCCCCCCAAGAGTCACACCACGCTTACCTCTGTGATCAAAGATCTTGCTTTAGTCGATCTATGGAGGTTACTACACCCCAATGAGCTTGACTTTACATTCTTCTCTTCCCCTCACAAATCCCAGTCTCGCATAGATTTCTTTCTAATATCAAAACTGTTAGTTCCTCAGGTGGACACTGCAAAGATTCACTCCCAACATATTTCAGATCATGCTGCTATTTCTTTTCAATTACACACTACTGCACCCCAAGGGAATTCGGGGGCCTGGTTCTTTGATAGAGCCCTATTAACTCAGCCAGAGTTCCAGTTAGAAATTCGAGCAGCCATACAGGATTACTTCCATTTTAATTTACCCCAGGATACTGCGAATTGGGCTTGGTGGGAGGGTTTCAAAGCGGCCATTCGTGCAACGATCACTAGTTATCAAATTCGCCTGCGGAAACAACGCAAACAGCAGCTACTTATACTAGACCAACAAATCGAAGCAGGCGAACGAGTTCTAACTTCACGTACTGATCCATGCGTCTTAGTTCGCTTACAGCGTCTCCGTTTTCAATATAATGCAATCCTCTCAACTGCAGCTTCTAAGAGTATTGAGCTTCAACGAGGGACATACTACCGTGAAAGCAACCGAGCCGGTCGACTTTTAGCCAACGCCTTGAAAGGTCAAAAAGAAGCCAAACGCGTAGCGGCCCTTCGAGCCCCACAGGGAGGGGGCATACTGACCACAGACTCCGATATCGTAGAACTCTTTCGGGATTTCTATACCCGTCTATATCAATCTGAATGTGAGTTCTCATCAGAGACCTTCGAGCGATTGTTTTCTGGTATTCAGCGGCCGACCCTTTCTGAAGCTGATAGGGATGCGCTGGATGAACCCTTCTCTACTTCAGAGATCCAATCTGCCCTAAAACGAACAGCCTCGGGTCGAGCCGCCGGGCCTGATGGTCTCCCGACCGAATTCTACAGAATGTTCAGTGCAGATTTAGTTCCCTACTTAAAACTCTATTTTACTGCCCTTGCGGTAGATACATTCTCTTTGGGATCCTTTTCTGCAGCTAATGTGGTAGTATTTGAGAAAGAAGGCAGAGACCCGCTGCTAACCGCCAACTACCGTCCAATCTCCCTACTTAATGCCGATTATAAGATCTTTGCAACGATCTTGGCCACCCGACTATCTGACAGGATGGCCACCTTAGTCCATCCCGACCAATGCGGTTTTATACCCGGCCGATCCACCGCTGACAATGCTCGGACCTTGTGCCATGTGCTATCCAGTGCTGCCAATTTAGACCACCCTTGGGTGGGTCTTTCCCTAGATGCTGAAAAAGCCTTTGATCGCCTAGAATGGCCCTTCTTATTTGCAGTTCTCCGATGGTATGGCTTTGGGGAGGGCTTCCTCCGATACCTCCAAGTCATGTATACTCAACCCGTTGCCAGTATTTGTGTAAATGCCATTAAGTCTCAGCCTTTTAATCTCCAAAGAGGCACGCGTCAAGGTTGCCCCCTATCACCAATGCTCTTTGATCTAGCTCTTGAACCCCTCGCCCTCCTTATTAGACAGTCCGCACGTATTCGAGGTGTCCCCTTCAGTCACAGAGAGATTAAACTCTCTGCATATGCAGATGACCTTATGCTCTTTGTATCCCTTGATTCGGTTCCAGCTGTCTTGGATCTGATTGATGGATACTCGCAATTATCGGGCTATAAAATAAACTGGACCAAATCTGTAGCATTCCCACTGAACCGCTGGGTACATGAGGCTGACATGCAGGCCTTTCCTTTCCTTTGGCAATCCCGCATGGTGAAATATCTTGGGGTCCATTACTGTTCTCCTTTAGAAGACACTATTAGTTTTAATGCCAAAGAGGTAATCTCCAAAGTCCGTGAGCTCACAAATCGTTGGTCTCCCTTATCCCTTACATGGTGGGGCCGCCTAGAAACTCTGAAAATGATGATAGTCCCCAAAGTGAACTATATTTTAGAAATGCTGCCATGCTTACTCCCGCTACACACCTACAAAGATATTGAGGGCCTTCTCGTCCGCTATCTCTGGCAGGGCAAACCACCAAGGATAGCTAAACAAAAACTACAGTCTGCGAAGGAACTAGGGGGTACCCGCTTTCCTGATTTTCTCAGATATCATCAAGCCTTCCTACTTAAACAAGGTGCCCAATGGCTAGATGCTTCAACAGACAGCAGACCAGTTTGGCTTGACATAGAAGAGGAGCTTAGTAGCCCAATTCCGTTGATCCATCTCCCCGGTATGTCCCATCAAGTAGACACCCGCCATCCCCCAATGATTGTCGATACTCTTGCGGCCTTTAACACTCTCATTTTATCACTGGGCCCAAACGTATGTCCTCAGGACGGACTCCCGCTGTGGAATAACCCCAGAATTCAAGTCCTAAATAGAACAATAGCATGGAAACCCTGGTACTCTAGGGGGATCTGGACACCCCAACAGCTCTTCTCTGCAGCTCGTTGGAAAACCTTTTCTGATTTGCAAAAGGAATTTGCGTTACCAGCGAAACATTACTTTCAATTGATGCAGCTTCAACACTGCCTCAAAAGTGCTCAAATCCTGCCGCCCTCTGTCCCTACTGAGGACGGACTATTAGAACTAATTCACTCTATTAGGAGTACACATGGGGTAGCCTCTAACTTTTATAAACTATTATGTCAGGGTACAGCTACTGCTACTTGTAGAGCCCAACAAGCCTGGGAGCGCGAACTGCAAACCACTTTAACCCCTGTGCAATGGAGCGTTTTCTGGAGCAAAGTAGTGCGGGTTTCCCGATCTGCCTCAGTTACCCAAACTCTCTTCTTTTTTGCACACAGATGCTTTTATATTCCAGAAAAAATAGCCAAATGGAACACAACTGCTAGGGACCAGTGTTGGTCTTGCCATACTGCTGTGGGAACCCTTGCTCATGTTATTTATGAATGTCCTCAACTACAGGTTTACTGGGGGCGGGTCTGGGGTCGTATTCAATTTATCTTACACCTCCACGAGCCTCTTTCCTGGAAGATTGTGGGACTCCGCTCAGTGGCGGAGGTCCCCTCTCTTCCTAAGAAGGGTCGCTTTCTCCTTGATTTCATGCTGGGTATAGCCATATGTTTAATCACGAGGAATTGGAAGGATAGCTCTCGACTTACTGTCAATGAATGGTGGAACCTTGTCTGCTTATATAGTAAATATGAGCAGATATCTCGGAGAGCTATTCCCCATACCCATACTCACTCTCGCTTGTCTAAATGGCAGATGCTCAATGATTATGTACAATCTGCTCATTGCTCCGACATGTCTGTTTAATGTACACTCATCATGTTTCAGATCACCGTTAGGTTTTGTACCACAATAATGTCAATACACGCCCGTTTCGGGAATGATTAGTTTTCTAGAGAAGAAGCAGGGGGGAGGGGGGTGGCAGGGGTTTACTTTGGTGTATGTATCACATTCTATGTATATATCTGTCTTTTAGCTGTATGTCTTCCTTTCCTTTGTTGTTATAAAACGAAAATAAAGAATTAAAAAAAAAAAAGTGAAGGGTTCTTTTCAAACTCTGTACATGGATTGAATAATGTCGGATAAGATTGAGCAAACGTTCAATAGTTACGATTCTCTAGATTCATTGCTCATAGGCTCCACATTTATTCTGACTAGTTAATAGGGAAGATAAGCTCTCTATACCATTTCCATAAGAAATGAGCACCTAATTGAATAGGATAATATCAGAGGGCTTTAAATAAGGGAAGCTGTAGCTTGCACGCATGCGCGGCGTCTTTTCTAAGAATGAATAATGTTGGGACGTGGGCAGCATCCGTTGCGAAAGTAAGTTAGTTTTGATGAATATAGTTAAGCATTTTAGGATAAGGATGGGAACACAATGGTAGAGGGGGTTTGATCTAAATAATTTGTTTATGTTTTTAAGGTAAAGATCTCCTGAAGAAAGACTAACTTTTGAAATGCCGTGAAGGCGCCCTATGAGAGCGTCGAGATCTGTTATACAAAATTGAACATAGGGGTGAAGATTTTAAAAGGAAGTCCTCTAATAAAGTTATGATTCTTATATATTGATGTTTTAAGCACTGGGGTTGATGACACTGAGAGTTTTTTAAAAGAAGAAGATTTTTCAATAAAGTAAAAGATTTTTATGTTAATATAAAAGAATAGAAATGAAAGTTGAAAGAAAACAGGAATGAAAATGGATTGAAGACCCGTTAGAAGTGTGCTGAAGTAACATTCTAGCTTACAACATATTTTTCATGTTGAACGATCCAGCAGCAAGCATAGGCAAACAAAGCCAACGGGAAGAGTGGCATGTAACAGGGTGGTACTTATGCTAGCAATACTGCTTGCAGCTCTGCCTGGTATTTCCCTGCTGCATCTCATCCACCACCTCTACCCTCTCTCTGGTGCTCCCATTTCTCTACCTCAGTCACCAGTTTTTCCTTCTAGTATGTCGGTGAACTCCAATGCAGAGCAAAAGTCCCTTTTATCCATAGGCCACAGAGACCAGCTAGCATATAAGCATCCTCCTTCATACGAGATTCAAACCTTTTTCTTACTTGACCAGGCAAGAAGCCCACAATCACAAAAACCTCTCCTGTGAATCACTGTTACTGCCAAAAACTCTCTAACTTGGCCTGTAAAATATTCCCTATCAGGATGAAAAGGTTCAGGGTAGCCTCCATGGCATACTTAAAGGGGTTTTAGGACTTCCCTTATCTATGTGATATTTGCTCAGTCCTGGTAACCCAGAGCACTGTTGATGCTGATCTCGATCTCTGATGACATCAGATGCAGGGCCACTCCTTGCTTCACTGGATGAATGGAATTTTAACTGATGCTAACATCCTTCTTGAGCCGGTGCATTGGTTTCCCTGTTTATTCCTGCTTCTCACAAAGCTCACTCCCACTATTCACATTCTGGTGAAAATGCCTAATATTTTTCAGCACTTCTCAATCAGTTCCTTCAGGATGAGGCTGCACTTGCCTTGTTCCCAAAGCTTAAAAAATTTCTAACAACCAGCTGCAACAAGTGTATAAAGCATTTGATCCCATGAAAACTCCCCTGCTCTATTATCTTAATCATTTTACAAAGAAACCTAGATGCACAGTGTTCTTCCTGTGCCTATGTGCCCATCTTATCACTGTAGCATTGATCTTATTTTTTCTACTATATGGATCCACAAAAGAGCAGAGGAGTAGCCTGCTGGTTAGAACACTAGCATGGTAATGAAGAGACCTGTGCTCAATTCTCACCAGCATGCCTTGGACAAGTTACTTAACCCTCTATTGCCACAGAAAAAAGACCTGGCAATCTACTTCCATTTACACTGCCAAGAAAACCCAGGAGCTGTAGTTGGCCAGGAGTTAGTATTCACTTGAAAGCACACATTGCATCTTGCATGGATCCACATATAGCTGTCATCCATTACCTAGTTTTATAGCACAGACTATCAGTACTCACCTGTAGTTGCTCCTCATTTAGACCTGCAGCCGGTTTCTGCCTTGGTTGACTGCCATTAGTGTGCTATCAGAGAAAGGCAGGTGAGTGCAGTGTTTTGTCAGTGATGAAATGAACGCTACTACCAGGCGCTGCCAGAAATTGGTAACTTAACTGATTATATAAACTGGAGTTCACCTGCTTAAAAAAGTTGTCCTGGAAGTGGAAACTAAGGGGTGTGTTTACTAAACCACGGTAATGTAGCATCAGTAATGTTAACATGTGGTAACATCACCTAACGTAACGTTAACGTGCAGTAATGTTACTGGCAGTGGTAAATGTCCCAGAGGGTGAGAGAAGGGGTCAATGGGCAGGGAGTGGAAGGGGAGAAGCCCCTGCTACACTAACACTGGAACAGTAATGCCAGGGCTCTACCGCCAGTGAAAACCTGTCGGTAAATGCACTTTTGCAGAACAGAGAGACCATTTCAGTGTCAGCAATGTATAGCACAGGCAGGGAGCCCAAGCCAGTGATAGTAGTGCTCCATTAGCAGCAAACGTATTGTGTCCAAGTATAAAAGGACACTTTGTTGATGGTGCAAATGGGGGCAAAGCAGGTGGCACATGGGTCATGCAGTGGGGCTGCTGGTGCACAGGCGGAACCAGGCGGCTGCCTAGATGTCACATAGGAACATAAGACTACAAAAAATGCCAAACTGTGTCAGACCAAGGTTCATCATGCCCGATATCCTGTGTACAACAGTGCACAATTTAGGTCACAAGTGCATAGAGGTTTCCCCAGAAAACACAGAGGATCCCCAATAACTGTAATGGGACAAGCAGATCCTGTTAGCAATGGTTTATGGCAGAGCTACTCAAATCCAGTCCTGGAGGTCCACAAACCAGTCAGGTTTTTGGGATATCCCTAATGAATATGCATGAGATATATATGCATTAGAGATATCCTGCCAACCTGACTGGTTTGTGGCCCTCCAGGGCTGGATTTGGAGACCCCTGCCATACACCTCTGTCAGTTAAGATTGTGAGTGGGCAAGGTACAGATGTCCTAGACATCAAAAGGGTAGATAGAATGTGTCACATTCCTCCTCCTCGATTCTCACCACCACCAAAAAGTTGTCTAATAGACAATATTTTGGTGGTGGTGAGAAGTGAGGTGGAATGCGACAAATTCTATCTAAACTTTTTGATGGCACCCTCACTATGACCAAAAAGTGACCATGACACGGCTATGTATCCATATAGAGTTTATTATGATGTCTTGCTCCAGTGATGTGGGTGCATTCTTTGGCTGGGGTTGCCAATTGTTGAGCAACTAGCTGGGTGCTGTGCATGCTGACTAGCAGACCAACTTTAGTGTGTTTGTGCTTAGCTATCACAGCCCAGTGAAGGGCAGTCTTACTGCCTGTGCTGTAGTCAATTGTTAGTTCTCAATGTTGGGGCAGCACTGCTTCATAGCCTACTTACTGGGGTCCTGGCATTATAGCTCCACACCAGCCTATACTCTCCTACTGCAGTGGCTGTCCATAGCAGCAGCATGTTAACACTATCCACTAGCCTACACTGTTATCAAAGGATCAGTATCTAACATGGGCCAAGTTGCTGCTGTCACCATCACCTACAACATGCAAGAACAAAGAAGAAAAGCATAACACACTGCAGAAAATAGCTACCGCACACTAGCAGTGATGTGGATAAGCACTAAAGACCAACTCTAACAGCGCAGGTTCAGTGGACCAGGTGCTGGGCACACTTCCTCACCCTCAGGGTGACAGCTGAAACCACTCTGCAGTATGGCTTGCTGTTATTATGTGCATGTAGCACACGCAGCCAATGCATCTTAGTGAGCTGATATGCTGGATCAGAGCCTTCTCCATTAATTTTCCAGCAGCAGATTGCTGTTTTGCATGTGTAGTGGAGGGCCCAACCTATACTGCATAGACAGCAAACAGTTTGACCAGAGATTTGCAGGCTGCATAGCACTATGTGGAAGTGTAGCCTACTGGTTGGTGCAATTTTTATGGTTATGTTTATGTTTATGTTTATTTAGATTTGATATACCGCTCAGGCCAAAAAGGCATTCGAGCGGTTTACAATACTATATCATTCGAGGAAATTAGAAAAGAACGCCATTTATAAGATAGGACAGAACAGAGGACAGAGACAGTCAAACAGATAAGAGGAAGAGAAGAACACGGAACAGCAAGTTACCACGATATAAACACACGACAACCCGGTATTTCTAGGGTTCAATTCCCACTTGCTCATTTTGAGCCTGGGTACGCTTGCCCACCTCACATAGTCCTGGATCTGCTGTGACCTGCAGACAATCATTCTTCTACATTTCTAAGCATTATGGCAACACATTTGGTAGCTCAACATAGCATTCCCCATCATGGACATCTGTGAGCATAGCTTTAGAGGTTCTGCCATGGCGCATTGCAGTGGGTCAGTGATGTATATGCAGCAGATGTCTGGGTCCACTGGTATGGATGCGTTTCTGTTTTGCCATCATTGTGATCTCCCAGCTTTATGTAAAGAGGATATATCTCATACATTCAGGCACCTAACACTCATTGCATAGCCATCCCCTGCACTGTTCTGCCAACATTTCTTGCTCCACATGGGGCAAATGGGTTCAACTTGTTCCTTTCTATCATGTCACTCTGTCAGGTGTATTGTCTTGCAGTTGCACAGGCTGAGGCACCAGCCCGCCCGTACAAATGTTGTTTCATGTATCCTATGGCACTGCTACGTTTGGTTCACACACACCAAATGCTTTTGGCACGTATGATCTCATATATCCACTCACCACACAAATTGCAAACTCTTTGCTTGGAAGATCCATGGCTTGAAAGATCCTGTACCTACCATCTGACCGTCAGGGAGATTCATGGTGGGGCTGCTTATTGGCAGTAAACTGCCCCACCATGGCCATCAGGTGTCATTTGCAGCAGTTAGCCATATCATGCACACCTCTCCTGTGACTGCTCCACATGAGCACTCATGGACAATCCTCTCTTTGCTGCCCACATCAGGAACATGCTTCCTCCACCCAGACATTGTCCTGGCCTATGGCATGCCATACACTGACAGTACATCTGGATACATGTCCACACCTCACAGACACTATAATATAACTTACGGCATGGTGTAAATGTCCTCTAACACCCCTTAATGCCCTGTTACCACTCGCTAGGTGTCCATCATCACCCCTTAATGCAGCATGTCCTGTTACCGATCGCTAAGTGTCCACTAGCACCCCTTAACGCATTTCCTGTTGCCGCCCGCTAAATGTCCTCTAACACCCCTTAATGCCCTGTTACCACTCGCTAAGTGTCCATTATCACCCCTTAATGCAGCATGTCCTGTTACCGATTGCTAAGTGTCCACTAGCACCCCTTAACACCGGAACGCCTCTTACACGCCCAGCACAGTTAGCACATGGTAACCCTTTATCGCTGCTGCTACCACACGGAAAAGACTGCTCCTTTACTATTTAGTAAACATACCCCTAAGAGATACAGCGGCCTCTTAAACCCTGCATTCTCTGCCATGTTCAGGGGATGGTCATCAAGGGCTATCATTTCCCTGATGCACAGTGTTACACCTTTGATGTTGTTTCTATCTGCTCTGTGACAGTGTCAATGAACACACCACCATGTCTTTCCTGGGTACTTGCTTCTATTCATGTCAGGCCTGCTGCCATGCCATCTGATTGGTGGAAGAAGATAGGGGCTTTGCTTGAAAAAGGGATTTTGTTTTTACCATACTTTTCCCATCTCGTATTTCAACTCCTGGATGGAATCCCTAACCAAGGATAAGTACTCTCTTTTGTATGAAACTGGAAAGGATGCTCTCTTTTTCCAAATGATGTAGTATGCCATTTTTTGGAAGATGATCCATCAGCTTCCCTCTGCTAATGTGCTGTCTACAGCAATTGCATTTGGCATACCACAGATTGTCATGCACTTTAAAATGCTTCCATGTGTGTGAAGTTTTATGAGACTTCCCCCGTACTTCTTGGGGGAGGGGGGACTGCTGCTCTTTACGGGTGTACATTCATTTGAAATAACTTGAGAAATATCAACAATATTTTTAAGGTGTTTCATATCATTTTTAATCTGAGCATTACATTAAAAAAATCCAAAATTAAGTTCTTTTCTCCCCAGTGTCATCACAGGCACACTGGCTTGAAAACAGTAACCACTGATTTAGAAGACAGGCATCTTGCAGGAAATACTATTCTGTCTTCATGGATGCTGGTTCTAGCCAGCTTGCACTTTATTGTATCTTGCATTGATGGTGATTTTTGTCCTGTTTCCTGATAGGTGCAAAGTTTGTCTGGTGTGGAGTTCTGTGCAAAACCCTTCCTGGATATGCTTTGTGAATCTATTGACTCATACTCTAGAAGCTTACCCCAAAGATTTTTCATTTGCCATGTTCTTGTGCCAGAAATTCTGTGAAACTAGAGAGCTATGTTTACTAAATGGCGGTAAGGGAGCAAATGTGCCATTTAGGTGTGGTAATGGCACACATGTACCCTTAAAGCCTCAAAAATGCAGAGTTTCCATGTGTAAAAGGCTCCTGCAGTGTAAGGGAACAGGAGATGGAGAGCTGGCATGAAGGGGCAAAAATTAGAAAGAGCGGTTACACCGCATGTTACTTTAGCGCCCCTTGCGTTAACACCTCCCTAAGAGCCTCTTAAAGCCTCTAACCATACTGCAATGTAAAACCTCATGGGAAGGGAATCTGCAGAGGGGGAGAGAGCCTATTTGAATGTGACCAGTGTGATTAAATGGGAGCCCAAGTCAGTGATAGTACTGCTCCTTTAGCAGCAGCAGCATGGTGCACAAGTAGGAAAGGGCACCGTGCTGATGCTGCCAATGGAGCAAAGTGGGTGGCATGTTGGTCATGCAGTTGTAGGTACAGGTGGACATTGCGAACCAGGGAGCTGCCCAGGTGGCACATAGTGGCATAAGAACAGAGGATCCACAGATAAGCAATACTGGGTTAGATCATGGTCAACCCCATCAAGCTCCAAATACTCTGTCCCACAGTGGCCAATCACACTCACAAGTACCTAATTGGGTCCTTAAAATGTACCCATGTTCAGTAATGCCTGTAGTGGGGCAAGCTGTGGATCCGCAATGCCCTCTGCATAATTGTGCAATGACCGTTCCCCTGGAACCTAACCAAACCTTCTCTAAGCATAGTTACACAAGGAGCTCTTATGACATCTTTGTGATTGCCTATTTGTTGCCTGACAAACTATATGCCCCTAACAGTCTGGAATGCATTACCATGTAACAACATTGCCTGTCCCCTTGTCTACACACATTTGATGGCGTAAACAACTGATCAATGTTTACGCATTCTGCACCATTCAGTAATTCATAGATCCCCAGCATATCTCCCCTTAACTGTGTGTCCTCCAGGTTGAAGGGGCCTAACCATTTTAACCTCTGCACATAGGGGCATCACTCCATCTGCACCATCTGTGATGTCTGTCTGGATCTCACAGTGACTTTGGTGAAACATAGACATATGGCAGATGTGGAAAGGAGATCCTCCACATGGGATGGTCCAAGGGATATGGCACCCTAGGCATAGATCTCGGCAGGCTCCTCTCATGGTGCCGCTGAACCCAGCTGTGGAGGAAAAGGCCAATGGCACCTGCAGCTGTAGCCCTCCAGGTTAGCAGGAAAATGCAGGTGTCCAGGGAAATATCACAGCAGTGACTGCCATCCTCCCCTGAGCTATATTGGTGGCATGCGGAGATGGGGTACCTGCATAGTCAGCTGATGGGGGGGGGGCTGCATGACCATCCATGTGTGCCTCTGATCCCCCACCCCCCCATCCAGGCTTTGCACCCAAGGTGCCCGCCTAACCCACATGTTTAACATGCTGGTACTGCACTGCCACTACTGACAGTGCATGGTCATGTCTGCATGGTGTGATGGTGGTGGTTGCGTGGGCAGCAGCACCAGCCTTCAGTAGACAGAAGCCTTGTCCTCGTCCTGTGCACCAAGCACATTGCAGCATGTGCCAAAGGTCAGCCAAAGGGGAGCATACCACAACAAGGGCTGCTATCTTGCCTATAGTAACACTGTGGTGTAACATGCATGGTCATTGTGTCTATATCTGGAGGGTCATAGGTTCAGGTCCCTGCTGGGGTTTCTACATTGTATCTTCCTGAGGACAAGGTTTAGCTGACAGTGCAGGTACAGCTCCAACATATACAACCACCAAGGAGACAGCCAGCAAGGGTGGAAACACCCACCAGGAACACTGACAGGCTCCACTACCCACAGCTGGTTAAAGGCTAATAGCACACTAATCATGCAGTATAAATGTTTGATGACACCAAGGCATGCTAATAGCACCTGCACACATTATCAGTCCTTGAGCTGCCATTGAGACAGGAGTAACAAGCAGGAATGTCAATCATCCCCACTTTTGTACAGTGTGCCAATGATAATGTATGTGTGTGTGTGTGTGTGTGTGTGTGTGTGTGTGTGTGTGTGTGTGTGTGTGTGTGTGTGTGTGTGTGGCTCCCCTTTGTCCTGTGGCTTTCTGCACTGCATTTTGGTTCATATTCTTGGAGATTTTCCCAGCCTTTGTTTGAAAATGTGAATAATGCAAGGCAGAGGATTGTGGGTATCATCTGAAAAAGCAGAGATTGGCCTGGATATGTCTGCTGTAATGGTAGGGTCAATGGCTGAGACATCATTGTGCCCATATGCTACGTGCATTGCCTGGATGGCCACTGCATGTCATGCTGAGATGGCACTCTCACTATTACCAAAACATGACCATGGCATGGCTGTGAATCCACATAGAGTTGTTATAGTATCTGGTACCACTGATGTGGATGCAAGCTTTGTCTAGGGATGCTCATTACTGCACAAAATGTTGGCTATCCTATGGAAGGGTGCTTGTGGTCATGCTAAATACGTGCCATGTATGTTGACCAGCAGACCAATCCCAGTTGGTTTGTGCTTGACTGGCACAGCCCAGTGAAGAGCAGCAGGGGCAGTCTTACTATACCTGCTGTGATTGATATTAGTTCTCAATGGTTGAGACAGAAGTGGTTCATGATAGGGCAGTAGCAGTAGCCTATATGCAACCCTCCCCCCCCCCCCCAACTACAGTAGATTCCATGGCAGCAGAAGATTGATACTGGGCAGTGACCTGCACTGTTATCTGAGAGTTAGTGTCTAAAACCAATAGAACACAAGGCTGAGCTGTTGCTGTCACCTAGAGCATGCTACAAAGCTAGGAAGAAAAAAAAAGCATAACACACTAGCAGTGCTGTGGACCTGCAGTACAGCCAGCAGAAACCATTTCTAATAGAACAGCTTCAGTGGAAGAGGTGCTAGGCACCCATCCTCACCCTCAGCTAAAACTGCTCTGCAGCATGGCTTGCAGTTGTTATGTGCATGTAGCACATACAGTCAGTGAGTCTTACTAAGCTGATGTGCTGGATCAGTGTATTCTCCATTGGTTCTTCAGCAGCAGACCACTGTTTTGCATGTGCAGTGTCTCATGGATAGTGGAGGGGCCAAACTATACAGGCACACACAGCAAACAGCTTGATCAGAGACCTACAGACTCTACACATCTACGTAGAGCTGTGGGGAGCTATAGCCGACTAGCTGGTGCAATGTCTCCATGGTCAGATCTCCAGGGTTCTATTCCCACTTGTTCATTTTGTGCCTTGGTGCTATTCAGGTCACTTGCCCACCTCACACAGTCCTGACTCTGCTATGACCTGCAGACAATCATTCTTCTACATTTCTATGCGTTATGACTACATGTTGTTGATCCAACATGGCATTCCCCATCATGGAGATCTATGAGCATGGTTTTAGTGGCCATCTGGGACAACGAGTATGGATGTGTTTTCTCTTGTGCCATCATTATAACCTCCGAGCTTTACGTAAAAAAGTTATATCTCATACTTTCAGGCACATAACACTTGTTGCATAGCCATCCCCTGCACTGTTCTGCCATCATTACTTGCTCCACATGGGGCAAATGGGTTCAACTTGTCCCTTTCTATCATGTCACTCTGTCAGGTGTACTGTCTTGCAGTTGCAGACTGTGGCACCAGTCCCACCCATACAAATGGTGTTTTATGTACCCCATGGCACTGCAACTTTTGGATCACACACACCAAATGCTTTTGGCCAGTATGATTCCATACATTCACCCACCATACACATTGCAAACTCTTGGCTTGGAAAATCCATGGCACATCCCTGCACTGACCATTTGGTCATCAGGGGGATTCATGGTGGGGCAGCAGGTGCATGCTTGACCTAAGTGGTTGCGATGTGAAATGTTACAGGCCTATACCCCATGATAATGGTAGGGCTAGTATGACCCTAGTACCACCCTCATGGAAGTATAGATGCATTTTTCCCTCCTGTAGATGGCTGCCATGACATAAGCACTGTAACACTAGGTGCTAACATGCACTGTTCTAGGTGAGTCCCTGTCCAACAGGAGCAAAAAACAGGGCCAGATGTAACTGGCACATGTTATAACTCTGCAGGACACAAAATGACTAACATAATCATACTGCAGATAACACCTACCACACACTGGCAGTGATGGAGATCTACAGCAGAAAGTATTGCTAGCATTGCGGGTATTGGGGACCTGGTGCTTGTCGCCCATCTTCACCCTTAAGAGTAACCACAGAAACTGCTCAATGGCATGGTTTGTAGCTGCTCTGTGCTTGTATCACACACTGCCAGTGCATCTTACTGAGCTGAGGTGGTGGATAAGTTCATTCTGCAGTTGATGATTAGCTGTAGACTGCTATTCTGCATGTACACTGCATCATGGGTACTGGTGGGGCTACCCTATGCCGGCATACACAGCAGACATTTTAGGCAGTGACCCACAGCCTCTTTATTTATTTATTTAGTTTAAACTTATATACCACTACTTCCAGCGATCAGTAGCGGTTTGATTACAAATTTGGGAGATGTCAAATCAGGACAGAAACAATTGTGACAATATATACATAGATTTAGGGTCTGTCACACCACGCAGGGTTAGGCACTTCAAGGTTGTGTTTACATAATTACATATTTACAGCTTTAACAATATTTACATTTATACAGATCAGCTACATGATTCCACTTTGGATTACATCTGGTTATAGTGATATTTGAAGAGATGGGTTTTTAGTTTCTTTCTGAAAGCATTTATGTCTTTTATAGCTCATAGTTCGTGTGGTAGTTGATTCCAGGTTCATGGGGCTGAGAATGAGAAAGCTTTATTGCTGGTACTGGCTTTTACTGATCTGATGTTACTAGGAACTTGAAGTTTGTCAGAGTTGACAGTTCTCCTGTCTCTGTTGGTTGGTTGCTTGCTGACCAGGGTTGAGAGGAATGATGGCGCTAGGTCATGTATGAGCTTGAATGTGGTTACCAAAGTTTTATATTGTATCCTGGCCTCAACAGGTAGCCAATGTAGCTCGATCAATACAGGTGTGATGTGTTGAGCAATGCTGGTTCGTGTATTCGCATAGTACACTACCTCCTATCTATGACTTTTTAATTCTGCTAAGAGTCTGTCATGAAGGATCTTGTCAAAAGCTTTCCAAAAAATTAGATACACTATGGGACCCATTCTGAAATGCAGGGTGCATCTGAATGGGGAGAGCCAGCAGGGGGCATGAGAGGAAGGGATTGGGGTGGAATGGGGGTGGGTCAGCCTGGCAGGATGTACAGGCCCGATTCAGGTCACGACCCTGTATGTCCTGCTGGGCCTGTGGGGACACGCTGCTTATTCCACCTCAAAGGTGGAATAAGCAGTGAAAACCCACCGATTAGGCCAGGGCAACCCCCAAAGGCCTGGGTCAGGTTCAGGGAGGCCCTGTCACCTGATCCAGGCCAAAGCAGGCCAGTTTTTGGTCAGGCAGTAGGGACAAAGGGGAATGAGGATGCCAGAGTGGGGGGACACCGGTGGGGAAGATGTCCCCACAAACAGCATGGGTATGCCGGACCATCCTCAGGCTCGATTCTGGCTACCACAGGAACGTTTTGTTGCCACAGTCCAGAATCATGTCCAAATGGGCCCTTCTTGCTTGGGTTGTCCCGATGACCCGGACGTGTCCCTGTCGGAATCGGGCTCCATGTCAACCAGCTGACTTTTGTCTACCTGTTTATTCACACCTTCAAAATAATATAACAGGTTAGTAAGGCAAAACTTTCCTTGGGTAAATCCATGTTGTCTTTCTCCTATTAAACTATGACTATCTACATTTTCAGTAATTTTATTCTTTATAATGCTTTCTACCATTTTGCCTGGAACTGATGTTAGGCTCACCAGTCTATAGTTTTCCAGATCACCCCAGTAACACTTTTTAAAAATTGGCATTACACTGGCCATTCTCCAATCTTCCAGTAGTACAGATGACTTTGTGATAGTTCGCAGATTACTAAAGAGCCCTTATATGAAAAAATTATAAAGCAATTTCATTGATAAATGTGGATTGCATAATTTATCCAAACATAGGGGTATGTTTAGTAAACTGCGATAATGTCACCTGCGTTAGGTTCCGCGGTAAAGGTACAGATACCCATATTGTCATACGCCCCCCAGCCCTCTGCCTAGGGGTCAGAGGGTTGGGGCTGCCATGATGTCCTTTATGCAGAAAATGACTATAGCTTTTACTCCCGCTATGCCTTATGGGAATGGTAGTTTTTAGTCCTCTGATAAAAGGATAGCCGTGAGTCGAGTGTTAGGCAAAAATTGACAAAAAAATGTATTCCCCTTCCCAAACAGACTTAGTGCAGAACAAACAGTACTCTTCACAGGAGCTTTGCTTGAAGGTTATTTACAGAAACAAAATAGCTGTATTTTCATACTCCTGGCTTCCAAAACGTGCAAGGTATTTTTCTCCACAACAAAGTAGTAAATCAAAACAGCTTCTTCTTTTTCCTCAAAGAAGAAGATTCCTTTCCTCTGCTTTATCTCAGCTCATTCACCCAAATCTTTAGCAAAGAGGTTTAATGTCGTCTGCGAGACAGAGCATACAATCCATTGGAATTTCTTCTGAGTCAGCAGAATTAAATTCCCATTGCATCTCCTCAACCGCAGGGCTTACTGAGCTTTGTTTCAAACTGTTACTGCTAGGCTGAGAATAACCTCTCTCTAAGAACTGGGGTGTTTCCCCTGGGTACAGTTCTAGATGGTGAGGTCTTGTAAGGTTTGTGGCTGTGGGGATTCTTCCCTGGCTCTCCCCTAGTTCTCTCCAGCTGCTAGGCAATGCTTTATACCTTTCTGCATTTAATTCCTGCCTAAAGCACTGCCCTAGCTCATTAGTACAAGCTGAGCCTCTTGACTTCCCTGGTTTAGTGTTAGGTTCCCACCTGTATAGACCTTGAGACCTTTCCTCCGGCAGTGAGATCTGAAGGGCTCCCAACTCTCTCCGTCTAGGCAGGTTCCTAGTAACTGGCTGTGCCTTCTCTCCTTCTGCTCGGTTAGCCTCACTTCCCGAACTACAACCAGGTTCTTCACAGAGTCTCCAATCTTCTGAAGTCTCTGAGCCTCTCCACCTCTCTGAAGCTCTCCGTGTGCCAGTCTCTCCTTCTTGGCCACTGCTTCCTTCTCTGCCACTCCTTCCACCTCTTTGCTCTCTGCCAGGCCTTCTGCTTCCCTCCTTCTCCTCTCTTTCTGGGGCTACTGAGCAGCGTTTATATTTCTTCTCTCTGAAGCTTGGCTCGGCTTTTTTAAGCAGGTGAGAGTAATCAAACTCCAAGCTTGCTGCTACATCAGAGCTTGGGTGTGTCAGCTCAACTGCTCCCTCTCTCTGCTTGCTTCTCTTGTGCAGACCCTGAGCTGTGTATGTTGGCTGACTGTCATTTTTAAAGGTAAAATCCACCTTTCTTTCTACTTCCATAGGATCTGCCTGTGCTTCTGTATTACTATATAAAGGCATGGGTGTTGCATCATTAAAGCAAGCCGTATCAGCTAACGCACGTTACAAGGCACCTTAGACTAACACACGTTACAAGGCGCCTTATAAGGCACCTTACAAGGCACATTACAAGGCACCTTGTAAGGTGCCTTGTTAGGTGCCTTATAAGGTGCCTCATAAGGTGCCTTGTAAGGCGCCTTATAAGGGGCATTAGAAGGTGCCCTGTAAGGTGCCTTATAAGGTGCCTTGTAAGGTGCCTTGTAGGGTGCCTTAGAAGGGGCCTTAGAAGGTGCCCTGTAAGGTGCCTTATAAGGTGCCTTGTAAGGTGCCATATAAGGTGCCTTGTTAGGTGCCTTATAAGGTACCTTATGAGACGTCTTATAAGTAAGGTGCCTTGTTAGGTGCCCTATAAGGTGCCTTAGAAGGTTCCCTGTAAGGTGCCTTAGAAGGTGCCTTGTAAGGTGCCTTATAAGGTGCCTTGTTAGGTGCCTTATAAGGTGCCATGTAAGGTGCCTCATAAGGCGCCTTGTAAGGTGCCCTATAGGGCTCCTTAGGCAACGCGATGTATTAGGCACCCCTGGACAAGGCACTGTAGAAGGCACCCTGGCCTATGGAACCATAGGTTAAGGTGGCCTAAAAAGGTTACGGCAGCCTAGGTTAGTGTGCCCTAAGGGCTGCAAGGTGCTTCAGGATAACATGCATGACCTGTGAGGCACAGAGACAAATGTAGCCCTAACACTAGATAGATCACTGAGGAAAGGCAATGAACAGGTGAGTGAAGGAGGGAGAGCCGGGAGCTGCTGGACCTGACATATCTGTGGGCATCCCATGTGGCTGCCAATACTGTTGACAAACATGGTGGGAGCAACTGTATTACAGCACAGGGTGTTTGCAATGTAAAGTACTGGAAAGATAGCTGGTGGCAGATGATGGGAATGTGGGTCCCACAGTGGAGGCGGAGGTGGCAGGATAGTTACAATGATGGATGGTCAGAGGAGTGGTGGTGCCATGCAGATCAGGCACAGGCGAGGCAAGCATGAAGAGGCACAATGCAGAAAAGGGCACCAGCGCAGGACATGGGATGGCAGCCTGCACAGGAAGACAGGACTCTACACAGCTGACAGACGCAGAAAGATGGACCGAAGGATTGTTGGCAATAGTGGTGAGGGTAATATGGGCTGGCAGCACGGATCTGCAAAGATATGACTGTTACAAGCATGCAAAATATCTGAGTTGGACAGGAATGAAAAGAGGGAACAATGAGGCATCAAACCCATGATCCCTGTTTAGAACATCATTGTACTAACCAGTAGGCTATACCTCTATGGCTTGTTGCACAGCAATGGCTGGGTACAGAAGGACTGCAGGTCACCGCACAAACCATCTGCTCTGTGTGCCAGGATAAGATAACCCCACCAGCACCCATGATGCAATGCACATGCAGAACAGCGGTCTACAGCTGATCACCAGATGGGGTCTGCACCTCTCTGGTACTGCAGCATGGTAAGACGGACTGACAGTGCGTGATACTGGCACAGAGTATCTACAGACCATGCCATTGCGCAGGTTCTGTGTTCACCCTGAGGGTTAGGATGGGCGCCCAGCACTAGGTCTGCAGTACATGTGGTGCTATATATAGGTCCTGCTGCACATGCCTAGCACTGCTAGTGTGTGCCAGGTGGTTCTATCAGTGTAACAGAAAGCACTTCTGTGTCCATCTGTGTTCTGCAGTCACATGTGGCCAGACACCACCCGGATTAGTACATGCCCAGTGTTAGGGTCTGGCTGCCATGGGCACCTGTTATCAGGACAGAGGGGTATCTAGACTTGCATGAGGTGTATGTAGTACTGTCTCTATGGTTCAAAGTGGTATATACTACATACCTCACAGGACCCGCAATCACCCATTTTGTAGGTGAGGGAGTGGAGGAACAGGTGCCTGAGCCCTGGCTATAGGACAAGCAACCACAATCCTGCTGGTAGAGGACAGCCCTCCAGGGCTGGTGGGCCAGAACCATACCTATGACTGTGGCAGACCAGCAGCAATGCTTGGGATAAGCCGGAGAAACCTCAACTGCCCCACACCACAGTTTGCCATTCAACAGCAGACAGCACAGTCAGACTGCACCTGCAGTACCCTATGAGGTGTTCCAACCATGCACAGACTAACTGCAGATAGTCCACTAGTCAGTCCATAGTGCATGCTCACAGGGGAACCCTGTGCACCCAGAGATGGGATGTACAGCACAGACACCAAGCAGGTATTTCAGTGATTGGGCCCCAGAACTGAAAACACACAGGTATAACTGAAGACAAATAGTGTTGAGCACTATGTGGGAGCATAGACATGCCATAGTCACTGCTCTGTCAGGATGAGAGTGACCTCACAGCATGCCATGCTGTGGCCACCCTGTCCATGCAGGTGGTGGTTGGGCACTACAGTGTCCCAGCCATTGCCTTACACTGTGCAGATGCATCCTGCCAATCCGCCCTGTCTGGGCCATACCCATAATACCTTGCTCCTCATTATGCACATTTGCAGGCTAATACTGGTAACAGTGGGGCATTGTGGGCCCAGAGCGGTATAGGCACCACAAAACAATTGATAGACATACACACACACACACACACACACATCCCTATTGCTGCATTGTGCAATGATAGGGGTGGTTGGCAAACAGTACCGACATTGCTAAACTGTGCAGGGGGTAGTAGTAGTGCTCTTCTGATAACTGCAGCTCCATGCTGGGGCCAACAGCCTGACTCTCCATGAAGCTTTGGATAGTGGAGCCTGTGTGAGTGGGTGTTTTGACCCCTGTTCGACGTGGCTTTGGGGTTTGCACATGTTGATGTTGTTTCTGCATTGTAGGGTAAAATGTGGGGAGATGCTCTGTAGGGTCCACAGCTGGGACTTTAACCTCTTACTTTCTGCTTCTGGACACACTGGCTGTGTGTACTGCACCACACTATTGTCACAGAGGAGTAGTGGTCCCTAGGGCTACCCTTACTTTCCTCAGGCAGACCTTTTCTGTTGCACTGCATACCACGTACTGGTACAGGGCATGGTCTAGGTCCACTGCAGCCAGGTGGCACTGCTCCCTCCAGCACAAACACACACACCCTGCCATGCCGACATGACCATATACTGTCGGTGCTGGTCGTGCGCGGTCCCAGGCCATCCGTTGTGCAGGTAGGCGGGTGCCTAGGGTGCGGGGTCTGGAGTGGCAAGGCATACATGGACATCCACACATCCCCCCCATCACTGCCTACCAATGTTATGTCCCTTCCACATGGGGGAGTGATGGCTAGAGGGATGTCAGGCTGGTGTTCTAGCAACTATTGGCTAGGGTGGACCGGGTAGATGTAGGTGGAGTGTGTTGTTACTGCCGACTGTGGACAGGCCTGGGTATGCACCTCAGGTACGGTGTACCCAGTTTAGCCTACTGGGTGTATATATGTTTCTGACAACGTATGGGCACACCCTGCAATGCCTTACTAGGGGCTGTCATAAAATGTGTTCAGTTAGCTGGGTCTATGAACTGTTTGGGACCCATCCTGGGTGTGGGCTATGGACCCTTGTTAGTGTGGTCCTCAGATGTGTACTGCTTTCCCTATTACAGGCACAGTGGTACCTGTTTGACTTTTGGGGTACTGGATGGGTAATGTCCCCTAGATGGGACACTGTGGAACATGAATTACTGGGCATGTTTGGCCCTGGTCAGCTGCTGTCCTGCTGATTTCCTGTTTCTATGTTCCTATGTGCCACCTGGGCAACGACCTAGTTCACCCTGTGCCCAAGCTGCCCCCACTGCATGTCCTACCTGCAGTCCCCCTATGCCCCATTTGCACCATCACCATAGTGGCCTTTCATACTTTACCACTATACTGCTGCTGCAGATGGAGGACTACTATCGCCTTTTTCAGGCTCCCTGCCTAGGCTGTACATTGCTGACACTAAAATGGTTTCTCTCTCCTGCAAATGTGCATCTAACGCCAGGTTTTCACTTCTGGTAGTTTCCAACCCTTCAGTTCCCCGCGTTGGTGTCGTGGGAACCTCTTCCTGCCCACTCCCTGCCCATTGACCCCTTCTCTCTGCCCTCTCTCCACACTCTGCCGTGTTTACCGCAGCCGGGAATGCTAACACGCGTTAGGTTACGCTAACACGCATTAGGTTACATTAACACGCGTTAACGTAACATTAACATGCAGGAGGAGGAGTGGCCTAGTGGTTGGGGCAAGGTACTTCAGGCCGGAAGGTTGGGGGTTCAAATCCCACTAGAGGACAGCAACCTTGGGCCGGAAGGACTGGGGTTTCTAGTCCCACAGGTGCTCCTTGTGGTCTTGGGCAAGCCACTTAACCCTCCATAGCCCATGTTCCCTGTAAAATAGTTATCTCCAAGTTATAATGCCCTGTTCAATGTAATTTCAGTTTGTTCAATGTAAACCGCACTGATGCAGAATAGCGTGGTATATAAGAGAATGTAAATAAATAAATAAATAAATAAATGTTACCTGATGCATGTTAACATTACCTAACGCACGTGGAGGGAGGAGTGGCCGGAAGGTTGGTGGTTCAAATCCCACTAGAGGACAGCAACCTTGGGCCGGAAGGACTGGGGTTTCTAGTCCCACAGGTGCTCCTTGTGGTCTTGAGCAAGCCACTTAACCCTCCATTGCCCATGTTCCCTGTAAGTATTAGTGTATGTGTCTCATGTCCCATTGTGTTAAATGTATCCCCCAACCGCTTTGACCCGGTGAAAAGCGGGATATAAATGCAGCTAAATAAATAAATAAATAACGTAGCCGCTGCTATGTTACCGCAGTTTAGTAAACATACCCCTTAAAGTTGAATTGGTTGAAATTCAAAGGGGGTTATCCAGTTAGTAGAACCTGCTAACTTGATAAATCCCATTGAGAGGAATATTCGCTGGCAGTTATCATACACTGCCGTTGAATATCCTCTCTGACCACCGCAGCATTTTGTAGACAGGACCGGGGTAATCTATGGGTGGGGTGAGGCAAGAAGAGCACTTATCCGGTTAGCAGTGATTTTCAATCTGCTAACTGGATGTGTCCATATAAAGTTAGGCCACCTGAAAAGTTTTCTAACTTTATGTGATTGTGCTGTACAGACAGAGGCTGAGTATCACTGCTATCGAGACAGCAATGGCAGTCAGCTGTGAACCTGGATATTCAGAGCTGAAGGAAGAGGATAAAGATTTTAAAGCTTGCCTTAATATGCCAGGACTGCAGAATAGTATCTCACCCTGAATGTCGGGAATGATGCCCTTTTCACTGCATCCCAACTGTTAAGGGCACCCCAGTATGAATTAGAGAGGTATGATAGTGTTTTCAACAGTGCTAACTTGGCTGTTGTCATGAATATTGCATCAAAGGCCAGTAATTAGCTGCAAGATGCAGCTTCAAAAACGACAGTGAATTTCTGAATCAATCTATATGATTGTTATTATAAATGCCCTTCATGCAAAGATAGGTAAGATAAACAATTATACAAACTGACAGATGGAGAGATGGCGGTAATCTCATCCATGAAAGGAAAATATATATGTCAATTCTTCCAGTTTGGGATGGCTTCTTAGAAAACAGATGCATTTCTGCACTCTAAAGCTTTTTATTTCATGCCTTTTCTACTTTTGATTTCACTCTGAGTTTGCTGCAAGTTACAATCCCTGCTTGGACTCCCCAAATACACTAGGACTGAATTCAGTGGTAGGGAAATACTGCCCAGCTGCAGTGTTCAGTCCATTTCTCTTAGTCCGCTTTTCTTTTCTTTTGAATGGCAATTTTTTCTTCACTTAATCTGCCACCAGGACTGACTTTGGGATGGGGTGCAGCACAAGGGGTGCAATGGTTTATGCCTGCATTCTATTACATATATGTCCTGTCTTAACACTGAAGGATGGCCAAAAGTAGTTTAGAAGTCACACACTTGGGGGCATTGGCGTTAAGGGAGGAGGGGATATTGAGCGCTAATGGCAGCGATAAGGGGTTATCCATGCGAAAAAGGCTCTGGGTGGGCAGGAAGAATTCTGGCAGTAAGGGCACAATGGTCCGCTTAATGTGTGTTAACAGGACACTGGAAATTAAGGTGGCAAGTGTGACTTTAATGCCTGAAAATGGCTGTCACGGTAATGCTGGATAAAGGAGCTCCAGCAAAAGGCAATGTAATGGTGATAGATGGAAGGATAGTTGGGAGCTGATGGACCTGACAGATCCGTGGGCATCCTACGTGGCAACAGTAAGTAAGATGAGCATGTGGGAGGCAGGTGTACTGATGCATTGGAGGGCACCCATTTAAAATACCGTAATGTCAGTGTGTGGCATAGGATGGGGAAGATGTGTCCCCCAGCAGAGTCAGATGCGGTGTGAGGTGTGCAGCAAAAGGAAGACGGAGCAGGAGTGGTGACGTACAGATCAGGCATAGAGATGTGCGCGTGAAAAGCCGAAAAGGGTAAAACAGCACTTGTATGGGTCAGGGTGTAGCAGCTTTCTGGAGAATACATTACTGCACATTGCTGGCATAGACTGATGGATGGGCTGAAGGAAGAGAGGCAGTAGATGACAGTGTTGTATGGGCTGGCAGCATCGATGTAACTGAGGTAACATCCCCAGTGCATTTGTACTGTGTGGGAAATCATGTGCTAGTGCCAAGTGGAAGGCCTGATACCAGACATGTTGTTCTCACACCTGTCCCAGCCACCCAACCACCATACTACTCTCCAGACAAATATGCATACAACAACTGGACAAGAGTCATTCAAACTGGCCAAATGGGGCACATAAAGACATGAGATGATACCAGCAGGTGGCTATCCAAGGGATAGGATGTGTCTGCATGTAATGGAGCTGTATAGTCATAGTCATAAAGTAATATTTGATTCAGTTATCACAAGTAGGTTATATCTGTATGTACGTAACTGCTGTTTATTATACCGCTGTAGCAGTGCTTTCACAGTAGGGTACATTGTACCGAAAACTTGGAAATTTATTTATTTATTTATTTATTTTTGAAACTTTGATATACCGCCAATTCCCAAGATCATTGGCAGTTTACATCGAACAATGCCAAAATACATAGAACAATATCTAATCAATACATAGAACATAAAACAATAAGCAACTATATATTGCCCCTCTATGATTAAAAATGCATGATTAAAAACAGGGACTGTGAGAATCTGCAGTCTGCTGAGGCAATGGAGGGTTAAGTGACCTCACCAAGGTCACAAGGAGTGGTGGTCAATTTATGAAGGATGTGCCATACATAAAAAGCTTCAGTGAAATCTTTCAACCAGTCATACAAGGAGTCATATTAAACCCTGGTACTGTGGTTCCCAAGCTAGTGCCCTGACCATTAGACTATGCCTCCTGTCAGGGGGCAGACATTTGCAGGGTGAACATGTTTGACCCCCTGAAATGTGCTGCAGCAGAGCCAATAAAGTCATGCTCACAGAGGGGCGGTGTACTATGGTGGATCAAGAGCTGGTTAAAAGATAGAAAGCAGAGGGTAGGGCTAAATGGCCAATTTTCCCAATGAAGGAAGGTGAATAGTGGTGTACCCCAGGGATCTGTGCTGGGTCCACTGCTTTTTGACATATTCATAAATGACCTGGAAAAGGGAATAATGAGTGAGATTATCAAATCTGCAGATGATACAAAACTATTTAAAGTTGTTAAAACCCAAGAGGATTGTGGAAAATTGCAAGAGGATCTTGATAAATTGGAAGACTGGGCATCCAAATCGCAGATGAAATTAATGTGGACAAGTGCAAAGTTATGCACCTAGGAAAGAACAACCCAAACTATGGTTACACGATGCAAGGTTCCACATTGGGAACCACCACCCAGGAAAAGGATTTGGGGCGTCATTATGGATAACATGTTAAAACTCTCTGCCCAGTGTGCAGCAGCGGCCAAGAGAGCAAATAGAATGCTAGGTATCATAAGGAAAGGAATGTAAAATAAAACAAATGATATTATAATGCCTCTGTATCATTCCATGGTGCGACCGCACCTTGAATATTGTGTGCAATTCTGGTTTCCGTATCTTAAAAAGGATATAGCGTTATTCGAAAAGGTAAAGAGAAGAGCCAAAAAATGGTAAAGGGGATGGAAGAATACTCCTATGAAGAAAGGCTAAAAAGGTTAGGGCTCTTCAACCTGGAAGGTCTATAAATTAATGAATGGAGTGGAATGGGTAAACGTAGATTGATTGTTTACGTTATCAGAATATAGAAAGACTAGGGGATATGCAATGAAGCTACAGGGTAACCTATTTAAGACGAATAAGAGAAAATATTTTTTCACTTAAAGTGTAATCAAACTCTGGAATTTGTTACCGGAGGATGTAGTAAAAGCTGTTAGTGTAGCTGGGTTTAAAAAAGGTTTGGACAAGTTCCTGGAGGAAAGGTCCATAAACCATTATTAAAAGGGACCCAGGATATCATTGCTTGACCCAATACAAGCATTAAGGAACCTGTGCCTTTTGGGGAGACTGCTAGGTACTTATGACCTAGATTGGCCCCTGCTGGAAACAGGATACTGGGCTTGATGGACCTTTATCTGACCCAATATGGCATATCTTATGTTCTTATGGAGAATCACATGTTTGCAGACCCAAATTGTTGGTGGAATACATAAAAAAGCATAAGTATATGTGACAGCCAGTCAAAGCAGACCTCTCACTTTTCCAGGGATGAAAATGAACTGAGTAGCACATTGTCCCTTGCTTACAGAAACAGTGTGCTAACCTTTAGGCTACTACTCCACACTGTACTGTACATAAATGTCTGGAATCAAAGAGACTGCAGCTCCTTGACTGCAAAGGGTGGACTCCAGGACATGAAAGAATGTGGCTGCCACATTCAGAGACAGTGGTACACCACACCTAGGTGCTGGCTCCATGGTGCACATGCAGTACTGAAGCAGTACCACAGGTACACTGCTGCAGGCTATCTTCCTTGTGCAAAGGCCAAGGCACAGGTGAGGTCAAGATGCCCCTCCCTGCACTGTACCCCCAACAACAAACAACAGTCATGTTCATAGGTCTGCTGCGCCATAGTATGTCACAAGGCCCCGAGGCAGCATATGTACATAGCACTCAGTCCTCTGTGACCTGCTGCACAGGGCGGGATAGGAACACCTGTAAATAAAATGAATACAAACAGTAATGAATACACAAGGAGGAGCAGAGCCTCCTGCAGAGAGTCCAAACAAACACAAGAGGCAGGAGATGTTGGATGAACTGATGGGTCTTTAATGGTAGTAAAGAAATCCCAACGCGTTTCGGCAACGCCTTCTTCAGGGGAAATTACTCCAAGGTGCACGTTATTGAACGTGTATTGTTGCAGAAACAGTAACTTGCTCTGAATGTGCTTGGTGAAGCACAGCTCTCAACGGTTTAAACCTCGATGGTTCGTTTTACACCTGTTTCTGACCCTTTGCATAATATCATCAATTCACGAGTTACTGTTTCTGCAACAACACACGTTCAATAATGTGTACCTTGGAGTAATTTCCCCTGAAGAAGGCGTTGCCGAAACGCGTTGGGGTTTCTTTACTACCATTAAAGACCCATCAGTTCATCCAACGTCTCCTGCTTCTTGTGTTTGTTACAAACAGTAATGAGCCATGTGGCCCGTTGCTTCTTGTTTTCCCTGGGGGAACATGCACATGTTTTCAACCATCAGAGAAGACAGGCAGATACCGGGTTATGTCCCAGCTATCATAGTTACCACTATGCCTGTAATTTCTGCTGTGTTTGCCAGTATAGGTTAGCCCCTCCATTACCCATGATGCACTACACACACAGATCAGCATTCTGCAGCTGATCACCAAATGGAGAATGCAGTGATCCAGCACATCAGCCCTGTAATATGCACTGACAATGTGTGCTACAAGCACATAACAAGTGCAAATTGTGCTACTGACCTGTTTCAGTGGTCACCCCTGAAAGTGAGGAAGGGCACACAGCACTTGGTCCCCAGAGCTTGCACTGCTAGAGCTGGACTTTGCCTTGCTGCAGATTTATAACACAGCCAGTATGTGTCAGGTATTGTTTGCAGTATGTTTTAGTAGCCTGTTGTATCTGAGACTTGTGTCCTGCTCCTGTTAGCCAGGGACTCTTCTAGACCATCTCATGTCAGTGCTGAGGATTGTGGTAGCTGTATCCATGGAAGCCAAATCCAGTAAAAGAACTTGTGTAGGCTGGTGTGGAGCTGCTGTCACTGTACTGCTGGGCCTGTCAGGACTATAGTGGGCAGACCAAGAACAGTTGATGTCATAACCATCTACAACTAAAAATCCACTACATCAAACACAGCCTGCATTTAAGAACAACCACAGGGCTGTCTCAGCCATGCACATGCCAACAGTGTACATGTGTACAGAGTAACCATATACACCCTGGCTTGGGACAACCAGCATGGCCACCCAGCAGTCAGCTTAGTGATTGTTCTCCCAGAAAAGAGAAAGCACCTGTAGCATGATGCTATACAGTACTATGTGGATACATCATCATGACATGGCCATAGCGAGAGTGCCTTCTCAGCATGAAATGCTGTGGGCACCCCAGCCACACATGTGGCAGATGGGCACTATGAAAGAGCCATGGACTGTACACCCAATGCATACACATCCTGGGCAAACCGCTCTGTTTCAGGCCATGCCCACAATCTTCTGCTCCTCATCATACACATTTCCAGACTAATGCTGGGGACAGTTTATGCAATGCGAGACATAGTGCATTGCAGAAGGCCACTCTACCCTGGAGATATACACACACACACACAAACACAAACGCATCACCAAGCTGTGTAAAAGTGGTGATGGTTGGCATTCCTGCCTCCATTCAAAACACTCTAGATTAATATAATCTTCCCACTTTTAGGGGCATTGAGTGAGAAGCTGATAGCATTTCAAGCTGTATAAGCTGTGCTGTTTGGTCTAGTTATATATAAATATATTAAAATGAAATGTGAATATATCTTATTTTAAGATTATTAGTATGCTGAAGAAGCTAAGCTTAGCTACTTAACAGTGTTTGAAAGTTTAAAACTGAATAAAGATTTATGAAGAGGAGATTTTAGATCATTGATTGGATTAAAGACTAGTCCCCTGATGGTGGGTAACCACCTGTTAGAGGAATAATGCACTCCTTGTGGCTTTGGGCAAGCCACTTAACCCTCCATTGCCTCAGGTATACACAGATTGTGAGCCCGTTGGGGACAAGGGAATATATTCAGTACCTGTTTGTAATGATCACATAATGTAAACCACTTTGATTGAAGGATAAGGCGATATAGAAAATGGGTTAAATAAATAAATAAAAAATCTTATTTTTGAGATCTTTTCTCCTCATTTGTTAAATTTTAAGATTTACAGTGTATAGGAGTACCTTTGGCGAGGTGAAGAGTATATTAATCTAGAGTGTTTTTGAATGGTGGTTGTTGTTATACCTCTAGAGTGGTAGATGTAGGGTACTTAGGAAGATGTTTACTAAACCATGCTAAAGGAGCAGTCTTTTCTGTGCATTAACGGCAGCGATAAGGGTTACCGTGTGGTAAGTGTGCTGGGCGTATCAGAGGCGTTCCGGCATTAAAGGGTGCTAGTGGACACTTACCGTGTGATAATTGCACATTCTGCGTTAAAGGGTAGTAGTGGACACTTACCGTGCAGTAATAGGACATTAAGGGATGGTAGTGGACACTAACCATGTGGTAACAGCACATACTATGGGAAGGTGTCTGGCATGCACCTTAATGTAGAAAAAAAACACTGAATCGCTGAAAGGGGGGAAGGAAAGCCATTGTAGAAGGTATGGATGCAAGCACAATTGGTAACTGATGGAGTTGACTCACCTGATGCCTGGCAATGTGGCAGTATGTGTGATGAGAATGTTTGACCATACAGCAGGCCTATGCTGTTGACAAGGCAAGATAGGCGGCTGTCTAGTGATGATGGTCAGTGTGGGTGTTGGCTGTGTCATGAGTGGGTGGTGGCATCAGCGGAAGGGATGACTGTGACAGGCATGCAGTCCTAGATTCACCTGAAAACATACACCATACCATTAGCTACTGTACATTATAGTGTCTGTGAGGTGTGGACATGTATCCAGATGTGTCAGTGTGTGGCATGCCATAGGCCAGGACAGTGTCTAGATGGAGGCAACATTTGCCTGATGTGGTCAACGAAGAGAGGATTGCCCATGAGTACACATGTGGAACAGTCACAAGAGAGGTGTGCATGATATGGCTAACTGCTGCAAATGACCCCTGATGGCCATGGTGGGGCAGCTTACAGTAAGCTGCCCCGCCATAAATCTCCCTGATGGTCAAATGGTGGGTGCAGGGCTGTTCCATGGATCATCCAAGCAGAGAATTTGCATTGTGTGTGGTGGGTGGATGTATGGGATAATACAGGCCAAAAGCATTTTGTGTGTGTGAACCAAAAGTAGCAGTACCATGGGGTGCATGAAACACCATTTGTGCAGGTGGAACTGGTGCCTCAGCCTGTGCAACTACAAACAATACACCCAACAGAATGGCATGGTAGAAAGGGACAAGTTGAGCCCATTTGCCCTATGTGGAGCAAGTAATGATGGCAGAACAGTGCAGGGATGGCTATGCAATGAGTCTTAGGTGCCTGAATGTTTGAGATATATCCTCTTTACGCAAAACTGGGAGGTCACAATGATGGCAAAACAGAAAATGCATCCATACCAGTTGACCCAGACATCCAATGCGTATACATCACTGACCCACTGCAATGCACCGCGGCAGAGCCACTAAAGCCATGTTCACAGATGTCCATGATGAGGAATGCCATGATGGGCTACCCAATGTGTGGCTATAATGCATAGACATGTAGAAGAATGATTTTATGCAGGTCACAGCAGAGACAGGACTGTGTGAGTGGGCAAGTGACCTGAGTAGCACCCAGGCACAAAACAAACAAGTGGGAATCAAACCCTTGACTATGAAGACATTGCACTAATCAGTAGGCCATGTCCCTACACGGTTCTCCATAGATGCATAAAGTCTGCAGGTCTCTGATCAAACTGTTTGCTGTGCGCGCCGGTATAGGTTGGGCCCTCCACTACCCATGAAGCACTGCACATGCAAAACTGCAGTCTGCAGCTGATGAACCAATGGAGAATGCAGTGATCCAGCATATCAACTCAATAAGACACACTGACTCTGTGTGCTACGTGCACTTAACAACTGCAAGCCATGCTGCAGAACAGTTTCAGCTGTCACCTTGAGGGTGAGGATGGGTGCCCAGCACCAGGTTCACTAAACTTGCACTGGTGGATGGGCTGCATTATTGCTAGTGTGTATTGCTTGTCTCCTGAATACTTATAATATGCTGTACATGACAGCAACAGCTTGGCCCTGTGTTCTGCCCATTTTGGACACTAACCCTCTGATAACAGTGCAGGTCAGTATTTGGTCTTAATATGCTGATCTGTGGACAGCCACTGCGGTGTGGGGGTGGGGCTACAGCTACTGTCCTATCAGGACCCCAGCAAGTAGACCATGAAGCACTATTGCCTCAGCCATTGAGAACCAACAACTGACAAAAGCCCCTACAGTAAGACTGCCTCTACTTGGTCTGTGTCAATCATGCACAAACCAACTGCAGTTGGTACACTGGTCAGTATGTGTTTAGAGCAACCACAAGCACCCTGTCTTGAGATACCCAGCATTTTGTTCAGTGATTGGTATCCTCATACAGAGAGTATAAGAGCACTATGTGGATACATAGCCATGCCATGGTCACTTTTCGGTCAAATTGAGAGTGCCATCTCAGCATGACATGCTGTGGCCACCCAGGCAATGCATGTGTCAGACAGGCACCATGATGTCTCAGCCATTAACCTTATCATTGCCGCAGACACATCCAGGCCAATCTGTGCTGTTTTAGGTGATACCCACAATCCTCTGTCTCATGTTATTCACATTTTCAAACAAAGGCTGGGAACAACTCGGACAATGTGAGCCAAAGTGAAGTGCAGAAAGCCACAGGACAAAGAGGAGACACACACACACAAACATATGCATACAAAGTCATTGGCACACTGTGCAAAAGTGGGAATGGTTGCAATGCCTACCTGCCACTACTGCCTCCATGTCAGCTCAAGGACTGATAATATGTACAGGCACTATTAACATGCCTTGGCCGCACTGCACATTGTTACCGACCACTCAGTGTGCTATCAGCCTCCAACCAGCTGTGGATAGTGGAGCCTGTCAGTGCTGCTGGTGAATGTTTCCACCCTAACTGGCTGCCTCTTTGGGAGTTGCACATGTTAGAGCTGTACTTGCACTGTTAGCTAAACCTTGTCCACAGGAATATGCAATACAGAAACCCCAGAAGGAACCTGAATCTGTGACCTCAGCATACATACACACTGACCATGTGTGCTGCACTACAGTGCTGCCATAAAGGGGGGGGGAGGGGGGCGGGAATAGCCTCATTTGCTGACATGCTCCCCATCAGCTGACCTTTGGCACATGCTGCAATGCGCATAGTGCACAGGACTAGGATAAGGCTTCTGTCGGCTGCAGGCTGGTGCCACTGCCCATGCAACCACCACCACCACACCATGCAGACATGCCCATGGGGTGCACAGTCCCAGCATGTTAAACATGTGGGTTAGACAGGTACCTTGGATGAAGGCCCAGATGGAGAGGGTCAGAGGCACACATGGATGGCCATGCAGCCCCCCCCCCCACCAGCTGAAGGCGCTATCGACCTCTTCCTCCACAGCTGAGTTTGGCAACACCATGGGAGGGGGGCCCACCAGCATCTCTGCCTAAAGTGCCATGTCCCTTGGACCATCCCATGTGACAGATCTCCTTTCCACAGTTGCCATATGTCTGTGTTTTGCCAAAGTCACTGTGTGATCATGACGGACTTCATAGATGGTGCAGATGGGAGGATGCCCCTATGTGTGGAGGTTTCAACGGTTAGGCCCCTTCAACCTGGAGGGGAGATATGCTGGGGGTCCATGCATGACAGAATGGCACAGAATGGGTAAACATTGATCAGTTGTTTACGCCATCAAAATGTGGGGGGGGGGGGCAAGGGGACAGGCAGTGCCGCTACAGTGTAATGCATTCTGGACTGATAGGGGCATATAGTTTGTCAGGAAATGCATAGGCAATCTCAGGCACTTTGATCATGAAGATGTCATAAAGGCTTCTTGTGTAATTCACCACTTTGACCCGGTGAAAAGCGGGATATAAATACAGTTAAATAAATAAATAAATAAATAAATAATTGTGCTTAGAGAAGGTTTGGTTAGGTTCCAGGGGAAGAGTCATTGCACCATTATGCAGGGGACATTGCAGATCCACAGCTTGCCACACTACAGGCATTGTTGAAAATGGGTATATTTTAGGGACCCATATATGTACTTGTGAGCTTGATTGGCTACTGTGGGACAGAGAATATGGGGCTTGACTGACCATGGTCCAACCCAATATGGAATATCTGTGGATCTTCTTTTCTTATGCCACTATGTGCCACCTGGGAAGCTGCCTCATCTGCAGTGTACATCTGCACCTAACACTGCATGACCAGCTCCCTTTCTTACTTGTGCACCATGCTGCTGCTGTTGATAGAGCACTACTATCACTTTCTTGGTCTTCCTTGTCATTTCATCACACTGCTCACATTTAAATAGGCTCTCTCCCCTCTGCAGACACCCATTCTGCAATATTTCACATGGAGGTACGATTACAGGCATAAAGGGACTCTAAAGGGTGTTGCACAAGAGGTGGTAAGGGAACACATGGTGTTACCACCCACTCTTCTTCATGCCTGCTCTTCGCCTCCTGTTCCCTTTACTCTGCAGTAGCCTTTTACGCATGGAAACTCAGCATTTTTGTGGTGTTAAGGGGACATATGTGCAGTTACCACATGTAAATAGCACACTTGCTCCCTTACCACTGTTTAGCAAACATACCCCTTAGTCTATAATTAATCTTGGGTTCTAGTGTCATTTTAATAGCCTTCAATCATCCCCACCAGGAAGATATAATGGGGACAACTGGGTGGTCAACGTTTTTAACTGCTGAAGGCAATCAAGGGCATTCTGATCCAAGGTTGCCAGCAATGGAAATCCTAGTTAATCCCTAAATACTTGAAAGAAGTATCAGCCTATTGAAATGGAAAGCTCTCAAGATCTTGTTGATTCACTTAGCTATTTATTTATTTATTTATTTATTTATTTAACAAGTTTTCTATACCGCCTTTTCCTTCAATCAAAGCGGTCACAAGAAATACAAAGGTTATAGGCAAGGGAAGCTATTTAAGGCAAATACGGCTGATTTATTTCAATTAATTTTATATCCTGGGAATATTCTTTAATTAAGCAAAGTATAGCAGGAACAGAGGCTTGTTCTGTAAATAGGAGTAAGTAATCTGCATAGGCAGATAAATACCTGAATTCTGCATATTGAAAGCCTTTTATATCTGGAAAATGCCTTATTAGCAAAGTTAAAGTTTCCAAAACCAAGTTAAACAGGGAAAGGGGACACCCCTGTCTAGTACCACGTTTGAGTGGGAAAGGGTTTGATAGACTGGAATTGGCAAGTATATGTCCAAAAGGGTGAGCATAGAGTACTTTAATCATATCTATAAATTTGGTGCACATGCCAAACCACAATGCTTGATAAAGGTATGGCCATTCCAGCCTATCAAATATCTTTTCCACATACAGAGATAGTCCAATTAGAGGTGTGCAGGAGCCTTCTGCTAGGGCCAGTATATTACACAGAAAACAACTATTATCTATTGTTGAATGCCCGGAACCAAAGCCACATTGGTGGCTCTGCTCCAGGATCTCAAGGTACTCCTACAACCATGCCACCCTTGCTGGCTCCATCATACTTCCTAACACCATTCCCAATCAATTTGGCCTATTATCATTACCAACACACACCCTAACCACCCCACTCCAAACACCACCCCTACCCAACCTACAAACATCACCACACGGGGCAGCGCTCACATCCCCCATACCAACCCACACCTCCAACCACACAAACACCCACTCTCTCTCAATCACCCTAATAAATGCACGCTCAGTCAGAAACAAACTCCCATGCTCCAAGACCTGATCATATCTCAAAAAATTGACATTCTCTGCATAACAGAAACCTGTCTCACGGACTCCGACACAGTACTCATAAACCAACTAACACCTAAAGGATACAGTATGCACAACTGCTCCCGAGCCCAAGCCAGAGGAGGAGGAGTAGCCATCATAGCAAAATCCGACCTCCACCTCAGAAACCACGCATCAGAAACAACCAACAAAGCGGACATACTCACTCTTACCAACAAACACCTCTCCATATGTCTAATCTACCGAGCACCCACTGCATGTACTGATCTATCAGACATACTAAAACACGTATCAGAAAGTACCATCAACACAAAAGAACAGCTAATCCTCGGAGACTTCAACCTCCCCTCACTGCAAGAAAAACATGCCGAAGTCTTCATCAGTGCTATGGAAGCAATGGACCTGACTCAGATCATACATGAATCAACTCATGAAAAAGGAAATACTCTTGACCTGATATTCCTCAACTCCCAAAGCACTACCTCATGCAAAAAACCCAAGATCACAAGCGTACCATGGTCTGACCACCACCTCATTAATATTACTTACATCTACCAGCACGTCAGCATCAAAGAGAACAATCGACTCACTAGAAGATTTTAATCATTTAACAAAGAGGACTTCCTAACACAAATCTTACCTAAACTCCAAACAGACTCCACCAAAATCGAAGACCTAATCAACATCTGGAATACCACAATCTCATCCGCATCATGTACAACGACAAACAACAACAAGACCAGAGCTACCACAACAAGAGCCTGATGATTCACACCTGTCCTATGGAGACTAAAGACCCAACTAAGGAAAACTGAGAGAAAATGGAGAAAGACCAAAAAAGAAACAGACAAAGCGAGATACATGAGCAAACTAGATGCATACCGCACACAAACAGATAACGCAAAATGGACCTACCACTCAAAATCATAAATACTTCAATAAACAAACCATGAGAGCTCTTTGAGATTGTCAAGAATCTAACAAAGGCACCCAACCACTCTAACCAGCTCCCAAACATTCCACCGGAACGACTAGCATGCCAATACAAGCAGCTCCAAAAACCAACCAACCCAACGTTAATGATCGTTAGGTAACATTAACGCGCGGTATGTAATGTTAACATGCGTTAACGTTACCTAATGATTGTTAATGTCCCCAGCCACGGTAAACAACGCAGAAGGTAGAGAGAGGGCGGAGAGAAGGGGTCAATGGGCGGAGAGTGGGTGGGGAGAGGCTCCTTTCACACTAACGCGCTGAACTGAAGGGCTGAATCCTACCGCGAATGAAAGCCTGCCGTTAGATGCACATTTGCAGGAGAGAGAAACCATTTAAGTGTCAGCAATGTAAAGCCTAGGCAGGGAGCCCAAGAAATGTGATAGTAGTGCTCCATTTTCAGCAACACCATAGTGCCAAAATATGAATGGCCACTATGGCGATGGTGCAAATGGGGCATAGGGGGCCACAGGCAGGACATGTAGCATGGGCAGCTGGGGCACAGGGTGGACCAGGCGGGTGCCTAGATGGCACATAGGAACATAGAAACCGGAAATCATCATGACAGCAGCTGACAAAGTCCAAACACAATCCACCTATATCTACCGGTTCACCCTATCCAATAGTTGCTAGGGCACTGACCTGACATCCCCCCAGCCATCCCACCCCATGTGGAAGGGACATAATATTGGTAGGCAGTGATGGGGGGGATGTGAGGATGTCCATGTATGCCCTCCCCCACCCCGGGATCCGCTCCCTAGGCGGGAGCCTACATACACAGTGGATGGCCTGGGACTGCGCACTACCAGCACCGACAGCAAACGGTCATGTCAGCTTGGCAGGGGGGGTGTGCCTGTGCTGGAGGGGGCAGTGGCACCTGCCTGCAGTGGACCTAGGCCATGCCCTGTACCAGTTCGTGGTGTGCAGTGCAACATAAAATGTCTGGCTGAGAAAAGGTACAGGTAGCCCCAGGAACTACCATGCATCTGTGATAACAGTGTGGTGCAGTACACCCAGTGAGTGTGTCCAGAACCAGAGGGTCACAGGTTCAAGCCCTAGCTGTGGTTCCTGCAGAGCATGTCCCTATGTTTTACCCTACAATGCAGATACAACAGCAACATGTGCAAAACCCAAAGCAGTGGCGAACAGGGGTACAAACACCCACTCACACAGGCTCCTCAATACAAAGACACATGGAGAGTCAGGCTGTTGGCCCCAGCATTGAGTCGCAGTTATCACCAAGGCACCACCACTACTACTTCCTGCACAGTTTAGCAATGTCGGCACTGTGATCAGGACCAGTTTGGCGGGCAGGGTTGCCAACCACCCCTATCTGTGCACAATGCTGCAATAGGAGTGTGTGTGTGTATGTCTATCCATTGTTTTTTGACTGCCCACACCTCACCGGCCCACAATGTCCCACTGTTACCAGCATTAGCCTGAATATGTGCATAATGAGGAGCAAAGTGTTGTGGGTATGGCCCGGACAGGGCATATTGGGCATATTGGCCAGCATGCATCTTTACAGGGTGTGGGGCAATGGCTGGGACACTGTAGTGCCCGACCACCACCTGCATGGACAGGGTGGCCACAGCATGGCATGCTGGGAGGGCACTCACTCTGACCGAGCAGTGACCATGGCATGTCTAGGTTCCCACATAGCACTCTACATTAACTGCCTCCAGTAATCCTGTTGTGTTCCTAGTGCTGGGGCTGCAATCACTGAGATGCCTGCTTGGTGCACATAGCTTCTCTGTAAGCATGCATTATGGACTGTCTGCAGTGAGACTGTGCATGGTCAGAACACCTATATGGTACAGTCTGACTGTGCTGTCTGCTGGTGACTGGCAGAGCATGGTGGGAGGCAGTTGGGATTTTCTAGACCTAATCCTAGCATTGCTGCTGGCCTGCCACTGCCCAGTTATAGGTATGGCTCTCATCCACCAATCCTGGAAAGCTGTCTCATACAAACAGGATGGAGGTTGCTTCCCCAGGGTGGGGGCACCTGTTCTTTACCTACAAAAAGGGTGATGTGGGCCCTTTGGGGGATGTAGTGTATACCTCTGTGACCTATAAAGGCACCGCTACACACACCTCATGCAATTCTAGAAACCCCTCTGCCCTGATAACAGCTGCCCATGTCAGCCAGACCCTAACACGGGATACACACTAATCCGGCTGGCATCCAGTCCCACAGGGCCACATGTGACTGCAGGATAGAGATGGACACCAAATTACCTTCAGCTGCACTGCAAGGAACATCTGTCACACACTGATAGTGATGGGGATGTACAGCAGGACCTATCACTAGCACCACATGTACTGCTGACCTAGTGCTGGGCACCCATCCTATCAGTCAGGGTGAACACAGAACCTGCACAATGGCATGGTCTATAGCTACTCTGTGCCAGTATCATGCACTGTCAGTTCGTCTTTCCAAGCTGGGGTACCGGAGAGGTGCAGACCCCATTTGGTGATCAGCTGTAGACTGCTATTCAGCAGGTGCATTGCATCATGGGTACTGGTGGGGTTACCCTGTCCTGGCATTCAGAGCAGACAGTTTGTGCGGTGACCTGCAGTCCTTCTGTACCCAGACATTTCTGTGACATACACCATGGAGGTCTAGCCTACTGGTTAATTCAATGCCGTTCTTGGCAGTGTTCATGGGTTCTGTTCCTCATTGTTCCCTACTCTCATGCCTGTCCTACTCAAATAGTGTGCATGCCTGTAGAGGTCATATTTTTGCAGATCTATGCTTCCAGTCCATAATACTCTTGCCACAATTGCCAACATTCCCTCGGTCTGTCTATCTGTGTCTTTCAGCTGTGTAGAGTTCTGTCTGCCAGTGCAGGCTGCCACCCCATGTCATGCACTGCTACTCTTTCCTGCATTGCGCCTCATTGTGCTTGCCTCGCCTGTGCTTGATCTGCATAGCACCACCACTCCTCTATCCACCCATCATTGTAACTATCCTGCCACCTCCGCCTCCACTGGGGGACACATATTCCCATCGTCTGCTACCAACTGTTTTTTCAGTACTTTACATTGCCAACACCCTGTGCTGTAGTACAGCTGCTCCACCATGTTTGTCATCAGTACTGGCAGGCACATGGGATGCCTGCAGATATGGCAGGTCCAGCGGCTCCCACCTCTCCCTCCTTCACTCACCTGTTCATTGCCTTTCCTGAGTGCTCTATCTAGTGTTAGGGCTACATCTGCCTCTGTTCCGCACAGGTCATGCATGCTATCCTGAGGCACCTTGCAGTCCCTAGGGCACACTAACCTAGGACACCATAACCTTGTTAGGACACATTAACCTATGGTTCCATAGCCCAGGGTGCCTTCTGTGGTGCCTTGTCCAAGGGTGCCTAATATGGCGCTTAGCCTAGGAGGCCCTATAGAGCGCCTTATGAGGTATATTACAGGGCACCTTACATAGCACCTTACAAGGCGCCTTACAAGGTGCCTTGCAAGGTGCCTTGTAACGCTCATTAGTCTAAGGTGCCTTGTAATGCACGTTAGCTGCTACAGCTTGCTGTAACGATGTAACACCCACGCCTTTATATGGGCATCTCTTCCTTTACCGGGGAACCTAACGCGAATGACATTACCGCATTTTAGTAAACATAATCCTATGAGTCCTGTTAATAAGAGCCTATTTTACTTCCACCACCTTCCAGTGTTCAGAATGCATGAACTATACATGTCCAAAGTTTTGGCAGATCCCAGTGAGTCCTCTCTCCATAGAGAAGACAGCATTAGCATGTATTTTTTTTTTGCTCTTAGATGTTTAATGAGGTTGGGATTTCCAAATAGTCAGTATTGTTTACAGTACATAATGCAAAGCCAGTATATTCTTTTAGCTGGGCAAAGGAGGACAATGTTCAGGCAAGCCACTGTAACTGGACAAATAACAATCTGCCAACTACCTGGCATTGAAAGTTGTTCTCTCTACACATTTTTAATCACCTGTAATTATGACAATGTGTATCTGGGGTTTCTAGTCCCAAAGGTGTTCCTTGTGGCCTTGGGCAATCCACTTAACCCTCCATTGCCTCAGGTACAAAAACATAGATTGTGAGCCCTTCGGGGACAAGGAAATATATATATTTGTGCAAATTAATTGAAACAAACCAGATTTTTTTCATCTTTTCAGCCTACAAATTGTATATACATTTAATTTTGATCTTTTTTTTTAATCAACTGGGTTAAATAATCACATATGAGATGTTTCATCATTATTTGTGGGGTTTTGGGTTAAATGACATAATAGATGATGTGATATGATGTAGTAATGACTTATTGTGTATATGACTATAATATCAGCCAACATTGCATAAGATTTTCTTTCAAGTGTATTCTTAGTTGTTAATCCATATATTGTGCATGATGGACACATCACATAAGCTCAGAGAACGTATAACAGCACATGATACCTCCTAACACTGTATGTATAGAAAATGTTTTATAGCCCCAATGTATATAGCGCACATTGTACATAGCTCAAACTAATCTCGCACACAACACAACATACACTCAAGTCGAAGTTTCACCCTCACTGCATGAATAACATGCTCACGTTACCCGATTGTTTGCTGTGATACCACCTTGATTAATAAGATAAGGCGGTTTAGAAATACTGTTAAATAAATAAATAAAATCTACAGGCAATGCCCATCAACACAACTATTATTCAGTTATATACCCCAACAACAGCTACAGAAAAGGAAGAGGTGGATAAGTTCTATGAACAAGTACAAGCTGGATGCAAACAGGATATCCTGATAATCATGGGTAACTGGAACACAAACAGCAACAAAGAAGAAGGCAAAGTGGTTGGAAAATATGAATTGGCAACAGAAATGAAGCTGGAGAAAGACTGATAGAATTCTGCAAGACCAACGATCTATTCATCTCAAACACCTTCTTCCAGCAGCACAAGTGGTGACTGTACACATGGACTTCACCCAATGGATAGTACAAAAATCAAATTGTAGAAGTCAACGATGGAAAAGCTCAATAATGTCAACAAAAACAAAACCTGGAGCTGACTGTGGTACAGATCACCAACTACTAGTACAACCCTAGACACAGACATAGAGGGGGTGAACTGCACAGAGTGGCGGCTACAACCACTGTTGCCACCTTACTGGGCAGAGTAGATGGACCATACTGGTCTATATCTACCTTCATATACTAATTTACTATTTCTACTTTTCTAGTTTAACCTGACACCCTCTCTTTCCAATAAAAAAAAGATTAGCCAAAGCAGTTTAAATCAAAGTTAAGGAACAAAGCTCAATACAGTATATCACTAAAATAACCACAAATATAAAATGCAAGATACAATAAAGAATTATTATTTTCAAAACATTTCACACCTAATAATATTGAATTTCTAATCTTGCACTGAACATTATAGAATTTCCAGGTATATTATTTAGAAGTGTTTATGTAATGCGAGGAGTACCTGCAGCCAGCCTATTTCATTGGTATGAGTCTGTAAACGAGGGGCAAATGTGATGTGTGGTGGAGACCTGGCAGGGAAGAGCATTTACTGTTCCGCCCACCCCTCTGACATAATCTGTTCTGGGCCTATTTCAAGGGCATAGCAGGCTATTAGTGAGTGGAGAGCACCTGAAGTCAGTCTGTTTCATCGACTTGAATCTTTAAATGAGGTGGAAGTGTGGCAAGTGGTAGAAACTTGACAGTTAAGAACATTTGGGGGTATGTTTACTAAACCGTCTTAATGTGCAGCCGGCAATAGTGTGCAGGCTGCCATAAAAGGAGTGGGCGTGTCGGTCTTAAAGTAGCAAAACGGGATTATCGCGCGATAACGTGCTCTGCTGCGCACATTATCGGGCAAAGCGCCGCTAAGCGCGTTAAAGCACGGTAATCTTAAGTAGGCGCCCAGACATACAAACATAGAAACAGTGGTGTAGCACAATGGTTAATACACTGACTGATGATACAGGGGTCATGAGTTTGATCCCCCAGTGTACCTAATGCATAAGGCTGGCTGAGGCATTACCGTTTAGGTAGTGATTCTGAGGCATTTTACTTTTATTTTATTTAGTGCTGCCAGCAAACACACCCTCACGGTGGCGTAACCTAAGGTGCCGCTTAAGGCACCCCATAACGCACTCCATAGGGCACATTATAAAGTGCACTGTCCGCCAAGGCACCCTATAATGTCTCTTATAGCAGTGTTTCCCAACCCAGTCCTACGGGGCACACCGGCCAGTCAGGTTTTCGGGATATCCCTAATGACTATGCATGAGATATATATGCATTAGAGATATCCTGCCAACCTGACTGGTTTGTGGCCCTCCAGGGCTGGATTTGGAGACCCCTGCCTTATACCTCTGTCATTTAAGATTGTGAGTGGGCAAGGTGCAGATGTCCTAGACATCGAAAGGGTATATAGAATGTGACACATTCCTCCTCGATTCTCACCACCACCAAAAAGTTGTCTAATAGACAATATTTTGGTGGTGGTGAGAATTGAGGAGGAATGTGTCACATTCTATATACCCTTTCGATGTCTAGGATATCTGCACCTTGCCCACTCACAATCTTAAATGACAGAGGTGTAAGGCAGGGGTCTCCAAATCCAGCCCTGGAGGGCCACAAACCAGTCAGGTTGGCAGGATATCTCTAATGCATATATATCTCATGCATAGTCATTAGGGATATCCCGAAAACCTGACTGGCCGGTGTGCCCCGTAGGACTGGGTTGGGAAACACTGTCTTATAGGACACCTTACAACAGTGTTTCCCAACCCAGTCCTACGGGGCACACCGGCCAGTCAGGTTTTCGGGATATCCCTAATGACTATGCATGAGAGATATCTGCATTAGAGATATCCTGCCAACCTGACTGGTTTGTGGCCCTCCAGGGCTGGATTTGGAGACCCCTGCCTTACACCTCTGTCATTTAAGATTGTGAGTGGGCAAGGTGCAGATGTCCTAGACATCGAAAGGGTATATAGAATGTGACACATTCCTCCTCGATTCTCACCACCACCAAAAAGTTGTCTAATAGACAATATTTTGGTGGTGGTGAGAATCGAGGAGGAATGTGTCACATTCTATATACCCTTTCGATGTCTAGGACATCTGCACCTTGCCCACTCACAATCTTAAATGACAGAGGTGTAAGGCAGGGGTCTCCAAATCCAGCCCTGGAGGGCCACAAACCAGTCAGGTTGGCAGGATATCTCTAATGCATATATATCTCATGCATAGTCATTAGGGATATCCCGAAAACCTGACTGGCCGGTGTGCCCCGTAGGACTGGGTTGGGAAACACTGCCTTACAAGGTGCCTTATGGGGCGCTGTATGAGGCACCTTAAGGTTAAAGTACTCTGAGGGTGTTTTTGCTGGCAGCACTAATGTACAGTAAAAATAAACAATGCCTCAGACAGCCCTATCATGTAACCCCACCATGGGTTTGAACCCATGATCTCTGGCTTTAAACAGGCACTAAAGCAGGGGTCTCCAACTCCAGTCCTGGAGGGCCGCAAACCAGTCAGGTTTTCAGGGTATCCCTAATGAATATGCATGAGATATATATGCATTAGAAATAGCCTGTCAAACTGACTGGTTTGTGGCCCTCCAGTGCTGGATTTGGGGATCCCTGCCGTACACCTCTGTCATGTATGATTGTGAGTGGGCAAGGTACAGATGTCCTCGACATCAAAAGGGTAGATAGAATGTGTCACATCCCTCCTCGTTTCTCACCACCACCAAAAAGTTGTCTAATAGACAATATTTTGGTGGTGGTGAGAAGCGAGGAGGTATGTGACACATTCTATCTACTCTTTTGATGTCGAGGACATCTGTACCTTGCCCACTCACAATCTTAAATGACAGAGGTGTAAGGTGGGGGTCCCCAAATCCAGCACTGGAGGGCCACAAACCAGTCAGTTTGACAGGCTATTTCTAATGCATATATATCTCATGCATATTCATTAGGGTTACCCTGAAAACCTGACTGGTTTGCGGCCCTCCAGGACTGGAGTTGGAGACCCCTGGTCTATCCAGTGTGTGGTGGCTGCAAATACCCTCCACAGCCCACACTGCTAGCACTGTTGCCAGTATTGGCCTGCCAATGTGCATAATGAGGAGCAAGGTACTGTGGGAATAGCCAGGATAGGGTGGCCTGGCCTGGATTCATCTGTACATAGCATAGGGAAATGGCTCGGACATTGTAGTGGCCGGCCACCACCTGCACGAACAGGGTGGCCACAGCATGTCCTGCTGGGAGGTCACTCTCACCCTGACTGAGCAGTGACCACAGCATGGCTAGGTTCCCCCATAGTGCTGTATAGTATTTTTCTCATGTGATGTTCATGGGTTCTCTTTTGGGGCCCAATTGCTGACTTATCTGTTTGGTGTGTATGCTGATATCCCAGTTCTGGGTACATGCCTCTTCTCCAGGACCATGCACTGTGGACTAGCTAGCAGACTGTCTTGCTGGAACACCATGCAGGGTGAAGCGGCTGAAAGCTTGCTGCTGGAAAATGTCAGATGGTGGTGGGGGACAGCTGTGCATTTCCAGGCCTACTGTCTGTCTGCTATTGCTTTATGGATGTGTACAGCTCTGCATTGCCTGCCCTGTAGGGTGTCTGTTCCTCAGCAGGTCTGGGGTTGATGGTCCCCTCTACTATCACCATTGAAGGGAGATAGAATGTGGATCTGTTGGTGGATAATCCTGTTTCTCACCCTGATCCCCAGAGAGTGGCTTGTGTGGTGGTACATAATCCGCCTATGGGTCCAAACACCCTCCCCCCTCCTTCACCTACATCATGTAATCATGGCACCAACACAGGATATGCACTATTCTGGGAGTATCATAGCCCATAAGGGCTAGACATGACTGAGAAATACAGAAGGACACAGATGTATCCTAGATGTAGCTGCAGGAACTACTTATCACACACAGTAACACTGATGGGGACCTGCAGTATGGTGTATTTCAATCATGAAACGTGCTGTGGACCTGGTGCTGGGCGCCCCACCTCACCCTCAGGGTGAGCACAGTACCCGCACAATGTGACAGTCTGTGGCTACTCTGTGCCAGTACCACACACGGTCAGTTCCCTCTACCAGGCCGAGGTGCTGTGGGGATGCATACCCCATCTTGTGCCCATCTGTTGACTGCTGATTTGCATGTGCAGTGCATCATGGGTACAGGTGGGTTAACCCTATCCTGGTAACCACAGCAGACAGTTTGTGTGGTGACATGCAGTCCTTCTGCAGCCAGGCAGGGCTTTGTTTGCAGTTGTAGCCCACTGGTTACTTCACTCCCTGTGGAGCCAGAGGTCATGGGTTCAAATCCATGGTGGGGTTGTTTGATAGGGCTGTGTGAGGCATTGTCTATTTTTAATGTACATTAGGGCTGCCAGCAAAAACACCCTCAGAGTACTGTAACCTTAAGGTGCCTCTGCATTGCCTGCCCTGTAGGGTGTCTGTTCCCCAACAGGACTGGGGTTGATGGTCCCCTCTACTGCTACCATTGTAGGGAGGTAGAATGTGGATCTATTGGTGGGTGATCCTGTTTCCCACCCTGAGCGCCAGAGAGTGGGTTGTGTGGTGGTACATAATCCACCTATGGGTCCAAACCCCTCCTCTCCTCTTCTCTTCTCTTCTCATCTCACCTCCATCGTGCAACCATGGCACCAACATGGAATATGCACAATTCTGGGTGCATCATAGCCCATAAGGACTAGACATGACTGAGAAATACAAAAGAACACAGATGCAACCTAGGTATGTATGCAGGAACTACCTATCACACACACAGTAGCACTGATGGGGACCTGCAGCATGGTGTATTCCAGCTATGAAAGGTGCTGTGGACCTGCTGCTGCGCACCCCACCTCACCCTCAGGGTTAGCACAGTACCCGCACAATGTGACGGTCTAAGGCTACTCTGTGCCAGTGCCACACACGGTCAGTTCCCCCTACCAGGACGAGGTGCTGTGGGGGTGCATACCCCATCTTGTGCCCATCTGTCGACTGCTGATTTGCATGTGCAGTGCATCATGGGTACGGGTGGGTTAACCCTATCCTGGTAACCACAGAAGACTGTTTGTGTGGTGACATGCAGTCCTTCTGCAGCCAGCCAGGGGCTTGTTAGCAGCTGTAGCCCACTGGTTACTTTAGTGCAGAGGTTCCCGACTCCAGTCCTGGTGGGCCAGACACTGTTCGGGTTTTCATGCTGTCCCTCATGAATATGCATGAGATGCATCTGCATACCATGTGGGCGGAGCATAGAAATGCAGCACAGGCATCTTTATTAGAGACAGCATGGAACCTGAATGGTGTTTGGCCCTCCAGGACTGTATTTGGGAGACTCTGTTCTAGGTAATGCGCATGTTTATAGTTTCTGTGCTCTGTAGGGTAAAATGCAGGGGTTTTGGGCATGTTTGCATCATCTGCAATAAAGGTTCTGTCTGTATTAGCATGTTTTAGTAGTGGGTAAAATATGGGGACTGAGTTGGCAGGAAGCACAGCTGGGGCTTGAACCTGGGACTTTCTGCTTCTGAACACACTGGCTGTGTGCACTGCACCACTGTGTTGACACAGAGCCAGTGTATTCCCTGGTGATACCATGACTGTTCGTCAGACAGGGCCTGTCTGTTGCAGTGCATGGCACCCACCTAAACAGGGCTAGGCCACGGTCTGCTCTGGGCAGCTGCCACTGTCCCCTCCACCACCAGTATCCCTCTGCCACCATGCTGACATGCCCTTCTGCTTGTGGTGCTGGTGGAACGCAGTCTCAGGCCATCCAGTGTGCGGGTAGGCGGCTGCCTATGTTTCAGGTTCTGGGGTAGCAGTGCCTGCTTAGCTGTCCACGCTTCCCCCCAGCACCGCATGCCAATGTTCCGTGCCCTTCGGGGTACCTGCTGGGTACTATCCCCTGTGACACTGTGGGAAGCACTCTCGTGCCCATGTTGGACCCTCAGTAGTTGCTGTCTGGCTGCTCTACTGTTTCAGCATTCCTATGGGCCAGCTAGGCATCACCCTAGTCCACACTGTGGTCCAGCTGCACCGCAGCATGTGCCGTCTGCAGCCCTCTGTGTCCCCTTTTCCAGCATCTGTCCAGTTGCCCGTTCCGACATGCCCGCCCTGCTGTTGTGGAACATGTGCACGCCATAGGAAACCTGGCCAATGGAGTCGGAAACCCTGCTCAGCGCAATTACACTGTGGGCTCATTCACCTTATTGTTGTTTATTGTTTATGCTCCGTCCCCCCTTGTGTGGGGACGGAGCATAGACCCTTCCAAAATTTTTTTTTTTTTTGTGGAGCTTTCTTGGGAGTGTTTTGTGATGTTTCCCATTGATATCACTATTGGCCAGCTTGGTTATTTTATTTTTACATTTTCCTCTGTACATTTTCAAGGTTTATTTGCCCTTTTGTTACGTGCACATGTATGACATATCACTTTTTGTAGGTTTCCATGGTTTTGCTGTACATTGCTGACGGAAATGGTTTCTTTTCCCTTTAAATCAGCTCTAACACCAGGGTTAATTTTGAGCCTCGGATTTCACAGCGTTAGTGTGCGGGGAGCCTCTCCCCTCCCACTCTCCACCTATTGACCCCTTCTCTCCGCCCCTGGGGAGCCTTCCTCTGCCCTCCGGGAGCCTTTCCCCACCTTCAGCACTCGTTTGCGCCGCTGTGCACGTTAACGCATGATAAGGAACCTGTGCGCCTGATAAAGCGCCATTATCGCGCGATAAGGTACCTTATCACATGATAACGTCACAGAGTGCACATTAAGATGGTTTAGTAAACATACCCCTAAGTCAATTTTTCAGAAGCATAAGGAGCAGCTTCAAGCTTTATAGTCTTCTATGGATAAACTTTCTGTCCAAGTTTCTACTGTGCAAAAATCAGCTGCCTCTAGTATTAAAGACAGTATGTTTGTTCATAGGCAACTGGAGGTATTGAAAATGTGACTCAAGAGTAAAAATATTCTATTTTTTAATTTCCCTAAGCTTCACTACCTACTCTATCACCTTTAATATTGTTGAGAAAATACTTTAAAGAGATGTGGTTGCCAATTCCATACTGTGCACATCCGGCCTGTCCGGATGTCCAAAAAATGGATGGAGTACAATTGTACCTGATTCTGCAACAGTGGGAGCTATGTGTTCCCGCAACTATAGAATCAGGTCGCCTGGATGGGCTGGAATGCACAGTATGCTGAGTGGAGAGATGTACAGCATGCTGCCCATCTGCACCACTCCTGCTCCTGCTGGTGTGCCGGTGTCATGTCATTCTGTTGCCATGACACTGGGGCATTCAGCAGGCGCACGCAAGGCCTGACAGTGATAAAAGGTTCTTTTCACCTCCACCTGACCCTCGGCAGGGTCGGGGAAGGCAAGGATCAGGTGGCGGAGGCTCACCTGCTGCGGCTCAATGGGTTTGTGGGGGCTGCCTGCCCTGAGTGCTGTCTCAGCTGGGATTTATTCCACCTCCTGCTTCTGTATGTCTGGGTGCTTGGCCCCTCTCCCGCTCTGCCCTTGCTCCGCCTAAGCACCACCCCCTCCCTCCCCGATCCAGTGATCTCCACACAAAGGCCCTGTGTGTGTGGGGAGCAGGAGGACCGGAATACAGTCTCTGGCCTGTTCAGGGGTTGGACATCCAACCCTGCTATTCGGGGGTCAGAATGACCCCCATTATGTATTCCTAATTCTGATCAGATATTTATTTCTGATTGTCATTATATACCTGTGAAACATTTGGATCAGCTTATCTTGAATGTGACATCATTACTGGAGTCTGATAATTCCTTAAAGTTAACTAATTTCCTTGAGTCTTCTCAGGATGAGATCTCCAGTAGGGCCACTCTCATAGTGACCTTTGTAAATGAAGATAATAAGCTATCTTGAAATTGTACTTTAAGAAGAAATAAGATCCTTTTTGTGGTCAGAGGCTTATGATTTTTCCAGATGTGTCCCATGCTACACAGATGAGGAGGAAGGCATTTTTGCTTTGGAAACCTAAAATTCTTGCTATTGGGGAAAGGTTTTTTTCTGTGTTTTCCTTGCAAATATAATCACTTTGTTTTGGAATAGGCTGGGTTGAATATCTTGCAGTTGTCTTTCCCTTGATGTGGGCTACCTTTATTTTCTTTTTTGTTATATAAAGAATATTAAGTTTTGGTGTATTTCCTATTTACCTTATATTTCCTTAATTTTAATGTTATGAAATTTCAATAAAATAAAAATAAAAAAAGAAGTGTTTAGGTAATGCTTTCTTAAATTTTGTGGATGTAGTATAATTTAAATATTTGCATTGCTCGATTGTGAAGACTTTGAAAGGTGAATTTCTAGTCATCAGAGACCTTATTCCTTCTCCTATTACGAGTGTTGCTATTTACATTTCTGGCCTAATAATGAAAAAACAAACATTTATGATCAAAATTGGTTTTATTGTTTTTCAAAATATTCTCCATGAAGATCAATACACTTTTGCATGCGTTTGAACCAATTTTCGAAGCACTTTTTCCACTCTGAGGTAACTCCAAAACATGCATTTTGAATGCATCAACCGCATCTTCGGGTGTTGTAAATCGTTGACCACGTAATTTGTTTTTGATGTGCGGGAATAAAAATAAGTCATTGGGTGCCAAATCAGGGCTGTACGGTGGATGACCCATCAATTCGATGTTTTGGCCGGTCAAAAATTCCTTTGTTTGAGCCGATGTGTGAGAGCTCGCATTGTCAGGATGAAGAATTATTTGCCTCTTCTTTGACTTTTTCCGAATTTCTCCGAAGACCTCTGGTAAACAAATGGTCGTGTACCATTCAGAATTGACCGTCCTACATTGCTCTAATGGCACTGTCGCCACGTGACCGGTAATGCCGAAGAAACGGGCAACCATTTGCTTCAATGTGCTTCTTCCGCGAACAACTTTTGTTGGATTTGGCTCGTCTTGGAAGACCCATACAGTCAATTGCTGTTTTGTTTTGGGCTCATATGCATAGATCCATGATTCGTCACCTGTGTAGATGCTATACACAGTCTTTGATGCACCTTGAACGTATTTTTTCAACATTTCCTTGCACCAATCGACACGAGCCTTCTTTTGAGCGTTTGTCAGATTATGCGGGATCCAACGCGAACAAATCTTTTTTACGGCCAAATGATCATGCAATATCTTATTGATGCTTGTCATACTAATGCCCAAATATGCCTCAATCTCACGGTATGTCACATGACGATCTTGCTTTATCAGTTCACACACAGCATCGATATTTTCTGACACAACAACCTATTTTGGATGACCCTGATGGAATTCGTCCTGGAGCGAACGTCGGCCACGATTGAATTCGTTATACCAGTTTTTTACAGTGCTGTAAGATGGTGCTTTATCGCCGTATAAAAAATTAAGTTCATCGATGCACTCTTGTCTTGATAATCCACGTCGAAAGTTATGAAAAATAATCGCACACAAATGTTCACGAGTTAATTCCATTTTTCGCCCAAGATGAATTTTTCAAGTTACTGTAAACAACAAATCGCACTCAAATGATAAAATGTTATGAATAAGGTTATGTTCAACAATGTCAGTGTTCCAATGGAACCATTGGATGGCGCCTGGCAACACTTAGGGGTATGTTTACTAAATCGCGTTAGTGCAGTTCGCGTTAGGATCCGCGTTAAGAAAACAAACCCCCAAATAAGGAGATGGGCGGGACAGCGGAACACCTACCGCGCGTTACAAAACTAATGAGCGATACAGGGCGCGTTAGCAGGTCACCGCGCGTTAAGCATAAGAAGCCACCCAGACATACATGACCGATACAGAGCTGTAGCACAATGGTTACTGCAGTGACTGCTGATACAGGCATAATGGGTTTGAGTCCCCAGGGTGCCAGATGCAGAAGGCTGGCTGATGCAGCATCCCGTACATGATACAGTGAGTGAGGGGGCATGTATATGGTCTATTTTTTGTAGGGGTGCAAGCAAACACACCCACACATTATATAGTGAGTGAGGGGGCATGTATATGATGTGTCTGTTTTGCAGGGGTGCAAGCAAACACACCCACACATCATATAGTGAGTGAGGGGGCATGTATATGTTGCGTCTGTTTTGTAGGGGTGCAAGCAAACACACCCACACATTATATAGTGAGTGAGGGGGCATGTATATGTTCCATTTCCTTTTGGGGTGCAAGCAAACACACCCACACATTATATAGTGAGTGTGGGGGCATGTATATGTCTTGTATGTGTTGTAGGGGTGCTAGCATACATACATGACCGATACAGAGCTGTAGCACAATGGTTACGGTATTGACCGCTGTTACAGGCAGCATGGGTTTGAGTACCCAGTGTGTCTAACGCAGACGGCTGTCCCAGGCATTAGCCTGTACATTACAGAGGGAATGAGGGGGCTTGTTTTTCTGTACATTGCGTATGTGTGCCTTGCCGCGTACGTTGGTGCGTGCGTTGGTACATGCGTAACGCCGTGCGTAGCAGCGCGCGTAGAATCGTGCGTGGGTGCGTGTGTTTTTACGTGCGTGGGTACGTGTGGTTTTACCAGTGTGGGCATTTTCTATATTACAGACTCTGTAGGGTGTCTTGCACCTATGCATTATGCTACCAGATGTACGTGTGATGGGCCATGGTTTATCAGAGCCTGTGAGCTGGTGCTGCGGTTTCACAGGGTTGGAATGTGACAGTCACCACCATGATGCACTGCACATGCAAATCAGCTGTCCACACATACACACCATGGGGAATGCACCCCCACAGCAACTCGGCCTGGTAGGGGGAACTGACCATGTGCACCCCCACAGCACCTCCGCCTGATAGGGGGTACTGACAGTGTGTTGTACTGGCACAGAGTAGCTACACACCGTCACATTGTGCGGGTACTGTGCTCACCCTGAGGGTGCAGTGAGGCGTCCAGCACTAGGTCCACAGCACCGTCCATGGTGCAGGTCCAAAGCAGTGTTACTGTGTGAAATAGATACTTTCTGCAGGACCACCTTAGACATCTCTGTCTGTTTCAGGCAGGTGTAGCCCCATGCACCACCACCCCCAGTACCAAGGGTGGCAAACAGGGTCACCTATCAAAAGATCCACATTCTACCTCCCTGCAAAGGTGGCTGTAGAGAGGAGCATTGACCCTAGTCCTGCTGAGGAGCAGACACCCAACAGGGCAGTCAATGCAGCTCTGTACACAGCCATAACACGATCGCAAACAGACATTAGGCCTGGATATGGTATGCTGCTCCCCACCACTATCTGATATTCCCCTAGTGCAAGCCACTCCATCACATCACCTACCAGCTGCACACAGGCTGCTATTGCCCAGTGGAGCTGCCTGCACCCAGAACTGGGATGCCAGCATACACAGCAAGCAGATACATCCGTGACTGGGCCCTAAATGGAAACCCATATTTATCACATGAGAGAAATACTAGATAGCACCATGGGAGTGCCTAGCCATGCTGTGGTCACTGCACAGTCAGGGTGAGAGTGAGCTCTCAGCAGGATATACTGAGGTCACCCTGTCTGGGTAGGTGGTGGCCGGCCACTACAATGTGCCTGTCACTGCCCTATACCCTGTGCAGATGCACCCTGGCCAGGCCACCCTGTCCGGCCTATACCCATGGTACCTTGCTCCTCATTATGCACATTGGCAGCCCAATACCGACAACATTGCTGGCAGCGTGGACTGTGGAAGGTGTTTGCAGCCACCACACACTGGATAGACAGACAGCCACCCCCACACCTATGCCAGCATTGTGCTACTCTAGAGGTGGGCAGCAGCCATAGCCACCACACCAGTAATGGGCATAGTTCAGGCATGGATATGGTACACAGGGCTGTTGGGGGGTCACTCCCAAGGGTGATGAACACTGTCAGAGTCCAGATCTGCAGCAAAAACCACAGACATCAGAATGATTGTTATGATGGAGCTCAATGAGCGAACTGTGCTTAACGTAGGAATTGATATCTGCCAGTTATCATAGGGAACGTTTGATAGCTCTGTACCATATACACAGGTGTAGGGTGGCATTGCTACGGTATGCAACTGCTAGTATTGGGGGTTACAGGCAGGGCCCAATGTCTTGCCTCTCCAGGAGGCATTGGCCAATGGGGCCTATGGGTGGGTGTGTGGCCCTGTTGGCTGCTGCTTTACAGCAGAGTTCCCCGACTCCAGTCCTGCTGTTCCAAACACTATTCGGGTTTTCATGCTGTCCCTCATAAATATGCATGAGCTACATCTGCATACCATGGGGGCGGTGCATAGATATGCAGCACAGGCATCTTTCTTAGGGGCAGCATGAAGCCGGACTGGTGTGGGGCCCTCCAGGACTGCATTTGCGGGACTCAGCTTTAGGTAATGTGCCTGTTTCTGGTGTCTGTGTTTGGTGTGGTAAAATATAGGCCATGCGTATGTTCTCTGCAATAAAGGGGTGTCTTTACTATCACTGTTTATTGGGGGGGGAAAGCTATGGGGACTGGGTTGGCAGGAGCCCCAGCTAGGATTTAAATCTGTGACCCTCTGGTCTTATAGGCACTGACTGTGTCTGTTGCACCACACTGTGGCCACAGAGACAGTGCAGTCCCTTGAGTTAGTTGAACCGGCCTGACGAGTCGGAAACCCTGCTCTGCAACAGGTTTACTGTGGTCTCATTTACCTTGTATGCAGACAAAGGTGCACATAAGCCTCTGAAAAGAACTCATAAAAGGGGCACACACCCATAAACAAGCTGGGCAACAATGATATCATTGGGCAACATTACACAACACTCCCAGGACAGCTCCATTACAATGAGATGGTCTTTGAAAGGGTCTGCGGAGCGTAGACACTTCCACACATTATTTCGTTTTTATTTGGTGCTTGCCATGGGCTGTTGTTCCTTTTTGCCCATTGCTATCACTGTTGCACAGCTGCATTATGCTTTTTAACATGTTTCTTCTGGCCATTTTTAACGTTTTATGTGATATTCTGTTCTGTGCACATGTATCACACTGCTCACGTTTTGTGGGTTTCTCCGGTTTTTCTGTACATTGCTGACGGAAATGGTTTCTCTTGCCTTTAAATGCCTTTAACGACAGGTTTTCATTCGCGTTGGAATTCAGCTCTGAAAATCAGTGCGTTTGCCTCTCCACGCCCACTCTCCGCCCATTGACCCCTTCTCTCTGCCCACTCTCCGCCTTCTGCGCTGTTTTAACACGCCGCGGGACTTTACGGTCGTTATCTGTGCTTAACGCGCGTAGTAACACGTTTACGGTCGTTAGCGCGTTGGTATGCGTGTTATATGGCACTTACGGTCGTTAACGTCGTGTAACGCACGTTAGTCACGTTTAACGCACTTTAGTAAACATATCCCTTACTGTTGCTAAGGCCAGAAATATAAATAGCAATCCTCGTATCTCTGCTAGTGCCATCTGATATTATAAACGTTTGGCCTAATATGCTTTCTTTTCCTTATGCAATCTAATCTTTATGGATTTGATTACTAATGTATTTGTAGTATTTTTTGTTTTAAATCACTTAATTCAGACTGGGTGTATCAGTAAAAAATTATACAGAAAATATTTTTGATTTGTACTAGAATCCTTTATTTTAAGGGGCTTCTCCTTTTTAAAATTTTCATTCCATGATTTTTTCCATTATGTTTATGCTATTGTATTCTGCATTATTACTATAATCATGACTATTTCTTCCTCATAATTTAGAGCCATCTTTTATTCATGTTTGCATTATCTTTGAAATATGAGATCATTTGTTGTACTTGGGGAAAAGATGATTTGGATTCTTTTTAAACTGTAGTACATGAAAACTCTTGGGGATTATTTTAAATCTGTCTATTGACTTAATGACAAGAAAAAAAATAATTATTTTAAACATCTGGTAGCCATTTGAAAACTGCATAACTTTGTATAATAAATAATGTTGGTATGTTGAGCACAATGTCCTAATTCCCAGCACTTTTAAGATAACGGGAAACCAGTCTCCAGCCCCTTTCTGTGGCATGAGGCATTTATATCATTTTCCTTTCCACTTTAGATGTTTGTGCTTTTTAAGATGGTTCACTAACTAAATCCAAATAAGAACTAAAGAGTATGTTTACTAAACAGCGGTAAGGTAGCAGGCATCATCAAGTGTTAATGGCAGCAATAAGGGGTTTTTCATGAGAAAAAGGCTCTGGGCAAGTAGGAGGCATTCATGCATTAAGGGCGTAATGGGCCCCTTAATTTTCACTAACAGGACATCGGATGTTAAGGTGCCAGGCATGCACCTTAATGCTGGAAAAGGGAGCACCACCATGGAAAGCAATGTAAAGGGGAGGGATGGAAGGACAGGTGGGAGCTGATGGGCTTGACATATCCGTGGGCACCCTATGTGGTAGTAAATAAGTGGGATGAGCATGCGGGAAGTAGCTGTAGTGACACACTGGTGTGTGGCAATGGAAAATGCTGCGATGGCAGTGAATGGCAGAGGATACGGATGAGATGTCCCCCTGCAGATCCCGAAGAAACACGATATGTGCAGCTACCAGAGGACAGAGCAGGAGTGGTGAAGCACAGATCAGGCACAAGACAGACATGCTTGAAAATGTGACATGCAGAAAAGAGTATCTGTGTACTCTTTTCCACATGCATACAACAACTGTGTGCATACAACAACTAGCCAGGTGTTGCTCAAACTGGCCAAATGGGGCATGTAAGAACATGAGTTGAGCCCTGCAGGTGGCCATCCAAAAGGTAGGATGTATACGCAAGTAATACTTTCAGTGTGATGGCGCCAAAGCAGTACAGTCACAGTCATGATGTAATACCTCACTCAGGTATCACAAGTATGAGCTGTATGTATGTATGTGACTGCCCTCTGTTAGAAATTAATGAACGGAGTAGGACGTGTAAACATACATTTATTGTTCATGCCATCGAAGAGCAGAAAGACTAGGGGACATGCAATGAAACTGCAGTGTAACCTATGTAAGACTGGTAAGTGTCAATAATTCCGCACTCACTGTGTAACCAGATTACAGAAGCCGGTACCAGCTGTTAGCGTAAAGAAGGTCTGGACCCATTCCTGGAGGCAAGGTTCATAAGCCATCATTAAAGAGGACCCAGAAAATCCACTGCTTGTCCCAATTCAAGCATGGTGGAACATGTGTGTCTGTTTGGGAAATTGCAGGTACCTGTGACCTGGATTGGCCAATATGGAAAACAGGATACTGGGTCTGATCAAACTTGTTGTGACCTGGTATGACATTTACAATGTACGCATGTTCACATACCTCAGTAGCAGTACAGTCAAAAAAGGTACCCCATACCCAAACTTTGGTAATGTGTGATGAACAACAGCAGCTGTGTGAACCTGCAGTCTGCTGAGGCAATGGAGTGTTACATGACCAGGCCAAGGTCAAAAGGGGTTGTGGACATCCTCTGAAGCATGTCTGTCCCCCTACAATGGGCCTCTGCATAGGCAATAAAGCTATATGCACATAAGGACAGGATGGCGAATAGAATATTTGCATATCCGAAGTGTAGCCTGAATACCTAACAAAACACAAAGGGGTATGTTTACTAAACAGCGTTATGTAACGTTAATGCATGTAAACAATGTGCGTTAACGTTACATAACGCGCGTTAACATTCCCGGCAGTGGTAAGTTCCACAGAGGGTGGAGAGAGGGCAGAGAGAAGGGGTCAATGGGCGGGGAGTTGGTAGGGAGAGGCCCCTTCCACACTAACACGGGGAACCGAAGGGCTGAATCTTACCGTGACTGAAAACCTGGCGTTAGCACACATTTGCAAGAGAGAGAAACCAGTTCAGTGTCAGCAATGTACAGCACAGGAAGGGAACCCAAGAAAAGTGATAGTAGTACTCCATTTGCAGCAACAGCATAGTGCCCAAGTATGAAAGGCCACTATGGTGATGGTGCAAATGGGGCATAGGGGGCTGCAGGCAGGACATGTAGTGGGGGCAGCTGGGGCACAGATTGGACTAGGCAGTCACCTAGGTGGTACATAGGAACATAGAAACCGGACATCAGCAAGACAGCAGCTGACAAAAGCCAAACACAATCTACCTAAATCTATCTGGTCCACCCTAGCTAACAGTTGCCAGGGCACTGACCTGACATCCCCCCAGCCAAACCTCCCCCAAGTGGAAGGGACATAATATTGGCAGGTGGTGATGGGTTGGATGTGAGGATGAACATGTATGCCTCCCCACCCCAGACCCCACTCCCTAGGCAACCGCTTAGCCACACAGTGGATGGCCTAGGACTGCACACTACCAGCACCAACAGCATATGGTCATGTTAGCATGGCGGGGGGGGGGGTGCATGGGCTAGAGGGGGCAGTGGCACCTGCCTGCAGTGGACCTAGGCCATGCCCTGTACCAGTACATGGTGTGCAGTGCAACAGAAAAGTTCTGGCTGAGGAAAAGCACAGGTAGCTCCAGGGATTACCGTGCATCTGTGGCAACAGTGTGGTGCAGTACACACAGCCAGTGTTTCCACTGTGGATCCTGCAGAGAATGTCCCTATATTTTATCCTACAATGCAAACACAACAGCAACATGTGCAAAGCCAAAAGCAGCGGTGAACAGGGATACAAACACCCACTCACACAGGCTCCACAATCCAAAACTGCATGGAGAGTCAGGCTATTGGCCCCAGCATGGAGCTGCAGTTATCACCAAAGCACTACTACTACCTTCTGCACAGTTATCAATGTTGGCACTGTGATCAGGACCAGTGTGGCGGACAGGGCTGCCAACCTCCCCTATCTCTGCCCAATCCTGCAGTAGGAGTGTGTGTATGTCTAACCATTGTTTTGTGCTTGCCCACACCTCACTAGGCCCACAATGCCACACTGTTACCAGTGTTAGCTTGAATATGTGCATAATGAGGAACAAGGTATTGTGGGTATGGCCCAGATATGGTGGATTGGTCAGGATGCATCTTCACAGGGTGTGGGGCAATGGCTGGGACAATGTAGTGCCTGACCACCTCCTGCATGGACAGGGTGGCCACAGCATATCATGCTGGGAGGACACTCTCACTCTGACCGAGCAGTGAACATGGCATGTCTAGGTTCCCACATAGCGCTCTGCACTATTTGCTTCCAGTGGTACTTCTGTGTTGTTAGTGCTCTATCAGTGAGATTCTTGTTTGGTGCACATGTTTTCTCTGTGATCATGCACTATGGATTGGATAGTGGACTGTCTGTAGTTTGACTGTGCATGGTTGTACCACATTGTAGGGGGCTGCAGGTACAGATTGACTGTGGTGTGAGGCAGTTGAGGTTTTCCAGACCTTACCCCAGCATTGCTGCTGGCTTCCCAGTCACAAAATATGGCTCTAGCCCACCAACCCTGGAGAGCTGTCTTATGCCAGTAGGGTGGAGGTTGCTTCACCAGGGCTCAAGCACTTGTCCTGTACCTTCAAAAAGGGTGATTGTGGGACATTTGGGATATATACCACTTTGACCTGTAGAGACATTACTACACAAACCTCATGCAAGCCTAGAAACCACTCTGCTCTCATAACAGGTGTCCATTTCAGCCAGATCCTAACACTGGGTACATACTAATCTGGGTGGTATGGGGTCTGTGAGGGCCACATGTGACTGCAGAACACAGATGGACACCAAATTACCTTCAGATGCACTGCAAGGAACACCTGTCACACACTGGCAGTGATGGGGACATACAGCAGAATCTTTCTCTAGCACCATATGTACTGCAGACTTAGTGCTGGGCACCCATCCTATCCCTCAGGGTGAACACAGAACCTGCACAATGGCATGGTCTGTAGCTACTCTGTGCCAGTATCACGCAGTTTGTCTTTCCAAGCTGAGGTACCAGAGAAGTGCAGACCCCATTTGGTGATCAGCTGTAGACAGCTATTCCCAAAAAATAGTAGAATTACTCTATTATTAACAGCACTTAATAAAAGTGAAAGTAAACTCGTAGGTGTAGCTCAAAAAAATGGCACGGGGACGTCTCAGACTGATCGGCACAAAACACAGACAACAAATATCTATCAGTGCCACAATAGCATCAATGACAGTCCACCGGCCCAGATCACCTTTTCAATGTTTTTAAATTGCTTGTGACAGCTTCTTTTTATATTCAGACACAGTGTTTCCAATACACCCACAGCATATGGCAAAATATTAAAAGAACATTTGCACTTAACTTCACTTCAGGTACCCCAACGCCAGTTGTCTTGGCGCCATTTATTGCGTTTCACTCAATAATGCTGAGTTTCATCAGGGGGATTTATTACTGAAATATTAAACTGATGCTGCCCACATTTTGGAGTCGAAGAGTATAACTTGTGAGATTCAAGTGTCCAAAACTCTCACAAGTTATACTCCCCGTGCCATTTTTTTGAGCTACACCTACGAGTTTACTTTCACTTTTATTAAGTGCTGTTAATAATAGAGTAATTCTACTATTTTTTGGTCATTCTTATTACTCTGAAAACCGACCTGGTGCTATTTTGTACAAGTAGACAGCTATTCAGCATGTGTATTGCATCATGGGTACTGCTGGGGTTACCCTATCCTGGCACTCAGAGCGGACAGTTTGTGCGGTGACCTGCAGCCCTTCTGTACCCAACCATTGTTGTGAGCTACACCATGGAGGTATAGCCTACTGGTTAGTACAATACCGTTCTCGGCAGTGTTCATGGGTTCATTTCCTCATTGTTCCCCACTTTCATGCCTGTCCTGCTCAGATAGTTTGCATACCTGTATCAGTCATATTTTTGCAGAGCTGTGCTGCCATCCCATAATACCCTCGCCACAGTTGCCAACATTCCTTCGGTCCGTCTATTTATTTTATTTATTTATTTAGCTGTATTTATATCCCGCTTTTCACCGGGTCAAAGCGGCGTTACATTAAGGGGTGGGGGAATTAAGTATACGGGTGGGGCCATCACCGAGGAGGCAACATTGATGATTTTGACATAGGACAGACTTTGGACATGGGACAGACTTTGGACATAGACAGGTTAGTATAGCTTTGGATCAGTGGTTCATGGTGGGCGGGATCCGGGGTTAGTGTGCTTTTTGGTGGGAGTCGTGTTGAAGTATTCCTGGAAAAGGATGGTTTTTAGCTGTTTTCTGAAAGATAGTAGGTTGGCATTGTTTCTGAGACAGCTCGGTAGAGAATTCCATAAAGATGGGGCATAAAGTTCAAAGGCTCGATTGCAGGTCCGTTGCGAGCATTTGGTTCTTTTGTGAGGGACGGTGAGGGAGTTACTGGAGGCTTGTCTGGTAGTTCTGCTGTGGGCTGGACGAGACAGTAGGGTGCGAAGCTGGGTGTTCTGTGTTTGGTGGATGGCTTTGTGGGTGAGTAGGATGGCTTTGTATTTAGTCCTTGCTTCGAGGGGAAGTATGTGTAGGTCTTTCAGAATTGGGGTGATGTGGTCGGTTTTCTTTGCTCTTTGAATGATTCTTGCTGTGGTGTTCAATGCTGTTCGGAGGGGGTTGGTCTGTGTGGCTGGAAGTCCATGGTATACTATGTTGCAGTAGTCCAGATGTGGGGGTGTCATGGCTTGCATTACTGTTCGGAAGTCTTGATGTTCAAGAAGGGGTCTGAGACGTTGCACTGTTTTTGTCTTGTGGAATATAGTTCCGGAGGTTTTAGTGATTTGTTGTTTAGGGTGAGGGCTTGGTCAATAATAATACCCAGGTATCTTATTTGTGGTTGTATTTGAATACTTGTGGTTCCTATGTTGAGGTGTGTAGGTGGTGTGAAGTCTGGGTCTTTTGTCACTATGAGGGCTTCAGTTTTCTTGATGTTGATGGATAGGTTGTTTGCTCGTAACCAGTCGGACACCGCGGAGAAGCATGCTGATAGATGGGTGTTTGTTGGGTTTGTGGTTGTAATGGGGGCGTAGAGCATGATATCATCAGCATATATGTGGAAGCTGATGTTGTGAGTGTGTATGACTGAGCATAGTGGTTGAAGGTAAATGTTGAAGAGCATGGCTGACAGTGTGGACAGTGGACAGTGTGGACAGTGGACAGTGTCTATCTGTGTCTGTCGGCTGTGTAGAGTTCTGTCTGCCTGTGCAGGCTGCCACCCCATGTCCTGCACTGCTACCCTTTCCTGCATTGCGCCTCTTCGTGCTTGCCTCGCCTGTGTGCCTGATCTGCATGGCACCACCACTCCTCTGTCCAACCATCATTGTAACTATCCTGCCACCACCGCCTCCACTGGGGGACATGTATTACCATCGTCTGCCACCCACTGTCTTTCCAGTACTTTACATTGCCAACACCCTGTGCTTTGGTACAGTTGCCCCCACCATGTTTGTCAACAGTACTGGCAGCCACATGGGATGTCCACAGATATGGCAGGTCCAGCAGCTCCCAGCTCTCCCTCCTTCACTCACCTGTTCATTGCCTTTCCTCAGTGCTCTATCTAGTGTTAGGGCTACATCGGTCTCTATGCTTCACAGGTCATGCATGTCATCCTGAAGCACCTTGCAGCCCTTAGGGCACAGTAACCTAGGGCACTGTAACCTTGTTAGGCCACCTTAACCTATGGTTCCGTAACCCAGGGTACCTTCGAAGGTGTCTTGTCCAGGGGTGCCTAATATGGCGCTTAGCCTAAGAAGTGCTATAGGGCACCTTACAAAGTGCCTTATGAGGCACCTTACAAGGCACCTAACAAGGTACTTCTCTATTCACCGGCCAGCCCAGACGAATCCCTTGGCCACACACAACAGGGTAGATACCAAGAATGGCCCCCTCCCTCATTGCCATAATTGGCTGCTACCTCCTCTCCGGATGGCTCAGTAGCATTATGGCCTTATTTCCTACCCACATGCACATACTAATCCAACTGAGCCATGGGAGGAGATGGTCAAGTACTCCCTACTACAAGACAAAGGAAGATACCTGAATGTTCCACCCCCTCTTACTACACGTCGTACTTCAACATACTAAGAAAGCCAAACAAGAAGAAAGTGCCCTCCCCCAAAACTTAAAATGTGCCCTCATAAACGCTCTCTCAATCCACAAGAAATGACCAGTTATCTTGATATCACTCCATGACCTCGACATACTCCTGATCACAGAGACATGGCTATCCAGTGATGACAATGTCCTCCTCAATCAAGTCCTACCCACCGATTTCTCAATACAAGTCATACTTGCCTGACAGATGGCAGCACGTATGATCTGGGGCCTCAACATCAAAACCTTTCCACCAGAGGCAAGGCGTGCCACAAGGATCCTCCTTCTCCGCCCTGATGTTCAACATATACATGCAGCCCATCTGTAACCTCATCCAATCATTCGATGTTGACTGCTTGATATATGCAGATGATGTACTGCTCTACATGCCATTCTCAACAGAGCAGATGGACCTCTCCCCACTGACAGACTGCTTTGATGCAGTATCCAACTGGCTCGAATCTCAAAACCTCCGAATACAGAACAAGAAAACAGAGGTCCTTTTCATTACGAGGAGCCAAAACTTCACCCCACCACCCCACTTAAAGGTTAAGGAAGCAGAGCTACAAACCAAATCCACAATCCAATACCTTGGAGTCACGTTAGACCAACGACTGGACATGAAGGTGCACATAAGCAACATAGCAAGAACAATTTACCACCAAATCCAAACACTCAGGCACTTACGCTTCCTACTAGAGCCGGATGACTTCCGGACAATCTATCAAGCGTTGATTATACCGCACTTTGATTACGCTAATGCAATCCTACAAGGGCTCCCACAATCTACCCTGAACCCGCTCCAACTCGCGATGAATGCCACGGCGAGAGTTCTACATGGGGCTTCTAGGAGTGACCATGTTACGCCCATCCTGAAGCACCTCCACTGGCAAGCCATCCATGACTACGATTACTTTTGACATGACATAACGTATCGCCTAGATCTAAATAGTTACCCCAGTTTTATCCAAGTTGTAGTACCTGTTCTTTGTAAACACAGATCAGCTTGCTGCACTGTGCTAGTCATTCTGTTTCATATATTAACTGGCCTGTATATAGTTATTGTTCTCCCTGTTCTCCCTGTTAAGAAACTTGTTCATTGTACACCCGAGTTATTTTTACCTGTTTATTGTAAGCACAAATCACTAAACTGAGATGTGTAGATTCAATGTTTATTGTAAACCGCACTGATCTTAAATAGCGCGGTATAAAAGAAAATGTAATAAATAAATAAAAATAAATGTAATAAATATAAACTGCACTGATGCTGAATAGCGCAGTATAAAAGAGACAGTAAATAAATAAATAAATAAATAAAATAAATAAAAAGGCACCTTATAAGGCGCCTTATAAGGGACCTTACAAGGCGCCTAACATGGCACCTTATAAGGCACCTTACTTTATAAGGCACCTTACAAGGCACCTTGTAACGTGCGTTAGTCTTAGGCGCCTTGTAACACGCGCTAGCTGATATGGCTTGCCTGGAACGATGCACCACCCACGCCTTTATATGGGCATCTGTACCATTACCGTGGAACCTAACGCAGGTAACATTACCGCGGTTTAGTAAACATACCTCAAAATGTGTGACAGCCAGTCACAGCAGCGCCCAGACTGTCCCAGGCATGAAAATAAACTGAATAGTACACAGTCACAAAGTGAACATATGGGAATCAAACCCACGTGTCTTTCACATGGAGACAGTGCCCTAACAATTAGGTTACATCTCTGCCCCATGCTGCACAGCAATAGCTGTAATCAGAGAGACTGCAGATCCCTGCCTGCAATGTCTGCTGTGTGTGGCGGGATAGCTTAGACCCGTCCCCCATTATCCATGATGCACTGCACATGCAGAACAGCATTCTGCAGCTGATCAGCAACTAGGGGATGTAGTGTTCCATCAAATAAGCTTACTGATATGCACTGACAATGCTTGCTGCAAGCACATAACAGCTGCAAACTGTGCTACTGACTGGTTCCAGTGGTCACTCTGAAGGTGCAGAGTGGCACACAGCACCTGGTCCCCATATCTTGCCCTGTTAGAGATGGATTCTGCTAGTCTTGCTGCACAACAAGGTCATTGCTAGGGTCTGGTTATAATCATCTGTATAATTGTAGTATACTGAGACTATCTATCACATCTGTGCCTTGCCCTGGGGTGCTCCTAGAATATCTCATGTTAGTATGCAGGGTTCTGGGAGAGGTGTTTGTTCAGGTCTGCTTGAACCTACACAGACCATAGAGGGCATGCTAGGAACTGCTGCTGTCCTAACCATCTAGAGCTGACATTCCATTACAGGGCAGTCTCAGCCATGCACAAAACAATTATGGTCAGTCTGCTGGCACAAATGCACTGCAATTGCACAGAGTAACCATGGCCACCATAGACCAAACAGCATGCACACCCAGCACTTGGCCCACTGATTGTGCTCCCACTAAAAGAAGGAACACCCACATCACTGCAGTCCATCTATATATAGCACTATTTGGCTATCTAGCCTTGACATGGTCACAGTGAGAGTGCACTGGTGCATCAGATGGCTGTTCATGACTCGGTTTGAATAGTGGAGTACCCCATGGATCTGTGCTAGGTCCACTGCTTTTTAACATATTCATAAGTGATCTGCAAATGGGAATAATGAGTGAGTGATCAAATTTACAGATGACAAAATTATTAAAAATTGTTAAAAAAAAGAGGATTGTGAAAAATTGTAAGAGGACCTTAATGAATATGCAGGGCCGGCCCATCCATTGAGCAAGAATGTTTTTTGCACAGGGCCCCACGTTTCGGGGGCCCCACACAAAAAACATTCTACATCAGCCCAACTAGATTAAAAAAAACAAACCGGCTGCTGCTGCCGCTGCCGCCGTGGCAGTGGCAGAATCAAGGGTCCCGCCGCGGGGCCCCCCCCCCTGCCCGGCAGAGCCTCCCTGCAGCATCAGCTCCCGAGTCCCAAAGCGTGGGCTTTAATTCATAGCCGTGAAGAAAGAGCTTCTCTGACCTCTCACGGCTCTGTTAAGCCCGCCAGGGCTGATGGGAAATCCCATCAGCCCTAGTGGGATTAACAGAGCCGTGAGAAAGGGAAACTCTCGTTGCTCTGAAAGCCCGTGCTTTGAGATTCGGGAGCTGATGCTGCAGGGAGGCTCTGCCAGGCAGGGGGACCCCACGGCAGGACGCTTGATTCTGCTGCTGCCACGGCGGTAGCGGCAGCAGCAGCCGCAGCCGGTTTGTTTTTTTTAATCTACCTGGGCTGATGGGGGAGGGGGGTTAGGACTGGTAATGGGCTATGAGGGGGCTAAGACTGGAAGTGGGCTGATGGGGGGGTTAGGACTGGTAATGGGCTGATGGGGGGCTAAGACTGGAAATGGGCTGATTGGGGGGCTAGGACTGGAAATGGGCTAATTGGGGGTAGGAGGTAATGGGCTATGGGGGAGGCTAAGACTGGAAATAGGCTGATGGGGGGTTAGGACTGGTAATGGGCTATGGGGGGCCTAGGACTGGAAATGGGCTGATGGGGGGTTAGGACTGGTAATGGGCTATGGGGGGGGGCTAGGACTGGAAATGGGCTGATGGGGAGTTATTTATTTATTTATTTATATATTTTATTTAACATTTCTTATATACCGCGCTCTTTGTCATCAGTGCAGTTTATATTGAAACAATATAACACTTGGCCAGTTAAATTTGGCCATTGTTTACATAGAACAGGGATTTAAACATGGAGGTTAGGACTGGTAATGGGCTGTGGGGGGGGCTAAGACTGGAAATGGGCTGATGGGGGGATAGGACTGGAAGTGGGCTGATGGGGAGTTAGGACTGGTAATGGGCTATGGGAGGGCTAAGACTGAAAATGAGGTGATGGGGGGTTAGGACTGGAAGTGGGCTGAAGGGGGGCTTAGGACTGTTAATGAGTTATGGGGGCTTAGGACTGGTAATGGGCTATGGGGGGCTAGGACTGGTAATGGGCTGGGGGTTGCTAGGACTGGAAATGGGCTGAGTGGAAGGAGGGCTTGAACTGCAAATAGCTGATGGGGACGGGGGCTTGGAATGGAAATGGTCTGAGTGGAAGGGGGCTTGAACTGCAAATAGCTGATGGGGAGGGGGGCTTGGAATGGAAATGGGCTGAGTTGGGGGGGGCTAGGACAGGAAATGGGCTGATGGAGGGGCTAGGATAGGACTGGAAATGGGCTTATGGGGGGCTAGGACTGGAAATGGGCTTATGGGGGGCTAGGACTGGAAATGGGCTGATGCAGGGACTAGAAGGGAGAGGATGCTGGGTGGGGCTATTACTAGAAGGGAGCCAATGTTGGGGAAGGATTAGAATGGGATGGAGCTGGGAGAGTGAAATGGAGAGGGAAAAAATATTTTGTGTGGGAGGAAAGACAAATCTACAATTGGCCGGATATTGGCAGAGTAAGTGGAGATTGAGGATGGAGGGGTAAAATTTGAGTGGATGAAATAGGAATGAGGAAAGAGAAAAAGGAGGAAGATTAGTATGTTAAAGCAGATGTAGAGAGAGAATGGAAAAAAAACTAGAAGAGAGAAGAAAGGACAAATGGACAGCAGATGATGGAGAGTTAGCAGAAGACATGAAGAAACCAGAAGAAAGTGGCTGGAGCAATTGCAACTGAAAAAAAAATGCACACAAGGTAGAAAAATATCTCTTTATTTTGAATTTATTAACTGGAATATGTCAGCTCTGGGAAATGTGCATCATTAATGTCTGTGCTTTGTTTAGTACAAGAGGAAATTAATTTATAGTTTTATTTCTACAGTGTTGTTGTACATTCCAAGTTTGGCTTTTGGGGTTCCCAGTTTAATTATTGTCTTCCTGTTTCTAAATTGTGATTCCTTGTTTGGTGATGGTCTATGTTCTGCATGTGTAACTGAGCTGAGGTATTCTGTTTATGCAATTCCTATTTGACATTGCCACTTGCTCTCTTTCCCCAGAAGGTCATGTATTGTTATTCTCTGAAATGTATTGGTTTAATATTTGCAGTATTTCCTTTTGATAGAACACTGCCTCCTCTCTGTACCTTTTCTAATTGTTTTTAAGATATGGCGACCAGAACTGCACACAATATTCATGAAATACTTTTTCACCAAAAGGGTGGTGGATGCTTAGAATGCCCTCCCGATGGAAGTGGTGGGGGAAAAACAGTAATGGAATTCAAAATGGCATGGGACAAGCACTGTGCATCCTTTTGTAGCAAAAGGGTGAAATGAAAACAAACAAATATCTTTTATACTTCAACAGGTAGAGGGGGAGACCTACATGGAGTAGCGGGTACAACTCTAAACAAAGGCATAGAGGTGGGTGATCTGCGTGGAGCAATGGGTACAACCACCCTAGCTACTTTACTGGGCAGTCTAGATGGACCATACTGGTCTTTATCTACTGTCATATACTATGGGGGTCATTCTGTCTTGTGAATAGAGGGGATGGATATCCTATTGGGATGTCCATCTCTGATATTCATCCCTCTGCAAGCCCTGGCAATATCCTCCCTATATGAACAGTGGATTTATATGAGGAGGCCTAGACAGGGGTGGCAGGGGGCATTCTGGAGGCGGAGCAAAGGCAGGGCATGGGCAGGCCATGACCCCGGATGTACAGGGCTATTCAGAGGTCGGCCCTGTATGTCCAGGGCCTTGAATCTAGATAGGGGACTTATTCCTCCTCAAAAGGAATAAGTTCCCCTGGACAGAGGAGGATTGCAGCGTGGGACCTGGGGACACAGGTGAGGGGGCACAGGGGATTCCCCGCAGCCTGACCCAGGCCTTGGAAGGCTAGATCGGGGGTCAGGCTGCAGAGAAAAAGGAGCTTGGTCGGTGGCCAGGGATCGCGGCTCCTGAATGAAGCCATGAGGCCATGGCTCTGCGGCTCCATTCAGGAGCCTGACTGGGGTCGTCAGGTATGTGGCTGGGTATGCAGGCCAATCAGAATCAGGACCCAGCCTGCACATCCAGGCTGTAGACCCTATTCTGATCCCATGGGCACTTCTAGCCCCCAGGGGATTAGAATCGGGTCTACCTCTGAGCTTCCCGCTTCTGGTTGGCCGCACAAGGGGCTGGACAGCCAGATTGGAATGTGCCTCAATGTGCTTTCCATGTCCACTCTCTGCCCACTCCATTCCCCATCTCGTACTCGCCAATTAATGTGTGTTTCATCAGGCAGTGGCAGACATGTTTGCATGTTTGTGTTTTCGATTGACAGTTGCTGTGCATTAAAATGCCTGTTAACCAGCTAACAGGCTTTAGTAAAAGGGGCCTTAAATTTAGGAGCATAAAAATGGGTGGCGATAAAGACATCTTTAAGGTGAGGAAAACATTTAGGAGCGTAGCCCATATTTTCAGCACTAGATCATAAATTAGACATAAAATCTAGGAAAATTAATGGCAGGCCTAAATTTATAAGCATGGGGGTCAATATTAAACCAAAATAGTCAGCTTTGCTTTAAAACACTGGTTGCCATGGCTGAAATAAATCCAGATATTCAGCACTGGTAGGTGGATAGTGGCTAGTGTTGAATAATGGATTTAGCATTGACCACATTGCTATCCAGATAATGTCGAGGCAGACAGTGGAAATATTAAGCAGCACTATGGGGCTAATACCTTTTTGTAGTCCTAATTTTATCTTGATAGTTACTTGGTTAATGGACTGAATATTGCCACTAACCTGATAAGTCTGTGGTCAGCTCCAGCACTAATTGGATAACACCAGGGTAGGGCAATGATTTTCAGTGACATTATCCAGATAATGCCTCCGAAAGTCAAGTGAATGCCCAGGTCAGTGACACTTCTCCAGGTCACAGGCCCTGTGTATTTGAATATCGGGCCCACCAATTTTAAGCTCCTAAATTAAGGTGAATTTTGAACTGAAAACTTAGGCCCCTAAGTTGGGCTGAAAATAGGGCATACCTTACATAAAGAGATTGGATAATTAAATGCCGAGAAGTCAGTCTCAGCATTTAAATATCATCCAGATGTCCATCACTGGTATCTAGATAGTGGCTGGTCCCAAATATCAGCACTGGTGTCTTTCTAGTAGTGACCACATTTAGCCACTAAGTTATGCAGATATACTATGCTGATTATTTTAGAAGCCCTATACAAGATTTGGGCATCAGAAAATGGGCATGCAGACATCTATATCACAGAGATGTCCCCGGAGCCATTTTACAACATGGGCATGGAAATGTCTCTGACGCTGGTATGTCTATGTAGGATAAGGGCATGGTGGAGGTGTTTCTGGAGTATTCCTTCAAACTTAGACATGTGTGCTTGACTTTGGAAATGCCGGAAACCTCTCTATCACCTATTTTAACCCACCTCAAGCCATCAGCATTCTGAACAGAACAATACCAATAAAGGACGAGGTGAAATACTTAGGTGTCACCCTGGACAGGAATTTAAACCTTCAATCACATATAAGCAAAACCTCTGCAAAGGCATACCAATGATTGTAGTTCAACCGGAGACTCAAACTGATCCTCAGCCAGGACCATTTCCGCACCATATGCCAGGCAGTCATCACCCCAATACTGGACTACGAAAACTCCTTACTTCAAGGACTGCCTAAGCAGGCTATCCATCCACTCCAGCTAGTACAGAACACTGCAGCCCAAATCGTAACCGGCACAGCCAAGCACAAGCACATTACACCTATACTTCAGCAACTGCACTGGCTACCAATATCTGCACGGGAAAGATACAAAACAACCATAAACATATTCAAGATCATACACCTCTGCACAGCAGATGTCCTCCACAGTTTGATAACCAGGAACACAACCAACCAGCCCAGACGAACTAACAGCAGCATAAACTCCGCACACTGCTGGATACCATAAAACAAAACAAGTTACCTCCAACAGAGCCATGTCCTTCTCAGCACCGGCCCTCTGGAATTCCCTCCCGGATGAACTGTGGGCGATAAATGACCTCAAGGACTTCTGCAAATCCCTCAAAACCTTCCTATTCATGGAATTGTATGACCAAGCATCCTAAAGACTCCCTTACTCACGCTTGAATGTAAAGATAATCCCATCCACTATAGTCTATATGTACGTTGTGTCGCCCCCCCCTGTTCAATGTAGACCCAAATTGCGTAACCAACCACTTCGATTGAAGGAAAAAGTGGTATCAAATCTGGATAAACAAATAAATAGGCATCAGGAAAGTGCTCCTTCTGCCGGAAAATCATGCAGAGGGTGTACAGGAAATGGTCCTCTCAGATTCCCAGTACTATCCAGAATTCTAAAGAAATATGCTAGCAGATGGGGACACGTGGTGTTATTTTTGCACTGCTGGATGTCCCCACCTGTAGAATGGCAACTGGGGATGCATCCCTGGTCTACAATACCATTTCAGGGACATCTATATAGATGTCCCTGATGACATTGTTATCGGGTATGTTCAAATTTCTGAAATTGCGCCCAAACTTGGAAGTGAAGGGCCTTTTAGGGCACAATTTGACACTGATTGCATCTGATGTCCTTTCTAAAATGTTCCTTCATGGGGCATGTTTACTAAAGTTTGATGTGCATTAATAAAAATTAACCTGTGTTAAGTGCTGCCATGGCCCTTTTATTTCTGTAGGACGTGGCAGCACTTAACGCGCTTAAACTTTCATTTACACATAATAACCTTTAATAATCAATGATCCTATCTGCATGAGAACAGAAATTATCCAGATAGTGTCTGAAATTTCTATTATTTTAATAATCACCAGTAACTCCACGGACCACTGTGGCACTATCCAGATAGTGTGAGGAGGTCTGTGAAGGTATTCAGCTGCGCTATCCAGACAGTGCTGTTGAATAGCTTTCTAAGATAACTTACTAGATAAGGGCTTCAGAATATCATGCCCTCAACTTTTTTTGAATATCAGGCCCAAAGTTTTCTGATGAAAATTCACCTAAATTTAGGTGCCTAAAGTTTATACTTTCTAATTTTAGGCCTGCCAATTCATTTCTCTAGATTTAGATGCCTACTGCTAAAAATCAGTGCTGAGTTCTTAAATGTTTTCCCTCCCTAAATCTGCACCTGTTGCCACTTATTATATAGTCTCCTATATTTAGAAGTTTAATGACATTTTTGCACCAATTTAGGCACTCAGCCCTAGTCATTTTTCAGAGATGGCAATTTAAGAGCATACGTCTCAAAGCTAGGAGCATAAACCTTTCAATTTTGGCCTCTATGAGTTTTATTGCATAAGCCTGTTAATTGCTGAAATTCTTTCCATTTTTCTAAAGTTTACAGTAGCATTAAAACATAGATTTAGACACAACCTCATAACTCTAAAAAATGGGACACTCGCAAGGTTCATTGAAAATCATTTCTAAGCATGCTGACATTCTGCAATTTTTTTCTTGGTTAATAATAAGGACAAACAAGAAAATCATGTTTCTAACTCTTCTTGTCTATTTGGGGAAAAGTCATCATTTAGAATATCCATTGTCTGACCTTTTCAATGTCTTTTTGGAGTCAGTAGTGGTACCAAAGGACTGGAGAAAGGCAAATGTGGTCCCTTTACACAAAAGTGGACATAAGAATGACATTGAGAACTACAAGCCGGTTAGTCTGTGGTTAGTAAATTATTGGAAAGGCTACTAAAGGAGAGAATAGTGAGGTTTCTGGAGTCCAATGGATTGCAGGATCCGAGGCAGCATGGATTCAACTCACAACCTTGGGGTCATCTTTGACTTCTCTCTCTCCTTCTCCAGACACATCCAACTGATAGCTAAAACCTGCTGTTTCTTTCTCTACAACCTCAACAAAACCTGCCCATTCCATTCTAAACACACTACTAAGTCACTTATCTACTCCTTAGTCACCTCCCGTCTAGACTATTGCACCTTCACCTTGCTGGTCTCCCTTTGAGTCATCTCTCTCCCCTTCAATCTGTTCAACACTCTGCTGTGCGGCTAATATTCCACTAGCTTCATTATACTCATATTACCCTTCTCTCAAGTCTCTTCATTGGCTTCCTATCCATTTCTGAATTCAGTTCAAACTTCTCCTGCTGACCTATAAGTGCATTCACTCTGCAGCTCTTCGCTACCTTTTTTCTCTTATCCCTCACTACATCCCTCCTCGGGAACTACCCTCTTCTGGCAAATTGCTTCTATCTGTGCCCTTCTCTTCTATTGCCAACTCCAGACTTCGCTCCTTTCACCTTGCTGCTCCTGAGTCTGTATGTCCGATGCCTTCTCGGACCCTTTTCAAATCCAGGCTGAAAACTCATCTCTTTGCTGCCACTCTCGGATCTTGGCTCACCTGATGTCCTTTGTGTTTCCTTACCATTCCATCTAGCTGTATCCCATTACTACAGCTACTGTGTTGTCTGTCTTGACTAGATTGTAAACTCCGATGAGCAGGGACTTTTACATGTGACTGTGCAGTGCTGTGTATGCCTTGTAGTGCTATACAAATGTTCAATAGTATTAGTAGTAGGATTCACCAGAGGCAGGTCTTGTCAGACAAATCTGATAGATTTCTTTGATTAGGTGGCTAGAGAGTTGGACTGAGGGAGATCCCTTGATGTGGTGTATTTAGATTTCAGTAAAGCCTTTGACACCGTTCTGCACAGGAGACTTATAAACAAACTGAGCACCCTAGAGATGGACTCTAAAGTTAATGCTTGGGTTAGAAATTGGTTAAGTAGGAGGTGATAAAGGGTGCAGGTAAATGGAGCTCACTCTGAGGAGAAGGAAGTTCCCAGTGGTGTGCCGTACGGATCTGTCCTTGGTCTGATTCTGTTTAACATCTTTGTTAGTGATATTGCTGAAGGATTATTGGGTAACGTTTGCTTGTTTGTAGATGATACCAAAATCTGCAATACAGTAGACAAACAGGAAGGAGTAGATAACATGAGGAAGGATCTAGCTAAGCTTGAAGAACAGTCTAGAATTTGGCAACTGAAATTGAATGCTAAAAAAACAGGGTCGTGCATTAAGGCTGCAAAAATCCAAAGGAGCTGTACAGTGTAGGGGGTGAGGTACTTCTGTCACAAAAGAAGAACGGGATCTTGGTGTAATTGTGTCTGATGATCTTAAAGTAACCAAGCAGGTAGAAATGGCAATTGTGAAAGCCAGAAGGATGCTTGGGAGTATAGGAAGAGGAATGGCCAGCAGAAAAAAGGAGGTGTTAAGGCCTTTGTATAAGTCTCTGATGCGACCTCATTTGGAGTATTGTGTGCAGTTCTGGAGACTGTACCTTCAAAAGGATATAAGCAGGTTGGAGTCAGTGTAGAGGGTGGTTGCTAAAATGGTTAGACGTCTTCATTATGAAGCATATGAGGACAGAATTAAAGTTCTTAATATGTATACTTTAGAGGAAAGGTGGGATGGGGCAATATGATAAAGACCTTTAAGTACTTCCATGCATAAATGCACAGGAGGGTCTCTTTCAATTGAAGGCAAGCTCTGCTACAAGGGGACATAGGATGAGAGTGAAAGGGGATAAACTCAGGAGTAATGTGCAGAAATATTTCTTTATAAAAAGAGTGGTAGATGCTTTGAATAGTCTCCCAGTGGAGGTGGTGGACACAAGGACAGTACCCAAATTAAAAAATGCATGGGACAAACACAGAAGATCTCTAAAGGTAAAAAGGGGACTATTGTAGTTGATAAGGAAGGGCAGACAGACTAGATGGGCCATGTGTTCTTTTTCTGCCATCATGTTTCTATGTATATAATTTATTTTAATATATCTTGTGTAGCTATCTACAAAACACAAGAGAATTCTGAATGGGGAAAAAAAACCTGTGTAATGCAGCATTTTTGCCAATCGAAAATTATGAATGAGTGTTTATAATTATTATAATTACTATAACAATTAACTGTTCTTATGGTAATAGATGTTCTCTCTAACATGTTTTGTCAGGCCCTACTGATTTAAGATGATGCAAGCTCTGATTTTTTTAACAGATGCAGAATAGAACTTGCTGCATAAACTGTTCTCCTTGATATGATTGAATCAGTCTGGGTCCATCTTGACGTTCGGTAATGCACCATTTCATGGGAGAAAATCATGGGTTGCATTGTCAAAGGTTTATTTCTATTTTTAAATGTTAAGACATTGTTCCAATCTGGGATGTTCCATAATCAATCACAGCGGTCCTCTGGTCTGCTGAAGAGTTGTGTGCAACCACTGCAAGACAACTGTTTATGATACTGAGTATGGAAGTGTCCATGTTTTATTCTTCATTACTTCAAATAAAGTAGAACGTTATACGTATCAACCTATTTGACTTGTTATAATCTATCACTTGTACTCATCTTTGCATTATTAGATTAGCATACTACATTCCATCAAAAACCACTAAAGATAACTTATCATGCAGGGTTTTCCTCATGCATATTATTTCCACTAGGACTAGAAGATCTAGGAAGAAGACAGGATACAATCTCATTTCCATATCAGACCATATCTTCACAGCTAATATTTATTTATTTATTTGCTCTAATTTGTTGGATGCTTTACCAGAGCCAACTCAGAACAAATTAACATTTAGTACATATTATTAGATGGAAATCGGTCCCTTCCCTCATAGTATTCAGTAGGGTTGCGGCCAAAAATGTTCACTTTATTTAGTTTCCCATGTTATTTATGGGATTTTTTTTTCAGGGATAATTTCATCAATAACATTAACTATTGCTCAATAGTGAGCACTATTGATCAGTAGCACTCCCTATTTATCATTATATGCACTATGCTTTAATAGTTTCTCTATTGATAAATTGTGTGCACATTGAGCAATAGCATGCTTTAGATTAATGGTGCACATTATTGAAGGACAATGTGCATTATTGAGTAATAGTGCACACTATTAGGCAAGTCTTCATTATTGATGGGATAGGGAAAGAACAACGTTTCTTGTTTTACCTATCATTTCAGATTAAAAAATGATATAAAAGACATGGAAGATGCAGCCTTCGACATTCCCGAGGACACACAGACACGCTCATAGGCCCAAAACTCCCCAAAACACACTCATACGCATGCAGTCCTGACACTCCTCATGATGTACACACCCACACACACACACACAGAGTCCTCGGCCCTCCACATGACACACCAACACACCACATACACCCACCCCCCCACACACACACACATATACATCCCCCGATATGCCTCATGACACAGACACACACACATAGGCGTTCAACCCCCACACTCCCCATGACACACAGACACAGACACACACAGCCTTTGACACTCCCCATGACACACACACGCATGTATGAATGCAACCCGAACATGCCTCATGACCCACCCATGCATGCATGCAGCCCCTGACAGTCCCCATGACACATACACAGACACATGCATACATACATGCATGTAGCCCCCAAATATGTCCATGACACACACACACATGCATGCATGCACCACCACACACATGCACACATGCACCTCTTGACATATATTTATGCAGCCCCTGACATACACACGTAAAACCCTCTGACACTTCTATGAGACAATCATATCAACCCCCCATATGCCTAGTTCTGCAAAGACTAAAACACGTTATTGTGTGATACTGCAATTGTACAGTTTTCAACATTTTATACCTTGAGGATCTGTTGCCATTCTTCTTGCTGTGTTGCTCTGTGATCAATATCTTAGTGAACTGATGCGATAATCCTCCCTCATTATCCTGTTTTGCAACTTTCTTTGTATCTAGTATCTGGAACCCACAGTCTTATATTTGCACTGTTGCTATTGTTACTGTAACCCTTTTGAACTGGCCAAGTTCTCTAACACAGAATTCCTCAATGTCTTGAGATATTCCTGTTTGGGTTGTACAGCTCTGAAATCTGTCATGCTGCTGTGCTGAAACTTTACAGGTGTTTTAAGTCCTTACAGCTAGTCCTGTTAATGAGTTGTTCCTTTTTGGGGTTTCGGCCACCCCTTTTGGCATGCAGTTCCTAACAACCCAAATCTGCGAGAAACTGAACCCAGTGTAGTGGGGGGATACCTCTGGCCTACAGCCATCAACAAACCTTGAACTCTGGCTTCAAAGTTCTTTTCATAGTTTCATTACCGTATTATCCCCATTATGAAAATGTAGGGTTGCCTATGTCATTTAAAGTGCCTCAGGAAGAAACACTTATTTTTCTGAATGACTGGAGTACACTCTATAAATCCTTTGCCTTAATGCCTCTTCTATTAGGAGGGATGACATGGAGTGGTAAGAGAGGAAGAGTACACATGCATAGATAGCTTGATTGCCACAACCCTAGCTATCATGGGGTGACAGATCTCCCTCACATCCACCATCCTTCATTATCATACTTGTCAACTATTAATCTTCCTCCACAAGTCTTATCCTTTCTTGATGTTCTGTTGGTCTTCTTCAGCTCTTCTGCGCTGTTGATGCTGTTTTTAGAGCCTTTACCAGGGGGATCTTCTTCTTTACTTAAGGTTCCTATGCTGGGACCAAAGTCCTCAGTGCCAGGCAGGGCCGTACCGACAGTGAAAAGTGCCCTGTGCGAGTTGCACATTGGATGCATGCCCCCCCCCCCCCCACTCCTGCACCTCCATCTAGTCACTTTATGGGGCGGGAGAGAAGAGGCACCCAATGTGCAACTCGTCGGCACACTAAACAGGTCTGGACCCTCCTGGAGAGACCAGACCTGCTTAGTGTGCCAATGAGAAGACTTAAGGGGTGCATTTTGGCTCTCTGACGTTGCCTGCTGCCACCAGTTTAGTGACGGCAGGCAGCGGCAGAGAGACGAAATGCACCCCTTAAGTCTTTGCGCCCTATGCGGCCGCACCGCTCGCACAGGGCTCGGTGCGGTCCTGGTGCCAGGACTCTAACTTGCAGACACACAGCTTAGCTGAACTCACCCCATTCTTGTAGCCTGAGTTTATGCAGCCTCTTATGCTGCAGTGTTGCCTTTCCTTAGGTACTTTAGGTCTTTATAGTCATTTAGGTGCTTTGCTGGTCCTCGTTGGGTGTTTTAAGGCCTTAGAGATGATTAAGTTGCTCTGACAATCTTCTTTGAGCATTTTAGAGCTTTGAAGCTGATCTTGGTGCTGTTTTGGTCCTCTTTGAGTGTTTTAATGTCTTTCAGCCGACTTTGTTGCTCCTGCCATGTTTTAAGGCCTTACAGCTGATTGAGGTGCTCTGTTCATCTTCTTGGCTTGTTTTAGGGCCTAAAATATTAATATTTAAGTAAAAAAAATTACTAATGCAAAATCCAAAACTCTCTTCAATGAATCAGCTAAATAATCAATGCCTCCCAAGACAGGAGAAGTACTGAGGAGCTGCAGAATGAATACATTTGTAGCTGAGAAGGAGAAATTTTAACTGTATGCAGAAATGGATAGGGAGCCAAGGAAGTGATTTCAGAAGAGGGGTTGTGAGAACATAGCGACACTGACAGAAAATTAGTTGAGCAGCTCAGTTTTGAACAGATTGAAGCGGAAATAGAAGATTTAGTGGGAGACTAGTGGGGCACAAGTTGCAATAGTCTAAATGGGAGGTGATATGAGAATAGATAAGGGTCTTGGTAGTGTGTTCTAAGAGGAAGGGACAAATATTATTGTTGATGTTATAGAGAAAGAAATGACAGGTTTTAACTATCTGTAAGGTATATGCAGAGAAAGAAAGAGAAGAATTAAAGAAGACTCTAAGATTGGGTGCCAAGGAGACAGGGAGGATGACAGTGTTATTCACAAAAAAGATTTGAGAGTCATCAGCATAAAAATGATACTGAAAATCATGGGAGAGCACCAAGGGACTGGGTAAAGAGGGAGAAAATGAGAGGGTCAAGAACAGACCATTGGGGTACACCAATTGAGAGTGGGGTAGCAGTAGAGGATGAACCAGAAGGTTTGAGAGATAAGAAGAGAACCAGGACAGCAAAGAGCTCCTAAGACCAAGTGAGGATAATGTGTCGAGGAGAAGGTGGTGGTCAACAGTGTCAAAAGCAGTGGAAAAGTCAAGAAGAATGAGGACTGAATAAAGGCCCTTGGATTTTGCCAGGAACAAGTCACTGGAGACTTTGGCAAGAGCCATTTCAGTAGAATGGAAAGGACAAAAGCCAGATTGAAGTGGATCTAGTAGGGCTTGAGAAGAAAGAAATTCAAGGCAATAGTGAATAACTGCACGTTCAAGAATTTTGGAAATGAAGGGAAGAAGGGAGATGGGTCAATAGTTAAAAGGACAGGTATGGTCAAGTGAAGATTTCTTGAGGAGAGGTGTGACCATAGCATGCTTGAAGGATGCAGGGAAAGATTCAGTAAAGAGCAATAGGTTGAGAATATGTGAGATGGAAGGGATGACAGAGGAGGATAAGGAGATGGGTGGGGATAGGATCAGAGGAACAGGTAGTAAGTTTAGAGCTTTGAGAGGGACTTGAAGTGGGGTATCAGTACTCTCTGAAAGGGTTAATATGGAGAATGGCTTGGAATTTTGCTAACAGCCCGAAGCCTGATAGTTTGGAACTCACTAGCAGCCTGTAGAGATATGTGTATAGAAGCCAAGGCCTTATTTAGTAGATTGTTTGTGAAAAGTGGGACAGAATGCTTTTGTTTTCAGAATGCTTGAGCTGAGAAGTGTTTGTGCTTTGTCCTGTAACATGTAGTATCTAGTTTGACCTATAATATGTAGATAAACAAGGCTTGATGTAGAGCTGAATTTGTACAATGTAACAGTTTTTCCTAACAAAAGAAGTACTCTGGCCTAGCTAAATTGAGGGATTACAGGATACTGCTCAAGTTCACAGGCCTGAGTTTCTCCCTTAAGGCCTTAAGTAGTACTGTTATTGAAAAGTCTCTGGTGATGTTGTGCTTTCATTTCATTCCTTCTCACTTAGACTGCCTTAGTTGAATTTAGAGAATTGGAGCCAAATAGCCGAGGTTGAATTTTGCTAACTGGTCAGGATTAGTACAATATATACATTGAGGAAGAAAGAAGATGAGAGGTGTCCTCTTTGGAGATCTTAGAAAAGGATGAAAGGGTAATAGAGATTGAGGGGAAAGGTTGGTATTGAAGAGGGGGAAGAGGGGAAGAAGCTGATCTTGTGGGGAAATGGAGTATAATTTTGTGGACTTTGTCATGGAAAAAGTCAGCTAGGGTTTGGGCAGTAAGAGAAGGAGGGGTTGGAGGTGGAGGCACCTTGAGGAGAGAGGAGAGTTGAGAAGAGACAGCTGGGGTCAGTGGCAAGAGAGTTAGTCAGAGGGTCCTAGTAATTTTGCATGGTGAGTGTTATGGCTGATTGGAAGGTAGCAAGCATGAATTTGAAGTGAAGAAAATCAGAAAGGGAGTGGGATTTGAGCCAAATGTGCTCAGCTGAGTTGGCACAGGAGTGTAGGTAGCAGGTAATCAAAGATAGCTAGGGTTGAGGTATAGTGCACTTCACAGGACATGGGATGGGTGGAACAAGAGCATCCAGAGCAGAGGAGAGAGCAGTATTATAGGAAACTATAGCCTCATCAACAGACTTAGAAGATAAAGTGGAGAAAAAATTAGAATAATAGTGGAGAGAGCCAATGTTTGCTACACCAATAGATCAATAACATGAAGATTTCTAAAAAGGTAGGCGGTAACAGGGCACGATTGAGGTGGGGAGTGATGAAGAGTAAAGCTTAGTAGGTTTATGGTTAGATAAGGGAAGAACTGAGATGTGGAAATTAGAGGGTAAACAATTAGAGAAGAAAACAAGGTCAAGGCAGTGACTGTGCTGATGAGAGGGGGCAGAAGAACAAAGCTGGATGTTGAATGACAAGGTAAGGGACAGGAGCTTAGAAGCATAGGGGTCTGAAGGGTTATCAAAATGAATGTTAAAGTCACCAAGAATAAGGGAAGGGAAAGAAGAGTCCAGAAATAAGGAGAGGTGTGAGTCAAAGTCACTAAGAAAGATAGAGGTGGATTTATCAGGGTCTCTATAAATAACAGCTATCCAGAGATGTAAGGGATTAAAAATGTGGATGGAGTGGACTTCAAAGGAGGAAAAGGAGTGAGACTGAGGTAGAAGGAGTGGTTGAAATTGGTAGGAAGGAGAAAGCAGAAACCCAACACCACCACTATGACCAATGGCATGAAGAGTGTGGGAGAATTGGTAGCCGCCATGACAGAGGGCAGCGACCGAAGCAGTGTCATCAGGGAGGAACCAGTTTTCAGTAAGAGCTAGAGGATGGAAAGTGTGAGAGATAAAGAGATCATGAGTAAAGTGGAGTTTATTAGAAATAGAATGAGCATTCCATAAGGCACATGAGAAAGGGAGAGAGGATGGTGAAAGGAGAGGAATATGAATGATATTGGGGTGGTTGAGAAAGGAACTGTCATGTGAGTGAGAGAAAAGTCTTGTGGGGCCAGAGTTGGGGGTAATATCATCAGATGATAGAATGAGAAGGAGAAGAAGAGTGTGAGGCAGAGAGGATATAGCACGGTGGAAACAAGGATGAGGTTATTTTAGAGAGAAAGAGGAGGGCTGAATGAGAGGAAGAAAAAGGTGAAGCCCAAGACCTGAAAAAAGTATAGAAGACAAGATGGGGGAGGAAATGGGGAAGGTGGAGAGAGGATGGAAAGGAGGGGTTATTAAATTGATTGTATGAGGGGAGAAGGTTAGGAAGTATCTGAAAAAGGAAGAAAAGGTGGTATGGAGCCATAAGAAAATGGGGATGTAACCTAAGAAATGGAGTGTAGAACAGCAAAGTTCTATCAGGAGGAAGGAGAGGGATAAAAACAAAATTAGGTGAATAAATAAAGTAAAATACAGCTAAGTAAATAATCAAACTAGTCTAAAAATAACCTTGTTTTAGATGGCTGCAGTGAAACAGTAGTGATGTGAAAAGTCTAAGTGAATAGCTATCTAAAATACAAAAATTTAAAGGACATCCACAATGGAGCTGGCAGGCAGTTACCATGTATCAGTCAGGAATGAGGCAGGCCTGGACTAAAGGATTTCAGAAGTCCCAGCTGGCTGGGAACCATTAGAAAAGGCCGTGTCGAATAGCCAAGTTAAAATGTCAAGAACAGAGCACAAAGTCTAACAGGTTTAAGTCAAAATGTCAAGTTTAAAGGTTGCAGAACCGTTCCTCTACTCCAGGTTGTCTCTGCTAGTGCTAAGGGGCTCAGTTTCAAAGGATTCAGCACTGATAGCCAGTGTGAGACACCACCTACTCAGGCCTAATTTGTAGGCTCTCACCTCGGCAGGGTCTCCTCATTCGGGTTGCTTATGTGACAGTAGGCCAGCTCACCATTGCAGCCAGTTCCAGTTTACTTGCTATTGATGGGCCAGCAACCTCACCTGTGAGAAGAACTACAGATTAGATGAAGCCTGTAATCCTCAAGCAGCTCAGAGAGAAGAGCTACAGTTGAGATGAACCCTGTAATCCTAAACATCTCAGAAATTAGATGAGACCTGTAATCCTAAACAACTCTGAGATTAGATGAATTCTGTGATCCTCAGGCAGCAAGGAGATTGGCTGGTATGATCAAGTAAAGGTTTTTGGAGGAGAGGTGTAAACAAAGCATGTTTGAAGGCTGCAGGAGCAGATGTTCTGGAAAGTGATAGGTTGAGGATGTGACGCAGGGAAGGGAAAACAGCAGGAGAGAAAGTGTTTTGTAGAAAGTAAAGAAATGAATCAGTTGCGAGTTTAGAGGAGAGAAGATCTGCTGTTTCCTCCTCAGTGATTTTAGAAAAGGAAAAAAAAGGTGAGAAAAGCTGAAGGAAGGATTTGTGTGTGAAGGGGGAAGGGGAGACTGAGATGGAGGTGGTGCTGTGGAGAACCTTATCATAGAAGTGGTCAACCAAAATCTGGGCAGAGAGGGAAGGAGGGGAAGGGAGCAGAGGTACCTTGAGGAGATAATGGACTTGAATTAATATTTGATTATTCTACTCTTATCAAATGCCTTTTCAGCATTGAGAGATTTCACAATGACTGGCTGTGTACTTTTGTCAAGTTGCAACTAGTAAATCAAGAAAAGTTTGAGTATTGTCACTGTAATAATGATCTTTCATGAAACCAACCTGATCCTTATTAATAATCCTAACAAGCACCTTTCCAAGATAGGTAGCTAAGATTTTAGTTAAGTTGTTGCAGTCTATAATTAAAACATAGAATCATAGAAACATGAAGGCAGAAAAAGACCACATGGCCTATCTAATCTACCTTTCCATATCAACCACTACAACAGTCCTCTTTTTCCCTTTAGAGACCCTCTGTGTTTGTCCCATGCTTTTTTAAATTCAGATACTGTCCTCATCACTACCACTTCCACTGGGAGAATATTCAACGCATCTACCACTCTTTCCATAAAGAAATATTTCCATATATTACTCCTGAGTCTATTCCTTTTCACCCTTATCCTATGTCCCCTTGTAGAAGGGCTTGCTTTCAATTGAGAGGCTCTCCCCCTGTGCATTTATGCCATGGAGGTATTTAAACGTCCCAATCAAATCATCTCTATCCCGCCTTTCCTATGAAGTATACATATTGTGACGCGGGGGCCGGGCGGAGTGTGCGCGCGCGTGTGCCAGCACCCCCTGGTGGCGGCGTAGTAGTTCCACCGAAGGGTGGGTTCCACGGGGCGCCGCCGCTCGCTGGTCTGCTGTCACCAAGAAGGTTAGATTGGGGTTGGCCAGGTGCGAGGGTCAAGGGTACCAGCCTTGTGCCAGCCTCGTTACCAAACTCCCAAAGAGAAGAAATTATACTCTTGCACAAAGTGGAGGAAAAATGAAAAAGGCTTTTATTCCCCCTTTTTGCACTAAGGGTTCAAACCATATGCACAACACACTGGTAAACGTAACAGAAAAAGTCTTTGCAACGGATTTTCCAAACAGGGCATGAATTAACCAAAAAGGGCTGTTAACTTCACAGTATCAAAAATGTTCAAACAGTAATGCTTCATTCACTGCCAGATCCATGGAATGATTCAATCTCATCCACAACACAATAGGTACATTCCATTGGGCTATCCAAGTCCTTGGATATAGATTCCACTTGCATGGCCTCCTCCTCTGACTGCTCTGGGGAAACCAAATAAGTGTCCTTCCCTGGAGTATGTTCTGGTGTTTCCCAGGGCTTAGCCAAATGTTTGGGCCTAGGCTTCTGCAAGGTAGAATACCACAGTGGCAGCTCTTTTTCTAAATGTTTAAAAACATTTTCTTGTAAAATGAAAATAAAAGTTTAAAAAAAAAAAAACATTTTCTTGGTAAGGTTTTCCTCTGCCAGTTCTTTGCTTATAACAGCTGTCTTTTAACTTATACTTCTGTCCTTGTTTAGGATAAGGAGAGTCACCTTCCCAGGATTCTTCTCTAGGCAAACTATAACAAATTTTAAAAGCTTTACCTCCTGCTTTTCTCCTGGTTCTTTGGGACAACGCTGGAGGCCTACCTTGGCTACTGCCTTCCGTGTCAGTGCTCTCTGGTGTGTACCTTCGGCTCTCCCACTCTTCTCTCCTTTGGCTTTTATGGCTGGTTTTCTTTTCGGCTTCAGAGCCTAATCTAGTCAGGCTTCGGCCTTCTCGGCCTATCCTCTGGGCTATAGGACTGGTTCTCCTTCTCCAGCCTGTCTTTCTGCTCAGGCTTGGCTTGGACCTAGACCTTGGCTTTGGTCTCTCCTCTGCATACCTGTTCTTGGTCCTTCTCTGGAGCTGCTTCTAACTTGTTCTCTTCCAGGTGGCACACTTCCTGGTGAACCTTCTGAGCTCCCTTGTGAGACTGCTGACTCTTGCCTGCCTCTCCTTAAATGTGTGGAGTTGGAGTATGACTCCTGCCCCCTGAGGCGTGGTTCTGGAGTCTCTGGCCTGCCTCTCCTGCTCCCCCTAGATGGATCCTTTGGAAATTGCAGGTCATTTCTTTTTTTCTCAGAATTTAAAACTTTTTTTCTTTCTAGAAGAGGGTCCGCTGCGTCACACATCCCCCTTCTTAAAATATTACGGGCTGGGGAAAACCCTTCTCCGCAGCACGTAATCCCAGATTCTGCACTGTTCTGTAGCTGTTCAGGACGTTGGGTGTCTGGGCAACTGTTCAGTCGTATTTTACCGGGTTGGGACACAGCCTTTGTGGACGTTAATAGCGCCGCGCGCTCATGCCAAGGTCGAAGAAGGTTGGCGTGATACACCTGTTCTCGACCACCTGTGTCTCTTACGACGTATGAAGTGGCCCCTACCGGGTGGACGACCATATGGGGACCCCTCCACCGGGACTCAAATTTAGGTGTGTCTCCGGGGACTAAAACCATCACCCTGTCTCCGATTTTTAAACATCTAGGTTTTACCCGTCTGTCGTAGTACTGTTTTTGTCTTCTCTGGCTCTTCTTAAGTTCTTCAGTGGCAAACCTGGAAGTTCGTTCGAGACGTATTCTCAACTTCCGAAGGAATAAGGGTATCCCTATTTCTTCTTCTTTTGGCTCAGCCCACTGTTCCCTTAGTATATCGAGGATGCCTCTAGGTGTCCGGCCATACATCAGTTCATATGGGGACGTGCCTAACGAGCTCTGCTTTCTTTCTCTGCAGGCGTAGAGGGTAAAAGGTAACATAGTGTCCCATTCAGCCGTCTCTCCATCTAGAGCGCGTCGGAGCATCTGTTTTATGGTCTGATTTAGTCGCTCTACCAGGCCATTGCATTGTGGATGGTAAGCGGCTGTGGCGGATACCAAAAGCGTCCCAAACTTGGTTAAGGTACTTCGACAGAAAATTACTTCCTTGATCTGTCAAGACCTCTTGCGGGAATCCTACTTCACAAAATAGTTTTATCAATTCGATTGCGATTGACTTGGCGGAAATATTCCTCAAGGGAACTGCCCAGGGGAACCTAGTGGCTTGATCAACAACCACCAGTATATACTGAAATCCCCGTGGCGTTCTGATGAGGGGTCCTACTAGGTCCATAGCAAGCCTTCGGATGGGATCCGTAATTATGGGCATCGGTACCAGTGGCACACCCGTTGGTTTATGTGGCGTAACCCTTTGGCAGGCCGCACAGGACTCACAAAAGCGTGTTGTCTCTCGAAACACCCCTGGCCAGTAGAATCTAGCCAGGATCTGATCGAGGGTGCCTTGCACACCTTTATGCCACCCAACGGGGTGGTCATGGGCCAGACGTAGCACCGAAGCTTTGAAGTTACTTGGGACCACCAGTTGTTTCCGTACCAGACCGGTCCGCAGGTCCTTACTCTCCCGATAGAGTATCTCCTCCTCTAGGAGGAATCTTGGGTACGTTTCCCTCTCTTCTTTAGTCTGCTCAAAGGCACGAGTGAGGGCTGGGTCCGCCCTTTGCTCCATTTTGAACGAGGGGAACTTTTCCATTACCTCGGCTGGAATCCATGGCATAGGTTTTCCCTCTTCCAGCTCTGCTCTTGCCTTAGAACGGCATTGTCTTTCTTTCCTTCGATCCGCCTTTGGTTTTCTTTCCCTCCTCGGGGGGTCCCCTATTAAACCATCGTGCGACGGGAGCTCTCCGAGGGAAGTGTCTTTGGAGCAAGAGGGTTGTTCTCCATCTTGGGTGTGTGCCCTTGTAGACACTAGAGCTTTCACCTGGGCCACATCTTTGCCTGTCTGACTCTGTTGGCGCATGGAACTTATATTAGCTTTTGGCTGCATGCAAGTGGAGTCTGATTTCCCTACCGGCGATAAACCTCTTTTTAAGGTCTTCCTAAACTGTGGCCAATCACGGCCTAGGACCAATTCTTGTGGTAACCTAGGTACCACAGCGATCAGCATTTCCCTCATAATGCCTAAGCCCTTTACCCATAACTTGTATACTGGATATCGGGTAGCTGCACCATGCACGCACTTAATTTTCACTTGACCCACTGGAGCTTCTGGAACCGATAGGCCCTGAGCCTGAATTATTGACCATAACCGCTTAGAGACCATGGTCTGGTCGGCTCTGGAATCCAATAATGCTTTTACAGCTATGCCTTGTATTTTCACATCAAGGACAAAACCTTCCCGTACTGCACTAGGGGATTCTCCCACTAGGGCAGTGTGAGAATAACACTCGTACTGGAGGTGTCCTCTTTTGCCACATGCAAAACACTTCTTTGTATTCTCCTTTACCGTAGGTCTAACATTTTTCCCTTTGGTAAACGGAGGATGTGAAAGACTCTCTATCTTTTGTGCTTCAGCCCCTATTGCTATCCTGGGATTTATCCTAGGATGGGCAACCTCTTCAGCTTCCAAGTATCTCTCTGTGAGATTTATTGCTTCAACGGTAGTGCAGCAATTTTGTAGCACTAGGAAATTCTGCACTTTACTGGGAAGAGCATTCATATATTGTTCTAGGATGATAACATCCAGGAGGGTGTCTATCGTTCTTTTTTCAGGCTTTAGCCATTTATGAGCCAGGCTGCGTACACGATGGCCTAGGTGTTTCGCCGGCCTTTAAGCAGGTAGCCCTAAACATTTTTTTATATGTGAAAGGTGTGAGGCCTAAGCGATCCCTAATTGCTAGCACTACTTCCTCATAGGAATCCGCTAAGATTGGGGGCATTGACCTATAGGCCGCCAGTGCCTCGCCCGTGAGCGATGCCGCTAGTCTCATTGCCCACTGCTCATTTGGCCATTTAGCCGAAGTAGCTATTCTGGTAAATGTGTCTAGAAAATCATCTATGTCATCATCTGCACTTAGTTTCCCCACCACCAAGTCATTACAGTGCCATTGTCCATGGTCGGGATTCGCAGATCCAGCGCGTAACTGGGCCTCTGTCTTGCTCTTCGCTAGTTCCTCTTGCTGCTGGGCAAGCCATGTATTCATTGTCTGGATGACTGGTAGTTGCTGCTGTTGCATTGCTTTCAGCGCCTGTGTTTGGCTTAGCTGTGCCATCTCAGCCTGCTTATTGAACTGTTGCGCCATCCAAGCGCAAAGTTCCTTGGGCTCCATAATCCTGAAATGATAATAAACAGAAGAAAAGGAAACCCAAGTGCGGCACTTTCAAAGGAAAAAAATAATAAAAACTCTCCCTCGTTTTTTTTTTTCCCTTTTTTTTTTCCACTTAACCTCGCTTAACCTCCGTTAAGCTCACTTCCCCCAATATCCAACACCAAACAGGTTTTATTACTTGTTACCTTGTTCAAGTGTTGTTTCAGCCTTAGAGGAAGGTATGCTGCTATCCACGGCTTTGTCGTGCTTCTTGGACTGCCTCAGGATTGTCAGCTTACAGGCTCTTCTTTTCGAATCCGGTCCAGATTTCAGGAACTCCGTTCCAGGTTTTGGAACTCCAATCCAATCGAGTTCTCTGTTCCGGGTTTTTCCTTCCGGTCCAGTTTCTCTGTGGGCCAGTTCGGGTTTTACTTTTTTTTTTTTTTTTTTCAAAAAAAAAATTTCTTGTCTTTTCAACTTTTACCGTTGCAGGCTTTTGTACGTCCTTGGGGTTGGCGTCGGGGGCCGGGCGGAGTGTGCGCGCGCGTGTGCCAGCAAACCCTGGTGGCGGCGTAGTAGTTCCACCGAAGGGTGGGTTCCACGGGGCGCCGCCGCTCGCTGGTCCGCTGTCACCAAGAAGGTTAGATTGGGGTTGGCCAGGTGCGAGGGTCAAGGGTACCAGCCTTGTGCCGGCCTCGTTACCAAACTCCCAAAGAGAAGAAATTATACTCTTGCACAAAGTGGAGGAAAAATGAAAAAGGCTTTTATTCCCCTTTTTGCACTAAGGGTTCAAATCATACGCACAACACACTGGTAAACGTAACAGAAAAAGTCTTTGCAACGGATTTTCCAAACAGGGCATGCATTAACCAAAAAGGGCTGTTAACTTCACAGTATCAAAAATGTTCAAACAGTAATGCTTCATTCACTGCCAGATCCATGGAATGATTCAATCTCATCCACAACACAATAGGTACATTCCATTGGGCTATCCAAGTCCTCGGATATAGATTCCACTTGCATGGCCTCCTCCTCTGACTGCTCTGGGGAAACCAAATAAGTGTCCTTCCCTGGAGTATGTTCTGGTGTTTCCCAGGGCTTAGCCAAATGTTTGGGCCTAGGCTTCTGCAAGGTGGAATACCACAGTGGCAGCTCTTTTTCTAAATGTTTAAAAACATTTTCTTGGTAAGGTTTTCCTCTGCCAGTTCTTTGCTTATAACAGCTGTCTTTTAACTTATACTTCTGTCCTTGTTTAGGATAAGGAGAGTCACCTTCCCAGGATTCTTCTCTAGGCAAACTATAACAAATTTTAAAAGCTTTACCTCCTGCTTTTCTCCTGGTTCTTTGGGACAACGCTGGAGGCCTACCTTGGCTACTGCCTTCCGTGTCAGTGCTCTCTGGTGTGTACCTTCGGCTCTCCCACTCTTCTCTCCTTTGGCTTTTATGGCTGGTTTTCTTTTCGGCTTCAGAGCCTAATCTAGTCAGGCTTCGGCCTATTCTCTGGGCTATAGGACCGGTTCTCCTTCCCCAGCCTGTCTTTCTGCTCAGGCTTGGCTTGGACCTAGACCTTGGCTTTGGTCTCTCCTCTGCATAGCCTGTTCTTGGTCCTTCTCTGGAGCTGCTTCTAACTTGTTCTCTTCCAGGTGGCACACTTCCTGGTGAACCTTCTGAGCTCCCTTGCGAGACTGCTGACTCTTGCCTGCCTCTCCTTAAATGTGTGGAGTTGGAGTATGACTCCTGCCCCCTGAGGTGTGGTTCTGGAGTCTCTGGCCTGCCTTTCCTGCTCCCCCTAGATGGATCCTTTGGAAATTGCAGGTCATTTCTTTTTTTCTCAGAATTTAAAACTTTTTTTCTTTCTAGAAGAGGGTCCGCTGCGTCACAATATTAAGATCCTCAAGTCTGGGGGGGCGGAGCCTAATGTCCAGCGGGTAAGACGCTTCGCGCTGAAGCTCCCGAGAGGCCTACTCAGAATCCTGACTTAATATCTCTACAAACTTACTATTTTGCTCCGAGCTTACCGGGGTACCTCGGGGGGATGGCGGCCCATAAACCAGCGCGCTTGGACTTCGGGTCTCCTTCTTCTTCACACGGAAAACGCTCCAAAACAGAGGTGTCTTCCCCACAGAAGATGGTTCCACTTCGTGAAAACCCCGAAATGCACCTGGAGATTTTAGAGGAAATACTCGGCGTAAAGGAATTGGTGTAGTCCAATGGAGAAGCGCTTCGAGCCATGCGAGAAGATTTTGGAGTGCTCCAGGACCGACTTGAAAGTCTTTCATCACGGCAAGACAACATGGCGGGGGTCCTCGACTCGCACGCGGTGCGCTTGGGCAAACTGGACAAGGCTGAGCGTCAGATACAGAATCTTCAAAAGGAGTTAGAAGATAGCAACAATCGAGCCCGTCGCAACAATGTGAGGCTCATTGGAATCCTGGAGGGGGTGGAAGCAGGAGATATGAGAGAATTCTTGCTCAAAACTCTTCCCTCTTTGCTGAAGATCACTTTTCATAGAGAACTGGAAATTGATCGAGCACACCGTGTTCCTACCCACATGGCGCTCAACCGAACGACCCCCCGGCCTATTATTTTTCGATTACTACGATATCAACAAGTGGAACAAATTTTAAATGCTGCCCGGGCGAATCATCATTTGGAATTTGAAGGTCACAAAGTCTCCTTCTTCCCTGATTTGGCAAAGCCTACCGTTGACCGTCGGAAGAAACTCCTTGCTTTTCGCCCTCGACTTCAACAGCTACAGGCTCGCTTTGGCCTGTTGTATCCAGCGAAGCTTCGAGTGACTCTCCACAACCAAACCAGGACATTCGAAGATCCTGATCTACTATCAACATTTTTAGACTCCAAAGAAGCAGAGCAGATGCGCTAATTCAACAACTTGGACTTATTAATTGCCGTCTCTATCCGCCATTTTGAAGGGCCCGAAGCGGCGGTCACAGCCAAGCACAGAGACTACCTGGACTTTCTTTCTTTCTCTATATGACCTTTTGTTTTATTTTTTTTTTTGGTCTCCTATCCCTCCATGATGTGTGCCTCGGTCGGATTCGGAGCACGCACAGTTTTCCAGGTTATATGTTTTCAATTTCGGCCTTCTCTGGGGTTTCTCCCCGCAGACACATGGTCGCCAGTAATTTCTGGGGTTCTGCTTCTTCTCCACCGCACTGCAGTTTTTCTTTTTTAATGTGGGGCGCTTCATTGTATTATATTAGCTTATTTTCTTTCATGTCATGTGTACAGTCAGATACAGATAATCTGAGGGGCATAGTGAAATTATGTGCGCTATCATGCTCAGAATTTTTAACTTTTCTGAATGGCCTTATGTAAAATCTTATCGCTCAACGTAAAAGGCATCAATAGTCCAATCAAAAGAAAGAAAATCCTTAGCTATCTCAGTCATGAGCATGCTGATTTAGTGTTTCTTCAGGAAACGCATCTAAACTCTGCGGAAAACACTGAAACTCAATGCTAAGCCTTACACGGTCGCTGCCTATTCTCCCGCCGTTTCTAAACGGTGTGGGGTAGCCATTCTGGTTAAGAAGTCTTTGCAAGCTACTGTAATGGATACTAGCTCTGACAAGGAGGGTAGATGGGCCCGTGTACACCTTAAGGTTGGAGATAGTGAATTCACGTGTATTTGTATTTATGCCCCGAATGTGGACAACCCTGCTTATTATGCAAGTATTGCGCAGTTGGCACAGGCCTCTGCCAATACTCCATTAATACTTGGTGGTGATTTTAATCAAGTGTTAGACCCGTTGATAGATAGACAACCGCCTAGAACGAGTAGTCCACCCAAGAGTCTTGCTACCCTTACAGCTCTGATGCAAGACCTTGCGCTAGTAGATATATGGAGGCTGCTTCACCCCTCCGACTTAGAGTTCACCTTTTTTTCTGCCCCCCATCACTCACAATCTAGAATAGATTTCTTTCTCATTTCCAAAGCACTGATTTCTCAAGTGGACACGGCTAGGACTCATCCTCTCCATATCTCAGATCATGCTGCCATATCTTTATCACTACATGTCACTGCGCGAGACGATTCTCCCCGAGCTTGGTTTTTTGATAGATCCCTATTGGCTCAGAAGGATTTTCAGGTTGATATAAAGGCCGCTATCCAAGATTATTTTCATTTTAACTCACCCCATGACACAGCGAGCTGGGCTTGGTGGGAGGGCTTTAAGGCATCTATCCGCGCAACTATCACTAGCTATCAAATTCGGCAGGGGAAACAAAGAAAGCAGCACTTACTGATTCTAGAGCAGCAGATACAAGCTGGGGAGCGTCTCCTCACGTCCCGTACTGACCCATGTATTTTACTCCGCTTACAACGCTTGCGTTTTCAATACAATCAGCTTCTGTATACTGCTGCTGCTATAAATATTGAATCACAACGAGGGATATATTACCGGGAAAATAACCGTGCTGGCAAATTGTTAGCAAATGCCCTAAAAGGTCAAAAAGAAGCCAAGCGTGTTACCGCCCTCCGTAATCCGTCGGGGGGGGGGGGGCTTGGTCACTAAAGATACAGAAATCTTAGAACTCTTTCGTGATTTTTATACTCGGCTTTATCAATCTGAATGTGATTTTGAGCCAGAAGTATTTGAACGCTTACTTTCAGGGGTACAAAGACCGACCCTATCTGACGAAGATAGAGTGGCCATGGACAAACCATTCACTTTATCAGAAATTCACTCTGCTATCAAGAAATGTGCCACTGGTCGAGCTGCAGGCCCAGACGGTCTCCCAGCTGAATTCTACAAAACCTTTAACGCTGATTTAGCTCCAGTTTTGAAACTTTATTTTTCTGCTCTGGCCGAGGAGGGTTCTCCTTCTGGGTCCTTTTCAATGGCAAATGTAGTAGTTTTTGAGAAAGAGGGGAGAGACCCGCAATTAACAGCTAATTATCGTCCAATTTCCCTTCTAAACGCGGACTATAAAATATTTGCCACCATTCTCTCCACCCGGCTCTCTGATAAGATGTCTACCTTAATACACCCCGATCAATGCGGTTTCATTCCTGGTAGATCAACTGCTGACAATGCTCGGACTCTATGTCATGTACTGACTACCGCAGTTAATCTTGATCGCCCATTTGTTGGCCTCTCCCTTGATGCTGAGAAGGCCTTTGATCGCTTAGAATGGCCCTTCCTGTTTGCAGCCCTCCGCTGGTACGGATTTGGAGAAGGTTTTCTCCGTTATCTCCGCACCATGTATGCACAGCCTACAGCCAGTATATGTGCTAATGCTTTAAAGTCTCAGCCATTTCCCCTTCAACGCGGTACTCGCCAGGGATGCCCACTGTCTCCACTTCTTTTCGATCTTGCACTCGAACCCTTAGCTTTACTAATCCGGCAATCGGAGGAGATTCATGGAGTCCCCTTCTCTCATAGGGAAATCAAAATTTCAGCATATGCTGATGACCTTATGCTCTTTGTCTCTATAGACTCAGTACCGGTTGTCCTAGAGCAAATTGGTAAATACTCACAACTCTCCGGTTATAAGATAAATTGGACCAAGTCGGTAGCCTTTCCACTAAATTCTTTGCTTCATCAGGCAGATATGCAACCCTTTCCCTTTTTATGGCAACCTCGCATGGTCAAATACCTTGGGGTTCACTATTGCTCTCCTTTGGAAGACACTATCTCTTTTAATGCCAAAGACGTAACCTCTAAAGTCCGGGCGCTTACTCACCGTTGGACTCCTTTAACACTTACCTGGTGGGGTCGCCTAGAAACCATAAAAATGATGATAGTTCCGAAAGTGAATTATATTTTAGAAATGTTGCCCTATCTTTTACCTCGACGTACATATAAGGATATAGAGGGCCTTCTGACTAGATACCTATGGAAAAATAAGACACCTAGGATAGCGAAACATAAGCTGCAAGCAGATAAGGAAAATGGGGGTGTCAGATTCCCTGATTTCCTGAAATACCATCAATCTTTTCTTCTCAAACAAGGCGCTCGTTGGCTGGAAGATCTAGCACCGAGTAGACCCGTGTGGCTAGACATTGAGGAGGACCTTTGCAAACCGATTCCTCTTACTTTTCTCCCTGGTATGACTCTCCCAGCAGACTCCCACTATCCACCAATGCTTTTAGACACTTTAGGTGCCTTTAATACTCTTATGCAATCTTTAGACTCCCGACTCTGTCCGTTAGACAGGCTCCCGCTTTGGTACAATACTCGATTTCGAATACAAAATAAACCGATGGCGTGGAGCCCCTGGTACACTAGGGGCATTTGGATTCCTAACCAGTTGTTCCATGATGGTCGATGGAAAACTTTTAGTGAATTGCAAATTGAATTTGGTCTCCCAGCCAAACACTACTTCCAGATGGTGCAACTTCAGCACTGTCTTCGAAGTGCTAAGGTGCTCCCGCCATCGGCATCCCCTACACAAGGTTGGTCGGAGACTATCCGATCTATCGGTAGTTCGTCGGGTGTAGCATCCAATTTTTACAAAACTTTATGTAATGCTATAATTAGAGATACCCCTATAGCGCAGAAAGCATGGGAGCGAGAACTGCATGTAACTTTGACCCCGGAGCAATGGAGCCTTGTCTGGAGTAGAGTGACACGGGTTTCTCGATCCGCCTCACTCACTCAGACCCTCTTCTTTCTAGCCCACCGGTGTTTTTACACTCCTGACAGATTAGCCAAATGGAACACCACTCAGGGCAATAGCTGTTGGACATGCCATGCGGCCATTGGTACACTATCTCATGTCATGTATGAATGTCCCGCACTACAGTATTACTGGCGTCGGGTCTGGGGTCGTATCCAGTCTATTTTGCACTTTCAAGAGCCCCTTTCTTGGAGGATTGTGGGACTTCGCTCAGCTGCGGGGATCCCCTCTCTTCCAGAAACGGCTCACTTCCTCTTGGACTTTATGCTTGGCATAGCTATTTCCCTAATTACGAAATACTGGAAAAATAGCTCCCATCTGAGCCCCAATGAATGGTGGAATCATGTCTGTCTCTACAGTAAATATGAACAAATACCTCATATGTTTGCTACTTCCGTTCAGACTCCTCATCATCTGTCTAAATGGAAGATGCTCAATGACTATGTTCGCTCTGCTAAATGCTCTCATCTGACTGTTTAAATTTGTATATATCTCTGTCCCATGATCATACTGTATCGTAGATACTCTTTTGTTCGTTTTGATGTACAATCACTGTTGTTTTGAAGCGCTCACATGCTGACATAATCGGCTAGAGAAGAAGCATGGGGGTGGGGGGTAATTGGGTTTGCTTTTCCTTACTGTATACTTGTTTTGTCTCCTTTAGTGTGTTGTTTCTTTTGTTTGTTGCAAAATGAAAATAAAAGTTTCAAAAAAAAACAAAATAAAGAGATATCTTTCTAAAAAAAAAAAAAAAAAAAAAAAAAAAGATCCTCAAGTCTGTCCTCATATGCTTTATAACAAAGACCACTAACCATTTTAATAGTCATCCTCTGTAACGACTCCATCCTATTTATATCCTTTTGAAGGTGTGGTCTCCAGAATTTCACATAATACTCCAAATGAGGTCGCACCAAAGACTTATACAAAAGCACTATTACCTCCTTTCTTCTGCAGGTCATTCCTCTCCCTATGCACCCAAGCATCCTTCTAGCTTTCGCTGTCATCTTTTCTACCTACTTAGCTACTTTAAGATCATCAGACATAATCATGCCTAGGTCCCACTCTTCTTTTGTGGACAGAAGTACTTCACCCCCTATACTATATCACTCCCTTGGATTGCTGCAGCATAAATGCATGACCTTGCATTTTTTACATTAAGGGGTATGTTTACTAAACCGTCTTAACGTGCGCCTGGCGATAGTGTGCAGGCTGCCATAAAAGGAGTGGGCGTTTCAGTCTTAAAAAAGCAAAATGGGATTATCGCACGATAATGCGCGCTGCTGTGCACATTATCGGGCTAAGTGCCGCTAAACGCATTAATGCACGGTAATCTTAAGTAGGCGCCCAGACATACACACATAGAAACAGAGGTGTTGCACAATGGTTAATACACTGACTGATAATGCAGGGGTCATGAATTCAATCCCCCAGTGTGTCTAATGCATAAGGCTTGCTGAGGCATCAGCTTTGACATGTAAGTATTGTTTCTTGAGGCAGTTTATTTGTATTTTAATTATTGCTGCCAGCAAACACACCCTCACGTGCCGTAACCTAAGGTGCCGCATAAGGCACCCTATAAGGCACTCCAGAGGGCACATTATAAAGTGCATTGTCCGACACGGCACCTTATAATGTCCCCTATAGGGCACCCTATAAGGCGCTCCATAGGACACCTTGTAAGGCACCTTATATAGACTGTAACCATATGGTGCCTCAGAAGGCGCTTTATAGGGCGCCTTCTGAGGCACCTTATGGTTACAGTACTCTGAGGGTGTTTTTGCTGGCAGCATTAATGTACATTAAACATAGACAATGCTTTAGACAGCCCTAACAAATAACCCCACTGTGGGTTTGAACCCATGACCTCTGGCTCCACAGATAGTGAAGTAACCAGTGGGCTACAGCTCTATAGCTGCTAACAAGCACCTGGCTGGCTGCAGAAGGACTGCACATCACCACACAGTCTGCTGTGATCACCAGGATAGGGTTAACCCATCCGTACCCATGATGCACTGCACATGAAAATCAGCAGTCTACAGATGATCACAAGATGGGGTATGCACCCCCACAGCACCTCGGCCTGGTAGAGGGAACTGACTGTGTGTGTTACTGGCACAGAGTAGCTACACACTGTCATATTGTGCGGGTACTGTGCTCACCCTGAGGGTGAGGTGGGGCACCCAGCACCAGGTCCACAGCACCTTCCATGGCAGAAATAGGCCATGCTGCAGATCCCCAGCAGTGCTAGTGTGTGAGATAGGTAGTTCCTGCAGACACACCTTGGCTACATCTGTATTTCTCAGTCAGGTTTAGCCCTTATGGACCCATAGGCAGATTATGTACCACCACCCAACCCACCCTCTGGGGCTGAGGGAGGGGAAACAGGATCTCCCACCAACAGATCCACATTCTACCTCCCTGCAATGGTGACAGTAGAGAGAACCATCAACCCCAGTCCTGCTGCAGGACAGACACCCTACAGAGCAGTCAATGCAGCTCTGTACACATCCATAAAAGCATTAGCAGACAGACATTAGGCCTGCAAATGCTCAGCTGCACCCCACCACTATCTGATATTCTCCTGCAGCAAGCCTCCAGCCACTGCAAGGTGCTCCAGCAAGACACATACTAGCTGCAGACAGTCTGCTAGCTAATCCATAGTGCATGTTCCTGGAAGAGATGTATGCACCCAGAAGTGGGATGTCAGCATATACACTAAGCAGACAAATCAGTGATGGACCACAAAAGGAAACCCATAAATATCACATAAGAGAAATCCTGTGTAACACTATGGGGGAACCTAGCCATGCCGTGGTCACTGCTCACTCAGGGTGAGAGTGATCTTCCAGCAGGACATGCTGTGGCCACCCTGTCTGTGCAGGTGGTGGCCGTGCACTACAATGTCCCAGCCATTGCCCTATGCCCTGTGCAGATGCATCCTGGCCAGTCCACCCTGTCTGGGCTATACCCATGGTACCTTGCTTCTCATTATGCACATTGGCAGGCCAATACTGGCAACAGTGTGGGCTGTGGAGTGTGTTTGCAGCCATCACACACTGGATAGACAGACACACACTCCCACACCTATGCCAGCATTGTACAACTATAGAGGTGTTTGGCAGCCCTGGCCACCGCTCCAGTCTGGCAACAGTGCAGGCATGGCTATGGTACGCAATATTGTTGGGGTCACTCCCCAGGGTGGTAAACACTGTGAGACACAAGACCTGTAGCACACTCCACAGACATCAGAAAGGTTGCCATGATGCAGCTCAATCAGAAAATTGTACTTAACTTCAGAATTGCTATCTGCCAGTAATCATAGCAACCTTTTGATAGCTGTGTACAGTATTCCCAGGTTTAGTGTGGCATTACTAAGGTATGCAAGTGCTAGTATTGGGAGATGCACGCAGGGCCCAATGTCCTGCCTCTGCAGGAGGCATTGGATAATGGAGCCTGTGGGTGCGGGTGTGTCTGCACCTGTTGGCTGCTGCTTTAGTGCAGAAGTTCCCAACTCCAGTCCTGGTGTGCCAAACACTGTTCGGGTTTTCATGCTGTCCCTCATGAATATGTATGGATACATCTGCATACCATGGGGGCGGCGCATAGAAATGCAGCACAGGCATCTTTATTAGAGGCAATATGGAACCTGAATGGTGTTTGGCCCTCCAGGACTGCATTTGGCAGACTCTGCTCTAGGTAATGCGCCTGTTTATGGTGTCTGTGCTCTGTAGGGTAAAATGCAGGTGTTTTGGGCATGTTTACGTCATCTGCAATAAAGGTTCTGTCTGTATTAGCATGTTTTAGTAGTGGGTAAAATATGGGGACTGGGTTGGCAGGAACCACAGCAGGGACTTGAACCTGTGACCTTCTGCCTCTAAACACACTGGTTGTGTGCACTGCACCACTGTGTTGCCACAGAGACAGTGCATTCCCTGGTGATACCATGACTGTTCATCCGGCAGGGCCTGTCTGTTGCAGTGCATGGCACCCACCTACACAGGGCTAGGCCATGGTCTGCTCTGGGCAGCTGCCACTGCCCCCCTCCACCACCAGTACCCCTTTGCCACCATGCTGACATGCCCTTCTGCTGGTGGTGCTGGTGGTGCGCAGTCTCAGGCCATCCAGTGTGCAGGTAGGTGGCTGCCTATGGTGCGTGTTCTGGGGTAGGGGTGCCTGCATAGATGTCCACGCTTCCCCCCCAACACCGCCTGCCAATGTTCTGTGCCCTTGGTGGTACCTGCTGGGTACTATCCCCTGTGACACTGTGATAAACACACTCGTGCCCATGTTGGGCCCTCATCAGTTGCTGTCTGGCTGCTGTACAGTTTCAGCATTCCTAAGTGCCACCTAGGCATCTGCCTAGTCCGCACTGTGCCCCAGCTGCACCACAGCATATGCCGCCTGCAGCCCTCTATATCCCATTTTCAAGCATCTGTCCAGTTGGCCATTCTGACATGCCTGCCCTGCTGTTGCTGCACATGTGCACGCCATAGGAAACCTGTCCAATGGAGAGGAAAACCCTGCACAGCGCAATTTCACTGTGGGCTCATTCACCTTGTATGGGGACGGAGAATGGACCCTTCCAGAATTCATATCCTTTTTTTTTGGTGCTTTCTTGGGAGTGTTTTTTAATGTTTCCCATTGAGATCACTATTGCCCAGCTTGGTTATTTTATTTTTCCATTTTCTTCTGTTCATTTTCACTGTTTATTTGCACTTTTGTTCCGTGCACATGTATCACACTTATCACTTTTTGTAGGTTTCCCCGATTTTGCTGTACATTGCTGACAGAAATGGTTTCTCTTCCCTTTAAATCAGCTCTAACGCCAGGGTTTCACTGGCGTTAGTTTTCAGCCTCGGATTTCACAGTGTTAGTGTGCGGGGAGCCTCTCCCCTCCCACTCTCCACCCATTGACCCCTTCTCTCCGCCCCTGGGGAGCCTTCCTCCGCCCTCCGGGAGCCTTTCTCCACCTTCAGCGCTCGTTTGCGCCACTGCGCGCGTTATCACGCGCTATGGTACCTCTGCGCCCGATAAAGCACCATTATCGTGCGATAAGGTACCTTATCGTGCGAAAACATCACAGAGCACACATTAAGACCGTTTAGTAAACATACCCCTAAATCTCAGCTGCCAAATTCTAGACCATTCTTCTCTAAAAGAGATATGGGTCAAAATTTGTTAACATAGTGGGATCCCTATCAGGTTTTTGTATAAGAATTATGTGTGCTCAGTCTTGAAGGACTAGAAAAGGGGACTGTTACTTCTGGAGAGAGATCTTCAATTGTGAGTATATACTGGGAATTTTCTGAAAGGACTTCTTTGTATTAAAGCTAATTAATCTGTGAACTCACTGTTTTTTGTTAAATCAGTCTGGGCCTAGTAGCAGCAGTTTAAGTTTAAATTTAAAACACAGAAGAGAACTTTCTGGTTACATTTCATACTCAGCAGAGAGCTTGTAGTTTAAATGTAATAGTCGCTCAGGGCCTAGCATCAGCAAAGTACTTTTAGTTTAAATTTAAAACACAGAAGAGAGTTTTATGGTTAAATTTAGATCCCAGCAGAGAGCTTGTAGTTTAAATTTCATAATAAGTCAGAGCCTAGCAGCATCAAAGAGCTATAATTTAAATAAAATCAGAATATAGCTTAGCATAAATGTCAAAACTGGGTCAGAACTCTTTTTGAACAACAAATAAAGTCTTCTAGAGACCTTTACAAAGAAGCCTTCTACCAAGGGGCCAAGAGACCTGTGAAACTTTTTCATTAGGTGTTAACACCAGGTGGCAGTTCAAAAGGCCATTTTGAAAGACTCCTTCTATCCAAGCAAGGACTGTTAATCACCCAGGAAGTTGGTCACAGCTTACCTGAGCAGCACAGGCATAAATATCTCAACCAGAGTTCTGTGATCCTCAGTCTTGAAGGACTAGAAAAGGGGACTGTTACTTCTGGAAAGAGAGATCAGCAATTGTGAGTATATACTTCTGGGAATTTTCTGAAAGGACTTCTTTGTACTAAAGCTAATTAATCTGTGAACCCAATGTTTTTTTGTTAAATCAGTCAGGGCCTAGTAGCAGCAGTTTAAGTTTAAATTTAAAACACAGAAGAGAACTTTCTGGATACATTTCATACCCAGCAGAGAGCTTGTAGTTTAAATTTCATAATAAGTCAGAGCCTAGCAGCATCAAAGAGCTATAATTTAAATAAAATCAGAATATAGCTTAGCATAAATGTCAAAACTGGGTCAGAACTCTTTTTGAACAACAAATAAAGTCTTCTAGAGACCTTTACAAAGAAGCCTTCTACCAAGGGGCCAAGAGACCTGTGAAACTTTTTCATTAGGTGTTAACACCAGGTGGCAGTTCAAAAGGCCATTTTGAAAGACTCCTTCTATCCAAGCAAGGACTGCTAATCACCCAGGAAGTTGGTCATAGCTTACCTCAGCAGCACAGGACAGGGTACTGTGTAGCAGACCTCTTTTAATAAGTGTTATTAATTGTAATTTAATGTGGAGAAGTGCAAAGTTATGCACCTAGGGAAGAACAACCCAAACTATGGTTACACGAGGCAAGGTTCTACATTAGGAACCACCACCCAGGAAAAAGATTTAGGCGTCATTGTGGATAACATGTTCAAACCCTCGGCCCAGTGTGCAGCGGCGGCCAAGAGAGCAAATAGAATGCTAGGTATCATAAGGAAAGGAATGGCAAATAAAACAAAATATATTATAATACCTCTATATCGTTCCATGGTGAGACCGCACCTTGAATATTGTGTGCAATTCTGGTCGCCGTATCTTAAAAAGGATATAGCATTATCAGAAAAGGTTCAGAGAAGAGCCACCAAAATGGTAAAGGGGATGGAAGGATTCTCCCATGAAGAAAGGCTAAAACGTTTAGGGCTCTTTAACCTGGAAAAGAGACGGCTAAGGGGAGATATGATAGAAGTCTATAAATTAATGAATGGAGTGGAACGGGTAAACGTAGATCGATTGTTTACGTTATCAGAATATAGAAAGACTAGGGGACATGCAATGAAGCTACAGGGTAAACTATTTAAGACTAATAAAAGAAAATATTTCTTCACTCAACTTGTAATCAAACTCTGGAATTTTTACCGGAGGATGTAGTAAAGGCTGTTAGTGTAGCTGGGTTTAAAAAAGGTTTGGACAAGTTCCTGGAGGAAAGGTCCATAAATCATTATTGAGAAGAGACCCAGGATATCAGTGCTTGACCCTGTACAAGCATTGTGAACCTGTGTCTTTTGGGGAAACTGCTAGATACGTATGACCTAGATTGGCCACTGTTGGAAACGGGATACTGGGCTTGATGGACTTTGGTCTGACCCAGTATGGCATATCTTATGTTCTTATGTGTGCCTCTGCAAAAGGATTAGAATGAGATGGATCATTGTACAATCCCTAGAAAAGTTGTAATAATCTTGGAACTAGCAAGATACTGAATTGGTTATAAAATTCAATGGTATATCCAGAGTAGGGGCAATCTTAACAGGCTATGAAGGGTTCTGATACTCTTTTATTCTCTGCCTATCAAGGAACACTCAATTCATGCATATAGATTTCTCTTCAGATAGGGAAGGTGATTCCATAAAACTCATTTCTGCATGCAAAACACTGTTTTACCGATAGGACTGCCTTTTGAAGTTGCTTTCTACATGCTCAAAAATTTTGGAATTGGGATGTTAGCAGCTATGTAACAACTAAAGACTTTTTTTTTTTTTTGAAACTTTTATTTTCATTTTGCAACAAACAAAGAAACAACACACCAAAAGAGACAAAACAATTATACAATAAGGAAAAGTAAACCCATTACCCCCCACCCCGGTGCTTCTTCTCTACCCGTTTGTATCAGCATGTGAGCGCTTCCAGTTAACAGTGATTATACATCAAACAATCAAAAAATATCCACAATACAGCATGATCATGAGACAGAGATATATACAAAGTTAGACAGTCAGATGAGAGCATTTAGCAAAATGTACATATTCATTGAACATCTTCCATTAAGATCAATAAAAAGGAGTCTGAACGGAGGAAGCACACAGACGAGGTATTTGTTCATATTTACTGTAGAGACAGGCATGATTCTACCATTCAGTGAGGCTCAGATGGGAACTAATTTCCCAGTATTACTCAATGAAGGAAACAGCAATGCCAAGCATAAAGTTCAAAAGGAGATAAGCCATTTCTTGGGAGAGAGGGGATCCCCGCAACTGGGCGAAGTCCCACTATCCTCCGAGAAAGGGACTCCTAAGAGTGCAATATAGACTAAATACGACCCCAGACCCGACGCCAGTTATACTGTAGTGCGGGATATTCATGCATAACATGAAATGAAGTAATAAACCAACGGCCACAGGACGTGTCCAGCAACCACTACCCTGAGTAGTGTTCCATATGTCTAAACTGTGAGGAGTGTAAAAACACCGGTGGGCTAGAAAGAAGGGGGTCTGAGTGAGTGAGGCGGGTCGGAAACCCATGTCCCTCTGCTCCAGGTAAGGCTCCATTGCTCCGAGGTTAAAGTCACATGCAATTCTCTCTCCCATACTTTCTGCGCTATAGAGGTATCTCTAGTGATAGCATTACATAAGGTTTAGTAAAATTGGATGCTACACCCGGTAAACTACCGAGAGATCGGAAGTTTCTAATCAACCTTATGCAAAGAGTGCCGATGGCGGGAGTACTCTAGTGCTCCGAATGCAATGCTGAAGTTACACTGACCAGAGTCGGGAGTCGAAAGGTTGCATAGGAATATTAAAGGCACATAAAGTGTCGAAAAACATTGGTGGATAGTGGGAGTCTAATGGGAGAGTCATACCAGGGAGTAAGGTAAGAGGAATCGGTGAGCAAAGGCCCGCTACTATATCTAGCCACACAGGTCTGCTCGGTACTGGAGCTTCCAACCAATAAGCACCTTGTTTGAGAAGAAAAGATTGAGGGAGCACTTGAATAAAATCGCCATCAAGTATTAATGGAGCATTAGCGGAGGCCGAGGCCAATTGCGCAAAACTTGCATAGTGAGCAGGGTTGTCCACATTCGGGACATAGTGCAAATACACGTGAATTCACTATCTCCAACCTCAAGGTGTACACGGGCCCATCTACCCTCCATGTCAGCGCTAATATCAGGTACAGTAGCGTGCAAAAACTTCTTGACCAGAATGACTATCCCGTACCATTTGGAAACGGTGGGAGAGTAGGCAGCTACCATGTGAGGCCTAGCATTGAGTTTCAGTGTTTCAGCAGAGTGTAATGCGTTTCCTAAAGAAACACCTAATCAACGTGCTCGTGGCTAAGATAGCTAAGGATTTTCTTTCTGCTGAGTGGACCAACAATGCCCTGTACGATGAATAATAAGATTTTACATGAGGCCATTCAGAAAAGTTAAAATTCTGAGCATGATAGCACACATAATTTCACTGTGTCCCTCAAACTGACTGTATCTAGCTGTACACATGACATAGGAAATAAGCTAATATAATACAATGAAGCGCCCCACATTAACAAAGATAACCGCAGTACGGTAGAGGAGAAGCAAAACCCCAAAATTACTGGCGACCATGTGTCTGCGGGGAGAAACCCCAGAGAAGGCCAAAATTGAAAAAACATATAACCTGTAGGACTGTGCGTGCTCCGAATCCGACCGAGGCACACATCATGAAGGGATAGGAGACCAAAGACAAAAGTCATACAGAGAAAGAAAGTCCAGGCGATTTCTGTGCTGGGCTATGACCGCCGCATCGGGCCCTTCAAAATGGCGGACAGAGCCGGCAGATAAGAGTCCAAAATTTGGGATTAGCGCATCTGTTCTGCTTCTTTGGAGTCCAAAAATGTTGATAATAGATCAGGATCCTCGAATGTCCTGGTCTGGTTATGGACAGTCACTCGGAGCTTCGCTGGATACAACAGGCCAAAGCGAGCCTGTAGCTGTTGAAGTCGAGGGCGAAGAGCAAGGAGTTTCTTCCGACGGTCAACGGTAGGCTTTGCCAAATCAGGAAAGAAGGAGACCTTACGACCTTCATATTCCAAATGATGATTCGCTCGGGCAGCATGTAAAATTTGTTCCACTTGTTGATATCGTAGCAAGCTAAAGATAATAGGCCGGGGGGTCGTGCGGTTGAGCGCCATGCGGGCAGGAACACGGTGTGCTCGATCGATTTCCAGTTCTCTGTGAAAAGTAATCTTCAGCAAGGAGGGAAGAGTTTTGAGCAAGAATTCTCTTATATCTCCTGCTACCACTCCCTCCGGCATTCCAAGGAGCCTCACATTGTTACGACGGGCGCGATTATTGCTATCTTCCAACTCCTTTTGAAGATTCTGTATCTGGCGCTCAGCCTCGTCCAGTTTGCCCAAGCGCACCTCGTGCGAATCGAGGACCCCCGCCATATTGTCCTGCCGTAATGAAAGACCTTCAAGTCGGTCTTGGAGCACTCCAAAGTCTTCTCGCATGGCTCGAAGCGCTTCTCCATTAGACTGCACCAATTCCTTCACGCCGCGTATTTCCTCCAAAATCTCCAGGTGCATTGCGGGGTTTTCACGAAATGGAACCATCTTCTGCGGGGAGGATACCTCCGTTTTGGAGCGTTTTCCGTGAGAAGAAGAAGGAGACCCGAAGTCCAAGCGCGCTGGTTTGTGGGCCGCCATCCCCCCGAGGTGCCCCGGTCAGCTCGGAGCAAAATAGTGAATTTATATAGGTATTAAGTCAGGATTCTGAGTAGGCCTCTCGGGAGCTTCAACGCAAAGCGTCCTACCCGCTGGACATCAGGCTCCGCCCCCACAACTAAAGACTTTTTAATGGAATGCAAAAAAACTTAAGGGATGTCCTTTTGGGTTTTCATAGCTAGTATGATGATCTTTGCAGTTTTCTAGGTCGTGTGACGTCTTAGTAACTGGAACCAACAGGAATGCCCACAAGGCCTTTGTAAAAGGAGACACTGATAATATTGATCAACCACCTTAATGTAATTCTTTTCATATTTTTTACCACATTAAGGGGTCAGGGGTGTAGACTACATCTTATTGACTAAACCTTCCGTAACAGAAATTCTATGCAACAGGACATAAATATTACAGCCATTTATAATCATTTAATTGTGATACTTCAAATTAATGTTTTCTGAAATAACACAGCACATCTCCCTGAAAAAAAACTTTAGTTTTCATGATTTTTTAAGGAGTATAGAACAGCCGTTTGTAGATGTGATATTTTTTCTATTGTTTTTGCTTTTCTTGCAATTTTTTTAAATCAATTTCACATATAAAGGTATGTGCTAAATAAAAATAAATAAAGAGGCCAACATGGGTTATAGAGTAAAAAAAAAACAGTTTAGCAATAGTTCTGTACTTTAGAGCTCCCTATAACATGAAATGATTATGCAATAGACCCCCATCCATCTGGCCTCAGATGTTTAAACTGGTTTATAAAATCTTTACCTGTTAATAAAGACTGCTTGAACACTTTGAATTATATCACTATAGTGAATTATATAACTACATTTTTTATAAACTATTTTATGTTCATAATATTAGGTCAGTTCAGAATGTGAAAGAATGAGAGAGATAGAGAGATTTTTAAAAATCCCTAACAAGGAAAGCTTTAACACAAAGTCATAAAGGCACATTTTAGAAAGGCTCTTTATGTCCTGCAGCGAGGAGAGGTTGGACCTGTGTAAGTTTGATATAAAACCGACATCTCTCCGCCTTTCACCGTGCTTGTGCTTTTAATGTCAGAGGAAACAGAGAAGCAAATAGGGATGGGCATCTACATACAGCGGTAGGAGCCCTTTTACAAAGATACATATGGGAAAAAAATTGATGTCGGAAACCCAGCAACTTACACGTATAAGTGACAGCATTTTACACCTGGCACTTACTCATTGTATCTTTGCCATTTTGTAATTCTAGATATGTAGATGTTGCTAATTAACTACAGAGGTCTCTATCTTTCCCTCTTTGTGATTAAGAAAGGGAAGTAAACATTGGGAATGAAGAGGAATATGCCCCTTAATCCCCCATGTAAAGAGTAGAACAAAAGGAGCGGGTATAAATGTGGACATGCACAATTGTAGTCTTACCAATGCATCCCCTATATAAGAACATAACATAAGAACAGTCTTCCAATTTATCAAGATCCTCTTGCAATTTTTCACAATCCTCTTGGGTTTTAACAACTTTAAATAGTTAAAACCCAAGAGGATTGTGAAAAATTGCAAGAGGATCTTGATAAATTGGAAGACTGGGCATCAAAATGGCAGATGAAATTTAATGTGGACAAGTGCAAGGTTATGCACCTAGGGAAGAACAACCCAAACTATGGTTACACGATGCAAGGTTCCACATTAGGAACCACCACCCAGGAAAAAGATTTAGGCATCATTGTGGATACCATGTTAAAACCCTCGGCCCAGTGTGCAGCGGCGGCCAAGAGAGCAAATAGAATGTTAGGTATGATAAGGAAAGGAATGGAAAATAAAACAAAAGATATTATAATGCCTCTATATCGTTCCATGGTGAGACCGCACCTTGAATATTGTGTGCAATTCTGGTCGCCGTATCTTAAAAAGGATATAGCGATTTTAGAAAAGGTACAGAGAAATCAGATATGCACACATAGCAGTATGTTTACTAAAGGGTGTTAAGGAAGCAGGCATTAGCAAGCATTAACGGCAGCGATAAGGAGTGTTCACCTGTGAAATAGGGCTCTGGGAGTGTAGGAGGCATTCCAGCTTTAAGGGCGCTATGGGCCATTTAATGTGTGTTAATGGGACATCGGGCGTTAAGGTGTCAAGCATGCACCTTAACATCTGACAACAGCTGTAACCCTAATGCTGGATAAAGGAGCAGCAAGGAAAGTCAGTCTTAAGGTGATGAAAGGGCAGGTGGGAGCAGATGGACCTGACAAATCCATGGGCACCCTACGTGGCAGCCAGTAAAGGGGACAAGTATGTGGAAGGCAGATGTACCGATGCAAAGGGGGTACCAATGTAAAAGGGTGCAATGTCAGTGTATGGTATAGGATTGGGAAGACATGTCCCCCAGTGGAGCCAGAAGTGGCAGGATGTGTGCAGCGACAGGAGGACAGAGTAGAAGTGGTGACATGCAGATCAAGCACAGGAGAGGTGTGCATGAAGAGCAAAAATAGGGAAAAGAGTACCAGTGTAGGCCATGGTGTAGCAGATTGCACAAGAAGATATGACTGCACACAGCCGACAGAGTTGGATGGATGGCTGAAGGAAGGATGGTGGCCGAGGAGGGTATGGTATGGGCAGCAGCACTCATGTGCCATAGGTGCCATCTCCAACGTATTTGTACTGTGTGTGAAAATGTGTGCCAGTGCCAGTGATACAAGACATGTGGGACTCACACCTGTCCCAGCCACTAAGCCACCATACAACACCTCAGACAAATGTACAGATAGCAGCTGCCCAGGTGTCAGCCAAACTGGGCAAATGGGGCACATAAGGACATGAGATGATACCTGCAGGTGGCTATCTGAGGGCAAGATGTGTCTGCATGTACTGCAGAGATGTAATGGAGCCCAAGCTGTACAGTCACAGTCATGATGTCACACATGACTTATGTTGGCCAAGTAGGTTACAACTGTACACATGAACTGCCTGTTAGTACACTGCTGTAGCAGTGCAGTCACATCGGGGTACATCTTGCTGTCAATTGGTAATGTCTGATGATAAATAGAGATTGTACAGACCTACAGTCAGCTGAGCCATTGATGGGTTAAGTGATCTGCTCAAGGTCACAAGGAGGTGTTGTCAGTCCATGAAGGTTGTGGCAGATATAAAACGTGACAGTAACGCATTCCAAAATGTCACATAAAGAGTAGTAGTGGGCCTCAAACAGTGGTATCTTGACCCCTAAGACATTGCCATGACCATCATGCCATGCCTCCAAGCAGGGAGCTGACATCTGCAGGGTGAACATATCTGAACCCCTGCAATAGGCTGCAGCAGAGCCAATAAAGCCATGCTCTCAGAAGGCCATGATAGGGAATAGCATGTTTGCTGACCCAAAGTGTGGCCAGAATGCATAAAAACTTAGAAGGAAGAGTGTCTGCAAGTCACAGCAGAGCCAGGACTGTTACGGGCAGGGAAATGATCTGAGTAGCACACAGATACAAAATGAACAAATGGGAATCAAACTGCTTGACCCACTACATTGTGGAACCTGTGTATCTTTTGTGGAAACTGCTAGGTACTTGTGACCTAGCTTGGCTACCGTTGGACATAGGATACGGGACTTGATGGACCTTGGTCTGACCCAGTATGGCATATCTTATGATCTTATGTTCTTATGTGCCACCTGTGCAGTTGCTTAGCCCACCCTGTGCACCAGCAATCTCCACTACATGACCCCACTACATGCCACCTCCTTTGGCCCATTTACAGCATCTGCATAGTGCCCTTTCATACTTGGGTACAATGCTGTTGTTGCTAATGGAGCACTACTATCACTGTATGGGGCTCCCCTGTCAGTGCATTACATTGCACATATTTAAATAGGCTCTTTCCCCTATAAATACATCCTTTCCATGAGGTTTTACTTTGCGTTAGGGTTCCCAGCTTTAAAGGGCTTTTAAACACATTGCACAACTGGTGTTAAGGGAACACACACTATTAATGCCAGTTCTCGCCCCATTAATGCCCACTCTGCCTACTTCACCCTTAACACTGATGGAGCCTTTAATGCCCATTAAAGAAGCTTTTTCACAGTGTTAAGGGCAGAAGGGTGCCAATAACAGGCGTTAATGGTATACTGGCTCCCTTAACACCTTTTAGTAAACATACCCCATAGAGTTTGGTAATGCTGAGGCCTTGCCCCTAACATTCCTCCGTGCAACATAGATGCGATATGCACATACATGTGGAAAATGGGCCGTTTATATACTAACCTTTCAAATATGAATGTGACTTACGTGTGTAAATGGTCATATTTACATGTGTAAATCAACAGAAAGGTTTCTAAAATAACCCCTTTATTGTACTGGGGCTCTGCAGGCTCTGAGGAGACAAAATTGAATGGAATGCAATGTAGAGGTTTAATAATTATCTCAAACTGGCCTCACTCATAAGTAGCAGCGCCGTACCTAGCCCTGTGCAAGCAGTGCAGCTGCACAGGGTGCAAAGGATAGGGGTGCATTTCAGGCTGCTGTCCTCAGCACTTCCCCACACTGCCTGATGTTGCCCTGCCGCCGCCACCTTTTGTTTTTTCCGAGGTAGCGGCGCTGGCAGCAGTGGAGCAGACTTGACTTCAAATTAAAAAAACAACAACATGCGGATCTTCCTGACTCCATGCTTGTATGCAGCTCTGCTCCCTATCTCCCTTCTCTGATGTAGGTTGCATAAGACCCGCGTTTGAATGGCTGGTCTGGTCCCTCTCTCCTCTGATGCGAACCTACGTCAGAGCAGGGAGGGATCAGATCTGCGTGAAGGACCTGTGTGTTTTGTTTTGTTTTCATTTGAAGTCAGATGTGCTCTGCTGCTGCTGCTGGTGCCATCGCCGCTGTGAAAACAAAAAGTGGTGGCAGCAGGGCAAGGGCAGGTAGCCGGCTGGACATGGAGGTATGGGTGAGATGGGGGGAGGTGCGTCAGATGTGCAAGGTGCACAGGGACGCAGTTATGGCTTGGTACGGTCCTGAGTCCATCATTGCTAGAAATTCCTTGCTTTTAAAGCTTCATCCTGCTCAAAAAGACCAATAGGTCATAAGATGTAGCAGAAACAAGGTAGGAAAGAAATACTTCTTATTCATGCCTATAGAAACTCCGATTATTCTGCTGGGATGATATTGGCTTCAGTTTTAAAAGGCTTGTGCAGAAATGTTTTTTTAAGGACTCCCTTAAAACAATAGTTCACAACCCATTCCTCAGGGCACAGCTAACCAGACAGATTTTCAGGATATTCACAGTGAATATACATGAAATAGATATGCATGCATTACCCTCATCATATGCAAATCAATAGCATGCATATTCATCGTGAATATCCTGAAAACCTGACTGGCTGGATATGTCCTGAGGACTGGGTAGGCAATCCTGGAAAGAGGCTTCTGCTCAAGCCTTTAAAAACTGAAGCTCCCTGGAAGTCCCATCTGGCCAAGCAGACTTGTACTGCAATGTATATTTGGTTCCCAAGCATTCCCTGCCTAATGAAGATACCCTTCTTCCCTCAAAGCCTGCTTTCCACACTAAGCTCAGATGCCCAGAAGCTTTCGAGAAGCAGCCACAGTTTGGTCAGAAAAACATCAACTACTGAACACCAGCTGGGAAGTCAGATAGGATCCTAGAGACAGCACTTTCAGGGCAAAGATCTATAAACATCATCCCAGAGAAATTCACTTGGGCCATAAACAAGAACACATGTTAGCTGATAGTATGGGCCAGTTTATAACAGACCATAGAAAGAGCAGAGATGCTATCCGATCTCTTCCTGTGCCTGACATTTCTGTTTCTATACTTCCCTCCCGCCCCCCAGCTGCTGAGAACATGCTCTGTCCAAGGCCACCACTGCATGGGGCACATAGGAGAGAAAGCAGAGTAGCAGCTTTTACAAAACCACCATTGCCACCTGCCAAGCAGGGATGAACATCGAACATTATTGTGGTTTTCCTTTTTTTTTTTCTGAGATGCTTTTCCTTTTCTTTCACATTAACAGTAATGCGTGACAGATGTGCATTACTTTTCCATTTCTGTTATAGTAAACATATAATTTTGATTTAATACAGTGGCTTCTGTGTTTTTCTGTTTAGATTGTGACGTAGTTTGTAATTAGTAGTGTGGTAGCCTTTTTTTTGTTTTACTTCCTTTAAGAACAGAAGTATGCAGTTGCTGCTGTGGTTTATACCAATAATGGATAAAGTAATGGTGATTGCTTTTGTGAGAAATATTCTAAAGCAATATAGCTGCTTAAGTTTGTATCACTGCTTAACCATATATTTTTAGTTGATAACTCAGATGAGCAATAGATGTAGGCCAACTTAACCACATAAAGTTAACTGAATAGCATCGATGATCAGCCTCGTCCAGTTCATTTTTAGTCATACCTTGGCAGGCCCTCAGCCCTTCTAAACTTAACTGGTTACAGATTAACTGGATGAGTTTTCTGGTTAAACCTTATGTGGTTAAGAGGCCCAGGCAATTCAAAAAACATGGTTTATCTAACACCCAAACTTAACTGGATGATCATCTGAATATTGACCCCACAATTTTAAATGTTCAACAATTATATGATTATGGGAGGAGAATGTGTGCACATATACAAATTATAATACAATCATAGGGTATCACCTCTTAGTTTGGGGTTCTCCTCTTTAGCCATGGCATAGAGAACATGTATATAGTTATTTGCCTTCTCGTCCAAGGATAATTTGGAGCATCCAAAAACTGTATTATATGTGATAAGATGTACAATTTGACTCAGGAGTTTGTCTCTCATCAGAGAAGGTCTTGGGGTCTAAGCAATAAATTTAACATGTAGATTGAGGCCCTTAGAGGCATGCTAAAACAGTGAGCTATGCAGGAACCCCCTAAAATACATATTACAAAGGTTCTGAAAGAGTTAACAAGAGTATCCAAAATTTGCCGGGCCAATGTTCAATCAGCAGCAGGGAATATGGGTATAATGTGCTGAATTTTGCCAATATACAAATAATTGGCTGTCCTAACTGCACTCAGACACTATACAACTGCAGGGTAATTTTATAACCGAGCATCTAGGATTGGAGATGGACAAAGCACCTATTTTTAGCCTATTTTAAAATAGCTCATTCTATATGTATTTTTAAAATACAGGTACACCACTGATTTTCTGGCACCCTTGGTTCCAAAGGCTTGCCAATTATCAGTTTTGCCGGACCACCAGAGATCACATAATAATAATTCACCAATACGTCTCTGACTCACTAATTATGCACCTCCTGTATCTGTAAAGCACAGTGGACTGCTAGAAACGTAAATTAAACAAATATTACACGTAAATTAAATGATTAAATGAAATAAAGAACACAGTATTAGTATAAATGACACAAGTGCCTCCCAGAATCCTTCCCATAATTTTCTCTTGATTAAAAGAGGTGCCAAACCATCCGCTGCCAGAAAATTGGTGGTATACCTGTAATAGCACAAAGCCGGAAGAAATGGTGCCTAGATAATAGGCATTCACAGGAACATAAATATTAGCATGTAAAGGAAGCTCATGCAGCATATTTTATAAATGGCATGTAAATTATGAACTCACCCATGCTCTAGTCAAACTCCTCTCCTCAACACGCCTACTCTACAGATCTGTGCCCACTTGCATTGTGCATGCTATAATAAGGCATGATCTAATTTTATAAGAGGCCTTTTACTGCTACTACTGTTCTTTATCATTTATATAGCACTGCGAGGAATCAACAGCTCTGCACACATACACAGAAAAGACAGTCCCTTCCCCACAGAACTTACAGTCTGCTAAGACAGACAAATAGAACAAACTGGGGACTAGGGTAATTCTTCAAGGGAAATGATTAAAACATACATTGGTGTAAGTAGGAGAATAAGGGGTCAGAATCCAAAGCAGCCTGGATTTGAATAGAATGAGTGGAGGAGTGGCCTAGTGGTTGGGGCAAGGTACTTCAGGCCGTAAGGTCGGGGGTTCAAATCCCACTAGAGGACAGCAACCTTGGGCCGGAAGGACTGGGGTTTCTAGTCCCACAGGTGCTCCTTGTGGTCTTGGGCAAGCTACTTAACCCTCCATAGCCCATGTTCCCTGTAAAATAGTTATCTCCAAGTTATAATGCCCTGTTCAATGTAAACCGCACCGATGCAGAATAGCACGGTATATAAGAGAATGTAAATAAATGAGACAGGGCCTGACATACTAACTCAGATAATCTATTCTAGACATATGGTGCAGCAAAGATGGAGCGAACAGAGTCTGGAATTGGTAGTAGAAGAGAAGGGCATAGATAAAAATGATTTGCTTCTTGAGAAGAGTTGCAAAGGAGGAGTGTAGGGAGAAATGAGAGAGGAGGAGCCACAGAATGACTGGATTTGTAGGTCAGTAGTTTGAACTGTATGCAGAAATGGAGAGGGATCCAGTGAAGTGACTTGAGAAGAGGAGTTACATGAGTAGAGTGACACTGGCAGAACATGAGCCATGTAGCTGAGTTTTGAATAGATCAAAGGAGAAATAGATGATTCAGTAGAACAGTGAGAAGCAAATTGCAATAGTCTATACGGGAGGTAATGAAAGAGTCAATAAGGGACTTGATAGTGTGTTCAGAAAGGAAGGGATTAATTTTGCTGCAAAATAAATAACAGGCTGCATATGTGCAGAGAATAAGAGAGAGGAGTTAAAGATGACCCCAAGGTTGTGAGCTGAAGACACAAGAAGGATAACTACTACTATTACTACTACGTATCGTTTGTGTAGCAATACAACTCTATAAGACACATGTAAGAGACAGACCTTGCTCATCAGACCTTACATTCTAGTCAAGACAAAGAACAGAACAACTGGGAGCAATGACAAGTTGAAGAGAATGGTAGAAAACACATAGGAGGTGAAAAGGAGGCTGAGGGGATCAGGATCCAAAAGCAGTCCCAAAGAAGTGAGTATTTAGCCTGGATTTGAACAGGGCCAGAGATGGAGCCTGATGTATTGACTCAGATAGTTCGTTCTGGGCATAAGGAACATCGGAGTGAAAAGATTGAAGTCTGGAATTGGCAGTGGAATAGAAGGGCACAGATAGAAGGCACAGAAAAGGGAGGAAGGAGGGAGTTGTGTTTAGGGGAAAGATAACAAACTCAGTTTTGACCATGTTCAGTTTCAGATGGTGGTGGGACATCCAGGTAGCAACATCAATGAAGCAGGCTGAGATTTGGGTCTGGATTCCTGAAGATATTGTCACTCTGACAAAACATCAGTCAGCTAAAAGCAATCTAAGCTTAAAACTTTTTTTTTTTTTTTTTGGATCTTATTGATTTGCATGCAGAGCTCATATCTGTCAGATTTCCACCAGTAGCAGACTGTGGATGCTGTGTGATGCTGCCATTGCTGTGCCAAGACTACAGGTGCAATGGTCAAATACCAGTACTCTTTTGAGTCATGATAACTAGATTTCTCCCTGGTCCTCCTTTTGACCCAAGTCTTATCCTCTTACACATCAATTTGAAGATCTTTGCTAAGGCAGGAGACAGATGGTTTTTAATATGCATTCCTGCTAGTTTTCTGATCTCCATTTTTTCCTTTGACATCTTCACCTGAAGAATAATAGGTCTCACTTTTCTTCCTTCCTGCACCGACAAGTGATCCCTATACTGTATGTCACACTTAGGAACACTTTTACTAAAATGCATTCAAGTTTTGTACTTACTATGTGATTGCATGATCACATTTGATTTAATAAGTGGAGAGAGGATAAGAAGGAAATTGACTATACTAGCATTTATCTTTAAAAAAGGAGACTATGATAAAACAGGGAAAACTGTTAAGAATAAACTAAAAGAAACAGCTGCCAAGGTTAACAGCTTACATCAGGCCTGGTTATTATTTAAAGATACTGTCTTGGAAGCCCAGACCAGATGTATTCCATGTTTTAAGAATGGTGGAAGGAGGGACAAACAACAACCAGCATGACTTAAAGGTGAGGTCAAAGAGGCTGTTATAGCTAAGAGAGAATCTTTAAAAAATGGAAAAAATAGCCAAATGACAAAAACAGGAAATGACATAAGTACTGGCAAGTAAAATGCAAGGCATCCACATGCTGTTGGGCAAACTCCAAATGTATTTTCTTCTTTCTTTCTTTAAGCAATGGCTTTTTTCTGGCCACTCTTCCATAAAGCCCCGCTCTGTGGAGTATACGGCTTAAAGTGGTCCTATGGACAGATACTCCCATCTCTGCTGTGGATCTTTGTAGCTCCTTCAGTGTTATCCTTAGTGTCTTTGTAGCATCTCTGATTAATGCCCTCCTTGCCTGGTCTGTGAGTTTTGGTTGGCAGCCTTCTCTTTTCAGGTTTGTAGTGGTGTCATATTCTTTCTATTTTGTTATAATTGATTTAATGGTGCTCCGTGGAATATTCAGAATTTGGGATATTTTTTTATAACCCCACCCTGATCTATACTTCTCCACAACTTTGTCTCTGACCTGTTTCGAGTGCTCCTTGGTCTTCATCAGGGCCGGATTTACCTATACGCCATGTACGCCATGGCGTAGGGCCCACAGCCGGCAGGGGCCCACAAAAAAAGAAGAAGTAAATTTTTTTTAAATACAATTTAAAAAAAAACCCTGGTGGCTGCCGCCGCGGGGCCCCCTCTGCTGCCGCGGCAGCACCGATTGACCCGCGGGGGCCCCGTCTACAAGCTGAAGCCGTCGGGTCGGGTCGGGTCGGGTCGTTCCTCCCTCCCTCCCTCCATGCAGGCTGCAGGCTGTGAGAGACGCGAAGAGAGAGCGTCTCCTTGCGTCTCTGTTAAGCCCGCAGGGGCTGATGGGAAATTTCCCATCAGCCCCTGTGGGCTTAACAGAGACGCGAGGAGACGCTCTCTCTTCGCGTCTCTCACAGCCTGCAGCCTGCACGGACGGAGGGAGGGAGGAACGACCCGACCCGACCCGACGGCTTCAGCTTGTAGACGGGGCCCCCGCGGGTCAATCGGTGCTGCCGCGGCAGCAGAGGGGGCCCCGCGGCGGCAGCCACCAGGGTTTTTTTTTAAATTAAATTTTACTGTAGGCCGACGGGGGGGGGGGGGGTAGGACTGGTAATGGGCTATGGGGGGGGTAGGACTGGGCATGGGCGATTGGGGGGGCTGGGGCAGCAAATGGGCTGGGGGGGTAGGGGTGGGAATGGGCTAGGTGGGGGGAGGACTGGTAATGGGCTATTGGGGGGCTGGGGCTGGAAATGGGCTGGGGGGGTAGGGCTGGTAATGGGCTATTGGGGGGCTGGGGCTGGAAATGGGCTGGGGGGGTTAAGGCTAGAGGTGGGCTGATGGGGTTAGGACTGGTAATGGATTGTGGGCTGTTGGGGGGGCTTAGAACTGGCAATGGGCTTTGGGGGGGGTTAAGACTGGTAATGGGCTGTGGGCTGATGGGGGATGTCTGGTAATGGGCTATGGGGGGCATAGAAGTGTAATAGGCAGGGGGGTTAAAACTGGAGGTGGGATGATGGGGTTAGGACTGGTAATGGGCTGTGGGCTGTTGGGGGGGGTAGGACTGGCAATGGGCTGGGGGGTTAAGACTGGAGGTGGGCTGATGGGGTTAGGACTGGTAATGGGCTGTTGGGGGGGTTAGAACTGGTAATGGGCTTTGGGGGGGTTAAGACTGGTAATGGACTGTGGGCTGATGGGGGCTGTCTGGTAATGGGCTATGGGGGGGCTAGGACTGGAAATGGGCTGGGGGGTTAAAACTGGAGGTGGGATGATGGGGTTAGGACTGGTAATGGGCTGTGGGCTGATGTGGGGGGGGGGGTAGGACAGGCAAAGGGCAATGGGGGGCTGACAGGAAAAGGGTTTATGGGGTTAGGACTGGAAGTGGGCAGATGGGGGGTTAGGACAGGTAATGGGTTATAGGGGGGGCTTAAAATGAAATGGGGTGATGGGTTAAGGACTGTAAGTGGGTTGATGGGGGGCTAGGACTGGTATTGGGTTGGGGGGTTGCTAGGACTGGAAATGGGGCTGATGGATGGCTAGGACTGGAAATGGGCTGATGCAGGGACTAGAAGGGAATGGATGCTGGGTGAGGCTGGAACTAGAAGGGAGCTGATGTTGGGGGAGGATTAGAATGGGATGGGGCTGGAAGAGTAAAATGGAGAAGGGAAAAATATTTTGTGTGGGAGGGATAAAAAATCTACAATTGGCCGGGTATTGGGAGAGTAAGTGGGGATTGAGGATGGAGGGGTAAAATTTGAGTGGATGAAATAGGAATGAGGAAAGAGCAAAGGAGAAAGATTAGTATGTTAAAGCAGATGTAGAGAGAGAATGGAAAAAAATCTAGAAGAGAGAAGAAAGGACAAATGGACAGCAGACGATGGAGAGTTAGCAGAAGACACGAAGAAACCAGAAGAAAGTGGCTGGAGCAATTGCAGCTGAAAAAAATGCACAAAAGGTAGAAAAATATCTCTTTATTTTGAATTTATTAATTGGAATATGTCAGCTCTGGTAAATGTGCATCATTAACGTCTGCGCTTTGTTTAGTACAAGAGCAAATTAATGTATAGTTTTATTTCTACAGTGTTGTACATTCCAAGTTTGGCTTTTGGGATTCCCAGTTTAATTATTGTCTTCCTGTTTCTAAATTGTGATTACTTGTTTGGTGATGGTCTATGTTCTGCATGTGTAACTGAGCTGAGGTGTTCTGTTTATATAATTCCTATTTGACATTGCCACTTGTTCTCTTTCCCCAGTAGGTCATGTATTGGTATTCTCTGAAATGTACTGGTTTAATATTTGCAGTGTTGCCTTTTGATTGGTAGAGTATGGTGCTTTGTGAGTCCTGGTAGTGCTGTTAGGATACGGCGGGTTTACTATGGGTTCTAAATGGGCAGTGTTTGTAGTAGTTCCTAATGTGTCTGGCAGTTGGCACTGGATTATAGTAATGTAGAAATCTTTTAGTCTTTCTTTATCCATACACTCATTAAGAGGCACGTTTACTAAAAGTTAGTATATGGTAACATTATACAAATATTTATGCAAATGAGGCCCCTTATGCAAATGAGGCCCCGCACCCCCCTTGGGCCGCCCCTGCTGGGGGCCCACAATTTTTGTTGGCGTAGGGCCTCACTCAAGGTAAATACGGCCCTGGTCTTCATGTTGCTTGCTTAGTGGTGTTGCAGAGTCAGGGCCTTTCAGAACAAGTATATTTATATAGGCATCATGTGACAGATTATATGACACACAGATTCCACACAGGTGGACCCTAATCAAGTAATTATGTGACTTCTGAGGTTAATTGGTTGGACCAGATCTTATTTAGGGATTTCATAGCAAAAGGGATGAATACATATGCACTCACAACTTTTCAGTTATTACTTGTTTTTTTTATATATACAAGGTATTTTATTGTCATTTCACTTGACAAATTTGGATTATATTGTTAGGTCCATTATCTAACATCCAAATGAACCTTCATTTTCATTCCAGGTTGTACGTAATGTGACAAAACAGGACAAAAACCAAGGGGATGAATACTTTTGCAAGGCACTGTATATGCAGACAAATGGTGTGGATGTCCCCGTGTTCACCGTATTTTGAAAAGATAGACGTTTTCAATCCTGCCAGTCTCTACCACATACCTGTGGACATCTCAGATGACCACTCCTCCGCTGTTAAACTGTGCATCTCCTAAGCTGCTCCTCTCACTGACAATGTTGTGCTGATGCAAACCACACATAAATACTGAGGATATATAAATGTTGATGCAAACTAGACTAGATATACTAGTCTTCTGCATATCCAGAACAGTGCAAAGTGATCTTAGTGCACTCAAAGATATAATAAGTAGAAAGTGATATGTTTGTCATGACATACCTTGCATCAAAACATGCATGGCAGTAGAATAAATCCTTAGTTATTCTTTCACTGGTCATCTCTAAAAACTGTCTTTACAATGCTAAGCATGGACCCTTGCCAACCTCACACAATATGGTGCTTAGGGCATGTTTCAGTGCTGCTTGCACTGTTGAATGCTCTTATTCTGAGGGTCTCTTATTATCAAAAGGGATATGTTTTGACATTTAGCTATGGAGAACCTTTTGTGATTTCTCTGTTCCATTTCACTGGCATCTTGTGATGCTGCAGTCATCTGTAGAGTTGAGGTACTGGCCAGGCATTCATGTCCCTCCTGAATTGCAGATGAGCACATCAGATCCTCCCATGCAACCCTCAACCCCCCGCCCCCTCCCTACAACACACTCTCACTTTCAGTCACAACAAATATATGTCTGCCAAAAAGATGCTCTGAACCTATACATAACATCTGGTATAACATAATAGCATGGAGTCCCATTTTTCAGGGTCCCCTAGATTAGCTCATTTCACCCAAACAACAAATATCAGCATGGCCAGAATAATCACTATTGTTCTCTTAATATTTCTTTCAGGGTAGTTATCAGTGCCTCTTTAGCTTTCAGGATTCCCACACCTCTGATTTCTTTTCCTTATAAATGCATCTTGAGGTGTTTTTCCATACTGCAGTCTACCAGGTTAGAACAGACTAGTCACTACCTTTATACAAACACAGCAGAATATTTTCGAAGTACTGACCTTTTTCCATATCTCTGGCTGGTATAATAGGCACATCTGCGGAGACCTCACAAAATATACACGGGCTTTTCCTGAATACACTTTATACGTCTCCATGGCAAACCCTCCTGGACACGTTCTGATATCCCCATATTAGCGAGATAAACATCCACGGGGGGCTATATACTGGAATACGCTCATAGACATTTTTAGGAGATAAATATCCCCAGCACACATGCAAAGCCTTATTCACTTTCTGGAATGGCCTCTTTAGGGAAAAAGAGCACAAACCATGGTTACATGATGGAGGTTCCACATTACCAGTCACCACCCAGGAAAAGGATCTGGGCGTCATCGTGGATAATTCGTTGAAACCCAGTATGCAACCATGGCCAAAAAAGAAAATCGAATGCTAGGAATCCTAGGGAAAGGAATGGGGAATAAAACCAAAGATATTATAATGCCTCTCTATTGCTCCATGGCGCGACTGCACCTTAGATATTGTGTGCAGTTCTGGTCATCAGTAACTGTCATGCTAAGGTTACCAGATGTCCCCGATTTTGCGAATTGTTCCCCATTTTAGAGCTGTGTCCCTGATTCTCACCTGTTTGGCAACCTCCTGCCCCTGATTCCAGAAACGGAAACAGAGGGTAGAATACAAATTTAACTTTCAATTTTGAGATTGGAAGACATCAGTTTTAAGAATTTACATCCATTATCTTTATAGTTTGCACAGTACAGGGGAAATGCATTACTATTTCTATTTATTTCTTGAATTGTCTGCTTGGTTTTGTTACTGCCATGGGATGTATGGGGGAAAGTGTTGGAGGGTAATGACTCCTCTTCCCTTCTCGAACCTGGAACTAAGGTTCCCCTTTATCATTTCCCCCCAGAGCTAGTTTGAAAAACTGTCAAGAAAGTTTACAGCTCGTCCAATTACCTCAGCAAACATTTAAAAAAAATCTAGTGCCCATTTCTTGATCTAGTGAATCAACATTAGAGTTGAAGCAGATTCACAGGCTCTCTGGCATGGCGGGTTAAAGGTAGATTCTCTTGCATCAGCCAATCTGTTTTCTTCCCCCCAGGTTAATTTGTGAATATTTCATTAACAGTTGCTAGCTAATCTGAAGATATTTTAAAAACTCAGTGAACTTGCCTGTTTCAAATTCAGCCTCATGTGTTCTAAACATTCTCTGCTAGGAAATAAAAACAGAACAAATATAAGGCATGGGGTCAGAAGCAGCTAGACCAGTGGAATCAGAGGGGTAGAAGCAGGAACAGCACCTCAGTGTCAGAGGTTAAGGTAAGTGAGGTGGTGCCGTTTTATAGCCGTTGCTACCACTGCAGGCCCAGAGAGGGGCAGAAGAATTGGGAATGGGAGAGGGGCCAGGGTGGGGGCAGGAGCGAGGGGGGAGGCCTCATATCCTTGAACCAGCCCTGAATACACTGTATTTCTTACAAAACTAAATTCATCCTAACGAACAGCTTTATCAGCCTTAAAATTATATCTATCTACAAATCAAGGATACTGCCCTAGGCAACAGGAAGACATTACACTATGTTATTGTCAATGTTACACCCAGGCTGGGAGACATCTCAGTAAGGCGTGGTCTCTCTCTCTCTCTCTCTCTCACTCTCATTTTTCTCTCTCTCTCTTTTTCTTCTTGATTGGCTCCTTAATTCAGATCTGTCCTACAAAAGAAGGCTGCTTCCCCTGCAACTGATTAGCTCAATCCTCCAGGGACTACCCAAATTAGTACCCATCCCTTAATTCCCCTCTCTAACAGGCAGGGTCAGTCATTATAGTTATGTCTTGGAGTTACTAGTCCTTTTCAAATCTTGCTTCTCCTTCAAACAGCATTTAAAGCAGAGTTTTAAAGTCCCTTTAAATGCTGCAGACAGTGTTTATATTACTACTATTACTCCTACTACTGAACATTTTTATAGTGCTACAAGGCATACTCAGAGTTCTACAAACACATGTAAAAGCCAAGCTTACAATTTAGTCAAGACAGACAACACAAGAGCTGGGGAGATGGATACGTCTGGAGGAATGGTAAGGAAACACATAGATGGAGAGCAGGAGACTAAACAGATCAAGATCCAAAAACGACCTTGAAGATGTGAGTTTTCAGCCTGGATATGAAAAGTCCTAGAGATGAAGCCTGTTGTATAGACTCAGGTAGCTTCTTCCAGTCATAAGGAGCAGCAAGGTGAAAGGATCATAGTCTGGAGTTGGCAGTAGAAGAGAAGGGAGTTGGGAGTAGAAGAGTTTGAAGTGATCTGCCAAAAGAGAGGAATTCCCGAGAAGGGGTGTAGGGAAAGATAAGAAAGGAAATGTAGTGAGAAGCAGCAGAGTGAATGCACTTATTGGCCAGTAGGAGAAGTTTGAATTGGATATGGAAACATATAGGGAGACAATGAAGTGACTTGAGAAGAGGGGTTATATGAACATATCAATGTTGGCGGAAGATAAGTTGTGCTGGTGTTTTGAACAGATTGAAGGGGAGATAGATGATTCAGAGGGAGACCAGCAAGCATGAGATTGCAATAGTCTAGATGGGAGATGACTAAATAATGTATTACTGTCTTAATAGTGTGTTCAGAGAGGAAGGGGCACATTTTGTTGATGTTGGATGTGTGTGGAGAAGGAGAGGGAGGAGTCAAAGACGACCCCAAGGTTACGAGCCAAGGAAACAGGGAGGAGTAAAGTGTTATCCACTGAGATAAAGAAAGGAGGAAGAGGGAAATGGATTTAGGGGGAAAGAGAAGAAGCTCAGTTTTGGCCATGTTCAATTTCAAATGGTGGTCAGACATCCAGGCAACAATATTAGATAGGAAGGCAGAAATCTGGGCCTGGATTACTGGAGAGATTTCAGGTGTAGAGAAATGAATTGAGAGTCATCAGCATAAAGAAGGTACTGCTAACCATGGGAGGAGATACGTACACCAATGGACTGGGTATATAGAGACAAAAGGAGTGGACCTAAGACAGAGCCTTGGGGTATTCCAACTGAGAGTGGAATAGCAGTAGAGGAGGATCCACCAGAACAAATATTAAAAGTGTGGTGGGAGAGATTTGAAGAGAACCAAGATAGCAAGACCCTTTAAAACCAAGCCAGGACAAGGTATTGAGGAGAAGGTAGTGGTCAACAGTGTCAAAAGCAGCAGAAAGATCAAGAAGGATGAGGGCTGAGTAAAAGTCCTTGGATTTGGCCAGAAACAGGTCACTGGAGACTTTGGCAAGAGCCATTTCAGTAGACTGTAAAGGAGGAAAGCCAGATTGCAATGGATCCAGAAGGTCTTGAGAGAAGAGAAAGTTGAGGCAATGGCGGTGAACCACACTTTCAAGTAGTTTAGAAATGAAGGGGAGGAGGGAGATGGTCGACAATTAGAAGGATCGACAATTAGAAGGGTCGACAATTAGAAGGGTCGACAATTAGAAGGATCATTTGTAATTTTTCAGAGATTGTTTAAATCACTGCTTTGATCCAAAACCCCTTAGCAATTCCTCAAGCAGGTTTTACTGTAAATGACAGTTTTAGTACAGAACCCATTAATAATCCCTTAAGTAGGGTTTTTACACTACTGTTTCAGTTCAGCTGCACACAACGTCCCTGACACCTGTGGCATAGCAAGGTCAAGGTAGTGGGTACGGCCCACCCTGGGTGTTGGCTGAGAGGGAAGTGCACTCCCACTGAGCCCACAGATCCGTGGTAGCACAGCAAGCTTACCTAAAAGCTGGGTAACTTGCTTCACTGCCTCCATTCCAGGCTCATTGGCTCTCTCTCTCGGCTGAAGTCTTGTGATTTGCAGCTTAGCAAGCCAACCAGCCATTAGGTAACTTGCCATGCTGCCACAGAAGTGTGGGCCTGGTGGTGGTGGGGGGGGGGGGATGTATCATACCGCAGAGGGGCCGCAAGGGGGGGTGCCTGCCCCAGGAGCCAAGGGGGCTAGGAACGCCACTGCTTGACACAACCCTCCTGGCTTTCTGATTCTGATTTCTTGTTTAAGGGAATCTACCAGAGAAAACACCAGAGCCATCTTCTTCCCCTGATCGGGGAGTGCAACGCCGCAAGGCCATCCGGCCCTCCTGAGAAGCACCTCCAGCCCAGTCGGGGCTGTGGGAGGGGGAGGAGCAGCAGGCCGGCACTAAAAGAAGCCGCTGCCGCGGGAAAACACCAGAGCCATCTTCTTCCCCTGATCGGGGAGTGCAACGCCGCAAGGCCATCCGGCCCTCCTGAGAAGCACCTCCAGCCCAGTCGGGGCTGTGGGAGGGGGAGGAGCAGCAGGCCGGCACTAAAAGAAGCCGCTGCCGGCGGGAAAACACCAGAGCCATCTTCTTCCCCTGATCGGGGAGTGCAACGCCGCAAGGCCATCCGGCCCTCATGAGAAGCACCTCCAGCCCAGTCGGGGCTGTGGGAGGGGGAGGAGCAGCAGGCTGGCACTAAAAGAAGCCGCTGCCGGCGGGAAAACACCAGAGCCATCTTCTTCCCCTGATCGGGGAGTGCAACGCCGCAAGGACATCCGGCCCTCCTGAGAAGCACCTCCAGCCCAGTCGGGGCTGTGGGAGGGGGAGGAGCAGCAGGCCGGCACTAAAAGAAGCCGCTGCCGGCGGGAAAACACCAGAGCCATCTTCTTCCCCTGATCGGGGAGTGCAACGCCGCAAGGCCATCCGGCCCTCCTGAGAAGCACCTCCAGCCCAGTCGGGGCTGTGGGAGGGGGAGGAGCAGCAGGCCGGCACTAAAAGAAGCCGCTGCCGGCGGGAAAACACCAGAGCCATCTTCTTCCCCTGATCGGGGAGTGCAACGCCGCAAGGCCATCCGGCCCTCCTGAGAAGCACCTCCAGCCCAGTCGGGGCTGGGGGAGGGGGAGGAGCAGCAGGCCGGCACTAAAAGAAGCCGCTGCCGGCGGGAAAACACCAGAGCCATCTTCTTCCCCTGATCGGGGAGTGCAACGCCGCAAGGCCATCCGGCCCTCCTGAGAAGCACCTCCAGCCCAGTCGGGGCTGTGGGAGGGGGAGGAGCAGCAGGCCGGCACTAAAAGAAGCCGCTGCCAGGCGGGCCCGCGCCTGGTCGGGCCCGCGCCTGAGGGCCTCGCCAGAGGGCCCTTTGGCGTGGCCCTTAGGCGGGGCACCGTTACATAACCCCACTAACAGCAAGCTGCCCTAACTCATCTAAAGCTCTGAATACACGTGACGCCCCGAATAACCTGCAATAAATCAACTCTGAGAACCCCTTCTACCCAGCGGAAATCTGACAACGCCATAGCAGAGATTAACAGAAGGCACGATCTGCCCTGAAACAAAACTAATGCAAGAACACATCAAACCCCGCAAAAGACTGTAAGTTAACTGATCTCTCCTATAACATAGTACCCTGATATGTATCCACAATAAGTAAAAGCACGAGTAGTACATATTCAAGGGCATCAACCCTCAGTTCCAACTTTCTATTACCACTCCTAGATTAAAGGTTGAAACAAATCTCATGTTTTCACCAGATAGTCCCTCAGTGTTAAATGTTGCAGGGTAGTCCTTACAAAGCTACACTCAATTTATTGCTCTGCTGTTACAATTTAACCGAGACATTGCAACAAATGTTTACATTGTTGCAAACAGCCACTCTAAGATTCTTTGCTGTTCTACTTTTGACCTGAAACACACTGTAACTGTCTTAGTACACTGCAAATTGCACTAATGCATTGAACTTCAAAATGTTGCAAAACTTGTTGTAAACTTGTGTTTAAACAGCCAACCAAACATCATTATGCTCTAATCGACCTAATGTATACTGTGAACCGATATACCACACTGTGAACCACATTGGTACCGTGATTTACTGTAATCTGCATATGAGAATCCAGTGTACCACTTAATGTGGGTTAATCTGAATACTGCTGAGCCAACGATACATTAAAATTAATTGCTCAGCTAGTTCATAGGCTCTAATAGATCCAGCAACTCTCCCTACCAAGTTAGAGCCGGGTCTGGGCAGCAGTAAATATAGCAACCTCCCTCATAGTCCTACCCAATAGTTGCTCTAGGTCGCCTCCTTGGCACCATTCGACAATACTCACCCGGTATCCATCCTCATTTCCCTAACACAATTCCCTCATCCTTACAAAGATGGGCCCCCTCATAACCACCATCCTTGGATGCTATATCATCCTCACTAACTGGTTCTCCTGCTCTCTAGCCTTAACCCCCTCCATCAAACAAATCCCAATACTGCAGAGCCACGGAAGGAGATGGTCTGGTACTTCCCACAGCAACTTACACTGGGATACACGCCCTCGCCACCCTCATCTCCTCCATATTACCCTTCAACATCCCAACAGAAGCAAACAATCTGATAAAACTTACCCCGACAGCCTCAAATGTGCCCTCATCAATGCACGCTCCATCCGGAAGAAATGGCCAGCTGTCACTGACTTAATTTCCACTCACGACCTTGACATACTATTGGTCACAGAGACATGGTTATCTGAGGAAGACAATGTCATAATCAACCAGCTCCTCCCCCCAAGTTTTACAGTACATACCAGTCACAGGCAAGATAAAAGAGGTGGTGGTGTCCTCATCCTCACTAGATCAGATCTCCAGTTTCAGACGACGCACTCCACCAGCACAAGTCACATGGAAACCATTACCATCTCCAATAGACGCTGCTCAATCAGCTTGCTCTACAGAGCTCCCTCCACGTCACTGGATGAGCTCGCCTCTATCATCGAGCTTGCCTCCAACCCTCATAGCCCACATACCCCAATGTGGATCCTAGGTGACTTCAACCTACCAACTTTACAGGATAATCAAGCAGTTCCATTCCTAGAAGCCCTTGAGAACCTCGGCTTCACGCAACTAGTGAAAGCCCCCACTCACGCTAAAGGCAACACTCTAGATCTGATATTCGCCCCACAGTCATCCCTCAACACATCTCTCGATCCTATTACATCCATTACTCCTGTTCCCTGGTCTGATCACAAATTGATCATCCTCCAGATTCCTTCAAGCAAAACCCTCTCCAAAAGCTTCAAGACACCAGCTAACACAGCAAGACCAACCACTAGATCTTTTAAGCCATTTAACAAAGAGCTCATCCTTGCGGAAACTCAACAACTCATAAATACCACTACCACAAATCTTGAGGACCTAATCTCTCACTGGAACAATAGTCTCAGTGCTATTGCCATGCGTCCCCCAGCAAAAAAGCATTCAAGGAAAAGAGAGAATGCCCCCTGGTACACTGCGGACCTTAGAGAATCCCTCATCCTATTACGGAAACTTGAAAAACGTTGGCGTCGCTCCCATGCTATTGTGGACCTGACAGCATTCAATAGCCACCTAGCTGCTCACCGCAAGGCAATCTCTGAGTCAATGAAATGATACCACTCGGATACCTTGATGAGATCTCTCAATAAGCCACACGACCTTTTTGACCTTGTTAAATCCCTATCTAAGGAACCATCCTCTGGGCCGCAAGTTGAAATACATCCTCAAGACTTTGCAGGATCTAAGATGTGCCTTATTAACAGAACCACCACAACAACCACCACCCTTGGACAGGTCACCCCTGGAGCTCTTTCTGCATTCTCTATTCCTTCTAAAAAAGGAATTGAAGACACTATTACAGCACTCAACATCACTACATCCCAGTCTGATCCATGCCCTGCCTTCTGGATCAAAGAGCTCCGCAGTCACTTCAGCTCCGTAATTGCCTCCATAATGAACCTCTCCTTCTCAACAGGATCATTCCCTTCAGCCCTTAAACACACCTCAATTAGACCCCTGTTGAAAAACTGCAAACTCGACCCCCTAAAGGTTGAGTCCTATAGACCTATCTCTAGCATACCTCTACTTGCTAAGATCATCGAAAAGGAGGTCCAACGTCAGTTACAGGACCATATTGACACCGCTGCTCCGCTAGACCCCTGCCAACATGGCTTCAGGGAATATCATGGAGTCGAAACTCTCCTCACCATACTCTTCAGCAAGATAATCACTGGCATAGATAACATCCGCCAAGGATTCGCCCTCATCTTTCTGGACATCGCAGCAGCGTTTGATTCAGTGAATCACGATCTCCTTTTAATGAGGCTAACTGAGAAGGGCATCACTGGAACAGCACTTGAATGGTGCAGGTCCTACTTATCCGGAAGATGGCAGCATGTCCGTTCAGGAGGCAGAACTTCAGAACCCTTCCACCTAGATCAGGGAGTCCCTCAAGGTTCTTCACTCTCTGCCCTTTTATTTAATGTCTACATGCAACCAATCTGTAAGATCATACGGTCATTTAATGTCGACTGCATGCTTTATGCCGATGATGTTCTACTTTACACCCCCATCTCCACTGACCATTTGGATCTCTCCCCTCTAATAAACTGTTTCAATGCAGTTTCTGACTGGCTGCTCTCCCAAAACCTCCGTATACAACATAAGAAAACTGAAGTTCTCTTTATCACAAGGAATCCCAACTTCATCCCACCCCAATCTATCAGAACTAAGGAAGCTGAACTGCAATCCAAACCCTCAATACGCTACCTAGGAGTCACTCTGGATCAACGCCTGGATATGAAGCCCCACATAGGAAACACAGTCAGAACAATATATTACAAGATCCGTTCCCTGAGACACCTACGCTCCTTTCTAGAACCAAAAGACTTCAGGACTATCTACCAGGCACTGATAATACCCCACTTCGATTACGCCAATGTCATTCTCCAAGGTCTCCCTCAATCCACCTTAAACCCTTTACAGCTGGCTATGAATGCCGCAGCAAGGGTACTCCAGGGGGCCGCCAGGACTGACCATGTTACTCCTTTGCTGATTCAATTACATTGGCTACCCATTCAGGCCAGAATTATCTTCAAAACTCTACTTCTCACGTTCAAAGCTCTCAACAAGCTTTCCGCTCCTTCCTTATCTGACCTTATTCATACTACCACACCAAACAGAGCAAGAAGATCCTCAGCCATCAACTCCTTAAAACTCCCAAAGGCCCTTACAAGCTGCTCTTCTTCCACAGCCAATAGAGCCTTTATCCTCTGTGCCCCTAGGTGCTGGAATACACTACCTCCTGGCATACGGGCTATCAACAGTTTATCACAATTCAGGAAAGCCCTCAAATTCCATCTCTTTAACAAACATCTTATAGAGCCATCAACACCCATTGACATCAGTGATTCCACCCAGCTATTCAGTTTCGTGGTTTCTCAATAACAGACATAGGATGAATCGCTTTGATTATTGAATATATTCTTAGCACCTGTTCCTAATAACTTGTATCCATGCAGTAGTGTTACATCTGTAAATAGACTGTAAATAGTTTCCCTTGTTATCCAAGTTCCTTCCCTTGTTATCTGTAAACTCATGCTTGTTATTGTACTGAGACTTTTTGTTCTATGTGAACCGCGCTGATGCCGAATAGTGCGGTATATAAGAGAATGTAAATAAATAAATAAATATCTAAATCATGACCAACACAACCAGCTGTCCAAATTATGAAAACAAAGAGTCATTCAGCAAAGCAAAGCAGTTCTTCACATTTCACTTGATTTTTCCTGGTATTCAGACCTTCTGTTATGCCTTTATAATCCATACCCACCTGGAAACTCCTCAAAAGAACACAAGAACATAAAATATGCATCCTGTTTCCAACAGTGGCCAATCCAGGACCCCAAAAAGGTACACAGATTCCATGCTGCTTATCCATGGTCCACTTTAATAATGATTTATGGACTTTTCTTCCAAAACCCTGTCCAAAACCTGTCCAAATCCTTTTAAAACCCAGCTACAGTAACAGCTTTTACTGCATCCTTCGGTTAGGAATTACAGAGTTGTATTGCATATTGAGTGAAAAAATATTTTCTCCTATTAGTCTTAAGTGAGATATACTGTAGCTTCATTGCATATCCCCTAGTCTTTCTACCTTTTGAAGGACTAAACAACCAGTCTATGCTTACCCATTACATTCCATTCATTATTTCATAGACCTCTATCATATCACCCTTCGACCATCTTTTTTCCAAGTTGAAGAGCCCTAACCTTTTAAGCCTTCCCTCATAGGAGTATGCTTCCATCCCCTCATAGGGGGTATCCTTCCTCCCTCCAACATCCTTTTTGTCTCTGCTTCAAACTTTTATACCCTAGCAGACTCCACCCTTCAAGACCTATTATTTCAGATTTCTTGGGAAACTGAACCTCCCTGTCTTCTGTTCCCAGCTCCTTGAAAATCCTGGCCTGGAGTACTGCTTTTATCTCCCCATCTGCCCTGTGACTCTGGACTTTCTAATAAGTTTAAGGTACATAGCTGCCAAGTCACCCGCTTCCAGAAGTGAAATTTTTTGCCAGTTCTGGTTTTCAATTTGTATTGCAGTTTAGGGTTTTTTGTCCCTGAATTTACCCGCTGAAATCAGTGCAACAGGTCCAATAATGCACTCCTGGAACTGGGTAACTTGGCAACTCTGCAGTAGGTATTTTCTCATCGCCAGAAAGCTTACAATCTAAGGGGTATGTTTACTAAATGTTGATAAGGGAGCAAGGTGCTGTTAACATGTGGTAACAGTACACATGGCCCCTTAACACAGCAAAAATGCCTAGTTTCCACTTGTAAAGGATTCCGGAAGTATAAAGGGAAGAGGCAGCGGAGAGTGGGTGTGAAGGGGTGGAGAGTGGGTGGTAACAATGTGTGTGCCTTTAACACCTTTTGTGCAAATACCCCCTAGAGCACCTGCACCCCTGTAACCTTACCGCCATGGGAAACCTCATGGAAAGAGTGTCTGATGGCCAGAGAGTCTGTAATATGATGCACAGACAGGGGAGCCCAAGATAGTGATAGCAGTGGTACACTAGCAGCAACAGTATAGGGTCCTGTTATGACAGACCACTATGCTGAAGGTGCCAATGTGGCAAAGGAGATGTTGAATGGGTGCTGTTATATTGTGAAGAAAGTGCCATGCGGATGCTGCTGTGTGCCTCCAACCAGGAGCGTGACAAGGCAGCTGCCTGGGGGGACGACGACATATATGATGCATGGTATGATGCTGCAGTAACTGTGGAAACACATATACATGCCCCTTCAGTCAGAATTGAGTTCATACACCCCCAATGTCACCAATGCACCATGGCACTGCTGTCTAAGTCTGTGTATTGTGGTGCAATGGGTGCATCCTGCAACTGGGGTGATATGTGTTCTCTTGGTCTGGGAGATGTGCAGTGTAGCAGTTGTCACTATCAGTGGGATTACAAGCATGGCAGCAGCATGGGAAATGGAGCACATCCACCTTCCCACCACCTGAGGTGCAAGATGGTGGCAACTGTTGCCACAACCCTTGGGGGAGGGGGCAGGAGTACCATGATGTGACTCACCACATGCAACTCACCAAAATATGCCAACAGGTAGCACTGTGGTATCAGTGGATGCAGGTCTGCATGGATTGCTAAAGTTGCCACCCTGCTGCCTACCACCAGTGGTGAGGCCTGGCATATGGCTTGTGTGCCAAGGTGATTGCCTGGGACTTTTGATTAGGATGGTTGGACATTTGCCAAAAGAGTGGGTATGTAAGCCTGGTGTGTAAACAGTTGACATAGCCAGCAATACAATATGGTTCTAAAACATTGACATCCTGCTTCCTCATATGCTAAATGATGTCCCTCATCATTGAGTGTGCCGGGGCCACCTCCATAACTCAGTACGCAGACAGACACAAGCATCCCAGACACATGTGAATCAAGAGTACCCATTGCACATAGAAACATATGTGAGTGGTACGTGACTCATTCACAAGCACACATCATCCAATGGGTGCAAAGTGCAGTATGATCAAGCACTCAGGGCCTGGAATATGTGTGTCCATGTGCAATGGTCTGCCATTTTGACTGGACATATCGCATCAGTAAGATATGCCTGTGAAATGTATGGGCATCATAGCAGGGCAGTGCAACACACAGATGCCCTGAGACATCCAGCTAAGACATCTCACAAACCCCAATGTACAAGGATGTCACAGAACCTGCAGTACACATAAGAAAACCCACAGTCCTTCCCCCATGCAACTGGACAATGTCCTCCCTAATACCCCTGCACCACAGACTCCACGTGGCTCCCCATGCAAAGTTCCTGTTCGTGCAATTGAGGGATCATGGGTTCAAGGCCAGTCTGCAGAACCACAAAGGTGTATTTACTTTATCAGGCCTTTCAGGCAAAAGATCTACAGGTGTCACCCTCCAGATTGTGTCCATCATAGCTCCAACTAATATCATCGGGTAGATGATTACACCAGTAATGTACAGAACACGTTAATAACGCCTACAGACAGGGCAGGGGTGGTCAATGAATGAACATTTTTGGAGTACAAAGAGCCATATCACAATGACAACTTACCAAACCAGTGGACCTGTATGTGTGTATGTGTGTGTGTGTGTGCATGTGTGTGAGTATGAATGAGTGTCAGGGTGACTGTGTGATGTGTGCATACATGTGATATCCATGCTGTATGACCGTGCATACAACGTGCTGTGGGTACACCTGTCAGCAAATACACAGACAGTTTAGTACCATGGGTACAATCTGGCATGCCCCCATGCCCTCCTGTGGGGGGTGTTCCCTGGTACTACATTGTCAGTGAGTGAGTGTGCTTCCCTGCACATATCCACGTGGTATAGTGCAAGGGACATACAATGTTGTTGATGTATATGTTGTGCACTATGTGCCATGCTCATTGTCACATGCTGTGTGAGGGGGGGCAACTGAGTCTGATGGCATCCACAACATACCTTGGGATATCTTAAACATGTGGATACCTTGGGATATCTTAAACATAGACCGTAGTGGCATAATATGAACATGACAAACAGCCAGATCTGACCTCTCTGAATTTCTTATTCAATCCCAGCTTTGCCAACCCCCCATTGAATAACCTACGATTGACAAGTCTCCCGGCCAGAGAGGAATCATCACTTCCCTCTCCTTTGCCGGGTAGCCTGAGAAGCTATATCAAGGGAGGAGGGAGTGAGGACTCTGTGTTGCATCCTGCTTTAGGTTGCTGAGACAGAATGCCTGTCTCCATTGATGGTTTGAGCCCCCTGAAGAAGGAGTTTGCTGAAACACATTGGGGATCTTTCTGAAAGGAAGCACCTGTGACCACCTTACACACCTCGCTTTGTTGTGCTTTCCTATGCTAGATGGCATCCTTTATGGATAGCAGCTTGAAGGTATTGTCACTGTAGTTGGCCATTGATAGGGGGCATTTGTAGCCTGTAGATGTGTGAGCACTGTATGTAGCTGTGGCTAAATGATTAGAGCACTGGCAATGTAAGCAGCTGACCTGGGTTTGAACCCACTTGTGCATACCCATTCTGTCTGCTATTTCCCATTTATGTGTTTAAGGTGTCCATCAGATCTCATGGAACATGAAGATTGTGTATGTGAGCCATGGAAACATAAGATGCAAGATGGCTGAGACACTGCCATCTGAGTCCAGGGACACCACAGTCACACACACAGAACATGTGTGCCCGCATTGGTGGGAAATATGTGCATGTCCAGTGCCTCTGTGCCAGAGTAGTGATGTTGAGGACAGACATGTACACAAATCCACATGCTAAGTGCCAACAAAATTTATTCTTAAAAGAAGCAACAAAAATTACACATCTGCAACACAGAAATCAATGCCCCTCTAAGGCTGAGCTCACCAACGTTGTGGACAACCCCACCTTGGCTGTCGTGATCCCCTTGCATTCCCATCCCACCCTCTGGATGTACCTAGGGATGGTGATGGTTTGTTGTGTGTCCCCACCAGATGTTCCAGTGTCACATTCAGCCTGTCTGTGGCAGCATCCAAGGCACACAGACCCTCTGTCATGGTGCAAAACCCCTCCGACATTGTGTTGACCACAGACTCACGGTACTCTCTCAGCTCTGCACAGATACCCTGTAGATTCTGATGCATACCTGTGGAAATGACAGAGGACAATTGATGGGCAGACATGGTCACCAGAGTCCAAGTACACCCATGTAATGGGTGTAGGATAAGGACTATGAACAACACACTAGATCCACATAATGGTACTGCTGATGGCATCCATGCAGAGTGCACCTGGATATCATGAGAGAATGGTGATATGTAGCATGTACATGCAGTGCAGCAGTGTGTGTGAGTGGTGCACTTGGACAGCAACATGTGGACAAAGTGGACTGTTGTAGTTGTTATGGAAGGACAGACTAGATGGGCCTTGTGGTCTTTTTCTGTCATCATGTTTCTATGTTTCTATGTCGGCCAGGATAGGGGCACTGAGGAACATACTCAGGGACAGCATATATGTGCTGTGATTGACTGAAACAATTGTATCACCTGATATGTCAAACCACCTTTGTCAATGTGTTGTATCTGAAAGTCAGTCTAGAATATACATGGGACTGTATGCATCGGCAGCATCATGCACGTGTGACACTCATGGCACAGAGATATGTAGTATACATCAGCAGGTACCTCCTGTCATGTGAAGATATGCAAGCTGACACCCTATCAGCACCCACAACACATGGCACCAAATACACACCTGCAAGGTAGTCAGTTGTGTTGGCTGAGAACACATCCAGATTCTGCAGATGGTCATCCATGATCATCCAGGGGTCTTGACTGTCCTCACTAGTGGGATCCTGGGGGCCCATAGGGTGGTCATGTTTCTCCATTGCAGGCACAGTGTGGCCCCCATCTGTCTCCATGTGGTCTTGGGGGGCCCTATGGGACAGCCCTGTACCTCCATGTCTGTCCCTGAGCTGGATGTTAGCCCCAGCTGGATAGCATCCCCAACAGCACATCCATCCTCACTGGTGGTTAACTCTTCCCTGGCCTGCTGCTGCACACCATGGTCAACATCAGTTGATGTGCTTCTCTGGGACTTGGAGATGGTCCTCATTGTATCCCACTTGGCCTGTGCCAACAGTTATTCCCCTGTGTCAGGACCCATGCCACCAATGGCCTCCAGCTCTGGGGTCTTAACATCGCAGCTTCCACCAGTGGATGCTAGCTCCTCCATGGACGATAGGGCACTTGTGAAGAAATTCACACACACATGGCATGAGGAAGCACATCCACTGGCAGACAGCTGTATGGTTTGCAGACTGATGCTGAGGTGTGTGCTATCTGTGGGCTATATGGATGCACAGTGCACGGGGCACACACGTGCAAGATGTGATGGACATATGTATCATCTGCAGTTGGACCGTGCATAATGCCCATGAGCAGCATGGCAGGGCATGTCATGTGGGAAACCAACTGCATCTGTGTTTTTATGTATTTTATTACCTGTACACTGCTTTGATTACCCTAGAAAGGCAGTTTTTATCAAATAATTAAACCTTAAACCTTAAACAGCACAGTGCTGTGAGTGACATGTGTCGTATGCTGATGATGGCAGGTAAAGTACAACTCACACCGTTTAATGTTTCACATTGCAACTTGAAAGCTTAACTAATTCACACCGGCATTTGGTCTCAGAAAAACTAGCGGCACATAAACCAGGAGCTAATAGCTCTTTGATGGTGCCAGTTTTACATCAGCGACCCTCTGCCTTTCATAGTTTTTTTAAATTTACTCTTAAAGAATCTTTTTAATTCTGAAATTATTTTTCATTCCATAAATGTTTTGTGTTTCTCATGTCATAAATACTTTGTATTTCTCCGAAAAAATCACTCTTGCCTTACATGAGAAACCATTAACATTTTTAGAAACTTAGCTTCTGTCAAGAGACGAAAAGGGCAATTCCAACGCTCACAGCAAGGTACCCCAAGCGTTTCACATAAAAAGTTTCTTCAGGGAATCGTCCTATTGGGGCTGCTAAATTGATGCTGCCGGCGTGCACCACAATAATATTCCTCAAATTTCTTCTGTTAGAAAACTTTCTGTGAGAACAAAATCTTGATGCGTCAAACACCGCGCCATGCTGCGCCGCGATGATGGCAGGTGACACTGGGTGATGGCGCGACTAAATCCTCACATGCACCCAATGTGAATAAAATCAAGTGTGTGTAGGCCATGATATCTGTGTGCCCTGTGTGAAGGAGTGAGCAGACATGGCAGGGACCTAGTGCTCAACTTGTGTGAACAGGGGAGGCAGGAAGGTGTTGTTGGCAAACCAACAGAGTTATGTGATCAGGAAGATGTGTCACCACCTGCTGTGGATGAGAGATCAGGCAGGAGGATGGTTAGAGAGGGTAGGGCAGGTGATGTTGACCACTGGTATATTGTCAATGGTGCAGACATAGTGTGCCTGTGTGAAGTGTATGTGGTTGACTCTCTACATGACCTTTCACCTTTTGAAAGTGCTGTACATGGAACAGGTTGTGTAAACACTGATAAAGAGGAAGATGTATTAGTGGAAACAATCAATATATTTATGGGGCTGTAGGTGGAGGGGAGGTAAGAGGGGGACATGACAGGGTTTGAAAAGGGAGGTCTAGGTTTGGTGCTGAAGGTTCTGAGAGAACAGATGTGCTCTGACCTGTCAGTGGTAAGTGGTGATGTTGTAGATGTGCATTATTTATTTTAATGCTTTTATATACCACACTCTGAAATCAGTGCGGTTTACAGATTATGGGTCCAGGGAGCCAGTTCCAAAAGGCCGGTGTGTGGAAGCCAAATGATCCTGTTCAGGCCTGTGGAGTGCTGCCAGTGTGCATGGGGTGGTGGCACACAGGTTACTGGTGGGGAGTTGTCTGGGTCCATGAACCAGTAGAGATGTGATGCATGCCTGCAGGTAAGGGGGCAGGAGGTTGTTGAGTGTCTGGAATAGTAACTGGTAGAATAGTTATTGGGTCCTGCGCAACATAGGGAGCCAGTGGAGTTGCCAGTGGGTGTGGTTAATAGGAGTGCAATATGTAGTTCCATGCATGATCCTGGTTGCTGTTTGGAGGGGATTCTGTCAAGGTAGGAGGGGTGAGTGCAGCAGGCTGTGATGGATGGAGTTGTAGTACTCGATGTCTGTAATTATCAGGGCTGGCATTGCTTATAAGATGTCCGATGAGTGAGTAGTGGGGATGACATAGGGATCACACTTGTAGTATATGGACTTTGTCATGTTTGACCTATATGTCCCCTGGGTGAAGAACTGATCTGTGCCACTACCCAAATCTCAACTGTCAGCATGTGTTGCCAAGATGCGAAGTGTGTGTGCAATGTTTGTGTCACAATGGCCTCCCTCAAACCTCTCACACAGATATTCTCATGTAGTAGTGGTTCAACATACCAACATTTGGGTGGGATGTGTCAAGCACTTCTGCCAAATTACTGATGTAGACTGGTCCAAGACACTGTGCCAGTTGTTCCTCCATGAGGCTCAAAGTTGATGCCAGTACCTGCCCACCACCGGTGCCCAATGTATGTTTGTGAGCTGCAATAAGCCGTGCCTGCACAGATCTCTTGAGATCATTAAAACACTTGCGTAATGTCAAACAGCCCCGTGCTGTTCCACCCAATGCGGAGACAGCCTGCCTGATGTCCTCCCATGTCGCATTCCATATGCTGACAGAAGTTGTGGTGCTGAGATTTCTAAACAGCATGTTATAATAGTCCAGTGCCTGCTACAGGAGAATGTTATTATCTTCTGTGGTGAAACATTACCCCCTCTTTCATCATGACCCCGCAAGGCATCTATTCTTCCGCTTCCATGATGTCGGTGGTGTGGTGGTGAGTGATCTTGGTGGTATTTCTTGGCCATGCTGGCCATCAGTGGATGCGTCTGGCTGCTTCTCATCCTGGACATGACTTCCACACATTGCGTATGCTGACTGTCAGGCTTTCTGTGCAGACGTCATAATGGGTGGTAGGTACACACAGTAGGATTACAGCACACAGATGTGTAATGTACTGCAATGCCCTACCATGCATAAATACTGCCAGTTATGATGTCCACGCAGTAATGTCTGTGGAAGTGCCGGCACAGAACACATGGGCAGGATGGCTGCACAGTCGCATAAGCCACGGTTCTTGGACCATGACCTCTATCTGCGGGCCACCCTGATATGCAGGAAGCAGGGGAGGCTTTTTCCAAGCTCCTCTGTGTGCCACAACATACAAAAACTCCAGAGGTTGTAGAGACATATCCAAGAGCACTTACAGGCAGACAGTGACTGCCCCAGGACAGTAAGTACCTCTGTGGTTGCTGCACTGCAATATGTGTCTGAATGTCACCACATGATTGACTGACAGAACTCATGTTGTTGCACACACATAAATACCCATACCTACCAGCCATCACAGCCCTATCACCATCACATACCCTATGGACCCACGGAACGGCACACGCTGGACATGGCACACTGTGGTTGTATGCATCATTGGCACATGCAAGCAGAATAGCAGCTATGCCATAGTGGGTTGATTCATGTCACCCACAGTGCCCAATCTAGGGCACATGTACCTAGTGCTATGCCAGTCAGGGATACACATTCTACAATGGCTGTATTAATAGAAGGAAATGGGTTTCTAAAATCCTTGGTAACAATAGTTTCTGGACCCTACCTTAGGCCACCTGCCCAACCCCCTGTTAAACCCTGCTAGAGTAACAGCTATCATACACTCTGCTGTTCTGGCACATCACTGTTGGAGTATGCATTGGGTGAATATCCCCTGTCACCAACCAGTCATGTACGGGTTAAACTGTCACCTCTTTTGCATGTCCCCTTGGTCACTGACATTTGAATGACTGTTACAGACAATCAATGTTTATTCTTCCCACACCAGTCATCACCCCATATATCCCCATGCAACGTCCTCTCAGCCATCGTCTGCCTGGTTGCAGAGCCCTAACCTTCTCAGTTCCTCCTCATAGGAGTATATACCCTCCCCTTAATCATTTGGGTGGCTCCTTGCCATGCCTCTCAATGTTTCCCAATATTCTTAGGAAAGTACAGCTACCAGGGCAAATATTATACATTGTGCTGTCACACCATAGATCAATACTTAGGCAATGGTATGTCTGTCATGTTGGCATCCATTCCTCACCTTATGATTCCCATCATTTGAATTTTGTCACAGCACACTGCCTGGACATTGCCGACATTCATCCACAGTGTTGCCAACAACTGGCATATAGGAGGCTGTCTGTAATGTGTGAACGTGTAACGCATGCCACAGTTGTGGAACCCCATTCCTTGGTGTCTTCATATCCATGGGTCCACATCAAATGCCACCTGCCATATGAACGTCTAGTCCCCCAACTCAACATGCTATGTTTACCAATTCCCCACGATGTCCCCAACATGTATAACTTTTGTGTCAGCTGCAAATATGTGGGCTGCATTTGTAGACCATGTCTCCCTATGTTATGTAAGTGTGGGCACAACACAGAGCCCATGGGGATACAGGGATATGCACACCACCACCCATACACAGTCACCTCCCTGTGTAGCATATCCTTGGCAATGCTGTTGGTGAACATGCGTGGTTGGGGACTGTCTGGCAGTTGCATGGAACCTTGCTATTGACTTACCTATTGACTCTTGCAATGCCTGTCCAAAGATCCTTAACTGCCTAGATGAAGTAACCAAATGGCTAAATTCTTTTAACTTAAAAATTAACTTTAAAAAAACTGAAGTTCTCTATGTCTCTTGAAATCGAAACTTTATCCCACCAACCAAAATCCAAATGCAAGGATTGGAGAGCGAGGTAAAAAAGGAGGTTAAATTCCTGGGTATCATACTAGACCAGACTAAAATCATGTACTTCAAATTACATATGATCCAAGACCTCAGAACCCTACTAGAAAGTCATGACTTTAGAACAGTTCCTCAAGCCCTAATTATACCTCACTTTGATTATTGCAACAGTATCCTGCAAGGCCTCCCCAAGAAAACCATCTACCAACTCCAATTAGCACAAAATCTGGCCACACGCATAATACACAAGGCTCATCACTCTGATCACATCCCCCCCTCCCCTGCTACAAAACCTCCACTGGTTGCCCATAGCAACAAGAATAAAGTATAAATATATCATGATAGTATTCAAGCATCACAATAAAATAACTCTAACTCACTGTATTTATCCTCCCTACTTAATCCCCTACTAGCACAAGAACAAGAAGGATCTGTTCCCAAAACACTTATGCTATTCCTCAACACTTTAGTTCCGTAAGGAACTAAAAACCTATCTTTTTATTGATTACTATGGAAATTCTCTTGAAATACATCAAACTCAACCTATGCAGTTATATCCTATACAAGAAGTCTCTTATCTATGTCACTGCATAAACAATGCACCATACAATATTCTTTACACTGCAATATTGCACATAGTTGTGTGTAATATAGTTATGAGCAAGTTAAATATATATGAATGTTTTTAAAGTTTAAAGTCCAATGTAATGTTTTTGTTTTTGTTCACTGTAAACCACCACTGATCTCTGGAAGGGGCGGTATATAAAAACTATTAAATAAATAAATGAAATAAATAAATCCCACATACATCCCTGAGAGAGGGTCAAACAGAGCCCCTCAGCCAGGGGTATGTTGTGGATGCCATCAGAGAGCACACGAATGTCGCACATGCACGTTCCGGGCATTGTTTCTTGCTACTGATATGCATAGTGGCCATGGAGCGTACATGGCACACATGTCCTAGTATTACACCTTTGCCATTGCCTCACAGCAATATGACCTGTGGGCCATGGCATACCAGTGCGGCAACCAGCACAATGTAAACATCATCAGACACATGTCAAGCATCAGCTGATTGCACTGCTGCTACCACAGATCACCCGATCAGGTGGTGATAGTGATGGGGTCTATTCCATATGTTGTTCCAGGGGCAGGGGCCCACACACACCCAGAAAACATTAGGGCACTACCCAGTAACGTGTGAGCTACTAAGGGCTGCTATTAGGGGTGCACTATCAGCATATTATTCCAATTGATACACGTAGGCATGAGGATGTCTCTGTCATCAATAGGTTGATGACCTGCGTAAGAAGGGACAGGAGCTCCGCCAACTGCATCCAGCCTACCTCCAGCAGGTGCAGGACAAGAGGCAGCACTCTGCTGATGGTGAGTACATGTCAACCACATATGGGCCCTGTTTGAGGTACACAGTGTTTAACCATCACACAATGTGACCATGTGCACATCATGACCCCAATCTCCATGCATATTGTGTCCTAACACCTTCACCATCCCCCTGATGGCTCATATCATATAGTGCTGGACAATGTCACCTCACAAGCTGCTGACATTGCCCTGTACTGTGTACTGTCACGACTTCGGGGGACCTAGGCGGTTGCCTAGGTATGTGAAGTGGTGAGAGTCTTTTATTTATAAGAGTGCCTATGGGTGTAGTTGTGGTATGGCAAAAATAACTTCAGCTGAGCAGTAATATAGGCACGCAGGATTTTATTTTCCACAAGGCCAAAAGGGAACCTTTACATACAGTCCCAAATATTCAACACAAAGGGGGGTAATTTCCTGAAAAACAGGTAACAAAAATAAACAGCTTCCACATGCAGCTTGTTAATGAACTCAAACAAAGTATTTCTTCATACCATTGAAACAAGGTTGGAAATAAAACCTCCTTTCCAAAAAAAAGGGCTTCAAAACATTTGCAGTCTCTTCAGCAAAACAGCAGTGCCAAACTTTCTCTGCAAAAGGTTTTCTTTCCTTCTCAAACCAGGTTTCTTTATCTGCCCTTCTAGCAGACTCAATATACTTTGTGTGCAGCCTTTCGCATTAAGGGTTAAGCTTTCTCAGGCTTTCTAGCCAACCTAATTTGCATAAGCCCCTCAGCTCAGCCTTGGAACACGGCTGCTAGTTTTAATGCTTTCAAAAACCTCTTTAGTTACTATAATGAACCAGGAAGACATTCCATTTCTGTCTCAGAACTAAGCTCTTGGTTTATAGCATTTTCAAAATCCATGCTCTCAGGTTCAGACTCTGTTAGAACAGCCTCATGTTTAAAACCAGCTAGCTCTGGCTGCAAACGGTCTAACAATCTCAGACCTTTCTTTAAAGCAGAATCTCTCTTCCTGTGGACAATGCCTTTTCTCTCATACGGTTCCTTACTCTTAGAATGGTTAAAAGTCTTAGCCACGCTCACCTTATTTTGTGGAGATAAGCACCTGGCTGTCCTTGCAGCTGTTGGCTCAATCTCTGTAAAATCTTCTAGGAAACGCTGTGAATTACTCACATGGTCTGTGAACTCTCCCTGGCCAGCTTTAAAACCCTTGGCTGGTTTTTCCTCTCTGCTTGGAAACTCAGGTAAGGCTTCTTTCACTGTTGGAGGGCCTTTCTTTGGTAATATTCTTGGGTTCCCAGAAACTCTTCCCTTCTTGGAATTTCCTGACCGAATTACCCTAGGGCTGGATTCAGGACTGGAGCTTCTGTCTGTCCCTTCTCTTCCCGTAGAAGATTCAGTGTCAGTGGAAGCTGGTCTCCTAAAGCACCTTCCCTTAAGGTTGCCTTCCCCTGCAGTGTACCTCCGTTCTGCTCTCTGAGCCCCTCTCTCTCGGGCACTTCTAGGCTGGGCAGTTTGAGGACCTTTCTGCTGGGCTCTCCAGATACCTCCACGAGCTCCTTCCCATCTGCTTGGGATTCCTCTCTGAACTCCTGCTTTGGTTTCCTTCCTGGCTTCCTCCTTGCCTTTCTCCTTGCCTTCCTCTCTCTGTTCAAAGTTCCGGTGTTTATACCTGCAGTTTCTCTCACTGCCTGCTGACTCCACCCCTTGCACTCCCTCGTGCACGGGCTTGGTTACTAGGGAACTAGGGCGTGTCCCTTGCCTACCAGCTTTCGGTGTGGAGTTTTTTTCAGATTCAGAAGTTTTAACCCCTGAACTTCTGGTTTCTCTGTCTTTCACTGGGAAAATCCCTGGATTTCTCTCCTCTTTCTCATGTTCTTTCTGGCCTTCACCGTCACAGTACATATGTTATCTTCCCTCATGATGGAGCCTAGCATGTCAGCCTCCACCACACATTTGCCACTGAGGTTTGCCTAATCCATACCTTCCACAGGTCTGTCTCATGGCTCCATTACCACTCTTGCAATGCCTGTGTTCATACATCACTGTGGCTGTTGTCTCTCCCTGATTGTCTGTCATGCCTGTGTGTATTTAGTCCTCCACTCCATACTTCCCCAACCACCCTCTGCCCTGATGTCTATCACACCATCCAATGCCACCCCCAAAACTATGATGTACTAGGTGCATTGCCATATATGCCCATAAGCCTGGAATGCCCACACAAACATGATTTGTGTTACCCATGCCTTGCTGCCCTCTATACATGCATGTCTGTATTGCTCACATGCAAGTTGGTGTGCCTGCCCTATGCTGCCAACATGTGTCCACATTGTCGGCCCAGTTACAGTGTTTGCAGGTAGCAGAGTTACAACACAGACACACCCATAGCAGTATAATGTACGGCCACATGCATATGTCCCTAGTGACCTGCCCCATACAGAGCCCATGTGCCTGTGTTGTCACTGTAGCATACATGGTTGTCCACTGCTTCTGACACTGCTGTACACAGCCATTCACCCTCTCAGCTGTCCACAATGTGTTCAAATGACTCTGGTTCAGCCACCTCACTTGCCCATCTCCTAGATTATGCATTCTGTGGCCTATCTGGTGGGGCACCCTCCATCCCATTTGCACACCTGGTTGTTGTACCTCAGCAGTCTGCCACTATAACATCCCCTACTCATCAGCCATTGGCAGTTGATGTTGGCAGCACACAGCTCCCACCTCTGTTCCCAGAACATACTCGGCAAGACATCTGTACCTCCCTATCCTTCAACACTCACACCCATGAGCTGGTGTGGCCCTGTTGGTCCCTCTACCCACAGTCTCTCATGTTGCCCTGCACACTCTCTCTCTCATATCCCATCACTGACATTCTGGTGCATTCCTGGGCACACACATCTCTGGGCTCCTGTGGCCTACCCCTTATGGGACACACCTCTGTGTATGTTTATTCATCAATAACAGTATCTTTACAATGTGGGTCCATTGCCAGCAGCTGCCAGATGTTGCTAACAACCTTCCTTTGCACATAACACCACGGCACCCTCTACAACCCCAGATCTATTCCACACGTCTCCTCACAGAGTTGACATGCAGTCAATTGACTGCAACTCATTGCATGTACTCTCTGCTCCCCCTCCCTTTGTGAACTCGCCTCCCAGCACAAGCATCCTCTCTAGATGACATACAATGCAACTGACAGCTCTGGACAGCATATCTTGCAAGCTGATTCCCTTGCATCACGTGGCCCAGCTCCTCTCACAGAAACATCCTTTCCCCCCACCTCATGGGATACATGTTGAATGGTGCTGTTCATACAGCCACTGTGTACCTCCCATTCCTCATGCCACTGTCTCTTCCCTCCCCTTGCAAACTGGTAGGTGGTGCATGTAGTCTCCATTCTGTATGATGTCTGCAGTTATATGAGCAGAATACCTATTTATTTGTGTTGGCCCATACCTGCATGCACATCGCAGCATGTTGCAGCTGAGACACACCAGTTATGTTAGTATCTGTGCAGATGGTCATGTTGCGGCTCATGTGGAATGGCCATCTAATTTCACTGTGCATAACCTGTTCATGGAGGTTGACCAACTGAAAATTGGCCTGTAGCATGGCAGCTTGCTCTACATGTGGGAAGTGCAGTCTTCTTGTTGAATGCTAATGGTGGGAGCATCAGTCAGGTCAAGTGTGCTGTTCACTGCACATGTCAAGTTCACCTGGTGGTACCCAAGATCTGTATATTGTGTCATACATCTGCTAATGTGTAGTCTCCTGGACAATTACTTGCCATTGATGTGTGTGGCTAGATACACATAGGGCACCCGTGGCAATTCATATATCTGTGTCCAGGGTGACTATTGGTTGACACTGGCTGCACTTCACAAACCATCAGCATTTCTTCCCAAGGTGGTATACAGATATTACAGTGTGTTAGGTAGGGACATGTGAGCATACATCACCGTATATGTAGTGCTGCCATTACAGGGGCCATGTGTGCATCATATGCCTTCATAGTGGGCCATGTGTTTTGTTACTGGGACCTTACTACTGCAACTGACATTTCCATGTCTCTCTGTGTACCTGCATATGACAAGCAGCATCACAGTGGAACCAGCCATGTTGTGCGGCCATATAATCCTGGTGTGTGGTAGCCACATGATTGTGTCACTTTTCACATGTGATACGGTTAGCTGTCACTGATAGATTGTGCATTGATGATGCCTCATCCGTCTTTGTGATTATGGACCTCTGTTTCCTTCCAACAGACACACAAGCATCAACATCACAGGTAGCTGACCACCAGCATCTCCCAGAGGTTTATGCTGGGTCCACTGAGGCCCTGGCAACAGGCCTGGAGGAGGCATCAGCAAAGGAGTATCTGGGGCCTGCCACTGAAGAGGACCTGGGGGACATCCCAGACCAGTCATATGTCTGCATGGAGGACATGGGTGGTCAGGTGGGGGTGCCTACCAACACCATGGTGGAGGAGGTGCATGGTGCTGGGTCCACAGGCAGCAGCATGGTGCAGTGCCGAGACACTAGGGATGCTGCCTGCATCCCCATCCTCCAGCCTGCATCTGACACCTCCAGAAGCAGCATGGTGCTGCACCATGCCACCAGGGATGCTGCATGCAGCCCTATCCACCTGCCTCCATCAGATACAGGACCCCTGGCTGCAGATGGTTTGGGGGACAGCCTCCAGACTCTCCCCAATTCATCAGGGTTTGAGGAGTACCAACCTGCTCTGGCAGCAACTGCCACAACACATAGTGATTTTGGGATGCAGACCCCATCTATGTGGTGAGTGACACTGAGCAACCCACAGACTGTTGTGGCTATTACAATGGCTGCCATGGTGAGACACAGCACCACTTCTCTGTGACTGTGGAGAATCTGGATGTTAATGTGACACTGCTCAATCACAGAATGGACAGGATGGGAGGGAGCAATCCATCCTCTCCATTTGCTGAGATACCCACCCATGATGATCCTTCACCATCACCATGAGGGATGCATACCCACTAGTTCTCTACTGTGCTTCAGCTAGGGATCCACAGCCATACATGGTGATATCTACAAATGTCTGTTTGTGAAGCACTGATCTTGCAATTCATACAGTGCCTTGCAAAAGTCTTCATCCCCTTGGTGTTTGTACTGTTTTGTCTCATTACAACCTGGAATGGAAATGGGGTTTGGGGGGTTAGCACCATGTGATATACACAATATGCCAAAACCTTTGATGGTACAAAATACCCATTAGTGTGACACAAGCAGTAATTCAGACAACAAAGCACATTGAAATCAGGAGTGTGCATATGTATCCTCCCCCCCCCCCCAAAGGCAATGATTTGTTGAGCCATCTTTTGCTGCAATTACAGCTGAAAATCTCTCAGTGTATGTCTCTATAAGCATAGCACATCTAGCCAGTGGGATTTCATCCATTCCTCAAGGGAAAAATCTTTGAACTCCTTTCAGTTTGATGGGTTGTGATGGTGTACAGCAATCTTCAAGTCATGCCATAAAATCTCAATTGGATTGAGGTCTGGGCTTTGACTAGATCATTCAAAGACATTGACATGTTACTCTTTGAACCATTCCAATGTGGCATGAGCAGTATGTTTAGAGTCATTGTCCTGATAGAAACTGAACCGTCTTTTCAGTCTCCAGTCACTGCTATACTGAAACAGCTTTACCTCAAGTATTGCCCTCTAGTTGGTGACATCCAGTGTTCCCTCAATCCTGAGCAGTTTTCCTGTTCTAGCCAATGAAACACATCTCCACAGCATGATGTGCCACCACCATGTTGCACTGTGGGAATGGTGTTCTCGGGGTGATGGTATGTGTTGGCTTTGCACCATACATGGCATTTCCCATGATGTCTCAAAGAAACTATTTTCATCTCATCTAACCAGAGAACCTTCTTCCATGTGTTTGGGGGGTCTACCACATGATGTTGCACAAACTCTACACATGTTTTCTAATTTCTTTCTGTAGGCAATGGAAAGTTGCAAGTAGAGACTCAGAAACATGAGACTTACATTTCTTCAATTGTGAAAGATGTATCTATCTTGAGATCTAAACTGAATTACTTGAGAACCAAGTCCATTCTATGAACATGCGTTTAGAAAACCTTCCACCTTCACCTTTAGTATCAGCAAGAGATATGTTGACGTTATATTTGCAGGATGTTTTAGGGGTGCCACCCAAGTCTCATCCTCTTCTTTCTAAAGTGTTTTATATACCAACTCAAAATAAAGTCTTAGCTGGGGCCCAACAGGGTGTTATATCTGATTTACAGCATGCTGATATCTTAAATATATCTAATATTCTTGAGTCTTTTGATACCAAAACAGTACTCCCTGCAACTTTACTAATTTCCTTGGCATTGTCATCTGACCAATAATGTCTCTTTAAATTATATTTTAAAAAATGCTCTATTCATTTTAAAGGTTTGTTAGTTGCCATGTATCCAGACTTGGCCCATGAGACTCAGTGGAGGCGGAAGGAATTCCTCCTGCTTAATCCTTGGGTAGTCAGGCTGCGGGGTATGTTGTTTTTAAAGTTTCTATGTAAATGCCTTGTGCAATTACAATCTCAGAATTATGTTTTTCATGACCCCCCTCAACTGGCAGTTCTTGTTAGTTCTTGTCTCCCTCTTCCATCTTTGGAGGGAATCCTTTAGGACTGTGTTGCATGAGATAGGGTTGTGTGGATTAAACTGCCTAATTTATGCTCTACTTGCATGTTTTTTGTAAAAGATGATTTCTCTTGTCCTTGTTCTGGGATCTTCTTGGTTGTTGGGCTAGTGGGCAGTTTGTTGGATTTGTTTATCTTATTTTATAATTTCCTAAATATTCTGTAACCTTCACTGCCTTTTTCTTTACAAGTTTTCATACTTGGAATTTTGTGAAATTTATAAATTAAATAAATTTTAAAAAACTGTATCTGACTGTTATAGGTAACCAATGATTTTAAATAAATAGTGGAGTCACATGGCCATGTTTACGGGCATGATGAAGAGTGTGACTTGCAGAAGTCTGGATAGTTTGCAACCTCTTTAGTTGGTATTGTGGAAGACCCAGGTAGGTGATGTTGTAATAGTCCAATCAAGAAAGGACAGTATGCACCAAAACAGTGGACTGGGACTACTTGTCAAGATAGGGCTAGATGGCCCGGAATCTACACAAAGCTAAAAAGGAGGCTTTTGCAATCATGGATAGTTGGAGAGAGAAAGGACAATTCAGTGTCTAAGATGATTCCTAAGTATTTCAAGGTGGAACACAACTTTAACGGGGAACCATTTAGGTCTGGAGCTATGGAAGGAGTTATGAAAATCACCTATCAGTAGCTCTTCTCTTTTATAGCAATATTGAGTAGGTCTTCTATTAAATCCACTTCTTCTCCATGTAAGTGAGATCTGTGTTTGCATGCACTAATTCTGACTGAGCAACAAGCTGCATGATCCAACCTTGACTCTTTGACGCCAATTCCCTAGACTCAGTTCAAGTGAGAAGAAATGAAATGAAAACAAAACACACAAAATTATACTATAACAAAGTCTGTTTAAGGCTTAAGTAGAGGGATTCACAGGCATGCAAACCTGAGCAGTCTCCTATAAGTCCTCCCCTGACTGACTGTAGCACTTCTTTTTATTAGGAAAAAACTGCCACATTGTACAATTTCATCTTATCACTCTATGTCATGCTTCTGCTTTACTTTTTTATTTATCTACATGTTACATATCAAGCTAAGCACTACGGGCCCAATTTTTGAAGGCATTTACATGTGTAACTGCCCTAATTACCCATGTAAATGCTTATCCTGGATTTTTGAAAGGCACCTACATAGGTAGTGCCCTTCAAAAATCCCGAAGAAGTCCCTAACTCACTCAGATGCTATGCAGTTAGCATCAGGGCATGGTAGGGATGTTCCAGGGAGGAAAGGGCTAACCAGGTAGCAGCAATTTTCGATGCTACCTGCTTAGCCTTCTGCATCTTAAAAATTGGCAATGTTTTTCCTCGCCTATCTTTCAGGTGCAGGGGCTAAGTGGGTAGCATCAAAAATTGGTGCTATCTGGATAGCCCCTGCAGCTTCCGAGTTGTGTGGTGAGACCTGGATTTTCATTGTCAGGGCTGCATATGACACTGGCAGCTACCTCCCCTCCTTCCCTTCCTCCCCCTCTTCACTCCCAACTTTCCCCCTCTACCTCTACTACCCTCTCTTCCTTTTCTGTGATCTCTGAAGAGGAAACTGCACACCTTCTTTCTACCTCCAAATTCACCACCTACTCCTCTGATCCTATCCCCACTCATCTCCTAAGTCCCATCTCCTCAACTGTTGTCCCTTTCATCTTTCATATTCTCAACCTATCACTCTCCATTACAACTGTCCCTGCAGCCTTCAAGCATGCTGTAGTTACACCTCTCCTCAAGAAACCCTCATGATCCTACCTCTCCTTCTAATTATCGACTCATCTCCCTCCTCCCCTTCATTTCTAAACTACTTGAATGTGCGGTTCACCACCACTGCCTTGACTTCCTCTTCTCTCATGACCTCCTGGATCCTTTACAATCTGGCTTTTGTCCTTTACACTCTACTGAAACGGTTCTTGCCAAAGTCTCCAGTGACTTCTTCCTGGCAAAATTTAAGGGCCTTTACTCTATCCTTATTCTTCTTGACCTCTCTGCTGCTTTTGACACTGTTGACCACAACCTTCTCCTCAATACCCTGTCCTCACTTGGCTTTAAGGGCTCTGCACTATCCTGGTTCTCCTCCTATCTTTCCCATTGCTCTTTCAGTGTTAATTCTGGTGGCTCCTCCTCTGCTGCTATCCTGCTCTCAGTTAGTGTACCCCAAGGATCTGTCTTGGGTCCACTCCTTTTCTTTCTCTAAACCCAGTCCCTTGGGTGTGCTTATCTCTTCCCATGGCTTTCAGTACCATCTTTATGCCAACAACTCCCAGATCTACCTCTCTACATCTGAAATCTTTCCGGCAATCCAGACCCAGATCTCTGCCTGCCTTTCTGACATTGCTGCTTAGATGACGCTTGAAATTGAACATGGCCAAGACTGAACTTCTTATTTTTCCCCCTAAAACCTCCTCTCCTCTTCCTCCTTTCTCAGTTTCTGTGGATAACTCTCTACTCCTCTATGTTTCCTCAGCTCGCAACCTTGGGGTTGTCTTTGACTCCTCTCTCTTTTCCATACACATCCATCTGATAGCTAAGACCAGCTGTTTCTTTCTCTATAACATTAACAAAATCCACCTATTCCTTTCTGAATACACTACTAAGATGCTTATCCACTCCTTAATCACTTCCCGTCTTGACTACTGTAACCTGCTCCTTGCTGGTCTCCCTTCCTAGGAAATGCTGAATAGTTTCTTCTTGATTCATTGAAGCTTTTGGCAACTATGGGAATTCTTTAACCTGAAGCAGGGTTGCCATTGTAGAGACCCGAAACGTGACACGTTGTTACAAGCGGATCCCTTTGCTTCATAAGCGCGGACATACAAAAGATACGTGTTAAGTTTTTCACTCACTCTAAAAAGGTATTAAAAGGAGCAACCGCAGTGAGAGGATGGTTTTCTTTCTGTCTGCTTTTGTCATGGCTGCTCCGACAAAAAAACAAAAATGAAAAAAGAAACACTTTTCACCTTATACTTTATCAGGTTTCTTGTACGTTGATGGTCTCCCTTTGAATCATCTCTCTCTCCTTCAATCTGTTCAACACTCTGCTGTGTGGCTAATCTTCTGCCAGCCTCATCATGCCCATATTACCCCTCTTTTCAAGTTGCTTCATTGGCTCCCTATTCATTTCCGCATCCAGTTCAAACTTCTCCTGCTGACCTATAAATACATTCACTCTGCAGCTCCTCACTACCTTTCTTTCCTTATCTCTCCTTACACCCCTCTCCCTCGGGAACGCCACTCTTCTAGCAAATTGCTTCTATCTGTGCCCTTCTCTTCTATTGCTAACTCCAGACTTTGCTCCTTTCACCTTGCTGCACCTTATGCCTGGAACAAACTACCCGTGTCTGTACGCCAGGCACCTTCTCTAACCCATTTCAAATCCAGGCTGAAAACTCACCACTTTGCTGCTGCTTTTGGATCTTGACTCACCTGATCTCCTTGTTTCTTTACCATTCCCGCTTGTTTTGTCCCTGTCTACATCTTCTGTGTTGTCTGTCTTGACTAGATTGTAAGTTCTGATGAGCAGGGACAACCCCTTCTAATCATGGAAAAATCCTGCAAGCAAAAATATTCTAAGAAAGTAAAGAAAACCGAACCCAAACCGGAATTACCTAAATATCAAAACCAAAAAATTCCGATAACAAAAATCTCCCTATGTTAGAAAAATTATTTTTGTCGGAGAAAATCATCCCAGTGCTAGGTATAAAAACCGAGCACCGCCGTGATATCTCCTTTTATTAATATCAATTTATAAAAATGAAGAATTACTTAGCTTCAGTAAGAAGAACTGCCATTATTGCCAAAACGACTATCGACGTAGCGCTCGTTTCGGGTTCAGTATTTTTTTGTAATGAACCCTGCTTCAGGTCTGTCCTTAAGCAACAGTTGGCAATGTGATGAACTCAACTAATCTGAAAAAGAAACACCACATTTTTCAGTCTCTCTTTCCACAGTGGCTGCAGGGACAGCACCAGCAGGTGCAAAATGAGCAAAGCAACCGACAGAAAGGTCTGAATCCAATGAAAGTGTTGCTGCAAGTTAATGTAACTAGCTGCTCTGCGTTCAGCTGCCTATAGAGATGGCATTTGGCAATTTGGGGTGGGGGGGGGCAGGTTACCAGGGGTAGGAAGCGAAGGCCGATCAGTGGGCAATAAGTAACTGAAAGAAATAGATAGATGATACTCGCACATCGTCATGGCGCCCCAGCACTCCAGTCTGCAAAAGTGGAGAGCAGCTGCTGGCAGCATTCAGCACATTGTCCAAGAAAAAAAGAGCAAAATGAAAAATACATTGTGCTAGCCGCTTCCCGAGCAGCTCAAGCCGATAAAGAGCAGGAGCACTATGGCACAACTGCAGCTACTACATGTGCAGTCATGCATCTGGATAACTGCTGAATCAGTGCAACTCTGCCTGCTTACTGTGTCCAAAGTCCCAGACTCCTGATTGGCTGGCAGATGTGTGTATATATGTGGGGGGGGGGGGGGTGCACGTGCGCACATGCACACTTCTGCTGTTAACTGGGCTGTACAGGAAGCTTAAAATTGGGCTGTCCAGTCAAAAACCAGATAGTTATCCACCCTACTTCAGGTCTCCCATTCCCACCAATAAAAACTGGCTGCAAGGAAGAAGGAAGCCAGGCATAATGATAAAGGAGAAGAACATCAGAACATCATTGATTACAGAGGTGTCAGTCCCAAGCAACTATTCTGTGAATCGTGTCAATAGGAAGAAGATCTTCAAGTACCAAGAAAAAGTGGCAGAAAGCTACCGAGACATTTCCAATTGTGTTGAGTGCCATAGACTTGATTAAGAGGAATTTCCGAGCACACCTTGATAAATTACCCATGCATATTGTATCTTACGAACTCCAGAAGGAGGCTCTCTTTGCCATGAAGCAAGTAGTACGCTGAGCATTACGGTAGATGTGAGATTCATGACTGTCATGTTATGTGCAAAACTAACCCATTTGGAGAAATTGCCCCAAAAGTATACTCTAATATCTTGGGCCAGCATTGATGATACAGTACTGCACATAGCTTCCTTCCAAGAAGTTCAACCAGGTTCATTTCCAGTCCAATGCATCCCTACCTTCTTCAACTTCTTCTCATTGCCTCTCCTTTCTTATCTCTCCCTACATCCCTCCTTGGGAACTCTGCCCACCAGAAAAATCCTGTTAATTTGCACCCTTCTCTTCCACTACAAATTCCAGACTTTGTTTCTTTCAGTTTGCTGCACCATATACCAGGAACAGACTATCTGAGCCAGTACATCAGGCTCTATCTCTCATTCTGTTCAAATCCAGACAAAAACCCCCCCAAAAAACCACACCTCTTTGAGGCTGCTTTTGGATCCTGACCCTTTTATCCTCCTGTTTACCACCCATGTGTGTTATAAGCATTTCCCCTTACTTCTACCCTAGTCATCATGTTGAATTTGTCTGCCATGAATAGATTATGAGCTCTTTTGATCAGGGATTGCCTCTCACAGGTATGTGTACATAAGAACATAAGATATACCATACTGGGTCAGACCAAGGGTCCATCAAGCCCAGTACCCTGTTTCCAACTGTGGTCAGTCCAGGACTCAAGTACCTGTTAGGTTCCGAGAAGGTTCCCATAGGTAAGAGGATGGATTTCCCCGATCCTCTTTAATAATGGTTTATGGATGTTTCCTCCAGAAACTTGTCTAAACCTCTTTTAAATCCAACTACACTAACAGTGTTTGCTAAATACTCTGGTAACAAACCCCAGGGTTTGATTACGCATTGAGTGAAAAAATATATTTTTTCAGATTAGTCTTAAATGGGCTACATTGTAACTTCATTGAGTGTCCCCTAGTCCTTCTACTTCTTGAAGTGGTAAACAACCGATCTATATTTACCTGTTCTACTCCATTCATTATTTTATAGACCTCTATCATATCTCCTCTCAGCCATATCCTTTCCAAATTGAAGAGAACTTATCTTTAAATCTTTCCTTGTAGAGATATCCTTATATCCCCTTTATCATGTTTGTCTCTCTTCTCTGTACCTTTACTAATTCTGCTGTAAACCTTTTAAGAAATGGTGACCAGAATTGCACACAATATTCAAGGTGCGTTCACACCATGGAGTGATACAGAGGCATTATAATCTCCTTCATTTTATCCTCCATTCCTTTCTTTATGATTCCTAGCATTCTATTTCTTTCTTGGCTGCTGCTGCACACTGGGCAGTTCACTGGGCAGAGGATTTCAATGCATTATCCTCAATGACGCTTAAATCCTTTTCCTGGGTGATGTTTCCTAATGTGGAACCTTGCATCGTGAAACTGTAGTTTGGGTTGTTCTTCCCTAAGTGCATGACTTTGCACTTGTCCACATTCAAAGTCATCTGCCAATTTATCAAGGTTTTGTAATTTTTTACAATCCTCTTGTGTGTTAATAACTTTGAATAATTTGGTGTCATCTGCAAATTTTGATCATCTCACTCGTTATTCCCATTTTCAGGTCATTTCTGAATGTGCGAAAAAGCAGTGGGCTCAGAACCAGATCCCTGGGATATTCCATGTTTCACTAAAAAATGCAAGATCATGCATTTGGGCTGCAAAACCCAAGGGGGCGCTACAATGTAGGGTGTAAAGTACTTCAGTGCATGAAAGAAGAGAGTGATCACATAGGATTATCTTAACATAACCAAACAAGTGGAGTGGAGGAGTGGTTGGGGCAAGGTACTTCAGGCTGGAAGGTCAGGGGCTCAAATCTCACTAGAGGACAGCAACCTTGGGCCAGAAGGACTGGGGTTTCTAGTCCCACAGGTGCTCCTTGTGGTCTTGGGCAAGCCACTTAACCCTCCATAGCCCATGTTCCCTGTAAAATAGTTATCTCCAAGTTATAATGCCCTGTTCAATGTAATTTCAGTTTGTTCAATGTAAACTGCACTGATGCAGAATAGCGTGGTATATAAGAGAATGTAAATAAATAAATAAGTAGAAAAGGCAACAGCAAAAGCCAGAAAGAAGCTCGGTTGTGAAACCCTAATTCAGTTATGTTTCCCCCTGTTCAATGTAAACTGCTTTGACTTAAGATACAACAGTATATAAAGCATGTTGAATAAATAAATAAATAAATAAGATAAGATACATTGAGAAAATTGGCCACTTAGCCCTATTTTCTGTTTTCATTTAACTAGTTCCTAATCCATAACAGTACACTGTCTCCTATGCCCATGACTTTTTAATTTCCCCAAGAGTCTCTCATGAGGGACTTTGTCAAAGGCTTTCTGAAAACCGGGATACACTATATCAACCAGCTCACCTTTATCTGCCTGCTTATTCACACTCTTGCACAGTTAACGCATGCTGCCATGCATGTATCTGGAGACTATTTTATAAAGTGAAGTACACACATACGTTAGATTATAAATAGGGGCGTAAAGACGCTCTTCAAGCTAGTCTTTGCAAATAAATTCTTCAGACATGCACATAAATTAAAATATTTTATAACTAGAAAAATATAGAAAATAGAGAAAAAATTGCAGCTGATAAAGACCATTCCCCATCCAGTCTACCTATCCATAAGAACATTTAAATTCTACAATTCTACAATCCCATCCTTTCCCTCAGAAATCTTCTGTATTGTCCCATATTTTTGAATTTAGATATAGTTCTTATATCCATCACCCTTTCCGTAAAAAAATATTTTCTCAGATTACTCCTGAGCAGAGCTGGCCCTAGAGTTGGTCCAAAGTGTTGGAACCCTACAAGGTGAACCTCAAGCTTTATACCGCCTCTGGCTGTCAAAATCTATTATTTAGCTTTGAATGGCCTGCTTTTGCTGCCCTCCAGAGGTTGGAGTCCTAGGCGATTGCATAGTTTGCCTGAGTCTATCCCTTTTCACCTTCCTCTTATGACCCTTTCAATTGGAAAAGGGCCATTTACTGTGGATTTATTCCACAAAGGTATTCAAATATTTCTATCATATCACAGCTCTCCCACCTTTACTTCGAAGTATATATATTGAGATCTTTAAGCCTATCTCTGTGTGCCTTATGACAAAGATCACTTACCATTTTAATTAGTCATCTGGGCTGACTCCTTCCTGTTTATATACTTCTGAAGGTGCGGTCTCCAGAATTATTCACAGTACTCCAGATTAGGTCTCACCAAAGATTTATACAGAGGCACTATCAACTCCTTTTTCTTGCTGGCCATTCATTTGTTTTATTTATTTATTTAAAATGGTTTATATACCGCCGTATCTTAAATCAAAGTAGTTTACATTGAACAGGGGAAAACATAACTTAACTGAATTAGGGTTTTGCACCCAAGCATCCTTCTGGTTTTTGCCATTGCCTTTTCTACCTGTTTGGTCATGTTAAGATAATCCTATGTGATCACCCTCTTCTTTCATAATTTGAAGTACTTTATTCCCTACATTGTACTGCCCCCTTGGGTTTTACAGCCCAAATGCATGATCTTGCATATTTTAGCCTTAGGTCTTAGCTGCTAGATTTTTGACAATTCTTCAAGCTTCGCTAGATGCCTCCTTATGTTATTCACACCTTCCAGGGTGTCTATCATGTTTCAGATTTTGGTATCATCCCCCAAAAGGCATATCTTTCCCAATAAACCTTCTGCAATATTACTCACAAAAATGTTTAAAAGAACAGGGGCAAATGTTGGTTTAGTCTATGCCCATGCTCAACCCAAACTACGTAAAATATGCATAATAGGACTTGCTCACATGCTTACAGGACTGAGAATACTTCAGGCACATGTGTAAGTGCCCATTCATGTGTATATCTAGTGCGCAAATCTCCATGCTCCCATTTACAGAATCAATTCCAAAATGTCTGGGTTGATCAAACTGAAAAGAGGAAAGTCACTCATAATTGTGACTCCAAATCTCCTTTAGCTCTAAGTATATTATTCTTAAAAAAATCCCCAAAAAACAACAACAACAAAAAAACACTAAGAAGGTAAATTGTTTGGTATCCATTTGTCATCCCCTTCTTGTAAAAGACCCATACCTTGAATACGTTTTGGTGTTATCATGGAAGTATATGAGGATATGGAAGAGGATATTTTCAATGCATATTCCTCCAAACATGCTTGTAAGCCCTTTGGGAAGGGTAAAATACCTACTGTACCTGGTTGTAACTTGCCTTGAAAAATTATTGGAAAGGCACTAAGTGCCCAGTTCAGAGATGTGACTTGCGGGGCTACCCCTATTCCCCCTCAGGCCTTCCCTGCAGCAGTACAGGGAGAGCCAGTGGGAGGCAGGAGGGGTCAGAATATGGGCAGAGCAGGGGCAGGCCGAGGCAGCAGGATGTACAGGGCTGATTCAGGTCACGGCCCTGTACGTCCTGCGGGGTCAGGGGGAATGTGCTACTTATTCCACTTTGAAGTTGGAATAAGCAGCACAAACCATGAGATTGGGGCCGAAATCCCCCCTCCACCGGGGCTGGGGCCAGGTGCAGGTAAGACCCCGCCGCCCGATCCAGGCCCCCAACTGCCCAGCCATGGGTCGGGAGGTTGGGAAGACGAGGGTCGGTGCTGCGGGAGCCAGGGGAGCATGCAGGGAGGATGTCCCCGCAGGCATGCAGTGGAACACCTCAGGCCTGATTCTGTATGTCGTGGGAATATTTTGCTCCTGCGGTATATTACTGTTTGATTGTGTTCAATATGTTTCCAGCAACTAATGCATGAAGGGTTTTCCTAACTTGTGTTCCACTATGTCAAGTTCGCTTAACAACTCCTATAGTGGGATCATTGGATGAGCCCTCATTAGGAACCGTGTTGCCGCTGAGTGCATGGCAACTGCCCTGGTGCTAGCGGTAATATACTCTCCACACCCACTCTCTACCACTCCCCACTCTATCATGTGATTGCTGATTAATGTGCATTTTAGCATGGGAAGGTAGATACTATTGCACATTAGTGTTCCCTACTGCTTGTAGCCATGTGTTAAAATGTCCATTAACCAGCTAACAGGCTTTAGTAAAAGAGGTCCTTGGGCAGCCAAAGCCTTCATTTCAGCTTTAAGTTTGGAGACAGCATTAACAGTGTCTACACATTGCAGTTTGATCTGATTCAAAAGTTCCGGAATGTTAGCTTTAGTAAATGGAGAATCTAAAGCCCCATTGTTAAGAGGGATATCCTTTTTTTTAAGTACCTTCAAGTCGATGCTGATTCCTGGTGACTCAGCAGTCCTTGGGTTTCCTTGAGAAGGTATGACTGGAAGTAGATTGGCAGGCGTTTTCTTCCAAGGCAATGGAGGGTAAAGTGACTTGCCCAAGGCATTCCAGGGAGAATCAAAGACAGACCTCCAGGATAGTAGGTGGTTGCTCTAACCACTACAATAGGCTACTCCTCCTCCTCTCCACTTTCCTCTAGGAACTCGTCCTTAATGCAATTAATATCAGTCATGTTCCTATTAGAGTTAGTAAAGCTAGGGAGTTTTGAATTTTGCAAGAGCTTCGGAATATTTCAAATTCCCGTAAATACAAACTAATCACTATCTACCATAAACTTGCATTGCTCCTCATAAATATTAGTGCAAATGTAATATGAAAATGTTCCAGTATTTAATAAAGGGGAGCAAGATTCTGGAATGCCAGTCAATATAGTACACTGTATGTATGTCCAAGAAATGCTGAGAAGAGATGTTGTCCATCTATCTAAGAAAGGTTGAAATGTCTTCCACAGAAAACTGACTTACTGAAGAGGGTTTAAACTAGGTTCACTGGGGATGAGTGAACAAAGCCCCCAAATAAGTAAAAGCCCTCAGGTAAGTAAAATATTAAGAGCACGATATTGAAGTAGGCAGGCGCATAGCCCTTCTCGCTCACCCCTAACCCTGGATATTCAATGGGTTCGGTGCCGAGTGGAATCTCTCACAGAGCTTAACAATGTAGCGGTGATATTGGACTGCTACACAGTTAGCAATCAGTGGCTAGAGCTAGGCGAGCCAAAAGCTGGCCTAGTTTTAGCTGCAGATTGCTAAACGTGTAGTGGTCCAAATTCTTACTAGGGAACTAACCAAGCAGGTACACAAAGACTGACGACAATTCAATAGGTGAAGAATCACTTTAATTATTATGCCCCGACGCGTTTCGGCTAAAAAGCCTTCTTCAGGGGGTCTTTAAAAAGAACACACCTCAAAAAGATAATAACAAACAATTATGAACATGTAAATACATAAATTGATTGATTAAACATACCTTTAAATGCATCAGGGATACCTTAAAAATCACGATAGGACCTTGATATATTCCATAAATTAAAAGGGGCAATTTCAAAAAGTGGATGTTTTGAAAGGAGAATTATCAAAAAGGGATTTTTTCAAAAAAGTAGTCTTTCTATAAGTGCAAAAAGTTACAGGACCTCAAAAATTCTTTGTGCTGTTATAAATAACAACCATTTATAAACATGAATGCTGATAATGTCAAAAAGATGATGTTTGTTTAAAAAACATTGTATACTTGACAAAGTATGTAGAAAAGAGAAAAGCTCACCGTTCAATGTGCACTGCACTGCTATACTGCTCGCAATGGAGAAGTGAAGCTCACTGTGTTTCACCTTCCCAGAAGTACTAGCGTTTTCCTGCTCTTATAGGTCAAAGGTCATAAGGACCAGGCAGTCAGTGCAAAGAATTACAAATAATTAAATAAATGAAAAGGTATAAAGAATTATGAAAAGCTATAGGAAAGGGGAAGGGGTGAAGAGGGGAGAAGGGGAAGGGAGGGAAAAGGAGGGAGGAAGGGAGGGGAAAGAGAGGGAGGAGGGGAGGGGAGGGGGGAAGGGGAGGAGGGGAAAGGGAGGGAAGGGGAGAGGTAAGGAGGGGAAGAAAGAAAGGGGAGGGTAAAGGAGAGGTAAGGGAGGAGGGGGACGAGACGAGAGGAAGGAGGGGGAAGGAAAGGAAGGGGAAGAAAGGGGGAGGGGGAAGGGGGAAGGGAAAAGGAAAAAGGGAGGGGGAGAGAGGAGAGAGGAGAGAGAAGAAAAGAGGAAGGGGAGGGAAAGGAGGAAGGGGGAAGGAGGGGGAAGGAGAGGGAGAGGAGAAGGAGAAAAGGAAAAGGGGGAGGAAGAGAAAGGGGGAGGGGGAAGGAGGGGAGGAAGGGGGAAGGAAGGGGAGGGGAAGGGAAGGAACAGAAGGAACGGGAAGGAAAGGGAAGAAAAGGGGAAAGGGAGCAAGGAAGGGAAGAGGAGGGGGAAAAGGGGGGAGGGAAAGAGGGGGAGGGGGAAGGGGAGAAGAAGGGAAGGGGGGAAGGAGAAGTGGAGGGGAGGGGGAGAGGCGGAGGAGGGGAGGGGGGAGAAGGGGGGAGGAAAAGGGGGGGGGGAAGAAAGAAAGAAAGAAAAAAAGAAGAAAAGAAGAAAATAGAAAAATAACAAACCAATATTACAAGAAAACGGATAGATCTACCTCCTGATTTAAACCCATTGGATACAATGTACGGAGTTCATATATAAACCTTTGTTCTCCCAGGGCAAGCAGGATGAAGTCAGCCACAAAGTGGTGACGTCATCCGACGGAGCCAGGACGGAAGTACTCTCACTAGCCCAGAAGGCTTTAGCCTTCTGGGCTGGTCAGTAGCCCCACTTCCTGCTCCGCCCCTAGCTGGCCAGTTCTTGTCTTCCGCCTTGCCAGCAAGACGTTTTTTTATTTTCTCTCACTCAATCAGTTAATTGTTTGTTTCAAAGTTCTTCCTTCAACTCACCTGAGATCGGGACAATGCCCGGTTTCAAGAAGTGCTCCGGCTGCTCGCGGAAAATGGCCCTATCCGACTCGCACCATGTGTGCGTCCGATGCCTCGGGTCCGAGCATGCCATCGAGGACTGCACCGCTTGCGGTTGCATGTCCCCCAGAGCCAAGAAGAGCCGTCGGAATGCACTCTCCGAGTTCCTCGCAGTGAGTAACAATGGCTCTTCAAGTTCTACCTCCGACGCTGGCGCTCCGGCCGGGGACGCGCCTTGTCAGGCCCCCATCCCCCGCCGTGAATCTGAGCTCTTCAGACCCTCGTGTCTTCAGATGGAGGCCGACATTTTGCTTCATGAGGCTCCGGCGTCACTTCCGCCTGCTCTACTCACTTCCGGACATGCCTCCTGCGCTGATGCCGCCAACGCCAACTCACCAAGTGAACCCGGGGCTCCCCCTGAGGCCCCCAACCATCTGTGTGAGCCCTCCAACCTCCGCCAGAGCCTCCGCTCCCATCGTTCACGGCGTTCTGGCACACGGAGCAGGAGCCGCTCCAGGAGATCGCGGCACAGCCGCTCTTGCCGGCGCAGATCTAGAGCACGGCGCAGCTTTTCATCTCTACACGGCCGTTCAACTCGGCGCAGTCCTTTACCATGCCGCGGCCATTCAACTCAGCGCAGCCCTTAACCACGCCGCGGCCATTCAACTCGGCGCAGCCCTTCACCACGCCACGGCCATTCAACTCGGCGCAGCCCTTCACCATGCCACGGCCATTCAACTCGGTGCAGCCACTCAGCTCGGCGCGGCCATTCCTCACGCCGCAGCCATTCGTCACGCCGCAGCCACTCAACACGCCGCAGCCATTCAGCACGGCACAGATCACGCAGTCGCCGGTGTTCCCATAGTCGGAGGCACCGCGTTCGGCGACACTCCAGGAGAAACCACAGGAACGCTCCTAGTCACAGAGATGGGAGCCGCAGTGACAGTATCAGTTCCAGTAGATCTAGCCGGCGCAGCCCCCAGTCTCAACACCGGACTGATTCTGAGCATGAGGAGGCATTCAGTCAAAGTGGAATGGAGGTGGAACCTTTGCAACCCGGCCCAACTCCGGACACCCTCAAGCTCCTCCAAAACATGCTGCAAAACTGGGCCTCTTCTCTATCGGGGCCCTCCCTGCATTCACAGCCTCCAGTGTCAGCGCCTCCCACCCAAGAGCAGGAGGCACCAGCTGCGCCATCCACGGTCAGTGTAACCCCTCCCACTGACGGCCAGCCTGACCAATCAACCCCTCCGGAGGATGCCACCTACTACAGATTTACCCAAAAAATCATTTCCCGCGTTGGCCATCCCTCCCTCGTTAACCCAGGACAAACCGTGACGAGGTACAGAACGCACTCAAGTTCATCGAGGCGCCCAAATCCAACCCGGCGCTGCCTATCCATCAGCTCCTGCAGGACAACCTCTCCAGAGCATGGCAGGCCTCCTGCCTCAAATCACGCTTGTCCCCGCAAACTGGATAGCAAATACAGCGTCCAACCTATTCCAGCATTTGCGAAGGCCCAGCTTCCACACCATTCCATTGTCGTGGAGTCAGCTCTGAAGCGCTCTAAGTCCTCACGCGGTTCCAACAACGCTCCTCCCGGTAAGGACAATAAGCTCATAGATGACGTAGCCAAGAAGGTCTACCAAGGGGCCATGCTGAATGCTAGGATCGCAGCCCACCAATTCCAGCATGCAATCTACCAGGACCTGCTGGTAAGCAACATCAAGACAGCTATATCCCTCTTACCGGAGACCTCCTCATCTCTATCCTTGGCCCTTGCAGAATTGGATGACTGCACTAAACACCAGGGACGGGCCGCCCACGATGCGTTTGAAACCGCGGTCAAGGTAGCGGGCACGGCCATCTCTGCGCGCAGACTGGCTTGGCTCCGGGCATCCGGTCTCCGCACTGACTCCCACGAAAGCATTGCAGACACCCCCTGCTCCGGGGACTCTCTATTCGGAGACAAGGTGAAGGACACTGTCAATGACATGCGGGAACGCTGCAACACCTTGCAAACCCTGGAGGAGGGCTCGGACCGCCAACGCACCTACCGCAAGAATGGCCACAACACCTCCAGCTCTAAGAGATACCGGCCTTATCGCAAAGGGCAACCACAGCCACGGTACAAGCAGCAGCAACATTACCAGGCTCCATACAAACAGAAGCAGCGACAGCGGGACCAAGGCCCTAAGAAACCTACGTCAGCCCCCGCGAAAAGCAACCCGGGGTTTTGACTCGCAGCCCTGCCAGCACCTTCCGACCGTGGGACGCTTGTCCGCGTTCCTTCCTGCCTGGGAGAAGATAACTTCGGACCAATGGGTGCTATCGATCATAAGGCAGGGCTTCCGCATCAACTTCTCCTCCAAACCACCTCTTCGGCCCCCCCACCGAGACTCGGCTCCAGCAGAGCACCTCGCCCCCATGACTGCGGAAATACAGGCCCTCCTGGCATCAAGAGCCATCGAGCCTGTCCCTCCGTGCGAGGCCGGCAAGGGAGGCGTTCGTCCCATTCTCGACCTCAGGAAGCTCAACAAGTCTATCGCAAAGGAAAAGTTCAGGATGCATTCTCTAGCCACCATCCTGCCACTCATCCAGCCAAGGGAGTGGTTAGCCTCTCTGGACCTCAAGGACGCCTACACGCATGTCCCTATGCACCCGCAGCACAGAAAATTCCTACGCTTCCGCGTGGCCGACCGGCACTACCAGTACAGGGTACTACCCTTCGGCCTTTCGCCCGCCCCAAGGGTATTCACCAAGTGCGTAGCTGTAGCTGCAGCATCGCTCCGAAGACAAGGGATATGTGTCTTCCCCTATCTGGACGACTGGCTTTTCGCTGCGAGATCCCCGGCGGCCGTGCGGGAAGCAGTCGACGCAGCAATAACCCTCCTGTCTTCCCTGGGATTCTTAGTGAACTTCAAGAAATCTCACCTTTCACCAGTACAAAGGCTGGAGTTCATCGGTGCGTATGTGGATACAAAACGGGCCAAGGCCTTCCTGCCCCGAGACAGGAGACAGGCCATCTCCCAACTTGCTCAGCAGTTCCTGAACAGACCTCGATCCCCGGCCAGGGCCATCCTGCGCCTCCTCGGGCACATGGCGGCCACAACTCATGTCCTTCCCTTTGCGAGACTGCACATGAGAGTCCTCCAATGGCACCTTCGATCCCACTGGTGCCAGCACTCTCAACGTCTCTCCGACAAGATCCCAAGGGACGTTACTGCCTCCAAGGCTGTACGCTGGTGGACTCTGCCTCAAAACCTTGCCAAGGGTGTGTCTCTGCAAGCCCCCCCATATCAAATCACCGTAACCACGGATGCCTCGAAGCAGGGGTGGGGCGCCCACTGCGTCCACACCAGCACCCAGGGAGCCTGGTCCCATTCAGAGACAAACCTCCACATCAATGTCCTGGAACTCAGAGCTGTCCGCCTTGCTCTCTCGGCCTTCCGAGACCTGATCTCCGGCAAAATTGTCAGGATCCTGACCGACAACCAGGTAGCAATGTTCTACATAAACAAACAAGGGGGCACAGGATCTCGCCCGCTCTGCAGAGAAGCTCTCCTCCTTTGGAACCTCGCCTTCTCCCTCAACTGCAGCCTGCAAGCATGCTACCTGCCAGGAGAGGAGAACGTCCTAGCAGACCGCCTCAGCAGACAACTCAATCCTCACAAGTGGTCGCTTCACCAAGAGGTGTCAACGTCCCTGTTCCAGAAGTGGGGAACACCGCATGTCGATCTCTTCGCATCACAGAGCAATACAAAGTGCCACCTGTTCTGCTCGAAGAGACCCTCCCGGCTCAGACTGGCGGCGGACGCCTTCGACCTCCCCTGGAACCAATGGACCCTCGCATACGCGTTCCCTCCGACACCCCTGGTAGCACGGACCATCCAACGCATCATCAGGGACCGTGCGATGGTTATCCTGGTGGCCCCCTACTGGCCCAGGCAAATATGGTTCCCGTATCTGCAGCGCCTGGCATTAGCACCGCCAATCAGACTTCCCCTGAGATCGGATCTCCTATCACAGGACGACGGGTCATTGCTGCACCCCAACCTGCGGACTCTATCGTTAGCGGCCTGGAAGCTGAAAGGCTAGCCTTGAGACCCCTCAACTTGTCGGACGAGGTCCAGCACATTGTCCTCGCCACGCGGCGACCTTCTACCAGAAAATGCTATAGTCTGAAATGGCGCCGGTTCTGCATCTGGTGCGGGGCACGACAGCTCGACCCACCCTCTTGCCCTGTGCCCCAGGTTCTGGAGTATTTGGCTTCCCTCTCCTCCCTAGGTCTAAGGACGCAATCCATCAAGATTCACCTCGCGGCCATAGCAGCCTTCCATCACCGCATCCACAATGCATCTGTAGCTGTCCTCCCTGTCGTCGCCAGCTTCATGAAAGGGCTGGCCAACCTGCACCCCGCAGTTAGGGACCCAGTGCCCCCCTGGGACCTGAACATCATGCTCGATCAGCTCACCAAGGAACCCTTCGAGCCACTGATGTCCTCTGAAATGAAGTTCGTCTCGTGGAAAACACTTTTCCTCATCTCCATCGCTTCAGCCAGGCGCATCAGCGAGCTGCACGCCCTCGTTGACTATCCGCCCTACACTGTCCTACTGCACGACCGCGCCCTCCTGCGGACGCATCCGAAATTCGTCCCCAAGGTCTCGACACCTTTCCACATCAACCAGACCATTGAACTGCCCTGCTTCCTCCCCGGCCCGCACTCCGACCCGGAGCAGCGCCGCCTGCACACATTGGACTGCGTCAGGGCCCTCCGCTGTTACCTGCAGAGGACCGCACCAGTTCGCAAAGGATCCCAACTCTTCGTCTCCTTTGACCCCAACAAGCCTGGCCGTCCGGTATCCAAAAGAACACTGTCCGGATGGATTTCAGCTTGCATTTCCTTGTGTCTCTCGCTGGCTGGGGTGGCCCCCCCGGCGGGCGTCAAGGCACACCACCTGCGGGCGCTGGCTACTACCATCGCAAATCTGCACTCCACGCCCATCACGGACATCTGCAAGGCCGCCACCTGGTCCTCCATCCAGACTTTTCAGAGACATTACTGTCTGGACGGTGCGGGTCACGGCGGTCCGGCCTTTGGCCTTTCCGTCCTGTCCTTATGCTCTGGACTGAGCCGAGTAGCCTAACTATCAGTTTTGACCTTGCGGTTGTTATTGTGGCTCACTGCTGGTCCACAGGTTCTCGTGCTACCTCAGCCCTGTTGGATCCTGTGGTCTCTATGTTAGGCTCAACTGCTTGCTTGTTTTTAGTTCCCTGTTATGCTGTTTTGCACTTGTGGAACATGTGGTTACCGTGTGGAACATGTTGTTACACTCGTTGTTGCACGAATACTGTTGTTACATTTGCTGTTTGCACTAATATTGCACAATGTTGTTTCACGCGTTGTTGCATGAATACTGTTGTTACATTTGCTGTTTGCACTAATATTGCACAATTTGGTCCAGACCTTCTCCCTGGCCACATTAAACCTGTTTTGCACACTTAGCACTGTGTCTGGTTCTCAGTCCCCCGCCGCTGCCTGTGTAGCTAGGGAGGCACCACTTTGTGGCTGACTTCATCCTGCTTGCCCTGGGAGAAATACGAGTTACTTACCTGTAACGTGAGTTCTCCAGGGACAGCAGGATAAGTCAGCCACACCTTCCCGCCCTCCTCCCCGGCGGGTGCCCTCTACTGCTCTGCCTCCTAGCTGCTGGAATGCCTCAGCTGGTAAGATCTGGCCAGCTAGGGGCGGAGCAGGAAGTGGGGCTACTGACCAGCCCAGAAGGCTAAAGCCTTCTGGGCTAGTGAGAGTACTTCCGTCCTGGCTCTGTCGGATGACGTCACCACTTTGTGGCTGACTTATCCTGCTGTCCCTGGAGAACTCACGTTACAGGTAAGTAACTCTTATTTCCAGGCATAGGAGGAGCTTGTCTAGGTCTCCCCCTCGCCAATGAGGCCTTACTACTTTGAGTACCAGAAACCGAAGATCAGAGAGCAAATGTTGAACCTCTAACCAATGATCCACTAAGGGCTTATCTGTCACTTTTCTGTGAATGTTACTCTTATGTTCAATTATACATGTTTTTATATTTCTCTTAGTTTTTCCAATATAACATAAATTGCAAGGGCAAATGATCAAGTAAATGACGTTTGTGGTCTCACAATTGGAAAAATCTTGTAAGAGGACTTTATGTACAGAGCCTGGCTTCACAAACTCTTTTCTTGTCACTAGTGCATTCTCACAAACACTACATTTGCCACACTTAAAATGTCCATATGCTTTAGGAGTAAATTTGGGTTTATTGAGAGCAGACGGCACCAGAATGTCCCTTATATTAGAGTTCCTCTTATAAGCCACAAGAAGCTTTGTGTCTCTAAGACAGGGAAGAGGGCCAAGAATATGCCAAGCTTTCTTTAATATATTAGCAATCTCTCTGGAATGTTCAGAAAGTGGCGAGGCCGCGGACAGGGTCCCGACGGCTGACCTTAACCGGGCGCGTGGCCCGGTGCGGGGACCCTGCGCGTGGCCACAGCTAAGGTGTGCGGGAGGGGTGATTTAAAGTCATTGGCTCACGGCGGATGCAGCCGCGCGGGAGCCTATCAGGAGAGGATTTGTCAGTGTGGGGGGAGGTGGAGTTTCCAGACGGCAGACTCCGTGTGGTTATTCTCGGCGGAGGCTGCTTGGGGTACTGGCTTGTGCTTTGCGGTGTGTGAGTCTGGGCCTGGTGTTGCCGTGCTCGGTGCGGAGGTGGTGAAGAGGCGAACGGGCTCCTGGCGGGGACTGGCAGGTGCAGCGAGGCGAGTTCTTGCTGCTCGTGGTCTTCGGCTGACGATTCCGGGCAGTGCAGTGACTTGGAGCCCAGGCAAGTGGTGGGCTGGGGGGGGACCGTTGGCGGCGAAGCAGATCTCTTGCCGTGTCCCACTTTTAATTGTGAAGATGATGTCTCCCACGGTAGATGGCGGGGGATTTTATTTGCTGTGGGGTGCAGATTGTGCCTGGGACAGGAGACTGGGTAGAATAAAACCTATTAAAAAAAGAAAAAAGAAACCACGCAACCACATTTTAAGGTTCTGGGACAGGGGGATTAGAATGTCACCACGCAGGGGGCGTGTGGGGTGGGAAATGGGGGGACGGGCATTGGGGCATCAGCCCACACCCACACGCAGGGAGCAGGCGCAGGAGACTGGTGGCGGGAGGGGGATTGGTGGGGAGGCTGGGCATTTGGTGGCTGGGAGGGGGCAGAGGGGGCGGGAGGTGCCGCGTCGAGCGGGTGGCACTTGGGGGGGGGGCCAGGGTGGTGAAAAAGTCTGGTGGGGGAGAGCTGGGGGGCGTAAGGGCAGAGAGGGTGACCCCGTCCCTCAGAGGGCTCGGCGGGCTAGTGGGGCGCAAGGCGAGGCGGTGGAGTTGGTGGGGAGGGAGAATATGCAGGGTGGGGGAGGACGGTATTTCAAGGGGGCGAGTCAGCTGGTCATATGGGGGTGGTGGGGGCAGAGGGAGCAGGGGCAGGGGGGGGGTTCAGCCGGGGTTTGCACAGTGGGGTCGAAGGAACTTTTCTCCTGCTGGCTGGGCTCCAGTACAGGGTGCCTATATGGTAGCAGGGGGGTCCACACCTTGGGAGCATTGACTTGGAGGGGGGCAGGGCACATCTAGAGTGGATTGGGGTGGGCCCTTGTCCCCTGCAGGGTGGCCGGCAGTTCCTCCCCCCTGTTTTTTCTGTTATATCTCCGCAGGGGCAAGCGATGGCACAGCCATCCTGGAGAACTGCTGGCGGTGGTGGTCGGGAGCTCTGGTCGAGTCTGAGTGGAGGAGTAGCTGCCGGGCAAAGGACTGCTGCGGAGGCATCCGGTGGGCAGTGCGGTGTGACGGGGCAGACCTGCGAGGTGGTCGACCACGTGGATGTCAGGACTGCCGTGGACGCGGTGGCAGAGGGTCGCGAGACAGAAGAGTTGTCGGGCTTGCTTGATGAAGGGATGGCAGGGCTGGAGGGGTGAGGGAAGATGGCGGGTGGAGCGCAGACAAAATGGTGGCGTTCTTGTCGGCGGCATCATAGCTCGGAGTCGTCTTCCTGGTCCTCCTCAGGCGATTCGTCATCAGCATCTGGGGGAGACTTTGCGGCATGGGGGTGATTGCGAAGGTGGGTCAGGGTCTAGGGTGGGGGGTGGGGCACCGTCGGTGGTTGCGTTTCCGGAGCTGTGGGAAGGGGTGCCGAAGAGGCTTCGTCGTAAGATCTGAAAGCGGCGCTATATAGATATATTTCGGCTTTTGGAGGGGAGGAAGCGATCAGGGGAGAGCTGGAAAAAGAGGAAGGAGGACGAGAAAGCAGGGCGGGTTAAGAAGGTTGCGCGCAATATAGTGAATTGGACTCGTTCCTTTCTGCGTCTAGCCAGTGTGTGGGGACATCACATGCTGGAGCAATACGGCATGCTTTTAGCGTATACAAACTCTATATTAGAGGCGTCCCAGACGCATGAGGGGTGGGCGTGGTTATTCTTGGCGGAGGCTGCTTGGGGTGCTGGCTTCCCTCCTGCCCACCCATGGCTGTTGTGTTGGGTCGGAAAGCGGGGAGTTGCAGCTTGTGGGGGGGTTGGCGGGATCCCGGAGGTTTCCGGAGGTCCGAAGCCTCAGGCTACTCTTGGGCGGGGGCGGGGTGCCCCTGACCCGGTCAAACCCTTGCTTTTGCTAATAGCATGGCGAAGTCGGGGAAGGGGTAGGTAATTTGCTGGGGGGCAAGTTATGGCGTTAGCGGTGGCAAGGCACTTTGCTAAGGTATGGCTGGTGCGGTCCGGCTACGCTAATCGATTGGGAAGGTTATGATGTTGGCTCATTGTTAAATTGTTAAAGGTTGATAAAGCTGCGACCAGTTGCGTTCCATGACATTTAGTGTGGTGTCTTTTGTGTGGCTGGGGGGATTAGGGTGAGGGGGGGTGAAAGGGGTGGGGGGGAAAGGGGGCCTGAAGCATCGGGTCCACCTGCCTCGGTTAATGTGAGCATACAAACAATGTTATTAAATTTTCAGGTGCACGATTCTGTAGGAGAGTTGTCCTGTCTAATGACCGGGCCCGGTGTAGAGCTTTTTCAATACAGGCAGTTGGATAACCACGATCTCTGAATCTTTGACTTATGTCAATGGCATGGGTGTCAAAATCTTCATCTTTAGTGCAGAGTCTACAAATCCTTAAAAACTGGCTCATAGGAAGATTCTCCTTGAGAGAACGATTATGGAAGCTGCTAAAATGTAGAAGTGAATTCCTATCAGTAGGCTTACGATACAATGTTGTTACAAAACCTTCTGCCATATTTTTAATTAAAATATGAAGATATGCTATTTCTTTTGAACTGTATGAAAAATTGAATTGTAAATGTGAATCACAGGAATTGAGTCAATTAATAAAGGACAATAATTGACTCTCGGTGCCTTCCCATATGAGGAAAACATCATTGATGTACCGTTTCCACATATTTATGTGTGTCTTATAAGGATGTGAAGTAAAAAAAATCTTTTCAAAATTTGAAACATAAAGGTTAGCGACATCTGGTGCTACTTAAGAGCCAATTGCAACCCCCTTTATTTGTTGGTAATACAAATCTTGAAAGCAAAAGAAGTTATTGCACAATATCAAAGTAGCTAATTGAATAAGGAAGCAAGTAGGAGTACGGACTGGTCTAGTCCTAGTTATAAGATAGTTTGCTATAATGTCAATTGCTGCATTCTGAGGGATGTTAGTATATAAAGATTTTATATCTAAGGTTACAAGCAGGACACCATTATGGTTTCCATGATATGTGTTGAGCATCTGAATCATGTGTGACGAGTCCCTTACCTAAGATGGAGTAAGCTGCACAAACGGATGGAGAAAGATGTCTAAATATTTCAATATCGGTTCAAAAAGGGACCCAATAGCTGAGATTATGGGTCTACCTGGGGGATTTTCCAAAGATTTATGTATTTTTGGCAGGACGTAGATCTTAGGCATAACCGGATGGGTCACCGTGAGAAATTGAACCTCTTTAGATGTGAGGTAGCCAGCTTGTTCTTAGGGTCCTATCGTGATTTTTAAGGTATCCTTCATGCAATTGCACAATAGCACTTTGTTCCTAATCCTGAATCTTTAGTTGTGCCTTCTATTTCAAGCGCTCTACACCTTTGAAAAACATTCTGCTGGATATATATTTATTATTTATTTATTTATTATTTATTATTTATATTATATTTATATTTATTTAATATATTATTATATATTATTATTATATGATATGTTTATCATTTTTAAACATTATTTTTAAGACATTCTTTATTATAACCTGAAATTATCTCAGCTGCGTGTTCTTTTCACCTGCCTCTAAGTGTTTTACATCTTATCTTACAAATTCATGTTAGTCTAATACATGACGTTGATCTTTTAGAAGTAACATTATATAAGTTACTTTTATCTTGAGCACAATGCGTTTTATTTTTGATTTTGTGGTCCCTTTAATTTGGAATCTGTAATGGCATTGCCACATATTTATTCAGTCAATTTATTTTTTTATTTTTTTATTTTATTTAGACAGTTTTTGTATACCGCCTTATCCTTCAATCAAAGCGGTCACAACACAATTGGGGGATACATTTAACACGTGGGGATATGAGACACATACACTAATACTTACAGGGAACATGGGCAATGGAGGGTTAAGTGGCTTGCCCAAGACCACAAGGAACATCTGTGGGAATAGAAACCCCAGTCCTTCCGGCCCAAGGTTGCTGTCCTCTAGTGGGATTTGAACCCCTGACCTTCCGGCCTGAAGTACCTTGCCCCAACCACTAGGCTACTTCTCCCAAATTTATGTTTGGTTAGGTATTTAATCATTTTTTCTTTTATTTGTTTCTAGTTTTTAGTGTACCACGTGACAGATTAAAGGTACTTTTTATTTATTTTTTGCCTGTATGTGTCCTCCTCATCTCTCTTTTTGTGGTTCATATATCATTATTATATGCTCTTATCCTTTTTTATTATATGCTCTTATCCTTTTTATATGTAGTTCTAATATTTATGTTTACAGTAATATTCTTATATTTTTATCATCATTTATCATTCTTATGATTCTTTGATCATAATTGTAATTAATGGATCCTATATGTTATATTTGTCTTTTAGATATTTATGATTATTGTTTTTTGATATTTATGATTAATGTCTTAATTAAAGGTATGTTTAACCAATCAATTTATGTATTTACATGTTCATAATTGTTTGTTATTATCTTTTTGAGGTGTGTTCTTTTTAAATACCCCCTGAAGAAGGCTTTTTAGCCAAAACGCGTCGGGGCATAATAATTAAAGCGATTCTTCACCTATTGAATTGTTGTCAGTCCTTGTGTACCTGCTTGGTTAGTTCCTTATCTAGTGTGCAGGTACCAGCTGCTCTCCTTTGGTACCCCCAAATTTTTACTAAACATGCTTCTTAATGAATGTCTGAATACACAACATAAGAACATAAGAAATGCCATACTGGGTCAGACTAAGGTCCACCAAGCCCAGTATCCTGTTTCCAAGAGTGGCTAATCCAGGTCCACAATGCTTGTATTAGGGCAAGCAGTGGATTTCTCAGGTCCTCTTTAATAATGGTTTATGGGCCTTTCCTCTAGGAACTTGTCCAAACCTTTTTTAAACCCAGCTAAACTAACAGCTTTTACTACATCCTCCAGAAATGAATTCCAGAGTTTGATTACATGTTGAATGAAAAAATATTTTTCTTATTAGTCCTAAATGGGTTACACTGTAGCTTCATTGCATGCCCCCTCGTCTTTCTACTTTTTAAATTTTATATTTATTGAAGCTTTAGTTTATTCATCCAGGTATTCACATGAATGAAAAGACAGTGGAATATATCATAAGCATATGAAATAAAAACTAAAGGAAATAGAACATCCATTGAAGTTAGCCCACAATTAAGGAAAACAAAAGGAGGGTACCAGGAAACAAAACAAACCATAGTAGCAGTGAAAAAAAAGTCACACACTACCACAAACAAATGTACAGGGTAGGTAGAGACTTATACGTCAGCCGTATGAGAAGAAACAGCAACTTGTATAGAAACCTCTTCTCTAGCAATAAGGAACTCCACAAGCTGCTTGGGATCAAAAAACAAACATACATTATCCTTATAGGAAATGCAACATTTAACAGGAAATTGTAATTGGAAAGTAGCTCCTAAGGCCAAGACCGTAGGTCAAAGGCCTAGAAACTCCCTCCTCCTCATCTGAGAATCACGAGACAAATCCAGAAACATCCTAACTAGAGATCCCAAAAAACGCTCATTAAAGTTCCTAATGAGTGGAAAATCACAGCCGCTAGAACCCAGGGACAAATACTGAACTCAAGTCACAGGTGGGAAATGCTCCGGAGAGAGCTTTAACACCTCACCAAAGTATTTCCTCAGTATCTCATAGGTGACAAAATTGGAGACATAGGAAAGTTCAAAAGTCTGATGTTATTACATCAAACTTGATTTTCCAAATACTCTTTCTTCCGAGAAAGCATAATTTTGTCCTTCATCTGAGCCCTGACCAGCTCCTGGAGGTGACCCATTTCCTGCTTCAAAACAAGGATTCTCCCTGTTTGCCACTCCTGAACAGTGGAGACTGAAGAGTAATTATTCTTAACTTCCAATAGATCAGCATTTACAATCCCCATAAGAGAACTTAGGGAAGAGTTCACTGTTGTGATTACATCCCACAGCGCCTCCATAGTAATCAAACCTGGTTTCATCATACCTTTAACCATGAAAGTTGGCAACACTCCAGACTGTACAGGTACCAACTCCTTGGCAGATATTGTAGCCAGTCCAACATTTACACACTGTACCTCACTCTCTAGAGAAGTTGCCTCTGCCGCTGGAGCACCCTCTTCGCCATCCCTCAATGGCATGCTAGTCGGCAAGCCGCAGGGAAGCACTACTCCAGCTGACCAATTGCTTCTGAGTCTCGGTGGGGGGTTTTGCAGGTATGGCAAGAGCTGCACACCCAGAGCACACAGAGCCGACAGACCTTCTGCTGGTTCCATCAAGGATGCTGCTTCTGCACCAGAGGAGAAGCCGCAAACATCCAATGTCCACTGTCCCTTGGAGGTCTCTGTAACAGCAACAGGACCTGAGGGTAGGTCACCTTGCATTCTATTCCTGCGGCCCATTCCGGCGCTGTGGATACTGCTCGTGGTCACAACAGAAAGGAGGCTCGACTACACTCCAGCAACACTTCCTGCCGCCATCTTACTTCCCCGTCTTTCTACTTTTTGATGGTGTAAACAATCAATCTATGTTTACCTATTCCACTCCATTCATTAATTTATAGACCTCTATCATATCTTCCCTCAGCTGCCTCTTTTACAGGTTGAAGAGGCCTAATCTTTTAAGCCTTTCCTCATAGGTATATCCTTCCATCCTCTACCATTTTGGTGGCTCTTCTCTGTACCTTTTCTAATTCCACTACATCCTTTTTAAGATACAGCGACCAGAATTGCACACAATATTCAAGGTGCGGTCGCACTATGGAACAATACAGAGGCATTATAATATCCTTTGTATTATTCTCCATTCCTCTCCCTATGATTCCTAGCATTCTATTTGCTTTCTTGGCCATGGCTGCACACTGGGCAGAGGGTTTCAATGTGTTATCCATGATAATACCTAAATTTTTTTTGGGCTGGTGGTTCCTACTGTGGAACCATAGTTTGGGTTGTTCTTTCCTAGTTGCATAACTTTGTATTTGTCCACATTAAATTTCATCTGCCATTTGAACGTCCAGTCTTCCAATTTATCAAGGGCCTTTTTCAAAATCCCTCTTGGGGTTTAACAACTTTGAATAATTTTGTGTCAACTGCAAATTTGATTACCTCGCTCATAATTCCCATTTCCAGGTCATTTATGAATATGTTAAAAAGCAGCAGACCCAGCACAGATCCATGGGGTACTCGAATATTCATGTTTCTCCATTGGAAAAATTGGCCACTTAGCCCTACCCTCTGCTTTCTATCTTTTAACTAGATCCTGATCCACAATAGTACACTGTCTCTTATCCCATGTAGCCAGTGGGTCACTTACTTGAAACCAGTGAGGATGGTGGAGAATAAAACCAAGGTTATCGCTATGGTGCGATATCCTTGGTTTTATTCTCCTTTCCTTATGATTCATAGCATTCTATTTGCTTTCTTGGCTGCTGTTACATACTAAGCAAAAACTGTCAAGGCATTTTCCATGATGATGCTTAGATCCTCTTCCTGAGTGATGGTTCCTAGTGTGGAACCTTGTTACATTTTGAACAATAAGGGGTATGTTTACTAAAACCCCAGTAAAGTGCGGGCCGCGGTAGAGTGCGGGTGCCATATAAGGAGTGGGCGGTTCTTGCTGAAAAAGAAACCCCGTAATTTGCATATGCGCTAAGGTGCGCGACGCCCATATGTGCCCCGCACTTTAGCGCATGAGATGGCTGCGCGGGAGGAATAAGTGGCATGCTGATGTGCAAGCAGGAGAGCAAAGCTACAGCACAATGGTTAACACTGACCAATGGTGCAAGGATGAGGGGTTTGATCCTGCACAATGCAGACAGCTGGCTGAGGCGCTATTTTAGGAGGCATATAAATAATGGGCAGCATAAGGTGGCGCGCTAATATTTTTTGAGGCAATTAAATACTGGGCGGCATAAGTGGCGCACTGATGTAAAAGCAGAAGAGCAGAGCCACAGCACAATGGTTAGAACATTGACCAGTGGAGCATGGATCAGGGGTTTGATCCCCCACAGTGCCCAATGAAGACAGCTGACTGGGGCATTATTTTAGGGGGCATATAAATAATGGGTGGCATAAGGCGGTGCGCTGCTGGGCATAAAGCGTTGCGCTAATGTTTTCTGAGGCATGTTAATACTGGGAGGCATAAGTGGCGTGCTGATGTGCAAGAAAAAGAGCAGAGCCACAGCACAATGGTTAAGACACTGACCAATGGTGCAGGGATCAAGGGTTCAATCACCCACAGTGTCCAATGAAGATGGCTGGCTGAGGAGTTAATTTATGAGGCACAGAAATACTGGGCAGCATAAGGCAGCGTGCTAAAGTTTTAGGAGGCATTTTAATATTGGGCGGCATAAGGCCGCGCGCTGATGTGAAATCACAGGAATAGAACCACAGCACAATGGTTAAGACACTAGCCAATGATGCAGGGATCAGGGGGTTAATCCCCCAAAGTGCCCAGTGAATAAGGCTGGCTGAGGCATAACTTATTATGGGGAAGATTGCTTTAGGAGGCATTTTAGTCATATTTTAATTATCACTACTAGCAAACACACTCTCAAAGCGTGTTAACATAAGGCGCCCTATAAGGCACATTTTAAAGTGCACTGTCAGCCAAGGCACCCTAGAATGTTGCTTATAGGGTGCTTTAGAGGGTGCCGTATGAGGTCCCGCAAGGTCAGTGTACTGTTTTTTATGGCAACACTGTGCAGTTTAAGGAATGAAAAGCATATGTAAGTGCGCTGACAGGCAAGGAGGAGCAGCAGTGGAGCACAATGGTTAAGGCACTGACTGCTGATACAGGGGTCATGAGTTTGCTCCCCAGTGTGCCTAATACATAAGGCTGGCTGTGGCATCAGCTTTCCATTGTACATATTTTGTCCTGCAGCACTTTATTTTTATGTTATTAATTGCTGCCAGCAAACACGCCCTCACGTGCCGTAATTGAAGGTGCCGTATAAGGCACCCTATAAGGCACTCCATAGGGCACATTTTAAATTGCACTGTCCGCCACAGCACCCTAAAATGTCCCCTATAGGGCACCCTATAGGTTGCATCACAGGATAATGTATAGTGCACCTTATATGGACGGGAACCATAAGGTGCCCTATAGGGCGCCCTATAAAGCACCCTCAGAGGCACCTTATGGGTACAGTACGCTGAGGGTGTGTTTGCTGGCATCTAAATATGTACATTAAAAAAGGATAATACATTGGACAACCCTATCAAATAACACCACTGTGGGTTTGAACCCATGATCTCTGGTTTCATAGGCAGTGAAGTAACCATTGGGCTACAGCTGCTAGCAAGCCCCTGGTTGGCTGCAGAGAGCATGCACGTCACCACACAGACAGTCTGCTGTGGTCACCAGGATAGGGTTAGCCCACCCATACCCATGATGCACTGCACATGCAAATCAGCTGTCCACAGATTAACACAAGATGGGCAATGCACCCCCACAGCACCTCGGCCTGGTAGAGGGAAGTGACCATGTGCACCCACACACCACCTCGGCCTGGTAAGGGGTACTGACCGTGTGTTTTACTGGCACAGAGTAGCTACACACCGTCACATTGTGCGGGTACTGTGCTCACCCTGAGGGTGCGGTGAGGCGCCCAGGACCCAGTCCACTACACCTTCCATGGCTGAAAGCAGCCATGCCGGAGGTCCAAAGCAGTGTTAATGTGTGAGCTAGGTAGTTTCTGCACAAACACCTTGGATATCTCTGTCTGTTTCAGTCAGGTGTAGCCCCCTATGGACCCCCAAGTGGGCTATTTACCTCCTTCTCCAGGGCTGAGAGTGGCAAACAGGGTCTCCTATCAATAGATCCACATTCTACCTCCCTGCAAAGGTTGCAGTAGAGGGGACCATCAACCCCAGTCCTGCTGCAGAACAGACACCCCACAGGGAAGTCAATGCAGCTCTATACACATCCATAACACAATAGCAGACAGACATTAGGCCTGGATATGGTATGCTGCACCCCACCACTATCTGATATTCTCCTGCAGCAAGTCATCAGCCACTGCACCCTGCAAGCTGCTCCATCAAGACACATACCAGCTGCAAACAGTGTGCTAGTTAATCCACAGTACATGTTCCCAGTGGAGATGCATGCACCCCAAACTGGGATGTCAGCATACACAGCAAGCAGATTAATCCGTGACTGAGCACCAAAAAGAAACCCATATCTATCACATGAGAGAAATGCTGTATAGCACTATGGGGGTGCCTAGCCATGCTGTGGTCACTGCACAGTCAGGATGAGAGTGATCTCTCAGCAGGACATACTGAGGTCACCCAGTCTGTGTAGGTGGTGGCCGGGCACTAAATGTCCCGTCGGTGCCCTATGCCCTGTGCAGATGAACCCTGGCCAGGCCACCCTGTCTGGCCTATACCCATGATACCTTGCTCCTCATTATGCACATTGGCAGCCCAATACTGGCAACATTGCTGGCAGTGTGGGCTGAGGAAGGTGTTTGCAGCCACCACACACTGTATAGACAGACAGCCACCCCCACACCTATGCCAGCATTGTGCTACTATAGAGGAGTTCAGCAGCCATACCCACCACACCAGTCCTGGGCACAGTACAGGCATGGATATGGTACGCAATACTGTTGGGGGTCACTCCCCAGGGCGGTAAACACTGTCAGAGACCAGACCTGCAGCACACACCACAGATATCAGAATGATTGTTATGGTGGAGCCCAAGGAGCAAAATGTGCTTAATGTAGGAATTGATATCTGCCAGTTATCATGGGAAACATTTGATAGCTGTGTACCATATACCCAGGTGTAGGGTGGCATTGCTAAGGTATGCAACTGCTAGTATTGGGAGATACAGGAAGGGCCCAATGTCCTGTCTCTCCAGGAGGCATTGGCCAATGGGGCCTGTGGGCGTGTGTGTGGGTGTGTCTGGCCCTGTTGGCTGCTGCTTTACGGCAGAGTTTCCCAACTCCAGTCCTGGTGTTCCAAAAACTGTTCGGGTTTTCATGCTGTCCCTCATAAATATGCATGAGCTACATCTGCATACCATGGGGATGGTGCATAGATATGCAGCACAGGCATCTTTATTAGAGGCAGCATGGAACCTGAATGGTGTGGGGCCCTCCAGGACTGCATTTGGGAGACTCTGCTCTAGGTAATGTGGCTGTTTATGGTGTCTGTGTTTGGTGTGGTAAAATATAGGCTTATTAACCATGCGTATGTTCTCAGCAATAAAGGTTTGTCCTTACTATCACGGTTTAGTTGTGGGAAAAATATGTGGACAGGATTGGCAGTAGCTCCAGCTGGCCTTTGAACCTGTGACCTTCTGTTCCTGCACGCACTGTCTGTGTACACTGCACCACCTTGTTGCCACAGATTTGTTATATTCCCTGGGGAGTCCATGACTGTACATCCAACAGAGCCTGTCTGTTGCGGTGGACGGTGCCAGCCTGCACACGCCTAGGCCACTGTCTGCTGTGGCTTGCAGCCACTGCCCCCTCCACCACCTGTACCCTCCGCCAACATGCAGACATGTCCTTATCTGGGAAAAGTATATGACCTGATTGAGTTGTGGCACTCCAGGACTGAATTTGGGGGACTCGGCTGTAGGTAATGCCCATTGTTATGGTTTGTGTGCGGTGTAGGGTAAAATATGGGTGTTTGAACCATGCTTATGTTCTCTGCAATAAAGGAGTGTCTTTACTATCACTGTTTAGTGGTGGGTAAAGGTATGGAGACTGGGTTGGCAGGAGCCCCAGTGGGGATTTGAACCTGTGACCCTGTGGTCTGACAGGCACTGGCTGTGTCTGTTGCACCACACTGTGGCCACAGAGACAGTGCAGTCCCTGGAGATAGGAAACCTGGCCTGACGAGTCAGAAACCCTGCTCTGCACAATTTTACTGTGGGCTCATTTACCTTGTACGGAGACAAAAGTGCAAATAAGCCTCAAAAATGACCTCGAAAAAAGGGCCAAAAAACCATGACCAAGCTGGGCAACAGTGATATCACTGGGCAACCATGACAAACACTCCCAGGAAAGCTCCAATAAAATGCTATGATTTTTGAAAGGGTCTACGGAGCGTAGACCCTTCCAAAAATAATTTCCTTTTTTTGGAGCTTTCCTGGTAGTGTTTTTTATGGTTTCCCATTAATATCACTGTTGCCCAGCTGGATTATAAGATTTTTGTAATTTGTTGTGGTCATTTTCAATTTATATTTGCTATTTTGTTCTGTGCACATGTATCACACTGCTCACGTTTCTCAGGTTTACCCGGTTTTGCTGTACATTGCTGACGGAAATGGTTTCTCTTCCCTTTAAATCAGCTCTAACGCGAGGGTTTCACTCGCGGTATTTTTTTTCCGAAATTCAGCCCCACTCCTGTGCTGGGAGCCTCTCCCCTCCCACTCTCCACCCATTGACCCCGTCCCCCCGCCCCTCGGGAGCCTTCCTCCGCCCTCGAAATGCCTTCCCACGCCTCTATCGCACATCAGCGCGCCCCGCTCTTGTGCGGGCGGCGCGCATGCGTGCGGGGCATCAAAAACGCACTATTAGCGTGCGATAAGGTACCTTATCGCACGCTGAAGTGCGCCCCGCACATTTGCGCGGTTTAGTAAACATACCCCTAAGTATCTTGAAAATGGCTATTTGAAGGATTATGCAAACCTTTTCCACACACCTATAACAAGTTCCTGAATTTTGCAATCTGTTAACATGCATTCTCAGTAACTAGGGCCCATTGAATAGCATTGGATCCGCTCTAAAATAATGTGCATTATGATGGAATAACTCATTGATTTTAGCACACTGTAGTAATAAAGCTCAAAAATAACTTCCTAAGCATAATATATTAAAAAAAGAGTATTTTTAAGGTTACGATGGCAAGAAAGGAACAGTGTTAAACACCTGTACCTAATTTATAAGGGTTAAGATATTTTAATATATTTTTCCCATAGAGAATTTTTAAAACAGGAGAATAAAAGCTCAAAAATAATTTAACAGTATTCTCATGATTGCTTCCTATCTCTACGATCTTCTTTCTTTCAACTTAACTTTAGCAATTGCATCAGAATATATAGTGATGTTTGGAACAATGGTTCTACATCGTAGCATAAAATGTCAGAACCATCTCAATGCTATGAGAATTAAAAATTATACCTCCCCTGCAGATCATTCTCTGGCTTCAAAATCTCAGCTGTTTCAAATCAGTTCTCTTTTTTTTTCAATATGTTAACTGAAAAATGTCTACTTCTGGGATTGCAAGTGAATGAAAAATTCATTTGTTTGAAAGGATGTCTTCATTATTTTCCTTCAAAGTTTCCAAGAAGGCATCTGAAATCAATATAGAAAAGCATTTTGAAAAAAAAAAAAAGAAAAACAACAATTTAGTGTAAAAAAGATTGCATTTCCAAGCACATTCAAGTTTTTTGCCATGTTTTTAATGCTGCGTTCACTGTGTTATGTTATCTATAGATAAAATGTTGGCAATGATTGGCAGTACTCCTTTGACTAATGTGATCTGGGACACTGAGCTTTTGTGACATTTGTAAACAGGTTTGGTTTCATGAGATTCACCTTCAGATATCCCAACTGTATCAAGGGTGGATACGTTCAGTACCTGAAGACTGCAAACAGGACAGGTTTTCAGGATTTCCCCAATGAATATAGATGAGATAGAGCTGCACACATACTCCTCACTATTGCATGTAAATTTATCTTATGCATACTGATTAGGAATATCCTGAAAACCTGGCCTGTTTGAAGCCCTTGAGGACTGAACTTGTGTACCCCTGTACTATGTATAGATTTTTCCATTAAGCTTTACTCGTAGATTATCAATATTGACCTGCTTCTTCTGTCTGAACATAAATAAAGTGCTATGAAATGAAATGCACACTAAAACTTTTTTTTTCATTCAAAATGTAACATCAGGATTGAGATACCCTTGAAAAGGGAAAAGGAATACATTGCAAGAGAAACACGGAAAATGTATAACAATTCTGCTACATTGCAATATTATAGAAACATGATGGTAGAAAAAGACCACACGGCCTAACTAGTCTACCCTTCCATATCAACTACAATAGTCCCCTTTTTTCCTTTAGAGATCCCATGCTTTCTCGAATTCAGATACTCCTCTACTACCTTCACTGGGAGACTATTCCACGCATCTATCACTCATTCTATAAAGAAATATTTCTGCATAGTACTCCTGAGTCTAACCCCTTTCACCCTCATCCTATGTCCCCTCATAGCAGAACTTGATTTCCATTGAAAGAGGTTCTTCTCTTGTGCATTTATGCCATGGAGGTATTTAAACATCTCTGTCATATCTCCTTTGTCCTGCCTTTCCTCTAACATATACATGTTAAGATCTTTAAGTCTGTCCTCATATGCTTCAAAACAAAGACCACTAACCATTTTAGTAACCACCCTCTGCACCGACTTCACCCTGCTTATATCCTTTTGAAGGTGTATGCTCCAGAATTGCACACAATACTCCAAATGAAGTCACTCCAGAGACTTAAACAGAGGCACTTTCACCTCCTTTTTTCTGTTGCTCATTCGTCTTCCTATGCACCCTAGCATCTTTCTGGCTTTCACCATCACCTTTTCTACTTGTTTAGCCACCTTATCATCAGAAACAATCACACTCAGGCCCTGTTCTTCTTTAGTGAACAGACGTACTACACTGTACTGCTCCCTTGGATTTATTTCAGCCCAACAACTGTCATGTGGAGGAGTAGCCTAATGGTTAAAGCAGTGGTATGAGAGTCCAAGCAACTAGAGTACAATTCCCACTAGCACTCTGTGTGTCCCTGGGTAAGTCATTTAGCCCTCCATTGGCTCAAAAATATCCATGTTATCAATGTCTCTGTTTAATGTAAATTACAATGTAAACTGATTTGACTTAAATGATTAAATAACCTGGTAAAAAATACAATGCATGACCCTGTATTTTTTAGCATTAAATCTCAGCTAGCAAATTCGTGACCATTCTTCAAGCTTAGCTAGATCCCTTCTCATGTAATCTACTCCTTACTGGGTGTCTACTCTATTGCAGATTTTGGTATCACCCACAAAGAGGCAAACCTTACCTGACATCATTAACAAATATATTAAAAAGAATCGGACCAAGGACAGATCCCTGTGGCACACCACTGGTAAAATCTTTCTCCAATTGAGCTCCATTTACCTGTACTCAACCAATTTCAAACCCAGTCCATCCACTTTAGGGTCCATCCGTAGGGTGCTCAGTTTGTTTATAAGTTGCCTGTGCGGAACGGTGTCAAAGGCTTTACAGAAATCTAAGTACACCACATCTACGGCTCTCCCTCGGTCCAACATCCTGGTCACCCAGTCAAAGAGATCGATCAGATTTATCTGACCAGACCTGCCTCTGGTAAACTCATGCTGCCTCAGATCTTGCAATCCATTGGACTTCAGAAACCTTACAATACTCTGTCTTAGCTGTGTTTCCAATAATTTATTCACCACAGAGGTTAGACTAACTGGCCTGTAGTTTTCAACCTCATCCTTACTTCCACTTTTGTGTAAAGGGACCACATGTGCCTTTCCCCAGTCCTCTGGAACCACTCTTAACTCTAAAGAGGCATTGAAAAGGTTAGCCAGTGGAGCCACTAGAACGTCCCCAAGTTCCTTCAATATTCTTGAATTTATCCCATCCGGTCCCATTGCTTTGTCTATTTTTAGTTTAGCTAGTTCCTCATGAACACAATCTTCTGAAAATCATTCAAGATCCCCATCAGTTCTGTTCCTAATTGTGAGTGTTTTCTGAGGTCATGCTTCTAACCCTTAATCTTTGAACACATAACAAAAATATTTGTTAAGCAATTCCACTTTATCCTCATCAGTTTCTACATATTCCTCTTTTTCACCCTTGAGTCTAACAATACCACTTTTGACCTTTCTCCTCTCACAAACATATCTGAAAAATGTCTTATAGTGCTGCATATGCCTTGTAGTGGTAGCATTAGTGGTAGTAGTAGTAGTAGTAGTAGAAGTTGTATTCCCCCATTTTATTGCATTGGCTATTTCTTCTGGTTTTTGTATCTTTTCTCTCCTGACTACTTTGCTAGCTTCTTTAAGTTTTTCCAAATATAGATACTTGTATTCCTTTCTCTGTGATCTTAGAATTTATAGCACTAAATGAAAGAGTAGATATGATTGGTATCTCAGAGACATGGTGGAAGGAGGACAACCAGTGGGACACTGTGATACCTGGGTACAAAATTATATCATAATGATAGAGCAGATCAAATTGGTGGAGGGTATGTACTCTGTGTTAGAGAGGGCATTGAGTCACAAAGGATTAAAGTTTTGCAATAAGCAAAATTCACTGTAGAATCTCTATGGATTGAAATTCCATGTAAAAAGGGGAAGAGAAAGATGATGGAAGTGGGAGTATACTATTCTGACCAGAATGAACAAATGGATCATGAAATGTTTGAAGAAATCAGGGAAGCTAACAAAAGTTACAGCACAGTAAAAATAATGGGTGATTTAAATCATCTTGGTATTGACTGGGTCAGTGTCATGGTAGCACATGCTAGGGAGATAACGTTTCTAGATGAAATAAATGACTGCTTCTCAGAGCAGCTGGTTCATGAACTGACCAGAGGGGAAGCAATTTTGGACCTAGTCCTTAGTGAACACACGATTTGGTGCAAGAGACAAGGGTGTTGGAGCCATTGGCAATAGTGATCATATCATGATCACGTTTGATTTAATAAATGGAGGAAGGACAGCAAGGAAATCCACAGTACTACCTTTTAATTTTCAAAAGGGAGACTATGATAAATGAGGAAAATAGTTTAAAAAAATTAAAAGGAGCAGTTGCAAAGATTAAAGATTTATATTAAGCATGGCTGATGTTTAAAAATACTATCTTGGAAGCCCAGACCAGCTGTATTCCACACTTTAAGAAAAGTGGAAGGAAGTCCAAAAAACTGCCAGCATGGTTTAAAGGTGATGTCAGAGAGACTGTTGTTGTCAAAAAATCATCTTTCAGGAAATGGAAAAAAGATCCAAATTACAAAAACTGGAAAAAAAAACATAAGGACCGGCAAGTTAGAGGCAAGGTATTCATAAGGCAGGGAAAAGGAGAATTTGAGAAGAAGCTTGCAGTGGAAGCAAAAATGCGTAATAATGATTTTTTTCAAGTACATTCATGGCAAAAAACCTGTGAGAGAGTCAGTTGAACTATTAGATGATAGAGAGGTAAAAGGGGCATGGAGTAGAAAGACTGAATGAATTATTTGCTTCTTTGCTTCATTCTTTACTGAGGAAGATATAAGGATCTTACCCATGACTGAAATGGTATTTAAAGGTGATGCCACAGAAGAATTGAAAGAAATATTGATACACCAGGAAGATATATTATTTGATAAACTGAAGAGTCATGGGATAGGAGGCAGTGTACTACTGTGAATCAGGAACTGGTTAAAAGATAGAAAGCAGAGGGTTGGGCTAAATGGCCAATTTTCCCAATGGAGAAAGGTGAATAGTGGTGTACCCCAAGGATCTGTGCTGGGTCCGCTGCTTTTTGACATATTCATAAATGACCTGGAAAGTGGAATAACGAGTGAGGTTATCAAATTTGCAGATGACACAAAACTATTTAAAGTTGTTAAAACCCAAGAGGATTGTGAAAAATTGCAAGAGGATCTTGATAAATTGGAAGACTGGGCATCAAAATGGCAGATGAAATTTAATGTGGACAAGTGCAAAGTTATGCACCTAGGGAAGAACAACCCAAACTATGGTTACACGATGCAAGGTTCCACATTAGGAACCACTACCCAGGCAAAAGATTTAGGCGTCATTGTGGATAACCTGTTAAAACCCTCGGCCCAGTGTGCAGCGGCAGCCAAGAGAGCAAATAGAATGCTAGGTATCATAAGGAAAGGAATGGAAAATAAAACAAAAGATATTATAATGCCTCTATACCGTTCCATGGTGAGACCGCACCTTGAATATTGTGTGCAATTCTGGTCGTCGTATCTTAAAAAGGATATAGCCTTATTAGAAAAGGTTCAGAGAAGAGCCACCAAAATGGTAAAAGGGATGGAAGGATACTCCTATGAAGAAAGGCTAAAAAGGTTAGGGCTCTTTAACCTGGAAAAGAGACGGCTGAGGGGAGATATGATAGAAGTCTATAAATTAATGAACGGAGTGGAATGGGTAAACATAGATCGACTGTTTACGTTATCAGAATATAGAAACACTAGGGGACATGCAATGAAGCTACAGGGTAAACTATTTAAGACTAATAAAATAAAATATTTTTTCACTCAACGTGTAATCAAACTCTGGAATTTGTTACCAGAGGATGTAGTAAAGGCTGTTAGTGTAGCTGGGTTTAAAAAAGGTTTGGACAAGTTCCTGGAGGAAAGGTACATAAACCATTATTAAGAAGGGACCCAGGATATCAATGCTTGACCTAGTACAAGCATTGCAGAGCCTGTTTCTTTTGGGGAAACTGCTAGGTTCGTATGACCTAGATTGGCCACTGTTGGAAACAGGATACTGGGCTTGATGGACCTTGGTCTGACCCAGTATGGCGTATCTTATGTTCTTATGTTGTTAGTAGCAAATCACCTGGACCAGATGGTATACATCAAAGATGTTGAAAGAACTGAAATTATGAGATTGCAGACCTTGTATTAGTAATCTGTGAACTTTCATTAAAATCATCTCTAATACCTGAAGATTGGAGCATGGCCAATGTAACGCCAATTTTTTAAAAGGGTTCCATGGGTGATCTGGGAAACTACAGACCAGTGAGCCTGACATCAGTACCAGTAAAAATGGTAGAAACCATTATAAAGAACAAAATTACTGAACATGTAGAAAGCCATGGCTTAATGGGAGATGGTCAAAATGGCTTTAGCCAAGGAAAGTCTTGTTTTACTAATCTGTTATGTTTTTTTGAAGGTGTGACTAAACAGGTAGACAAAGGTGAGTCGGTTGATATCGTGTATCTGGATTTTCAGAAAGCCTTTGACAAGGTCCCTCATGAAAGACTCTTGGCGAAATTAAAAAGTCATGGGATAGGAGGCAGTGTAGCATCATGTGTATCAGAAACTGGTTAAAATATAAAAAGCAGAGGATAGGGCTAAATAGCCAATTTTCCCAATGGAGAAAGGAGAATAGTGGAGTACCCCAGGGATCTGTGCTGGGTCGGCTGCTTTTTAACATATCCATAAACGAGTGAGGAAATCAAATTTGCAGATGACTCAAAATTATTCAAAGTTGTTAAAATCCATGAGGATTGTGGGCATCCAAAAGGCAGCTGAAATTTAATGTGGAGAAGTGCAAAGTTATGCACCCACGAAAGAAGAATCCAAACTTTGGTTACACGATGCAAGGTTCCACATTAGGAACCACCACCCAGGAAAAAGATTTAGGCATCATCGTGGATAACATGTTGAAACCCTCTTCCCAGTGTGCAGCAGCAGCTAAGAAAGCAAATAGAATGCTAGGAATCATAAGGAAAGGAATGGAGAATAAAACAAAGGATATTATAATGCCTCTATAACGTTCTATGGTGCGACTGCACCTTGAATATTGTGTGCAGTTTTGATCTCTGTATCTTAAAAAGGATATAGCATTATTAGAAAGGGAACAGAGAAGTACCACCAAAATGATAAAGGGGATTGAAGGATACCCCTATGAAGAGAGGCTAAAAAGGTTAGGGCTCTTCAACCTGGAAAAGAGATGGCTGAGGGGAGATATGATAGAAGTCTATAAATTAATGAATGGAGTGGAACGGGTAAATGTAGATCGATTGTTTATGCCATCAAAATTTAGAAAGACTAGGAGACATGCAATGAAGTTACAGTGTAACCTATTTAAGACTAATGAGAGAAAATAGTTTTTCATTCAACGTGTAATCACTCTGGAATTGGTTACCGGAGGATGTAGTAAAAGCTGTTAGTGTAGCCAGGTTTAAAAAAGGTTTGGAGGAAAAATCCATAAACCGTTATTAAAGGGGACACAGGAAATCCACTGCTTGCCCCAATGCAGGCATTGTGGAACCTGTGTCTTTTGGGGAAACTGCTAGGTACTTGTGACCTAGATTGGCCACTGTTGGAAACAGGATACTGGGCTTGACAGACATTGGTCTGACCCACTATGGCATATCTTATGTTCTTATGTTCTTATCTCTTGTATTTTATGAAGGCCTCCCTCTTTTTATTTTATTTATTTATTTTATAGTGAGTTTTTCTATACCGCCCCTTACTGTGATCAAGGTGAGATCATCAGAAACAATCACTCACACCAAGTTCTTTCTCCTAGTACATGCACATCAATCTCTCACCCCCTATCACACACAGTTCTCTTGGATTTCTACTTCCCTGCAGTCTAATGCACTTGGGAAGCAGAAATCCAAGGGAATTGTATGTGATAGGGGGTGAGAAATTGATGTGCATGGACCAGGAGAAAGCCCTCCATGTGATTGTTTCTGATGATCTCAAGGTGGCGAAACAGTGTGACAAGGTAGTGGCAAAAGCCAGAAGGATGCTGGGTTGCATACAGAGAGGAATTACCAGCAGAAATAAAGAAGTACTAATGCCACTTTACAAGTCGCTGGTGAGGCCTCACTTGGAATATTGTGTTCAGTTTTGGAGACCGTGTCTCGCAAAGGATATAAAAAGGCTTGAAGCGGTTCAGAGGAAAGCGTCCAAAATGATTTGGAGCCTGCATCAGAAGACTTATGAGGAGAGACTTGAAGACCTAAATATGTATTCTCTGGAGGAGAGGAGGGACAGGGGAGATATGATTCCGACCTTTAAATACTTAAAGAGTATTATTTGACAAACAAACCTCTTCCAAAGGCGGGGAAGCTGTAAATCTAGAGGGCATAACATGAAGCTGCAAGGAGGTAAATTGAAAGGCAATATCAGGAAATACTTTTTCACTGAAAGGGTGATGGATGCTTGGAATGCGCTCCCGATGGAAGTAGTGAGGGCAAACACAGTGACAGAATTCAAAATGGCATGGGACAGACACAGTGGAACCCTTTATAGCAAGAGGATAAAATCAAAATAAGCATAATTATCTCTTATATCTGAACAAATAGGGGTGACCTACATTCAGCGGTGGGTACACCGCTAAACAAAGGCATGGGGAGAAGTGACCAGCATGGAACGGCAGGTGCACCTACTCTTGTCGCCATACTGGTCTTTATCTGCCGTCATTTACTATGTTACTATGTAAGGGTGGTTTACGATAAAACAAACCAAAATACATAGAACTCAAGATAACAGTGAACCATTTAAACATTTAACTTCCATAAAATTATATACATGGAAAACATTTACAGCTCAGATCAGTGATTATCTTTTGCATGGAGAATATATACAATAAAATGCCCATAACTGCTGTTGTATTCGGCATAATCTTGGGGTCTATGTTATGGGGGGAAGTGTGTGTGTTATTGCTAAGTTGGGTAATTCTCATTACTGCTGATTATGTTACCATAGTGTGTAACAAATAGGTGGCTTTTAAGTTCCTTTCGGAAGGTTTATAGGTCTTTAATTGCTCTTAATGTGTCAGATAGCACATAACCGGGTACGGCGGACTGTCCTACGCGCCCTTGTTCCCCCTCACCCCCTCCCCCACCACACTCTGGGTCCAATCACTTTCGCTACAACACAACACAAGTACACATTAATTTCGACTTAAACTGGTCGCAGCTTTATTAAACTTAACAATAGCCAACAACAATTCAAAACATGAACATATCTCAATGCTCCCCCCCCCCAGCAGAGCGAGCCATTACCAGCCATGTTATTAGCAAGGTGACGCCGCTTCTGCCTCCGCCGGGCCTAGGCCCGACTAAAACGCCTCGCCCTCCCTCAGCCGGCTTCGCCATATTATTAGCAAAAACCGGAGGGATCGTCCGGGTCGGGGGTACCCCACCCCCGCCCTAAAGCTTGCATCCGGCTCCGGACCCCAGAAACCTCCGGGATCCCGCCAAACCCCCTCCAGCTGCAACACCCCAACGCCGCCCGCTAACACCGCTCAACCCAAGGGAGGGTGGGCGGGCGTCCGGCGTCTCCGGCAGCAACCCCAAAGAGGCCGGAGCCACGCCGCGTCCCCCTCAAAACCACGACGCCAGAGAGCCAGCGATCCGATTGGCTCCTGCGCAGCCCAGCAACACGCGGCAGCCAATCGGAGTGCATGCACCGCTCCTAGCCCCCCCCCCCGTACGACGCTCTACGTCGTACCATGCAGGGCGCGATCGTAGCCGCCCCCCCGGTTAATGCCGGCCGCGAGGACAGGGCCCTGCGGCCTTGCGATAACCGGGTACGGCGGACTGTCCTACGTGCCCTTGTTCCCCCTCACCCCCTCCCCCACCACACTCTGGGTCCAATCACTTTCGCTACAACACAACACAAGTACACATTAATTTGGACTTAAGCTGGTCGCAGCTTTATTAAACTTAAAAATAGCCAACAACAATTCAAAACATGAACATATCTCAATGCTCCCCCCCCCCCCAGCAGAGCGAGTCATTACCAGCCATGTTATTAGCAAGGTGACGCCGCTTCTGCCTCCGCCGGGCCTAGGCCCGACTAAAACGCCTCGCCCTCCCTCAGCCGGCTTCGCCATATTATTAGCAAAAACCAGAGGGATCGTCCGGGTCGGGGGTACCCCACTCCCGCCCTAAAGCTTGCATCCGGCTACGGACCCCGGAAACCTCTGGGATCCCGCCACCGGCTCAGGACGCCCAGACCTGAGCCGCCCCCCTAATGGCAAGCTGCGACCAGCACTCAGTCCATACAAGATACCCTCCAAGGCCTCCTGCCCGTCGTTAAGGAGCAAATCCATCCCAACCGGGGATAGATGTACGCCGTGAACCTGTACAACCCAACCCATTCCACATCCACCCAAGGGTGTAAAATTTGGTACCCCCCAGCTCCATCACCCACCTGCCAATTTGGCAATTAATTTTGGACAACCCCCGTGACCATCGTCACTGAACCTTGCAGGCCGGCCTTGGAATGATATCAGACCACACTAAAATTATGCCAGTAAACATTGCCAACACCTCCCCCAAGTCCTTGTGCACAGCACACATCAACTGCCGGCAAGTCCAGGACCTCAAATCGTTGCCGCCGAGGTGATTCACCAAGATATCCGGCTGCCCTGTCAGACGCTCATGGTGCCGCAGCAAAGGCAGAAGCTGAATCCACCGCAGGCCGCGCTCGCCCAGTCATGAGATGGTCACCCGGGAAGCCTCCAGTCCGATGTGCGAACCAACAGGCCGTGTTGCTGCTCGCCGACCGGCCCAGTACACAAACGAGTGGCCAGTCACCCAACAGTGACACAGTCCTTGAATTCCTTCTGCAACATAAAGAAACACACCGTTAGCACCCCCACCACCCCTATAGCCGCACATAGCTTCTGAACGCCTGCAACGTCCACCGGCTGACATGCCGAATCTCCCGCTCTGACAGACCTTCCCCCTCTGCACTGGTGGCTGCACTTATACTGAATGAGTGGGGAGCAAAAACGCGCCGGATCCTCACCAATATGCTGCAGGAACAATCGCAGAACCGCCGTAAACTGGAAACGAGTAAGTATCCGCGTGTCCTCATGCACAAAAAGAGAACCCGCCCCCGCGGGCCATACCAACCTGCACCCGCGGGCCGTACCGCCAAGAAGCCCCTCAAACACATCACGGGACAGGTCGGAGATCCAGGAACCACGCGTTAAACCACCCACACTCTCATACCTATCTGATCAGTTTTGAAATGCCCCAGGGGAATACGGGCGCACCCGTCAACCAGCTTCACTTCGTGAACCTGCAAGCCACCACCGCGGGACTGACCACTCTCATCCCTGCAACAACCTCCGCGTCAAGAACCCTCTGCCAGCAGCCCCCCACCCCACCGCCTTCCGCAGCCTTCGCTGCCTCCACATACTGACCGAGCAGGAAATCAGATGCTGGACCCTGCAGCCTGCCATACCCCGACAGGACGGACACCACACTGCTGCATCCCCACAGATACGCCTCCCACGTAGCCGGCGACATGGACGTCCGCAGCAATTCTGTTAGGTCTCCATGCCAATCTGCCATAAGCGCTCCGGGACTGCTTTCCCTTCCTTATTCCGGGGCCAGGGTCCGAGACAGCTCCCACTTAAAACGGGACAGAGAATCCGCAATCGTGTTAGTAATCCCGGGACTATGTCGAGCCTTAATGATGACATTCAACCATAAACAAGCTAGAACAACCCGCTGCATTAAGTCAGCTACACGCTTGTATCGCAGGGCATAATTATTCACCACACAGACCCCAGCTTCATTGCCGCACCACCATACTACCTGTCGGTGACGTAGCCGGTCCGGCCACAACGTTAATACGAGCAAAACGGGGAATAACTCCAAAAAAGGTTATATTACACGTCAGGCCCGCCTCCTGCCCAGATGGAGGCCATTCCGTGGCGCACCAAGAACCGCCGAAGTAGCCGATATCCTGATCCGATGATGAGGTTTACGAATCCCCTCAGTAGCTGCAGACAGCCGCCGCAAAAATACCCGACCCATGGGAATAACCCCACATGCAAAATTAAGAGTGCCCAGGAGGGCCGGTATCTCCCATAACGTCAACTTCGGGGAAGACAGCACGTTCGCCACAAAATGCGCCAGCCCTCCACCGTGGCCACAGGCAATCATGCTACCATCAATTCAGAATCCAACTCCACCCCCAAACGGTCAGGCAAGTCGTTGGGCCCGCCGTCTTCCCAGATGCGAACGGTACTCCCCACTCCCGTGCCAGCCGCATGAACCCAGCCAAGACATCCCCGCACTGACCAGACTGCTCCGCCCCCACGAAAAGAAGTCGTCCAAGTAATGCACCATATGCCTAGTGCCCAACTCCTCTGCCACGGCCCAATGCAAAAAAGTACTAAACCGCTCAAAGTAAGGGCAAGATATCGCGCATCCAATAGGCATGCATTCGACGAAATAAAATTGTCCCTCGAAGCGAAAAACCCAATCAAGGAACCGCAGCTGGGTGCACAGGCAATAAACAGAAGGCGGATTCCATATCCGCCTTCGCCATCAAGCAACTCGGGCCCCTATCCCTGACCAAATGTACGGCTTCGTCGAAGGATGCCTAACGTACCCCACACAAGTCCTTAAGGATGTGGTCATTAACTGAAGCGCCCATAAAAGCGGAGAGATTATGGATTAATCAATACTTTCCCGGCTCCTTCTTCGGAATGATGCCTAATGGAGATACCACAAAGTCCGTAAAGTGCTGCACGGAAAATGGGCCGGCAACCCATCCTAACCTGAGCTCCGCATCCATCTTATCCCTGACCATCAGGGCAAAACACCGAACTAAACGAAAACCCCCATTGAAACCCCTTGTCCGGTATGACAGCGTCCTTCCTCCTGGGCTACCGCTGCAACCAGGGACGGAGAACTGAAAGCCTAATCGGAAGAGGAGCAAGGACCCGCCAGGACCTATGTCTTAGCGAAGGAAGCACCGGAACCGGTAACCCCCTTTTTAACACATTTAAGGGCCGAATGGCCCCTGCCACAGACGGAGCAAGCGTGCCGGAACTTACAGTCTGGAAAGGGGCATGAAGATTTGTTAAATCTCCAACAAACGGGGGGCGGAGCTAGCCACTGAACAGAATGGACGCCTGAATTTTTGCTCCCGTTGCTGCCCAAGAATCCTGAACATATCCCGGTATTCCATTGAAGTTTGTACCCCCTACCTACATCAATAACACCGCAATACAGCTGGATGGCATCCCTGAAGCCTGCCCGGCTGGAATTTCCACAGGGATCCGGCTCAGCAGCGAAACGATCCAAACCCGAAGTGGGCTCCCCGCAGAAAATGGCCGCGGGAGAGAAGGAGGGAGTGACTGCCGGTGGCCTACGTGAAGTGCTACAGGAATTGAAATGCGTTAAAGAAATGATTGCAGCCAATTCTAGTTCACTGAACATGATTCAAGAAGACTTGCTGGAGGTAAAAGAGAAACTCCTCACCATCACCACTCGACTTAATGCAGTTGAATTACAAACCCAGAAGCATGGCGTTGCATTAGAACAGCTGGGCCCTTTGGCCAAACGAGTCCGGCACATAGAAAATCTGATTGAAGATCAAAATAACCATTCCCGTAGAAATAATATCCGCCTTGTTGGAGTCCCTGAAGGCGCTGAAGGTACCGATCCGATTGGATTTCAGGAAAAAACCATACCGGAGATGCTGCAGCTTGTCTTTGCAAGGCCTTTTGAACTAGAACGGGCCCATCGAATCCCAACACACAAAGCTGAAAACACACGATACCCGCGCCCACTTATAATGAAGGTACTGAGATACCCACAGGTCCTACAGATCTTTCAAGCTGCACGGAAGGCCGGATCACTGCAAATCCAGGGACACAAAGTAGCACTTTATCCGGATTTGAGCAAGCAAACGGTAGATTGGAGAAAAGCGTTGCTGGCCTGTAGACCCATGCTACAAAGTGCACAGGCAAGATATGGGCTATACTACCCAGGAACCATGCGGGTCACGCTGCATAATGAAACGAGGAATTTTGTTGATGCTGAAAAACTGAAAACTTTCCTACAAGAAAAATGCGGTATGGAAACCTGAGGTCAATATTCTGATCTCTCACGCAGTGTAGAGAACTCAGCATATACTCAGGGGGTGCGGCCGTGCGTTCTCACAAATTTTAGAACGCCTTAAGCCTTGTTAAACACCTCATTGATTGTATTTCTGTTGTTCTAAATAGTTTTAATTAAACAGATATTTCTGCTTGAAATGTAGGGGTGGCAACGGGAGGTCGGGGTTGGTTACTGTTTCAGTGGATTGTGTTCACCTTAGCGATACAATGTTTGCCAGTTATGCAGTTGTTTGTGTCAGTCCAGTCCAGTACAAAACCCTCCACATACACGCAAATGCAAGTACGCGGCAGGCCTATCCATAGGATAGCTTTCACCTATAAGACAGCTTATCCCAACGTTGATGTCTAGTGATCTTTTAATGCTTTCGTTAAATGTAAAAGGTATTACTGGCCCTGTCAAGCGAAAGAAGATTTTAGCGTACTGCCAGCAAAAAAAAGCAGATATTGCCCTCTTACAAGAGACACATTTAACAGATACTGAATCGCAGAAAGTAACCTCTAAATACTTCCTGGTGGCGGCCTCGGCCTCTGCCACTCAACGCAAAGGGGGGGTAATAATATTAGTGCGCAAATTCCTGCAATCCGCCATTACCGACACACGGATTGATCCGCTAGGTCGATGGGCCAGAGTGACGATGAAAATAAATCAACAGCTTTACACATTCTTCAATATTTACGCGCCCAACCTCGATGACCCTAACTTTTTCAAACTGATAGCTAAAGAAGTTACAGCCGCGGCTCACACCAATATCATATTAGGGGGCGATTTCAATGTCATCTTGGATCCACTGTTAGATCGCACGCCCTATCGGGCTGTAGACAAAGTCAAATCGCAGGCGATTCTTAAAGGCATCATAACAGAGCTACACTTGGTAGACCCCTGGCGCCTACTTCATCCCCAAGAAAGGGACTACACATTTTATTCCATCCCACATAATACCCAAACAAGGATCGATTTCTTCCTACTGTCCACAGAGCTGATGCCCCAAGTGTTGTCCGCAGAGATATATGCTACAACGGTATCGGATCACGCCGCTGTCTCCCTAGTGTTGAATACCAACGTTACACAGCATGTTCCGCCAAGATGGACATTTGATAAATCCCTACTAGCAGATGACTCCTTTGTACAGCTACTGTCAGGGGAAATTGAGACCTATTTTAAATATAATACACCCACTGATACCTCCATCTGGAGCTGGTGGGAAGGTTTTAAAGCGACCATACGAGCTCATATTACCACCTACACCATTAGACGGCGTAAAGCCAGGAAAAACGAAAAAGATGAATTGGAACTCCAAATAAAAGCTGGGGAAAGGTTACTAGCCAAAAGAGCTGACTCAATGATATTGATTAGACTCCAAAAATTGCGATACCAATATAATGCTCTCCTCAACAAAGAAGCACTGAGTAGCATCCAGCTACAACGTAGTATATACTACTATGACAGCAACCGCTCAGGATCCCTCTTAGCTCGGCAGCTCAGACCAAAAACCAGCAAGACCGCTATAGCGGCGTTGCAGGACAATTTCGGGGGCCTTCTCCTGAGATCTGACAAAATATTAGACCGCTGCAAAGAATTCTATGAGGAACTATATCGCTCAGATACCCAATGTAGTGACAGAGCCTTTGAAGATTTTGTCTCCAAGATAGTAGGACCCACATTAACCAGTCATCAAAGTCGAACGCTGGAACAAGAGATCTCAGTAACTGAAATACAAGATGCGATCAAACAGATGGCTCGTGGCAAAGCCGCCGGTCCAGATGGTATCCCGCTGGACTTCTATAATAAATATTGCATTAAATTGGCTCCCATGCTACAGATCTACTACAGTGGCCTGCAAGATGAATCTCCAGAGATTGGAGCCCTGGCAGAGGCTGTGGTGGTAATTCACCCGAAACCGGGCAGGGATACACAAAAGATAGAGAATTACAGACCCATCTCTCTCCTAAACTCTGGTTATAAAATCTATGCTAAAGTGCTTGCTAACCGATTAGGACGGATCTTAAAAGATTTGATACATGAGGATCAATGTGGATTTATACAAAACAGATCCACTACAGATAATGGAAGATTATTGGCACATGTACTGGCATCTGCCAAGACCAAGACCGAGCCCCTGATAGGGCTAGCATTGGATGCCGAAAAAGCCTTCGATCGACTGGAATGGTCCTTTCTATTTCGATCCCTACGGTGGTTTGGGATAGGAGAAAAGTTCCTAAAACGCGTTGAATTGTTATATACCAAACCCACAGCTCGAATAGCGGTCAACTCACACCTCTCAGCCCCTTTTCAGTTGCAAAGAGGGACCAGACAGGGTTGCCCCCTGTCACCGATGCTTTTTAATTTAGCCCTGGAACCCTTATTAATAGCGCTCCGACAGAAGGAAAACATAAAAGGAATTGAGTTAGCTGATGGTCCCTGTAAATTGTCAGCATATGCCGATGACCTGCTCATTTTTCTACAACCATCAGACCTTCCTGAAACACTGCAACTCATAGATGCATACTCAGCGATATCCGGATATAAAGTAAATTTGAATAAAACAACAATTATTCCTCTGAATGAACAGGTCAGCGAAGAAATGATGCGTGGATACCCCTTTCAATATGAGAAGTCATCCTTTAGATACCTGGGCGTGACCTATGGCACCACCTTGGAAGAGACTGTCGCAATCAACATTAAGATGTGTCAAGAAATTGTACATGATAACATCTGCAAGTGGACCCCCCTTCATTTGAGCTGGTGGGGCAGGCTAGAAACGATAAAAATGATGTTGGTACCAAAACTCAGCTATATATTAAGTATGATACCCTTACGTTTCCCGTCAGCCTTCTATAAGAAAATGAATAGTCAACTGATAGCCTTTCTATGGAACAACCGAGTACCCCGAATAGCTGCCTGGAAACTGAAGTTACCTAATACACAAGGAGGTGTCCATTTCCCAGATCTCGGCTGGCTACACACTGCCTCTCTTTTAAAGCAGGGTGCTCAATGGGTCGACTCTGACGACACGGATAAAGGACCTAGATGGCTGAGTGTGGAGCGGGCCCTACATTCCCCCCTGCCCACATGGCTACTGGTAGGCACAGTAGTAGACCAGACTGCACCACATAATGCTATTATCCGAGAAACACAGCATGCCTGTCGATTATTGGCATCATGTATCGATGGAGGGGATGACTTTGCCGCAGATATGCCCATATGGCTGAACCCGCGCCTTATCATCGGAGGGAAGCCTGTCTTATGGAAAAAATGGGTGGAACATGATCTTATCACAAGTGATCAATGGAAGTGCATTTAAAACCTTTGACAGATTAAGAACGGAATTCCGATTGCCTAATACATGCTATTTCCAATGGTGTCAGCTCCGATCCTGCATGAGCAAAGCGGGTGTGTCACCTGTCTTGATACGTACAGGATGGCCACTGCGACAGAAACTTCAAGAATTACAAACAGATGCTAAAGCTGTTTCAAGATGTGTTGCGATTCTCCGATCCAAAAGTGACAAGACATGTTCTAAGATACAGTCGGTGTGGGCTACTGAAACCGGTCAAGATCTACCTCCGGAACATTGGGACACTTTTTGGGGAACTCAAATACGTGCCACGAGAGCAGCGTCTCTCACACAATCTATGTACTTTATAGCACATCGAGCGCATATTACACCGGCTAAGAAAATGAAATGGACACTACAGGAGGGAAATCGATGTTGGTCCTGTAACATGGCAATTGGGACACTGGCACATATGTTGTTCCATTGTAAATCCCTGGAAATATATTGGAACAGAGTTTGGGAACGCATATCACAGATCCTCAACTTACAAACTCCTATCACTTATCGGATAGTGATATATAAATCCATAGCTCTGGAACCTACTCTGATGAAATGGGATGGTAAACTGCTGGACTTAATGCTCAGGATAGCGCTTAAAATAGTTCTAATACACTGGAAGAATCTCGACAAAGCTTGTTTCGAGCATTGGTGGAGTCTCTTAATCCTACATAAGACCTACGAAGAGATCTATATAGCCAAGAACCCATGGTCTGGTAAACTAAGTAAGAAATGGTCAGCTTTACAAAATTATGTTTGATGAAAATGATTGCTGGAGGCTGCCTTGTGGAATGGTCTCTGCTGTAACCACATTGAACGGAGAGAGGGAGGGTGGCGTGCTGGCATGGACTGATACTAGTTCTTGTTAACGTTATTGTACTGTCTTGTTCAAGTTATTATATTCTTTTGCTATTTTATTTATTTATTTATTTAACAGTTATTTATATACCGCTCTTTCCCTAGTATCAAGTGCGGTTTACATGGAACAGTATGTTAATTGGTATGTAATATACCAAGTCAGTTTACATAGAACAGATATGTATCCTGCTATATCACGATCGTTTGTATTGTTATTTTGTATGTTAAAACTGAATAAAAACTACTATTAAAAAAAAAAAAAAAAAATCTCCAACAAACATCTCCTGCACCTCCTCCCCCCGCGGGCCCCTGCACTGGCGGGGGCACGCCCGCTCGAAAGGGCCGCACCGCGCCCCCTGCACTGCTTAGTCCCCCGCGTTACCCTCCCACCCCTCCGCCACCTGCTCTAACCGCCATATGCGTCAGCCATAAGTTAATATCTTGCATCCCCCAAGATAGCAGCTGGCTCTCCTCCATCTTATCGCGCAGCCCATCAACACGCGGCAGCCAATCGGAGCGCATGCACCGCTCCTAGCCCCCCCCCCCCCGTACGACGCTGTACGTCGTACCATGCAGGGTGCGATCGTAGCCGCCCCCCCGGTTAATGCCGGCCGCGAGGACAGGGCCCCGTGGCCTTGCGATTCCAGAGGATAGGTGCTACATGTGTAAATGCTCTGTTACTTGTTGATTTGTTTGTTTTACAAAAATCATTGGAAACTGTTATTGTGTTTTGTGTACATCCTCTTCTACTACTCTCAATATCTGGAATGTTGAGAAGTGAGGATAAGTAAGAGGGGGCAATGTTATTGATTATTTTAAAGGTTATCAATAGCATTTTATATTGGATCCTAATTGTGATTGGTAGCCAGTGTAGATTATATAGGATGGGAGTAATGTGTTCAGATCAATGTGATTTGCTTGTAATACAAGCTGCATCATTCTATGCAATTTGGAGTTGAGTTGTTATTTTCTTTGGTAACTCTTGCAATATACTGTTACAGTAGTCAAAATGCGGCATGATCAACGCTTGGAGTATGGAACGGAAATCATGGCTGCCAAGTAGAGATTTTAGTTGTTGTATCATTCTTAACTTATAAAATATTGATCTAGTGACTAGTTTTATATGAGATACCATATGCAGGGATTGATCAGTGGTAATCCCAAGGTACTTCACTCCATTCAGCCCCTTCTTTTTCTTCACCTTTTCAGACCCTTCTTTTGAGAACGATAGTGGCCTCCTTTTCCTTTTGCATTTATTTATCTTTCTAACAAAAAGGTTTGTTGCCCAGAAAATATCCCCTTTCAGTTTTGCCCATTGCTTTTCTACATCCCCTAGCTGTTCCCATCCTGCTAATTGCTTTTTGAGGTGTTGTTCCATCTTAGCAAAGTTTGTTTACCTAAAGTCTAAGACCCTCGCTTTTGAATGGATTTTATCACCCAAATCTTAATACTGAACCACACCATCTGGTGATCACTGGATGCAAGATGGATCTCCCATTCCATTAAAAGAAAAATAAAGAACCATGAAGGGGGAAAATTAAGGGTGCATTGGAGAATACCCCCTTAATAAAATATAACCTTATAAAAAAAATTAACATGCATGGAAAAACTCAATGTACAATGCAAATATTTCTTTGCCTCAGCATAGTAAATTTTGAGCACATTAGTTTTGCCACAGTAGTATCTTCTACTGTGGGGGCTAAGGTAAGGATGTTATCTGTCCTGGGAGGAATTAAGGATGCTTCAGACAGGGCTTCTTCTTTCCACAGAAAGGAAAGTAGGAAGGATGAAATCCACCTTGCTAACTGGGCCATTCAGTGTAGGTCAGTTAAGAGTGGATATTTTGAATGGTACTCTGCAGAGGAACTCCTGTAGAAGATCTTAGTAGGTGCTAACTATCGAGTGTTTAGTGAGCACTTTGGAATTAGTGTGGAGAGTAAGCAGCATAGTTTTGTAAAAGGCACATACTTTCCTTAATGTGCTTTAAGAAGACATCCAAAGGGATGAAACACCCGCCGCCGTGGGCGTTGGCGGGTGTTTCTTCTCCCTTCCCTGTGTTCTCTCCGCAGGTACAAGACATCCGAGAGACTGTGTGTTATCCTGGTCTGAACAACGGTGGATTCATCGTGTTGGCTCAGTTGTTCCTTTTGGTCTCAATGCACGGGTCGAATGGGAAGCATGTGCATAGTGTTTGCCCTTTAATTACTTAATCAGCTGGGTCTATAAGTATGTAGTCCGCATGCGTAGCTTTCGGCAGCAGTTAGTAATGTCTCTGTTCCTGCAATTGGCCGTAAGCAACCTGTCCTGCTCCCTTTGGATGTCTTCTTAAAGCACATTAAGGAAAGTATGTGCCTTTTACAAAACTAATGCATTCCTATTTTTCATTATCTAGTGTTCTCGATATCCTCTGCCTGCCACCCCCTGAAGAAACCTGCTCGGGTGAAACGCTATTACAGCGCGATTGAGAGCGTTGGGGTATGAGCGGGGTTGAGACGAGGCTGTGCAGTAATCCAAGCAAGACGTTTTGCAGCTAAGCTATACTATTCACCCTCCTATATTGGCTTTTGAAAGATCTCTCAAGCGAAATGCTGTTCTAATTTATGTTCAAGGAGTGTGATAGCTATTCAGTTGAAGCAACATAATATCTAAGGTCGTTGATGCAAGTAAGGGCTTTTACTGTGCTCTGTTGGTGAATATTGCCTTGGGTATACAGTTTGCCCGTTAAAGTCTGAGACCTTCCTGTTGCTTTCAATATCTTTGCTTGAATTCTGCTTTTTCAGTGAATGCATAATAGTTTCTTATTTTTTGACACAGTTTACTTTCATATGTTTTGATACAGAGCTTTTTTTCTAGTTTGACAGGTGCTTCAGGATGACATGCATGACCTGTGAGGAACAGAGATAGATATAGCCCTAACACTAGATAGAGCATTCAGGAAAGGCAATGAACAGGTGAGTGAAGGAGGGAGAGCTGGGAGCCGCTGGACCTGCCATATCTGCGGGCATCCCATGTGGTTGCCAGTACTGATGACAAACATGGTGTGGGCAACTGTACCACAGCACAGGGTGTTGACAATGTAAAGTACTGGAAAGACAGTTGGTGGCAGACAATGGGAATACGTGTCCCCCAGTGGAGGCGGAGGTGGCAGGATAGTTATAATGATGGGTGGCCAGAGGAGTGGTGGTGCCATGCAGATCAGGCACAGGCAAGGCAAGCATGAAGAGGTGCAATGCAGGAAAGGGTAGCAGTGCAGGACATGGGGTGACAGCCTGCAAAGGTAGACAGGACTCTACACAGCTGACAGATGCAGATATACGGACCGGGGAATGTTGACAATTGTGGCAAGGGTATTATGGGCTGGCAGCACAAATCTGCAAAAATATGACTGTTACAGACATGCACACTATTTGAGTAGGACAGGCATGAGAGGAGGGAACAATGAGGAATTGAACCCATGAACACTGCCAAGAATGACATTGTATTAACCAGTAGGCTATATCTCTGTAGTGTATGTCACAGCAATGGCTGGGTACAGATGGACTCCAGGTCACCGCACAAACTGTCTGCTCTGAGTGCCAGGATAGGGTAACCCCACCAGTACCCATGATGCAATGCACATGCTGAATAGCTGTCTATAGCTGATCAACAAATGGGGTCTGCACCTCTCCGGTACCTCAGCTTGGAAAGACGAACTGACAGTGCGTGATACTGGCACAGAGTACCTACAGAACATGCCATTGTGCAGGTTCTGTGTTCTCCCTGAGGGATAGGATGGGTGTCCAGCACTAGGTCCACAGTACATTTGGTGCTAGAGATATGCCCTGCTGTACATCACCATCACTACCAGTGTGTGACAGGTTTTCTTTGCAGTGCAGCTGAAGATAATTTGGTGTCCATTTTTATCCTGCAGTCACATGTGGCTCTCTGGGACCAGACACCACCCAGATTAGTGTGTACCCCATGTTAGGGTCTGGCTAACATGGGCACCTGTTATCAGGGCAGAGAAGTTTCAAAACCTGCATGAGGTTTGTGTAGCAGTGCCTTTATAAATCAAAGTGGTATATGCTACATACCCCAAAAGGCTCATCTCACCCTTTTTTAGGTAAGGGACAAGTGCCCCAGTCACAGGGAAGCAACTTCCATCCTGCTGGTATAAGACAGTCCTCTAGGGTTGGTGGGCCAGAGCCATACCTGTGGCAGACCAGCAGCAATGATGGGGTTAGCTCTGGCAAACCCCCAACTGCCTTTATACCACTGTCTATTAGTCACCAGCAGACAGCACCTTACAGGTGTTCAAACCATGCACAGTCTAACTGCAGACAGGCCACTAGCCAATCCATAATGCATACTCACAGAAAAATTACATGCACCAAACAGGTCTCTCTGTGATTGGAGTCCCAGCACTAGGAACACAAAAGCATTACTAGAGGCAGATAATGCAGAGTGCTATGTGGGAACCTAGACATGCCATGGTCACTGCTCGGTCAGAGTGAGTGCCCTCCCAGCATGCCATGCTGTGGCCACCCTGTCCATGCAGGTGGTGGTCGGGCACTACAGTGTCCCAGCCATTGCCCCACACCCTGTGAAGATGCATCCTGGCCAATCTGCCCTGTCTGGGCCATACCCACAACACCTTGCTCCTCATTATGCACATATTCAGGCTAACACTGGTAACAGTGGGGCATTGTGGGCCCGGTGAGGTGTGGGCAGCCACAAAACAATGGATAGACATACGCACACACACTTCTATTGCAGCATTGTGCAAAGATAGGGGTGGTTGGCAACCCTGCCCGCCACACTCGTCCTGATCACAGTGCCAACATTGCTAAACTGTGCAGGAGGTAGTAGTAGTGCTCTGGTTATAACTACAGCTCAATGCTGGGGCCAACAGCCTGACTCTCTATGCATCTTTGGATTGTGGAGTCTGTGTGAGTGGGTGTTTGTACCCCTGTTTGCTGCTGCTTTGAGCTTTGCACATGTTGCTGTTGTATCTGCATTGTAGGGTAAAGCATAGGGACATGCTCTGCAGGAACCACAACTGGGGCTTGAACCTGTGACCCTATGCTTCTGGACACACTGGCTGGGTGTACTACACCACACTGTTGCCACAGATGCATGGTGGTCCCTGGGGCTACCTGTACTTTTCCTCAGCCAGACCTTTTATGTTTCACTGCACAACACGTACTGGTACAGGGCATGGCCTAGGTCCACTGCAGGCAGGTGTCACTGTCCCCTCCAGCAGGGGCACCCCCCCCCTCCATGCTGACATGACCATATTCTGTCGGTGCTGGTAGTGCGCAGTCCCAGGCCATCCACTGTGTGGGTAGGTGGTTGCTTAGGGAGCCGGGTCTGGGGCATGGGGCATGCATGAGCATCCTCACATCTCCCCCCCATCACTGCCTACCAATAGTCTGTTCCTTCCGCTTGGGGGAGGGTTGGCTGGGGGGATGTCAGGTCAGTGCCCTGGCAACTGTTAGCTCGGGTGAACCAGGTAGATGTAGGTGGATTGTGTTTGGCCTTTGTCAGCTGCTGTCATGCTGATTTCTGGTTTCTATGTTCCTTTGTTCCACCTAGGCACCTGCCTTGTCCACCCTGTGCCCCAACTGCCCCCGCTACATGTCCTGCCTGCAGCCCCCTATGCCCCACTTACACCATGGCCATAGTGGCCTTTCATACTTGGGCACTATGCTGTTGCTAGAAAAAGAGCACTACTATCACGTTTTTTGGGCTCCCTGTCTATGCTGTACATTGCTGACACTGAAATGGTTTCTCTCTCCTGCAAATGTGCATCTAACAGCAGGTTTTCATTCGCGGTAGGATTCAGCCCTTCAGTTCAGCACATTAGTGTGCAGGGAGCCTCTCCCCGCCCATTGACCCCTCCCCCCCCACCCTCTCTCCACCCTCTATGGTGTTTACCGTGGCCGGGAACGTTAACGATCTTTAGGTAACGCTAACGCGCGTTAATGTTTACATACCGTGCGTTAACGTTACTTAACAATCCTTAACATTACCTAACGCGTGGTCTGTAATGTTACCGCAGTTTAGTAAACATGCCCCTATGTATCCAAGAAGGTTTGAAGTTCTCTACTATTTCTATTTCTTCTTCATCAGAGATGAAATTATTGATTTTCCAGTTGTCAGGATCTTTGCCTTTTGCACGTTAAGGTGTAGAGGCATTTTAAGGCTCTGCAGCTTGATCTTGTTAAGCAAATGTTTCAGTTCACTTTCAGTTTCAGTCAGTAACATACTATTATCAGCATAGCAAACGTTGTTGATGACTCTTCCACCAATCTTCGCACCTCAGTTTTCTTCATGCATTCCTCTTTCTCTGATTGTTCTGCATATATTTATTTATTTATTTGCTTTTATATACCGCACTTTTAGCAATCTGTGTGGTTTACATATAACAGAAACAACCAAACATTTTACATAGAACAGGAGATAACAAGAACAAATACAGTGGAACAGTTACATGTAAAAATTTTGCATAGAACAGATTAACTTTAACTAAAAACAGAACAGTAGGAAAAATGTAAATCAAACAGGTGTGGAAAATGTATGCAGTTCTGTTGTATATCTTTTCTGATTGTTCTTAAGAACATAAGAACATAAGATATGCCATACTGGGTCAAACCAAGGTCCATCAAGCCCAGTATTCTGTTTCCAACAGTGGCCAGTCTAGGTCATATGTACCTAGCAGTTTCCCCAAGAGACACAAGTTCCACAATGCTTGTACTGGGTCAAGCATTGATATCTTTGGTCACTTCTTTTCAAACTGTTGTTTCTTGGTCTATGTAAAGGTTGTGCATGAGAATGATCAGGTGTTCTGGTATAACCATGCTTCATAATGCTCATCATTTATATAATCAAAGGCTTTTCTGAAGTCAATGAAACACATGTAGATATCATTTTGGTATGCTTTTGTCTTTTCAAGGAACCATCTCATATCTGTTATGATGTCTTATTCCTCAGTTCCTTGTTCCTGAACCCTGCTTGCCTTTCAGGCAGTTCTTGTTGCAAGTATGGTTGTTAGGACCCGATTCTGCACCTCAGGAGAAAGATGGTCCCGTGCACTGTTCCCTCTAAGCTGTGCGCATGTGCGCGCGCACACACCTCGCCGAGTGAGCGCACATACTTTACAACAGAGCGCACAAAAATTACGGTTCTGATTCTGATAGAAAACAACACAGATGTTCTTAAAATTGAAAAGTTGTTGTGTATTTATGGTTTTCACAAGTTCTACAATATTTTCTAGTGCAATCAATGTGGTGTACACACTGTATTCTAACTTGTAGTCAAATTTTAAAGCATATAACTCTGAGTGTCGTTATGTGGCGCACAAAACTTTAACCTTCCTTCAAAAGCTGCACAGCTGATATTTTATGCGCACACAGCCTACAGAAAATTAGAGGGAACGTTGGTCCCGTGGGTACAATATCAGGCCCTGGGAGATGGCCTGATGCCCCTGCATCGCCATGGGGATGTCATCCCTGAGGCACAACCAGCTCATTGCCCATCGAGACCCCAATTCCTCACTGCCACCCCCCAACAGGGGCAGCCAGGGCCCTAAACAGGTGGTAGGAACTCACCTTGTATGCCTCTGTTGCCTCCCGGCTGATCTGGGGGTGGCCAATGCTTATTCCACCTCCGAGGTTGAATACTCTGGCTGTCCTCCCGGTGCTTCTAGGTCATACAAGACCATGAGTGGAATTGGCCCTGAATGTCCAGGTGCTGGTCCCACCCATGCCTCTACCACTTTCCACCCCCGCGCTGTCTCCATCCCCTGCAGCACGCACAGCGGCTCTGTGTTTGCAGGGGAGACGGGAAGTAGAATATGGTGAAGTCAGATAGCGGGGCTGCATATCCGCCTTATAGAATCAGGGCTACAATGGTTTGTTAGAGCCTGTGGGTTGATGTTGATATTATTTATATATATCTGAATTGGGGGCAAATTGCTTGGCAGAGCCTTGTAAGTATTGTGACAGCTTCATCTGGTTTCTGTAATATTTCAATGGGTATGCTATCAATGTCTTGTGCTTTGTTCTTACATATAAAAAAACTGTGTGCCCTTGGAATGAACCATAAAGTAACTAACTGTGTAAGAAAGTGTTTGAGTGGGAGGCACCAGAGGCAGCAGTAAGTAGAGTTCACTCTGAAGATAGGGGTGTTACCAGTGTCTCAGGGATTTTTTCTTGGTCTGATTTTTTTAACATTTTTGTAAGCGATATTGTAGAAGGTCTATTTGGAAAAATATGTCTCTGTAGATGATACTGAAATCTGCAATAAGGTAGACCCCCTGAAATTCTGGATTACATGAGGCGGGATCTAGCAAAGCATGAAGAATAGTCAAGAAGTTGACAGCTAAGATTTAATGCTAAAAAATGCTAAGTCATGCATTTGGTCTGCAAAAGCCCAAGGAAGTGGTATAGTATATGGAATGAAGTACTTCAATAAACAAACAAGAGCTGGACCTGGGAATGATTGTATCAGATGATCTTAAAGTGACCAAATGGATAGAAAAGGTTACAAGAAAAGCCAGAAGGATGCTCAGGTACATAAGGAGAGGAATAGCCAGCAGGAAAAAGGAGGTGATAGTGTCTTTGTCTAAGTCTCTGCTGAGATCTAATTTGGAGTACTGTGTACAGTTCTGGAGACTGCACCTTAAGAAATGTCTAGAGGGCTACTAAAATAGTAGGTGATCTTTGTCATAAGGCATATGGGGATAGGCTTAAAGATCTCAATAAGCATTCTTTGGAGGAAAGGAAGGAGAGGGGGTCCTTTTCCAGTTGAAAGGATGCTCTGAAATGAGGGGTCATAGAATAAATACGAAAGAGGATAATCTCAGGAGTAATCTAAGGAACTATTTTTTACAGAATGGGTGGTGGACATGTGGAACAGCCTCCTAGTAGAGCTGGTAGAGATGAGAACCATATCTGAATTCAAGAAGTCATAGGGCAAATGCAGACGATCTCTGAGGGAGAAGAAGTAATTATAGCACTAAATAGTTTTCATGGATGAGTGAAATGGATAGCCATCGGTCTTTATATGCCATTGTTTTCTGTGTTTCTATTGTTGTAGAGTAAAGCTGACATTTATGATGTGGTTGGAACAAAGCCCTCTGGAGGTCTGACTGCTGATGTACTTGCACTTAAAATGAAAGTCACAAGCTGCAAAGAAGACTTACATATTACTGGGACATGGAACGTACAAAGCATGAACCAAAGGAAGGCTGGAATTAATCAAGAATGAAATGGAATGTGCACAACTCAATTTGTTGGGTGTCAATGAACTGAAATGGACTGGCATTGGGCACTTTACATCTGATGATCACATGGTATACTAAACCAGAAATAAAAGACAAGGAAGAAATTTTATTTAATTTATAATTAAGAAAAGGTTTGCAAGAACTGTAATGAAATAGAATGCTGCTAGAGAACACTGACTTTCTTTTAATCTGTGAGGAATGGCATATCAGCACATTTATTATTCAGGAATCTGAGCTAACAACAGATTCAGAAAAGGCCAAGGTTGATTAGTTCAGTGGAAAAGTACAAGCTGAAATTGACAGGACACGCAAACAAGATAAACTGATAGTCATTAGTGACATAGGGGTATGTTTACTAAACGGTGGTAACGTCGCAGCTGCGACGTTATCGCATGATACGTGACGTTATCACGTGATAATGGCTCATTACCATGCGAGAATGTCATGTATCATGTGATAACATCTCCAGCGGCGGTAAGGTGCGCAGAGCTTGGAGTAAGGCTCCCCAGAGGGTGGAGTACGGCTCCCCAGGGGCAGAGATAAGGGGTCAATGGGCAGAGAGTGGGCAGGGAGAGGCTCCATGCACACTAACGCCGTGAAATGAAGGTCTGAAAAGTAGTGCCAATGAAAACCTCGCGCTAGAGGGACATTTGCAGAAGAGAGAGACCATTTCAGTCAACAATGTGCAGCAAAGGCAGGGAAACCAAGAAAAGTGATAGTAGCGATACATGTGCAGCAACATAATAGTACCCAAGTATGAGAGGGCACTATGGTGAGGCTGAAAATGGGGTACAGAGGGCTGGAGGCAGGACGCTCCACCTCTTTTTCCAAATATTGAAAGAGGGTAAAACTAACACCTCGTTCCCTGTGTTCCAGGGGTGGATTGCCCTGTTGAGCATTCAGGCATGCCCCAGGGCACCGAGTGTTGCCGGGAGTCAGGACTGGAAGGGCCGAAAGCATGCCTATGAAAGCTGTACTGCTGCCAATCGCTGCGGGGCTTATGAGCCACTGCAGGTCTCATGGCTGGGCCAAATTCCCATCATCTCCTTTGGCACAGATGTTCAACAGCAGGTGGGTGCTGAAGAAAAGGACAGGAATATACAAAGGCCTTAAGACATGCAGCAGCTCAGAGGCCCTATGCTTATTTTTTATTTCCATGTTGCAGGCTGGATTGCAAGGATTCTTCAGGTTGCCAGGGGTAGAAATAAGAGAAACAGGTGGATTGGGATAAAAAAAAATTTCCCCGGACAGTATCTTGTTACAATAAGCCTCTGTGGTGTCCTACCTCTGATAATCAAATATGCATCTTTTTCTACCATACCCCCTGTGCTCCCATACTGTTAACAACTAGCTCCACCCCCCCCCCCTCCACACACACACACTTTGCTTTCAAGGAAGCCTGAAACAAATCCATTTATATGGTTTTCACTTTGTGCTAAGTTGAAATGCAGTGGTGGGAGAAGGAGAAGGAGGTCTAAACTCAAACCACTCACCCTTCCCTGGTGTTCCTGAAAACCTCTTAAAATCAGGACAATTCTACTTGAGCCCCAGTGGTGCAGCATGCCTCGTAAGACGCTGTCCCTACACCACACATCTTCGTGAACTCCTTAACAGGTACTGCTTTTGCTCTGAACACTTGCCTCAGTTTCTTGGCTGGCAATCAAAACTGAGAAAAGTATCAGGAAAAAGATTATAGTCATTTCAGACATAAAGGAGACTCCTTCAAGCAGTACAATGGGAGTGACATTTCCGTAGAGCATCATGCTTGTTACACCATATCCAGTAATTATGTTGTAAAGGATGTCTCTTATTAAAATAATGATAGAGGTTATCAAATTATTCCGAGCCCCATTTAGCTGTATAAATGACCTTAGGCAATAGATGTACAGTTAAAATTCAGCATTATAATTAATTTTCAAAGATGGTATAATTTGTGTGTGTGTGTGTGTGTGTATGTATTTGTGCATATGTGGTATTCTTCCATAATGAAAAGTTGCTGTACTTTCCCAGTGAGAAAAAAGTACATATCTTGGGAATGGTTGCATTAAATATTTCCCATATTGTCATATATACATTATACATGCAGCAGATAGCACATGATAAGCATTAGTAAAAGGGGCCCTAACTCATATTAGGGGTGTTTATTTCCTTTTGACTCCAACCAAAATCAGCTCAGTATCCCAAATTTCAATCAAGCATTAAATAAACATTCATGTTGATACCAGTATTAGATATGTCTTTGACTGCTATTTGGATGAATTCTTCTAACTTCTTTGCACCACATGCTAATAAACTTAATCTGCAACAATTCGGTTCACTCCAAATGCTAGAGCTTGCTGAGATTTTCTTGGTAGAAACCTCTTTAAAAAGATTTGAGAACCCTTTCAAGGACTGAGACCCATTGCTAGCCAAACCACAGGAAATACATGCAAAATTAGATGCAGATATGCTCAGATCAATAATTCCCCTTTGGATTTTAGTGGATCCATGGTGAATATCCTTCAAGAGGTGCAGGAAAGCATCCAATAGAATCCCCTAGCATTCTTTAGAATGATCTATGAATTTGTGAAATTTGAGCGCGGCTGAAATCCATCTGGTTCAAGTTTTATTTTGGAAAGTTTGCATATCCTTAGTTCTTGGCATCACTGCCAGGAAATTATCAATAGTGACAATCACTGGCAGCCTCAAAACCACCACGGCAGAAATGTTTATATTTTATCACTAAGTCAAAAGCAGTCTTAATTGGTTTATGTTTAACTTGTGGGATTTCCTTTGCAGTTATAATGTAAAAAGCAAGATTTATGTATTACGCACATGTGCACCAAATTTGGGCTTGTGTTGTTCATCCAAATATACCTGTTCGATTAGTCTTCGAACCATTCATATATTTGTCCCATTTTCCCCCATTTGGAGGAAACTACTTTGAAATTAAACAGTCAGATTTGCCATTTATTTCCAAACCTGCTTCAAATTTGATGGCAGGCATCTGTAAGCACTACAAGCCATCAAGAGGGTCACAAACCCTGGAGGGGCACCAGAAGAGGGACAGAGAGTATGGACAGTGGCAGGATGAAGCCACCATCAGGAGCAAAAAAAGGTACAAAGGACACAGTAAACAACTCAGATAGGGGAAGAGGGCAAAGCAGCACCACAATTAGTGCAAACATGAAAAGGCACTTTGACAGGAGTAAAATGGAAAGGAGAGCAGTACAGCACACAGATCAGCTTCAGAGCCCTAAATTATGCGAGGAGATCAGCTGTGATGCAGTGGAACCTATGGAGGTTAGTGAGAGGGAAGAGCTTACCTCAAACTTGGCAGGACAGGAAGACTCAGCGTGTGTGAAAACAGCTGAGCAGCCAGTGCCGTCAGCACAAGTAAAGCAGAAAGGGTTTAAAATGAAGTTTCCCTTCTCTAGTAGTGACGCAGGTAGAATTAGAGAAACTCATCAGGATCACCTGGCCTCAGAATCTGACGTAACGTGCAGAGAGAGGAGGTATATAAGTTCCTGGTCAGAACCAGGAAGAGGTCAGAACAGCAAGAGCAAGAAGTACGAGAGAAAGACTTGGAGAAGAGCTGAGAGGCCCAGAGGAAGTTCCAGTTCCAGAGGAGGTCTTGGAGGTCTGGGAGGACCCAAAGCTCTCAGAGGAAGTTCCAGGAGAGACCAAGGGAGCAGTGGAGCAGCTGGTCTCTGGAACGACAGTCCTAGGGAGGATTCCCACACGAGCAGGAAGTGGGGCAGTGTCTCTGAGGGATTGCATGAGCCATGGAGGAACCTAGCTCAAGCTGGAGGAACTGGGCCAGGGGAAAGAAAGCCCAAGGCTGACTTCAAAGCCTGCAGTAAGGTAACAAGCTTGAAGCCTTATTTTTATAGAGAAGAGGCTGGAAGTTTTAATGGGCACAGCCCTGAACAGGGTTTTAACTCAGAAAGCTACTCAGACTTCCTACTAAGAGAGCCAAGAGAGGCAAACCAGAAAGAGACATTATCTGTACCAGGTTTCTATAACCCTGACTTTGATAAGTACCTTGGAAGAAAAGGGGTTTATCAGCCACAAGAGAATAAGCCATGCTCCAGCACATGTAAGGAATGTGATACGGAGAATATTGGGAGTGGTCCAGGCTTAATGCAGTGGGAGAGTGTTAACAGTTGTACAGACCCTGAGCCAATGGACTGCACGATTTGTCTATCAGATGACATAACCTCTTTGTGTTAACTTCAGCCAATGTGACCTTGTGACGTGAACAAGGAAAGAAGAAGAGATGTTCTAGCTAATTTCGTTCAGTTGCTGTTTTTGTCCTGTGTGTTTTTGCAAAGAATGTTTTCTGTCCGGGAAAGGGAATAAAACCCTAATTTTTGCTTTAATCACTTGACTGACTGACTCTGTTTAAAGGAGAGAAGCAGTTTATTAAAACCACAATACCCTAGGCATTGGCCTATTGGGTCCACAGAGGCTCTACTCAGGGTCTCCGTGACACAGCACAGCATAGGCCCCAGATTGGCTGAGAGGCCCTAAATTATATAGAAACAACGGGAATGTCAGACCCTGGATCCTAGCAGCATCCCAATTGATCATCTTGCTGCATTTCATATATTCAATATCTTTTTCCTGAAGAGGTTACAGGAGAATCTTGCATGTTTAAATTGCATGTATGCACTAGGTGGGCTAGGCAGCTGCCTAGTTTGGCAAACCATAGCCGGCAGCATGGAGACTTTGTGCCACCCCTTTGGTGCCCACAGCAGGCCATGTACTTAGGTGCACATAGCCTGCCACGTTTGATCCCCCTCCGATGCAGCTTCCTGTTGGAGGGGAGTTAAAAGTGGCAGGCCATGTGTGCCAAAGCACACGGCTTGCCTTGGGCATAAAAGCGGTGGCACAAAGCCTTCCCTTTTAAACTGCTGCCATCACTGCTGGCAGAATTGGTGGCGGTGACAGCATGGGCAGCAGCATGACTAGGCATGGGGGGGGGGTGGGGTTGGCATAGCCAGGGTTCTTGCCTGGAGCAGCAGAAACCCTTGGGCATGTCCTAAATGTATGTATTACCACACTGGGTCACCACTAATAAAGCATATTCATCCAGTGTTTGGACATCTTGGCCTGATTTGTCCTTTGCTCTGTGTTTCTACCTGCATGTTTTTGTTTGAGTCCCTAAATTATGCTAAAAGGACCAGCATAGCACAGCACACAGATTGGCTAGAAGGCCTTAAATTATGCCAAGAGCAATGGCATTCCCAGACACCCCGTCACCTGGGTCAGGGCCCCCCCTGCCCTGCTGGCACACCCCCTGCGTGGCACAGTGCTGCATGCTGCGATGCACTCCCTCCCTGGCCAGGCTCACTTAAGCAGCACAGCAAATTTATGATTAAGCTGATTTGCCACAGTGCCTCATGCTCCAGGGGCCTGGTGCTCTTCTCTCCCAGTCAAAGTCTTCCGATTCACGAGATTATGGGTATGTGTACTAAACTGAATTCAATGGGGCCACGGATCCGATATCACACAGAAGCTGCTACCGCTGTTTAGTAAACATACCCCTATGACTGGGAGAGAAGAGTGTCTGGATCCTAAAGTGCGAGGCATTGCAGCAAACTAGCTTAATTGTAAACTTGCCATGCTGCTTCCATGGGCCCAACGGAGGTGCACCCACTTCCAGGCTGGCACTCGGGGCAAGCCACATCCACCACCCCATCCTTGGAATGCCACTGGCCTGGATGACCAGCATAGCACCGTGATTGGCTGGATGGCCCTAAATTATGCAAGGAGACCAATATAGCACAGCACCCAGATTGTCTGGAAAGATTTAAGTTATGCCAGAAGGACCAGCACTGCACAGCATCCAGATTGTAACACAGTAACATAGTAAAATAGTACATGACGGCAGATAAAGACCAGTATGGTCCATCTAGTCTGCCCAGTAAGATGGCAAGAGTAGGTGCACCTGCCGCTCTGTGCAGGCCACCCCTCCCCATGTCTTTGTTTAGGGGTGAACCCACCACTCAATGTAGGAAACCCCTATTTGTTGAGAAGTTAGATGGTTCGGAAGTTAGATGGTTCAGGTTTTTTTTGTTTTTATCCTGTTGCTGCAAAGGGATCTCCCTTTCTCAACAAATAGGGGTTTCGTACATGGAGTGGTAGGTTCACCCCTAAACAAAGACATGGGGAATGGGAAGTCCTTAAATTATGCCAGGAGGACAACATAACACGCCACCCAGATTGGCTAGAAATTATTTATTAAAAAACTTGCAGCAAAAATGAACAAGTTAAAAACACAAAACAAACAATACAATGCACTAGATGCAAAGAAACAAATAAATACATTTCTATATACAAAGGAGCAAACAAGAATCAAAGCAATGAAAGAAAAAGAACTGCAAAATTAAAAATGAAAACATCATGTAGGAATCACAAACAATCTTTGAAACTTGGTGAGAAAACTGTGATATTGAGGTTAATAGCTGTTACCTAGGTATCCTTAGGTAGACCTAGAGGTATGTTTACTAAAGGGCGGTAAGGCAGAAAAGGTGCCGCTAACAGGCATTATCAGTGCCCATGAGCAGTTAACGCCGCTGAAAGCAGCGGAACGTACGGAAGCCAGTCCTGTAGCATTAAGGTGAAAGGAGATGGAGAGTAGGCATTAATGGGGTGGAGAGTGGGCGGGAATAGCATGTGCTCCTTTAATGCTGGGTTGGGTTACCGTGTGTTAGAGCTCCCTGCACTGGGAACCCTAACACCATTTGAAAGCTCTTGTAAGGGCTATTTTTTGAGGAGAGAGAGCATATTTAAATGTATGCAATGTGCTTGATCCACAGGAGTTCCCAAATTAGTGCTAGTAGTGCTCCGTTGACAGCAACAGCATGCTGCCCTATTAAGAAAGAGCAGTATGTTGTTGCTGCCAAATGGCAAAGGAGGTGTCACATGCGTGATGCAATGGGTCTGTATGGTCCACTAAGCTGACAAGGCTGCAGTCTAGGGTGTTCATCTGTGATGTCTGCTATGGCTCTACTGTGATAGTGGCAGCATACATACATGTTGTCGCCATCAAAAATAAGTCACGCCATGCCCACTGCCACTATGATGCCATGTCAGCATTGTGTGATGGTGGGGGTGGTAGTCTCAGTAACTGCGGCCTGCTGCAGACAAAATCTTTACCCCAGTCCTGTATGTGAGGTGCATTTCTGCAGTTGCCACTGACAGTGAGATACCACCCCTTATAAGTCCAGTACTAACAGAATGAAAAGAATAATAACTATATCCAAATGTACTTCATCCTACCTTATTAAACTGCACCCATCTTATCTAGAAACATTATTATTATAGGGAGAAAAGGGATCTCAGTACCTGTGGGCGACTCGATCCTGGCTTATATATCTTGGCCACGGATCATCTCCATAACATCAGTGATCCAAAAAACTCCCACAATTTATCTTATTACTGAACCTTATCCCTCATTGTTACTACTCATACCCACAATATGCTATTATTATGCACATACAAAACTGCAAATGTTAATACACAAATAGGACAGGACACTTCAAGAAGAGCACTATCCCTGGCGACACCCACCCTGTGGAACTCTCTCCCTGATGATCTGAGATCAGCCACGGACTTCAAAAATTTCAGAAAGATGCTCAAAACAAAACTCCTCATGGAACATTACAAGGACATCACCTGAACCAGACGCTGCCCTAGCCAACCCTGCAACCCATACAAACTGTATATAGACCTGTACATAGCTCACTTGTATATAGCTCACTTGTATATAGATCTGTACATAGTTCACTTGTATATAACTCAAATTAATCTCACACCCCATTCATGACGATGCTTCCACTGCATGTTTTCACACTATAACCCCCCCTCTTGATTGTTTGCTGTGCCAACCGCTTTGATTTAATGATAAAGTGGTATATTAAATCCGACTAAATAAATAAATAAATTAAATAAATACAAAAGAACAAACTGTAATATAGCAGCAAGTGTGAATAACAATACAGCAACACATCAACAAGTACTAACACAAGATCCCAGAGATATAGCATAAATATAGCACAAACACTGCCAACCCAGCTTGTCTCAAGCCAACATGCTAGAGAACAAACAGCAGCTCACGTCCTGCTTACACAGCCAGTGCCCTACTGACATGCCAAAGCACAAGCGATAACTTTATTAAACAGTTGGAGCACTTATCTTAATGCTGAAACTTGTCCTGACACTACAAGGGACGCTCTATGCATTTCACAATAGCTTCATCAGAAGACCAACCATCGAGTATAACAACTTTGATCTCTCAATTGTGCTCACCACCCAGACCTCTCAAAAATCCTACGACCATGCTCACCTGCTCAATAAAACACAAAATAGCATACCGCTAGAGCGTTACTCAACTATATCACTGCAATCTCTTTAGCCGGTACCTCAAACATTCTGCCCCAAATACCGTTGGACATATACCGATATTACACTAGATAACCTCAAATCAACATACTCCCATATATTTTACTCACATATCAGTCAGAGTACCACAAAAACACCTTGCCTACCATTAAATAAAAGGTCATTCGCTGTCCTGACATGCTCACTTAAATCCATCTTACAACCAATCAGCATACACCCCCAGCAGCCTATCATAATCAGCCTCAACCAGTTTCATTCATACCTTTCATCCTGATATCATAAAAAACCCTCTTTAATTACTCAACATATACCCATAACTCATAATATTACACATCAAGTCCACAGAAACCCATATACCAGTATTCACAAAAACCCGCCAAATGGCCCAGACACTAAACCACATACAGATTATGAAATCTTCCAACTAAACATTCTCTGAACCCCATTGATTCACACTCATATCCATACTTACCACAGCTATAACCCCACACACCTTACAGAGAAGGACTCCTTTTAATTTATTATTTATTTATTTATTTATTTATTTATTTCCAGTCTCTTTTATACCTCGCTATTCAACATCAGTGCGGTTTACAATGAACATAGAACTACACATTTCCATGGGTACTCTGTGTTTACAATGAACTGGTGTCTAGAACTTGGATAACAGGGGGTAACTATTTACAATCTTGCAACAAGGTAGGGTTTGCCTCATTGGTCTAGCCGTGGGAGTTCTGTGTGGTACCTGTGGATGGGGCTGTTATGGCATTGTCTAACGGGTAGTAAAGGAGGAAGAGGTGGTGCTTTAAGGCCTTCCTAAACTGGAATAGGTCAGGAATTGCACAGATGTTGGGAGGCAGGGTATTCCAGCATCTGGGCGCACAGAATTTGAAGGCCCTGCTTGCTGTTGACTGGGTGCATTGGGTTATTGATTTTGGGACTGTCAGTGTATTGAGTGTTATCGATCTTCTGGGCCTGTTGGTGGGAGTGGTCTGGATCATTTCAGATAATGATGAAGATGAAAGCCCATTGATGGCTTTGAATGTCAGCAGTAGGGTTTTGTACTTGAGTCTGCTATGTATCGGAAGCCAGTGGAGGTGCTTCAGAATGGGCGTCACATGGTCTTTCCTGGATGCCCCGTATAGGACCCTTGCTGCAGTGTTCATTGCAAGTTGTAGCGGATTCAGGGTGGCCTGGGGGAGCCCATGTAAGATCACATTAGCATAATCAAAATGTGGTATGATCAGCGCCTGGTAAATTGTCCTAAAGTCTTCTGGCTCTAGCAAGGCTCGTAGGGGGTCTGAGGGATCGTATCTTATGGTACACCGCCCTAACTATATTGCTTATGTGTAACTTCATGTCCAGCCTCTGGTCTAAAGTAACGCCGAGGTATCTGATCGTGGGTTTGGTCTGGAGATCTGCTTCCTTGACTTTTAGAAAGGGTGGTGTGGAGAAGTTTGGATTCCTTGTAATGAAGAGTACTTCTGTTTTTTTGTGTTGGATCCTGAGGTGTTGGGTTTGGAGCCAGTCGGATACGGCATTAAAGCAGTTTGTCAGTGGCGAGAGGTCTGGGTTCTCAGTTGAGAAAGGCATGTATAGCAACACGTCGTCTGCGTATATCAAGCAATTGATGCTGAATGACCAGATCAGGTTGCATATAGGCTGCATATATACGTTGAACATCAGGGCCGATAGGGAGGAACCCTGAGGGACACCCTGCTTCTGGTGGAAGGGATCTGATGAAGTTGCCCCAGAACGTACGTGCTGCCATCTGTCAGAAAGGTAGGACTTGCACCTGTCAAGTGCTTTGTCAGTGATCCCCTTCTCCTTGAAACGTTCCAGCAGGAGCTCATGGCTCACCGAGTCGAATGCAGCTGCAATGTCCAAGAAGATGAGGACAAACCCCTGACGAATGTTGTTGATTCCTGTTATTATGTTATTGATGAGAGTGGTAAGGAGCGTTTCAACTCCATGGGCCTCTCTGAAGCCATGTTGGCAAGGGTCCAGTGGTGAAGAGGTTTCAAGGTGCTCTTGAATTTGCATCTGGACTTCCTTCTCAATTATTTTTGCTAGCAAAGGTATGCTCGATATCGGTCTGTATGAGTCTACCTTCTGGAGGTCAAGCTTGCTGTTTTTTAGTAGAGGTCTTATGGATGTGTGCTTTAGGGATTGCGGGAATGTACCTGCTGCAAAGGATTGGTCCATAATTCTGGCTATAGTGGAGCTAAAGTTAGACCATAGGTCTTTAATCCAGAATGCAGGGCAGGGGTCAGTTTGAGCAGTGGTCATGTTGATTGCAGCTATGGTGTCTTCAACGCGCTGCTTGGGAGGTGTGGAGGAAATGGTGAGAGGTGTTTGATAGCTTGGCTTGAAGGAGACTTCAGGTGCTGGGGCACTGTTGGTCTGGCATAGCTTGGATAGTAAGTAGTCTGCAAATTCTTGAGGGTGGATCCCGATTGTTTGCTCTGCAGCTGGCTCCTTTGTTAGGTTTTTGATGAGAGCGAACAGGTCGTGTGGTTTTTTCAGCGATCTCTTTAGCGTGTCCATGGACAGAGATATGGGGAGGAGGGGGGACATGATTCTGGCTTGGCATAGCCTTGTTTTTTTCCATATTTTGGATCTTCATGCAAACCTCTCCTGTGCCTGATCCACACCTACTCTGTCCTCCTGGTGCTGCACACATCCTGATGCTTCTGGCTCCACTAGGAGACATATCTTCCCCATCCTATGCCACAATGGCACCCCCCCCCCCCCCTGTGCATCGGTACAGCTGCCTCCCACATGCTCGTCCACTTTACTGGCTGCCACTTAGGGTGCCCACAAATATGGCAGGTCCATCAGCTCTCATCTGTCCTTCAATCCATCACCTTTACATTTACTTTCCTTGGTGCTCCTTTAACCTGCGTTAGAATTACAGCCATTTTCGCAGGTTATAGGGCATGCCGTAACACCCGATGTCCTGTTAACACGTGCAAAATGGCCCATTGAGCACTTTACGCTGGAACACCCCCTACATGCCCAGCACCTTTTTAGGATTAACGTACCTTATCACTGCTGCTAACGCCTGTTACATTAGTGTGCATTAGTAAACATACCCCTTAGTTTGTGTGTTGCCATTTTCCACATGAGCTTCTCAGATAGCTTTCATATTGTATAAGCATTGGTGGATATTACATTTACACTCCTGTTTCACTGATTGTGGAGAACAAACTACTGCTAGTGCCACGGCTATTGCGACACATTTAGCAGCAACGTGGCTCTTAATACGAGTTCACCTAACGTTTCCTCTATTGGAGTCATTAAATTAACCTGCCTTGTAGGCGTGCATGTTAGGAGGACCCGTCACGTGTTAGCTGCTGGTCACACCCCCCATAGCTTTGTAATTAATGTGAATTTATTTGGTGCATTTTATTTTACTGCAATGGGAATGTGCTTTTTCTGTTCAAACTGATTTGAATTGTTTATAAGGATGCCAATAATCGTGTCCTAATAATACTTGTTTAAAAATATATTCTTTCAAGTGTTATTCAGTGTCTCACAAACTAGTCTAGTTCCCAATTAGTCAGATAAAATATTTTACTTAGCTCATATGAAGAACTATTCATTTCCGACATCAATTCATGCTTCAGGTACTTGACCTTGCGTCAGGGGAACCCTTCCAAACTGCAACTTTCAGGTTCTCCAACAACAGCCACTGTAACAATCCAGGAAATGACATGAATTAAAAATCGACCCCATCAATCAGAAAATAATTACAATATAGTGGCTCATTCAGTTTCATTATTAAGGGGTATGTTTACTAAACAGCGCTAACATCGCAGTGGCGATGTTATCGCACGATAAGTAATGTTATCGCAAGATAATGTCGCTTTACCATGCGATAACATCATGTATCACACGATAATGCCTCCGGCGGCATTAAGGTGCGCAGAGGGTGGAGTAAGGGTCCCCAGAGGGAGGAGATAAGGGGTCAATGGGCAGAGAGTGGGCGGGGAGAGGCTCCAGGCACACTAACGCTGTGAAATCAGGGTCTGAAAATTAACGCCAGTGAAAACCTCGCACTAGAGGCACATTTGCAGGGGAGAGAGACCATTTCAGTCAGCAATGTGTAGCAAAGGCAGGGAAACCAAGAAAAGTGATAGTAGTGATACATGTGCAGCAACATCATAGTGCCCAAGTACGAGAGGGCACTACAGTGAGGCTGCAAATGGGGTACAGGGGGCTGCAGGCGGGACGTGCAGTGGGGAAGCTGGGGCACAGGGTGGACTAGGCAGATGCCTAGGTGACACATAGGAATGTAGAAGTGGAAAACCAGCAAGACAATAACTGACCAAGGGCAAACATGTCCAAGAGTGTGTGTCCCACAGTGTCCCAGGGGACAGTACTCAGCAAATACCCCAAAGGGCACATAACATTGGCTGGTGGTGCCGGGGGGAAGGGTGGATGTCTATGCAGGTACGCCTACTCCATATCACGCACCATAGGCAGCTGCCTACCGGCACACTGGATGGCCTGGGACTGAGCACCACCAGCACCACCGGCAGAAGGGCATGTCAGCATGGTGGTGGAGGGATGCTGGTGGCAGAGGGGGCAGTGGCATCTGTCCACAACAGACCACAGCCAAGTCCCGTTTAGGTGGGTGCCATGCACTGCAACAGACAAGGTCTGTCTGACGAACAGTCATGGAATCCCCAGGGAATGATCTGCCTCTGTGGCAACAGTTTGGTGCAGTACACACAGACAGTGTGTTCAGGGGCAGAAGGTCACAGGTTCAAGTTTCAGCTGTGGCTCCTGCAAATCATGTCCCATATATTTTACCCAATACTAAACCATGGTAATAAAGACGGAACCTTTATTGCAGATAAAATAAACATGCCATAAACACCTATATTTTACCCTACAGAGCACAGACACCATAAACATGTGCAATCCCTAGAGCAGAGTTTCACAACTGCAGTCCTGGTGGGCCAAACACAATTCAGGTTTCATGCTGTCCCTAATAAATATGCCTGTGCTGCATTTGTATGCACCGCCCCCATTGTATGCAAATGTATCTCATGCATATTCATTAGGGACAGCATGAAAACCTGAACTGTGTTTGGCCCACCAGGAGTGGAGTTGGGAACCTCTGCCCTAGAGCATCGGCCAACAGAGGCACAAACACCCACACCCACAGGCTCCACTATCCAAAGCCTCATGGAGAGTCAGGCTGCTTGGCCCTGCGCGGAGCAGCATCTCCCAATACTAGCACCTGCATACCTTAGCAATGCCGTACTAAACTTGGGAACACGTTACACATATATCAAAAGGTTGCTATGATTAATGTCAGATAACAAATCCTAAGTTAAACACAATTTGTTGGCAGAAATTCATCATTCTTCAACCACTCTATCCATTTTTCATTCTCACCATTCCTTCTATCGTACCCAAGTACACTCTGCCAAGCGCTCTTACTTCTCAACTGCGATTTCTACCGCCCCAAATCAGACTAGGCATCTCTACTCTGTTCTCCGATCCCTCACTTCTATACAGGCTCCTTCTTCCACTTCTGTTGCTCCCTTGCTTCCTCCCCCATCACAACTTGCCTCTTTCTTCAGTGACAAGGTCTCCTCCTTGAGGGTGTCCTTACCTTCCTGTCCTTCCCCCATTGCTTCCCCACCCCCCGTTCCCTCCCCTCCTCCTACTTCCCGCCTCTCTCACTTCTGGGCTTCATTTGATCCGATCACTGCCCCTGAACTTCTCCATCTCCTATCCACCTCCAAGAAAACCACCTGTCCTCTTAATCCTTTTCCTTCCTCTTGGTTGCTGACCCCTTCTTTAGGCTTTCTTCCCTTCATCCTTTCTATGTTTAACTCTAGTCTTTCTACTGGGACTTTCCCGAAATCCTGGAAACACGCTCTGATTCGCCCCATTCTTAAAAACACTTCGCTTGATCCTTTGGTACCCGCTCACTATCGCCCTGTCTCAAATCTTCCTTTCCTATCTAAGCTCTTGGAGAAATTTGTTTTTGCTCAGCTTTCCCATCAACTTGATTCTACTAACTTCCTTCACCCCCATCAGTCTGGGTTTCGTCCGGGTCACAGCGTTGAAACTATTCTCTTAGCCTTCACAAATGCACTGCATGTGGCACATGATTGTGGTGACGTCTCGGTGGCGGTTGCTCTAGATCTCTCGGATGCTTTCGACTTGGTTGATCACTCTCTCCTTCTTCACCGTTTGTGGGAAGCAGGTCTCTGTAGCACTGTGCTCCATTGGTTCCACTCTTTTCTTTCCTCCAGATCTTGCGCGGTTCTTTCATCTTCCCCCTCCTCTCCCCCTTCTGCTCCTCACACTCTTCCCTGTGGGGTTCCCCAGGGCTCTGTTCTTGCCCCCTTCCTTTTCAACCTTTTCTTGGCCCCCCTTGCGTCCCTGATTCAAAAGTTTGGTGTATCTACTTTTTTCTATGCAGACAATATTCTCCTGCTTCACCACACTTCTCCTTCCTGCCCTGATCTTTCTGCCCTAGACTCCTGCCTTGCTGCTGTCGCAGATTGGTTAACAGTTAATTGCCTCCACTTGAATCTTGCTAAAACTGTTGCTATCTGGTTCTCTCACGGTGGCTCCCCCCCCCCTCTTTGGCCCCTTCTTTCTCTGGCTCTCCTGTACCCCTGGTCTCCACTTTTCTTTTCTTTTTTTGAAACTTTTATTTTCATTTTACAACAAGCAAACGGAACAACAAACCAAAGGAGACAAATACAAATAGACACATAAGGAAAGCAACCCCAATTACCCCCCACCCCTAAGCTTCTTCTCTGGAACTGAGGAGTATCATCAAAGAGGCGTATACATATAGCAGTGATTGTACATCCAAACAAACAAAAAAGTATCAGCAATATAGACTGATCAGGTGAAATATATTGAAACAGTCAGATGGGAGCATTTAGCGTTTTAGCATTTTAAACATAATCGTGGAGTATCCTCCATTCAGACAAATGATAGAGGGTCTGAACGGAGAGACCAACAGATGAGGTAGTTGTTCATATATACTGTATAGACTGACAGGATGCCACCATTCATTGAAATTAAGAGGGGACCTATTTTTCCCCCAGTATTTTCCAGTAATATTAGGGTACCGGGCATTCAAACATAATATAAGTTAGTATATGAATGGCCGTGTGGCATATCCTAAATCTGTTGCTCTGGGTAGCGGTCATTTAACTAACCTATCAGGAGTATAGAAACTGCGGTGGATTAAAAGAAAAAAGTGTCTGAGTAAGTGAGGGAGATCGAGAGATCCATGTCAACCTGCTCCAGGCTGGGCTCCATGCTCCGGGGTCAAAGCTACATGCAACTCCCGCTCCCAGAATTTCGGCGCTGTCGAAGCGCATTGGTGGATAATGGGAGTGAGGGGAGAAGCAGCCTCCATATATCTTCTAGCGCAAAATCTGTTATCAAAGCAGTAAAAGAATCAAGACTCTTGGGTGGACCACTCGTTCTAGGCGGCAGCCAAGCTGTCAAGGGCTCAAGTACTTGGTTGAATCGCCGCCGAGCATTAATGGAGGGCTGGCAAATGCCTGTGCTAACTGCAGAATACTTGCATAATAAACAGGATTATCCACATTCGGAGCATAAATACCAATACACGTAAATTACAGTCTCAACCTGAAGGTGTGCACGGGCCCATCTACCCTCCGTTTCAAAACTAACATCCATTACAATAGCTTACAGAGACTTCTTAACCAAAATGGCTACCCCACACCGCTTGGAACAGCGGAAGAAAAGGCAGTCGCCATATTAGGCGTGGTATTAAGTTACAATGCCGCAGCGGAATTTAAATGCATTTCCTGAAGAAACATTAAAGTAACATGCTCATGATTAAGATAGCTAAGGATTTTCTTTCTTTTGATTGAACTATTAATGCCGTTTACGTTTTATGAGAAGATCTGACACGAGGCCATCTAGAAAGATTAGAAATTCTGAGAAAGAACACAATAATGCACACAATTTCCCAATGTCCCTCATCTTAACTATGTATGACTGTGCACATAACATAATAATCAATGAGTTAATGAAAATCATGGAAACGCCCCATATATAAAAAATAAGCACCGAGGTGCACTAGAGAAGAAGCTAAACCCCAGAAATTACTGGCGACCTAATGTCTGCGGGGAGAAACTCCAGAGAGGGCCCAAGCTAAAACATATAACCTGTAAAACTATGCATGTTTCGAATCCCACCGAGGTGCACATCATGGAGGGATAGAAGGCCAAGTAAATTATAGATAAAAAGAAAAGTCCAGGCAGTCTCTATTCCAGGCTGAGGTCGCCGCGTCGGGCCGTTCAAGATGGCGGGCAAATCCGGCGAATTACAGATCAAGATTGTTGAATCATAGTGGTTGGATTAGCGCATCTGATCGGCGTTAGTTGGAGTCCAAAAACATTGCTAGTAGATCGGGATCTTCGAATGTTATGGCTGGGTTATGGAGAGTCACTCTGAGCTTCACTGGATATATTAGGCCAAAGTGAGCCTGTAGTTATTGAAGTCCAGGGCGAAAAGCAAGGAGTCTCCTCCGTCGGTCAACTGTGGACTTTGCCACGTCAGGGGAAAAGAAACTTTATGACTTTCAAATTCAAGATGATAGTTCGCCCGGGCGGCAGTGCAAATTTACTCTACTTACTGGTATCGCAATAATCGAAAATTGAGAGCCCGAGGGGTCGTCCGATTGAGCGCCATATTAGCAGGAACACGATGCGCTCGGTCAGTCTCCAGATCTCTGTAAATAATAATCTTTAGCAAGGAAGGGAGAGTTATGACCAAGAATTCTCGCATGTCTCCTGCTCTCACATCCTCCGGTACCCCAATGAGCCCCATATGGTTGCAACCAGCTCGGTCATTGCTATCCTTCTGCTCTTTTCGAAAATTCTGTATCATACGCTCAGCCTTGCCCAATTTCACCAAGCGCACCGCGTGCGAGTCAAGGACCTCCGCCATGTTGTCCTGTCGTAATGGGAGACTTTCGAGCCGGTTCTGAAGTGTGCCAAAGTCTTCACGCATGGTTCGGAGCACCGCTCCGTTGGATTGTACCAGCTTCTTCACACACCGCGTATCTCCTCCAAGATCCCCTGTGGCGTTGCGGGGTTTTCCCAAAGTGGGGCCATCTTTTGTGGGGAAGAACTCTGTTTTGGAGCGTTTTCCGTGTGAAGAAGAGGGAGACCCGAGGTCCAGTCGCACTGGTTTGTGGCCCGCCGTTCCCCCCGAGGCACCCCGGTAAGTTCAGAGCAAAAAATGAAATTTATGCAGGTATTAATTCAGGATTCTGAGTAGGCCTCTCGGGAGCTTCAACGCGAAGCGTCTATCCCGCTGGACATCAGGCTCCGCCCCCGGTCTCCACTTTTCTGTATCTTGGTGTACACTTTGACTCTGATTTGTCTTTTCATTCCCATATTTCTCACGTTACTAAAACATCCTTCTTTTTTCTTCGTCAGATTCGCTCTATTCTCCCCCAGCCCTGGTCACCCTGGTTCTGTCTTTAGTTATGTCACAGGTGGACTTTGCCAACTCCCTCTTTATCGGTCTCCCAAAATGTCAACTTACCCGACTCCAACGGATTCATAACACTGCTGCACGCCTGGTCACATGCTCCTCTCCCCGGGATCACATAACTCCTTTGCTCTTCCATCTTCAATGGTTGCCTATCCCTTTCAGGGGGCACACAGCTAAATGACATACAACATATAAAACATATAAATATATTAAAAATATTAAAAAACATATTTGCCTATGATATTGGACCAATATTATAAATAAATACATAAAAAACGTATTCATGTACATGTGCTCACAAAACCAAAATTTTTAAAAAAACATACATCTATAATGAACGAAGAAAAAACAGGGTGGAATCACGGAATAGATAAACAATAAATGTTCAAATAAAATAATGTATATTCAAAAATATATGATAACAAACTTGTTATATGATATGGGACAAAGGGAGGGAGGGAGGAAGGGAGGGAAGGTGAGGACAGGGAGAAGGGGAGGGAATGGGAGGAAGAGAAGGAGGGGGAAGGAGGGAGGGAGGGGAGGAAGAAGGAAAAAGGAAGGAGGGGAAGGGGGAAGGGAGCAGGGGAAGGAAGGGGGGAAAAAAGAAGAAGAGAGAGGGGAGAGAAGGGGGGGAGGGGGAGGGGGGAGGAGGAGGGAAGGGGAGAGAGGAAATGGATGGGGAAAGAGGGGAAGGGGGGAGGGAGGGAGAAGGGGGGAAGGGGGAGGGGAGGGGCGAAGGGTAGAAGGGGAGAAGAGAGGGAAGGGGAGGAAGGGGGAGGGGGTGGGGGATGTGGAGGAGGAGAGAAAGATACTTGATTAAATGACTTACATGTGTATGATCGATGAGATCTGCAAACCGTAAATTATATTCACCAAAGCAACTAAGATACAAATAACATATATTATAAGTATTGTTTGATGGATAGAGGAGGGGAAGGGGGAGGGGGGAGGGGGAAGGAGAGGAGGGGAGGGGGGAGGGGGAGGGAGATGGAGGGGACAGGGGAAGGGAAGGGTGAGGGGGAAGGGGACTTGTGTGTGCACTTTAGCCAAACAATCTGTGAGCCTTAAAAATGAGATGATCTGTTGTAAAGTATGATAGGTCAGAAAATGGCTTTATAGTAATACTAGATAATAGATTGTACTTAAAAGCAAAGTGACAATAAATTTTTGCTAAGGGAATAAAGAAGATTCACTTCTTACTTACATATAAACCTTCTATTGTGTGTCTATATCATCTGCAAAAACACTGTAAAAATAAACATATTGGAAAATTCATCTATATAAACTATTGAAGTAATTTTTGTGTAATTTGAAAAATTATATATACGTGAAAAATATATATGTTATGTTACTTAAAAAATATATATGTGTATGAAAAAGATATATAAAAATGATAGAGGAGACTATTATCACGATAGACCGATACAACGCAGTGTACTCAGACTTGGTACTAAATTTTATTCAGTGAAAAAAAGGGGGAATGTTGAGTCTAAAAGCCTAACTTTGATTATGAATCCTTTTATTCAAGGGGGGGGGGAGAGGGGTGGAGGGGAGAGAGGGGGACTGGGGGAGGAAAGAGGGGGAGGGGAGGGAATGGGTGGGGGAGGGGGGAGGGGGAGGGGGATAAGGGAGAGGGGGGGGGAGGGGGAGGGGGGGGAGAGAGGGGGGGGGAGGGGTAGGGGAGGGGGGGGAGGGGGAGAGAGGGGAGGAAAGGGGAGAGGAAGAAGAAGAGGGGAGGGTAGGGGTGGTGGGTAGGGGGTGGATTAGATCAATTACGCTATGTTAAGGCTTAATAGAATGTTGCATCTTTTGTGACAATTGTGTTGTAATGCTCATATGTAAACCTACTACATGCGAACTTCAATACGATCCTGAAGATGGCTAAAAAATGTGTATGAATGCTCTTCAAAAAATATATATATGTATATAATACTTGAAAATCAGTCTTAATAAAAAAGTGAATGATGTACAGAGTCTAAATTCAAATTGTTGAGCCTATAAAGACTAATGTGATGCAAAGAGAAATCTATATTATTTCACAAAAAACGGACTTAATGAGTACAATGTAGGAGATAGATAGGCAACAAATATAAAAAACATTAAACCGTTGCGAGGACATGACTTTCAAGATTTATATTAGATAAAAACGCACCTGTTCGAATCGTGAAAAACTTGTTCCTGGAACAGCAAAGGATATGTCAACTGAAACGGTGTCTTTTAAAAAACGCCGATTTGCGCGCCAAATTTGAATGACGTCAAATGAAGGGGAGGAACTAAATTACGTCAATCCTGACTATATTTGGACCAATTGAATTAAAAAAGAGAGAGACTGAAGACACTTATAAAATGACTGCGTAATCTTTTAAAAAAAACAGCTAACTTGTTATGCACCTTTGTAAAACTTCTGTATAAGAAACTAGTACTGTCTATGGGATCTGTTAAAAAAAGAGGCACATTGGCTGCAAAATAAATATTGTGAAAGGGGGACTGAATTTGAAGACAAAACTTGTTTTGTTTAGTGATGGGTACAACTATTTAAATGCATCGTGAAAACTGAAACAAAATCTGTTAAGAACTGCGCCAAGTATTATTAAGAGACTTTAAAGGGACTAATTAGAACACGATCCAAAGAGGACAATGATGTATGTACTAAATTACTAGCTCTGAAAAACGGTTTAGGATGATGTGATAGAAAAGGGGATAAAAACTCGTAACATAAAGACAAGGTCATGAAGGTATCTTGCGGCTGGGAAACGTGAAGGGGGGGGGGAGGGGGGGGGAGGGGGAGGGGGGGGGGGGGAGGGGGAGGAGGGGGGGGGAAGGGGGGAGGGGGAGGGGGAGGAAGGGGGGGAGAGGGGAGGGGGAGGGGAGGGGGGGAGGGGGAGAGGGGGGGGAAAAGGAGGAAGGAGGGGAAGGGGGAAGGGGGGGGGAGAGAGAGGAGGGGGGGAAGAAGAGGGAGGGGGGGGGGGAGGGGGGGGAGGGGGGAGGGGGAGGGGGGGGAGGGGGAAAGGGGGGAGGAGGGGGGAGGGGGAGGGGAGGGGGAAAGGGGGAGGGGGAGGGGGGAGGGGGGGGAGAGAGAGGGGGGGGAGGGGGGGGGAGGGGAGGGGGGGAGGGGGGAGGGGGGGAGGGGGGGAGGGGGGAGGGGGGGAGGGGGGGGAGGGGGGGAAGGGGGAGGGGGGAGGGGGGAGGGGGGGGAAGGGGGAGAAGGGGGGGAGGGGGGAAGGGAGAGGGGGGGGAGGGGAAGAAGGGGGAAGGAGGGGGAGGGGGGAAAATGAATTGCATGCTCGATAGGGTAATTAGTAACAAAATGTGTAGTAAATAAAGGCATCGATTACTATCATTATAAATAATAAGATTGCTATTAAAAACTAGTGACAGAAGTATAACGTTAATCAAATGCTTTCCAACTTTAAAGGTTACAATTATATTAAAAACATATTATAAAATATATTATTAGATGCATAAGAATGAATAGGCATATAAATGTGGACATTGAGGACCAGTTAAAATAAGCCTAGTAATATAAAAAACGTAAATAATAAAAACCCATAAATTACTAATAATAACTAAAAAATGATGCCTATGAAAATCATTGAATCTAACCATAGCTAAAACAACATAAATGTACACAGATATTGCTTATATAATGAACAAAAAGGCTTGATAAAAGTGTGATGATCTTATTACACAAGGTCATTACAAAATATATAAATCATCGTGTGAACTAAATAAATATAATGAATAATTTAATGAAAAGACAAATGAACAGATATAAATTACATAAATAAAAATGCATCATTGAAAATTAGATGTACGTTGTGACTCTACATTTGTGAGCTTAGATAAATAAATAAATAACATAAATATTAAATCTTATGTTAATTAAATACAAATAAAAATGTGAATAAAATTACTTTCATAGAAATATCGTTAGATCTGTTTCTTGGTTAAGGCCATATGGCTCCAGACTATTAAATTCGTAAATAAAACGTTGTTCCAACTTTAATAACTTATTGTTAACATCTCCACCTCTCCAATGAGGAACTATGGTTCTAAGAACAGTAAATTTAAGATCTGTAACTTTGTGCATTTTTTCCATCCAATGAGATACTAATGGCTTATCTAAGACCTTTCTTACTATATTACTCCTGTGTTCTATATACGCGTACGTATTTGTCTTGATGTTTTCCCAATGTATATCAAATTACATGGGCATAGTATGAGATAAATGGCATTGATGGTCTTGCAATTAGTATATTGTTGTAGGTATACTTTCGTTCCTGTGGTGGGGTGTATAAAGGCATTCTTGACAACGATCGTATGAATGCAAACGGAGCAGTTGCCACAACTATAGTGCCCTTTAATTGTGGAAGTTGGTTTAATTCTTGGGAGTGCAGAAGGTACCAAATGGTGTGATAGATTAACATTGCGTTTGTAAGCTACCATGGGGCGTTTTGTAGCTAATGAAGGAATAGATGCCAATAAATGCCATTCTTTACGTAAAATATCAGCAATGGCCCTGGAATGTGAAGTGTAAGTAAGTGCACACACTATTCTATCACCCATTTTTCTTTCTCTTTTTTCTGTAAAAGTGTGGTACGTTCTACATTATTTGCTCTTATATAGGCCTTAGTTATACAATTTGTAGGGTAACCTCTTTTTTGAAACCTATTATGCATGTCTTCAGCATGTCGTTGAAAATCTTCATCTTTTGTACATAATCTTTTCAATCTTAAGAATTGACTTATAGGTAAATTTCTTTTCAGAGAGAGATGTTGTGGCAGCTGGCATAATTAAGTAAATTGTTACGTTCAGTAGGTTTTCTATACAGATCTGTTGTGAATTGGTGAACATCTTTTTTAATCAAAATATCTAGATAAGGGATGGAATCAAAACTGTAGGAGCCTTCAAATTGGAGATTAGGATCTAAAGTATTTAACCAATTAAAGAAAGTGCTAAGATTGGTTTCTGTACCTTTCCATATGATTAGAATATCGTCTATATATCGCTTCCATAATAAAATATTTGTTTTAAAAGGATGGTTTTGTGAGCACATGTACATGAATACGTTTTTTATGTATTTATTTATAATATTGGTCCAATATCATAGGCAAATATGTTTTTTAATATTTTTAATATATTTATATGTTTTATATGTTGTATGTCATTTAGCTGTGTGCCCCCTGAAGAAGGCTACGGCCGAAACGCGTAGGGGTTAATAAAAATTTGTTTACACCCACCGACGACTCTTGCCCTTTGTTGCGTTCCTGTGTTTCCTGCAAGAGCAGCTGTTCCCCCTTGTTTTTCCCCTATCCCTTTCAGGGCCACTTTCAAGCTTCTGATACTGACTCATAAAGCCTTCCATACTAGCACTCCCCAATATTTAACTGATCTCCTCTTCTTCCATTCTCCCATTCACACTACCCGCTCTTTTCATCTCAACCGCCTTACCCTCCCATCACCCTCTCGCGCTCACCTGCAGTCTACCCGCTCCTCTGCCTTCTTCTTTGCCACTCCCGCCCTCTGGAATACCCTTCCCCCCTCCCTCCGCCTTGACCTGCAGTTTACTACCTTCAAACAACAGCTCAAAACCCACCTGTTCTCCTTGGCTTTCAATGTTCCCTCTCCTCTTGTTTGATTACCTCTCTTCCCTCCTCTTGTTCTTTCCTTGGTCTACTCCCTATCTATGTTTTGTCCTGTTTTCTTGATTTTCAGCTGTCCAGTTAAACATTGTACATTTCTTTTCCTTTTCATTGGCCTTGGCCTTCTTTTATTGAATTTTAATTGTACACCGCTCTGGTTCCAGTGAAAGGTGTTTTTTATCAAATACAATAAACATAAACATAAACATAGCAACCTTTCTGATATCTGTGGAGTGTGTTTCAGTTTTTGTTTCTAACAGTGTTTACCAACCTGGGGAGTGACCCCAACAGTATTGCACACCATAGCAATGCCTGCACTGTGCCCAGGACTGGTGTGGTGGCTAGGGCTGCCAAAAACCTCTATATTTGCACAATGCTGGCATAGGTGTAGGAGTGTGTGTATGTCTATCCAGTGTTTTCTGGCTGCCTACACCTTACTGAGCCCACACTGCTTGCACTGTTTCCAGTGTTATCCTGCCAATGTGCATAATGAAGAGAAAGGTACTGTGGGTATGGCCCGGACAGGGCGGCCTGGGCAGGATGCATCTGCACAGGACATAGGGCAATGTCTGAGACATTGTACTGCCCGATCACCACCTGCACGGACAAGATGGCCACAGCATGTCATGCTGGGGGGGGGGGTGTCACTCTCACCCTGCCTGAGCAGTGACCATGGCATGGCTAGGTTCCCCCGTAGTGCCATACAGTATTTCTCTCAAGTGTTATCTATGAGTTTCCCTTTCTGGGGCCCAATCACTGACATACCTGCGTGGTGTGTGTGTTCATATCCCATTTTTGGGTGCACACAGTTCCTCCAGTTTTATTTTATTTATTTATTTATTACAGGCTCTTATATACCGCTCTATTCAGCATCAGCGCGGTTTACAATATAACAACATACCATAATGAACAAACTGTTTGGTTTTACAGAGAACAAGGTCAGAGAACTTGGATAAAACATGGGAAGTCATTACTGCAACTATTTACAAGAGTATTTACAAGTATACATGACAGTTAGCATGTGTATGGCTGGAACACCTTGCAGGGTGGAGACTGACTGTGCCCTCTGCTGGTGAAGGTCAGATTGTGGTGGGGGGCAGCTGAGCTTTTCCAGGTCTGTCTGCTGGTGCTCATGTGATGTGTACAGATCTACATTGACTGCCCTATAGGGTGCCTATTCCCCAGCAGGACTGGGGTTGATAGTCCCCTCTACTGCAACCATTGCAGGGATGTAGAATATGGATCTGTTGGTGGGAGAGCCTGTCCCCCACCACCCTGACCCACAGAGAGTGGAGTGGGGTGGGTTGGGTTGGGTGGTGCTACATAACCTGGTTTTGGGTCCAAACACCATCCTTCACTTATAACATGTGACCATGGTAACCACACAGAAGATGCACTAATCTGGGTGCATCATAGTCCACAAGGGCTAGATATAACTGGGAAACACAGGTGGATCTTAGGTGTGTCTGCAAGGACTACCTATCACACACTGACACTGATGGGGACCTGCAGCACAACCTATCTCAGCCATGCCATGTGCTGCAGACCTGGTGCTGGGCGCCCCACCTCACCCTCAGGGTGAGCACAGGAACCACACAATGTCACGGTCTGTAGCTACTCTGTGCCAGTAACACACACGGTCAGTTCCCCCTACCAGGCCGGAGTGCTATAGAGACGCATACCCCATCTTGTGATCAGATGTAGGCTGCTGATCTGCATGTGCAGTGCATCATGGGTAAGGGTGGGTTTACCCTATCCTGGTAACCACAACAGACAGTTTGTGTGGTGACCTGCAGTTTTTCTTTAGCCAGCCAGCAGTGGGCTAGACGCTATAGAGATGTAGGCCATTGGTTACTTCAATGATTGCAAAGGCAGAGGTCATGGGTTTGATGCCACAGTGATGTTATTTAATATGGCTGTCTGAGGCTTTTCCTTTTGCTTTAAATCAGTGCTGCCAGCAGAAACACCCTCACAGTGCTGTAGGCTTCAGTGCCTCATAAGGCGCCCTATAAAGTGCCCTATAGGGCACATTATAAAGTGCCTTAGCGGGCAGGGCACTTTATAATGTGCCCTATGGAGTGCCTTATAGGGTGCCTTATGTGGCACCTTAGGTTACAGCACTGTGAGGGTGTTTTTGCTGGCAGCACTGATTTAAATTAAAAAAGGAAATGCCTCAGACAGCCTTCTTATAATAACATCACTGCAGGATCGAACCCATGACCTCTGCCTCTACAGTCATTGCAATAACCAGTGGGCTACATCTTTATAGCTTCTAACACTGTGCTGGCATGAACTTAGGGTTAACGCGCCACGGCGCACACTATCGCACGATACTGTTTCCTTGCAACCTTACCTCCAGATCGCCACTACCTTATATGGCATTCTTCACATTAACGCTGCAACTGGCGCCGGTAATATTAAGATGGTTTAGTAAACATACTCCTAAGTCTGTTAGGAGCAACTTATTTCAGCCGATAAATCCATTGCTGTTCTATGAAATTTAACAATTTACCACAATCACCCCCACACCAACTCTCAATGACTTGATCAATAATGTGACATGAGAAATCTCATGCAACATGTGCAAAAAGGAGAGCTGTAATGGTGACAGTAGAACAAAAGTTGTTGAGGTGGAGTTGACTGATGATTGATGTATAAGAGTTTGGGTGTTTGAAGAAATAGTGTTTATACTATAATCATTCTCTCCCCTTGTCTGTCACACCCTTTTCTTTTTTTTGAGCTGCAGTATGAAACCATAATGAAGTGCTTGATAAACTGATTATTACAGGAATGTGTTGCATTATTGGGTTATGAGTATTACTCCTGGTTGAAGAGATCCTAATTTTTGTTCCTTAATAATCATGTCCTGACAATGGCCTAGTTTTATACTATTTCCTACTATTTCATTTTTTTAATTGGTCTTGTTTTATTTGATTCTTTTATATTTATGTTCTGTGTTCGGAGATGAAGGGCCAAGAATAGGACTTCAGAAAACGCATACAAATAGGAATGGAAGTGATGCAGAACTTGAATGATTTTCAGAAGACTGTGTTCATGAAAAGCTAGCTAAAATAAAAGTAGGCAAAGCAAATCCACCATATAGGATACATCTGAGGGGATTAGATAAACTTAGGAAAGTCCGGTGGCTCAACTGTCTGAGCTTTTCCATGCTTCTTTAGAGTTAAGAGTGGTCTCAGAGGACTGGAGAAAGAAAGATGTGCTCTATCTGCACAAAAGTGAAAGTAAAGGGGAGATTAGAAACTATAAGCCTGTTAGTCTGACTTCCCTGGTGAGTAAATGAATGGCAGTGCTGCTAAAACAAAGGATGGTGCAGTTTTTAGAATCCAATAGATTGCAGGATCTGAGGCAGCATGGTTTTAATGGAGGTAGGTCTTCAGATGAAGCTGATTAACCTCTTTGACTGGGTGACCATAGAGTTGGATTGAAAAAAAGCAATAGATGTGGTGTTCTTAGATTTCAGCAAAGCCTTTGACATAGTTCTACATAGGTGACATAAAACAAAACTGAGTGCCCTTGGGATGTGCCCTAAAGTGATTGACTGTGTTAGAAACTGGTTTCAGTGGGAGGTGACAAAGGATAGTGATAAATGGAGTTCATTCTGAGGATAAGGACATTATCAGTGGTGTGGTGCTGAGATTGATCCTTACTCTGTCTTTTTATCATTATTATAGTAGATTCTTCATTGGAAGACACAAAACATGTTTTTTAATTATTATTATTATTATTGTAACTGATATTGTGGAAGGGTCATTGTATAAGATTTGCCTTTTTGTAGATGATATCAAAATCTGCAGTAGGATAGACACCCTGAAGGTGTAGATAACATGAAGAGGGAAACCTGGCAAAGCATGAAAAATTTGACAGTTGAGATTCAATGTTAAAAAGCAGGGTCCTGCACTTGGGCTGCAAAACCTTAAGGGAATGATACAGTATAGAGGGTGAAGTATTTCTCATTTTGAAAGAAAAGAAGAACCTGGAGTTGATTGTATCTGTTGATTTTAAGGGGTATGTTTACTAAAGCGCGGTAATGTTACCATCGTTAAGTTCCCTGGTAATGTTACGGATGCCCATATAAAAGAGTGGGAAGGACAGCATTACGGCAAGCCTTGTCAGGTAGCGCACGTTACAAGGCGCTTAACGCGCAGTACAGTGCTTCCTGGACCTACTGCGTGTGAATGTCACAGCCGACGGGAAGCAGCAACATGTCCGAAGGGGTTGCAATCAAAGGTGCGCAGACAGTAGAAGACGCGCTGAGGGTTGTGCAGACATGGCGCCACATGAGAAATGGAGCCATAGGTGTAAGGCCGTAGACCACAGGCAGCTGATATCTCAGTCTGTAATGGTGACGTGAGCCACAGATAAACACATGCACACACACTATGAAATGCTGTGCAGTGAAAACAGCATGCAGAAGACTAAACAAATTAAATGGAAAGGGCATCAGGGGTCGGTCTGAAGGGCCAGCTGTGTGGATGGTGTGTGTATAAGGGCAAAATGGGCAAGAGATCCAAAAAGGAACATGAGGGAATTGAACCAGTACACTGAAGAGCCTGAACATGGCTCATCGACACCAGTACCAAACCACTGAGCCAACTGCCCACCCAGACAGCCCAAAGAAAGGGACCATATGTAACAGCTAGCATGTGACCGCTAGGCTGCATGGAGGGGACACTGCAGTATACAGTGAAGAGAAGGAAGGGTGTGTGGAGAAGTGATGAAGCTGGAACCATTGTATGGTAAGATGAGCAGAACAAACAAAAAGAAAGGAAAAGGAACTTGTGGGAAACAAACCCACAACCTATGTTGCGCCACACACGTCTGCAACCACTATCCCAAACAACCACAATGCAAATATGTTCCACCAAGTGGCCATCGTGTCTGCTATATTATGATGCAGTATTGTGGTGTATGCAGCAATGCATGTTGCACAGCAGCTGCCGCACAGCATGCACAACAACGTGTGTGACATTACAAACCTTCTTACGTGCCGTATGAGATACGTTTAAGCAACTTATGTGGTCAGGTTATGGTGCGTAACAATGCACGTCACACACGTTATTCTGAGCACTGCACGTCTGCAGTACTGCGCACACTACAGTAGACAGGATGAGGCACCTTACTACCTGTCATTAGGGGGTCAGAACAGATCTGGACCAGTTACTAAGCCACTAGCAGAACAGCAGTAGTACTAGGAGTCTCCACAGCCCCCAACCATGGTCTGACATTCAACAGCAGCAGGCATAGTCAGACTGTACCTACTGCACCATGCCAGAAGTTCCAGCCATGCACAAACTAAATGCAGACACTCTGCTAACCAATCTATATTGCATGTTCATAGTAGAACTATGCACACCCAGATCTAGGCTATATAGCACAAACACCTGGCAGGTGTCACAGTAATTAGGCCTCAAGAACCAGGGACACACATATATCACCTGAAACATATACTAAATAGAACTATGCATGTGGGAACATAGCCATGCCATGCTCACTGCTCGGTCAGAGTGAGTGTGTCCTCCCAGCAAGTCATGATGTGGCCACCTTGTCCATGCAGGTGGTAGTTGGGCACTACAATGTCCTAGCCATTGCCCTACACCCTGTGCAGATGCATCCTGCCTAGTCCGCCCTGTCTGGCCCATACCCACAATACCTTGCTCCTCATTATGCACATTTGCAGGCTGACACTGGGAACAGTGTAAGCATTGTGAGCCCAGTGAGGAGTAGGCAGACACAAAACAATGGATAGACATACACACACGCACACACACACACACTCCGATTGCAGCATTGTGCAGTGATAGGGGTGGTTGGCAGCCCTGCCCACCACACTGGCCCTGATCACAGTGCCGGCACTGCTAAGGTGTGCAGGAGCTAGTAGTAGTGCTCAGCTGATAACTGCAGCTCCATGCTGGAGCCAACAGCCTGACTCTCCATGAAGCTTTGGATAGTGAAGCCTGTGTGAGTGGGTGTTTGTACCCCTGTTGGCCGCTGCTGAGGGGATTGCACATTTTGATGTTGTATCTGCATTGTAGGGTAAAACATAGGGACCTGCTCTCCAGGATCCACAGCTGGGACCTGAGCCTATGACCCTCTGTTTTAGGACACACTGGCTGTGTGTACTACACCACACTTTTGCCACAGAAGAACAGCAGTCCCTGGGGTTACCTTTGTTTTTCATCAGACAGACCTTTTCTGTTGCACTCTACACCACATACTGGAACAGGACATTGCCTAGGTCTACTGCAGGCAGGTGCCACTGCCTCCTCCAGCACCAACACACACCCCCTTGCCAGGCTGACATGCCCATATGCTGTCAGTGCTGGTAGTGCGCAGTCCTAGGCTATCCACTGTGCAGGTAGGCATGTGCCTAGGGTGCGGGGTCTGGGGTGGGGGGGGGCATACATGGACATCAACACATCCCCCCCATCACCGCCTACCAATGTTATGTCCCTTCCACATGGGGGAGAGATGGCTGTGGGGATGTCAGGTTGGTGCCCTGGCAACTATTGGTTATGGTGGACCAGGTAGATGTTGGTAGATTGTGTTGTGACAGCAGACTGTGGACAGGCAAGGGCATGTGTACCCAGTTTGGACTACTGGGTGTATATATGTTTCAGACAACATGTGGTCACACCCTGCAATGCCATAAGAACATAAGAACATAAGATATGCCATACTGGGTCAGACCAAGGTCCATCAAGCCCAGTATTCTGTTTCCAACAGTGGCCAATCTAGGTCATACATACCTAGCAGTTTCCCCAAGGGACACAGGTTCCACAATGCTTGTATTGGTTCAAGCATTGATATCCTGGGTCCCTTCTTAATAATGGTTTATGGACCTTTCCTCCAGGAACTTGTCCAAACCTTTTTTAAACCCAGCTACACTAACAGCCTTTACTACATCCTCCGGTAACAAATTCCAGAGTTTGATTACACGTTGAGTGAAAAAATATTTTCTTTTATTAGTCTTAATAGGGGCTGCAATAAAGGGTGTTCAGTTAGCTAGGTTTACAAACTGGGACGCATCCTGGGAAAGGTCTGTGGACCCTTGTTAGAGTGGTCCCCAGATGTGCACTGATTGCCCTATTACAGGCATAGTGATACCTGTGTGACCCTTGGGGTACTTGCTGGGTAATGTCCCCTGGATGGGACACTGTGGAACACAGACTACTGGGCATGTTTGGCCTTGGTCAGCTGCTGTCTTGCTGATTTCCAGTGGCTGTGTTCCTATGTGCCACATAGGCGACAGCCTAGTCCACCCTCTGCCCCAGCTGCCCCCACTGAATCTCCCGCCTGCAACCCCCTATGCCCCATTTGCACCATCACCATAGTGGCCTTTCATGCTTGGGCGCTATGCTGTTGCTGCAAATGGAGCACTACTATCACTTTATTTGGGCTCCCTGCCTATGCTGCACATTGCTGACACTTAAATGGTTTCTCTCTCCTGCAAATGTGCATCTAACGACAGGTTTTCACTCCTGGTAATGTTCGGCTCTTCATTTCCCCGCGTTAGTGTAGCAGGAGCCTATCCCCGCCCACTCCCCGCCCATTGACTCCTTCTCTCCACCCTCTCTTCACCCTCTGAGGGACTTACTGCTGCCGGAGACGTTAACACCTGTTAACGTTGCATCTGGTAACGTTAACGCACATTAACGTTACTTAACGCGCGTTAATGTAGCCGCTGTTACATTACCGCGGTTTAGTAAACATACCCGTAAGATATCCAAACATGTAGAAAAGGCAATGGCGAAAGGCTAAGAATGCTTTGTGCATAAGGAGAGGAATGACCAGCAGGAAAAAGGAAGGATAGCGCCTCTCTATGAGTCTCTGGTGAGACCTCACTTGGAGTATCACACCTCCCAAAAGATATAAATAGGATGGAGTTGGTGCAGAAGACGGCTACTAAAATGGTCAGTGACCTTTGTCGTGAAACACATATACTACAATTGGGGTCAATTTTCAGAGGGTAGCTACTACCAAATAACATCAAGGAATTCCCTCCACTCTTACACAGAACTATCGCGATAGTTACACACGTCCGCGATAGTTCTGTGTAAGAGTGGAGTGAAACGCATATAAGCAGGCTTGAAGATCTCAATATGTGTATTTTGGAAGTGAGGTGTGAGAGGGGAAATATACAAGGATGTGAGCTTCTTTCAATTGAACGAAAGTTCTGTAATGAGGGACCATAGGATAAAGGATAAAGAGAATAGACTCAGGATTAATCTAAAGAAATATATATATTTTTTTTTACTGAGTGACAGATGCATGGAATAGCCTCCTTGCGGAAGTGATGGAGATAAGAATCATATGTTGTCAGAAAAAGCATGGAAAAAGATCAGAGGATCTCTAAGGGAGGGGAGAGGATTGTAGAGTTTTGCATTTGGTATGGATGGGCAGACAGGTTAGGCTGTGTGGTTGTTATCTGTCATCATTTTTCTCTGTTTCAATGTTTCTAGGTAGGCACCTATTGGTAGCCTATTTTATAAAAACACATAAGAGCATATTCACTAAAGTCCACGCCAGCAGCACATGTTTGTGATAGAAAATTAACATGGACTTCCATGCTAATTTTAGGGGGCAAGTGCATCCATCCCCCTGCCCTTAGCATATTGCTAACGTGTGACACCATGCTAATCGGCACATGGGTGCTCCTTGCACTACCCACAGGGATAGTGTTAAGTGGCCCTGTGCTAAAGGCAACAGGCATGGTTAGTATGTGCCCAAAACATCTGAGTTAACTGTGATGCACCATTAATGCCCAGCACCTGCCCAGTCTTCACTCTATCATGCACTAACTGGTTAGCAGGTAATTGTTTGTTCTAGGACCCACACTAACTGTTAGTGTGGTGGACAGTAAACACCATGCTAATGCGTAGCTGACATTAGTAGACATGCCCCATAGTTTCCTTTGTGTCTTATTTATTTATTTATTATACCACACTCTTTAGAATCAGTGTGGTTTACATGTATACTAACAGGTACTTTTTATTCCCTTGTCCCCAAAGGGCTCACAATCTAAGTGTACCTGGGGCAATGGAGGGTTGAGTGGCTTGCTGAGGGCCACAAGTAGTGGCCATGGGACTAGAGACCCAGTACCTCCAACCTGAAGTTGCTTGTCCCCATGTGGGAATGGAACCCCCAGCCTTCTGGCCTGAGGTAACCTGTCCCAACCAGTGAGCCACTCCTCCCTCCTTTGTGATGGGTTCCCCGGGGCCCCTTAGATGCCCATGTTGCCACCTTTAGAGATTTGATTTTGAAGGATTTGGAAATGATTGAAATACATGCTGAGAAAGGATGGCATTTCAATAATTTACCTTTGGTAGAACGGACAGCTTTGAAGGAGCTACAACATTCTTCTGATATTATCTTGAAACCAATGGATAAGGGTGGTTCCATCATTATTCAATCTCAAACACAGTATTGTGAGGAAGTTATGCGGTAGTTGTCAGATTCACATTACTATTTAAAAGCTTCTAGTGATCCCACCTTGGAGCTTCAAGATCAGGTACTGACTTTATTACAACAAGCGTGGGATGATCAGATTCTCACGTCTCAAGAATATTGTTTTTTGAAAGTTCATCACCCTAAACTACCAGTTTTTATACGCTTCCTAAAGTTCACAAAACCTCCTGACCATCCTATTTTCTCCAGTGAATGCTCCTTATTTTTTACAACCTATGGTTCAACAATCTAAATCATATTTACAAGACACTTCTCATTTTTTAGGAATAATGGCACAACAAGCAATTTGGCCACCTATTACAATTTTGGCAACATTTGATATTGTGGCTTTATCTACGAACATTCCTCAAACTCGTAGTTTGGCAGAGATGAAGAAATTTTGGCCACCCGCTCAGAGGCTGAACGCATACCTTGTTCAATTTTGTTTTCTTTGGCTGAGATTTTACTCACTAAGGGGTATGTTTACTAAGGGGTATGTTTACTAAACGGCGATAACTTTATCGCACTATAATGTAACTTTATCGCGCGATAACATTATGTATCACACGATAACGTTACGTATCGCGCGATAATGTTATGTATCGCGCGATAACGTTATGTATCGCGCGATAACGTTATGTATCGCGCGATAACGTTATGTATCGCGCGATAATGTTATTTATCGCGCGATAATGTCCCCGGTGGCATTAAGTCCCATAGAGGGTGGAGAGAGGGCAGGGAGAAGGGGTCAATGGGTGGGGAGTGGGCGGGGAGAGGCTCCTGCTACACTAACGCTGTGAAATGAAGGGCCGAAAACACTGGTCAACAAATTTTTACAAGAGTCATGTTACTAAAATAAAAATGGTCATTTCTTAGCAATTTTTATATGCTGAACACGAATATGACAGTGAAATGGCAAAGCTGGTTCTAGATTTTTTGTAATCTACAAGAATTAATGTTTACATCACGAAATGCATGTCAATAGTAAATATGTAATAGGCCTTCGGTTAATAACTGTAAAAAACCAAGTCATAGACTACTTCTTAGATTTTTTCGCCGGTCTCTTTTACAGCTGTTCGGGAGCTTCTCTGGGGAGTGTCCAGCAGTAGTCAGCCAGCATTGTAGTAGACCATTTTCTCTGGTATCTTTGCTCCATCGTTGTGATATCCTGGTGAAAGGTTTGCCCCGTTCATCACTAACCATACCACAGTTGTCAGGAAAGAAATCGAGATGGGAATCAAGGAAATGGATCTTTAGAGACATATTGCAGCCAAGTTTCTGATACTGCATCAGCATGTCTTCTACTAGTTCCTTGTAGTTTTCTGCCCTAACATTCCTGAGAAAGTTTGTTGACACTAGGCGAAAAGCATTCCATGCTTGTTTCGCATCACCCTGCAGCAAGTTGTTGAACTGGTCATCTTTGAAGAGCTCTCGAATCTGAGGACCCACAAAAACTCCCTCTTTAATCTTTGCTTCGCTGAGTCGAGGGAATTTTTCATGCAGTTATCATAAAAAGGGAGGAGTAGCCTAGTGGTTGGGGCAAGGTACTTCAGGCCGGAAGGTCGGGAGTTCAAATCCCACTAGAGGACATCAACCTTGGGCCGGAAGAACTGGGGTTTCTAGTCCCACAGGTGCTCCTTGTGGTCTTGGGCAAGCCACTTAACCCTTCATTGCCCATGTTCCCTGTAAGTATTAGTGTATGTGTCTCATATCCCCGCGTGTTAAATGTATCTCCCAATTGTGTTGTGACCGCTTTGATTGAAGGATAAGGCGGTATATAAAACTGTCTAAATAAATAAAAAAATAAATCTGGCAAAGTGCGGTCCATGGCTTTCATGAAGTATTTCATTAAACCTAGTTTGATGTGAAAGGGTGGTAGCAGGATTTTGTGAGCCTTGACCAGAGCTGGGTGCTGGATATTCTTCTCTCCAACTGTTACATTTTGTCTGCGATTACATTCCTTCCGCAAGTAGTTCCAATCCCTTGCTCGGCTATCCCACTCACAAAAGAAACACATGTATTTTATATATCCCTGCTGCAGTCCCATTAAAAGGAAAGCTACCTTCAAGTCACCACAGAGGTGCCAGCTGTACTTGTTATAGTTAATGGAAGTCAGTAGATGCTTTAAGTTATCGTATGTCTCTTTCATGTGGACGGCATGCGCTACTGGAATAGATGGAAGACGGTTTCCATTGTTCAAAAGCACAGCCTTCAGACTCAGTTTCGAAGAGTCCATAAATAGTCTCCAGTCTTGTGGGTCATGAGAGATTTTTAAGACATTCATAAGGCTTTCAATATCATAACAGAATACCAGATTACTTTCCTTTCCGACTGCGTATAGTACACTGCTGACGTCAGATGGCTTCAGCAGCCATCTGGCAGTAGTATTGCATTGCATCAGAAAATGATGCAATCAACTCTGGATGATGTGTGCATGCTGATATTATGCAATGTGATGCAACATTACATCATTCAAGGCTTATTTGGGATGTTGTTGATGTCCTACAGGATAAATTTACACGGTGAAACGTCAAAAATGAACTACATGTAATATCTTCAAAACGAGAGCCAATAATTTTTTTTTAATTACCGCGAGTGAAAACCTGGCGTTAGAGGCACAATTGCAGGAGAGAGAAACCATTTAAGTCAGCAATGTACTGCAAAGGTGGGGAGACCAAGAAAAGTGATAGTAGTGCTACATGTGCAGCAACAGCATAGTGCCCAAGTATGAAAGGGCACTATTGTGATGCTACAGGCGGGACATGCAGGCGGCATATGCAGTGGGGCAGCTGGGGCACAGGGTGGACTAGGCAGATGCCTAATTGGCACATAGGAACACAGAAACGAAAAATAAGCAAGACAGCAACTGACCAATGTCAAACATGCCCATGAGTGTGTGTGCCACAGTGTCCCAGGGGACAGTACCCAGCAGGTACCCCAAAGGGCAGATAGCATTGGCAGGCAGTGCCGGGGGGAAGCGTGGATGTCTATTTAGGCACCCCTTCCCCAGACCCCACACCATAGGCAGCCGCCTACCAGCACACTGGATGGCCTTGGGCTGCATACCACCAGTACCACCGGCATAAGGGCATGTCAGCATGGTGGTGGAGGGGTGCTGTTGGTGGAGAGGGCAGTGGCATCTGCCCACAAGAGACCAAGGCCAAGCCCTGTTTAGGTGGGTAGCATGGTGCAACAGACAAGGTCTGTTTGAAGAACAGTTATCGTATCCCCAGGGAATGATTTGCCTCTGTGGCAACAGTTTGGTGTAGTACACACAGCCAGTGTGTTCAGTGGCAGAAGGTCACAGGTTCAAGTTCCAGCAGACATGTCCCTATATTTTACCCTACAGAGCACAGACAACATAAACATGTGCACTCCCTAGAGCATCGGCCAACAGGAGCACAAACACCCACACTCACAGGCTCCACTATCCAAAGCCCCATGGAGAGTCAGGCTGTTGGGCCCGGTGCAGAGCAGCAGTTACCACCACTAGCACCTGCATACCTTAGCACCATCATAAACATGGAAACACGTGCCACATTTATGAAAAAGTTGCTATGATTAATGTCAGATAACAAATCATAAATTGAACACAATTTGTTAAAAGAGATGCATCATAGCAACCTTTCTGATATATGTGGAGTGGGTTTCCTTTTTTTCTGACAGTATTCACCACCCCGGAGAGTGACCTTAACAGTATTGAATACCTTAGCAATGCCTGCACTGTGCTCAGGACTAGTGTGGCAGGCAGGCATTGCTGAGGTATTCAATACCTTAGCCTGCCAAATACCTCTATCTTTGCACAATGCTGAAATAGGTGTGGGAGTGTGTGTATGTCTATCCAGTGTTTTGTGGCTGCCTACACCTTACTGAGCCCACAATGCTTATAATGTTTCCAGCGTCAGCCTGCCAATGTGCATAATGAGGAGCAAGGTAACATAGTAACATAGTAGATGATCAGCATGGTCCATCTAGTCTGCCCAGCAAGATGGCAAGAGTAGGTGTAGGCCACTCCTCCCCATGTCATTGTTTAGGGGTGACCCACCACTCCATATAGGACACCCCTATTTGTTGAGACGTTAGATTGTTCAGAAGTTATATGTTTCAGTTTATTTTGTTTTTATCAGGTTGCTGTAAAGGGATCCACTGTGTTTGTCCCATGCCGTTTTGAATTCCATCACCGTGTTTGCCCCCACCACTTCCATCGGAAGGGCATTCCAAGCATCTACCACCCTTTCAGTGAAAATATATTTCCTGATATTGCCTTTCAATTTACCACCTTGCAGCTTCATGTTATGCCCTCTAGTTTTATAGCTTCCCCGTCTTTGGAAGAGGTTTGTTTGTTCATCATTTCTCTTTAAGTATTTAAAGGTCTGAATCATATCTCCCCTGTCCCTCCTCTCCTCCAAAGTGTACATATTAAGGTCTTCAAGCCTCTTCTCATAAGGCTTCTGACGTAGGCTCCAAATAATTTTGGTCACCTTCCTCTGAACAGTTTCCAGTCTTTGTACATCTTTTTCAAGATATGGTCTCCAAAACTGAACACTGTATTCCAAGTGAAGTCTCACCAGTGACTTGTACAGTGGCATAAGTACCTCTTCCTTTCTGCTGGTAATCCCTCTTTGTATGCAGCCCAATATCCTCCTGTCTTTTGCCACCGCCTTGTTGCACTGTTTTGCCACCTTGAGATCATCAGAGATAATCACACCAAGGTCTTTCTCCTGAACCGTGCACACCAACCTCTTGCCACGTATCGCGTACATTTCCCTTGGATTTCTGCTACCCAAGTGCATAACACTGTACTTTTCCCGCATTAAATCGTAGTTGCCAAGCATTAGACCATTCTTCCAGCTTTTGTAGATCATTCCTCATGTTAACCACTGCCTCGGGGGAGTCCACTCTGTTGCAAATTTTTGTGTCATCTGCAAAAAGACAGACTTTTCCATTCAGTCCTTCAGCAATATCACTCACAAATACATTGAACAGTGTCGGGCCCAGGACCAAACCCTGGGGCACCCTGCTAATCACCTTCCTTTCATCCGAGTGAGTTCCATGTACCATCACCTTCTGTTGTCTGTCAGTCAACCAATTTCTAATCTAGTTTACCATCTTGGGACCCATCCCCAAGCTACTGAGTTTATTGACAAGCCTCCTATGAGGAACAGTATCAAAGGCTTTGCTGAAATCCAGGTAGATGACATCCATTGCATGCCCCTGATCTAGTTCCTTGGTCACCCAGTCAAAGAACTCAATCAGATTTGTTTGGCAAGACTGTCCTTTGGTAAAACCATGTTGCCTCAGATCTTGCAACCTGTTGGTTTTGAGAAAGTTCACTATTCACTCTTTCAGGAGCCCCTCCATTACTTTTCCCACCACCAAGGTAAGGCTCAGGGGCCTGTAGTTTGACACTTCTTCCCTGTCACCACTTCTGTGTAGAGGTACGACATCAGCCATTCTCCAGTCCTGAGGAACCTCTCGTGTTTCCAAGGATCTGTTGAAAACATCCTTTAACGGTCCTGCAAGAACCTCTCTGAGCTCTTTCAGTATCCTGGGATGTATCCCATCCGGTCCCATGGCTTTGTCCACTTTCAGTTTAGCAAGTTTTCTAACACCTCATCTTCTGTGAATGGTGCGGTATCTACTTCATTCCCATTTTTTTTTTTTTTTAAACTTTTATTTTCATTTTGCAACAAACAAAAGAAACAACACACCAAAGGAGACAAAACAAGTATACAATAAAGAAAAGTAAACCCAACTACCCCCCACCCCCACGCTTCTTCTCTAGCTGATTATGTCAGCATGTGAGCGCTTCCATACAACAGTGATTGTACATCAAAACAATCAAAAGAGTATCTGCAATACAGAATAATCATGAGACAAAGATATATATAAATTTAGACAGTCAGATGAGAGCATTGAGCAGAATGTACATAGTCATTGAGCATCTTCCATTTAGACCGATGATGAGGAGTCTGAATGGGGGAAGCAGACATACGAGGTATTTGTTCATATTTACTGTAGAGACAGACATGATTCCACCATTCATTGGGGCTCAATTGGGAGCTATTTTTCCAGTATTTCGTAATTAGGGAAATAGCAATGCCTAGCATAAAGTCCAAAAGGAAGTAAGCCGTCTTTGGAAGAGAGGGGATCCCCGCGGCTGAGCGAAGTCCCACTATCCTCCAAGAAAGGGGCTCTTGAAAGTGCAAAATAGACTGGATACGACCCCAGACCCGACTCCAGTAATACTGTAGTGCGGGACATTCATACATGACATGAGGTAGTGAACCAATGGCCGCATGACATGTCCAACAATTATTGCCCTGAGTAGTGTTCCATTTGGCTAATCTGTCAGGAGTGTAAAAACACCGGTGGGCTAGAAAGAAGAGTGTCTGAGTGAGTGAGGCGGATCGGGAGACCCGTGTCACTCTACTCCAGACAAGGCTCCATTGCTCCGGGGTCAAAGTCACATGCAATTCTCTCTCCCATGCGTTCTGCGCTATAGGGGTATCCCTAGTTATAGCATTACATAAGGTTTTGTAAAAACTGGATGCTACACCCGGTGAGCTACCGATAGATCGGATAGTCTCCAACCAGCCTTGTGTAGGGGAGGCCGATGGCGGGAGCACCTTAGCACTCCTAAGGCAATGCTGAAGTTGCACCAACTGAAAGTAGTGTTTCGCTGGGAGACCAAATTCAATTTGCAATTCACTAAAAGTTTTCCAGCGACCTTCATGGAACAACTGACTAGGAATCCAAATGCCCCTAGTGTACCAGGGGCTCCACGCCATCGGCTTATTTTGTATTCGAAATCGAGGGTTGTACCAAAGTGGGAGCTTGTCTAACGGACAGAGTCGGGAGTCTAAAGATTGCATGAGATTATTAAAGGCACCTAAGGTGTCTAAAAGCATTGGTGGAAAGTGGGAGTCTGATGGGAGAGTCATACCAGGGAGAAAAGTAAGAGGAATCGGTTTGCAAAGGTCCTCTTCTATGTCTAGCCACACAGGTCTACTCGGTACTGGATCTTCCAGCCAACGAGCACCTTGTTTGAGAAGAAAAGAGTGATGATATTTCAGGAAATCAGGGAATCTGACACCCCCATTTTCCTTATCTGCTTGCAGCTTATGTTTCGCTATCCTAGGTGTCTTGTTTTGCCACAAGTATCTAGTCAGAAGGCCCTCGATATCTTTATATATACGCCGAGGGAAGAGACAGGGCACCATTTCTAAGATATAATTCACTTTCGGAACAATCATCATTTTTATGGTTTCTAATCGACCCCACCAGGTAAGCGTTAAAGGAGTCCAGCGGTGAGTAAGCGCCCGGACTTTAGAGGTTAAGTCTTTGGCATTGAAGGAGATAGTGTCTTCCAAAGGAGAACAATAGTGAACCCCAAGGTATTTGACCATGCGAGGTTGCCATAAAAAGGGGAAGGATTGCATATCTGCCTGGTGAAGCAGAGGATTTAAAGGAAAGGCTACCGACTTGGTCCAATTTATCTTATAACCGGACAGTTGTGAGTATTTACCAATTTGCTCTAGGACAGCCGGTACTGAGTCTATTGAGACAAAAAGCATAAGATCATCAGCATACGCTGAAATTTTGATTTCCCTACGGGTGAAGGGGATTCCATGAATCTCCTCCGATTGCCGGATTAGTAAAGCCAAGGGTTCGAGTGCAAGATCGAAGAGGAGTGGAGACAGTGGGCATCCCTGGCGAGTGCCGCGTTGAAGGGGAAAAGGCTGAGACTTTAAAGCATTTGCGCATATACTGGCTGTAGGCTGAGTGTACATGGTGCGAAGACAACGGAGAAAACCTTCCCCGAATCCGTACCAGCGGAGGACTGCAAACAGGAAGGGCCACTCTAAGCGATCAAAGGCCTTCTCAGCATCAAGTGAGAGGCCAACAAATGGGCGATCAAGACTAACTGCGGTAGTCAATACATGGCATAGAGTCCGAGCATTGTCAGCAGTTGATCTACCAGGAATGAAACCGCATTGATCTGGGTGTATTAAGGTAGGCATCCTATCCGAGAGCCGGGTTGAGAGAATGGTGGCAAAGATTTTATAGTCCGCGTTTAGGAGGGAAATTGGACGATAATTAGCTGTTAGTTGTGGGTCTCTCCCCTCTTTCTCAAAAACTACTACATTTGCCATTGAAAAGGACCCAGAAGGAGAACCCTCCTCGGCCAGAGCAGAAAAATAAATTTTCAAGACTGGAGCTAAATCAGCATGAAAGGTTTTGTAGAATTCAGCGGGGAGACCGTCTGGGCCTGCGGCTCGACCTGAGGCACATTTCTTAATAGCAGAATAAATTTCTGAGACAGTAAATGGTGTGTCCAAGGCCACTCTATCTTCGTCAGATAGGGTCGGTCTTTGTACTCCTGAAAGTAAGCGTTCAAATACATCTGGCTCAAAATCACATTCAGATTGATAAAGCCGAGTATAAAAGTCACGAAAGAGTTCTAAGATTTCGGTATCTTTAGTGACCAAGCCCCCCCCCGATGGATTACGGAGTGCAGAAACACGCTTGGCTTCTTTTCGACCTTTTAGGGCATTTGCTAATAATTTGCCAGCACGATTATTTTCCCGATAATATAGCCCTTGTTGTGATTCAATATGTTTAACAGCAGCAGTGTGCAAAAGCTGATTGTATTGAAAACGCAAGCGTTGTAAACGGAGTAAAATACATGGGTCAGTACGGGACGTGAGGAGCCGCTCCCCAGCTTGTATCTGCTGCTCTAGAGTCAGTAAATGCTGCTTTCTTTGTTTCCCCTGCCGAATTTGATAGCTAGTTATAGTGGCACGGATAGATGCTTTAAAACCCTCCCACCAAGCCCAGCCCGCTGTGTCATGGGGTGAGTTAAAATGAAAATAATCTTGGATAGCGGCCTTTATATCAACCTGAAAATCTTTTTGACCCAGTAGGGATCTATCAAAAAACCAAGTTCGGGGAGAATCGTCTCGCGCAGTGACACGTAATGATAAAGATATGGCAGCATGATCTGAAATATGGAGAGGATGAGTCCTAGTCGTGTCTACTTGAGAAATCAGTGCTTTGGAAATGAGAAAGAAATCTATTCTAGATTGGGAATGATGGGGGGCAGAAAAGAAAGTGAACTCTAAGTCGGAGGGGTGAAGCAGCCTCCATATATCTACCAGCGCAAGATCTTGCATCAGAGCTGTAAGGGTAGCAAGACTCTTGGGTGGGCTACTCGTTCTTGGCGGCTGTCTATCTATCAGAGGGTCTAACACTTGATTAAAGTCACCACCAAGTATTAATGGAGTATTGGCAGAGGCCTGTGCCAACTGCGCAATACTTGCATAGTAAGCAGGGTTGTCCACATTCGGGGCATAAATGCAAATACATGTAAATTCACTATCTCCAACCTTGAGGTGTACTCGGGCCCATCTACCCTCCTTGTCAGCGCTAGTATCAATTACAGTAGCTTGCAAAGATTTCTTAACCAGAATGGCTACCCCGCACCGTTTGGAAACGGCGGGAGAATAGGCAGCCACCATGTAAGGCTTAACATTGAGTTTCAGTGTTTCAGCAGAGTTTAAGTGCGTTTCCTGAAGAAACGCTAAATCAGCATGCTCATGGCTAAGATAGCTAAGGATTTTCTTTCTTTTGATTGGACTATTAATGCCCTTTACGTTGAGTGATAATATTTTACATAAAGCCATTCAGACAAGTTAAAAATTCTGAGCATGATAGCGCACCAAATTTCACAATGTCCCTCATATTGACTGTAACAGACTGTACATATGGCAAAATATAAAATAAGCATAGAAAATACAATGAAGCGCACCACATTAAAAAAAGTATACCGCTGCGAGGTTGAGAAGAAGCAAAACCCCAAAAATTACTGGCGACCATGTGTCTGCGGGGAGAAGCCCCAGAGAAGGCCGAAATTGAAAAATACATAACCTGTAGGACTGTGCGTGCTCCGAATCCGACCGAGGCACACATCATGAAGGGAGAGGAGACCACAAAACAAGAGTCATTAAAAGAAAGAATGAAAGTCCAGGAAGTCTCTGTGCTTGACTATGACCGCCGCATCGGGCCCTTCAAAATGGCGGACAGAGCCGGCGATTAAAAGTCCACGTCGTTGAATTAGCGCATCTGTTCTGCTTCTTTGGAGTCTAAAAATGTTGATAGTAGATCAGGATCTTCGAATGTCCTGGTTTGGTTGTGAAGAGTCACTCGGAGCTTCGCGGGATACAACAGGCCAAAGCGAGCCTGTAGCTGTTGAAGGCGAGGGCGAAAAGCAAGGAGTTTCTTCCGTCGGTCAACGGTAGGCTTTGCCAAATCAGGGAAGAAGGAGACTTTGTGACCTTCAAATTCCAAATGATGGTTCGCCCGGGCAGCATGTAAAATTTGTTCCACTTGTTGATATCGTAGCAAGCGAAAGATAATAGGCCGGGGGGTCGTTCGGTTGAGCGCCATGTGGGTAGGAACACGGTGTGCACGATCGATTTCCAATTCTTTATGAAAGGTGATCTTCAGCAAGGAGGGAAGAGTTTTGAGCAGGAATTCTCTCATATCTCCCGCTTCCGCCCCCTCCGGTATTCCAATGAGCCTCACATTGTTGCGACGGGCTCGATTATTACTATCTTCTAACTCCTTTTGCAGATTCTGTATCTGGCGCTCGGCCTTGTCCAGTGCGCCCAAGCGCACCGCGTGCGAGTCGAGGACCCCCGCCATATTGTCCTGCCGTAATGAGAGACTTTCAAGTCGGTCCTGGAGCACTCCAAAGTCTTCTCGCAGGGCTCTAAGCGCTTCTCCATTGGACTGCACCAATTCCTTCACGCCGCGTAGTTCCTCCAAAATCTCCAGGTGCATTTCGGGGTTTTCACGAAATGGAACCATCTTCTGTGGGGAGGACACCTCTGTTTTGGAGCGTTTTCCGTGAGAAGAAGAAGGAGACCCGAAGTCCAAGCGCGCTGGTTTATGGGCCGCCATCCCCCCCGAGGTACCCCGGTCAGCCCGGAGCGAAATAGTAAGTTTGTATAGGTATTAAGTCAGGATTCTAAGTAGGCCTCTCGGGAGCTTCAGCGCGAAGCGTCCTACCCGCTGGACATCAGGCTCCGCCCCCCCCTTCATTCCCATTTTTATATTTGGGAGTCACAGCTGGTCCATCACCAGGATTTTCTTTAGTAAAAACAGAGCAGAAGTATTTGTTTAGCAATTTCGTTTTTTCAATGTCTCTTTCTACGAGTCCTTTCCCAGGACTTCTGAGTCCTGCAATTCCAACTCTGATCTTCTTCCTTTCCCGAACATACCTGAAGAAAGTTTTGTCGCCACCCTTAACATTTTTAGCCATCTTTTCCTCTGCCTTTGATTTTGCTTTCCTTATTTCTGTTTTGGACTCTTTGAGTTTGATCCTGTATTCATTTCTGTGTTCTTCTATTTGCAAGCTTTTTAATTTTGTGAAAGCTGTGTTTTTTGCCTTTATTTGAGCTGCCACTTCTTTGGAAATCCAAATAGGTTTCCTTATGTTTTTGTTTACTTTCCTTACATATTTATCTGTTGTCCCTTTTATTGCCACCTTTAGTTTAGCCCATTGCAATTCCACTTCCCTTATCTCCTTCCACTCCGTCATCTCCTCCATTAGGTACTCGGCCATTTTATTGAAGTCAGTGTTTTTGAAGTTTAGGACTTTGTGCTTGCTATGATTGGCCTGTACCATGGCTTTTATCTAAAACCACACCGTGTGATGATCACTTGCTCACAGGGGCACTCACACATACACGCTATCACCGTTGGTGAGCACTAAATCCAGCGTTGAGCTTTCCCTGGTTGGTTGCATCACCATTTGTCTAAGTAATGCATCTTGGAGAGCATCCACAATTTTTTTGCTTCTTTCCAGATGTGCAGAAGGAGTAATCCAATCCACATCAGGTAGATTAAAGTTACCCAATATGATCACTCCCCCCTTTGTGGCTATCTTGGCAATATATATAATCAATTTGTTATCTCTCTCTTCAATTTGAGTCGGAGGTCTGTAGATTACAGCAGTATGGATGACAGTGCCATCTCCTCTTTCCAAAGCAATCCAGAGCACTTCTTCTTTTCCCCATGTCCCCTGCATTTCAGTAGCTTTAATATTGCTTTTGACTTACAAGGCTACTCCTCCTCCTTTTCCATTTTCTATGTCTCTTCTGAATAGATTATAGCTAGCTATGGCTATATCCCAATCATGCGATTCATTAAACCATGTTTCTGTAATGGCCACAATGTCCAAGTCCATTTCCACCATTAGGGCTTCCAGGTCCGGAACTTTGTTGGCTAAGCTTCAAGGATTTGTGCTCAATGCTTTCCAGCATTTACCTGGCTTGTGTTCTGCCCACTTCCTCCGACTTGTTTTTGATGTGTGGTTTACAAGTGTGGCTGTTTCAGAAGGTATTATGGGTATGGCCCGGATAGGGCGGTCTGGGCAGGATGTATCTGCATAGGGCATAGGGCAATGGCTGGGACATTGTAGTGCCCGACCACCACCTGCACGGACAGGGTGGACACAGCATGTCATGCTGGGAGGTCACTCTCACCCTGACTGAGTAGTAACCATGGCAAGTCTAGGTTACCACATAGTGCTTATACACTGTTTTTCTCAAGTGATATCTGTGAGTTTTCTTTTCTGGGGCCCAATCACTGACATACCTGCTTGGTGTTTGTGCTTACATCCCACTTATGGGTGCACATAGTTCCTCTAGGAACATGCACTATGTACTGGTTAGCAGACTGTCTGCAGTTAGCATGTGTATGGTTGAAACACCTTGCAGGGTGCAGAATGACTGTACTCTCTGCTGGTGAATGTCAGATTGTGGTGGGGGCAGCTGAGCTTTTCCAGGCCTACTGCTTGTCTGCCAGTGCCCTATGTGATAGGAATAGATCTGCAGTGACTGCCGTGGAGGGTGCTCTTTCCCCAGCAAGACTGCAGTTGATGGTCCCCTCTACTGCCTCCTTTGCATAGATGTAGAGTGTGGTTCTGTTGGTAGTAGATCCTTTTCCCCCACCCTGACCTGGAGAGAGCAGGTTGGGTGGTGCTACATAATCTACATGTGGGTCCAGACACCCCCCCCCCCCTGCTCTTATTAGTGACCATGACAACCACACAGGATATGCACTATTCTGGGTGAATCATAGTCCATGGCTGCGTGGATGGTGTCATCGAGAGCATTTTGGTTTCCTAGACCATGGGATGCTGTTCCAAGGGTTGCAGAGCAAAGATGGCATCCATCTGTCCAAGGAAGGTCAACGCATCTTCGGTAGTAGACTGGCTAATCTACTGAAGAGGGCTTTAAACTAGATTCATTCAGAATTGACAGGGTAGGAAGAAGGGGAGGAGGAGTGGCACTATATGTAAAAACTACTATTAAAGCTTTGGAATTACAGAGCTTAAAAGGGAGAGAGGAGGCATTGTGGGTTAAACTAGAAAGAGAGAAAGAGAAATCTATTTGCATTGGTGTGATATACAGACCTCCCTGACAAGAGGAAGAGGTGGACAGAGAGTTAATTGAAGACATACGCAGCATTGCTAGGAAAGGGGAAGTGCTACTTATAGGAGATTTCAATATGCCAGATGTTGATTGGCACATTCCTGCTGCAGTATCATCTAGAAGTAAGGAGATCCTGGATTCTCTACAGGGAGAACTATTCAGGCAATTGGTAACAGACCCCACACGTGAAGGGGCCATACTGGACTTGGTGCTTACCAATGGTGAAAGTGTTTCTGATGTTGTAGTGGGAGATCATAAGAACATAAGATATGCCATACTGGGTCAGACCAAGGTCCATCAAGCCCAGCATTCTGTTTCCAACAGTGGCCAATCTAGGTCATACGTACTGTCACGGGGTAGAGCAGGAATTACCTATGGAAACAGAAAGGGCAGGGCTAGGTAGATCTGAAGCTGACAGATCCAAGCACATGCTGCAGGGTTGCTATAAGCAACCATGGAAAACAAAGGTAACCAGAGGTAGAACGTGCTCCGGCAAAGGATTACCTCATCCTCAATCAGTTAATGAAAGGCAGCTGAGAGCAGGGCAAGGTCAACAGAATGCAGGTAGTGACGCAGTTAAAATGCATACAGAGTCACTTACCGGCAGAACTAAGCAGGATTTCTCAGAGAGCAGAACTAAGCAGGATTTCTCAGAGAGCAGAACTAACTGGGATTCCTCAGAGGAGAGAGACATTAAGGATACTACAACAGCTGGGGCAGAAAAGGAGAATACTTCTCATTGGAGTTTGAATAAAGTTCCTAAGGAAAGAATATCCAAGGGCAATTGCAGGGTGCTAGGAAGCACAGAGCAAGAGGCCAGTGAAAAGAATCACAGAGGAATTCAATCCAGCAGGAAAGAGAAACCCTTGAGAGACGGTCCTTCTGCTAACAGGTACCCAGAAAACAGTAAGGGGTTTAGAAGGGACACTTACCTGTTTAAGAACCAGCCAGTGGCTAGAGGCAATAAGAAGCCTGTTTTTAGAAGTATCAACGCTGACTTTCCATGCTGTAAAAGCTCGAGAGAAATCCTCCCTGAGGACTGGCTGAAAGCCTGTAATAGAGAGGGCCTTAGAGGCATAAGTTTTCCCTATACACAACTAGGAAGGTTGGGTCCCCTAGGGGCGGACTGTGAGAAATACGGTAACTTCCCATCCTACCTTGGTGAAGGGGGGAAGGGAAGTCTTGCAGAAGACGGAAGCTTGCACAGCCAAGAGAGGAGACACAGCTGTTCAGAGAGTAGCAACCAGGGAAGCTACGAGGCAATGGACTTTGAATTAGCTGAAGATAATACAGAGGTATCTCAAATGGAATGTGCTTTGACCCTGACTAATGATGTGTCTTCCTTATGCTAAGCTGTGCTAAGAAGTTAACCTTTTAAAGAGAAAGGATTTCTGAAAACTACTTGTATAAATTTAGTAGCTGTTATATTTTGAGTTAAGCTGAAATGAAGCGCTTTTGGTTCCAGTAGTATTTTTATTTGTACCAGAAAACATGGTCTGTTTCTGTTAATTTCTCACGTGCAAGAATCCACCCGGAAAGGGATAATAAAAATACCTCTTACTAAAAAGCCTGGCTACTCGTCACAATTACAACCTTTAGAACGGCTAGTGGGAGATAATTCCCAGGGGGCCTTAAAAGAGCCCCAGCTACATTAAAGAAGAGGCCCCACTGAAAGTCCCATAGGCTGCCTCCTAGCGGGGTAAGTAGGTGGGTGACAAATGGCGCAGTCTTGAGGAATTTTTTTTGCCTGAGGATTAATAAAGAAGCACTGCAAAAACTACTAGGCTGCCGGAAGCACTGTATCCAGACTGTGGAGCACCACAAGAGAAGATTCTCCGTGCCAGACGCTGCGAAGACCAACTGACTTTCTCACAGGCTGAACCCTGCCAGGAGCCTCAGGTAAAGGGTACCTGGGCATAACCGGGGCAGGACAAAAAGTGAGAAAGAGGGTGCTGGTAGGCGGTGGAAAGTTTGGCAGAGGGGAGAAAGAAAAGGGTTGTGGTATCGCCCTTGGTTTTTTTCTCTTCTTTTCTCCACAGGGACGTCTGTAGCAGGAATGGATCCACAAGACGTCGCGGCATGGATGCAGAGGCAGTGGGACAAGCAGATGGACTTGATCCGGTATCTGCAAGACCAAACTACTGCCAATATGAGGGAGCAACAGAAACCTCTAATGGACACCATGGAGGCATTACTGAAAAGGCCAGTGGAAGCCAGAGCGGACATCTCCATGTTTCAAGGAATAGGACTGAACCATCAAGGTGCCCTGTCGTTAGGACAGTTAAAACCACATGATGATGTAGATGACTACATTGACGCCTTTGAGCGGATAGCCGCAGTGTTAAAATGGCCGGAAGAGCAATGGGCAACCAGGTTTGCCATATCTTTATCTGGTGAAGCTCTTTCTGCATATAAAGCCATGCCAGCCACCCTGGCGACTGAGTATGCAGAAATAAAAAAGGCTGTTAAAGATAGGTTAGGGCTGACTCCCATTTACTATCATAAGATGTTTAGGGAGGCAAAAATAAAGCCTCAGGAGACCCCTAAGGCCCTATCACAGAGGCTAAAAAGTTTGGCCAGAAAATGGTTGGTTCCGGAGAGAGCTACTCTAGAAACAATCATGGACCAAATTGTATTAGAACAGTTTATGCAAGCTGTCCCCCAGGAGGTTAAAACATTTATTTCACTTCAGCACTGTCAGACCACCAATGAGGCAGCCATCCTTGCTGAAAGGTTCCAAGCAGCGAGGATAACTGACGCCTCGGGGGTAGGGTTATGGCGGCGGCTGGGATGAAAAGTTTTAACGGAAAACGGTATAAAAGAAATGTTGAAATGTTTGATGTTAATGCTGTGAATACTAATGTTTTGCATAGGCCCAAAGATACATGTTTCACCTGCGGGAAGGCTGGGCACTTCCAGAGGAGCTGTCCTGAGAAAACTGTACTTATGTCAGGAGAGAAGGAGGCGAACCTGGATGGGTTCTTCCTACCCGTTAAGATAGCAGGTAGGAACACACGGGCACTACTTGACTCGGGGGCTGACCAGAGCATGGTTTCGAAGAAGCTCTGGGAGGCTATTTGGGAGCACCGTTCGTCGCCCCCGAGTCAAGCAGAAGGCCGAGTCCGTATTAAGTGTGTGCATGGAGCGGGCTCATATTATCCCCTACACAACCTAGAAGTAGAAGCACTAGGAACAAAACAGCAGTTGTTGATGGCTGTCGTTCCAGGACTACCTAGAGAAGTGGTATTAGGCCGAGATTGGTCACCATTTTTTCACAAAATGGAGAAGGGGTTTCACAAGCTGGATCAAGGAGCTTGTCAACATCAGATAGTTCCTAGAGTAAAAGGATCCGAGGCCTTAGCAGCCAAAATCCCCGGTCCTTTATTCGGGAAGATATCACAGGCTAGAGTGCCCACACAAGTATCTAAGAGGGGGGGTCCCTTAAGAAAGTCCAAGTTTGTGCTTCAGTTCTGCAAGGTATTAAAGCGAGCGAAGAGCCTACAGAGAGCTTCCCCAGAGGCTGCAGGGTATGACCTCTACAGCGCAGAGGAAGTCATAATAGGGAGGGGAGGAAAAGCTTTAGTAGATACTGGCATACAGGTTAAAATGCCGGAAGGCTGTTACGGCCGGATTGCCCCAAGATCAGGCTTGGCAGTGAAGTTTTTTCTAGATATAGGGGCAGGGGTTATTGACCCTGATTACAGGGGCTGCATTAAGGTCCTAATATTTAATTTTGGAAAGCAGGACTTTAAAGTTCAGATAGGGGACCGCATTGCTCAACTAATTTGTGAGCGTGTGGGCTTTCCTGCTGTAGAGGAGGTATCAATGTTACCATCCACTACTCGAGGGGACCAAGGGTTCGGGTCTACAGGGCAAAAGGAAGTAAAAATTATGACAGCCTTAGCGGAAGAGGAAAGGGAAGAAGACCTGGGTCCTCAGATTTCCGATTTAAAAGAGCGACCTAAACCTAGGTTAGGGGCAGGGCTTTCCCTGCAGCAGCAGCAGGAATTAGCCCAGGTCTTGGATAGATTTGCTGATGTCCTGACCACCAAGCCCGGAGAAACCCATATTTTGGCCCACGAAATAATTACGGAGCCCGGAAGGGTGATCCGACAGCGCCCTTATCGTATGCCGGAAAGTAAAAAGAAAGAAGTAATAAAGCAGGTGCAGGAGATGGTCACTATGGGAATCATAGAAGAATCGCATAGTCCCTGGTCGAGCCCCATAGTGCTGGTGCCCAAACCAGATGGGACTCAGCGGTTTTGCATAGACTTTCGGAAAGTAAATGACATTTCCCAATTCGATGCGTACCCGATGCCCCGCATCGATGATTTACTAGACCGTCTAGGACAAGCCAAATATTTAACAACACTTGACCTTACGAAAGGGTATTGGCAAGTTCCATTAACAAAGCAGTCCAAACCCAAAACAGCGTTCAGCACGCCTATAGGGCTTTTTCAATTCAAGAGCATGCCCTTTGGGTTGCATGGCGCCGCTGCCACCTGCCAGCGCCTGGTGGATCAGATATTAAGACCCCACCAGGACTATACATTAGCCTACATGGATGATGTAGTGATATTTAGCACCACTTGGACCCAACACCTGGTGAGAATAAAGGCGGTTTTGAGAGCACTGCGTAAGGCTGGGTTAACACTTAACCCCGCAAAATGCCTATTCGCCAGTGAAGAGGCTAGGTACCTGGGCCATATGGTTGGGAGGGGGGTAGTACGGCCCCTAGCGAGCAAAATTGAATGTGTACGAGACTTCCCCAGGCCAGGAACAAAAAAACAGGTCCGTAGTTTCCTCGGTCTAGTGGGGTACTACAGGAGGTTCATTCCTAAGTTTGCGGAAGAAAGTCTTCTCTTCACTGAGATGCTTAGAAAAAATGCCCCAAACACTGTAAGGTGGACCCCTGAAGCTGAGGAAGCCTTCATTACCCTAAAGGACAAGTTATGCAAGGCTCCTGTACTAAGGGGAATTGATTTTAGCCTACCCTTTGTAGTCCAAACGGACGCATCTGAAACAGGGTTGGGGCGGTCATGTCCCAGGTGTTCGACGGAGAAGAACATCCAGTGACTTACTTAAGCCGCAAGCTATCAAAGGCCGAGAGAAACTACTCGACGATAGAGAGGGAATGCCTCGCGATTAAATGGGCAGTGGAGTCCTTAGGCTTTTACCTGACCGGGAGGAAATTCCTGTTAGTAACTGACCATGCCCCCTTAACATGGTTGTCCCAAATGCACAATAGTAATGCCAGATTAACCCGATGGCATCTTGCACTCCAGTCCTTTGACTTCTGGGTACAGCATAGGGCCGGAAGACTTCATGGGAACGCAGATGCCTTATCACGGATTACGTGCTGGCCGGAAGCTACGGCAGCCCGTAATATTTTAAGGGGGGGATTTGTCACGGGGTAGAGCAGGAATTACCTATGGAAACAGAAAGGGCAGGGCTAGGTAGATCTGAAGCTGACAGATCCAAGCACATGCTGCAGGGTTGCTATAAGCAACCATGGAAAACAAAGGTAACCAGAGGTAGAACGTGCTCCGGCAAAGGATTACCTCATCCTCAATCAGTTAATGAAAGGCAGCTGAGAGCAGGGCAAGGTCAACAGAATGCAGGTAGTGACGCAGTTAAAATGCATACAGAGTCACTTACCGGCAGAACTAAGCAGGATTTCTCAGAGAGCAGAACTAAGCAGGATTTCTCAGAAAGCAGAACTAAGCAGGATTTCTCAGAGAGAGGAGCTAACTGGGATTCCTCAGAGGAGAGAGACATTAAGGATACTACAACAGCTGGGGCAGAAAAGGAGAATACTTCTCATTGGAGTTTGAATAAAGTTCCTAAGGAAAGAATATCCAAGGGCAATTGCAGGGTGCTAGGAAGCACGGAGCAAGAGGCCAGTGAAAAGAATCACAGAGGAATTCAATCCAGCAGGAAAGAGAAACCCTTGAGAGACGGTCCTTCTGCTAACAGGTACCCAGAAAACAGTAAGGGGTTTAGAAGGGACACTTACCTGTTTAAGAACCAGCCAGTGGCTAGAGGCAATAAGAAGCCTGCTTTTAGAAGTATCAACGCTGACTTTCCATGCTGTAAAAGCTCGAGAGAAATCCTCCCTGAGGACTGGCTGAAAGCCTGTAATAGAGAGGGCCTTAGAGGCATAAGTTTTCCCTATACACAACTAGGAAGGTTGGGTCCCCTAGGGGCGGACTGTGAGAAATACGGTAACTTCCCATCCTACCTTGGTGAAGGGGGGAAGGGAAGTCTTGCAGAAGACGGAAGCTTGCACAGCCAAGAGAGGAGACACAGCTGTTCAGAGAGTAGCAACCAGGGAAGCTACGAGGCAATGGACTTTGAATTAGCTGAAGATAATACAGAGGTATCTCAAATGGAATGTGCTTTGACCCTGACTAATGATGTGTCTTCCTTATGCTAAGCTCTGCTAAGAAGTTAACCTTTCAAAGAGAAAGGATTTCTGAAAACTACTTGTATAAATTTAGTAGCTGTTATATTTTGAGTTAAGCTGAAATGAAGCGCTTTTGGTTCCAGTAGTATTTTTATTTGTACCAGAAAACATGGTCTGTTTCTGTTAATTTCTCACGTGCAAGAATCCACCCGGAAAGGGATAATAAAAATACCTCTTACTAAAAAGCCTGGCTGCTCGTCACAACTACAACCTTTAGAACGGCTAGTGGGAGATAATTCCCAGGGGGCCTTAAAAGAGCCCCAGCTACATTAAAGAAGAGGCCCCACTGAAAGTCCCCTAGGCTGCCTCCTAGCGGGGTAAGTAGGTGGGTGACAGTACCTAGCAGTTTCCCCAAGGGACACAGGTTCCACAATGCTTGTACTGGTTCAAGCATTGATATCCTGGGTCCCTTCTTTTGCATTTTGCATCCAGTGATCACCAGATGGTGTGGTTCAGTATTAGGACTAGGGCTGTTAGAATCCATTCCAAGGTGAGGATCTTAGACTTTAGGAAGACTAACTTTGCGAAGATGGGCCATTACCTCAGGGAATCGTTAGTGGTATGGGAACAGCTGGGGGATGTAGAAAAACAGTGGGCAAAACTGAAAGGGGATATTTTAAGGGCAACCAACCTTTTTGTTAAAATGGTAAATAAAGGCAAAAGGAAAAGGAGACCGCTATGGTTTTCGAAGGAAGTAGCTGAAAAAGTGAATAAAAAGAGGGAGGCCTTCATGAAATACAAGAGATCACAGAGAGAGAAAGACAGGCATCTGAATTTGGAAAAACTTAGAGAAGCTAGCAAAGTAGTCAAGAAGGCAAAGATTCAAAAGGAGGAGGAAATAGCCAATGCAATAAAATGGGGGGATAAGACATTTTTCAGATATATTAGTGAGAAGAGGAAGGGCAAAAGTGGTATTGTCAGACTCAAGGGTGCAGGTGGGGAATATGTAGAAGCTGATAAGGATAAAGCGGAATTGCTTAACAAATATTTTTGTTCTGTGTTCACAGATGAAGAACCAGGAGCAGGACCTCAGAAAACACCCACAAATAGGAACAGAAGAAACTAGAAACTAGCTCAACTTAAAGTAGACAAAGCGATGGGACCGGATGGAATACACCCTAGAATACTGAGGGAACTTGGGGACGTTCTAGCAACTCCACTGACTGACCTTTTCAATGCCTCATTGGAGTCAGGAGTGGTTCAAAAGGACTTGAGAGAGGCTCATGTGGTGCCTTTACACAAAAGCGGAAGTAAGGATGTGGTTGAAAACTACAGGCCAGTTAGTTTAACTTCGGTGGTGAGTAAATTATTGGAAACGCTGCTGAAAGGGAAAATAGTGAGATTTCTGGAGTCCAGCGGATTACAGGATCCAAGGCAGCATGGATTCACCAGAGGCAGGTCTTGTAAGACAAATCTGATTGATTTCTTTGACTGGGTGACCAGGGAGTTGGACCGAGGGAGAGCTCTAGATGTGGTGTATTTAGATTTCAGTAAAGCCTTTGACACTGTTCCTCACAGGCGACTTATAAACAAACTGAGCACCCTAGGGATGGACCCTAATGTGACTGCTTGGGTTAGAAATTGGTTGGGTGGGAGGCGACAAAGAGTACAAGTAAATGGAGCTCACTCTGAGGAGAAGGATGTCACCAGTGGTATGCCCCAGGGATCTGTCCTTGGTCCGATTCTTTTTAACATCTTTGTTAGTGATATAGCAGAAGGGTTGTCGGGTAAGGTTTGCCTCTTTGCAGATGATACCAAAACCTGCAATAGAGTAGACACCCAGGAAGGTGTAGATAGCATGAGGAGGGATCTAGCTAAGCTTGAAGAATGGTCTACAATTTGGCAGCTGGGATTTAATGTTAAAAAATGTAAGGTCATGCATTTGGGCTGCAGCAATCCAAGGGAGCAATACAGTATAGGAGGTGAAGTACTTTTGTCCACTAAAGAAGAGAGGGGCATAGGCGTGGTTGTGTCTGATGATCTTAAAGTAGCTAAACAGGTAGAAAAGGCGACCGCAAAAGCTAGAAGGTTGCTTGGGTGCATACGGAGAGGAATGGCTAGCAGAAAAAAGGAGGTGATAATGCCTCTGTATAAGTCTTTGGTGCGACCTCATTTGGAGTATAGTGTGAAATTCTGGAGACCGCACCTTCAAAAGGATGTGAACAGGATGGAGTCGGTGCAGAGGGTGGCTACTAAAATGATTAGTGGGCTTCATTATAAAGCATATGAGGACAGACTTAAGGATCTTAATATGTACACCTTAGAGGAAAGGCGGGATAGAGGTGATATGATTGAGATGTTTAAATACCTCCGTGGCATAAATGTTCAGGGAGAGAGCCTCTTCAATTGAAAGCAAGTTCTGCTACAAGTGGACATGGGATGAGGGTGAAGGGAGATAGATTCGGAGTGATATGCGGAAATATTTCTTTACGGAAAGAGTAGTGGATCCATGGAATGGTCTCCCAGTGGAGGTGGTAGAGATGAGGACTGTAACTGAATTAAAAAAAGCATGGGACCAACACAGAGGATCTCTAAAGGTAAAAAGTGGACTGTTGTAGTTGTTGATATGGAAGGAAAGACTAGATAGGCGATGTGGTCTTTTTCTGTCATCATGTTTCTATGTTTCTAAACATGACTTGGGAACACAGATGGACACAAGTGTATCCTAGGTGTGGCTGCAAGGTCTACCTGTCACACACTAGCACTGATATAGACCTGCAGCACAGCCTATCTCTGCCAAGCCAGGTGCTACGGACCTGGTGCTTGGCACCCCACCTCACCCTCAGTGTGAGCACATGTACCACACACTGTCACGATCTGTAGCTACTCTGTGCCAGTAACATACACAGTCAGTTCCCCCTACCAGACTGAGGTGCAGTAGGGGCGCATACCCCATCCTGTAATCAGATGTAGACTGCTGTTCTGTATGTGCATTGCATCATGGGTACTGGTGGGTTTACCCTATCCTGGTAACCACAGCATACATTTCGTGCGGTGACCTGCAGTCTTTCTGTAGCCAGCCAGTGCTGTGATAACTGCTTTAGAGGTGTGGTCCACTGGTTAATACAATGACTACAGAGCCAGAGGTCTCATCTAAGACTGTCCAAGGCAATCCCTTTTCCTACCTGTAACAGTCAGACACATCTCTACAATCTGTGCTGTTAGCAGAAACACCCTCACCTCAGTGCCATAACCTATAGGGCACAATATATAGTGCCTTATCAGTCAAAGCGCTGTATAATGTGCCCTATAGGGCACCCTATAAAGCACTCTATAGGGCACCTTATAAAGCGCTCTATAGGGCACAATATAAAGTGCCTTGTTAGCCAAAGTGCTGTATAATGTGCCCTATAGGGCACCCTATAAAGCACCTTGGAGGACAAGGCTCTTTATAATGTGCCCTATGGGCTGCTTTAGGTTACGGCACTGAGGCCAGGGTGTTTTTGCTGGCAGCACAGATTGTAGAGATGTGTCTGGCTGTTACAGGCAGGAAAAGTGGATTGCCTCAGACAGCCTTATTAGATGAGACCTCTGGCTCGTCAGTCATTGTATTAACCAGTGGGCTACACCTCTATAGCTTGTATCATAGTTCTGGCACAAAATTAAGGTTACCGCGTGATAACGAGCCAAGGCGCCCTCTATCGTGTGATAAAAAGCCATTGCTACCTTGACGACGGACAGCCCACTTCCTTATATGGTATTCCTCACGTTAACGCTGCACTTTTCGCCGGTAACATTAGCATGGTTTAGTAAACATACCCCTAAGGCATGGTAATGTAGCATCCGTAACGTTACTGTGCGGTAATGTTACCTGATGTAACGTTAATGCGCGATAACGTTCCTGGCAGCGGTAACTGTCCCAGATGGTGGAGAAAAAGCAGAGAGAAGGGGTTAATGGGTGGGAAGTGGGCGTGGAGAGGCCCCTGCTACACTAACACTGGAACATTAACGCCGGGACATTACCACCAGTGAAAACCTCTCGGTAAATGCACATTTGCAAGAGAGAGAGACCATTTAAGTGTCAGCAATGTACAGCACAGACAGGGAGCCCAAGAAAAGTGATAATAGTGTTCCATTTGCAGCAATATCATAGTGCCCAAGTATGAAAGAGCACTGTGGTGATGGTGCAAATGGGGCAAAGGGGGCTGCAGGCAGGACATGGAGTGGGAACAGGTGGGGCACAGGGCAGACCAGGTAGTCGCCTAGGTGGCACATAGGAACACAGGAACTGAAAAACTGCAAGACAGCATCTGACCAAGTTCAAACATGCCCAGTAGTCTGTGTTCCACAGTGTCCCATCCAGGGGACATGTACCCTGCAGGTACCCCAAACATCACACAGGAAACACAATGGCTGTAATGGGGCAAGCAGTTCACATCTGGGGACCACTCAAACAAGGGTATACATACTGTCCCCAGGGAACGTCCCAAACTGCTTGTAAATCCAGCTAAATGAACACCCCCACAAACCAGCCCCTGGAGGTCAGTGCAGGGTGTGACCACGCATTGTCTGAAACATGTATACACCCAGTAGTCCAAATTGGATACACTGTACTCACACTGCATGCTCCAGCCTGTCCACAGACTGCTGGCAGAACACAATCTATCATCCTTTTGAAATGCGTATGTTAAATGTTCTATGTGAACCGCACTGATGTGGAATAGCGCGGTATATAAGAAACTGTAAATAAATAAATAAATAAATCTAGCAGGTCCACCCTAGTCAACAGTTGCTAGATCACCAACCTGACACTCCCCAGCCATCTCACCCCCATGCAGAAGTGACAGAACAGTGGCAGGTGGAGATGGGGGGGATGTGTGGATGTCTATGTATGTCTTTGCACTCCAGACCCTGAACCCTAGGCACCCGCTTACCTGCACATTGGATGACCTGGAACTGTACACTACCCGCACTGACAGTATATGGCCATGTCAGCATGGCGGGGGGGGGGGGGGGAGGGGGTTGGTTGCAGAGGGGGTAGTGGCACGCGCCAGCAGTGGACCAGGCCATGGCCTGTTCCAGTGCAACTAACAAGGTCTGTCTGATGAACAGCAAAGGTATCCAGAGGGACTGCTCTGCCTCTGTGCCAGTAGTATGGTGCAGTACACATAGCCAGTGTGTCCTGGAGCAGAGGATCACAGGTTCAGGTCCCAGCTGTGGATCCTGCAGAGCAGCTCCCCAAACGTTTACCCTACATACAACAGCAACATGTGCAATCCCCAAAGCCTCAGCCAACAGAAGTACAAACACCCACACTCAGACTCCACTAGCCAAAGCCTCATGGAGAAGCAAGCTGGTGGCACCAGCACAGAGCAGCAGTTATCACCAGAGCATTAATACTAGCTCCTGCATGCCTTAACAATGCCTGCACTGTGATTGGGACCAGTGTGGCAGCTGCCAACCACCCCTATCTTTGCACAATGCTGCAGTAGGAGTGGGTGTGTGTATGTCTATCCATCGTTTTGTGGCTTCCTACCCTTCACTGGACCCATAATACATACACTCTTGCCAGCGTGAGCCTCCAAATGGGCATACTGAGGAGCAAGGTATTGTGGGTATGGGCCGGACAGGGTGGATTGAGCATGATGTGCCTGTCTCAGGGATAGGGCAATGGCTGGGGCATCGTAGGACCCCACCACCACCTGCATGGACAGGGTGGCCACAGCATGTCATGCTGGGAGGACACACTCACTCTGACCGAGCAGTGACCATGGCCTGGCTAAGATCTCACATAGTGCAATATAGTGCTTGTCTCAAGTGGTACTGGTGTGATCCTGTCTCTGGGCCCAATCACTGAGGCACCTGGTGGGTGTCTGTGCTGTATATCCCAACTCTGTGTGCACATAGTTCCTCTGGAAACATGCAATACGGACTGTATGCAGTTAGTACCTGCATGGCTGAAACACCTGGTGGGGTGCAGCAGGTACAGTCTGATAGCCTGTCTCCTGTCTGGGGCCCAATGCATTATCCTATGGTGCCCTATAAGGTGCCTGAACCTAAAGTGCCTTATAAGGTGCCTTAGGATAAGGCACCTTATAAGGCACCTTAGGTTAAGGCACCTTATAGGGCGCCCTAGTATAAGGCATCTTATAAAGCACCTTAGGTTAAGGCACCTTATAGGGCGCCCTAGTATAAGGCATCTTATAAAGCACCTTAGGTTAAGGCACCTTATAGGGCACCCTAGTATAAGGCAGCTTAGGTTAGGGTACCCTATAGGGCGTCCTAGGTTAAGGCACCTTATAGGGTGCCCTAGTATAAGGCACCTTAGGTTAAGGCACCTTATAGGGCACCCTAATATAAGGCACCTTATAAGGCACCTTAGGTTAAGGCACCTTATAGGGTGCCCTAGTATAAGGCACCTTATAAGGCACCTTAGGTTAAGGCACCTTATAGTTCACCCTAGTATAAGGCATCTTATAAGGCACCTTAGGTTATGGCCTCTTTTAGGGCACCCTAGTATAAGGCACCTTATAAGGCACCTTATAGAGCACCCTAGGATAAGGCACCTTATAAGGCGCCTTAGGTTAGGGTGCTTTTTCAGCCTTAACGTGCACTGTTTGTCCCCTTGCTGTGCACCATCCCATTAATGTGTTTAGACAGCCAAAGCGCCCTTTACCGCACGTTAACTGGCCAGGGCGCCCTGTATCGCACGATAAATTGCCTGTCACCGTAATGCCACACAGCCCACTTCCTTATATGGCATTGGTAACATTACCGCTGCACTTAACACTACCGCTGCCAGTAACATTACTGTGCCTTGGTAAACATACCACTAAGAATTATTTTTGTTTTGATACTCAGTTTAATGTTCAAGTACATGGGATTGCAATAGACATTAGTGCTTCTCCAAGCATAGCGAATTTATATGTGACATCATTTGAAGAAACCTTTTTGTACGGTTCAGTCTGGCATAATAGACATATTGGACTTTGGGTCAGATTCATTGATGATATTTTTTGTAGTTGGTTAGGCACTGAGGATATCCTTGATAATTTTTCTAAATTGCTGAATACTCATGATCCGTGCCTTCAATTTACTATTTCAAAATCTACCACTCAGTTACCATTTTTAGATGTTTTGGTCAAGTGTGACAATGGTTGCATATCTACATCTTTGTATCGGAAATCTGTGGATCGTAACAGATACTTACATTTTACCAGTCATCATCCTTACAAGCTGAAAAGCACTGCCCATTGGGCAGTTTCTGAGGATTCATTGTATTTGTTCCTCTGATCAATAATTTTTAGTTCAGTTAAAAGATCTTAGCTTGAGAATGGTTCAACGTGAATACCCTACACATGTCATCTGATTGTGGTACCAGAACTGGCATGCTGGGGAGAGGGCCAAAGGATTTCCTGAAGCTGCAAGAGAGTTTGGTTCAGCATCAGAAACAACCCTTGCTCTCTTCCTGTCAGATTTATGAGAAGAGAAGCCTGTGTGCCTTTTCTTTTCTTTATGCTTGGTAGGGGCTGAGTCTGTGGGGTTCTGGGCAGGTTGTGAGAGGCTGCCCTATATGACCTTGAGTATCTGGATCAGCATTTTTTAAAGATGATTTTCCTCTCTTAGTAATTGCTTTGGCAGCAAAGCTGTCTGCCTATACTGCTGCTGGCATTGCTGTGAAGCAGAACCTCTTGGAGAAGAGAGGAGCTGCTTTGGGTTCAGAGCCGATGTCACGAGGGACACTTTCTCCGACAGAGTGGCAGAAGATGCCTTTAAATCCCCTGCCGGATCAACTAGGACCGATGGGGATTTAGCAGCTGGCAACATTGAAGTACTTTCACCATCTCTTAATCACTGTGGAGATTACTGTGCCATGGGAAATGGTAGCACCAGGGCAATGTTTTGACATTGACAACAGAGCCACAGGGCTTGCAGAGCAAAATGGGAGATTTTTGTTTACTTTGAAAAATAATAAGCCCAACTGCACTTTAGAGTGGAGAAAAAACAAAGACTGAAGACAAGAATGCTTTCACATGGGAACTGGGAATGAACGCAACTGGTGCACTGAAAGTGGAGGGCTCTGCACTCACTGGCTTCGTCGGAGGACATCACCAGATAGTGTGGATGGAGAAACACCGTGCCACCCTGTTAGCACATGTTTAAAACCACATAAAACACCTTAGTAAGTAGGTCATTTAAAGAGGTGAATGAAAGCAACATATTTAGGTGTGTGACAAACTGTGAGGAGAGTCCCAAAAGCAAAGCAGAGTTCAGTAAAGGAGACTGCAGTTTGGTTTTATCTCCTGTGTGCTCTGAATATCTTTTTGGGTCCATCTGAAAACCTTGAGTGTTTCAAAGAATACTAAATAATGGCTGAATATCCCTTCTTACAGTAGTTGATACTCAGAAAAACATTCAGCTACTATTTACCAGATGAAGGCACACTTTTCTAGAAGTGACCCAAACCTTTTATCTTTTCAGTACTGCCAGCATTAACTTTGACATTAGCTGGCACATTAGCATTAGCTGGCACTATGGAAAATTTTATGAATTTGACTCCTTTGAAAATACTTATTAGTTTTTATATTTCCATATTTCTTGCCTGGACCCTGGAGGGAAAAGCATTTTGGTCCTTAATGAAAACAAACATGAAGGAATCAAACAATCTCATTATCTTAGGGGGCCTTTTACTAACGGGCACTAAAGTGTTGCATCTAATGTGCCAATAGCGACAAAACCATGGCGCATTAGGTGTAACGCTTCCATGTTAGCTGTCAGAGATGTGAAAAGCATTTCCCTTGCGTTAGCACAGAGCCCTGTCCCCTAGCCCATGCTGCATCAGCACAGGTGCACCAATTGAAGTGGCGTTAGGTGAACCCACGCTAATGAGGTTAGCACATGATGTGAACACAGCCCTAATTGTGCCAAGCTTGCCATGCCCACTCTCTGCCTCTTCCCCACCCACCCATGCCTGTAATGCTGTCATGACCCTGCACTAACCGGCAAAGCGCATCCCAGCATGCCTTTAGCGAATGCCAGAACACGAATTGCCAGATATTACCCATTAGTAAAAGACCCCCCTTAGTGAGACTTTCTGCATCTTACTGATGAAATTAGGGTCCTATAAAACCAACATCCTAGTATGTTTTCCAAAATTTAATAAAGGTTCACAAAATTCTCTGCGTTGTTCCCTTGGTCGTACCTGCAGAACCATTCCGTATCGATCTGCGTATGTTAGATCTACAAATCCAAGCACATTCACACCAGCAAGATTGCACCATGAAACAGAACTGGGAAAGCTCAAGAAGCATTTCTGAAGCTTGAGGAGTCAGCAGGAATTTAGTTACATCAATAGAGAAACCTTCCTGCAAAACTCACCTCAGTCATCTGTTTTATTGCATTTTGGGCTTATAAACATTGTCATTTCTATCTGCCCAGTAGTGTCAAATGCAATCATGTGCAGAGCAAAAAAATCTGTGGGAAAAAAGATCTTAAATGTGTTGCTTTGTAGTTCAATTCGCTCTCTGCTTTCTCTTCCCTGTTCTGCTCCACCTTCCAGCATCTAATCAAAACCAGTCACTTGGCTGTTGTATAGGAAATACATGTGAAAACAGATCTGTAACTGCTGCAGAAAACACTACTGAACAGATTATTTAACGAAAGGGGTGCAACAATTTTGAAGTACTCTCTAGTATATTAATAGGAGTTCCGATCTACCATGTCTTCATGCTACATTTTACTGTGGGCTCATTTGCAGTATCTAGAAAATGCCGCACCTTACCAAGGAATGACTTATATATAGGGACCTAAGAACTTGAAACATACTTGTCCATATCTGAAATTGTTTGCCACAGAAAATTAAGAGGACAGAATTCAAAGCCCTTTCTGTGGCTAAGCAAGTGGGGAAAGCATACAGAGCATGACTCATGAAATTCTTTACAAACTCTGCATGTGATTGTGTGTGTGTATATAAAAGGGTGTGCATTCACCCATCTGTATCTTCCAGAAGTGTTCATTTAGGCCTCGTTTGGACATTCATATCAGCGCCTTAAAATTTAAAGAGACATTTTTAAAGTGCTTTAGCCGATTAGCAAACCTGCAAACCAGCTAAAACACGGACATCACAATATTCACAAGTACTATCAAGTTAGTACTGAAGAATATGCCCACAGACAGACAAAATAATACCCATTCAAAACTGGGGTGGTCTGTGGGTGGAAAAAAGGCAGTGACTGATGCTATCCAGTTAGTGGCACTATTCAGTCCTAACTTTAATTGCTTTACGCTGTCCAAATATCAGCGTGGGTGACTGAACAACTCAGATATTCAGTGGCGGAAACTGGATATATTCCACTGTTGAATATCTAGTCTTAGGAAAAGCAGCAGCAGTTAGGCATTCTATTTTGTCTAGCTACCGCTGCCGCTGAAAATATCCCCTAAGTGTGCATGCTAACTATGGGGTATGTTTACTAAATGGCGGTAAAGAAGCAAGTGTTCCATTAGGGGTGCTAACTGTGCATGTGTACACTTAGGGGCATATTTACTAAGGCGCAGTAATGTAGCACTGGTAACATTATTGCGCGGTAATGTCACCAGATGTAATGTTAGCGCGCGTTAATGTTACCAGATGTTAATGCGCATTAACATCACCGGCAGGGGTAACTGTCCCAGAGGGCAGAGAGAAGGCGGAGAGAAGGGGTCAATGGGCGGGGAGTGGGCAGGGAGAGGCCCCTGCTACACTAACGCTGGAACATTAACGCTGGGACAATACCGCCAGTGAGAACCTGTCAGTAAATGCACATTTGCAGGAGGGAGAGACAATTTCAGTGTCAGCAATGTAGAGCACATGCAGGGAACCCAAGAAAAGTGATTGTAGTGCACCATTTGCAGCAACAGCATAGTGCCCAAGTAAGAAAGGGCACTATGGTGATGCTGCAAATGAGGCAACGAGGGCTGCGGGCAGGACATGCAGTGGGGGCCGCTGGGGCAAAAGGCGGACTAGGCTGTTGCCTAGATGGCACATAGGAACACGGAAACTGGAAGTCAGCAAGACAGCATCTGATCAAGGTCAAATATGCCCAGTAGTCTGTGTTCCATAGTGTCCCATCCAGGGGACACATACCCAGCACATACCCAAAACGTCACACAGAAACCACAATACCTGTAATGGGGCAAGCAGTGCACATCTGGAGACCACGCTAACAAGGGTCCATGTACCTTCCCCAGGATATGTCCTAAACTGATGGCAAACCCAAACAAACAATCTTAACCACAGCCCCTGGTAAGGCAGTGCAGGGTATGACCTCATGTCATCTGAAACATATATACACCCAGTAATCCATATTGGATACACTGGACTCGTATTGCATGCCCCAGTCTGACCACAGTCTGGTGGCAGAATGCAATCAATCAACCAGGTCCACCCTAGCCAACTGTTTCCAGATTATCAACCTCACACCTCACAGCCATCTCACCCCCATGTGAAAGTGACAGAACAGTGGCAGAAAGTGATGGGGGGGATGTGTGGATGTCCATGTATGCCTCTGCACCCCAGACCCTGAACCTAGGCATCCGCCTACCTACACAGTGGATGGCCTGGGACTGCACACAACTAGCACCGACAGTATATGGGCATGTCAGAATGGCAGGGGGGGGGGGCGTTGGTGGCAGAGGGGGTGGTGGCACCTACCTGCAGTGGACCAAGGCCATGACCTGCCCCAGTGTTCCGTGTACAGTGCAACAAACAAGGTCTGTCTGATAAACAGGAAATATAGACTCAGGGACTTCTCTGCCTTTGTGGAAATAGTGTGGTGCAGTACACATAGCCAGTGTGTTCTGGAGCAGGTCACAGGTTCAGGTGCCAGCTGTGGATCCTGCCGTGCATGTCCCTACATTGCAGATACAACATCAACATGTGCAATCCCTAAAGCAGCAGCCAACAGGAGTGCAAACATCCACGCACACAGGCCCCACTATCCAAAGCACCATGGAGAGTCAGACTGTTTGCACCAGCTCAGAGCAGCAGTTATCACCAAAGCCCACAACTAGCTCCTGCACCCCTTAGCAATGCCTGCACTGTGATCAGGACCAGTGTGGCAGGCAGGTTGCCAAACACACCTATCTTTGCACAATCCTGCAATAGGAGTGGGTGTGTGTATGTCTATCCATCATTGTGTGGCCTCCTACCCCTCACTGGGCCCACAACATGTACACTGTTGCCAGCATTAGCCTACAAATGTGCATACTGAGGAGCAAGGTATTGTGGGTATGGCCCAGAGAGGGCGGATCGGGCAGGATGCCTCTGCAACGGGGTTAGGGCAATGGCTGGGACATTGTAGTGCCCAACCACCACCTGCATGGACAGGGTGGCCACAGCATGTCCTGCTGAGAGGACACTCTCACTCTGTCCGAGCAGTGACCATGGCCTGGCTAAGTTCTCACATAGTGCAATATAGTGCTTGTCTCAAGTGGTACTGGTGTGATCCTGTCTCTGGGGCCCAATCACTGAGGCACCTGGTGGGTGTCTGTGCTGTATATCCCCACATAGTGCTATATAGTATTTGCCTTAAGTGATATATGTGGGCTCCCTTTTCTGGAGCCTCAATCACTGAGGCACATGCCAAGTGTCTGTGCCATACATCACAATTCTGGGTGTGCATAGTTCCTCTGTGAACATGTAACATAGACTGGCTAGCAGACTGTCTGCAGTTAGTTGCATGGGTGCATGGCTGGAACATCTGGTGGGGTGCAGCAGGTACAGTCTGACTGTGCCTACTGCTGGTGAATGTCAGACCATTAACAGAAGCAGCAAAGGTTCCAAGTACTACTGTTGGTCTGCTAGTGCCCTAGAAACAGGTCCAGATCTGGTCCAACTCCCATGATGACATCCCCAAACTAAGGCGCTTTAGATTAAGGCACCCTAAGGACTGTAAGATGCATCAAGTGGACAGGCATGAGCTATAAGGCAGAAAAACAGATGTAACCCAAATACTGGATAAAGCAAAAATGGGAAAGCAATGAACAGGTAGTAAGGTGGCTCATCCTGTCTACTGTAGTGTGCGCGTTACGTCAAGGCACATTATTGTGGCGCTACGTGCACTGCAATGCCACAGACACTCAGTGCGCACAATAACACGCATGACGTTCGTTTGGGATGTGTGTTGTTACGTGCCTTAACCTGCCCTAGAAGGTGCCTTAAGGTGGCTCAACCTAAGGCATCTTATAAGGCATGTAACAATGCCCATCCCAACAAACGTCACAAAAGAACGTCACACACATTATTGTGCGCGCTGTGCATCTGTGGCACTGCAATGCGCCAGTGGCTGGAAAACGTGCATAGCGCCGCAATAATGCATCATGATGTAACGTGCATAATACAGCAGACAAGATGGCCACCAATCTAGGAAGCCAGCCTTCATGGGCTCAGAGCTATAGGTACTTGGGCGCCTCATGTGCCGGCATCAGAGGCGCCTGTTCCGAGGCTCCTCCAGGAGGCAAGACCTCAACAAGGTCAGGAGAGCCTAGGAGCGTCTGACACAATGAAACAATGCGTCAGCAGACTACCCACATGAGGTAAGTGCATGGCGGCAGGTCACACAAACCAAGGACTGCAACCTAGTAGCCGGCAATCAACACACATATCATACAAGCACACCATGGGAAAAGGACATAAGAACATAAGTACATAAGAACATAAGATATGCCATACTGGGTCAGACCAAGGTCCATCAAGCCCAGTATCCTGTTTCCAACAGTGGCCAATCTAGGTCATACGTACCTAGCAGTTTCCCCAAAAGACACAGGTTCCGCAATGCTTGTACTGGGTCAAGCATTGATATCCTGGGTCCCTTCTTAATAATGATTTATGGACCTTTCCTCCAGGAACTTGTCCAAACCTTTTTTAAACCCAGCTATACTACATCCTCCGGTAACGAATTCCAGAGTTTGATTACACGTTGAGTGAAAAAATATTTTCTTTTATTAGTCTTAAATAGTTTACCCTGTAGCTTCATCGCATGTCCCCTAGTCTTTCTATATTCTGATAACATAAGCAATCGATCTATGTTTACCCGTTCCACTCAGTTCATTAATTTATAGACTTCTATCATATCTCCCCTCAGCTGTCTCTTTTCCAGGTTAAAGAGCCCTAACATTTTTAGCCTTTCTTCATAGGAGTATCCTCCATCCCCTTTACCATTTTGGTGGCTCTTCTCTGAACCTTTCCTAATAACTCTATATCCTTTTTAAGATACGGCGACCAGAATTGCACACAATATTCAAGGTGCGGTCTCACCATGGAACGATATAGAGGCATTATAATATATTTTGTTTTATTTTCCATTCCTTTCCTTATGATACCTAGCATTCTATTTGCTCTCTTAGCTGCCGCTGCACACTGGGCCGAGGGTTTTAACATGTTATCCACAATGACACCTAAATCTTTTTCCTCGGTGGTGGTTCCTAATGTGGAACCTTGCATTGTATAACCATAGTTTGGGTTGTTCTTCCCTAGGTGCATAACTTTGCACTTGTCCACATTAAATTTCATCTGCCATTTTGATGCCCATTCTTCTAATTTATCAAGATCCTCTTGCAATTTTCCACAATCCTCTTGGGTTTTAAAACTTTAAATAGTTTTGTGTCATCTCCAAATTTGATAACCTCACTCGTTATTCCACTTCCCAGGTCATTTATGAATATGTCAAAAGCAGCGGATCCAGCACAGATCCCTGGGGTACACCACTATTCACCTTTTTCCATTGGGAAAATTGGCCATTTAGCCCAATCACATCCCCACTCAAATATTTGTAGCTACACCAACACACCTAGTCAGCCAGGAGAACACACTTATCAAGGTGTCCTTGACCATTGAATCACATTTTACATTATTCTGTGACTCTAGTGTGTAAATAATTACCCTTGGTTATCCAAGTTTTGCTGTCCTGTTAATTGTAAACTTAGGCATACATATCCTGTCTGATTTTTGTTCCATGTAAACCGCGCTAATGCCGAATAGTGCGGTATATAAGAAATTGTAAATAAATAAAATAAATAAATAAACCCTCTGCTTTCTATCTCTTAACCAGTTCTTGATCCACAGTAGTACACTGCCTCCTATCCCATGACTCTTTAGTTTTGCCAAAAGTCTCTGATGAGGGAGCTTGTCAAAGACTTTCTGAAAGTCCAGATACACTATATCAACCGACTCACCTTTGTCCACCTGTTTATTCATACTTTCAAAAAACATAACAGATTAGTAAGACAAGATCTTCCTTGACTAAAGCCATGTTGGCTGTCTCTCATTAGGCCATGACTATCTACATGCTGAGTAATTTTATTCTTTATGATGGTTTCTACCATTTTTCCCGGTACTGACGTGAGGCTCACCGGTCTGTAATTTCCCGGATCACTTCTGGAACCCTTTTTAAAAATTGGTGTTACATTGGCGATCCTCCAATCTTCAGGTATTCGAGATGATTTTAATGATAGTTCACAGATTACTAATAGCAGGTCTGCAATCTCATATTTCAGTTCTTTCAACACCCTTGGATGTATACCATCCGGCCCAGGTGATTTGCTACTCTTCAGTTTATCTAATAGTTGTAATAAATCTTCCCGATGTATCGATATTTCCTTCAATTCTTCCACACCTTTAAATACCACTTCAGTCATGGGTAACATCCCTACATCTTCCTCGTAAAGACTGAAGCAAAGAATTCATTCAGTCTCTCCGCTATCGCCTTGTCGCCTCTTAGTGCCGCTTTAACTCCTCTATCATCTAATGGACCAAATGACTCTCTCGCAGGTTTTTTGCTGCGAATGTACTTGAAAAAATCTTTATTTCATATTTTTGCTTCCACAGCAAGCTTCTTCTCAAATTCTCTCTTTGCCTGCTTTATCAATGCCTTGCATTTGATTTGCCAGTGCTTGTGCTGTTTCCATGTTTCATCGTTTGGCTCTTTTTTCCATTTCCTGAAAGATGCTTTTTTGGCAACAACAGCCTCTCTGACCTCACCTTTAAAACATGCTGGCAGTTTTTTGGACTTCCTTCCACTTTTCTTAAAGCGTGGAATACAGCTGGTCTTGGCTGCCAAGATAGTATTTTTCAACAACACCCAAGCTTGATGTAAGTCTTTAACCTTTGATACTGCTCCTTTTAGTTTTTTCTTAATTATTTTCCTCATTTTATCATAGTCTCCCTTTCGAAAGTTAAATGGTAGTACTATGGATTTCCGTACTATCCCTCCTCCACTAATTAAATCAAAGGCGATCATGCTATGATCACTGTTGCCAAGTGGCCCCAACACCCTTATCTCTTGCACTAGATCTGGTGTTCCACTGAGGACCACGTCTAATATGGCTTCCCCTCTGGTCGGTTCATGAACCAGCTTCTCCAAGAAGCAGTCATTTATGTCATCTAGGAACTTTATCTCACTAGCATGTCCTGCCGTGACACTGACCCAGTCGATACCGGGGTAATTTAAATCACCCATTATTATTACTGCACTGTAACTTTTGTTAGCTTCCTTGATTTCTTTGAGCATTTCATCATCCATTTGTTCATTCTGGCCAGGTGGTCGATAGTACACTCCCACTGCCATCGCCTTCCCCTTTTTACATGTAATTTCAATCCATAGAGATTCTACAGCAAATTTTGTTTCCTGCAAAACTTTAATCCTTTCTGACTCAATGCCCTCTCTAACATAGAGCGCAAACCCTCCACCAATTTGATCAGCTCTATCATTACGTTATAGTTTGTAGCCAGGTATCACAGTGTCCCACTGGTTGTCCTCCTTCCACCACGTCTCTGATATTCCAATCATATCTAACCTCTCATTTAGTGCTATATATTCTAACTCTCCCATCTTATTTTTTAGACTTTTAGCATTTGCATACAAGCATTTTAGAGACTGTATTTTATTCATATTAATTTGGCTATTGGTAGACATGGGTAATTTGGGATCTTTAAGCTCTGTCTGCTCCATACTTGAGGGCATTTGTGCTACTTTGCTCTTTTTTGGAACCTCTCTGCTTTTGGTAGTATCCTTCAAGGATACATTCTTCCGAACCATCTGCTCTTGGGCGACTGTCGGCTTTCCCCTATTATCTAGTTTAAAAGCTGCTCTATCTCCTTTTTAAAGGTTAATGCCAGCAGCCTGGTTCCATCCCGGATAAGGTGAAGCCCATCCCTTCGTAAGAGCCCCTCCTTTCCCCAAAATGTTCCCCAGTTCCTAACAAATCCAAAACCCTCATCTCTGCACCATTGTCTCATTCACGCATTGAGACTCCAAAGCTCTGCCTGCCTTTTGGGTCCTGCACGTGGAACGGAAAGCATTTCGGAGAACGCTACCCTGGAAGTTCTGGATTTCAACTTCCTACCTAAAAGCCTAAATTTAGCCTCCGGAACCTCCCTACCACATTTTCCTATGTCATTGGTACCAACATGTACCAAGACAGCAGACTCCTCCCCAGCACTATCTAAGACCTTATCTAGGTGGCGCGTGAGGTCCGCTACCTTTGCACCAGGCAGGCATGTTACCAGGCGATCCTCACGTCCACCAGCCACCCAGCTATCTACATGCCTAATGATCGAATCACCAACTATAACGGCTGTCCTAACCCTTCCCTCATGGGCACATGGCCCTGGAGAAACTTCCTCGGTGTGAAAGGGTTTTACATCACCTGGAGGACAGGTCCTAGTTACAGGATCACTTCCTGCCACACCAGGGTGATGCTGTCCTGTCATGTGACCTTGCTCCTCCATGGCAACAGGGATGCTGCCAGACTGGAGGTGGGACTTCAGGACTATATCCCTTTAGGTCTCGTCTATGTACCTCTCTGTCTGTCTTATGTTTTCCAAGTCTGCTACTCTAGCCTCCAGAGAACAGACTCGTTCCCTGAGAGCAAAGAGCTCCTTGCACATAGTGCACACGTAAGACCTCTCACCAACTGGGAGAAAATCATACATGTGACACTCAGTGCAAAATACTGGAAAGCCCCATCTCGCTGCTGGACTGCTGTCTGCATCTTAGTTTTAAGTTTTTGTTTAGATCTTTAAGTTGTTTACTTACTAAGGGTTGCCAATAAAACTGTACCTAATATGTTTAATATACTTTGTTCACCTGAAGCTTAATTAATCTCAGGTCCTTAGTGTATGACTGATTTGGGTAACGAGTTTCACCTGAGAGCACCTCCTGTCTGTTAAAATGTGTAAGTACCTATAAAGCTACGATTATCTCAGGGGTGGGTGGGTAATAACACTTATTAAAAGAGGGCTGCTACACAGTACCCTGTCCTGTGCTGCTGAGGTAAGCTATATTTTTATTTGATTTAAATTATAGCTCTTTGCAGCTGCTAGGCTCTAACTTATTATGAAATTTAAACTACAAGCTCTCTTCTGGGTTCTAAATTTAACCAGAAAGCTCTCTTCTGTGTTTTAAATTTAAACTAAAAGTACTTTGCTGATGCTAGGCCCTGAGTGACTATTAACTTTAAACTACAAGCTCTCTGCTGGGTATTAAATTTAATCAGAAATCTCTCTTCTGTGTTTTAAATGTAAACTAAAAGTACTTTGCTGATGCTAGGCCCTGAATGACTATTAAATTTAAACTACAAGCTCTCTGCTGGGTATGAAATTTAACCAGAAAGCTCTCTTCTGTGTTTTAAATGTAAACTTAAACTGCTGCTACTAGGCCCTGACTGATTTAACAAAAAATAGTGGGTTCACAGATTAATTAGCTTTAATAAAAAGAATTCCTTTCAGAAAAGTCCCAGAGGTATATACTCACAGTTGCAGATCTCTCTCCAGAAGTAACAGACCCCTTTTCTAGTCTTTCAAGACATGTCAGTGGTCACCCCTGGGAACAATGTAGGTGTGCCTGCTGCTGTGTGCAGGTCTGCCCTACCCCCAGGAGGCCACAGGTCTATTGATAGGGGTCTGTGGTCAAACCTGGTGCTATTGTAGGTGCGCCTGTTCATGTGTGCAGGTCTGCCCTACTTCTAGGGGGCCTTGGGCCTATTGACAGAGGTCTGTGGTCAAACCTGGTGCTATTGCAGGTGCGCCTGCATATATGTGTAGGTCTGCCCTACTCCCTGGTGGCCTCATGCCCATGGATAGGGGCCTGTTGTCATTCCTGGTGTGATTGTAGGTGTGCCTGCATGTCTGTACAGGTCTGCCTTACTCCCAGGTGGCCTCAGACCCACCGACAAGTGTCTGTGGTCATTCCTGTGGTGCTATTGTAGATGTGCCTGCACATGTGTGCAGGTCTTCCCTACCCCCAGGAGGTCCCAGGCCCAATGACAGGTGAATGTGGTTAAACCTGGTGATAATGTAGGTGTGTCTGCTTATGTGTGCTGGTCGTCCCCACTCCCATGGGGCCTCAGGGCTATAGACAGGGATCTGTGGTCAATCCTGGTGCTATTGTAGTGCCTGCTTATGTGTGCAGGTCTGCTCCACTCCCAGGTGGCCTCAGGCCCACCAACAGGTGTCTGTGGTCAATCCTGGTGCTAATGTAGGTGTGGCTGCATATCTGTGCAGGTCTGCCCTACTCCCAGGAGGCCCCAGGCCCACAAACAGGTGTATGTGGTTAAACCTGGTGATAATGTAGGTGTGCCTGCTTATGTGTGCTGGTCCCCCCCCCCACTCCCATGCGGCCTCAGTGCTATAGACAGGGGTCTGTGGTCAATCCTGGTGCTATTGTAGGTGCGCCTGCTTAAGTGTGCAGGTCTGCCCCACTCCCATGTGGCCTCAGGCCCACTGACAGGCGTCTTTGGTCAATCCTGGTGCTAATGTAGGTGCGGCTGCATATCTGTGCAGATCTGCCCTACTCCCAGGAGGCCCCAGGCCCACCAACAGGTGTCTGTGGTTAATCCTGGTGCTAATATAGGTGTGGCTGCATATCTGTGCAGGTATGCCCCACTCCAAGGAGGCCCCAGGCTCCCCGAAAGGTGTCTGTGGCTAATCCTAGTGCTAATGTAGGTGTAGCTGCATATCTGTGCAGGTCTGCACTACTCCCAGGAGGCCCCAGGCCCACCAACAGGTGTTTGTGATTAATCCTGGTGATAATGTAGGTGCATCTGCATATATGCGCTGGTCGTCCCCATGACCAGGGGGCCTCAGGGCCATAGACAGTTGTTTGTGGTAAAGTCCGGTGTGGTCTAGTGTGCCTGCACATGTGTGCAGGTCTGGTACACACAATGTTCCCGGCATAGGTGTCTGAACAAGCCATGTTGTAGGTAGGCGAGACAAATCCCATGCGCTGAGATGTACATGGTCTGTTCCCAAGAGTCTGTGTCCAAACACCAATGCACATCATGCCATCCCTGACCCTGGTGCCCTGGTGACTGATATGCATACAGAACACCCATTGTGAGGCCAGTGCATGCCATGCATACTCAGTCTGTGACAGGGTGGATGCAAATGTCCCCCCAATGTCTGTCACCCATGCATGTACATGTCACAGCTCACAGATGGAATATGCACATGTCATGCGAGTGCATCAGAGTTCAATATATGCAGATGTTGTCGGTGAAATATGCTCCCATGAGACCCACTAGGGATGCCATGTCAATGTCATGCATGCCCCCAGTCACCCAGTCACATGATGAGATGGAACACACAGTAGGGAGGCCATGGCAACCACAGTCAATCACACAGGGACCCACATGTAGGACCCCCACAGGCAAACAATGGGTGGAGGTGTGGTGGGTCCTAGCTGCACCCGTGTGCTGTGACACATGTCCCAACCACAAAAGTGCAGTACCCTGACTCACCACCACCCAAACACCATACCCCACCAGCATTGCAGATATCCATACCCCACACACCCCTGGCTCACTGCCCTGACCTGTGGGACACCCGTCTGCTAACAGGCCAGACCAGTCACTGGCCATACCACAACTGCCACCCATATGGGGTGTGACACACCTGCCCGTGCCACACTCATCCCCACCTGGTCAACCCCCTACCACTCTCATACAGTCTATGTCCCTATCACAGCATGTCACCCCTCCCACTTACCCAGCAGGATACACCTGTGACCTGCTGCCATCCCCGGCCACCCCCCAGGGCACCCACACTGCAACTGTGCTGCACCCTACCCAGGACAGATCATAATTATGTAACCTGTCACTGTCCAGTGTCACCATCTGCCTCTGTCGCTCTGCACAGGTAGGCCATCCCCTATTACCCTCCCCACCACACCACACCCGTTGTGTCACCACACACACACCCCAACATATACCAGCCAGTGGTGCCCTCATACCCACAGAGTTCCCCTCACTCTCCCCTAAGTCACAGGTCCCTCACTGATCCTCCATCTGTCTGACACCTGTGGTAAACTGCCCCCACACAACCATGACCTGTGCAGCATCGTCCTCCTCCTCCCTGATATCATAGTGGCTGTTCCCTTTTCCACACCCATTTCTGTTGTGGCGAGCAGCTGTGGAGGGCGCCACCCTCGCTCATCACGCTATCATCTCACAGGTCCAAGTATCCACATTATCATTCCCAGGTTCACAAGACCAAACAAACTGGGATTGCCACAGCCATCACCTTTGCCACAACCCAAACAGGTTAATCCCACTCCGTACCCAGGTCATAAACAACACACCAGCCAGATCCCAATACGGTACCCACCTGGCCACCCCTCCCCCCCCCCACAGCTCACAGCTGTCTCTAGCACAGGAATCCCTGACCACTGGACATCCATACCTCACTGACCATCACCTCCCACCCACCCATGCCCACCCTCCTGTCCCCCATCTCACACATGCATGGCCCACACAACACCCACCTATAGCCCCTGGAGCACTATTCTGATATGCCCACCAAGGGGAAGCACCACCCCCCTGCACCAGGACCATCCCCCTGGCTAACCACACCCTCTTGCGCCCACACCCCCACTATCCCCACCATGCACAACACTGGGAACCCACAGGTACCTATCTGCACCCTGGGCTCATGCCCCACATGCCCCATCCATGGAATGACCTCACGGCACCCTCCAATGCAGCTCACCATTGACCTGGCCCCAGTCATAATTGTCTCTCCAGGACACCCTGGTAACAGTCCCATCACAGCTGTCCCAGCACCTGGATCCCACACCTGTCCCCCATCTCCGCCGATCATGTCATTGGCCATCATGCCATACGCGATGAGCTGCACGTGGCTTACGACCATGGCGATGGGTCAGTGGTGGAATCCCCAGACATGTCTGCAGCCCATGACCTGGATGAACATTCCCTCCCCCCCTGCTAATGTGAGGCCAGATTCTGTTGCACTGTCCAATGTTGGTACCGCACACACCCCACCACCCGGGCCTGCACTGTTCACACCCTGTCGGTACAGACAAACCAGTTGGGGCATGTTCCACTGCTCTGTGGCATGCCACAGGGAGCCGTACCTGCACATCCCCCCTGACAGATATCTGTGCCACCCAGTGTCCCTGTGCACACATGTAGACAACAGAGCAGACAGACAATACCAGACAGACAGCGTACAGCAGGTGCCACATCCTGCTGCACACAGTTATTCATTTACTGTGACAGATGATTGTCAGGCATGTCTGTCCCCTAACAGCCGCTATCTATTGCTGTACCCCCAGGTGGAGGACCTGAGAAAAAAGGCCTGGGAGCTGTGGCAGCGGAGGCCCGACTTGCTGCTGCAGGAGCTGATGGGGCCAGTGGATGGTGAGTGAAGCAGCCTGTGTGACACACAACAGCATGTAACACAGCAGCCGCTGGTTGTGGGGCCACCAACTATGTGTCCATCATATGGCCAACATATGACTGATGTAGTACCTTCCTTTGTCCCTCACAGTGTTTGCAGCTGACGCCAATGCCGCGATAGTGCCTGGTGCGGGTCCAAGATGGGCAGGTGCCCAGGAGGCTTTGGCAGTGGCCCCAGTGGAGGAGGTTGTGGGCCCAGCAGCAGGAGCATCGTGTGAGAAGGCGGCAGAGGTGTCTGAGGTGGCAGAGGAGGTGGAAGACTCAGACACCATGGAAGAGGAGGAGGATGAGGACATAGTGATATTGGAGGAGGAGGACCTTGTGTATGAGGAGGAGGAGGAGGATATGGACACGGAGGTGGAAGAGGAGGCCTCTGAGGTGGAGGAGGTGGCAGAGGAGGACATTGTTGTGGAGGCTGGAGGGGCAGATGTTGTGGCTGAGGCAGGGGAGGAGGAAGTGGAGGAGGTTGGGATGGCATGGGAGGGGGAGGCACTGGGTGTGGGGGAGGGGCAGGTAGGGGGTGGATGAGGGAGTGGTAGGGCATGTGGGGGGTGGGGGAGGTGGGAGGGGCAGGGGAGGGGGAGGGAGGCATGGTGGTGGGTACAGGGGATGGGGCCGTGAGCCAGGATGCACCCCTGGTGGTGGGTGATGTGGGAGGGCATGTGATGGGGAGGGCACATGGCGGCAACACATCCACACAGCACCATGGGTGCATACTGGCCCACTGGGCAGGTTGGGGCCAGTACTGTGCAGCACAGGACTGCACAGGGAACTGGGGGTCCCTGACACCTGCACCATGGCCCTGGGGATGTGCCCCGGCTGGCCGCAGGGGAGGCATACAGTGCCGTAGACAGGCTGTGTACAGATGCCTCAACACAGACACCATGCACATGATGCCTGTGTGGCGGTTACTGCGCATGCCCCCTTTCCACGGCACTGCATGCTGTCTCCCTCGGCCAACGGGAGCAGACCCGGACCATGGTGCAGGTGGTGGGCATTGTGGTACAGATGGTCCATGAGCTGTGCATGCTGCATGAGGCACTCACTGGCAGTGCAGCTCATGGGCCATTGGGCCATGGGGCCTCCAGTGGGAGTGACCACATAGGTGGTATGTGGCACCCCTGCCCTGTGCAGCCCTGTGCCCCAGGACTGCCACCACCTGCAGGCACGGGTGGGTGTGGGCAGGTCCACACTGTTGTTATGTGTGAAATAAAGATTGTTAATGTTACATTGACCCACGTCTCTATGTTCATGTGCCTCCTCACCCATCATGCAGTTGCACAACCTACACGTGAGCATGCTTATGTGTGTATGTGTGCAATGCAGATGCCATGTACATAGCACAGTCCACACAGCACGCAGGGGGGATAGGCATGTGCAGTGCTGTGTGCATCCCTCATGGGCACAGGAATGTACCCATGTGCTGGCATGACCCAAATACATGGGCACATGCCTGGTGGCACTGACCTGCCAGCAGTGTGCACATGGCACAGTGCATGGCACATGTGCCAAGCCGACATATAGATGTGCTGAATGGTGACAGGGCAGACACACCACCTACCCCGAGTAACATGGGATGGGGACAGGGTATGCCATGCCACAGGGTATAGGTGCCCCCAGTGTAAATAAGATGTAGATATGTTATACAATGTACATAGTTCCCCCAGTTACTTACAAGTTGATCTCCTGTTTATTGTAAATACAACTCAGGGTTCCTGTGTTGTATGGTTGATGTTGAATGTAAACCGCTCTGATCTAAAATAGAGTGGTATAGAAGAACTGTTAAATAAATAAAATAAATAAATAAATAAGGGATATTTGACCAGGACAGCCACATGGGGTCAGACTAATAATGGGAGCTGAGACAGCAACACTGGACATGTGGCTACAGGTGCCAACAAATAAGTTGTCTTTATTGTTATTGACATGTAGGCCTGCCCCCTCCCCACCTCTACTGCCTGCGTGGCCACTCACATCCATGCCGACCTGGCCCCCTCCCACCCCTTCATGCCGGTGCTGCTGCTGCTGCCACTGGCTGCTGCCCCCATCCAGCGATGGCCTCCAGTGCCTCTGCCATCCTTGTGATCCTTGCTACCATTGCTTGGGCGGTGGCAGTAAGTGCCTCAGTCCTCCGAGCACTCTGCAGGGCAACGTCCCACAGCTGCCCTATCTCCTGGCAAAGACTCTGCATCACCTGACACTGTCCGTGCAGCTCCTGTCAGATGCTCTGAAGCTTCTGTCATATGCCTGCAGGAGAAGAAGGTGTCACCTGTGAGACCCAGTTCACACACGCCACTGTGTCACATGCAACTGGTATCCTGGCGGGCTACAAAGGGTGACTGCTATGTATGGTGTGAGATCTGCAAATGTGGGTAGCACAGCTGGGGGGTTATATGAGGTATGGGGAAATAGGACATCCATAGATCACAGTTGTCTCATCTGTACACCCAGTGTATTTGTTACATCGGTCAGGGCCCAGTTGCAGCGAAGAGTGCCGGCCCAAATGTGCAACACGGAGATCAGCTGTCTGGACAGATGTAGAACCCAGCAGAGGGCCACCAACATACTGTATATGCAATACCCAGTCAGGGTCTATCTCACATTCAGGACACAGTGGGGAGGTGGCAGGTTATATCTGGGACCCTGCTGCGGTCAGTAGGCATGTAGATGGCTGTGTGGCTGGTGGAGGCCAGGATCGCCTGGTAACAGTCCTGCCTGGTGTGAGGGTTGTGGGCCTCATGCACCACCTAGACATGGCCATAGATAATGCTGGGGAGGGGTCCCCTGCCTTTGTACATGTCTGTACCAATGATATTGGGCAATGTGGCAGTGCTGTTCTGGTGACTAACATCCAGTATCTAGGTGGGTAGATGAATGGAAGACCCTCCAGAGTGGCCATCCCCGAGCTTCCTCCCGTTCCACACCCAGGACAGAACAGGGAAGGCAGGGCCATGGAGTCTCAATGCGTGGATGTGACACTGGTGCAAGGGTGAGGGGTCCTGACCTGTGAGGAACTGTGAAACAATCTGGGGGAGGGATGGCCACTACTGAGGGGATGGGCTGCACCTTGAATGGGATGGGCCCAGGCTGCTGGCAGATGCCTTGCGGATGGTGATAGAGCAGCGTGTACACTACAGAATTGACGGATATACATAGGGGTGGGCCAGCAGACAGCTCACCCACAGACACACCAGACTGCAGGGGTGATGACTGAGCCACCCCACCACTGAGAAATCCCGGACCATATGCATTAGGTCACTCCCAGATCCGCCACCCAGACTGTACTGTGTTGGGGGGGGGCAGGGGCACAGGACTGCCCCAGTTGCACACACCTGCTCTGATCCACGTGTCACACTGCAATGCTACACCTGCCTCAACAGGCTGCCTATGACCTGAGTGTCAGCTGGGTACAGGAATATGTTGCTGTGGGCCAGACCTGCTATAGTGGAGTGGGGGACCTGTCATCTGCCAGCATGGGTTGTGTCACCCTACGGCCATGCTATTGTGTAATTCCCCATCCTCAGGTAGCAGCTGGACTGGACCTGGGCCCCCTTAGTTGCAGCACCCTCAGCGTCAACACCTGCATTTCACCCCAGTTCCTGCTGGACATCTGTGCACATTAGCCACACCTGCCCCTATGTGGCTGACATTTTAGTTCCCCTGTGGGTATGGCCCCACCTCCCAGACATGACCATGGGGGTACATGTTCGTGGGGACATGCACTGTTGGTTTGAGGGTGTGTTCCCTCACCGTCATGTCTGGGAACTGCAACCGTCTGGTCAGTCACCCACCTTCAGCGTCAGCATGGGACATGGCGGAATGGCCACACATCTCCCACAGCACCTCCCCCATGGCAGTGTGTGGGGGGGGGGTCCTGGCTCCGTCCCTGCCGCTGGACCCCCTGCTGCTACCACAGGCACCACTCCCATGGTGTGTGTCCCATCACCAACCTCTGTGCTGCTGCTGCTCTCCGATGGGTGGTGGACCAATCCTGCCTCCTCCTCCTGCACCACATCTCCCCCTGGTGCCTCCACATTGACGGTTTCTGCTACAACAATGGCTGACACCTCAACAAGGACTCATGCCCCATCTCCCTGCCTTCTGCTGTCTCCTCGGCATCCATGGCCTGAGTGTCGCCTGGGGATAAACATGGTACACATTTTAAATGTGAGGGTCCTGCACATCTATGTATAGCTCTCTGTTACATCGTTATCTAACAGGATGTATGTACTGCCTTAAACCAATGTCATAGCAGTTACAATGCGGTCCACAGATCACAGTCCAATGGGATGGGCCAGACAGGGAGGGTATTACCACGTGTCAGTGCATTTGGGGATGCACCAACTCATCAGGTATGTTTGTGAGGATGGGGTGGTGAGTGATGGGCCTACTGTGAGCAGGGATAGGTGTGCCATGGGAGGGGGTCCTGGGGATTGGGCACAGAGATGCATGTTTCCAGGGAGGTGGGAGGGTCCCGGCACCGTGACTGGAACTGGTCATAGTGTGGGTGAGTGGTGAGTGCAACGGAGGGTGTATGACTACATGGGTAAGTGTTGGTCCAGGTGTGCCAGTTGGCCTGCCAGGTGTGGGAGCGGCCTCATTGGCCACTGCTATGGGGAATGGATGGACAGTTGTTCAGCAGTGTGGGGCTGAAGGGGGGGCGTCTTCTACCTTCCGTGAGGCAGCTATGGGGGGAGCCGGCCCCTCTCCATCTCCTTATTAGCTGGCCGCAGCCCTCCTCTGGAGGGGGGTGGGAGGTGGATGCTTTGACTGATGGTGGATTGTGAGAAGGGTTCCGGGGGCTGGATATGTGCCACTGCGGTGGCTGGATGGAAGCCGACACTGGGTGGGGCTGGATCTGGAAGGTAGCTGCTGTTTGGTGAGGGTTCATATGGGATGGGGATGGGGACTTGACATGGTGTGGGGGGAGGTCCTCTGTGTGGGAGGGAAGGTAACTCCACATTTGGCCAGGTAATGGGTGTGTCAGGGGGATTGCGGATGGCGGGGTACACCGTGATTGGCTGACTGGGGAATAATGTATGCTGGTGGAACGGGCATAGGGATAAAGGTTTGTATGTTACGGCTGATGTTGTGTGCAGAAGGATGAAAATTGGAGGAGAGAAGACAGGACAACCACACAGCAGATGGTGGAGTGTTCACAGAAGACACGAGGACACCAGTGGAATGTGGCTGGTGCCACATTCCAATTGCAACGGAGATTACAAATGCACGTAAGGTGGGAAGCTATCCCTATCCATTGACCTTCATAGCTGGAATGTCAGCTCTGGGATATGTGCATCATGAACATCTGTGCTATGTGTTGTACAAGTGGACGTTACTGTGTAGTTCATTTATGTTTGTCTTCCTATGTCTACATTGTGCTTCCCTGATCTTTGTTTGGTGATGGTCTGTGTTCAGCATGTGTAGATGAGCTGATATATTATGTTTCTGTGGATAGTATTTCACATTGCCACCTGTTCTATTTCCCAAGTAGGTCATGTATTTGTAGTCCCTGCAATGTATAGGTCTGATATTTGCACTGCCGCCTTGTGATAGGTCTGGTGTGGTGCATTGTGAGTACTGGTAGTGCTGTCAGGTTACAGCGGGTTTGCTAGGGGTTCTAGATGCCTATAAAATAATAACCCACGTTCTTAAGTAATCCAATACCCAAAAATAGAAAATTTTATATGTTTTTGTCGGAATGGTCAGCTAGGTGAAAAGGAAGGTTCCTCTCACTATCGTGATCTCTCCATTTTAATAAGAAATAGACATTTTGTTTTTAACAGCATTTGTACTTAGCTGTGTATGCAATGAAGGCTGTTTCAAAACATCATTGACGGCAGTGCTCCAAACAACGACGTGTCACATTTCAGGGTTTACACATTACTCCCCCTGCTTCAGGTCTAAACTCTGCTGTTCGATGAAAATTCAGTCATGGCATAGCAAAAACATATAAACAAAAAAATGTTCTATTTTTGGGTATTGGATTACTTAAGAATGTGGGTTATTGTTTTCTAGGTTGTTTGTTTTGGTTGATATGTTTTAACCTAGTTGGGGGTATTATCCTTTTTTGAGCATTTAGGGGTTTTAGATGGGCAGTGTGTAGAGTAGACACCAGCTGGCACTGGATTATGGTAATGCAGATACCTGGTATGCATACTTTGTCCATGCACTCATTAAGAGGCATGTTTAACATCAATTGGTGTATGCTAACATTACATGAGACCATACATATAAACAGAAGATATGCCATACTGGGTCAAAGCACGATCCATCAGGCCCAGTATCTGGTGCTGACAGTGGTGGCGGGGCATATTACAGATGTGCCTGCCTCCTTGTCTACACATCATCAATGACAGAGCTATTCATGTCATGGGATGAAGGAGTGGCCTAATGGTTCATGCACTGGTTTGGGGACCAGGGTTCAATTCCCACTAGTACTCCATGTGGCCATGGGCAAATCACTTAACCCTACATTGCTCGGACAAGGTCCACATTGTCAATGTCCCTCTTTAATTACATTACCAGGTCTACATTACAATGTAAACCACTTTGATTGATATGATAAAGCAGTATAGGAAAACTGTGAAATAACTAGTTACATAGATATGTCTGTACACTTGCAGACATTTTACTGTGTATGCTTTTTCAGGTTTGTGTGTCCTGTATTAACGGGCAGGTATGCTCTTGTGCACATTTCATAACTGATGTGTGTTGGGTCCTCATCATGCACCACCTACTGTCTACATGCACGCATATGTGACTATGGCATTCAGAGCGTGCAGCTGCATGGGGGGGGGGGGGATACTGAGCAGTACACAACATGCAGCTCCTGGACATGATCTGTCCTGCTCATCATCTGTGGACGGGCCAGTGACTGTTTGTGCAAGATGTTGGACACACATTTGTCTCTGCTGCTGCATCACCACACGGACCAACGTATTTAATGGTATACTGATGATGTACATGGCCCATTTGTGCTCACATCTCTGTATGGTGGCGGTGTATGTGTGCCAGTACTACGCCACCTAACTGGGAGCTATGGGTTTCTGTACATACATTCCCTTTGGTGGTACATATTTGCTTTGTGCTTGTTGTGGTTGTTTCTACAACCCTCAAACCCCAATCACACACATCCAAACTATCTATATCCCAAACCAAAATAATGTGTTATACCCACTAATTTTTGTCGGAACTATTGCCGTGAAGGTAAATACCCTCTTGTAGCAATAATGTTCCTTTTTTTCTATTTATGTAAAAGGGGAGCACGACCCTCACCAACCCTAAAAAGATACCAAAATCATCATAGGGTACAAACTGGCCTCAACTCAATTCTATTCAAAAAGGTGAAAAGCCTTGTCAAACTTGGTACACTTAGCTGTTAGCGGACAACACCAACTTATCCTTCGGTCATCCAACAGCGTATTTCATCAAGTAATGTAGAGGCTACTCAACGTCATATATTCTTCTTCAAAATTGCAACTCATCCAGAAAATATATATCATAATAACCCAACGTTGTGTTTCGGGCTCCCGATCCTCACAGCCCTTCTTCAAATTCCGTTTGCAATGTGAAGAATCCGCCCAACACAGCTCATGTTTAAAGGGCTCATAATGATGACATCATCAAAACAAGGGCCAATCACGATCACAGTCCCTACAGGAGGAGGAGAACCCAAAATGTAAAGTAATAGCCCCCAATCCACAGAAGCATTTAACCCATATGGTGCTATTGAATTGAGATGGTAAATCCAAAATTGTTCTCTATAGAGAAGTCGGGTGCCCCGGTTGCCACCCCGAAGCTTATCCGGGACATGGTCAATGACCCGCCAATGTAAGTCCTGGAAAGTATGTTGAAAAGCCTGGCAATGCTGAACCACAGTTGCCATCAAAACCTGTGTATTAATCCTGGAGCGATGTTCCTGCAAACGCTGCTTCATACTACGGATGGTCTTCCCAATGTAGAACTTGTTACAAGGACAAATTAAAACATAGACAATAAAAGTGGTGCGACAGGTGGTGGCAAAACTGCTATAGATCTTTTTATGCGTTAAAGGATTTTCCCAATAAGCCCCTTCCAATGTCGTAGAACAAAACACACAATGATGGCATTGAAAATGTCCAATAGTTGAAACTAATGGGGGTTCACAAACATTATGAACCACCCAATCAGCCACCGTGCGACCCCTTTTGAATGCCAACATGAGTGGTCTATTAAAATTTTGATGTAAAGATGTATTGATAACAGGAGCAGGGTAACCCTGAGCCAATAATCGCTACGCCGTGGCTTACCAGTAGGCCAATTTATTCGCTTGCGACGACTCTGTTCTATGGTTGGGGAGTTTCGCCGACAAGCAGTGGATTTAAAGGAGCGATTATTGGCTCGGGGTTACCCTGCTCCTGTTATCAATAAAGCCTACTCTAGGGCTAGCCATATTCACCCTGAATGGTGGGATCCATCAATGGATGTTGAGCGGAGTGGGTTGCGACTTCCGGAGCATGACTGCTTTGTTGGGGTATTGCCATTCATGCCCCATGCCCCTGCGGTAGTGTCAATTTTGAAGAAGCATTGGCACATCCTGTCTTTACATCAAAATTTTAATAGACCACTCATGTTGGCATTCAAAAGGGGTCGCACGGTGGCCGATTGGGTGGTTCATAATGTTTGTGAACCCCCATTAGTTTCAACTATTGGACATTTTCAATGCCATCATTGTGTGTTTTGTTCTACGACATTGGAAGGGGCTTATTGGGAAAATCCTTTAACGCATAAAAAGATCTATAGCAGTTTTGCCACCACCTGTCACACCACTTTTGTTGTCTATGTTTTAATTTGTCCCTGTAACAAGTTCAACATTGGGAAGACCATCCGTAGTATGAAGCAGCGTTTGCAGGAACATCGCTCCAGGATTAATACACAGGTTTTGACGGCACATGTGGTTCAGCATTGCAGGCTTTTCAACATACTTTCCAGGACTTACGTTGGCGGGTCATTGACCATGTCCCGGATAAGCTTCGGGGTGGCGACCGGGGCGCCCGACTTCTCTATAGAGAACAATTTTGGATTTACCATCTCAATTCAATAGCACCATATGGGTTAAATGCTTCTGTGGATTGGGGGCTATTACTTTACATTTTGGGTTCTCCTCCTCCTGTAGGGACTGTGATCGTGATTGGCCCTTGTTTTGATGATGTCATCATTATGAGCCCTTTAAACACGAGCTGTGTTGGGTGGATTCTTCACATTGCAAACGGAATTTGAAGAAGGGCTGTCAGGATCGGGAGCCCGAAACACAGCGTTGGGTTATTATGATATATATTTTCTGGATGAGTTGCAATTTTGAAGAAGAATATATGACGTTGAGTAGCCTCTACATTACTTGATGAAATACGCTGTTGGATGACCGAAGGATAAGTTGGTGTCGTCCGCTAACAGCTAAGTGTACCAAGTTTGACTTGAGGCTTTTCACCTTTTTGAATAGAATTGAGTTGAGGCCAGTTTGTACCCTATGATGATTTTGGTATCTTTTTAGGGTTGGTGGGGGTCGTGCTCCCTTTTACATAAATAGAAAAAAAGGAACATTATTGCTACAAGAGGGTATTTACCTTCACGGCAATAGTTCCAACAAAAATTAGTGGGTATAACACATTCTTTTGGTTTGGGATGTTGTGGTTGTTTGGCATAGTGGTTACAGATGTGTGTTGGCACACCATAAGTTGTGGGTTTGATGCCCACATGTTCCTTTCCTTTCATTTTCTTGGGTTCTGCTAACCTTACCATACAATGGCTGAGGCTTCATCACTTCTTCACACACCCTTCCTTTTCTTCACTGTGCACTACAGTGTTCACGCCATGCAGCCTATCCGTCACATATTAGCTATTATATATAGTCCATTTCTTTGCAACATCCACATAAACAACTGGCTTGGGGGACTGGTATTGCTGTTAGTAACCTGGTTTTGGACATTTGTTGTGCAGGTTCAATTCTCACATGCTCCTTTTTCGATCTGCTCTCCATTTTGCCCTTGTACACAGACCATCCACATGGCTGGCCCCTCAGCCGGCCCCTGATGCCCTTTCGATTTAGGTTCCTTGCACTTCTGCATGCTGTTTTCACTGCATACCATTTCATGGTGTGTGTGCATGTGTTCATCTGTGGCTCATGTCCCAATTACAGACTGCGATATCAGCTGTGGCCTGCTGTTCTGCATGTGCATTGCATCATGGCTACTGGTGGGGTTAGCCTATCCTGGCGCACAGCAGACATTTAGTGTGGTGCGCTGCAGTGTTTTTGTATCCAGCCATTGCTGTGGAACTCAACATGGGGTGTAGCCTACTGGTTTGTGCACTGACGTTCTGGACAGGGGTCATGGGTTTATTTCCTCCTTGTTTATGGCTATCCTTCTCATATAATTTTCATTCCTGTGACAGTCACATCTCTGCAGATCTGTGCTGCCAGCCCATCACACTCTCACCACAGTTGCCAACCATCCTTCAGTCCATCTATCTGCATCTGTCTTAACCTGAGGCGCCTTATAAGGCGCCTTCTCCTAGGGGGCCCTATAGGGTGCATGTACCTAAGGTGCCTTATGAGGCGCCTTAGGTTAGGGCACCTTATAGGTCACCCTAGTATAAGGCGCCTTATAGGGCACCTTAGGTTAGGGCACCTTATAGGGTGCCCTGGGATATGGTGCCTTAGGTTAGGGTGCTATGTCAGCCTTCATGTACCCTGTTTGTGCCCTTGCTGTGCGCCATCCTTTTAACATGTATTAGACAGCCAGGCACCCTTTAATGCATGGTAACTGGCCAGGGTGCCCTGTATCGCAAGATAATGGCTCAGGTTACCTTAATGCTGCACCACCCACTTCCTTATAATGCACTGGTAACATTACCGCTGCACTTAATGCTGTGCGCCTTAGTAAACATACCCCTTAGCATGTGAAAAAAGGCACTTTAACGGGCGCTAATGGCACCAGCAGCATAAAGTGCCTGCGGGTGGAGAGGTGTGCACGGGGTGGAGAGTGGTGATCAATGGGCAAGGAGTGGGCAGGAACAAGGCTTGCTCTCTTACGCAGGCACCTTAATGGCAGGAACCCTAACGCAATTCAAAACCTGGCGGAAAGGATGTTTTTTGAGGAGAGAGATCCTATTTTATGTCTGCAATGTGATACACAGAGAGGGGAGCCCAAAAGAGTGATAATAGTGCTCCATTTAGCAGCCATAGCATAGTGCCCAAGTATGAAAGGGCACTATGTTGATGGTGCAAATGGGCTAAAAGAGGTGGCACATTGGTCATGCAGTTGGGGCTACTGGTGCACAGGGGGGGACCAGGCATCTGCCTAGATGGCACATAGAAACATAAGACTACAAAATATGACAAACTGTGACAGACCAAGGTCCATCATGCCCAATATCCTGTGTCCAACAGTGCACAATCTAGGTCATGAGTACCTAGCAGTTTCCCCAAAAGATACACAGGATCCCCAAAAACTGTAATGGAGCAAGCAGTGCATAGCTCGAATCCTGTTTAGCAATTGTCTATGGACCGCTACCCAGGAACCCATCCAAACATTTTTAAACCCAGCTACACTGAAATCTTTTACCACATTCTCTGATAATGGATTGCAGGGTTTGATTATGCGTTGACTGAAAAACTATTTTCACCTAGAAGACCCAAATGGGTTACACTGTAACTGCACTGCAGGTCTTCTAGTCTGTTCACAGTTTGATGGCATAAAAAAGTGACCTATGTTTACCTGTTCCACTCCAGTCAATAATCTATAGACCTCTATAATATCTCCCCTCAGCCGTCTCTTCCCCAGGTTGATGTGCCACAACCTTTTTAGCCTCTCCATAAAGGGGTATTCTGCCATCTTCAGAGCCATCTGTGATATTTATCATGATCCCACAGTGACAGTGGCAGCACACAGTCCTCCTACTGCTGCAGAAAGGCAATGCACCACATAGGGTGGTCCAAGGGTCCTGGCACCGCATGCAGAGATCTAGGTTGCCTCCCCCCCCCCTCCCCACTGCTGCAGAACCCAGCTATGGGGGAAGAGGCCGATATGCCAGATGCTGTAGCCCTCTAGGTAGCTGGAAAATGCAGGAAATACTACAGCAGTGGCTGTCATCCTCCCTCCGAGACATAGCCTGTTTCCAACAGTGGCCAATCTAGGTCATAGGTACCCAGTAATTCTATATTCTGATAACGTAAACAATTGATCTACATTTACCCGTTCCACTCCATTCATTTTCAGGTTGAAGAGCCCTAACCTTTTTAGCCTCTCTTCATTGGAGTAGCCTTCCATCCCCTTTACCATTTTGGTGGCTCTTCTCCGTACCTTTTCTAATAACGCTATATCGTTTTTAAGATACGGTGACCAGAATTGCACACAATATTTAAGGTGTGGTCACACCATGGAACCACAGGCATTACAATATCCTTTGTTTTATTTTCCATTCCTTTCCTTATGATACCTAGCATTCTATTTCCTTTCTTGGCCGCCGCTGCACATTGGGCGGAGGGTTTTAACATGTTATCCACGATGACGCTTAAAACCTTTTTCCTGGATGGTGGTACCTAATGTGGAACCTTGCATTGTGTAACCATAGTTTGAGTTGTTCTTCCCTAGGTGCATAACTTTGCACTTGTCCACATTAAATTTCATCTGCCATTTGGATGCCCAGTCTTCCAATTTATCAAGATCCTCTTGCAATTTTCCACAATCCTCTTGGGTTTTAACAACTTTAAATAGTTTTGTGCCATCTGCAAATTTGATAACCTCAATCGTTATTCTTTTTTCCAGGTCATTTATGAATATGTCAAAAAGCAGCGGACCCAGCCCAGATCCCTGGGGTACTCTACTATTCACCTTTCTCCATTGGGAAAATTGGCCATTTAGCCCTATCCTCTGCTTTCTATCTTTTAACCAGTTCCTGAGCCACAATAATATACTGCCTCCTATCCCATGACATTTTAGTTTTGCTAGAGGTCTCTGATGAGGGACCTTGTCAAAGGCTTTCTGAAAGTCCGGATACACTATATCAACTGACTCACCTTTGTCTACCTGTTTTTTCACACCTTCAAAAAAACATAACTGATTAGTAAAACAAGATCTTCCTTGTCTAAAACCATTTGTTGAGGCTGTTTTTAAATCCTAAACCCCTTATTCTTCTGTTTAATACCATGCTGTTTTTAATCATTTCCCATAATACATAAGACTTCCTAATCTCTTATTTGCCCTGTTTGTCTGTCTTAAATGGACTGTAAGCTCTGTCAAGCAAAAACAGTCTCTTATGTGTATAGAGATTACTTGGATTTCTGCACTAAAGGTATTGCATCATCTGGTGTCCCTACCAATTCAGTGCGGAACTTGAAAGAAAGTTTAAACCTTTCCAGAATAACACAGAAACTTGATGGCATATAAAGGAGGTGCTTTCAGGTGAAGCTCATTACCCAAATCAGTCATACACTAAGGACCTGAGATTAATTAAGCTTCAGGTGAACAAGGTATATTAAACGTATTAGGTACAGCTTTATTGGTATAAATACCCATAGCAACCTCTAGTAAGTAAGAACTTAAAGATCTAGACACAAACTTAAAACTAAGATGCAGAGAGCAGTCCAGCAGCGGGATGGGGGCTTTCCAGTCTTTTGCATTGAGTGTCACATGTATGATTTTCTCCCAGTTGGTGAGAGGTCTTACGTGTGCACTAGGTGCAAGGAGCTCTTTTCTCTCAGGGAACAAGTCCGTTCTCTAGAGGCTAAAGTAGCAGACTTGGAAAGCATAAGAGAGACAGAGAGGTACATAGACGAGACCTACAGGGATATAGTCCTGAAGTCCCACCTCCAGTCTGGCAGCACCCCTGTTGCCATGGAGGAGAGAGGTCACGTGACAGGAGAGCATCACCCTGGTGTGGCAGGAAGTGAGCCTGTAACTAGGACCTGTCCTCCAGGTGATGTAAAACCCTCTCGCACCGAGGAAGTTTCTCCAGGGCCATGTGCCCATGAGGGAAGGGTTAGGACAGCCGTTATAGTTGGTGATTCGATCATTAGGCATGTAGATAGCTGGGTGGCTGGTGGACGTGAGGATCGCCTGGTAACATGCCTGCCTGGTGCGAAGGTAGCGGACCTCACGTGCCACCTAGATAAGGTCTTAGATAGTGCTGGGGAGGAGTCTGCTGTCTTGGTACATGTCGGTACCAATGACATAGGAAAATGTGGTAGGGAGGTTCTGGAGGCAAAATTTAGGCTTTTAGGTAGGAAGTTGAAATCCAGAACTTCCAGGGTAGCGTTCTCCGAAATGCTTCCTGTTCCATGCGCAGGACCCAAAAGGCAGGCAGAGCTCCGGAGTCTCAATGCGTGGATGAGACAATGGTGCAGAGATGAGGGGTTTGGATTTGTTAGGAATTGGGGAACATTCTGGGGAAAGGAGGGGCTCTTCTGAGGGGATGGGCTTCACCTTAACCGGGATGGAACCAGGCTGCTGGCATTAACCTTTAAAAAGGAGATAGAGCAGCTTTTAAACTAGATATTAGGGGAAAGCCGACAGTCGCCCAAGAGCGGATGGTTCGGAAGAATGTATCCTTGAAGGATACTACCAAAAGCAGAGAGGTTCCACAAAAGAGTAAAGTAGCCCAAATGCCCTCAAGTATGGAGCAGACAGAGCTTAAAGATCCCAATTTACCCATGTCTACCAATAGCCAAATTAACATGAATAAAATACATTCTCTAAAATGCTTGTATGCAAATGCTAGAAGTCTAAAGAATAAGATGGGAGAGTTAGATATGATTGGAATATCAGAGACATGGTGGAAGGAGGACAACCAGTGGGACACTGTGATACCTAGGTACAAACTATATCGTAATGATAGAGCTGATCAAATTGGTGGAGGGGTTGCGCTCTATGTTAGAGAGGGCATTGACTCAGAAAGGATTAAAGTTTTGCAGGAAACAAAATCTGCTGTAGAATCTATATGGATTGAAATTCCATATAAAAGGGGGAAGGCGATGGCAGTGGGGGTGCACTATCGAGCACCTGGCCAGAATGACCAAATGGATGATGAAATTCTCAAAGAAATCAAGGAAGCTAACAAACGTTACAGCGCAGTAATAATAATGGGTGATTTAAATTACCCCGGTATCGACTGGGTCAGTGTCACGGCAGGACATGCTAGGGAGATAAAGTTCCTAGATGGAATAAATGACTGCTTCTTGGAGCAGCTGGTTCATGAACCAACCAGAGGGGAAGCCATATTAGACCTAGTCCTTAGTGGAACACCAGATCTAGTGCAAGAGATAAGAGTGTTGGGGCCACTTGGCAATAGTGATCATAGCATGATCGCCTTTGATTTAATTAGTGGAGGAGGGATAGTAAGGAAATCCACAGTACTACCTTTTAACTTTCGAAAGGGAGACTATGATAAAATGAGGAAAACAGTTAAGAAAAAACTAAAAGGAGCAGTTGCAAAGGTTAAAGACGTACATCAAGCTTGGGTGTTGTTGAAAAATACTATCTTGGAAGCCCAGACCAGCTGTATTCCACGCTTTAAGAAAAGTGGAAGGAAGTCCAAAAAACTGCCAGCATGGTTTAAAGGTGAGGTCAGAGAGGCTGTTGTTGCCAAAAAAGCATCTTTCAGGAAATGGAAAAAAGAGCCAAATGACGAAACCTGGAAACAGCACAAGCACTGGCAAGTCAAATGCAAAGCATTGATAAGGCAGGCAAAGAGAGAATTTGAGAAGAAGCCTGCTGTGGAAGAAAAAACGCGAAATAAAGACCTTTTCAAGTACATTCATAGCAAAAAAGTCAGTTGGTCCATTAGATGATAAAGGGGTTAAAGGAGCACTAAGAGGCGACAAGGCGATAGCGGAGAGACTGAATGAATTCTTTGCTTTGGTCTTTACTGAGGAAGATGTAGGGATGTTACCCATGACTGAAGTGGTATTTAAAGGTGCGGAAGAATTGAAGGAAATATCGATACATCGGGAAGATGTCTTACAACTATTAGATAAACTGAAGAGTAGCAAATCACCTGGGCCGGATGGTATACATCCAAGGCTGTTGAAAGAACTGAAATATGAGATTGCAGAACTTCTATTAGTAATCTGTGAACTATCATTAAAATCATCTCTAATACCTGAAGATGGAGGATCGCCAATGTAACACCAATTTTTAAAAAGGGTTCCAGGGGTGATCCGGGAAACTACAGACCGGTGAGCCTGACGTCAGTACCGGGAAAAATGGTAGAAACCATCATAAAGAATAAAATTACTCAGCATGTAAATAGTCATGGCCTAATGGGAGACAGCCAACATGGCTTTAGACAAGGAAGATCTTGTCTTACTAACCTGTTATGTTTTTTTGAAAGTGTGAATAAACAGGTGGACAAAGGTGAGTCGGTTGATATAGTGTATCTGGACTTTCAGAAAGCCTTTGACAAGGGCCCTCAACAGAGACTTTTGTCAAAACTAAAGAGTCATGGGATAGGAGGCAGTGTACTACTGTGGATCAGGAACTGGTTAAAAGATAGAAAGCAGAGGGTTGGGCTAAATGGCCAATTTTCCCAATGGAGAAAGGTGAATAGTGGTGTACCCCAGGGATCTGTGCTGGGTCCGCTGCTTTTTGACATATTCATAAATGACCTGGAAAGTGGAATAACGAGTGAGGTTATCAAATTTGCAGATGACAAAAACTATTTAAAGTTGTTAAAACCCAAGAGGATTGTGGAAAATTGCAAGAGGATCTTGATAAATTGGAAGACTGGGCATCAAAATGGCAGATGAAATTTAATGTGGACAAGTGAAAGTTATGCACCTAAGGAAGAACAATCCAAACTATGGTTACACGATGCAAGGTTCCACATTAGGAACCACCACCCAGGAAAAACATTTAGGCATCATTGTGGATAACATGTTAAAACCCTCAGCCCAGTGTGCAGCGGCGGCCAAGAGAGCAAATAGAATGCTAGGTATGATAAGGAAAGGAATGGAAAATAAAACAAAAGATATTATAATGCCTCTATATCATTCCATGGTGAGACCGCACCTTGAATATTGTGTGCAATTCTGGTTGCTGCATCTTAAAAAGGATATAGCGTTATTAGAAAAGGTTCAGAGAAGAGCCACCAAAATGGTAAAGGGGATGGAAGGATACTCCTATGAGGAAAGGCTAAAAAGGTTAGGGCTCTTTAACCTGGAAAAGAGACGGCTGAGGGGAGTTATGATAGAAGTCTATAAATTAATGAACGGAGTGGAACGGGTAAACGTAGATCGATTGTTTACCTTATCAAAATATAGAAAGACTAGGGGACATGCAATGAAGCTACAGGGTAAACTATTTAAGACTAATAAAAGAAAATATTTTTTCACTCAATGTGTAATAAAACTCTGGAATTTGTTACCGGAGGATGTAGTAAAGGCTGTTAGTGTAGCTGGGTTTAAAAAAGGTTTGGACAAGTTCCTGGAGGAAAGGACCATAAACCATTATTAAGAAGGGACCCAGGATATCAATGCTTGACCCAGCACAAGCATTGCGGAACCTGTGTCTTTTTTGGAAACTGCTAGGTACGTATGACCTAGATTGGCCACTGTTGGAAACAGGATACTGGGCTTGATAGACCTTGGTCTGACCCAGTATGGCATATCTTATGTTCTTATGTTAAAACATGTTTCTGTAATGGCCACAATGTCCAAGTCCATTTCCACCATTAGGGCTTCCAGATCAGGAACTTTGTTGGTTAGGCTTCGTGCATTTGTACTCATTGCTTTCCCGCATTTGTTGAATGGCTTGCCTGCCTTTTGCATGGGTTTTATTCTGCACGCCCCTTCCCGGTTGCCACTGATGTGTTGTTCAAGTGTGTGGCTGTTTCCAATGTTGTTTTTGTTTTGCTGGGAGTGATGTACTGAACTTGTCCTTCTCCATCCATCACCCTCTTTCCCTAGTTTAAATGCCTGTCCACATAATGCCTGAATTTTTCACTTAGGATCCTTTTCCCTGTGACAGAGACATGTAGTCCATCAGTACATTATAGTCTCTTGTTGATCCAAATGTCTTCCCAGTCTCCTATATATCTAAATCTTTCTTGTTTGTACAAGGTTTGGAGCCATATATTAAAGTTGTTTATGCAATGCAGCCTTTCTGCCCCCTTACCTTACCCTTTTTCATGTGGATATGTATTTAAACTAGAAAAGGGGAGTGACAGATGGGGAAGGTCAAGTTCAGGATGTTACTTCCTGCAAAAGCAGAATAACATCAGAAACAAACACACTTTTAAACCACACATCAAAAACAACTGGGAAGAAGTGGGCAGAACAAAATCAATGCAAAATAAATGCAAGCCACTTAAAGGCTGGAAAGCAATGAGCACAAATGCTTGAAGCTTAGCCAACAAAGTTCCGGACCTGGAAGCCCTAATGGGACCAGATGGGATACACCCTAGAATACTGAGGGAACTTGGGGACATTCTAGCAGCTCCACTGACTGACCTTTTCAATGCCTCATTGGAGTCGGGAGTGGTGCCAAAGGATTGGAGAGAGGCACATGTGGTTCCTTTACACAAAAGCGGAAGTAAGAATGTGGTTGAAAACTACAGGCCGCTTAGTTTAACTTCGGTGGTGAGTAAATTATTGGAAACGCTGCTGAAAGAGAAAATAGGGATCTGTCCTTGGTCCGATTCTTTTTAACAACTTTATTAGTGATATAGTAGATGGGCTGTCAGGTAAGGTTTGCCTCTTTGCGGATGATACCAAAATCTGCAATAGAGTAGACACCCAGGAAGGTGTAGATAACATGAGGAGGGATCTAGCTAAGCTTGAAGTATGTCTAGAATTTGGAGGCTGAGATTTAATGTTAAAAAATGCAAGGTCATGCATTTGGGCTGCAGCAATTCAAGGGAGCGATATAGTATATGGGTGAAGTACTTCTGTCCACAGGTGAAGTACTTCTGTCCACAAAAGAAGAGCGGGACCTAGGATTGATTGTAGATAAAGAGGTAGAAAAGGCGACAACAAAAGCTAGAAGGATGCTTGGGTGCATAGGGAGAGGAATGGCCAGCAGAAGAAAGGAGGTAATAGTGCCTCTCTATAAGTCTTTAGTGTTACCTCATTTGGAGTATTGTGTGCAATTCTGGAGACCGCAACTTGAAAAGGATATAAACAGGCTGGAATCAGTACAGAGGTTGGCTACAAAAAGGTTAGTGGTCTTCATTATTAAATATATGAGGATAGACTTAAGGATCTTAATATATACACCTTAGAGGAAAGGTGGGATATAGGTCATATGATTGAGAAGTTTAAATACCTCCGTGGCATAAATGCACAGGAGAGTCTTTCAATTGAAAGCAAGCTCTGCTATTAGAGGACATGGGATGAGGGTGAAAGGGGATAGATTCAGGAGTGATATGTGGAATTATTTCTTTAAGAAAAAAGTGGTGGATCCATGGAATAGTCTCCCAGTAGAGGTGGTAGAGATGAGGACAGTATCTAAATTCAAAGAAGTATGGGACAAACACAGAGGATCTCTAAAGGAAAAAATGGGACTGTTATAGTGTTTGATATGGAAGGGTAGACTAGATAGTCCATGTGGTCCTTTTATGTCATCATGTTTCTATAAGAAGAAAACCAGGACAGAACAGAGTCCTTAAATCCAAACGAGGACAGTGTATGGAGGAGAAGATGGTGATCAATAGTGTCAAAGGCAGCAGAAAGGTCAAGAAGGATGAGAATCGAGTAGATGCCTTTGGATTTGGCGTTACTGGAGACTTTGTCAAGAGCTGTTTCTGTGGAATGTAGAGAATTTATTTATTTGTATTTATTTGTGATTTTTCTATACCGCACTATTTATCATCAGCGCAGTTTACAAGTAACCATAATTGTACAATGTATAACAGTCTAACATTGACATTTACAAAGAACAGGAAAATTAACATGGTGAACAAGCGAACTATATACACTATGTACAAATTAGTAAAATGGTAGACATGTTTGTCTAGTTACTATATACAGTATGTACAAATTAGCATAATGGTCGACATGTTTGTCTTGCTAGGGACAAGTTGACGTGGGGGATAGTTTAAAATGCACTGATTATAGTATAGGATACGTTACTCTGTGAGAGTAGCATAGGGTCAGGATAAGGAAAGTTAGGTGATGTTGTCAGGAATGGAGAAGTGATGTATGAAGAGATAATGTTTGATTGCCTTCCTAAACTGGGGGAGGTTGGTTATGGCACGGACATCTGCGGGGATGGAGTTCCAGCAAGATGGTGCATAAAGAGCAAAGGCACGATTTCTCGTTGTCTTTGAGCATTTGGTGATGTCTTTTGGTAGAAGTAAGGTGTTGCAGGCTATTGATCTTCTCGCTCTGTTGGGGTGGGGTGGGGTGGGGTGTACAAGGTCTGAGAGGGAGGTGTTAATTGCTTTGAATGTCATTGTCAATACCTTGAAGGTGATCCTGCAGTGGACGGGGAGCCAGTGCAGATCTTTTAAGATGGGGGTGACAATTTTACAATTTTTAAATCATATCATCAATGTGAAGAGAACGCCATTCTACAACACCAGAAATGAGTGTGAGTAACAGAAGTCACAAATACATTTGCCCTTGTGGTGTTACAGTATGAGAGAGTCTGTCGATTGAAGATTATTAGACTCAGGGGCGGCTCAAGGCAATCTGCTGCCTGAGGCGAGGGATGAGATGGTGCCTCTGGGTGGGGATCTTTCTCAAAACTCCAGTCAGGGACTGAGCCAAATCAAAAAGTTGATTAGATAATGTGGAGCAAATGCAAGATGTTCGCATACCAAGGAACTAAAAGAAAGAGGGAGTACCACAGCAGTTTATAACTCCAAATTATAATTCATTTGTATTTTGTTGTTATAAAATATGTTAGGGTTCTTGCTTTTTATTTTTGAACATAAATTTTGCATTCACAGAAACCCCTCCTCAACAATGGGTGCAGAGCAGAGGTAGGACATTCACCCACTGAACTCAATATATTAAAAAAAAAAATCTGATTCTGGTCATCTCACCAACAACAAACATTCTCCAGTACCAGACATATTGGGAACTAATATAAAACCCTACTAAAGTCACAAAGATCTGCAAGGCCAAATCTGTGCTGAGTCCTCTGCTTTTTGACATATTCATAAATGACCTGGAAAGTGGAATAACAAGTGAGGTTATCAAATTTGCAGATGACACAAAACTATTTAAAGTTGTTAAAACCCAAGAGGATTGTGGAAAATTGCAAGAGGATCTTGATAAATTAGAAGACTGGGCATCAAAATGGCAGATGAAATTTCATGTGGACAAGTGCAAAGTTATGCACCTAGGGAAGAACAACCCAAACTATGGTTACACAATGCAAGGTTCCACATTAGGAACCACCACCCAGGAAAAAGATTTAGGCGTCATTGTGGATAACATGTTAAAACCCTCGGCCTCTATATCGTTCCATGGTGAGACCACACCTTGAATATTGTGTGCAATTCTGGTCGCGTATCTTAAAAAGGATATAGCGTTATTAGAAAAGGTTCAGAGAAGAGCCACCAAAATGGTAAAGGGGATGGAAGGATACTCCTATGAAGAAAGGCTAAAAAGGTTAGGGCTCTTTAACCTGGAAAAGAGACGGCTGAGGGGAGATATGATAGAAGTCTATAAATTAATGAACGGAGTGGAACGGGTAAACATAGATCGATTGTTTACGTTATCAGAATATAGGAAGACTAGGGGACATGCAATGAAGCTACAGGGTAAACTATTTAAGACTAATAAAAGAAAATATTTTTTCACTCAACGTGTAATCAAACTCTGGAATTTGTTACCGGAGGATATAGTAAAGGCTGTTAGTGTAGCTGGGTTTAAAAAAGGTTTGGACAAGTTCCTGGAGGAAAGGTCCATAAACCATTATTAAGAAGGGGCCCAGGATATCAATGCTTGACCCAGTACAAGCATTGTGGAACCTGTGTCTTTTGGGGAAACTGCTAGGTACGTATGACCTAGATTGGCCACTGTTGGAAACAGGATACTGGGCTTGATGGACCTTGGTCTGACCCAGTATGGCATATCTTATGTTCTTATGTTCTTCTCTGGACACCCCGTAGAGGGTTCTAGCTGCGGTATTCATCACGAGTTGCAGGGGTTTGAGCGAGCTCTTTGGGAGGCCATACAGAATGGAGTTGGCGTAATCAAAATGGGGCAGTATTAGGGCTTGAAAGACAGTTCTGAAGTCATTTGGTTCTAGAATCTGTTTCATCTGTCGTAGGATCCGAACTTTGTGATAGATTGCCTTGACGGTATTGCTTATCTGGGCGTGCATGTCAAGGCGCTGGTTAGGTATTACACCCGGGTAACGAATTGTCATCTTGGAGGCGAGTTCGGCTTTGCGTCCCTTGAGTGCTGCGGGTGGGGAGAATGAAAGCCAGATTGCAGTAGCTTAAGAGGAAAGAAAATCAAGACAGTGACAGTGAACCCCTCTTTCAAGTTGTTTTGAAGCAAAGGGGAGGAGAGAGATAAACCAATAACTGGGACAGGTAGAATCTAGTGAAGGCTTTTTGAGGAGAGATGTAACCACAACATGTTTGAAGGCCACAGAAACAATTGCAGAGGAAAGCAATAGGTTAAGGATATAACAGATGGAAGGACTGATGGAGAAGAGATAGAGCTAAGTAGATGGGTGGGAATGGGAGCACAGTTAATCAGTGTGGAGGAGGAGAGAATTGCAGTTTCCTCCTCAGTGATTTCAGAAAAGGCAGAAAGGGTGACCAAAGGAGAGGCAAGAATTTTGGATTGAAGAAGGAAAGGGAGAGGGAGAGGGAGAGGGAGAGTTTAACCTATAGAGAATTCATGGCTAATCTTTTGGATTTTGCCATGGAAGTAGTTTACCAAGGTCTGGACAGACAGTGAAAGAGGGATTGGGGAGGAAGGACCTTGAGGAGAGAGTTGAGTGTAACAAAGAGACGGTGAGAGTCAGAGATAAGAGAGTTAGTCAGATAGACATAGTACTCTTGCTTGGTGAGTGCTATGGCTGATTGGAAAGAGGTTAGCATGGTGAGTGCTATGGCTGATTGGAAAGAGGTTAGCTTGGTGAGTGCTATGGCTGATTGGAAAGAGGTTAGAATTTGAAATGTAGGTAGTCAGTAAGGGTATGCAATTTAAACCAAAGGCATTCAATTGAGCGGGCACAGAAACATAGGTAATGGGTTGTTGAGGAGAGCCAGAGTTGAAGTACAGTATGCCTCAGAGGGCATGGAATGGGAAGAGCAAGTGTATCCAGAGCAAAGGATAGTATAGTGTTATAGGAGTATACGGCCCCATCAACAGACTCAGATGACATAATGGAGGAAAAAAGTGATAAGACATCAGTGGAGAGAGCTGAAGGGTTGATAGTGTGAAAATTCCTAAACATGCTGATGGAGATAGGGCAAGACCAAGATGGGGGCTAGTTAAGAGTGAAGGTTAGCAGGTGATAGTCAGATAAGGGCAGAACTGAAGCAGAGAAATCTGAGGGTGACCAGTTTGAGGAAAAGATGAGATCAAGGCAGGACTATGCTTGTGAGTAGGAGTGGTAGAGCACAACTGGAGGTTGAATGAGGAGGTTAGGGAAAGAAGCTTTAAGGCTTAAGAGTCAGAAGGGTCATCAACACAAATGTTAAAATCTCCAAGAATAAAGAAAAGGGAAGATGTATCCAGAAAGGAGAGCCAAGAGTCAAAGTCAGTGAGAAAGGTAAAGGTGGACTTTTTTTTTTTTTGGGGGGGGGGGGGTGTCAATAAATGACAGCTATCCAGAGACATAGTGGAGAAAATAGGCGGATGGCTTGGACTTCAAAGGAAGCAAAGGAATTAGATGGAGGCAGAAGGAGGGGTTGGAATTGACAGGAATGAGCGAGTAGGAACCTAACACTGCCACCAAAAATAGGTAGCCTCCATGACAGAAGGCAGCAACTAAAGTTGAATCTTCAGGGAGAAGCTAAGTTATAGTAAGAGCCAGGAGATGTGGAATATTAGAGATAAAGAGATCATGAATGAAGGCAAGTTTATTAGTGAAAGAATGTACATTCCAAAATGTGAACATAAGAACATAAGATATGCCATACTGGGTCAGACCAAGGTCCATCAAGCCCAGTATTCTGGTTCCAACAGTGGCCAATCTAGGTCATATGTACCTAGCAGTTTCCCCAAGGGACACAGGTTCCACAATGCTTGTATTGGTTCAAGCATTGATATCCTGGGTCCCTTCTTAATAATGGTTTATGGACCTTTCCTCCAGGAACTTGTCCAAACCTTTTTTAAACCCAGCTACACTAACAGCCTTTACTACATCCTCCGGTAACAAATTCCAGAGTTTGATTACATGTTGAGTGAAAAAATATTTTATTTTATTAGTCTTAAATAGTTTACCCTGTAGCTTCATTGCATGTCCCCTAGTCTTTCTATATTCTGATAAGGTAAACAATCGATCTACGATTACCTGTTCCACTCCGTTCATTAATTTATAGACTTCTATCATATCTCCCCTCAGCCGTCTCTTTTCCAGGTTAAAGAGCCCTAACCTTTTTAGCCTTTCTTCATAGGAGTATCCTTCCATCCCCTTTACCATTTTGGTGGCTCTTCTCTGAACCTTTTCTAAAATCGCTATATCCTTTTTAATATATAGTTATACAATGTACATAGTTTCCCCCAGTTACTTCCAAGTTGATCTCCCTGTTTATTGTAAATACAACTCAAAGTTCCCTGTGTTGTATAGTTGATGTTAAATGTAAACCGCTCTGATCTAAAATAGAGCGGTATAGAAGAACTGTTAAATAAATAAATAAATAAATAAATAAATAAGATACGGTGACCAGAATTGCACACAATATTCAAGGTGCGGTCTCACCAAGGAACGATACAGAGGCATTATAATATCTTTTGATTTATTTTCCATTCCTTTCCTTATCATACCTAGCATTCTATTTGCTCTCTTGGCAGCCGCTGCACACTGGGCCGAGGGTTTTAACATGGTATCCACAATGACGCCTAAATCTGCATGACATGTGCATGAAAAAGGGAGAGAAGAGGGAGAGAGGAGAGGGATATGAACAAGATTAGAAAGGTTATGCATTGATCTGTCCTAGGAGTGTGAACAAAGTCTAGGGGGGCCAGGGTTGGGGCTGACATCTCCAAATGAGAGGAGAAGGAATAGGAGAGAAAAGGGGAGCGAGGAGGAGGCACAACAGAAGTGAGGGTGGGGTTCCCTCAGTGAGAGTGTAGATGGCTGAATGAGAGGAAGAAAATGGTGAAGCTCAAGGACAGATGATACGGTAGAAGACAACATGGTAGGGGAGGTGGGGACAGTAAGGAGTGGGTAAAGAGAAATAGGGTCATGGAATTGTGGGAATGAGGGGGAAAGATTAGGGAGAGTTATCATCAAGGACACAAAGTGATGTGGAGCCATAGGAGAGGGAGAAGAGGAGAGAATGCAAATCAAAGGAGATACAGGTGGAGAGAGAGGAGAAAGTTCTGGTGACTTCAGGTACATCTAAATAATTGCATCAATGAGCAGAGGAAGGTTATGAAAGAGTGTTAAGCCAAGGGTGGGAAGCTGAGGGGTGGGAGGTAGATAATAAAGAGTTGAGAAGAGAGACAGCACTGCAGAGAGCAGGAGAGCTGGGTAAAGAACAGACAGAAGATAGGACACACACTGTCAAAACATAAATATAGACAGAAAAATAAATAACAAGCTAGACTTTAAACAGACACAGTGAAATGCCTGAACAGAGCATACAAATTTCACAGAGGCTGCAATGAGGGTGCTCTCCCAAGCAGGAACCACCTGAAGCAACTAGGGTATGGTGCCACTCCAACAATTTTAGGGCTAGTATCCTGGTCACTACTTCATATTCAGAAGAGGGTTGTCATTATTGCAACATCACTGTAGTGATGGCAACCCTCTTTCCTGTTCAGTAATACATATTATAATCTAAGGTGGTCATTCTGATCCTCGTTTAGCTGGTCTGGACGTCTGATCTGGACATCCAGACATGCTAAACATCTAGATCACACTGGCAGCCCCAGAACTCCCCACACGTAGAGCTGACTTGTGCGGGGAGCTCGGTTCTTGGGTGGGAGGAGGTGGACTGGAGGAGGAGGAGCAAGAACACACGGTGGGTGGGAATGCAACCCCAGATGTACAGTGCTGATTCTGATATCAGCCCCTTATTTGCAGGGTTGGCCAGTTAGACAGGGGACTTATTCCACCTTGGAGGTGGAATAAGTTCCCCTGGACATCGGGGGATGGTGATGCCAAGGGGTAACAGAGGTGAAGGGGTGCAGGGTTTACCCTACAGCCTGACCCCGGCCATGAGAGGTCTGGTCAGGGGTTGGGCTGCGGGGAACAGGCCGAATACTGCTGATACTAGGGATCGCGGCTCCATAGCATTGATGTCCAGCCACTGTGATGCGATATTACTCCCGCGGGGACATCTAGCCCCCGTGGGAGTGGAATCGGGTGCGTCTCCAGGCCATCCAGATGGCCTGGAGATGCACATGTTGGAATTCGCCGCCATGTCTTACATTTTTTAGGATTTCATATATTAGCTGTGACATATAGTGCAATGTATGACAGATGAGATAGGAACATATATATTAATCACATTGATTTCATGAGATGGGGCCATTCGTAAATGAGTGTAGGTGCAGAAATGTTCCCTTACATTACTGTGAAAATAATTCCATCTTTAAAACACTGCATATTTTTTCTTTTGTCATATTGGATTTAAAGTTAGGTTTTTGCTCCTCCTTTTTGTATCGCTTTTTAACATTTTGTTTCTGTTCCATTTAAAATCAAACTGTTTCTATAAAGTACACAATAGAGATCTGTTTTTTTGCAATTTCAGGCTTCAGGGGTTTCAGTTCATTACTATTCTCTTTTTCTTCTCTGCTTCAGTCTAGGGACACTAAGGGGAACTTCAGGAAGGACATCCAAGTGCAATCTGGGATGTCTAAGCCAGAACGTCTGAAAAAAAGCCGGCACATCTAGGTGCAGACATAATTTCACAAAGGTGGACAAGCCCAATGTGTACATCTGCGAGGGCATCTATATGGGCATCCTCAGAATAGTATTCCAGGACTTGGATGTCTAGGAATAGCCTACTGGTTAGATTAGTGGAGTACAAACAGGGAAACCAGGGGTCAAATTCCACTGTGGCTATTATTGAAATTGTGCTGTACTGATATGATGGAGTGTTTTCTCTTCTACACTCTCGGGATATTTTTCAGCCAAAAAGAACATCCTCATGCTGGGGACGTCCTCAGACCCAACTTCCAAAATGGCTTTGGATGTCTCTAGCCTGTTTTCAGACATCCAAAGCACAAATAAGGCTTCCAAAATTATCTCCATTGTCTTCACAGGCCTGCAAACACATGCATGACCTTACCCCTTCAAAAAGTAGAAAGATTAGGGAATACACAATGAAGTTACAGTCTAGCACATTTAAGAATAAGAGAAAATATTTTTTCATTCAACGCGTAATAAAACTCTGGAATTTGTTGCCAGAGGATGTACTAAAAGCTGTTAGTAAAGCTGGATTTAAAAGAGGTTTGGGCAAGTTTCTGGAGGAAAAGTCTATAAACCATTATTAAAGGACCAGGAAAATCCACTGCTTACCCATTGGACAAGCAGCATGGAAACTGTGTACCTTTTGGGAATCTAACAGGTACTTGTGACCTGGATTGGCCACTGTTGTAAACAGGATACTGGGCTTGATGGACCTTTGGTCTGACCCAGTAGCTTATAATCTTATGTTCTTATGAAATTTAGGCAGTGATTTCCCTGGAGAAACAGCACATGCACAGTAACAACAAACAATTACTTAAACTGCAACCTAAAACATGGACAAAGGTCTTGTTAACTTGCTCTCATCAGCTCTCTCCTTCTCCAGACACTCAAGTCATCTTTCATCTTTGCCCTTCAGCAAAAACCCTTGTCCTTTTCAGCTATTTCTTTCAGCTTCTACAACCATTTTTTCTCAGCTCTGTGTGTATGTTTCTTTCAGATCCTAGATCTTTCCGCATCCATTCTTGTGATTTTTTTCAACTTCTAGTCCCAACAGGATCACTCTCCACCTCAAGCAACATATAATTTATACTTAAGAAGCAAGGAGAAAGAGACTGGCCTACAAGCTACAAAGTCAATACATAAGGTTAACAATAATAACAGGTCTTGACTAGCTGGTCAGATATTACTATTGCATTTCATTAGATATATTAGGCCTGATATTAAAAAAAAAAGATAGGTGTCTAAATTTAGGGACTCAAATTAGTTTTCCAAATCTGGGCCCTATTTTCAGACCCCAATATTAAAAAAAAATGTATGCTCCTAACTTTGACAATTATGCTCCTAAATTGATTTTTTTTTTTAAATTTACTAGGGTTGAGTATCTAAATTTCTACTCAAAATTTCACTGAACACCTAAATTTAGGAGCATTAAAAGTGGGCCGCAACAGGGGTGAATTGAGGAATGGGGACAAAAGGTTAAGGACTCAATACTACACGAGATGCAGAAGAAGCTGATAACCGGCTAAAAATCCCGCTCAGAAAAGGGCAACGAATCACGAGTCAGCCAGCATGCATGCGAGAAAAGATGGAAAATGGGCAGCTATGGGAGACTGTCTGCTGGTGGCCAAATCTAGCTACGGAGATTGAACACAAATGGGGATATTCGAGAAACCCACGAAAAGGGGCCTACATGAATATCGATCAATAAACTGTGCATGGCGCAGAGTACAGGACGTAACCACAGAATGATGCAGAAGCAGGTAGGGCATGATATTCTGCCACACATGGGTGGACAAGTTTGCAATATCCCTTTTTATACTGGTATGGCAAAAGTGGAGGATACTGCCCAGGTACTAGGACCGATGCACCCGGGTTTGCCTGCACTTGCCCGGGTATTGCCTCCCTCATACCCGGTTATGACTTTCCACATACTGTTAGTGCAGGAGCCCCCTCTGGCTGGGCAGATACACAACAGCACAATGGGGGCCAGGCGAATGGTCATCTTCATGGGGGCCAGGTGAATGGTCAACTTCAGCACTGCTGAAACTGAGGCCCTTGCCAAGATGGTGCTGAGGTATGAGGGGATGCTGTACTTCAGGGGCCACTGCAGGGCCAATCTCCAATTCTCTATGGCCATTTGGAGGGGATGCAGCTCCATCTATGGAGGTGAGTTGCCAATGGGTGGCAAAGACCCAGGGAGGAGAGCAGGGGGATAGACAAAGCAGCAGGTCTGAAATAATCTTCTGCCGCAGGCCTAACTGTGGGAGTGTGCAGCCAAATAGTGAGACTGGTTCATGGTAGATGGTGTGGTCAGGTTATTGACTCTGCCAGGTTCCGCATTTCTTAATGCATCTCCCTGACATCCCAGGTTGCCTAGAACAGTGTTCAGTGGCAAACATCACATAGAAGGATGCAATTTATTTATTTGGACAATTTTTGTATACCGTCTTATCCTTCAATCAAAGCGGTCACAACACAATTGGGGGATACATTTAACACGTGGGGATATGAGACACATACACTAATACTTACAGGGAACATGGGCAATGGAGGGTTAAGTGACTTGCCCAAGACCACAAGGAGCATCTGTGGGACTAGAAACCCCAGTCCTTCCGGCCCAAGGTTGCTGTCCTCTAGTGGGATTTGAACCCCCGACCTTCAGGCCTGAAGTACCTTGCCCCAACCACTAGGCTACTCCTCCCTGCAATAGCTACTTCCTCCACTATCTCAACATCTCCACTGTCCCATCACATCTTTCCTCCTCTATATCATCTGAGTATGTTGATGAGGCAGTAGTTTCCTATAACACTACACTCTCCTCTGCTCTGGATGCTCTTGCGCCAATCATGCAACATCCTGTGAGTGTACTGTACCTTAACCCTGGCTGTCTTCCACTACCCACTACCTGCTCAGCTGAGCAAGCTTGGCTCAAATTCCATACTCTTGTGGACTTTCTGCACTTCAAATTCATGCTTGTCTCTTTTCAATCAGCCATAGCACTCACCAAACAAGACTATTATGTCCATCTGACGAACAGTCTTGCCTTTGACCCTCACCGTCTCTTTACAACTCTCAACTTTCTCCTCAAGGTGTCTCCATCTCTGACACCTCCCTCCCTTTTTGCCCAAACCCTTGCTGAATACTTCAATGACAAAATTAACAAGATCACACTCCAATTCCCCATGAGGTCAACTACTTTCCCTCCTCCCCCTCTTCACTCCCAACTTCCCCCTCTACCACTACTACCCTTTCTTATTTTTCTATGATCTCTGAGGAGGAAACCACTCACCTTCTTTCCTCATCCAAACTCACTACCTGCTCCTCTGATCCTATTCCCACCTGTATCCTTAGCTCCATCTTCTCCACTGTAGTCCCTTCCATCTCTCATATTCTTAACCTATTGCTCTCCACTGAAAGTTTCCCTGCAGCCTTCAATCAGGCAGAGGTCATTCCTCTCCTCAAGAAACCCTCACTTGATCCTACCTGTCTTTCTAACTATTGACCCATCTCCCTCCTCCCCTTCATTTTTAAAATACTTTAATGTGCAGTTTACTGCCATTGCCTTGGCTTTCTCTCCTCTCAAGCCCTTCTAGATCCTCTACAATCTGACTTTTGTCCTTTGCATTCTACCTAAACAGCTCTTGCCAAGATCTCCAGTGAACTGTTCCTGGCAAAATCCAAGGGCCTTTACTCAGTCCTCATCCTTCTTGGCCTTTCTGTTGCTTTTGACACTGTTGACCACAACTTTCTTCTTGCTATCATGTCCTCGCTTGGTTTTAAGGGCTCTTTGCTATCCTGGTTCTCTTCTTATCTCTCCCATCTCTCCTTCAGTGTTTATCTTTAAAATCATCTCTAATACCTGAAGATTGGTGGATCGCCAATGTAACACCAATTTTTAAAAAGGGTTCGAGGGGTGATCCGGGAAACTACAGACTGGTGAGCCTCACGTCAGTACCGGGAAAAATGGTAGAAACCATCATAAAGAATAAAATTACTCAGCATGTAGATAGTCATGGCCTAATGGGAGACAGCCAACATGGCTTTAGACAAGGAAGATCTTGTCTTACTAATCTGCTATGTTTTTTTGAAAGTGTGAACAAACAGGTGGACAAAGGTGAGTCGGTTGATATAGTGTATCTGGACTTTCAGAAAGCCTTTGACAAGGGCCCTCATCAGAGACTTTTGGCAAAACTAAAGAGTCATGGGATAGGAGGCAGTGTACTACTGTGGATCAGGAACTGGTTAAAAGATAGAAAGCAGAGGGTTGGGCTAAATGGCCAATTTTCCCAATGGAGAAAGGTGAATAGTGGTGTACCCCAGGGATCTGTGCTGGGTCCGCTGCTTTTTGACATATTCATAAATGACCTGGAAAGTGGAATAACGAGTGAGGTTATCAAATTTGCAGATGACACAAAACTATTTAAAGTTGTTAAAACCCAAGAGGATTGTGGAAAATTGCAAGAGGATCTTGATAAATTGGAAGACTGGGCATCAAAATGGCAGATGAAATTTAATGTGGACAAGTGCAAAGTTATGCACCTAGGGAAGAACAACCCAAACTATGGTTACACAATGCAAGGTTCCTCATTAGGAACCACCACCCAGGAAAAAGATTTAGGCGTCATTGTGGATAACATGTTAAAACCCTCGGCCCAGTGTGCAGCGGCAGCCAAGAGAGCAAATAGAATGCTAGATATCATAAGGAATGGAAAATAAAACAAAATATATTATAATGCCTCTATACCGTTCCATGGTGAGACCGCACCTTGAATATTGTGTGCAATTCTGGTCGCGTATCTTAAAAAGGATATAGCGTTATTAGAAAAGGTTCAGAGAGAGGTGGGGCTTTTTTTCAAGATGGCGGCAGTGGTGAACTTCGAACATGCCTAAACGTAGGGGTAAAGTTAAAGCTCCTCCCGCGGAGCCTTTACCTCCAGCAGTTGGACCCATGGATCGTTTCATTCGAATATCCGAGGAGCAAATATCGGGGATTCGAGCGGGCTTAGAGGGTCCTCCGGTTTCCGGATCGGATCCTTCTGCCCTGGACATCACGCTCTCCCCAGATGGTCGTTCCCCTCCGGTTCCTCCCAGACCTCCAGCTGTCCAGTCGCTGAGCGATGACGTTCTGTCTCCCGATGTGGAAGCGCTGTCGTCGTCTGTGCGGGGCTCGCTGCTGGCTACTGCTCGAGATCGAGTAGGGGGAATGCAGGTTCCTGGTCCTCCAGAGTTATCATCCTTACCTGGTACCGAAGGAACTGTTCCCGATTTGGAAGTCTTCAAAACTTTGAAAGATAAGGCAAATGTTGCTGTCGTTGTACCAGCACCCCCTTTAGCTTCCTTTACTTTGCCTCGTCCTGCCTCTGTTACTCTTGAGAGCATTTGGGATGCTATTTCCAATTTGTCTACAATGGTGGCAACTCAATTTACTTTGTTATCTAATAGGGTAACTGTTACAGAAGAAGCTTTGTCTCAAGTATCATCTTCCTTGATGACCGTTACTACTAAGCAATCCTCTATGGATCAACGGTTTGAAAGTATTAAGGTCTTATCTGACTCTTTGATTAAAGATAATAGTGTGTTGCATGCTAAAATAGAGTCCTTGGAGAATGCTGCCCGTCTTTCTAATCTTCGTTTGTTAAATTTCCCAATTATACCCGGGACTGCGCCGTTGGATACATTTAAAAGATATCTTCATGAAGTGTTATCAGTTCCTCCGGATTTGTATCCTCCTGTGTCTAAGATTTATTATCTTCCCTTTGGGAAAAGAGAACGGAAGATTTCTGGGGGAGCTTTGGAAATAGATATGCTTAATGTTTCTGCTCTATTATCTACTCCAGGGAATGAGGATATAGCTGTTTCCACGTTGTTAGTCACACTAGCTCTTTCCTCTGATAGAGAATGGTTATTGAAATTATTCTATAAAAAGCGTTCTTCCTTGTTTCATGGTAAAAAAGTGTTAGTATTCCCCGATGTGGCTCGGGAAACACAGAAGCGGAGGCGAGCTTTTCTTCTGTTAAAATCTGGGGTGCTATCTCTTGGTGCTTCTTTCACACTTCGTTTTCCTTGTAAATGTTTAGTCACTTACAAAGCGCAGAAATATGTGTTCTTTTCTTCGGCTGATCTTTCTACTTTTTTGAGTTCTCATCTGGTGGTAGCTTCCACTCCGGGACTTTCGACGCCATCATAAGTTTAATACTCCTTGGAGCACTGTCCTCATTTTGCTTTCTTGATTAAATCCTTCTGTTCTTCTTTTTTTCCTTTATGTTGTTCCTTTTGATGATGTATTTCATGATTGATTTTGTGGTTAGCTCCTCCTCTGACAGAGGGCTACTTTGATCCTTGCAATATCATATAATTTGTTAAACAATTTGTATTATGTACTATTTTTGCAAGTGTCATTTTCTGTACAAGTTTTGCTTGGTTTATTGTTAAAAATGTATAAATAAATAAAAAAAATAAAAAAAGAAAAGGTTCAGAGAAGAGCCACCAAAATGGTAAAGGGGATGGAAGGATACTCCTATGAAGAAAGGCTAAAAAGGTTAGGGCTCTTTAACCTGGAAAAGAGACGGCTGAGGGGAGATATGATAGAAGTCTTTAAATTAATGAACGGAGTAGAACAGGTAAACGTAGATTGACTGTTTACGTTATCAGAATATAGGAAGACTAGGGGACATGCAATGAAGCTACAGGGTAAACTATTTAAGACTAATAAGAGAAAATATTTTTTCACTCAACGTGTATTCAAACTCTGGAATTTGTTACCGGAGGATGTAGAAAGGTGTTAGGCTGTTAGTGTAGCTGGGTTTAAAAAAGGTTTGGACAAGTTCCTGGAGGAAAGGTCCATAAACCATTATTAAGAAGGGACCCAGGATATCAATGCTTGACCTAGTACAAGCATTGCAGAACCTGTGTCTTTTGGGGAAACTGCTAGGTACGTATGACCCAGATTGGCCACTGTTGGAAACAGGATACTGGGCTTGATGGACCTTGGTCTGACCCATTATGGCATATCTTATGTTCTTATGTTCTTGTTCTGATGGATCCTCCTCTACTGCTATCCCACTCCCAGTTGGTGTACCCCAAGGGTCTGTCTTGGATCCACTGCTTTTCTGCAATCATCTTTTTCCATTGCTTTCAGTACCATCTTCATGCTGATGACTCCCAGATCTACCTCTTTACATCTGAAATATCTCCAGTAATCCAAATATGGATCTCTGCCTGCCTTTTTGACATTGCTGCTTGGATGTCTCACTGCCACTTGAAATTGAACATGGCCAAAACTGAGCTTCTTATTTTCCCCCCTAAACTCTCCTTTCCCCTTCCTCCTTTCTCAGTTTCTGTGGATAATTCTTTACTCCTCCATGATTCCTCAGCTTGCAACCTTGGGGTCATTTTCGACTGCTCTCTCTCCTTCTCCATACACATCCAACTGATAGCTAATACCTGCCATTTCTTTCTCTACATCACCAAAATTCACCCATTTCTTTCTGAACACCCTACTAAGACACTTATCCACTCTTTAGTCACCTCCCATCTTGACTATTAAAACCTACTCCTTGCTGGTCTCCCTCTGAATCATTTCTCTCCTCTTCAATCTGTTCAACACTCTGCTGCACAGCTAATCTTCCACAAGCCTCATCATGCTCATATTACCCCTCTTCTCAAGTCACGTCATTGGTTCCCTATCCATTTCTGCATCCAGTTCTAACTTCTCCTGCAGACCTATGTGCAATCACTCTTCCGCTCCTCACTACCTTTTCTCTCCTATCTCTCCCTACACCCCTTCTTCGTAACTCTGTTCTTCTGGCAAATCACCTCTATCTGGGCCCTTCTCTTCTATTGCTAACTCTAGACTTCACTCCTTTCATCTTGCTGCTCCTTATGCCGGGAACAAACTACCTGAATCTGTACACCAGGCTTTCATATCCAGGCTGAAAATTCACCTCTTCGCTTCCGCTTTCGGATTTTAATTTGCCTAATCTCCTTTGTGTTTCTTACCATTCCCCCTAGATGTATTCTATGTCTGCATCTACTGTGTTGATTGTCTTGACTAGATTGCAAGCTCTGATGAGCCGGAACAGTCTTTTACACTTATCTGTGCAGTGCTGTGTACATCTTGTAGCACTACACGAATGTTCAGTAGTAGTAGTAGCAGTAGTAGTAGTAGTAGCAATGCATGGGTCAGAGGTGAAAGACCACAGCAGGGTACCTGTAATAGCTTTTGGGGGCTGGTGCAGGTTTTGCTTGTTGTGGGGACATCACTTCTGTCATTGTAGCCATTATCCTGTGGCCTGCTGCAACTGTGCAACCTCCATGAGAAATTACTGATGCTGGATATGAACATTTGGAGAACCTTGAAGTAAACAGATGGGAACAAATGTATATTCCCTAAAATGTTCTAACCGAGGCCCCCTGTTCCTCACATATCACCACATGTTGCACAGCTGGGCGTCATGTACAGCATCAGAAAGCTAGCTCTGTGCAACAATCACACACATGCAACCAAAATATATTAAAAACCCATGAACCATGGCTGAATGCTCTGAGAGTGGTGTCACAAGAGGGAGGTACAGAAGGGATGGTTATGAGATAGGAAGGACAAGGGGGTTAGGGAAAGTGAGAGGGAAAGGGAGGAGGATCAGGGAAGCAGAATGAGGGGGATGGTGTGATCCTGTATGGATGAGATGAAATGGGACAGAGTGGGATGAGGGATTTAAAAAGTGAGGAAGTGACAGGATATAGAAAGTGGAGGCACATAGCAGGGTGTAGGGGCCTAGAGGGTGTTTGGTAGAGGCAGTGAGGGGGCAGGTGCAGAAGGAATATGGTCCTATGGGGACCAGAAGTGAGACATGTATCTGAGTAAACATATGAAGGGTCAAGTTGACTGCCACACTGTACTGATACCCAGAAAACTGGGAAGGGCTAAGGATGATGTGGGGATGTTAGTGAGAGCTACCAGGTAGTGTCCTTGAAGCCCCACATTTAGTGCCATATACTACTGAGATCCATACAGAGCAGCCCTGCCAGGGGCCAGTATCTTTGCAGCTGTCAAAGGTTCTGGAAGCATTGTCTAACACCTGTATATGATCTGATCTGCAAGCACTACCATCACACCACTTCGACACAGGGGTTTGGGGGAACCCTAGTACAGGCTACACAGAGATATAACTACTGATAAATATGGTGAATTTCCAATTGAGAATGGACACTATGCTCCTGCTGCTCGGGTGCATAGGTAAACTGGGAGTAGCTGTGTATGTGATTATACTGTAGGGTCAATGTGGGCACAAAAGGGTGCAAATTGAATCCTTAACCTCTCTTCCATAGTGAGTTTGGTATATGCCAGACACTAGAGGCACTGAAGTGCTGCTTCTGGACCATGCGCTGGCAGAGGCCTGAGTTTATCCAGCACCTCTGGGAGGAGGTTGCAGCAGACGCAGGTAAGCGAGCCACATGACATTTTCCATGTATCGCCAGGAATGACAGCTATGAAGGCATGTAAGGCCTACACTTCATCATAACATCAGTTATGTAGCTTGCCTAGCACTATAGTCCTGCTGCATGCCTTATGGATCCACCGCATGTGTTATCAGCCACGTAATGGTGACAGCTACGAAAAAGGTTAGCATGTACATAGCGCAGAGATATGTATGCAAATAGGTCCACATAGTGAGTGATGTCAGTCTGAGTGCATGCCCTTCTGCCCTTCACATGCCTCACACACAAACAGCTTGTTCAGATGCAGCACAGTCATGGTGGCAAATGTGTCCCAAGGGGCTGTTGGGATGTTGTAGAGCAGTGGTGGTCTGTCTGAAACCCATGTGAACACTGCACTGAGTGGTGCTGAGGGCCCATTACAATGGATAAAAGGACAAGGCACAATTGCAAGTGATTACAACACCCACTGGAGACCACGTGTATGGTGCACTCAGTGGAATCAGCTTACAGAAGCACACATCCTATGTAGTGGACTGTTATACAATCACCATACCTGGCCACCCAGACAACCCTGAGAGATCAGTCAGAATATAAAGGGACCTACCACTCACACAGCAGCATGTCTGGGAGGGACATATCTGCAGTTTAAAGAGGAGCACATGTGTGGTGATGTTGGGGAAACATGGATTATGCATGCACAGTAGCCAGAGTGTGTGTGTGTGTCCATGTGTCTGCTCTGCCATCTCCTGCAAATATGATGTTCCACCCATGTTATGGGCTACTATCCCTCTCTTCATAGCCAGAGAAGCCAAGGAACAGTGGCAGGGAGAGGCATCCAGGAAGATGCCCCAACCAGTTGCAGAAGCAGAAGTCACAGCACCAGGCCACACATCCAGGCCCAGCCCTGGCTCCAGCACCACCACCAGAGTTGCCATGTCTGCCACCACCAGCACTCCAAGAGGAAGGGGGAAGATGAGGCCTTGGAGGAGGCCCCAGAGATATCAGGGGATGAGGCCAAGAAAGTTGAGCAAGAGGAAAGGACAACAGGGAGGTGGAAGATAGTGAGAAGGAAGAAGAGGAGGCTGAGATGAAGGAGGAGGAGGAAATATCAGAAACGGAGGAAGCGGTGGCAGAAGAGGAGTCGGATCAAGTGTCCCATGACAGTCGAGGGATGGGGACATGAATGTGGTGGAGAAGCATGGCGAGGGGGGTGTCCAAAACCAAACTGAGCCACCTGGCATCCCAGAGACAAAGAGGCCAGCAATAGCCATCAAAGAGGAGGCCTTAGAGGATCAGGGGGTGTCTGCAGTGCCTCCTGCTCCCCAGCTGAGCTCCACTCCCCCACTGTGGCATCCTTCACCTTCAGGGGTGGTGACAGGTACAGTCAGAGGCACTGCTGACACCCAGGTCCCCTGGCCCCAGCAGGGACCAGCAATGGCCCATGCAGACCCAGACCCAGAGCACATGGCCATCATGGGCACTGTGGCAGAGGAGCTGTGCCTCCTGAAAGATGCAGTGGTAGAGTCTGCACTATGGCCATCTGCACAGGCCTACAGGCCATAGTGCAGTCCCTGCAGAGACATAGGGAGGGTCATTTTGGGCGATAAATGCATGGGTGTGGGAGATGGGGTGGCATGTGGGGAACATTTGGGGGGGGGTATTGTGAGGATTAAGGGGGGGGGGAGGTATTGATATGTGTTTACATGTGTTTCCCTGTTTATGTGGTGATGTGTATTATGTGTCCCCAATAAACGATGTGTTTTATACCTCGCTATGCCATCATTGTCACCAGCAGCATAGGTATAGGTTGTGACCTGTGTTGTGTGCTGGGTAGTTGTTGGGGCCTGGGTGTGCAAACATGGTATGTCACAGGCACAGACCAAGGTAGTGTCCATGCCATCACTCACATGGTGTAAATGTTGTGGGAGAAAATGTGTTGTGGCCAGGTTAAATGTGGGTATTGCATGCTCTATGAGCCTGGGTATCTGCTGCCACATGCCATTGAGAGATCACCAGAGTGTCTTGGATATGAGAGTATGATTACTGTGTTAGGAGGGCATGATTTTCTCACCACCATGGCAGTATGCTATCTTAGGTCAGGGACTGTGGATACTATACGTACTTTTGAGCTGCATAGCAGCTATACCTAGTACCTCACCACCAGCACAGCAAACAGAGTTTTTTCTGAGGGTTGCACTGTCTGGAGGGCAGCAAGGGCAGGCCATTAACAGTGACAGTGAAGACTCTCCAAGCCATAAGGGATCAAGGGCATGGGGTCCATCTAGAGGGCCAACACCAAGTAATAACGCCATACACCTACCTGGCTGTACCCAACTATAGGCTCTATGGCACATTTGCATGGCCTACCAGCCGACCCCACCTCCTATCCATCCCCACACAGCAGTGCAGTGCACATCTGTGATGTGCCATGCTGAAAGTGCACACAACAATCACCCTTCCTGTTACCTCATCCCAGACTGGAGTTCTAGCTATACACTACTGTGCCTCTACCAACAGCCATATACCTAATCAGCCACAGATATGTTCCCCTGACAATACTGGCCCACTGGTCAGTATATACCCACCCATACCAGTCTAGCAGAGCATGGTGTAGCTGCCATGTGCATGGACTATTCCACAGTAGTGAATACTAAAACCCTGAGGCGGCTGTAGTTACAACCTTTAGCACACTATAAGCAAGTCTAGTTTGCCGGTTTATCCATTAACTGCATAGCAAGCACGATATTCCATTTACCCAGTTACTCTCATTAACCACGCGGCGAGTGTGATAGCCCATTTACCTCGCTACATTCGCTAAATGCACACCAAGACAGATTTCCCATTTACCTGTTTTTCAAAAAAACATGCACAGAAGTACATATTCAAATTACCTGCATACCGTCGCTAACTGGGCAAAAAGCCGATTATCACTGGTAATCCTCTTGCATGGATATGGGGTCTTCTGGCGCTGTTCATGAGCGCCAATATTCAAACTTTCTCTGTGGGAATCTTACATGGTTTTCTCTTATCCTTTTGGGTGCGGCTTGTCCTGAATGCAGCCTATTTTAAATCCTTGCATGGGTAGCCTTCAGTCTCCATCGCGGTTAGCCATTGGGATGTTAAAAGCAGCACAGAAGGCTATGAAGCACATTCGCAAAACAAATTCATGACCTCAGAAAACCTCCATGGCCCTGGGCCTAATCAATAAGGATCATGCCACCCTGTTTGCCTCTGAGGATGCCAGTGTGGCAGGTGCAGGCCTGTGACCCACGGTGTCTGACATAGGCAGGCCAGCATGGCTAGCTTGACCTGTAAATGAGGCCTGTGGAGAGGCATATAGGATTGCACATCCCCCAATATGCTGCTATTGTAAGAAAGAACTCAGTAGAAATATTGAATTAGCTTAGATAAGCAGAATTGCAGAATTAAGAAATGGAAAAGTACAGAAAAGATGTGTTTTAAAGTTACTGATAAGAAAGAGTACATTTGCAGAGAAATATTGAGGAGTGCTGACAGATGAGTTACAGAACCTTGCTCTTCTGCACGCACAAATGGTCCCATAGCCTTGAAAGTGTGAAAGTAACAAGTTGATGAACTAACCATTGTAATTGGGACTAGAAGGGGGGCAGGCAGGTGTCATGCCTACAGAAGCCCACAGAAGGGACATAATTGGAGAAACTTATCAGTACCGGGACCAATAGAGGGGCTACGGGAGGTACGGGAGCGTACCGGGACCAATGAAATGTTTTTCTATACCTAGAATGGAACAGAAGTCTATAAAAGTTGTTGTAATGCTTGAGAACTTTGCTCAGCCATTTTGAAATTGCCTTGCTTGAGACTTGTGCACAAATAAATGATTTGGACCTTCTGAACAGACTCCTGGTATCATTGGTTTGTCTGCGCTTTGCTGCTACATATTCCTTGGTGCGTTGGCCGGGAAGTTGTGGAATCAAAGTGTATATAGGGCAATATACCACGACTTTCCGCCTCTATAGGCTTGGTCCTGCCGGGATCGCGCCCTTCCGACGAGGGCCGCTCCCTGGCGCCGCCGGTCCCTTGTATCGGAGGGAGCTGGTCGGACCTCGGCGGGTGACGAGCCCGGCTGGAGTCAACGCCTCGAACCCGAGTGAGGGGAGTCCAAGGTCCAACTCATGCGCCTGCTTGGGAAGTTTTGAGGACCGGATCCGGTGAGTATAGTTTTGATTTTGGGTCTAGACAGAAATAGAAAGAGCAGTACTGCCATTGGAACTTGGAACTTGGAATTTGTAATCTCGAGATATTGGGAATTGGTAAGAGAGCTTGATCAACTCTCAAGGAAGAGCCGAGTAGCCTGGCATGGGAATTCGCTAGGTGAAACCCTCATCCTTTTTGTAATTGTACTTGGAAAAGACTAGTCAGAATAGATAGAAACGAATGCATTCTGGGATACGTTGCTAGCATGAGTGTGTGAACGAAGTATGAATGAGAGGTCTGGCAGCACGGACCAAGTGAAAGCTGACCCCTGATTAGCGCATTTCCTGACCGGGCGACCGCGTTCAGGTCGCGAAAAGGGGGAAGCGATTGTCGTCTTGTCTTGTTATTTGTATTCCCTGTACGTTTCCAGGGCCGTGAGGACCCCTTACCCACGGTCCGCCCACCTTTTCCCTTCTGTCTGTTGTTGCGCGCACACATCGAAATGGGAGGGGCGGAGTCTACTAGGAACACTCCATTAGAATGTATGATCGCACATTTTAAAGAGGGATATTCAGGAGATTATGGTATTAAAATGACAGCAGCCCGTTTGCAGATTTTGTGTACTAGGGAGTGGCCCGATCTAGACCCCATCTGGCCCCGAGAGGGAACGTTCACCGTAGAGATTATCCAGTCAATACATCATAGGGTGCGGGTAGCACACCCCGATCAGTACCCCTATATAGATTCCTGGTTAAGTATTTGTGAAGATCCGCCCTCCTGGGCGCAGCGCTGTTATGAGGAACAGTGCAGAATAATGTTAGCTAAAACAGATTCTAGACAGAGAAAGGAACAGCCTAGAATGAAAGAGCAGGATAAGAAAGCCAAGAAGAAACCCATCTTGGCAGATCCCGATTCCCCAGAAGTAGTCCTCAGGCAACCCCGAACCCCAGGTCCAGTAAGGATAGCCCGGCGGCGTCCTGCCCCAGATCCCCAGAGACCGCCGGAGCCGAGGCGGGACCCAATCCCTGACCCCCCTCCTCCTGGAGGAGAGGAAGAGAAAGAATTAGCGGGGAGAGAAGAGGAAAATGTAAAAAGTGAGCCAGAAGCGGAGCTAGAAGAAGAAGGAGAGGATCCCCCAGAAGAAGAAGAACAGGACAGTGTACAAATAATTGAGGAAGCTAGCGCTAGCACTAGCGCCCCGGTGAAAGAGAAACCCAAAGCAAAACCAGTTGTAAAAAAAAAAAGCGACTCCTGCAAAGACAACGACAATAGCCCTTAGATCCCAGACCCAAATGACGCCTGGGACGACAGCCAAACTGTTTCCCTTAAGGCAAGTTCCGGGGGTGCCCGTAAAGAATGATAATGATGAAGTGGTAGCGGGACCCCTAACTTATGTGTATATCCCGTTCTCTACAACGGATTTATTAAATTGGAGGTCGCACTATGCCTCCTATACTAGCAAGCCCCAGGAGCTGACCGAATTAGTAACTAGTATTATGGAAACTCACCAACCCACTTGGCCAGATTGCCGTCAGCTCCTGACCACCCTATTCACTACAGAAGAACGAGCGAGAATTAGAAAAGCAGCTATCGAATGGATGGCAGAAAACCCTGCAGCTCCAGCGCAGGGTCAGAATATAATAGATCGTAGAGAAGCAGCTCAGAGAGAATTCCCAAATGAAGACCCCCAATGGGATCCAAATACAGATGAAGGATCCACCGCCCTAGCCCGTTTTCGCCAAGGCTTTTTACAAGGCCTGCGAAGAGGAGGCCAAAAAGCTATGAACCTTTCCAAAGTAACAGGAGTTATCCAAGGAATAGATGAGAGCCCAGCAGATTATTATGAAAGATTAACTGAAGCTTATAGAATGTATACTCCCTATGATCCCGAGGCACCAGGAAGTTTATGCATGGTGAATTCTGCTTTTGTAAACCAGTCTCAACCAGACATTAGACGTAAATTACAGAAATTAGAAGGGTTTGCGGGCATGAATGCAACACAGTTATTGGAAGTCGCTCATAAAGTGTATGTGAATCGTGATACTGAAAGACAGAGAGAATGTGATAGAAAGATGAAGAAGAAAGCTGATTTTTTGGCTGCGGCCATAGTTGAAAAGAAAAGGGGAGGTGTCCCTAATCGAAGGAGCAGAGGGAGAGGGCGGGGTCAAGGCGGAGGCCGGACCCAGAGACTAGGCGTGAACCAATGCGCCTATTGCAAAGAGGAAGGACATTGGAGAGATACTTGCCCGCAACTCGAAGACGCCCAGCAAGATGACGAATACGATCATCAGTGGCGAGAAGAAAGACGAGGCCGTCCCCGAGGCCGAGGAGGAGCCAATCGAGAACAATTCCAGCGAGAGAGGGGAGGAGGAGCCATCCAAGCATTGGCTACACAGGCCCATGACGAAGATGACGTGGATTAGGACAGACCGGGCTCCAAGTTTGCTTTAGGTCTCCAGGAGCCTATGGTCGAAATACAAATAGGAGACCAATTTATGAACTTTATGGTTGATACTGGAGCAGAACATTCAGTAATAGACAAAAAGATAGCCCCATTCACCAAGAAAGCAGTCACCATTATAGGAGCAACTGGTGCCAAAGCCACAAAGTCTTTTCTACAAAACCGAATATGCAGTCTAGGAGGACAGCAAGTAACTCATCAATTTCTTTACATGCCCGAATGTCCAGTACCATTACTGGGACGAGACATGCTAGCCAAGCTTCAAGCACAGATATCTTTCTCCGAGCAAGGAGAAATGCAAATGACAGTGAATTCTCAAGCCAAACCAGCAGGAGTAATGCTGCTGACAGTACCCCGAGAAGAAGAGTGGAGATACTACATTGATGATTCGATTCAAGATACCTATTTTGAACAAACTTTAAAGAACATTCATGCACCACTTGAAGTGTGGGCAGAAGGCAGTCCCCCAGGCCTAGCCAAACATATAGCACCAGTGATTGTAACCCTCAAGCCTAGTGCTACACCAGTGCACGTCAAACAGTACCCTCTCCCAAGAGCCGCAATTGAAGGCATTCATCGCCACCTACAGAGATTGCTTGAGTATGGCCTACTGAAAGTATGTCAATCCCCATGGAACACCCCACTTTTGCCAGTGAAGAAACCTGAGACGGATGATTATCGCCCAGTGCAAGATTTGAGAAGAGTAAATGATGCAGTTGAAACTATACACCCAGTTGTACCCAATCCTTACACTCTACTAGGATTGATACCCGCTGAAGCTACCCATTTCACTGTACTGGATTTAAAAGATGCATTCTTTTGCATAAGATTAGCCCCTGTAAGCCAAATATTGTTTGCATTCGAATGGCAGGACCCCATCTCTGGAAGAGGGGGCCAACTCACCTGGACAAGATTACCTCAAGGATTCAAGAATTCACCTACCATCTTTAGTGCTGCACTAAACCAAGATCTTTCAAGCTATCCAGTAGCCCCGGGGAGGAGAGTACTTCTCCAGTACGTGGATGATCTGTTGATAGCTGCCATATCAGAAAAAGAATGTATACGAGCCACCCAAGATCTCTTGCAGTTACTAAATGAAGCTGGATATAAAGTTTCCAGAGCCAAAGCACAACTATGCCAAACAGAAGTGAAATACTTGGGTTTTCGTATTACCCAAGGAAGCAGAAGATTAGGCAGAGAAAGAAAAGAAGCAGTATGCAGAATTCCAACTCCAACAACCAGAAAGCAAGTTAGAGCCTTTCTGGGAGCGGCAGGATATTGCCGAATCTGGATACCCAACTTTGCTCAAATTGCCAAACCACTGTATGAAGCCACAAAAGGAGAAGAGAAGTCACCACTGGAGTGGGGACTTGAGCAGGATACAGCCTTCCAGAAGCTAAAAGAAGAATTGATGTCATCACCAGCACTTGGACTACCAGATGTCCACAAACCTTTCCGCTTGTTTGTACATGAGACACAGGGAAATGCCCTAGGCATGTTGACTCAGAAACTAGGAAATTGGGAACGACCTGTAGCCTACCTATCGAAACAATTGGACCCTGTGGCCAAAGGATGGCCACCCTGCTTGAGAGCAGTTGCAGCTACAGCGCTACTAGTGAGTGAAGCAGACAAACTCACACTAGGACAGAACATACGAGTCACTGTGCCACATGCAGTCCTTGCCCTTATGGAACAGAAAGCAAATTATTGGCTCACCAATTCCCGAATGTTGAAGTACCAGAGCATGCTATGTGAAAACCCACAGATACAACTTGAAGTGAGCCATGCCTTGAATCCAGCTACCTTGATACCCATCAGTGAAGAACTCCCAGAACATGACTGTATCGAAGTCATGGAAACTGTGTTCTCCAGTCGACCTGACTTAACAGATGTGCCCATAGACAATCCCGACCAGATCTATTATGTAGATGGGAGCAGTCTCATCCTTGACGGACGACGCTGTGCCGGATATGCAGTCGTCACTCAACACGAAGTAGTTGAATCATCAGCCCTAGCCTCAGGCACATCAGCCCAGAAAGCCGAATTGATAGCACTCACCAGAGCATTGTTGTTAGGAGAAAAACTTGTGCTAAATGTATATACAGATTCCAAATATGCTTTCACTACCTTGCATGCCCATGGAGCTCTCTACAAAGAAAGAGGACTCATCACATCTGGAGGAAAATCAGTCAAATATGGTCCCGAGATATTGATGTTACTTGATGCAGTCTGGGCCCCAACACGTGTAGCTGTCATGCATTGTAGAGGACATCAAGCAGGAAAAGGAGAAGTTGCTCGAGGAAATAGATTTGCAGATGCCTCAGCACGACAAGCAGCTATGACAGGACAGATTGCCCCACAAGCTATGCCAATGCAAGCAGCATTGTTTCCAGTACCTTTGAATCTATGGACCCCACGATATACCACCAAAGAATTGGATTACTATTGTGACAAAGAAAATGGAGTATTGAAAGACGGATGGATTGAGCTGCCACCAGAAGAAGGCAGTCAACCTCCGGGAAGAATAGTAATTCCAGAATTGTTAGGACCATCCTTTGTCAAAGCTTTTCATGAAGCCACCCACTATGGAAAGAGTGCTATGGAGAAAGCACTCAGACCACATTTCTACATCCCTCTGATGACAACCATATCAGCCTCAGTAGCACGACAATGTCAAATCTGTGCCAAGAATAATGCCAAGCAAGGCCTTATTACAGCACCCCGAGTTCAGTCAAGAGGTGTGACCCCCATGCACAACCTCCAAGTTGATTTCACCGAGATGCCAAAAGCTAATGGATACCATTACCTACTAGTATTAGTTTGTACTTTCTCTGGGTGGGTAGAAGCATTCCCAACCAGAACTGAGAAAGCCCGAGAAGTTACCAAAGCCCTAATGAGAGAGATTGTCCCCAGATTTGGAATTCCAGCAGTAATAGGGTCGGACAATGGACCCTCATTTGTCTCTCAAGTTACCCAGCAGTTAGCAAAAGCTTTGCAGATACAGTGGAAGCTCCACACTGCATACAGACCCCAGAGTTCAGGGAAAGTTGAGCGAATGAATCGTACATTGAAAGCCCAAATGTCTAAGCTTTGTCAGGAGACACACTTGAAATGGCCCCAAGTGCTCCCCATAGCTTTACTCAGAATACGCTCAGCCCCTGTAAAGTCAACAGGATTTTCCCCTTTTGAAGTTTTGTATGGTAAACCCCCACCAATAGTGCAGGGAGTCAAAGGAAATTTAGCTCAGATTGGTTCAGAAGTAACCAGACAAGAACTCCTAGCTCTTAGTTTTGTTCTGCAGACTCTCCATACGTGGGTCCAAGATCAGTTGCCTATCAACTTGACGGAGCCCTTGCATCCTTACCAGCCTGGAACTTCGGTGTGGATCAAAGATTGGAAGAAGATACCGTTGGAACCCCATTGGAAGGGACCGTACACCGTCATCCTGTCTACCCCAACTGCAGTAAAGGTAGCCGAGATCGACGCCTGGATCCACCACAGCAGAGTCAAGCCCGCCGCCGATCCTGAACCAGAGCGGTGGACAGCAGAGCAGCACCCTGATGTACCCTTGCGAGTCACTCTGAGACGGCAACCAGCAGCATAGACACTTCATCACAAGTGCTTTGCAGTAGCCAAGTCTTTCGAAGAGGATTGCTGTTTTCCATGCAGCAACAGCTTTGTTTCAACGAACCCAATTTGTGTGTGTGATTTGACACACTACTTTGAGACTACATTGACTAAGCCAGACTTCACAAGCCAACTGAATTGCTAAGTTGGTTAATGTGTGCTGGACATCTTGAGGATCTTCAATCAACACTCAGCACCCGTTAAATTGCTTCATTAGCAAACGGGACGAAGAATAATAGACCGTCGTGATCAAGATCAGCAAGCTGAGGATTCAGAAGAACTCCAATCAACATCAACATGTATCTTTGCTTCTGCTTTGCCTTGGTTGCCTTCTTTGGAGGTTTTGAACAGACTTATGCTCTACCTCCATGCACCGCTTGTATTACCTCTACTAGAACTGGACTGAAAGTAACTCAGACTTTGCTTTACCATTCTTACTATACCTGCAAGGGAACAATAACTCGGTGTATCTATAACACCACTGAACTAAATGTTTGCACTCATGGCAAAATTAAAGCATGCTATAATCCGCATCAGAATCCATCCTATTACACGTTGGAAATAAGATGGAAGGATGCAGATGGACCTATATTAGCTGCTACACCACCACTTAAGGACATTACTAAACCTGCTGTTCTGAATTTTGATGCATGTAATGCTATTAATAGAGATAGTCAGTCCACCTGTGGTACATGGGAGAAAGCGTATCGAAATGACCATAAGTATATGTGTCCGGAAGGTGCCACAAATTGGTGGAAGTGTACAGGTAAAACAGGATCAGGGTATAGTACTGCTACAGCGGCAGACTACTATTGCCCGTATTGGGAATGTGTTTTCTATGCTACCTGGAACACTGGTATAACTAATGAGAAAATAGATAAACGGATGGCTACTCTAACCAAGCCAACCACGAATGATAAATGTCAGAAAGATGCTTGCAACACCTTACATTTGCGTGTACATAACCCCCATGCATGGAAACAAGGATATAAGTTTGGTTTACGTATTGCAGGAGGAGGAACAGATCCAGGGACCATTGTGTATGTTAGATTGAATACCCAAGCCCACAAGTCATCTAAATATCATATTCATAATACCTTTTATGAAGCTATGCATGTAAATAAGTTTGAGATCCCTCACCCTTCACAGAATTTGTTTCTAGAATTAGCCGGAGCGGTAGTATCTAGTCTTAAGATCACAGATTGTTATTTCTGTGGCGGAACCCAAATGGGAGACCAATGGCCCTGGGAAGCCCAAGAATTGAATTATTCCATGATTTACAATCAGACTGAATTACACAAGACAACCAGTGAATGGGTGTTAGCGCACTCAATCGTTGGACGTCTTTGCTATGCCAGAACTGGACCCCAGTTCACTCAAAAGGTAGGACAGCTGGTCTGTCTTAGCCAGAAGTACTATAATGCCACGACCAAGAAGGTAGCATGGTGGTCAGGAATCAGACATCCTGAACCTCCTAACCCATTAGCCAAATTTCCTGAACTCGCAGGTCTATGGACTAATCTTGCCAAAGTCCAAGCCTGGCAAGCCCCACCTGGCCTATATTGGATCTGTGGAAACCGAGCATATGCGCAACTCCCACCGCAATGGGGAGGAGCATGTGTCTTAGGAACCATCAGACCTTCTTTCTTCCTGTTAAACACTGAACATGGAGAACAATTAGGATACCCTGTATACTACCCACAAACACAAAGGAGCATCTAGACAGAAAAGAGAGGCCTTACAGATAGGCAAGTGGGAGAAATGGCAAGGTGATGATTGGCCACCAGAAAGAATTATTGAGTATTATGGACCTGCCACTTGGAACGATGATGGTATGTGGGGCTACCGAACCCCAGTCTATATGATTAATCGTATTATTCGCTTACAAGCAGTAGTTGAAATAATAACCAACGAAACTAGTCATGCTCTTACGCTCTTAGCTAGACAAAGTACTCAGATGCGCACTGCCATATACCAGAATCGCTTAGCCCTTGATTATTTGCTAGCAGCTGAAGGAGGAGTATGTGGTAAACTGAATTTAACTAATTGCTGTTTGAAAATAGATGATAAAGGTCAAGTAGTTGAAGAAATTGCTAAAGATATGCAAAGACATGCTTATGTGCCAGTACAGACTTGGCACGCCTTGAAATTTCCTAATTGGTTTGCTAACCTTTTCTCTTGGCTGGGAGGATTTAAGACTTTTGTTATCTTAGTACTAATCCTTGTTGCTGTTGTCCTCTGCTTACCATGTTTAATCCCATGTTGTATGCGTTCCCTTCATAGTGCTATTGATAGTACAGTAGAGCGGAAGACCGCAACTAGAATAATGGCTTTATATAAAGCTAGCCCTAGTGGAACTAGTAAGAATCCTTTAATCAGGATTTGAATCCTCTGGAAAGTGATTTAATTCTCACACCTTATTTAAGTAATAGGGTGAGATTAATCAAAGGGGGGAATGTGGCAGGTGCAGGCCTGTGACCCACGGTGTCTGACATAGGCAGGCCAGCATGGCTAGCTTGACCTGTAAATGAGGCCTGTGGAGAGGCATATAGGATTGCACATCCCCCAATATGCTGCTATTGTAAGAAAGAACTCAGTAGAAATATTGAATTAGCTTAGATAAGCAGAATTGCAGAATTAAGAAATGGAAAAGTACAGAAAAGATGTGTTTTAAAGTTACTGATAAGAAAGAGTACATTTGCAGAGAAATATTGAGGAGTGCTGACAGATGAGTTACAGAACCTTGCTCTTCTGCACGCACAAATGGTCCCATAGCCTTGAAAGTGTGAAAGTAACAAGTTGATGAACTAACCATTGTAATTGGGACTAGAAGGGGGGCAGGCAGGTGTCATGCCTACAGAAGCCCACAGAAGGGACATAATTGGAGAAACTTATCAGTACCGGGACCAATAGAGGGGCTACGGGAGGTACGGGAGCGTACCGGGACCAATGAAATGTTTTTCTATACCTAGAATGGAACAGAAGTCTATAAAAGTTGTTGTAATGCTTGAGAACTTTGCTCAGCCATTTTGAAATTGCCTTGCTTGAGACTTGTGCACAAATAAATGATTTGGACCTTCTGAACAGACTCCTGGTATCATTGGTTTGTCTGCGCTTTGCTGCTACACCAGCACCTAAAAACATGGCTGGCAGGAGATTACCTGGAAGGTCAATGTGCTGTACTACCACAACCACGATGTGGAGGACCTCAAGAAAAAGTGGAGAATTGTACAGCAAAGCACCAAAGAGAAAACGGCAACAAACAGCAAGCTGTCAGCAGAACACCAGCAATTGAGTCTCCTTGAAGAGCAGGTGCTGCCGTTCATGGATGGTATTGTTATCACTGCAATTTCAGGCCATGATAGCTCAATTCCTGCCACACAAGAGGGTGAGTAGCTCCTGCTCCCTGGCTGATGTGTGACAGGCTAGATTGTTCTGACATATGGCACAGGGAGCTGGTTTGTCATCCCTGTGTGCCTTTGAGTCAGTCCTGACTCCTAGCGACCCAGAAGCTCCTGGGTTTTCTTGGCAGTGTCACCAGAAGTAGATTGCCAGGCCTTTCTTCCGAGGCAATGGAGGGTTAAGTGACTTGCCTGAGGCCACAAGGAGTGCTAGTGGGAATTGAACCCTGGTTGCTTGGTTACCAAGCCAGTGTTCTAACCACTAGGCTACTCCTCCATCCCTACTGCTGTTGAATATCTGAAATTCCACTCCCATCACCACCTACCCTTTCTCTTACCCCTGGCACTACTACTACTACTACTACTACTACTACTGAGAATTTATATAGCGCTACAAGTCATACGCAGCGCTGCACAGACGTGTAAGAGACAGTCCCTGCTCATCAGAGCTTACAGTCTAGTCAAGACAAACACAGAAGGTGTAGGCAGGGATAAAGCAAGGGGAAAGAAAAAGGAGATCAGGTGGGTCAAGATCCAAAAGCAACAGCGAAGAGGTGAGTTTTCAGCTTGGATTTGAAGAGGGTTAGAGAAGGTGCCTGGCGTACAGACACAGGTAGTTTATTCCAGGCATACGGCGCAGCAAGGTGAAAGGAGCGAAGTCTGGAGTTAGCAGTAGAAGAGAAGGGCACAGATAGAAGCAGTTTGCTAGAAGAATGGAGTTCCCGAGGGGGGTTGTAAGGAGAGATAAGAGAAGAAAGGTAGTGAGGAGCCGCAGAGTGAATGCATTTATAGGTCAGCAGGAGAAGTTTGAACTGGATGTGAAAACGGATAGGGAGCCAGTGAAGTGACTTGAGAAGAGGAGTAATATGGGCATGACGAGGCTGGCGGAAGATTAACTGCGCAGCAGAGTGTTGAACAGATTGAAGGGGAGAGAGATGATTCAAAGGGAGACCAGTAAGGAATAGGTTACAGTAGTCAAGACGAGAGGTGATTAAGGAGTGGATAAGCATTTTAGTAGTGTGTTCAGAAAGGAAAGGGCGGGTTTTGCTGATGTTATAGAGAAAGAAATGGCAGATCTTAGCTATCAGATGGATATGTGTGGAAAAAGAGAGTGAGGAGTCAAAGACAACCCCCAGATTGCAGGCTGAGGAAACAGGAAGGAGTACAGAGTTATCCACAGAGACTGAGAAAGGAGGAAGAGGAAGAGGAGGTTTTAGGGGGAAAGATAAGAAGTTCAGTCTTGGCCATGTTCAGTTTCAAGCGGCAGTGAGACATCCAGGCAGCAATGTCAGAAAGGCAGGCAGAGATCAGGGTCCGGATTGCCGGAGAGATTTCAGGTGTAGAGAGGTAGATCTGGGAGTCATCAGCATACAGATGGTACTGAAAGCCATGGGACGAGATAAGCGCACCAAGGGACTGGGTATAGAGAGAGAAAAGGAGCAGACCCAAGACAGATCCTTGGGGTACACCAACTGGAAGAGGGATAGCAGAGGAGGAGGAGCCACCAGAACACACACTGAAAGAGCGATGGGAGAGATAGGAGGAGAACCAGGATAGTACAGAGCCCTTAAAACCAAGAGAGGACACCAGAATGTGCCCTCCCATGCCCCTTCCAGACTGTTATTGTGCTCCTATAGATGCTCCCTGCCTGTCCCCTCCCCCCACACATTTTCATTGACAGACACTCATATGTGTGCGATAGTGCACCATTGTGGGGTATGGGGGTGCTATATTGTAGCATGTGGGGTAAAAATTTATATTGTTCATATGCCAAAGCACATCAGATCATTTCACTCATAGACAATGTGACTCATACCTGCAAAGTAGAGTTGTAGAGAGTTATGATGGAGGCTTACACTCCCATAGTAGTTCTCGTGGTGTGTTTCTGTATGCACAGGTGTAAGGAACATCAGGGCTATATACAGTGCCTGCTCGCCTTGCCCTGGGCACCTGTGTTGTATACAGAGGTGAGAATACATTGTACTGTAGACCTTCCCCCATATGTCCTGGTTGTTCACTGGCTGTCACCATGAACTTATGCTGGGGGAATTTGGGGCAGGAAAGGGTCTGTTTGCTGATATGCACATCCACCCTTTGAAGTTTTCTGCAGGCCGCATTCCAAACCTGCAGAAACATGAAATGTGTGCAGAGCTGCTTCACATACTAGTGAAGTGTGCCATCTCTCAACTGCTTGCAGAACACTGTGACTGTACCTCGGACACCTATCTGGTGTAGGGAGACAGCTACAGTGACAGGGAGCTTAATTGGGTCCACCGGCCCCTCTCTTATCAGGGCTGTTATACACTCAATGCAAGACATCCCCAGTTCCTGTGACTAGTGCTGAGGCCTGACCTGTGTCACTTTTGCTCTCCTATAGACCACCCAGTGGCTGGGCCATCTCAGCCTCTGCGTATTCAAGGAAGCATCATTGACCCTGGGAGTAGCAACTCAAGCGCTCCTGCTGATGCAGCATAGGACTCTCCAGCAAGCCCAAGTTGCAGCACTATGGAGCAGCACACCATGTCAAGCAGGGATGATGAGCATGACCCTGCACAGCCTTCAGCAGTGGAACTGGCCTTCCTCATTCCAAGAGGACCTTGGTAAGGGTAGCCCAGATGAGATGGAACAACAAATCCTCCGGGAGGAGCACATATGCTCGAGTGCACAGAGGACATCCACTCAGAGTTTTGCACCATCTGCCAGGAACTGCAGGTCAGTAATCAAATGCTGTTGGGTCACCACATGATGGAGTAAAGACACAGGGAGGCACAGGTTTGGCTCCTCAAGGAGATGGCAGCCTACATGGCCTCCATTTCCAATACATGTTGGCAGTTCTTGGCATCCCACCAGGGTCAGGATGCTGGTGTCCAGCCAGGGGACCCTCCTGCAGCACCACCACAGGGCAGAGAACCTCCAGAGACAGGCTATATCAAAGGGGAAGGAGCAGACATGGTGAATAATGCCTCAGAGACACAATGCCTGGGTGACAAAGCGTCCAGGACCTGACCATGAGCTGGGTGGTGGGGGTAAGAAGAGGGCACTATTTATGCAATGTTTATCTCACTCTTATGCAATAAATTTGAGCACTTACACTAGAAGGTTTCATGGATGAGTCTGTTTCTGGTGGTGAATACTAATGCCATCTGCTATTGCTTCCTCCTTTGCATCCCTTCCTCTTCCATAGCCTCTGCAGCATCTGTCCCCTTTGTCACCTTACTCTCAGGGATGGGGATACTGCGCTGCATAACAAGGTTATGTAGGATGCAGCAGGCTGTGAAGATCCCACATACACATTCAGGGCTGTACAACAGCTCACCCCCCACTGTGGTCTAGGCATCTGAAGCATCTTTTAAGGATTCCAGTTGCCTATTCCACCGCTGCTCTGGTCCTCTGGTTTGCCTGTTTGTATCACTCCTCCTGTGGGATCTGCCGGTGGTACGCAGGTGTCAGTAGCGACGGTCTGAAATGATATCCATGGTCACCTGTGGGAGCAGGGGAGCAGGCATACATCAGTAAAACATCTGTGCATGGTGTGTGGTGGCTAGCGAGCTGGGTTGTTGGACATATTGACTGTGCCTTTCACAGGACTGTGACATGTGGCTGTGCATTCTGGTGACAGTTCCTGCCAAGCCTTGTACAGCATGTCCTTGCTTGCCTGCTGCTCAGGGTCCTGCTATATCTCCAGGATGCCCTGCTTTTGCACATTCTTGAACTTTACCACCTCTGGTCTGCTTCCCTGCAACTATCCCCTGCAACTGCTGAGATGTGTTCCCTCTGTGACTGCATCACCTATGCGCATCCTCTCATCCTGGCCCCTCAGGTCAATTTATACACTCAGTCTTAGTGAATTTCCAAAGGGGCCAATTTGAAAGGCTAGCTCTCAAAGATAGGAGCATAAATCCTTTGAGTATCCATTTCTTTTTTCTTAGAGATGTGCATTTGTGAGCACACATTCAGTTCTTTTCATTAACTAAAGATGTTAAATGCAGGTAAATTGCGTTAATGTGCATATACCTATGAATTAATTCATTTGCTCACATAAAAAGCTCTCATGTGCATATGATGTATGCATAAAAAATGAATATGTGAAAAAACCTGAGAAATATTCAAAATCGATAACAATTTGAAACAAGCACAAACTGTGCACATTTCTAATTCTCATTTCAATGGAGTATTTTGCATACACTAGTAACTATAAAAAAACGTTTGTACATTTCTTTTACCTCCCAATAACACCTATATTTAAAATTTCAGGTTCTGAGATGTACTTACACAATTCATTAGAGGTCAAAACTACTGCGCAGGGCTTTGCAATTAAATTCAGTCTATGTGAGATGAGTCTTATCAGCTAAAGGTCAGCTATAAAAAGATGCCAATTGTTTGAAGGAAAAAAACATAAATACATTAAAAAGATAAGTAGCAATTGCAACCAATGCAAAGATGATACCCCAAAGCATTTCATTATTTATACTTCTTTTATTTGTAGTAGAATATTGATATATATTTTATAAATTAAATTAGGTTGTTGGGTTTTTTTTAAAGACAGATTTAACAAACGTATGTCAAAAGGTTACAACCTGGGCCAAACACCCCATCTCCCCTTTGAAAATGTTTGACAGAAATAGATTGGTAGTCCATCCACTCAAGAGATGACTTGCACCTATATTTCTGGAATTATAAGAACAGTAAATAGCTTGCAATCATACTTAGATGAGAGATAATATATAAATCCAAACCATTATTAATTTCTGACAGGATTACAAACCTTCCTTGGTTTATCTTTCTGAATTATTTTTGGTAAATGTAATTATTGTTTTTAGTTGATATGTACAGAATGGAAAGCAGTTGGTTACTGGCACAGATTTCATAGTCTGGTACTCACACTGGGGGAATCACAGGGAATGCTAGTCAGTCCTTCATAACTTCATTTCCCAAATGTTCATAATCAAACAATTTTTATTTAAGTAATCAGCATGAAATCCTTAGCTTTGTTTTTGCAACCAGTATTTTGTTTGTGGAGCCAAATAGTGAAAACTTTGATACTGAATACCATGCATGTGTTAATTTTGGCAGCTCATGAAGATTCTGGAAATGCCTTGCGCTGTTACCACCACCCACTCTTCAACCCCCTGCTCATCAGTCCCTCCAAGCCTCCGAGAAGTGTTTCTCTTTTAATACTTTCTTACACTCTTTCTCAGGAAAGTCGAAAGGAAGAGTATGTGATTTAAGCAGTTTGAAACTTGATCTCAAAGTGTCTGTAGGACCAGAAGTTTTTAAAGAAAACATTTCTTAAATTTTATGCTCACTGCTGCTTCAGCAGGCCAATTAGACTTGATGGGAATTCTAGAAAGCTGTCGCCAGGCATTGCAGCAGGAATAGCAAACAAAGACTAAAACAAATAAACGCCTGCTAAAATGTGACCATCCTAAGAACCTCCTCACTGCTGACCTCCCCTTCCCTATGGCTGAGATGACCAGGGTACGGACTGGACTGCAGGGTTAATTTGATTTGACATTAGTTAACAGCAGCTATTACTAGAGAGCAATTAATCAGGGGCAATCTCCAAACAGGAGGAGAATAAATAAACTGTCCAGGAACATTCTGATCCCTTCTACCTTCTAGATAAGGACAAGGCCCAGGTGTCATGCTGAGGTGGGGCCAATCTGTCTTGCTCAATTTCTCTAGGGATCTCTGGTGATGCCTCAGAGTCCCCACACATTTATCTTTCTTTATACAAAGCAGAACATATACATTCAAGGTGCTGAAAGTTGTAGAAAACTTGCTTACTTTTATCAGTCAATTCAATAGAAAGCTTTCAGGGTTTTTGGCTTCAGTCATATGTTTGTATTTTGTTCCTCAGAAAATAAGTTAGACGCAACTTATTCTTTACATTGTAGTCTGCTAAAGAAATCACATTTTGATTTTATGCTAAATAGATGGCAATTGTATAGCAGGGTCAACTCAATTTTACAATCACTTTTCTAGCATTTGATTTGATTTTTCTTGGTGCACACTGTAAACCACTTCAGAAAGGAAAGAAACTGACAATGGATGGAAACTATCAAGTCCTTTTAATATTCACATTTTCCTTAACTAGTGCAATGTCAGACTTCATCACTGGCTTTACCCATGATTTTCTGTCACTAAGGATTCTCTCTTCTTTTGCATGTCTTCACAATCTTCCTACCATCATGTTTGAGAATACTTTTGCCCACTATTCCTAAGCTTACCCCTTCTATGATCTCTTAGTCTAGAATGTATTTTCTGCTGAAAAATGTTTGTCTTTTTTACATTTATAATTTTGAGGAATGTGAATGTCTCTATAATGTAGTGGCTAACCAATAGCAAAGGTCCAGTATTCTATTTGTTTGGTGGGGCTCATTTTAAATAAGTGAGCTATTTTATCTTTAAAGAAAACAACTTACAGCTAACTGATTTTTATATTTTGCACCTTTTAACAGATATACTAAAATGTGTATAGGAAATATATTATAAGACGCATTTTACAAATGATGTCCAAGTGAAATCTGGGACGTCCAAGCCAGCACATCTGCAAAAATTGCTGAGGGCCATTGCAAGTTCCTCCCATTTATGACCCACACAGTCAGGAGCAGAAGTAGTTAAATCAACAAACCCATTTTCACCACAATGATCCTTTGCATTGTCAAATTTTGATTGCAAATATAATGCGTATTGTGGGAGATCAATAGATCAGTCCTAAAGTTTTGATTAGCACCAGTAAGCTGATGTATCACTCTAAATAGTTCCCGTGGTCGAGATGGCATATTAAACTGCAGTTCGATAAATTTGCCTCTCAGTAATAGCCATTTCCTATTCCTTCCTTAGGGAAGATTCTTCCATCCAAATCATTCATTCTCACTACTAGCTAGTGGCAGCATTACATAGGTCATTCTTTTTATTTATTTATTTATTTATTATTGAATTTTTCACATTTTGAGCACTTTGACCACATACTCTGTCAGCTTAAACAACTTACACAATTATAGCAACAATGTGATCCTACAGAAAACATTCCCCACCCCTTTTAGTGGTCTAACACAGGAATTTAGGAAGGAGGTTGACCTGCGACAAAAGGACCCCAAACTTTGTCAAACTTAGAGATTCAATTACTATGCAAGGCAGTCAAAGGTTCCATAAGCATCACCTGATGTATATGAGCCCACCATGAATGTAACGTGCGTTTGCCCCCGTTGCACAAAATGTCAGCAGTTGCCCAATTTTCCCCTTCCAGCCCTTCCTACTCTACCCTAACAACACCTCCTGTGAAGTCCAATCCATTGGGCATTTAGCCAATTCACAAACAAACATTTCCACCACTTCCAAAAAAAGGCATAGACCACATTTTAGTGCCACCATATTTGCAAAAATCTCCCTGGGTCCCATGACCTTGCCAACACATGGGGGTAGAGCATCACCTTCTTTTTCCAAAGGCTAACTGGGGTAAGGTACCAACAATATAAAACTTTATACCCATTTTCCACAATGGCGCTGGACACAGAGACCCTACCCACTCGGCAAAATATCACCTCTCACTGCTTGGGTTCTAGGCTAATACCCAGCTCCCACTGGAGCTGAAAGTTCACCTTAGTGAACCCCCCCACTCAGCAATATTTTATATAGAGATAATTTTCACTCGAGCCACAGGATATCAGCAAAGTACCTTGAAATCTCGAGGGCCTGCCTCCCATGCCTGATAGCCATTAAAATCTTGTTGAGGCAAGCCAAACACTTCCTGCAGTTCTATGAAAGACTTAACCTCCCCATCCATGCAAAACTGCATCAAGGAGCTCAGTCCCAGGACTTCCCATTTCTGGAAAAGTGTATCGTGACTCCCAGAGGGAAAATATGGATTATGTTATAAAGACATTAATAAGGAGGGTTCCTCCCTAAGGCTTCAACCTTTGGCCTGTCACTGCCAAAGGAGACACACATTGCATACAATCAGGTTGAGACCAAGGTCACTAAGTTTTTCTATCCAGGGTAGATAGTGCATCTGCATAGTGGGAATAGAAGCTTGCACAATTTGCCTGGACTTATGGGCCACGCCATCCCACTGCTCTACGATGTTCTTAAATTGAAAGAGTACCCCTCGAGACACCCAGGGGGCTCGGTTTTGCCAGATAAATTGAAAAAAACACTGTTGGAGTTGCTCCAGGGATCTCCCTAGTACTAAAACTGGTAGGAACCGGAAGCTATAAAGCATCTGTGGCAATATGACCATCTTCACACAAGCAATCCTGCCCATCCAGGAAAGCATACGCTTGGGCCATTTAGTCAGCTCGGAATACACTGGCACAACATAGGTGGGTAGTTCTATGTATAGAGCTGAGGCAAGTCTCCCCCAACATAGACTTCCAGATACTTAAAGCCGCTCTTAGCCCACCTAAAAGTCTGAGTGTGCCGCCACCATAAGTGAACTCATAGAGATCTGGCATTTTCTTTTTTGTTGCCATGCAGGGTTTATTTGGCCTGATTCAACCGCTGTTTTCTCCAATTAAGAGCATCGGCGGGATGCACAAATAGTGATTTCAGGTGCAGGGGAAGCGGAGCTCTCAGATTAAGATTTCCTGCTGCTCATTGATGTCACTTCCTCCACAGGAAGTGACATTACCATACACTCATTCATCACGTTCACCCACCAATTCAGACATGTTTGGCTCAAAAATAAGGCCTAGCTTCCCAGCCTCTCAGATAACTGTCTGACCTTCTCATTTCTCTATTGGTCTCTGACTAAAAGATAGCTGAATTTCTAAGGAGATAACACTCATTCCAGTATGTTGTCATGGCACCTCTATGGTGTCTCCTAGGTGTCACCAATCAGGCATCAAGTTTTGCATCACTAATGGCTTAGGATTCTTGATGGAATGTTTGCTATTTTAAAATGTTTCTATAGTAATAGTTATTGTCTTTAATTGAAATAAGTTTATTAAGGCCCCGATTCTATGAGGCGAATAGCGCTGCTATCCATCTTGCCAGTATTTTGCCTCCGTCCCCAGCTGCACGCACAGAGTCACTGTGTGTGCTGCAGGGGGTAGAGGTGTGATGGGGCAGAGAGTGGGAAAGGTGTGGGTGGGACCGACCCCTGGACATACAGGGTCAATTCCACTCATGGCCCTTTATGTCCGGGAGTCATGGGGGGAGCGGGGACAGTCTGCTTATTCCACCTCGGAGATGGAATAAGCGGTGGCCAACCCCCCGGATCAGCAGGCCCGGACACTGGGGCCAATGGCAGAGCAACGGGTGGGTTCCCACCACCCGATCAGGGCACTGGCAGCCCCTGTCAGACTCGGGCGGCAGGGATTCAGGGTCCTGGGGGGTGCAGGATATGCAATACCACAGAGAAGACGTCCCCGTAGCGATGCTTGGCCAGCTGGGCCGTCTCCAAGTATCCGATCCTGCACACATGGGATTGTCTTGCTCCCGCAGTGCAGAATCGGGAGCTGCTGGTCCCATCTTGGTCAGTGCCGTCCAGACAGCCCGGATGTGCCCCATTGTGGATCAGGCTCCACATATACCATACACTCCAAAATATATTAAAAAACATAAAAATACCATTCAAAAGTGATTCTCCATACCTTCCAAAAGACCCGATTGATTCCTCCATGAATCCAGACTTGTCAGAGCACTGCTTTAGCTCCACAACCATTTTTCACTTTTAAAATGCTTTCTCTGGGTCCCAATCACTTGGTTCCCATCCTGACCACCGCTGGTATCTCAAATTAGACCCCATTCTGGCAGCTATTGACACTTTTACTAAATTTTCAGCTGACAAGCCACAGCCAATCTGTCTGACTCTTACTTCTCTCCCCTTCCCCTCATGGAAATTACTTTGTTTCAGGACCATGGTCCCTTTAAATTGAAAAAGAGCCATGGTTCTGCTTTTCTTCTCAACCTCTCAATTCTGGTTTGGCCCCATTTCAGTCCAAAATCATGGCCCTTTAACTTTTAATGTTTATGAGCATTTCCCTTTTAAGTGATCGCAACTTCAGCTGTGCACAGCCACTGAACCCTTGCACTACTGAATTTGCTCAGGCGTGAACAGAATGAACCGTGGTTGCAGGTTTTTTTCTGTTTTAGTTTTGTGGTCTTAGTGCCATTGTTACTCTGTGCTAAGAGTTCCTCCAGCACCATAATCGTGGTGATCTGACTGCTGCCAAGGCCTTCTTGCCTGTCCTGGCCTCCTGCTACAAACCGCGGCTACCAGCCAGGCCCCACTTACACCTGTGCCTTGCGACCTTTCCTCGAGGGTGGTCCCAATACCTTCTAAAGGCCCCAACCTTCCTTCTCCACAGAAGTCGTGGGTCCTAGATAACTTATTTAATTTTCCCTGTGCCCATTTACAATCTACTCCTTAATGTTAAAGCGCATACTTTTACTCTGGTCAGTATTTTATAAGAGGTCATTTACGTGCTAACAGGGCCATATATGGAATGGGAATAACTTTATAAAACTGCTTTTCTACACGACTAATCTTATGCAAATAACTGTCAGAGTCCATTGACACTTAACTGATGATGACAACTGTAGGAAACTAATGTTGGTGAACGTTTCACAGAAGCTTCCTCAGAGACTCTTTGTAAGAATGATCAATGACTCCAATCAAAAACCTTTCACGATTCATAAGCAAAATATTCCATTATGTCAGTACTTATATAGAAATCTTTTCTCTGTAGCACAGCCTACTTTTTCTTTGCTTCAATAAAAGAAATGCAGAGTATCTAATTTAAAATCTCCATCTGCTACAGGTGATTGTATATGTCCATTTGAATTCTAGACGGAGAATTGTTATTGTTGGGGGATACTCACTGGACTTCTTTAGCAAATAGACCGGTGATTGGGAGAAAAATTGCCCTTGTTAAAGAGTACATTAGAAATATAGATGTGAAATTAGATCAGACTTGATCTTTTCAGTCACAAATTACATTTTTTCCACCCAAAATGCATATTACAACCTGGTTAGGCAGTTGAAGGCATTCTTGGAATGTTCTAAACTATCCACAGTTACAGAATCACCAGGGCCAGCCCATCCAATAGGCAGGCTAAGTGGCCGCCTAGGGCTGCAGACCACTGTTCCCTCTAAGCCGTGCGCGTGTGCGCGCGCACACACCTCGCCGAGCGAGCGCACATACTTTACAACAGAGCGCACAAAAATTACAGTTCTGATTCTGATAGAAAACAACACAGACATCTTAAAATTTAAAAGTTGTTATGTATTTATGGTTTTTCACAAGTTCTACAATGTTTTCTAGTGCAATCAATGTGGTATACATACTGTATTCTGATGTGTAGTCAAATTTTAAAGTCTATAACTCTGAATATCGTTATGTGGCGCACAAAAATTTAACCTTCCTTCAAAAGCTGCACAGCTGATATTTTATGCGCACACAGCCTACAGAAAATTAGAGGGAACATTGCTGCAGACCATGGTGGGTGGCTTTATGCTGCCCCTTCGGTGCCCATGGTAGGCCATATGCTTCAGTACCCATGGCATGCCGCTTCTGACCCTCCTCTAACACAACTTCCTGCACATGGCCTTCAGCGGGCACCAAAGTGGCAGCACAAGGCCACCGCTTTTCAACTGCTGCCACCGGCCCCCCAGAAGATGGAATTGGGGGCAGCGGCAGTGGCAGCGGGGGACAGCGGCATGGCTCAGCATGGAAGGAGGGTGGCACAGCAAGGGCTCCTGCCTGGGAGGCAGAAACCCTTAGGCCAGCCTTGACAAGCACTTATGATTAATTTCACTTTATTAATGTAATTCTTAATATGTGAATCTCTCTAATCAAACTGGGAGAAGATTACAGATTGGGGCAATAGTGTCTGAGGATCTCAAGGTGGTGGTGAAGGCCAGAAAGTCTGCTAAGCTGCATATACAGTAGATCAACATAAATCCTCCTCTCCTACCCACAGAGATTATGGAAACTCCCCTGCAGATTAGTTTGGATTTATTAATCCAATCTCACAAACATATACAGAACATAAAAATATGGCAGGGGCATAAAGAACTATCAGAATGGAGTCATGCAGATTGTTACATATACTTTGCATGCTCACTCCCCATTTTTCAGTCATCAGTGGTTCCTTATGCACCTGAACACAATCAAAACATCTTTTATTCTTGCTAAGTTTTTTTTCTTTTTCTTTCCTATAATTTCTAAAAAGATGTCCCTATATTCAATAAACTGCAACAATATCCGCTCATGTTATTCATTCATCAAATGCACGGTATTTATGCCGGAACACTGTCCATGTAATATTCGTCAGATTACTTCAACACTCTGTTTGCTGCTGCTGTTATTATTCACACACTTTCACTTCACTGCTATTCATATTTATAGGTTTTCACTTATCTGAAATGCTGTAGCCCTCGATTGCGCAGTCACCCATCTTTGTACCACACTATCACATGCCATTTGCACCCAACCTGCTCACAGGTTTTAGCTGAATGTGTCAGAGGCATGGCAGTATTCCTGTGAAAAAGAGCTCAAGCCAACAATTTACAATAGAATTCAAAACAGCAGAAAAATGTTCTAGGTATGGGAGCGCCCTTAAATCCCTCAGTGCTTCCAGTGTTCACATCATATGGATGGTGTGGTGACATCAGCAGAGCAACAAACTAAACTTTATGTCTACTAGCACGAACATTGTCACTTTTTAAAATTAAATGATAGTATTCCATTCAATGCAGTTTTTTAAACCATGAGATTTAACAGTCCCAAGAGTGAAAATCCAGTACAGTTCCCTATATATGAGTAAGCTGCATAGATAGGTATAAGCAGCAGTTACTGGGAGGTAATGATGTCTCTGTATAGGACACCCGTAAAGACTGTCTTGGAGTACTGTGTTCAGTTTTGGAGGCCATACCTTGTTAAGGATATCAAGAGACCGGGATCAGTACAGAGGAAAGTGACCAAAATGGTAAGCGGTCTCCATCAGAATACAAATAAAGAGAGTCTATATGCCTAAATCACAGAGCAAGTATTTCCTATACGATAAAGGAAGTATCTGTTTTGGAATTTCAGTAGCCAGAACTGGTTTAAGATAGCCAGAGTGGTGGAAGTGAAAATAAAACAAACCTTCAGCTGTTCGCCAAGGAATTTAAAGGTGCTATAACACCTGGGCAGGTAAGACAGGTGGACTGATGCTAGAAATAAGGGAGAAACACCTCATTGTCAGTCCCTGATGCTGGGGCTAGAGGGCTGACATGGGGCTGAGGGCTGATAGAGAGGCTGGGGATAGAAGAAGGGCACTGATTCTGGCAATGGGAGAAGGAGGCTGGAAGATGACCTGAGGATGGGGATGGAAGAAGGGCGCTGATTCTGGCAATGGGAGAAGGAGGCTGGAAGATGACCTGAGGATGGGGATGGAAGAAGGGCGCTGATTCTGGCAATGGGAGAAGGAGGCTGGAAGATGACCTGAGGATGGGGATGGAAGAAGGGCACTGATTCTGGCAATGGGAGAAGGAGGCTGGAAGATGACCTGAGGATGGGGATGGAAGAAGGGTGCTGATGCTGGCAGATGGTAGTTGTGTCAGAAAGGGCTTATGCTAAAGCTGGGAGAAGAGGGGCTTGGAGCTAAAATGATGGCTGAGAATGGGAAAAGGGGAGATAAGGAGAGAGATGGGGTGTGAGAAGGGGTCTAATGTTGGGGCTGGAGGCTGACACAGTTGCTGGATATAGGAGAATGGCCTGGAAAGGGGGAGAAGGCAGAAGGGGGCTGAGAATGATAGATAGTGGCAATGGAAGAAGAGGTTTGGGGCTAGGAAAAAGGGATTGGAGCTAAAATGGGGGCTAGGGATGGGGGTGGGAGAAGAGGTCTAATATTGGGCCTGAGGGAAGGTGGCTGGGGCTGGGGCCTGATAGAAGCTGGGTGCTGACAATGGGGCAGCTGAGAGAAGGGGGCTCGGATTTAGAGATGGGTCTGATCCTGGGACTAAGAGGAAAGAGATGGGGCTGTTGCAGGGTCTGGGAATGGTAGACGGAAAGAGGCTGAAATCACAAGTGTAGGTAGGGAGGGAGAAAAGAGATAGTGGAACGGGCTGGAGGGAGAGGTGAGAGAATCAAACTGCAATGAAGGAAGGTGAGAATGGAGGAAAAGGGGGAGAGTGGAGGGAAGAAGAAGGAGAAAATGGGGAAGAGTAGAGGGGAGGGAGAGAAAAGGTAACGAGATGGTATGAAGGATATGGAGGGGTTAGAAAAGAGTTGAGAGGAAGTGTAAAGGGGACAGACAAAAGGGACAGATCTATGAAGCAGGTGAGAGAAGGGAATGGAGAAACTGGGTAGGAGGAAGAGAAAGAATAAAGGGGTTGGATACCAGGAGGGCTTGAGTGACAGGCAAGGATCCAGGGTTGGTGAGAGATTTGGAGGAAAAAGTATTAGGGCTGGGGAGGGGACGAGAGTGGATGATGGAAAGTTTGTAGGTAGGTGAGATGTAAAAAGAGGGACACTGAGGACTGGAGGGTAAGAGAAGAAGAGAAGATGCAGAGAAGAGAGAAATGGAGATTAGGGGTGAAGGATATGATGAAATCTCTGAGGAAGGAAAGACAGGAGAGAAAGAAGAAATGAAAACAAGTGGAAAAGTGTGACGTAGTGTGACATGATGGTGCCTTTCCTTTTTCTTCAGTGGTGGATCCCAGCAGCATGCAGGCACTGTTCCCTCTAAGCTGTGCGCGTGTGCGCGCGCACACACCTCGCCGAGCAAGCGCACATACTTTACAACAGAGCGCACAAAAATTACGGTTCTGATTCTGATAGAAAACAACGCAGACGTCTTAAAATTTAAAAGTTGTTGTGTATTTACGGTTTTCACAAGTTCTACAATATTTTCTAGTGCAATCAATGTGGTGTACATACTGTATTCTGACGTGTAGTCAAATTTTAAAGTATATAACTCCGAGTGTCGTTATGTGGCGCACAAAAATTTAACTTTCCTTCAAAAGCTGCACAGCTGCTATTTTATGCACACACAGCCTACAGAAAATTAGAAGGAACATTGCATGCAGGTTGGCCTTATCCCCAGAACGGACTGTGACTTCTCCCTCCTTCTGCCAGCAAGAATCTGGGCTCTGGCGGTATACAGGCCGCATCCCTGCCACAGGCTTTGACTCCTCCCTTCTTGTGGCCATCAGGAGGCAGATCTCCAGTGGCAGTTGCTGACTTCCCTGCTATCCTGTTCATCTTCAGTGCCTCCTTCTGTCTGCCTTTAGCGTAGGTTTGTCTGTGTAAGCGCAGACAAACCTATGCATGCATACAGATAAAATCAAAATCCCCCAAAAATACAGTGGACCCTCCCCAATAGGTATTATCACATATGCACTAGCCACAGGTACCCACTGACCGTGACATCTAGCAGCACCATGCAGAAAATTCTGCAGAGTAGCTCCTCTGACTGCCATTGGCCCTGTCCTGTTAGTGCCGGGGCAGTTCATGGGTGAGCAAGGGTGACCCCCTAGTTATCCAGTTTGTGGCAATATTCAGTTCACTAACTGCATAACAAACTGCATAAAGTTAGGCCACAAAAGAAATAGTCCTAACATTATAGGGTTGGCTATCCAGATAGCGCTGGTGTTCAGCAAGGAAACCAGAGATTAAGCACCAGTAGATATCCAGATTCAGTTTAAATGCGACAGCCGGTTTTTAAAAGACACACTAACCATGGAGTTTAAATATTACCCCCTATTTTACTATGTAAAAATGCGGGTGCTTGGATGGTGGTAGAATGTGGGAGGGGGGAAGTGGTAGACCACTGTTGGCCTGGTTACACTGGCTACCAGTCATAAAGTAGGCTGACTGATTCAGGCATTCTAAATTTTGCCCATAAAACATCCAGCCAAACTTGTAGACCTACTTCAGGGTCACTGCTTTTTGAGGCATTCATGATCCAGTCAAGTGCACCGTGTAAACCCCATCAGTGAGCTGCATCTTTTTTGATCATTGATCCTGTAATCTAGAATAAGATACCATATGAGACATGATGTGAATCTAATCTGCTGTCAAAAAATGTTGTAGGCGTATTCATTCCATCTTAAGGGGTGTTATAAGAGCAGAGATGAAATCTTCTCTCTATGATTTTGGCATTATGATATTTTTGGTTGATTGCTTAATTTGCAGATATGTTTTTCTTGTAAACAGCTTCAAATAACGGTATGGGCAGAAATGGCAGGATTTAAGTTTTATAAATAAATAAATAAGTGTCTGCAGCCCAGACTCCTTAATTTAATCTCCACCTCCTTGCACATCTCCACTTCTCCTTATCGCTTATTCTCCCCTGTTTTGCCTCCCTAGACCTTCCTTTCTGCCATTCCCTCATCCTCCAGTTTTAAATCTGTTATAAATAAACATATATTATATTTTTGAGCAAAAAATCATAGTTGCCACGTTAGTCCGCTTGGATATATGCAAATAAAGGTCAACAAACAACTTGTAGGTGATACCTTTTTATTGGACCAACAATACATTTTTCAGAAGCTTTCAAGAGCTATATTCTCTTTATCAGGTCTATGAAGGGACAATACATTTCTTCTGAGTGTAAGTAAACTCATCTAAACTCTAGGTTGTCTGCATATGTCATGACATATCAAAGTCAAGTGTTGGATACAGTGGGAAATTATATCACAAAGGCCTGATCTTAGGCAGTCTGCATCTGTCAGTAAATTACAATGAAAAGCATAGGTCAGGAGACAATAGCTCTTTGCATTTCAATGTTTTATGTCTGGTAATGGCTGAGGAAACCAATGTCTCTATTGAATCTTTTTATTGTCAGTACTGTAATATTTGAATAATTAAATATTTCAAAAGTACGAACACACTTTCCATGGGTGTACTATCTGAAGGTAATTTTTTGACATCATTCCTACATGCATATGACCACATATGTACATTAATGACCTCTTTTAAAATATTGACCAGCATAAATGAAGATACTTTGAGTTAATTTGCCAGTGAGTGTGCATAGAGGTAAAGTTTGGGCTAAGAGGGGGCAGAGTGTGCAAGTATACATATAGAATATAAAATACTATAATTTATGTGTACACTTGAAAAATATAGACATGGGCATTAACACCTGCCGTAGGTGCATAGGGTAGACACATGTTGGGCCACTTATGGTAATATTTTATAAAGACATGTAGGCAGGGCTATACCAAGGGCTGTGTGAGTAATGCGGCCGCGCAGGGTGCAAGCACAAAAGGGGGCACTAATATCATCACTGGTCTTCCAGGAAGATCTAAAAAAGTGAGTTACTGAACTTTGCTAGGTGGAAGATGGGCACCAGATTCGTTAGTCGTACGGGGTGCATTTCTAGCTTGGTACGGTCCTGCATGTAGGTACCTATTTATAGAAACATAGAAACATGATGACAGAAAAAGACCACATGGCCTATCTAGTCTGTCCTTCCATAACAACAACTACAACAGTCTACTTTTTACCTTTAGAAATCCTCTGTGTTGGTCCCATGCTTTTTTGAATTCAGTTACTGTCCTCATCTCTACCACCTCCACTGGGAGACTATTCCATGGATCCACTACTCTTTCTGTAAAGAAATATTTCCGCATATCACTCCTGAATCTATCTTCCTTCACCCTCATCCCATGTCCCCTCGTAGCAGAACTTGCTTTCAATTGAAAGAGGCTCTCTCCCTGAACATTTATGCCACTGAGGTATTTAAACATCTCAATCATATCACCTCTATCCCGCCTTTCCTCTAAGATGTACATATTAAGATCCTTAAGTCTGTCCTCATATGCTTTACAATGAATCCCATTAATCATTTTAGTAGCAACCCTCTGCACCGACTCCATCCTGTTCATATCCTTTTGAAGGTGCGGTCTCCAGAATTGCACAACATACTCCAAATGAGGTCGCACCAAAGACTTATACAGAGGCATTATAACCTCCTTTTTTCTGCTAGCCATTCCTCTCCGTATGCACCCAAGCATCCTTCTAGCTTTTGCCGTCGCCTTTTCTACCTGCTTAGCTACTTTAAGATCATCTTATGCCCTAATACCTCATGTATATAGTTGTATCTGCTATGTACTGCCTTATGTATATAGACACTACATTTGTTGGTTAATTGTTTTAACACGGTTCCAGTTTAAATGCACTGTTTAGTTTCCTAGACTTAACTTTGTTTAATGTATGATATAGACTTAACTTTGTTTAATGTATGATATTTTAAGATGTTCTATGTAAAATTAAGATGTTCCATGTAAAACAAACTTCGCTTTGTTGATTGTTGTTATTTGTACACCGCAACTGATCTCTGGAAGATGCGGTATAAAAATGAGTGTTAAATAAAAATAAATCAGACACAACCACGCCTAGGTCCCGCTCTTCTTTAGTGGACAAAAGTACTTCACCTCCTATACTGTATTGCTCCCTTGAATTGCTGCAGCCCAAATGCATGACCTTACATTTTTTAACATTAAATCCCAGCTGCCAAATTCTAGACCATTCTTCAAGCTTAGCTAGATCCCTCCTCATGTTATCTACACCTTCCTGGGTGTCTACTCTATTGCAGATTTTGGTATCATCTGCAAAGAGGCAAACCTTACCCGACAGCCCTTCCGCTATATCACTAACAAAGATGTTAAAAAGAATCTGACCAAGGACAGATCCCTGGGGCACACCACTGGTAACATCCTTCTCCTCAGAGTGAGCTCCATTTACTTGTACTCTTTGTCGCCTCCCACCCAACCAATTTCTAACCCAAGCAGTAACATTAGGGTCCATCCCTAGGGTGCTCAGTTTGTTTATAAGTCGCCTGTGAGGAACAGTGTCAAAGGCTTTACTGAAATCTAAATACACCACATCTAGAGCTCTCCCTCGGTCCAACTCCCTGGTCACCCAGTCAAAGAAATCAATCAGATTTGTCTGACAAGACCTGCCTCTGGTGAATCCATGCTGCCTCGGATCCTGTAATCCGCTGGACTCCAGAAACCTCACTATTTTCTCTTTCAGCAGCGTTTCCAATAATTTACTCACCACCGAAGTTAAACTAACCGGCCTGTAGTTTTCAACCACATCCTTACTTCCGCTTTTGTGTAACGGCACCACATGAGCCTCTCTGCAGTCCTTTGGCACCACTCCCGACTCCAACGAGGCATTGAAAAGGTCAGTCAGTGGAGTTGCTAGAACGTCCCCAAGTTCCCTCAGTATTCTAGGGTGTATCCCATCCGGTCCCATCGCTTTGTCTACTTTAAGTTGAGCTAGTTTCTCACGAACACAGTCTTCTGAAAATTGTTCAAGATGTCCCTCGCTTCTGTTCTTATTTGTGGGTGTTTTCTGAGGTCCTGCTCCTGGTTCTTCATCTGTGAACACAGAACAAACATATTTGTTAAGCAATTCCGCTTTATCCTTATCAGCTTCTACATATTCCCCCCCTGCACACTTGAGTCTGACAATACAACTTTTGCCCTTCCTCTTCTCACTAATATATCTGAAAAATGTCTTATCCCCCCATTTTATTGCATTGGCTATTTCTTCCTCCTTTTGAATCTTTGCCTTCTTGACTACTTTGCTAGCTTCTCTAAGTTTTTCCAAATACAGATGCCTGTCTTCCTTTCTCTGTGATCTCTTGTATTTCATGAAGGCCTCCCTCTTTTTCTTCACTTTTTCAGCTACTTCCTTCGAAAACCATAGCGGTCTCCTGTTCCTTTTGCCTTTATTTACCATTTTAACAAAAAGGTTGGTTGCCCTTAAAATACCCCCTTTCAGTTTTGCCCACTGTTTTTCTACATCCCCCAGCTGTTCCCATCCCACTAATGACTCCCTGAGGTATTGGCCCATCTTCGCAAAGTTAGTCTTCCTAAAGTCTAAGATCCTCACCTTGGAATGGATTCTAACAGCCCTAGTCCTAATACTGAACCACACCATCTGGTGATCACTGGATGCAAAATGATCTCCCACTACAACATCAGAAACACTTTCACCATTGGTAAGCACCAAGTCCAGTATGGCCCCTTCACGTGTGGGGTCTGTTACCTATTGCCTGAATAGTTCTCCCTGTAGAGAATCCAGGATCTCCTTACTTCTAGATGATACTGCAGCAGGAATGTGCCAATCAACATCTGGCATATTGAAATCTCCTATCAGTAGCACTTCCCCTTTCCTAGCAATGCTGCGTAAGTCTTCAATTAACTCTCTGTCCACCTCTTCCTCTTGTGAGGGAGGTCTGTATATCACACCAATGCAAATAGATTTCTCTTTCCCTCTTTCTAGTTTAACCCACATTGCCTCCTCTCTCCCTTTTAAGCTCTGTAATTCCAAAGCTTTAATAGTAGTTTTTACATATAGTGCCACTCCTCCTCCCCTTCTTCCTACCCTGTCCTTTCTGAATAAAGTATAGCCAGGTATAGTTACATCCTAGTCATGGTTTTCTGTGAACCATGTTTCTGTAACTGTCACTAAATCCAAGTCAGCCACTCCCACCAAAGCTTCAACTTCAGGGATCTTATTTCCCATGCTACGGGCATTAACACACACTGCTTTCCATATGTTACCCCTGTTACCCATTTCCATAAAGGTATTTAATGTATCACCTACCTGGGGGCTTTCTTCACCCATCCCCAACGAATCTAGTTTAAAGCCCTCTTCAGTAGATTAGCCAGTCTACTACCGAAGATGCGTTGACCTTTCTTGGACAGATGGATGCCATCTCTGCTCTGCAACCCTTGGAACAGCATCCCATGGTCTAGGAAACCAAAACGCTCTCGATGACACCATCCACGCAGCCATGCATTCATCTCCAGGATGCAAGCCACTCTGCCTTGGCCTTTACCCTCAACAGGGAGGATTGAAGAGAACACCACCTGTGCACCTAACTGCTTCACCCTCTGTCCCAGAGCCATGGAGTCACTTTTGATACGTTCCGAGGTATACCTGGCAGTATCATTTGTTCCAACATGGATTAGCAACATTGGGTAATAGTCAGTGGGCTTGATGAGTCTCGGCAAACTCTCTGTAACATCTTGGATTTTGGCACCAGGCAGACAGCATTTATCTTTATGAAGAAGGCTATTTATCTTTATGAAGAAGGCTTTTAACATATTTATAAATGACCTGGAAATGGAAATAACATGTGAAGTAATTAGATTTGCAGATGACACAAAATTATTCAAAGTTGTTTAACCCATGAGGATTATGAAAAATTGCAAGAGGACCTTGATAAATTGGAAGACTGGATATTCAAATGACAGTTGAAATTTAATGTGGACACGTGCAAAGTTATGCACCTAGGAATGAACAACCCAAACTATGGTTACACGATGCAAGGTTCCATATTAGGAACCACCACCCAGGAAAGAGATTTAGGCATCTTCATGGATAACATGTTGAAACCCTTTGCCCAGTGTGAAGCAGCGGCCAAGAAGGCAAATAGAATGCTAGGAATCATAAGGAAAGGAATGGAAAATAAAACCAAGGATATTATAATGCCTCTGTACCATTCCATGGTGAGACCTCACCATGAATATTGTGTGCAGCTCTGATCACCATATTTTAAAAAGAATGTAGCAGAATTAGAAAAGGTACAGAGCAGAGCCACCAAAATTGTAAAGGGGATGGGAGGATATCCCTATGAGAGTATGTGCTTATAATACCTGACTGTGATAATACAGCTTCACCGCTGCAGATACACACAGGCGTACCTAGTCACGAGAGTAGATAAGTTGCCGATCATAACTACACATCTGTATTAAATCTCTGCCTGTTAGAACTGCATACTTGTTTTGCCTACCTGTCTGCCTCATAGAACTGCATAACTGTGCTACATGCTCGTCTGTTAGATCTGTATAACTGTGTTACATACCTGTCTGCCTGTTAGAACTATATAACTGTGCTACGAGCCTGAAAGCCTGCTAGATCTACACCGGTGTATTCGGCTGGGTTAGCTCAACTCAATCACCCACCCACTGGCCAACCCATATGATTCCTTCGACCATATACAACAGGGTGATACTAAGAATGGCCTCCCCCCCATTGCCATAGTCGGTTGTTACCTCCTTCTCACAGGATGGCTTAGTAGTTCTCTGGACTTATCCCCTTCCCACAATCAAATACCAATCCTACAGAGTCACGAGAGGAGATGGTCAAGTGCTCCCCACCACAAGACAAAGGAGGATATCCGCACGCTCCACCCCCACTTACTACACATTGCACTCCAACATTCTAGGAAAGCCAAACAAGTAGAAAGCTCCCACCCCCAAAACCTAAAATGTGCCCTCATAAATGCTTGCTCAATCCGTAAGAAATGGCCAGTTATCTCAGACATAATATCCCTCCATAACCTTGACATACTCCTGATCACAGAGACATGGCTATCCAGTGATGACAATGTCCTCCTCAACCAACTCTTACCCTCCAACTTCTCAATACATGCATGCCACAGAGACAATAAAAGAGGGGGAGGAGCACTTATCCTCTCCAGGACCGACCTCCATTTCCATCTGATTGACGCCTCTAGCACAATCTACCTCGATACAATCACCATAGCAAATAAGCACTGCTCCATCAACCTACTTACAGAGCTCCATCAGCCTCCCCAGATGATCTCGCAACTATAATTGGCCCTGCCTCCAACGCCCATAATCCAAGCGCACCAAGCTGGATACTAGGCGATTTCAATCTCCCAGCCCTGCAAGACAATCAAGCATCTGCCTTCCTTGGAGCGCTCAAAAACCTAGGATACAAACAGCTAGTCAACAAACCTACCCATGTGAAGGGAAATGTATTAGACCTGGTATTCGCCCCACAGACAGCCTTTGACGCAGCCCAGGACCCCGTGATGTCCATTACAGCAGTACCCTGGTCAGACCACAAGCTAATCATCTTCCAAATACCCATGCACATCAGCCGCCCGATGAACAACAAAAATCTGAGCAGCACCACCAAGACACCAGCTCGAAGTTTTCGTCCTTTCAACAAAGAACTTATCCTGACTAAAACCCGCACGCTCCTCGACTTGACAGCATCCAACCTCTATGAGCTGATCTCCAACTGGAATAATAGCCTCAGCGCCATTGCTCAACGACCACCATCAAACAAACCTCCAAGGAAACGAGATACCGCACCCTGGTACTCCCCTGATCTGCGGTCCTCTCTCATCCACCTACAGAAACTGGAAAGACGCTGGCATCGATCACACTCCATGGATGACCAGAGGACATATAGCCTTCATCTAGCAACCCACCGCAAAGCAATAACAGCGAAAATGAAGCATTTCCACACGGACACCCTGAAATGATCTCTAAACAAACCACACGACTTGTTCAATTTAGTTAAGACCCTAACAAAGGAACCAACCCCTGACCACCAAACTGGGATCCACCCGCAGGAATTTGCCAACTACCTACAATCTAAACTATGCCAGACAAATAAGCCCTCAGCACTCGCCACTGCACAGGAACCAACTTATTCACCGCCCCTGACCATCTTCTCCACCCCAACCAGAAAGCACATCGAAGACATTAATCGCTACAATCAATACCTCGATGGCACAAACCGACCCCTGCCTGGCCTTCTGGATAAAGGAGTTATGCTGCGATTTTAGCCCATTATTAGCCAGGCTTATGAACCTATCCTTCACGAATGGCTCGTACCCTACATCCCTCAAACACACATCCATCAGACCTCTGCTGAAAAACAGCAAGCTCAACCCCCAGAAGGTGGACTCATACAGACCTATATCCAGTATACCACTACTGGCTAAGATAATTGAAAAAGAGGTCCAAAGACAAATACAAGACCACATCAAAACTGCTGCTCCACTAGACTTCTGCCGACATGGATTCAGGGAGTCCCATGGCGTTGAAACACTCCTTACCACCCTCTTCAGTAACATCATTGCAGGAATTGACAACATCCATCAAGGGTTTGTCCTCATCTTCCTGGACATTGCTGCAGCTTTCGACTCAGTAAGCCACGAGCTTCTCCTTGGGCAGCTAAAGGAGAAGGGTATCTGTAACAAGGCACTAGAATGGTGCAAATCTTATCTGTCTGAAAGGTGGCAGCATGTACAATCCAGCGCATCAACATCAGAACCATTCCACCAGAGGCAGGGTGTTCCACAAGGGTCCTCCCTCTCAGCCCTGATGTTCAACATTTACATGCAGCCCATCTGTAATATCATCTGATCTTTCAATGTGAACTGCTTAATATATGCTGAAGATGAGCTGCTCTACATGCCGTTCTCTACAGAGCAACTAGACCTCTCCCCACTGACAGACTGCTTCAACGCAGATCCGACTGGCTCCAGTCTCAAAACCTATGAATTCAACACAAGAAAACTGAGGTACTCTTCATTACAAGGAACCAAAATTTTACACCGCCACCCCACTTAAAGGTTAAGGAAGCAGAGCTACAAACAAAATCCACAATCCGATACCTTGGCGTAACATTAGACCAACGCCTGGACATGAAAGTGCACATAAGCAACACAGTAAGAGCAGTCTACCATAAGATCCGGACACTCAGACATTTACGCACCCTGCTAGAGCCAGAGGACTTCCGGTCAATTTATCAGGCATTGGTCATCCTGCACTTTGATTATGCGAATGCTATTTTACAAGGCCTCCCACAATCCACTCTGAACCCTCTACAGCTTGCGATGAACGCCACAGCGAGAGTGCTACACGGGGCCTCAAGGAGCGACCATATGACACCCATCCTGAAACAACTCCACTGGCTCCCTATAAATGGCAGGCTCGCTTTCAAGACCTTACTGCTGACTTTCAAGGCCATCAATGGGCTCTCCTCCTCCTCGCTAACAGACCTCATCAACACCATTTCCCCAAATAGATCCAGAAGATCCACGGCAATTAATACACTAGTAAGCCCGAAGGCATTAACCCAATGCATCCAAACAACAGCAAACAGAGCCTTTAGATTCTGCGCGCCACGATACTGGAACGAACCTCCACCCAGTATCCGGGCAATCACCAACTTACTCAGTTTAGGAGGGCACTAAAACATCACCTCTTCTTCAAATACTACCCAGAAAACAACGCGGCAAGCCACTTCCCCTAGAGAATATAGCTATACCAACATTCCCAGCAAGCTATCCATGACCATCGAGTAATGTTTAACATGTACTGTCTCGACGCCTGTATGTAAATAGTTACCCCCATGTTATCCAAGTTTCTATTCCTGTTCTCTGTAAACACAGAACAGCTTTATGTTCTGTGTATATTTCAGTTTTCATGTAAACCGCACTGATGTTGAATAGCGCGGTATAAAATAAATGTAAATAAATAAATAAATAAAATAAATAAATGAGGAAAGGCTTAAAGGTTTAGGACTCTTCAACCTGGAAAAGAGATGGCTGAGGGGAGATATGATAGAGGTCTATAAATTAATGAATAGAGTGGAACGGGTAAACGTAGATCAGTAATTTACACCATTTAAAAGCAGAAAGACTAGGGGACATGCAATGAAGCTACAGTGTAACCTGTTTAAGAGAAAATATTTTTTTTCACTCAACACATATTCAAACTCTGGGTTTAAAAAGGGTTTGGACAAGTTCCTGGAGGAAAGTCCATAAGCCATTATTAAAGGGGACCAGGGAAATCCACTGTTTATCCCAATACAAGCATTGTGGAACCTGTGATCTTTTGGGGAAACTGCTAGGTATTTGTAACCTAGATTGGCCACTGCTGGAAACAGGATACTGGGCTTGATGGATCTTGGTCTGACCCAGTATGGCACTTCTTATGTTCTTAGGCTTAACATAGGTGTCTTAAAATGTGCTTTAGTTAGGTGATCCCTTATGAAATTACCCTTCACATGTGTGTATGTGGTTGTACAATTGTATAAAATCTTTTTTCTGCATGTAAAACACACTTTTCATGCAGAAGAAGCTTAATTAAATTACCCTTTCAGTGCAGTAAGACTTTGCAGTTACTACAGGTTAACAGCCAAAATGAATGTGCATAACTGCAAAGCCTCTGTGTTAAGCTTGTGCTAACTTTTGAAACACCTTTACTTGTACCATGTTACCTACCACGTAACTACAGTAGCTACACAATTGACGCTCATTTCTTGTTGTCTTCCTCGTTAGTTTAATGCAGAAATTACCGTGCACTGTTAAGGCACTGCTTTAATTGTTAGCTGTTAACTGTAAGCATGGGTCCTTGCTGTTAGCATGCAGTAATTTCCAAATTAAGTAGCTAATACAGGTCAGTACATAAAGCCCTAAATCATAGCTGTAACACCTCTCAGATTTTCTTCGGTTTGCATTGCTTCTGGAATGCTCGTCCTATTGGAGCCATGTGTAAAAATATACCATCTCTTTTCACCCCTTTACAATACTGTTCATATAAATCTTGAAGGGAAGGAACCCCAGGACTGACTCACTCACGTGGCATTCCAGGGGTTATTATTATCTTTTCAAATTGAACTCCATTTATCATTACCCCTCAGGCTGCCCATCCTGCTCGGAAGTCTCCTGAAATCTGAGCCACAGCCTACCACACTGATCTATCTGCCTGGTCACCCAGTTACAGAATCTCTAGTGAGTGAATGCTGCCTAATGCACAGTAGTCCGCTGAATTCAGAAATATTCCATTATCCTTTCTTTAGTCTTGGTTCTATTCATTTTTTTTTCCATCCTTGATTCCAGGCTAACGGGCCCATAATTGTCAGCCTCCTCCCTCCTTTCACATTTGAAGAAGGCTTCCTCACCGCGTGTCCATTCTTGTTAAAATGACTGTGATTGACTAGGGTTATTAGTAGAGCTGTCAGAGCACCTCTAATCCACCATAATGTATTTGGATATATCCCATCTGGCCCTCTTGCCTTGTCTGCTTCCAGTTTTTCTAGTTTTCCATAGTCTTTTCTAAGTGGTAAAAGAAAGTCAGTGACGTTTCCTCAAAAACGGCGGGCTTTATGCAGTGCTTAGCAAGTTACAGACAACACTGACCCTTATACGATGAATGGAGAGATCGTGCACGCTGCATTCATTTCTGTGCTTTAAGGGTTCTGTAGTTTTATATTATTATATAACCAACTGGGATTTAGTTGCTTTTCTTTCCCAACCCTCGTAGGACTTTGCAATAACTCGATTGTAAGCTGCTGCTGAAGTTGCTACTTGCAGTTTCAGCTAGTTTCCTCTGGAGTCTTACTCTATCATTACTAATAACATTTTCCTGTTGTGGTATGGCACATTGTAAAAAGGCTATTTTCTTACAATTTTTTATTATTTTAGGAGCACAACGACATTTTGAAATGGCTTACTCTGGTATGTCTTTATTTTGGTACTAGAAAGCCAAGGCCTGCTTTATCAAGGATGTCTTCTGCATAAGCATCCCTTCGAGAAAAGTACAGTCCTCATCCAACTTTCCTTTTTCAGAAAGAAATGGAAGCACATTTCCTCATGCATTTAGACACTTGACTCTTCCTAGAAAGAGTTAGCAATGTATTTCATTCTGAAATGAGCAGCAAAGCCAAAGAAATATATACGTAACTAATCTCGAATGCATTTAAAACACAATTGAAAATTTGGTTTAACCTCATTTGAATGAGTATTTCATGAAGACCATGTTGTGCAGAGCTGGGATCAGGAGCAGATATTCTAAATTATACTTCCCACCCCAACCATACCCACATACACACTTTGAGCTCACTTTAGTGGGGAGGGGGGGACCGGGGGAGGGGGGAGGGGGAGCAGGGTTACATGGAGCAGTGCAGGTTCTCCTCTGAACCTGCAGAGGCTCGATGATTGTATGTCAGGGTTGAGACCAGAAGACCAGCTGGCAAGTGGTGTAATTAGACTGAAATATCTGTGGTGGCAAAGTAGCTTTTCCACACAACATGCCCACCACCATATCACAGCCCCTCCCCTGTCTTTAATACCTTTAAATTAACTATAAAAGACAATACCAGGAAAAGTCACAAGGGCCTTCTACTTTATTTATGTATTTATTTTATTTAGCTGTACTTATATATCGCTTTTCACTGGGTCAAAGTGGTTTGCAATACACAAAATGAAGGGGATACATTAAACAAGGAATGGTATTTTACATTGGGGGGGTGGGGCAACACCAGGGGAGTTCAAACATATTTACATTCCTGAAAGTAGTATGCATGAGGTCTTTGTGTCTTACCCGTAACTATAATCTGATTCAGAGTTTCAGTTTGTCCAAAGATCAGCAAGAGCATGAGTTTACTGAGTGAAGATCTACTCCATTCCCAGGTGCTCTCTGAACAAATGGGTCTTTAGATGTTTCCTGAAAGAGGGGAGTTCCTTGTTGTTCCAGAGTGGGGCTAGGAGAGCATTCCAAAGTGAGAGGGCATATAAGTCAAATGCATGGTTGCAGGTTTGCTGGTTAAATTTAGACCTTTCGTGCGGCACATTCAGGAGTTCGCTTGTAGTCTGCCGTGTTGGTCTTCTGGAGTTTGGTTGTTGTAATAGGGTACTCATATGTGAGGTTTTTTGCTGATGAAATGCTTTATGGATTAGTACCAATGTTTTATATTTGATCTGTGCCTCAAGCAGAAGGAAATGAAGCTCTCTCAGAATAGGGGTGATGTGGTCGTACTTCCTAACTTTATAGATGATCCTGGCTGCTGCATTGAGGACTGTCCATAGTGGATTGAGACTGATGGCCGGAGTCCTTGGTATATTGCATTACAATAGTCCAGGTGGCAGAGCATCATTGTTTGTATGACTGTTCTGAAGTCCTGTGGGTCTATAAGTGGTCTGAGACGCTGCAACATCTTGACTTTGAAGAATATTGTCTTTGGTGTTTTTGCAGTCTGTTGCTTGAAGGAAAGTGTTTGATCAAGAGTGATCCCTATATATTTTATGTGTGGTTGAACCTTTATTTGGGTTGATCCCAGGGTGAGGTGCGTTGGGGTTGGGGGGGGGGGTGTGAAAGTATGGTGTTTTGCGACGAATAAGGCTTCCGTCTTTCTTTGGTTTATTGCGAGATTGTTCGCCTGGAGCCATTCAGAAACATCGTTGAAGCAGTTTATTAATTGCATATTTGTTGGGTTTGCAGCTGTGATGAGGCCATAAAGCATAATGTCATTTGCATATATGTGGAAGCTGATATTATGGGCCCGTATTAGAGAGCAGGTGGTTGCAGGTAAATGTTAAACAACATAGCCGAGAGTGCGGAGCCTTGTGGAATGCTTTGTGTTTGTTGAAATGGGGAGGATGTGGTGGTATAGATTTCAATTAGTTGATATCTGTCTGTTAGGTAGGACTTGAACCATTGTAGAACTTTGTTCTGTATGCCGGTTTCTTACAGTCTGTGTAGGAGACGATATCAAATGCTACCGGTATCTGTCATCTGGATCAGAAATTGGCTGACTGACAGACAACAGAAGGTGACTGTAAACAGAACTCACTCAGATGAAAGGAAAGTGATTAGCAGTGTGCCCCAGGATTCAGTCCTGGGACCGGTACTTTTCAATATATTTTTGAGTGATATCGCCGAAGGACTGAATGTAAAAGTCTGTCTTTTTGAAGATGACACCAAAATTTGCAATAGAGTGGACTCCCCTGAGGGAATGGGGAACATGAGGAAAGAAAAGCTGGAAGAATGATATAATGCTTGGCAGTTAAGTTTTAATGTGAAGAAGTGCACTGTCTTGCACTTGGGAAGCAGAAATCCAAGTGAATTGTATGCGATAGGGGGCGAGAGATTGGTGTGCACGGGCCAGGAGAAGGATCTCGGAGTGATTGTTTCTGACGATCTCAAGGTGTCAAAACAGTGTGACAAGGCGGTGGCAAAAGCCAGAAGGATGCTGGGTGGCATACAGAGAGGAATTACCAGCAGAAAGGAAGAGGTACTAATGCCACTGTACAAGTCGCAGGTGAGGCCTCACTTGGAATATTGTGTTCATTTTTGGAGACCATATCTCGCAAAGGATATAAAAAGGCTGGAAGCAGTTCAGAGGAAGGCAACCAAAATGATTTGGAGCCTGCATCAGAAGACTTATGAGAAGAGACTTGAAGACCTAAATATGTATACTCTGGAGGAGAGGAGGGACAGGGGAAATATGATTCAAACCTTTAATTACTTAAAGAGTATTAATGAACAAACAAACCTCTTCCAAAGACAGGGAAGCTGTAAACCTAGAGGGCATACATGAAGCTGCAAGGGGGTAAACTGAAAGGCAATGTCAGGAAATACATTTTCACTGAAAGGGGCAAACATAGTGACAGAATTCAAAATGACATGGGACAGACCCAATGGATCCCTTTTATAGCAACAGGATAAAATCAAAATAAGCATAACTATCTCTTATATCTGAACAGATAGGGATGACCTACATGGAGTGGTGGGTACACCACTAAACAAAGGCATGGGGAGGGGTGACCTGCACAGAGCGACAAATGCACCTATTCTTGCTGCCTTGCTGGGCAGACTAGATGGACCATGCTGGTCTTTATCTGCCATCATGTACTATGTTACTGTGTTACTATGATATGTCCAGGAAGATCAAGGTTCTATCCAGTGTGTTTGGTCTGTATTCCTTTGGTCAGATTGTTTATTAATGAAATCATTAGGGTTTCAACCCCATGAGAGGGTTGGAATCCTTGTTACTGTGGATCAAAGGTGTTGGTTCTGTCTAGGTGGTCCTGTAGTTGCTGTTGAACAATCTTCTCAATGATTTTTGCAGTGAATGGGAGGCTTTTCACTGATCGGTATGAGGCAGGGTCCATTGGATCAAGTTCAGGTTTCTTGAGGGTCGGGCAGATAATGGACACCTTGAGGTTGCTGGGCATCAACCCTTGTTTGAGGGCCTCGTTTACTATGCTGGCAAATGCTGGGCTTTGTTCCTGTTTTGACTTCTTTCTCCAGTTCACTGGGCAGGGATCCAGGAGGGAGGTGGTTGTGTTGAGTCCTGATATGGTGGTCTCGATCCTTTCTTTGGAGATTGTTTCAAATGTAGCCCATTCAGTGACAGGGGTAGCATTGTTGCCCTCTTCCTCAGGGAGTATCAGCAACCAATAAAGCTACCATTGTAACTGATAGCATTGTTCAATCTGCACATGATTATACAGAATCCCAATAAATGACCATTTCTTTCAGTTCTATAGCACACTCCACATTCCCCCAACAATGGCGCTAGGATATTTCCCCTTATATCTCATGTTACCAAACAAGAAAAGGAATGGGAATTGGATTTAACTCATGCTTTTCTCAGAAGTTCAAGGTGACATACTTTCAGGCACAGCAGGTATTTTCCTATTCCCAAAGGGCTTACGCTCTAAGGGGCCTGATGCCACTTGCCACTAATACCTGAAGCGGCTACCCCATTCATCCCCCATGCCAGTCCAGGCCCTGATCTTATGTTTGAAAACTAATGTAGTCAATATGAATGGTCAGTTATTCTTGTTTAAGCAACCGTTTACTGTTTTTATTTCTACACAGGGATCCTGGCCATGATTTATCTTGCAAGCATGATATACATTGCAGGGATGTTTTCAACCTAAAAATAAAATGGAAACAAATTATTATGTCTGTACTATGCTCAAACTGTAAAAACTTATTTTTAGGGTTTTAATGGGAAAATTTTGCAAAGAATGCTAATAAAAACTGCATTATTAACACAGATTATTCCCATTCTTTGCAATCAAGTTGTAATCAAAGTTTGGGATAATTTTCAGTGAAAATGAATACAATAGCAACTTTTAAAAGCAACAGAATTTTGTATTTCCATCTTTAGAAGCAGACTCTCTTTGTAGCCCAATTACTACAGTTTGTATGCAGGATTTGTACACTTTTTTTCCAAGAGTTTGTGGTAAGGTTAGCCAATACCTGGATAAGTGATAATGTATTAATATAATGTTATGAAACCAAATTCATTTCAACAGATCAATGAACTGTATTTTCTATACAATACAAGCAGTTTAAAGGAGAAATAAATCAATGACCTGCTCTTGAATAACTTTAGAATTAAATAAATATCACTTGGTAGTTTATATTTTGCTCAGCTGCCAAAATAGTTGTGGTAGCATACAAAGTACAGGAAAGCGTTTTTGAAGTATGCACTGTTGCTGGGGGGTGACTATAATTTTAATTATAAAATGATTTTTTTTCCACTTCCACGTGCCAAAATTAATTTATCTTGAAGCTAAGTTTTTTTTCACACAGAAAAATATAACCTGAGAAAAAAATATGCCCAAGAAAGCGCACTTTGGAAAAATAAGGAAGAAGAAGCAATAAAATGAATGCAAGTCCATAAATAATTGTATAAAGCCTTAAGGGCTTGGTTTACAGAGGATTCTTCCCATAGAAACAAAGTGCTTAATTCACTAAAGCTTTTCTCCAATTCTGTGTTAGTGAATCAAGCTAATGGCTTTAAGCTTTAAGTGAATTCTTCCCGTAAAATTTGAGGCATAGCTATCCAAGCTTTCAGTAGGTTGTGTTTGTTTAGCTCATGCCTCTCCAGAAGTAGTCCAAGGTTAGTTACAATCAAGTCCAGCAGGAATTTCTCTGTCCCCAGAGTGCATACAATCAAAACTTGTACCTGAGGCATTGGAGGGTTAACTGACTTGTCCAAGGCCAAAAGAAGTGTCAGTAGGATCTGAACCCTGGTCACCAGGCCACTGCTCTAACCATGAGGCTACTCCTCTGCTCAAATAAACTAAGATGCACTGATTAAGAGTGTCATTGCTATTAGGAGCACTGCTATTGTGGTGGGACTAAAGGAGACGAGATTTTTGAAAGTTATAAAAACCAACACAAGGGAACTAGTTAAAACCAAACAAAGTTGGGGCAGTATAAGAACAATTAAACTCGGTTTTAAAGTACAAACACTTCATGCATGCACTTGCAAATTGGTAGCATATAAATGTGTGTTATTGCTTGTGGTCCATGATTAAAGCTAATGGACTTATGTGTATACATTCACAATAATGTCCATTTGTAGGAAGACTCCACTGAGTGAAATGTTCTCAAAATTTAACTGCAAATCAGAAAAAATAGGACAGCCCACAAATTGCAGACATTACCTTTTATTTCAGGACCTATGGGCCTGATTCTGAGAGGCAACGTGCAGCTCCACAAGCCACCCTGCCTGTATTCCCCCTCCTACTCAACCCACATGGCCAAAGCAGCAGTACAGGGGGAGCCGGCGGGGAGGCAGGAGGGGGCAGAGTGAGGGCAGAGTGGGGGCGGGCCGAGGCAGCAGGAAGTACAGGACTGATTTAGGTCACAGCCCTAAACGCCCTTTGGGGTCAGGGAGAATGTCTGCTTATTCCACCACGAAGGTGGAATAAGCAGCTTTACCCGGGCAATCAGGGCTGGAACCCTCCCCTGCCCCCTGAGGCCAGGGCTGGGGGCAGGTAGGTCCCTGCCGCCTGATCCTGGCCCCGGCTACCCAGTTTTGGGTCGGGCAGCGGAGAAACAGAGGATCAGCTCTGCGGGAGTCAGGGGTCCTGCGGGGAAGACATTCCTATAGGTCTGCAGGAGCATGCCGGGCTGTCTCAGGGTCCGATTCTGTATGCTGCAAGAACGTTTTGCTCCCACATTAGAAAATCGGGTCCTAATGGACCCATCCTGCTCGGTGTCATTTGGATGGCCTGGAGGTGCCCTTTTCTGAATCGGGCTCTTGTGGCTACATTTTTAAGAGTTAAGGAAACAGAAAATTGGTTTTATGAAATGATATCTTCTTCTACTGACTTGCTGCATTTATTTCTGTGCATCTAAGTGAACTAACATGGCAAAGGCATTACTCTCCTGCAGAGCAGTAACGTGTTATACAGTAGCTATCCCATTCATGCTATTCTGCTCAATATTATAGTCCACCTCCCTTCCCCCAGCAATTAAAAAAAGGCAGACGAGCCCAGAGAAAATAGAGAGTTTCTTCAGTAGATTGCCTTTTACAGAAATTATTCAATCAGCCCACATAACAGAAATTCAACTGGGATCTCGCTGTCTTGTTATGAAAGGCGGCTGTTTGTCATAAGGTAGATGACCTATATAGTAGCAGTTTTCCACATAAGAAAACCACAACATCTTCTTTGTAAGTTGATTGCCTAAAATCTTTTTTAATTTGGCTACCGGAATCTCTCACTCCACCTCCTCCTTCTGCTCCAATTTGTCATTGACACAACTATTACACAGGTGCTTTCCAGGGAAATCTATGACATAGTGATTTGCGCCATGAGTTGCTGGAGGAGCCTAAAGAAAAACTCTTAATTTGGTTTGCACCTGCCTAACTTAAAGCTTGTCGTTTGATGAAGTATACTCGTTCATGGCCTCTGTGGAAACTGTATGACTAGAGCAAGAGTAAATGAGTATTAGAAGTGAAGGTGTTGTCTAGGCTAAAAGGAAATTTCAAACCATGCACATGCAGATGAAATTTGTGTGAATGTGTTTGTAAAGAAGATCCAGGAATTACTACTACAACTACTACCTAACATTTCTATAGCACTACAAGGCATAAACAGGGCTGTCCATATGCACATAAGAGACAGTCACTGATTAGTAGAGCTTACAACCTATTCAAGACAAACACAACAAACAGAGGACCATGGCAAAGCTAAGGGGAAATAGATGTAACACACAAGATGGGTAAACAGAAGAATAAGGGAGTTAGGATCGAAAGATATCATCATAGAGGTGGGCTTCTAGTCTGGATTTGAATAGGACCAGGGATAGAGCCTGGCATACTGACCCAGATAGTCTATTCCAGGCAAATAGTGCAGCACGATGGAGTGAATGGAGTCTGGAGTTGGCTGTGAAAGAGAAAAGTACAGAGTACAGATAAACCTGGTGAGTGGAGTTCCTGAAGAGAGCTGTAGGGAGCAGGGCCGGATTTAACTATACGCCAGCTATGCCGTGGCGTAGAGCCCACAGCTGGCAAGGGCCCACAAAAATTGAAAAATTGTTAGCTTTTTTAAAAATTAAATTAAAAAATAAATGCTGGCTGCTGCCGCGGCAGCATGGACTGTCCCACAGGGCCCCCTCTGCTGCCGCGGCAGCATGGATTGTCCCGCGGGGCCCCCTCTGCCCGGCTGAGCCCCTCCGTGCTGGCTTTGAGAGGCGCGAAGGGAGAGTGTCTCCCTCGCGTCTCTGTTAAGCCCGCAGGGGCTGATGGGAAATTTCCCATCTGCCCCTGCAGGGCTTAACAGAGACGCGAGGGAGACACTCTCCCTTCGCGCCTCTCAAAGCCGGCATGGAGGGGCTCAGCCGTCGCGGAGGGAGGGATTCAGCCGGGCAGAGGGGGCCCCGTGGGACAGTCCATGCTACCACGGCAGCAGCCAGCGTTTTTTTTTTTTAAATTAAATTGTACTTGAGCCGATGGGGGTGGGGGAGCTGGGGCTGGAAATGGGCTGGAAATGGGCTGGTGGGGTTAAGACTGGAGGTGGGCTGACACGAAGAAACCAGAAGAAAGTGGCTGGAGCAATTGCAGCTGAAAAAAAATGCACAAAAGGTAGAAAAATATCTCTTTAATTTGAATTTATTAATTGGAATATGTCAGCTCTGGTAAATGTGCATCATTAACGTCTGCGCTTTGTGTAGTACAAGAGCAAATTAATGTGTAGTTTTATTTCTACAGTGTTGTACATTCCAAGTTTGGCTTTTGGGATTCCCAGTTTAATTATGACGTCAGGGCCAACAGCGCGCAACTGATCCGGCGTGCTCGTTTTTATCTTTTCTGGGGGCCCACAATTTTTGTTGGCGTAGGGCCTCACTCAAGGTAAATCCGGCCCTGGTAGGGAGAGATGAGAAATGAGAAGTAACAAGGAGCTGTAGAGTAAATGCACTTGTAGATCAGGAAGAGAAGTTTAAATTGGATGGAGAAACAGAAAGGCAGCTAATGAATTGAGGTTAAGTGGGCATAGTGACATTGGTGGAAGGTTAGCCATGCAACTGAGTTTTGAATGGATTGAAGGGGAGACCAGCGAGGAGTAGGTTGAAATAGTCTAAGCAGGAGTTGACTAGATAGTGGATGAGAGTCTTGGTAGCATATTCAGAAAGGAAGAGACAAATTCTGTTGATGTTATAGAGAAATAAATAACACATTTTAGCTATCTGTTGGATGTGTGCAGAAAGAGAGGAGTGAAACATGGCTCCAAGGTTGTGAGCTGAGGAATCAGGGAGGATGATAGCGTTATCCACAGAAAGAGAGAAGAGAGGACGAGTGAGCTGGGTTTAGAGGGAAAGATAAGGAGCTCCATCTTGGCCATGTTCAATTTCATATAGGAGGATATCCAGGCAGCAATGTCAGAAAGGCAGGCTGAGATATGGGCCTAGATTCTTGTAGAGCTTTCTGGTATAGAATGATAAATTGGAGAGTCATCAACATAATGATGGTACTGAAAACCAAGGGAGAAAATCAGGGCACCAAGGGAGTGAGTGTAGAGATAGAAAAGAAGAGGTCTCAAGATGAGCCCTGGGGTATACTGACTGAAAGCAAGATAGCAATGGAGGAAGATCCCCTAGATGATACATTAAAAGTGCAATGGGAGAGATAACCAGGAAAGAGCAGAGCCCCTAAAGCCAAGAAAGATCAAGATATCAAGGAGGAGGTGGTGATCAACAGTGTCAAAAGCTACAGATATATTCAGAAGGATGATCAAGAAAAACGTCCATGGATTTGGTCAGGAAAAGGTCACTGGAGACTTTGGCAAGAGCTGTTTTTGTAGAATGTAGAGGACGAAAACCAGATTGCAGTGGATCCAGAATGGCATGAGAGGAAAGAAAGTCAAGACAGTGGTGGTGAACCGCATATTTGAGTAATTTGGATATGAAAGGGAGGAGGGAGATGGGCCAATAGTTGAAAGGGCAGATAAGATCTAGTGAAGGTTTTATGAGGAAAAGTGTAACCATGGCATGTTTGAAGGAATAGTTGCAGTGAAAGCGAAAGGTTGAGAATGTGATGGAGGTAAGAGATGGTGGCGAGAGAGATAGAGCTTAGTAGATGGGTGGGAATGGGATAAGAGGATGTGCAATTTCCTCCTTGGTGACTTTAGAAAAAGAATAAAGGGTGACAGAGGCCAAGAGAAGGGAAGGGGGAAAGGGAGGGGATGAGAAATGGAGGCCTGCCCTGTGGAGAACTCAAGACTAATCTTGTGAATCTTATCATAGTAATCGTCAGAGTTTAAACAGAAAGTGAAGGAGAGGTCAGGATGGAAGTACTTTGAGAAGAGAGTTGGCAAAGAGACGGCAAGAGTCATATGCAAGGATGTTTGTCAGTTTGACATAGTACTCTTGCTTGGTGAATGCTAAGGCAGATTGGAAGGTTAGTATGAATTTGAAATGTCAGAAGTTAAACTTGGCATGGTATTTAAGTGAAAGGCACTCAACAGAATGAGCACAGGAACGTAGGTAGCAGATTTTAGAGGCCAGTCAGCTATAGTACATCTCACAGGGCATGGAATGGGAGGAGCGAGAGCATCCAGGGTGGAGGAGAGTATAGTGTTCTAAGAAGAGACTGCCTCATCAACAGACTCAAATGACATAGTGGAAGACAGAGGGGATGAGACAGCAAATGAGACAAGAGAAAGATTGATGCCTTGAAGTTTCCTAAATGTGTTGGTGAAGACAGGATGAGACTGGCAGGATATGATTAAGAGTGAAAGTTAGCATATGATAGGGGGAGAAATGAGGTAGAGAAGTTTGAGGACGCACAATTGGAGAAAGAAACAAAGTCAAGAAAGTGGATATACTGGTGAGTAGGGGCAGTATAACACAGCTGGATAATGAATGATTCGGTTAAGGAAAGGAGCTTTAAGGCATAAGAGTCAGAGGGATCATCAACATGAATGTTAAAATCCCCAAGGATGAGGAAAAGGAAAGATGGGTCCAGAAAGCATGAAAGCCAGGAGTCAAAGTCAGTAAGAAAAGAAGATGTGGTCCTTTCAGGAGGTCGATAAATGACAGCCACCTGGAGAGGTTGTGGAAGCAATAGGTGGATGACATGGACCTCAAAGGAAGAAAACGAGTGAGATTAAGGTGGAAGGAGGAGTTGGAACTGCAAGGAAAGAAAGGCAAGGTGAATGGAAGAAATGGTAGCCTCCAGGAAAGAGGGCATCAAATGAAGCAGAGTCTTCAAGAAGATACCAGTTAGAGCAAGAAGATTCAGAGCATTAGAGATAAAGAAAGGAATTTTAGAAGATCTGTCCAAGTGGAATCTGAGACATCTAAGCCAGATCATCTGAAAAAAAGGTAGGCACATCCAGGTGCAGACGTGATTTCACCAACCTGGACATGTCTGATAGGGATGTCTGCAGGGGAATCTACTTAAATATTCCCAAAACCATATTTCACAGCGCAGATGTCTAGGATAGCATAATGGCTGGAATAGTATGTTAGGCATAGGGCAGTCTGGATTAAAATTTTCCTGCTACTGAGTATTGCAGATGATAGAGTGCTTTCTTGTCTAATACTCTGGATGCTTTTCAGCTGAAACATCAAAAAACAATTCCCAGAACATAAATTAAGAAATTATATAAAAGGACCTCAACCAAAGAATGAGCTTCTACAGGCCAAAGGGCCCTCTAGTACAGAAGCCACTACTAGTCATACTCAAAAATCATTATTGCTTCATTATATCACAGTATAACTTAACTTTGTACCAAAACACCATGCAATTTAATTAGTGTAAAAAATATTTCAAAACTCCCCAAAAAGCAATTTAATAAAAATTGGGGCAGCTGCAGGCTTGGGTGGGATTAGGGTGGAGAGTGGACATGCCTGCAACGCACGATTACTGGGATGTAAACATTGCAATGTAATTGCCAAAGTTGCAGACACATTGGGTACACTTATGCCCACCTCAGTGGGTGGTGATAGCTGTATCCTCAGTGCTGGCCAACTATGATCCCTACATTTTTAGCACGATATGTTCTGGGAGAACTCTGTGCATGCCCTCAACCAATACCATAGGGCTTTTGCAGCAAACACGGCGCTGTTGCAATTATTACCTGGTGTTAGCTGCAAAACCCAATCATACGTTAGTAAACATATCCCTAAGGTTTTGCACCTATTGTATGTTACAGCAAGTGCAAAATTTAAGGCACGTGGAGGGTAATTTTATAACAAGATGTCTAGGTTAAGGCAGTCAAAACACACCTATTTTATAAAGACAAATAGATGCCTATTGATCTTAATACTAGTGTTAGGTAGGAAGAGATTGTGCCTTAAATTCAGACACGGTCATTTACACCTGCTCTATAGCATGTCAAAATGAGTGGCTGGACTGTTTTGCAAATGAACATGCAGATGAACATATTTTATATCAATGTGCAAAGGTATGAGAGTCACCTGCACTCCACCCAAACCATGCCCCTGGCTACGCCTACAAGCAAATCACACGCGTTCGTACCAGAAGCACGTTCTTTTATGCTAGTCAGAATTTTATAAGAGGCCATTACTGGATGTTAAATGCCACATCCCTGTATTAAGGATTGTATAAATTATCTCCATCAGGTGCAAAACCTCTGCAGTAACTGTCGGGTGCTTTCCTAGCATCTTTGGGAAGGCTGACATACATTTAACTCAAGGCAAATTTAGACCCCATGTATTAACTGTATGGTAGATAATACAAAATGCACTTAACTACAACTCTGAAGGTGGCGGTGACTATTCCGCATTATCTGCCTTGTTAGCAGTTAGCACACAATAATGATATCCACATTAAGTGGTATTTTTATTAAACTGCATTTGATTTTTGCAGCTAACATGCCGTTATAGTGCTAATAGTGCCTCATTAGCTGCAAGCGCAGTTCACTATCTGTTGAGGGGGTACATAGCATTTCCCCAGTAGATGACGCAAAGAGCAAGAGCCCAGCAGCACCGTGGATGTACATAATGCCACCAATTGAGGTAGACTGCAACTTTGACAGTGACCATGAGCTGTTTGCACCCACAATGCACTTTGCAGACATAACCACTCTCCACCCCTGGCCACCTGTTCTTACATGTACTGTGGTTTCTGCAGATAGCACAGAAAATTGCTACACTGTTAATGCAGGCCAATAGTGTGTCATGGATTGGTCATGTTAACAGGTAGTTCAGCTTAGTAAGCATGTCTCTAACTTTAAAGTGTAGTCTAAAGCTGCTTTAACCACTTATGGGGCCACAGGCAATGTTTTGAGGGTTGTTGTTGTATTTTTTCCCCATTAACATTGCATCCATGACTCCTGGTGACCCAGCTGCCTCTGAGCTCTTTTGGCAATGTATCACTGGAAGTAGATTGTCTGGTCTTTTCTTCCAAGGCAACTGAGGGCAAAGTGATTTACCCAAGGTCATAAGGAATACCAACAGGAATCAAACACTTGAGCTGTTAGGTATTAAGCAGTTGCTTTAACCACTAGGCTACTCCACTCACATCCATGTAAGGAACAGAGAAACCTTATACTTTTTTAGCATTATTTTTTTTTAAAGACGTTTATTTTCATTTTACAACAAACAAAAGTAACAACACACCAAAAGATACAAATACACACATACAATAAAGAAAACAACCCCAATTACCCCCCACCCCTATGCTTCTTCTCTAAACTAATAAGAGTCATCACACAAGCGCTTACACACAACAGTTATTGTACAGCAAACAAGCAGAAATGGTATTGATGATACAGGCTGATCCTGTGGCAGAAATGTATACAAAAGTAAACAGCCAAGTGAGAGCAGTTAGCAGTTAGAACATAATCATGGAACACCTTCCTTTTGAACAAGCAGTGAAGGGCTTGAATGGAAGAGATTGACAGACGAGGTAGTTGCGCATAAGTACAGTAAAATGGACATAATTCCACCTATCATTGAGGTTCAGATAGGAGCTAATTTCCAGTATTTCGTAATGAAGGAGATAGGAAATAGCTATGCCCAGTAAATGGGCCTCCTGAAAAAACACTAACTCAGAATAATCATGATTAAGAGAGCTAGGGATTGTCCCTCCTTGGAATGGACTATTGATGCCTTTTACAGTCAGTAATGATAACGTACATAAAGCAATGCCAAATAGTTAAACAATCTGAAAAAGAAACATAATAGCGCACAGAGGTACACAATGTCGCTCATAGTACCAGTAAATGACTGCAGAAACAACATGATAGGAATTAAACTAAGGAAAACCATGAAGCGCCCCTTATAACAAAATAAGCACCGGAGTGCCTAGAGAAGAAGCAAAACCCCAGAAATCACTGGCGGCCTGATGTCTGCGGGGAGAAACCCCAGAGAAGGCCTGAATTGAAACATAAATCCTACAGTGCTATACAGGTTCCGAAACTAACCAAGGATCTCATCGTGGAAAGAAAGGAGACCAATAAGGTAGATATAAAGAGAAAGAAAGTCCAGGCAGTCTCCGTTTCAGGCAGCGATCACCGCATCGGGCCATTCAAAATGGCGGACAGTTCCAGCGGATTCCATCCAAGCTGTTGGGTTAGCGCATCTGGTCTGCTTCTTTAGAAGCTAGAAATGTTGCTAGCAGATCAGGATCTTCGAAGGTACGAGTTTGGTTATGGAGAGTCACTCTGAGCTTCGCTGGATATAAGATGCCGAAGCGAGCCTGTAACTGTTGAAGTCTAGGTCGAAAAGCAAGGAGTCTCTTCCGACGGTCAGCTGTGGGCTTAGCCAAGTCAGGGAAGAAGGAGACTTTATGATTTTCAAACTCCAAATGACGATTCGCCCGGGCAGCATTTAGGATTTGCTCAACTTGCTGATATCTCAGTAGACGAAAAATGATGGGCCGGGGGGTCGTCCGATTGAGCGCCATGCTGGTAGGAACACGATGTGCTCGGTCAATTTCCAGATCTCTGTGAAAAGTAATCTTCAGCAAGGAGGGAAGAGTTTTGACCAGGAATTCTCTCATATCTCCTGCTTCCGCGCCCTCCGGTACACCAATGAGCCTTACATTGTTGCGACGGGCTCGATTATTGCTATCCTCTAACTCTTTTTGTAGATTCTGTATCTGACGCTCAGCCTCATCCAGTTTCACCAAGCGCACCACGTGCGAGTCGAGGACCCCCGCCATATTGTCCTGCCGTAATGAAAGACCTTCAAAACGATCCTGAAGCACACCAAAATCTTCTCTCATGGCTCGGAGCGCTTCTCCGTTAGACTGCACCAGTTCCTTCACACCACGTATTTCTTCCAAGATCTCCTGTTGCATTTCGGGGTTATCCCGAAATGGCACCATCTTTTGTGGGGAAGGCAGCTCTGTCTTGGAACGTTTTCCGTGTGAAGAAGAGGGAGATCCGAAGTCTAAGCGCGCTGGTTTATGGGCCGCCATCTCCCCCGAGGCACCCCGGTAAGTTCGGAGCAAAATATCAAGTTAAGGTAGGTATTAAGTCAGGATTCTGAGTAGGCCCCTCGGGAGCTTCAGCGCAAAGCGTCTAACCCGCTGGACATCAGGCTCCGCGCCCCCTTTTAGCATTATTTTAAATCAATGCTTGTTACATAACCTGGATTCTCACTGCTATACACAAGCAGAATCCCATCCCTCAGGTCCAAAAGAAAGCATACATATAAATACATAGCTAACAGTGTTCACCAAATGCAGAAGAAGTAAGCACAAATTGCTACGACTACTACTTATCATTTGTATAGCCCTTCAAGGTCAGGGGCAGCCCAAGGGGGGTGCGGGGCCATGTGCGGAGACTCAGTGCGGGGCCTCATTTGCATAAGTGGCCTTATTTGCATAAATATTTGCATAATGTTACCATACACTAACTTTTAGTAAACATGTCTCTTAATGAGTGTATGGATAAAGAAAGACTAAAAGATTTCTACATTACTATAATCCAGTGCCAACCGCCAGGCACATTAGGAACTACTACAAACGCTGCCCATTTAGAACCCATAGCAAACCCGCCGTATCCTGACAGCATTACCAGGACTCACAAAGCACCATACCCTACCTATCAAAAGGCAACACTGCAAATATTAAACCAATACATTTCAGAGAATACTGTGGAAAGAGAACAAGTGGCAATGTCAAATAGGAATTACACATGCAGAACAGACCATCACCAAACAAGGAATCACAATTTAGAAACAGGAAGGCAATAATTAAACTGGGAACCCCAAAAGCCAAACTTGGAATGTACAACAACACTGTAGAAATAAAACTATAAATTAATTTCCTCTTGTACCAAACAAAGCACAGACGTTAATGATGCACATTTCCCAGAGCTTTCATATTCCAGTTAATAAATTCAAAATAAAGAGATATCTTTCTACCTTTTGTGCAATTTTTTTCAGTTGCAATTGGTCCAGCCACTTTCTTCTGGTTTCTTCATGTTTTCTGCTAACTCTCCATCATCTGCTGTCCATTTGTCCTTTCTTTTCTCTTCTAGTTTTTTTTTCCATTCTCTGTCTCTACATCTGCTTTAACATACTAATCTTTCTCCTTTTGCTCTTTCCTCATTCCTATTTCATCCTCACAAATTTTACCCCTCCATCCTCAATCCCCACTTACTCTCCCAATACCCGGCCATTATAGATTTTTCATCCATCCCACACAAAATATTTTTCCCCTCTCCATTTTACTCTCCCAGCCCCATCCCATTCTAATCCTCCCCCAACATCAGCTCCCTTCTAGTTCCAGTCTCACCCAGCATCCATTCCCTTCTAGTCCCTGCATCAGCCCATTTCCAGTCCTAGCTCCCCATAAGCCCATTTCTAGTCATTTCCTAGCCCCATCATCAGCCCATGTCAAATCATAGCTCCCCTCCACTCAGCCCAATTCCAGTCCAAGCCCCCCCATGAGCCTACTTCCAGTTCTAGCCCCTCCATGAGTCCATTTCAATTCAAGCCCCCACCACAGCCCATTTCCAATCTTAGCTCCCCCCAACAGCCCATTTCCAGTCCTATCCTAGCTGCTCCATCAGCCCATTTTCAGTCCTAGCTCCCTTCCCTCACAGCCCATTTCCATTCCAAGCCCCCTCCCCATCAGCTATTTGCAGTTCAAGCCTCCCCTTCCGCTCAGCCCATTTCCAGTCCTAGCCCCCGTCAACCAACTTCCAGTCCTAACCCCCATCACCCCATTTTCAGTTTAAGCCCCCCATAACCCATTACCAGTCCTAAACCCCCATCAGCCCACTTCCAGTCCTAACCCCATCAGCCCATTTCCAGTCAGCCCCCCATAGCCCATTGCCAGTCCTAAACCCCCCATCAGCCCACAGCCCATTACCAGTCCTAACCACATCAGCCCACCTCAAGTCCTAACCCCTCCCCATCAGCCCATTTCCTGTCCTTGCGCCCCCCTTGCCCATTAGCAGTCCTATCCCCCCCCCATAGCCCATTAGCAGTCCTAACCCCCCATCACCCCATTTCCAGTCAGCCCCCATCAGCCACAGCCCATTGCCAGTCTTAACCCCCCATAGCCCATTACCAGTGCTTACCCCCCCATCAGCCCACAGCCCATTACCAATCCTAACCACATAACCCACCTCAAGTCCTAACCCCTCCCCTTCAGCCCATTTCCTGTCCTAGCCCCCCCATAGCCCATTATCAGTCCTAACCCCCCATAGCCCATTACCAGTCCTAACCCCCCATCACCCCATTTCCAGACAGCCCCCATCAGCCCACAGCCCATTGCCAGTCTTAACCCCCCCATAGCCCATTACCAGTCCTAACCCCCCCATCAGCCCACAGCCCATTACCAGCCTTAACCCCCCCCCCATAGCCCATTATAAGTCATAACCCCCATCACCCCATTTCCAGACAGCCCCCATTAGCCCACAGCCCATTGCCAGTCTTAACCCCCCCATAGCCCATTACCAGTCCTAACCCCCCATCACCCCACAGCCCATTGCCAGTCTTAACCCCCCCAATAGCCCATTTACAGTCCTAACTCCCCATCACCCCATTTCCAGACAGCCCCCATCAGCCCACAGCCCATCTTAACCCCCATAGCCCATTACCAGTCCTAACCCCCCCATCAGCCCACAGCCCATTACCAGCCTTAACCCCCCCCCATAGCCCATTATCAGTCCTAACCCCCCCTCAACCCATTTCCAGACAGCCCCCATTAGCCCACAGACCATTGCCAGTCTTAACCCCCCCATAGCCCATTACCAGTCCTAACCCCCCATCACCCCCATCAGCCCACAGCCCATTGCCAGTCTTAACCCCCCCATAGCCCATTACCAGTCCTAACTCCCCATCACCCCCTTTCCAGACAGCCCCCATCAGCCCACAGCCCATTGCCAGTCTTAACCCCCCCATAGCCCATTGCCAATCCTAACCCCTCATCACCCCATTTCCAGACAGCCCCCATCAGCCCACAGCCCATTTCCAGTCTTATCCCCCCCATAGCCCATTACCAGTCCTATCCCCCCATCAGCCCACAGCCCATTACCAGTCTTAATCCCCCCATAGCCCATTACCAGTCCTAACCCCCCCATCAGCCCACAGCCCATTACCAGTCTTAACCCCCCCATAGCCCATTACCAGTCCTAACCCCCCCATCATCCCACAGCCCATTGCCAGTCCTAACCCCCCCCCCCCGCTCACAGCCCACAGCCCATTGCCAGTCCTAGCCCCCCCCCCCCCCCCATCGGCTCATGGAACTAAAAATAAAAAAAAAGCTGACCGCTGCCGTCACGGCAGCATGGAATGTCCCGCGGGGCCCCCTCTGCCCGTCTGAACTCTCCCGGCGCGGCTGAAGCCCTCTGCTCCGGCTTGCAGATACGCGAAGGGAGAGTGTCTCCCTTGTGTCTCTGTTAAGCCCGCAGGGACTGATGGGAAGCAGGGGCTGATGGGAAATTTCCCATCTGCCCCTGCGGGCTTAACAGAGACGCGAGGGAGACACTCTCCCTTCGCGTATCTGCAAGCCGGAGCAGAGGGCTTCAGCCGCGCCGGGAGAGTTCAGACGGGCAGAGGGGGCCCCGCGGGACACTCCATGCTGCCGCGGCGGCAGCGGCCAGCTTTTTTTTTTTTTTATTTCATTTTTAAAAAAAGCAGAATGTTCTTTGCGCGGGGCTCCCTGAAACGCGGGGCCCTGTGCAAAAAACATTCTTGCTCAATGGACGGGCCGGCCCTGTTCAAGGTATAAGCAGAGCTGTACAGTCCCTGCTTAACAGACCTTACAGTTGAATTGAGATAGATTGAACACAACAAACTAGGAACTAGGGTAAATCTAGGGGAAGGGTAAAGATAGAAAATATGCAGAAAAAAACCTGAAATTGAGACCCTTAGAAGTCAGACTTTGCATGCAGTGCAGTCAGTACAACATTAAAGGAACAGAAAACAGTTTTATACTGTGCAAAATGCAAACATGTAGGAGCTTTCCAGACAGCATGTGCATATATTTATTTCATTTCTTGAAAAATAAAAACACTGAACAAAACAACTATCTAATTAACTAGCTGTTATGGTATGTCCCTGTACTTTTTTCACAAAAAGTTTTAACTACAGCAGGAGTTTCATTGTTTCACCTTTGATCTGTGGTGGCAATGAGGAAAATGTATCAGATAGCACTCAAACATCTAGGAAGAGTTGGAATTAGGCCTTTTAGCGATGCATTGCCAAAAATATTTCCCCCCTTCCAAAAAATTAAAAACTGATATCCTGTAGACATGCACTTACATTCAGAAGAAGGTGATGTCAGCGTTCAGCAATGCTTCTCAATGGATTAGATTATCTGTTGGAGAGCCAGGATAGGAGGACTCACACCTCTAGTCTGTCTCAGTCTTTCACATTTGTCCCACAGCTGCAGCAAGCCAGAGAGTAGGCTCAGAGAGGTGAGCATCCCTGACGCAGATAAGTTGTCTCCCGGACCTGGCCTATGCCTACCACCCATGTGCCCATGTATCCTACACACTGGTTCACGTTACCAGGCCTGGGCAGGCTGCGGCTGACCTTACTTGCAAATTTTTTTCAACTTCTCCCATGCAGCAGAAGGTTGCACAGCTGCATGGGTCACTCACTCATAGAGATGGAACTAGCCAGGCAGGATGAATAGTTGAGTCTATAGCGTCACCCACCCCCACCAGTTCAGCTACCCCTCCATATGTCCCTGTGTTCTGCTGCTAGATTCCTTACCTACCTTCAGTGTCTTTTTTAAATTTGCCCCAGAGGAGAAGGAGTCTTGCCCCCCAGCCCCTACTCTGGTACATACATTGAAAGTGCCACTGCTAGTGCAACCACTACTGTCATGCAATGGATCATGGAACTAGAGGCGTGCCCAGATCTGGCAGAGGGCTGGAGGCAGAGCAGCCAACAGCATGCTGACAAAACAGTCCAGCCACAGCCACTCGAAGGACACTGAGGTAGACCAAGGGCCTCTTTTACTAAAGTCCATTAGCTGGTTAACAGGCATTTTAGCACACAGCTATGGGTAGTCTGGAACCCTAACGCATGATACTGTCTGCTTTTGCATGCTCAAAAGCACATGGGACATAGAATGGGTGGAGGGTAGGTGTGGAGAGCACTTAACCGCTAACGCCAGGGCAATTGTCATGAGTTCAGCAGCAAAGTGGCAATTAACATGGGTTCACCTAATGACTCTTCTACAGGAAAACCCTTCATACATTAGTTGCCAGGGACATACAGAATATGCTCCGATAGCCAATTTGCAGCCTTTGCCATTATTTCACATGAGATCAACACATTAATGGCAAATCCTTAGCGGGTCTTAGTTAAAGGAGCCTTTAATCACTGGAGCACTGAGCACCAAGCAGTGCCTGAATCAGCAGCAGCAGCATGCACTTGGAATTAGGGCTGAATTTGCCTAGTTAGGCCTCTGTTGTGCTGGAGCCCAAGGCCCATAGGTAAAAGCAGCCCTGGTGCAACCCCACCCATTCTTATTCTATTACCTGTCCCCTTCTGTGTTAGCTGCTGAATATGACTGTTAGCACATGCTAAAAGTGAACGTGCTGTACTATCAATAATGTGCTGCAATTTAAACAGCTAACACAGTTGGGTAAAGAGGGCCTAAGTGCATTACTGCAGTAAAGCATGACACCTAGCAATAATATTTCAATTTGTGCTATTGCAGTTCAACAAAACAAAACAAAAAAACAGGGCCAATGTAGTTAACTTTATTAGAAACATTACCATAATAACCAAGGAAGAATTTAAAAGGGCTGGCCTGTAAAAATGAAAAATAAAAAGCCCACAATGGGCTACCAAGGGGTAATAAGGTTTATACCAATACTAAAAAAGGTGATACAACTGACTGGAAATTATCGCACAATCGCTCTGATCCCACATGCCAGCAAGATTCTACTGGATTATTCAAAAGAGACTACAAACATACCTGGAACAAGAACTACCTGAAGTGCAAGCAGGATTCAGGAAAGGGCGAGGAACACTAGACATCATTGCGGATGTGAGATGGATCCTTGAAAAGACTAAAGAATACGAAAAGGATATCTATTTCTGCTTTATCGACTATAGCAAGGCTTTTGACTGTATAAACCAGGAGAAACTCTGTGCCACATTAAGAAGCATGGGTATACCAGAACACCTGATTGTTCTCTTGCGCAATATGTACATTGATCAAGAAGCAACAGTTTGAACGGAACAAGGAGAAACAGGGATGCTACCCATGACTGAAGTGGTATTTAAAGGTGCGGAAGAATTGAAGGAAATATCGATACATCGGGAAGCTGTCTTACAACTATTAGATAAACTGAAGAATAGCAAATCACCTGGGCCGGATGGTATACATCCAAGGGTGTTGAAAGAACTGAAATATGAGATTGCAGAACTGCTATCAGTAATCTGTGAACTATCATTAAAATCATCTCTAATACCTGAAGACTGGAGGATCACCAATGTAACACCAATTTTTAAAAAGGGTTCCAGGGGTGATCCAGGAAACTACAGACCGGTGAGCCTGACGTCAGTACCGGGAAAAATGGTAGAAACCATCATAAAGAATAAAATTACTCAGCATGTAGATAGTCACAATCTAATGGGAGACAGCCAACATGGCTTTAGACAAGGAAGATCTTGTCTTACTAATCTGTTATGTTTTTTTGAAGGAGTGAATAAACAGGTGGACAAAGGTGAGTCGGTTGATATTGTGTATCTGGACTTTCAGAAAGCCTTAGACAAGGTCCCTCATCAGAAACTTTTGGCAAAACTAAAGAGTCATGGGATAGGAGGCAGTGTACTATTGTGGATCAGGAACTGGTTAAAAGATAGAAAGCAGAGGGTAGGGCTAAATGGCCAATTTTCCCAATGGAGAAAGGTGAATAGTGGGGTACCCCAGGGATCTGTGCTGGGTCCGCTGCTTTTTGACATATTCATAAATGACCTGGAAAGTGGAATAACGAGTGAGATTATCAAATTTGCAGATGACACAAAACTATTTAAAGTTGTTAAAACCCAAGAGGATTGTGAAAACTTGCAAGAGGATCTTGATAAATTGGAAGACTGAGCATCAAAATGGCAGATGAAATTTAATGTGGACAAGTGCAAGGTTATGCACCTAGGGAAGAACAACCCAAACTATGGTTACACGATGCAAGGTTCCACATTAGGAACCACCACCCAGGAAAAAGATTTAGGCGTCATTGTGGATAACATGTTAAAACCCTCGGCCCAGTGTGCAGCGGCGGCCAAGAGAGCAAATAGAATGCTAGGTATCATAAGGAAAGGAATGGAAAATAAAACAAAAGATATTATAATGCCTCTATATCGTTCCATGGTGAGACCGTACCTTGAATATTGTGTGCAATTCTGGTCGCCGTATCTTAAAAAGGATATAGCGATTTTAGAAAAGGTACAGAGAAGAGCCACCAAAATGGTAAAGGGGATGGAAGGATACTCCTATAAAGAAAGGCTAAAAAGGTTAGGGCTCTTTAACCTGGAAAAGAGACGGCTGAGGGGAGATATGATAGAAGTCTATAAATTAATGAACGGAGTGGAACGGGTAAACGTAGATCGATTGTTTACCTTATCAGAATATAGAAAGACTAGGGGACATGCAATGAAGCTACAAGGTAAACTATTTAAGACTAATAAAAGAAAATATTTTTTCACTCAACGTGTAATCAAACTCTGGAATTTGTTACCGGAGGATGTAGTAAAGGCTGTTAGTGTAGCTGGGTTTAAAAAAGGTTTGGATAAGTTCCTGGAGGAAAGGTCCATAAACCGTTATTAAGAAGTGACCGAAGATATCAATGCTTGACCCAGTACAAGCATTGTGGAACTTGTGTCTCTTGGGGAAACTGCTAGGTACATGTAACCTGGATTGGCCACTGTTGGAAACAGAATACTGGGCTTGATGGACCTTGGTCTGACCCAGTATGGCATATCTTATGTTCTTATGTTCTTAGAATGGTTTAAAATAAGCAAAGGTGTAAGACAAGGCTGCATACTTTCCCCCTACCTGTTTAATTTATATGCAGAACAAATCATCAGAGAAGCAGGATTGTATGAGGACAACAGAGGTGTGAAGATTAGTGGAAGAGTCATTAACAACTTTCGCTATGCTGATGATACCACATTACTGGCTGAAAGTGAAGATGTTTATGTTTATTTAAAACTTTATATATCGCCCATATACAATAGCATCTGGGCGGTTTACAAACAAGATTAAAATAAGGCTGCGAAAAAAGGAAAAGAAAGGAATGCCATAAAATCAGTAAAAAGGGACAGAAAATAGCATAAGATTTGTGGAGAAAAAAGGCAGAGTACAAATAATAAAAGGGGTAGTAAACAGATGGACAAACAATGTACGTTGACGTGGGAAGGAAAACAAGAGGGGATAAAGAGGGAGGGAGGGCAGGAGAGTGGGGAAACTGTATCTTAGCGAAGAGGAGCAGAAGGGTAGGGGAACTGCATCTTAGAGAGGGGGAAGGGAAAGGGGTAGAGAAGGGGGAGGGAGGTCGAAGGCTGAGCAGAAAAGATGATCTGAAAGATTTGCTTCTCACAATCAAAGAACACAGTCTCAAAATGGGCCTGCACCTTAATGTAAAGAAGACAAAGATCATGACAACTGGCATAATCAACAGGTTCATCGTTGAAGGAGAAGAAATTGAAATCGTGAACAACTTTAACCTACTTGGATCAGCTAACAATAAAGAAGCAACAAGCAGTCAAGAAATCAGACGACGCATTGCTCTTGGCAGAATGGCTATGAAAGACCTAAATAAGATTCTCAAGAGTAGAGATGTCTCTCTCCATACAAAGATTCAACTTGTTCAAGCCATGGTATTTTCAATAACATCTTATAGATGTGAAAGCTGAACAGTGAAAAAGATAGACAGGAAGAAAATCGATGCCTTTGAATTTTGCTGGCAGCGAATACTGTGTATACCATGGACTGCCCGAAGAACAAACCAGTCAATACTAAAGGAGATCAAATCTAAGCTTTCTTTAGAAGCTCAGATGACAAGACTTCAACTTTCATACTTTGGACACATCATGCGAAGAGAGAGATCATTATAGAAAGACATCATGCTTGGCAAGATAGAAGGTCAACGCAAAAGAGGAAGGCCAGCAATGAAATGGATTGGTACAATAACAGCAGCTACAGGTACCAGTCTGTCAACAATGAGCCGCCTGACTGAAGACCAAACACAATTTAGTATAGCTATCCAGAGGGTCGCCATGAGTCAACTCCGACTCGACGGCACTTAACAACAACAACAGCATAAAACCTTTGCAGTAGTAGCTCAAGGCCAGTTATATTCAAGTAAGCAGATATTTCCCTGTCCCTGGAAGGCTTACAGTCTGTGCTTGAGACAATGGAGGATTATGTGACTTGCACAAGGTCACAAAGAGTATAAGTGGGATTTGAACCCTTGATTCCAAAAGTATATAGTAACATTCCTCCTGCAGTATCATCTAGAAGTAAAGAGATCCTGGATTCTCTACAGGGAGAACTATTCAAGCAATTGGTAACAGACCCCACACGTGAAGGGGCCATACCGGACTTGGTGCTTACCAATGGTGAAAGTGTTTCTGATGTTATAGTGGAAGATCATTTTGCATCCAGTGATCACCAGATGGTGTGGTTCAGTATTAGGACTAGGGCTGTTAGAATCCATTCAAAGGTGAGGGTCTTAGACTTTAGGAAAACTTACTTTGCCAGGATGGGCCAATATCTCAGGGAGTCATTAGCGGGATGGGAACAGCTGAGGGATGTAGAAAAACAGTGGGCAAAACTGAAAGGGGATATTTTAAGGGCAACAAACCTTTTTGTTAAAATGGTAAATACAAGGAAAAGGAAAAGGAGACTGCTATGGCTTTCGAAATAAGTAGATGAAAAATTGAAGAAAAAGAGGGAGGTCTTCATGAAATACAAGAGATCACAGAGAGAGGAAGACAGGCATCTATATTTGGAAAAACATAGAGAAGCTAGCAAAGTAGTCAGGAAAGCAAAGATTCAAAAAGAGAAGGAAATAGCCAATGCAATAAATGGGGGGATATTTTTCAGATATGTTAGTGAGAAGAGGAAGGGCAAAAGTGGTATTGTCAGACTCAAGGGTGAAGGGAAGGAATATGTAGAAGCTGATGAGGATAAAGCGGAATTGCTTAACAAATATTGCTGTTCTGTATTCACAGATGAAGAACCAGGAGCAGGACCTCAGAAAACACCCATAAACAGGAACAGAAGCGAGGGACATCTTGAATAATTTTCAGAAGACTGTGTTCATGAGAAACTAGCTAAACTTAAAGTAGACAAAGCGATGGGACCGGATGGGATACACCCTAGAATACTGAGGGAACTTGGGGACGTTCTAGCAGCTCCACTGACTGACCTATTCAATGCCTCATTGGAGTCAGGAGTGGTGCCAAAGGACTGGAGAGAGGCTCATATGGTGCCTTTACACAAAAGCAGAAGTAAGGATGTGGTTGAAAACTACAGGCCGGTTAGTTTAACTTCGGTGGTGAGTAAATTATTGGAAATGCTTCTGAAAGAGAAAATAGTGAGGTTTCTGGAGTCCAGCGGATTACAGGATCCGAGGCAGCATGGATTCACCAGAGGCAGGTCTTGTCAGACAAATCTGATTGATTTCTTTGGGTGACCAGGGAGTTGGACCGAGGGAGAGCGCTAGATGTGGTGTATTTAGATTTCAGTAAAGCCTTTGACACTGTTCCTCACAGGCGACTTATAAACAAACTGAGCACCCTAGGGATGGACCCTAAAGTTACTGCTTGGGTTAGAAATTGGTTGGGTGGGAGGCGACAAAGAGTACAGGTAAATGGAGCTTACTCTGAGAAGAAGGATGTTACCAGTGGTATGCCCCAGGGATCGGTCCTTGGTCCGATTCTTTTCAACATCTTTGTTAGTGATATAGCAGAAGGGCTGTCGGGTAAGGTTTGCCTCTTTGTGAATGATACCAAAATCTGCAATAGAGTAGACACCCAGGAAGTTGTAGATAACATGAGGAGGGATATAGCTAAGCTTGAAGAATGGTCCCGAATTTGGCAGCTGGGATTTAATGTTAAAAAAATCTAAGGTCATGCATTTGGGCTGCGGCATTCCAGGGAACAATATAGTATAGGGGGTGAAGTACTTTTGTCCACTAAAGAAGAACAGGACCTAGGTGTGGTTGTGTCTGATGATCTTAAAGTAGCTAAACAGGTAGAAAAGGCGACAGCAAAAGCTAGAAGGATGCTTGGGTGCATACGGAGAGGAATGGCTAGCAGAAAAAAAGAGGTGATAGTGCCTCTGTATAAGTCTTTGGTGCGACCTCATTTGGAGTATAGTGTGCAATTCTGGAGACCGCACCTTCAAAAGGATGTGAACAGAATGGAGTCGGTGCAGAGAGTGGCTACTAAAATGGTTAGTGGTCTTCACCATAAAGCATATGAGGATAGACTTAAGGATCTTAATATGTACACCTTAGAGGAAAGGCGTGATAGAGGTGATATGATTGAGATGTTTAAATACCTCCGTGGCATAAATGTTCAGGGGGCGAGCCTCTTTCAATTGAAAGCAAGTTCTGCTACTAGAGTACATGGGATGAGTGTGATGGGGGATAGATTCAGGAGTGATATGCGGAAATATTTCTTTTCGGAAAGAGTGGTGGATCCATGGAATAGTCTCCCAGTGGAGGTCGTAGAGATGAGGACAGTAACTGAATTCAAAAAAGCATGGGACAAACACAGAGGATCTCTAAAGGAAAAAAGGGGACTGTTGTAGTTGTTGATATGGAAGGACAGACTAGATAGGCCATGTGTTCCTTTTCTGTCATCATATTTCTATGTTTCTATACATATAGCCTGACTCTGAGAGGGGGACATCTGCGCCGTCCGGATATCCCTGAGGAAGACGGGCCCATTAAGACCTGTTTCTGGACTGTAGGAACTAAACATTGCCGTGGTACACAGAACTGGGCCCATGGACAGCCCGGCATGCCCCTGCTACCTGCGGGGACATCCTCCCTGCAGGCACTCCACATTTCTGCAGCTTAGGCCCCCCATTTCCCCACCACCCAACCCATGGCTGGCCTGGATCGGGTGGCAGAGACTCCCTTGCACCCGGCCCCAGCCCCGGGGAGGATCTCCAGGCCTGAGCACCGGATCAGTGTTGATTATTCCAGCTTCGAGGTAGAATAATAAGCACATCCCTCTGACCTGACAGGACATACAGGGTAATGACCTGAATTGGCCCTATAGTCCTGCTGGGCTGGACCGCCCGCAGTCTGCCCAGACCCTGCCCCATCCTGCCTCGCCACCTGCTCTCCCCATCCTGCTGCTCTGGACATGCAGATAGAGCCAGAGGGGGAATCGGGCCAGGACAGCTTGCAGGGCTGCACCTCCCACCTGGACATTTAGCCCCACAACCTGTGTTTCTGCATTGGGCACATAGTATATGACGGCAGATAAAGACTAGTATTGATCTGCCCAGTAAGGTGGCTAGAGTGGTTGTAACTACAACTCCATGCAGGTCACCTCCCTCTATTAAAAGATATTTAAGTTTGCTTTGATTTTATCCTCTTGCTATAAAGGGATCTACTGTGTCTGTCCCATGCCATTTTGAATTCCGTCACTGTATTTGCCCCCACCACCTCTGTCGGGAGGGCATTCCAAGCATCCACCATCCTTTCAGTGAAAAAGTATTTTCTGATGTTGCTTTTATGTTTATTGTCTTGCAGCTTCATTGTATGCCCTCTAGTTTTACAACTTCTGCTTCTTTGAAAAATGTTTGCTTGTTCATTGATACCCTTTAAGTATTTAAAAATCTGTATCATATTCCCACTGTACCTCCTCTCCTCTAGGGTTTACATATTTAGGTCTTCAAGCCTCTTCTCATACATCTTCTGGTGCAGGCTCCAAATCATTTTGGTTGCCTTCCTCTGAACCATTTCAAATTTTTTTATATCCTTTGTGAGACAAGGTCTCCAAAACTGAACACAGTACTCCAAATGAGGCCTCACCAGTGACTTGTAAAAGGGCATTAATATCTCCTCCTTTCTGCTGGTTATTCTTCTCTGTATGCAGCCCAACATCCTTGTGGCTTGGCTATCGCCTTGTCACATTCTTTCACCACCTTGATATCCTTAGACACTAGCACTCCAAAGTCCCTCTCCTGGTCCGTGTACACCAACCTCTCTCCCCTTATCACATATGATTCTTTTGGATTTCTGCATCCCAAGTGCATGACTCTGCTTTTCTTTGCATTAAATCTTAACTGGCAAGCATTAGACCATTCTTCCAGTGTTTTAGATCTTTCCTCATGTTGTGCACTCCCTCGGAAGTGTCCACTCCGATGCAAATTTTCATGTTATCTGCATAAAGATAGACTTTTCCATTCAGTCCTTCTGAAATATTACTCCCAAATACATTAAACAGTACTGGTCCCAGGACTGATTCCTGAGGCATGCCACTATGCACTTTCCTCTCTTCTGAGTGAGTTCCGTTTACCACCACCTTTTGTCGTCTGTCAAGGAAGCCTTGTTAGGGGTCACAGGGTACCATTTTGAGCCTACAGCCAGAAGGGGCAGGAGAGACTGGGGTTCACTACTGCCCCAACTTCTAGATAGCTAGGAATCTCAGGGATCTATGGGGAGGGGCAGGGGGATGCCTTCAGGGGGGTCAGAGATCTTGCTGGAGAGATTGGGGATCTTGCTGAGAAGTCAGAGGTTTTGCTGGGTATCGATGGTATTGCTGGGGGGATCAGGAAAATGTCTTTGAGATTCTTGTTTTTGGGGATACATTCACTAATTCACTAGCTCCAGCTCCTTTAAGAATGCTCCCCTCGAACACTGTCCTGTGCATTAGTAGCCTAATACTCCATGGAAGAAGAACGCAGTTTGTGAAGTTTATCACAAGTTGCCTTATTCCTTTACTGTAGGAGTGACTAACTGACAGTACTGAGTTATCGCAGGTTAGTGATTCCCATGGTAAATTTGCTCCTTCAGTGTTGTTAGGGAAATTAGTGGAAAGAGGAAACACAAGTATAAATAGGTCAACCGGAGCTCTGTGATTTTCAGTCTTGAAGGACTAACAAGAGGTACTGCTACTGCTGGGAAGAAATCTACACTTGTAAGCATTTGCCTGCTAGGGAATTCTCTAAATCTTGGGGGTATGTTTACTAAATGGCGGTAAAGGAGCAAGTATGCCATTAGCGTGTGCTAACTGTGCATGTGCACATTTAGCATGTGCAAAAAGGCACATTAGTGTACACTAAGAGCACCATCAGCGTAAAGCACCCTGTGGGTGGAGAGAAGGCATGCATGGGGCGGAGAATGGGGTCAGTGGACAACAAGGTGATGCAGAGCATTCTGGGTATTGCCTGAAACAGCGCAGATTGGCCTGGATGTGTCTGCCACAATGGTAGGGTCCCTGCTGAGATGCCTTTGTGCCCATCTGTCAAGTGCATTGGCTGGGTAGCCACTGTATGTCACGCTGAGATGGCACTCTCACTATGACCAAAAAGTGACCCTGGCATGGCTATGTATACACATAGAGGAATTATGTACAGTTCCAGTGATGTGGATGTATTCTTTGCCTGGAAATGCTAATCGTTAGGCAAACAGCTGGGTGTCAATACTGAGTATCCCAAGGCAGGATGTTTGTGGTTACGCTGTGCATGTTAACTAGCAGACCAACTGCAGTTGGTTTATGCTTGGCTGATACAGCCCAGTTAAAGGCAGCAGGAGCAGTCTTATTGCCTCTTCTGTAGTCAACTGTTAGTTCTCAATGATTGGGGCAGCAGTGGGTCATGGTATACTTACTGGGGTTGTGGCAGGACAGTAGACCCACACCAGCATATACATCTCCACTGCAGTGGTTGTCCAGGGCAGCAGCCTATTGACACTGGTCACTAACCTGCACTGTTATTTTTTATTTATTTATTTATTTATTTATTTATTTATCTATTTCTTCTATACCGCCCCTTCCAGAGATCAGGGGCGGTTTACATGGAACAATTTAACAGTTTTGTATACGTTCGTATAACATTACATTGAACAGAAATTTTTTAACTTTTTACATATAACAGAGCATTATACTGTTTAAACTATTTACAAGGGGTATACTTTTGTATACTTCTGTATCGTTATATTAATCAGAAGTTTCTAACTTTTTACAGGGATATAGGCAACGAACTGCCATTGCCATTTACAGAGGTTATTTACAAAAAGGTTAGGATACAATGAGTTATAGTGTAGAGTATTCGTCATTCAAGTGGGTGTGTGTGTGTTATCAGAGGGTTAGTGTCCAACATGGGCAAAACACAGGGCCAAGCTGTTGCTGTCATTGCTGCCTACAGCATGCTGGAACAAGGAGAAAGCATAACACACTTCAGACAAAAGATAGTAAATGATGGCAGATAAAGACCAGTATGGTCCATCTAGTCTGCTCAGTAAGATGGCAAGAGTAGGTGCACCAGCCGCTCCATGCAGGTCACCCCTCCCCATGTCTTTGTTTAGGGGTAAGCCCACCGCTCTGTGTAGCACACCCCTGTTTGTTGAGAAATTAGATAGTTAAGTTTATTTTTATTTTATCCTGTTGCTGTAAAGGGATCCACTGTGTCTGTCCAATGTCATTTTGAATTCTGTCACTGTATTTGCCCCCACCACTTCCATCAGGAGGGCATTCCAAGCATCCATCACCTTTTCAGTGAAAAAGTATTTCCTGACATTGCCTTTCAGTTTATCCCCTTGCAGCTTCATGTTATGACCTCTAGTTTTACAGCTTCCCCATCTTTGGAAGAGGTTTGTTCATTAATTCTCTTTAAGTATTTAAAGGTCTGAATCATATCTCCCCTATCCCTTCTCTCCTCCAGAGTGTACATATTTAGGTCTTCGAGTCTCTTCTCATAGGGCTTCTGATGCAGGCTCTAAATCACTTTGGTCACCTTCCTCTGAACAGTTTCCAGTATTTTTACATCCTTTGTGAGATATGGTCTCCAAAACTGAATACCTGCAACATACCAGCAGTGATACAGATCTGCAGCAGAGACCACCACTAACAGTGAAGGTTCAGTGGACCAAGTGCTGGGCACCCCTCCTCACTCTTGGGGTGACATCTGAAACCACTCTGCAGCACTGCTTGCTGTTGTTATGTGCATGTAGCACAGGCAGCCAGTGTGTCTTACTGAGCTGATGTTCTATATCAGTGCATTCTCCATTGGTTCTTCAGCTGCAGACCGCTGTTTTGAATGTGCAGTGCCTCAGGGTAGTGGAGGGCCAAACCTTTACTGGCACAGACAGCAAACAGTTTGGTCAGAGATCTATAGTATCTACCCATCTATGTAGAGCTGTGTGGAGGTGTAGCCTACTGGTTGGTGCAATATCTCCATAGTCAAAGATCCATGGTTTGATTCCCATTTTTTCATTTATGCCTGGATGTGCTTGCACAGTCCTGGCTCTGCTGTGACCTGCAGACAATCATTCTTCTACATTTCTCTGTGTTATGGACACACATTGGGTCGCCCAACATGGCATGCCCCATCATGGCCATCTGTGAGCATGGCTTTGGTGGCTCTGCTGCAGCGTATTGCAGCGGGTCAGTGATATATATGCAGCAGATGTCTGGATCAACTGGTATGAATGCATTTTCTGTTTTGCCATCATTGTGACCTTTCAGCTTTAAGTAAAGAGGATATATCTTGTACATTCAGGCACCTAACACTTGTTGCAGAATCCCCTGCACTGTTCTGCCATCATTACTTGCCCCACATGGGGCAAATGGGCTCAACTTGTCCCTTCTATCATGCCACTCAGTCGGGTGTGTTGTCTTGCAGTTGCACAGGCTGAGGCACAAGTCCCACCCGCACAAATGGTGTTTCATGTAGCCCATGGCACTGCTACTTTTGGTTCATATACACCAAATGCTTTTGACCTCTATGATCCCATACATCCACCCATTACACACAATGCAAATTCTCTGATTGGATGATCCATGGCACAGTGCTGCACCCTCCATTTGACCATCAGGAAAATTCATGGTGGGGCAGCTTACTGGCAGTAAGCTGCCCCACCATGGCCTTAGCCATATCATGCACACCTCTCTTGTGACTGCTCCACATGTGCACACATGGACAAATCTCCCTTTGTTGCTCACATTAGGAACATGCTGCCTCCAGCCAGACACTGTTCTCGCCTATGGCATGCCACACATTGACAGTACATCTGGATACATGTCCAAACCTCACAGACACTATAATGTAGCTTATGGTACGGTGTATGCTTTCAAGTGCATTTAGGATTGCATGCCTGTCACAGCGCCCCCTGCTGCTGCATCCTCTCCGCTGACTCCACTGATGCCACCACCCACCCATGACACAGCCAACATCCACACTAACCATCATCACTAGGTAGGCAGGCACCTATCTCGCCTAGTCAACAGCATTGGTCTGCTGTGTGGTCAAACATGCTCATCACACATACTGTCACATTGCCAGGCATCAGGTGAATCAGCTCCATCAGCTACCATTTTTGCTTGCATTCACACCTTCTCCAATGGCTTCCCTGCCCCCCTTTCAGTGCATGCCATACACCTTCCTGCAGCATGTGCTATTGCCACACGGTACGTGTCCACTAGCATCCCTTAACGCTGGAATGCCTTTGACATGCCCAGCACACTTATCACACGGTAACCCTTTATCTCTGCCATTAACGCATGGAAAAGACTGCTCCTTTACCATGGTTTAGTAAACATACCCCTTGGGAAAAGGGAATCCTTTGGGTTAAAGCTGATAGAATCTGCATATTCTAAAAATTCTGTGTTTTTGTTAAGTCAGTAGGGAATACTAAAATAAGCCCGTTTTCATTTAAATTAAAGGTAGTTAGGGCTTACTATTACAAGACAGCTTTAACTTAAATTAAAGTTAGAGTTTATAGAATTAAAGCCAGAGAAAATAGAATAAAGTAAATATTCTTTGAGTATAAAGAACTTAATTGTTTTGAGTGACATTTACAAAGATGCCTTCCAGTGAGGAGGCAAAATAGTTTCAAATAGGTTGTAAGACAAGTGACAGATCAAAGAGGGAATTTGAAAGGCTCCTATCAAATCAAGGGCAGTGTGAATCACCCATGAAATTGTTAACAGAGATTGTCTTAGAAGCACAGATATAAACAGGTCAACCAGATCTCTGTGATTTTCAGTCTTGGAGGACTTTCAAGAGGGACTGCCACTGTTGGGAAGAAATCTACACTTGTAAGTATTTACCTGCTGGGAAGTTCTTTAAATCTTTGGAAAAAGGGAATCCTTTGGGTTAAAGATGATAAAATCTGTATATATTAAAAAAAATCAGTGTTTTTGTTAGTTCAGTTAAGACATCATAAAACAAGTCAGCTTTCATTTAAATTAAAGGTAATTAGGGCTTACTATTACAAAACAGCTTTCAGTTAGTGTGTCTTTCCCTCCCACCCACTCCAGGCATAATCCTTGATTTATAGCCTTCTAAACTAGTTAAGGGGAAGGGTTTAATCTTGGTTACTTTCAGGTTTAACTGATTAGCTTAATAAATAGGTTATTAGGCCTTGGGAATAGATTAATCAAGTATTTGCAATTCATCTTGAGGTGAAAACTAAAAATCCCTTATACTTATTAGGTATAATTGTATTGGTTCAATTATCCCTATTCCCCTAGCAACTTTAAACAACTAATTAACTTTAAACAGATCAAATAAATCTTTAAAGCTTATGATGCAGGCAGCAGTCCAGAAGAGAGATGAGGGCTATCCAGTCTTTTGAACTGTTATATGTATAATTTTCTCCCAGTTGGTGAAAAGTCGTATGTGTGCACAAGATGCAAATAACATTTTGCTCTCAGTGAATGAGTCCAAGCTCTGGAGGCTAGAGTAGCAGACTTGGAGCAGCTGAAGCAGACAAGAGGTATATAGATGAGAGCTACAGGGATGTAGTAGAGAAATCCTACTTTAGTCTGGTAACCTTTCTGCTGCCATGGAGGCGAGAGGTCACGTGGAAGGAGAGCATCACCTTGGTGTGGTAAGAAATTATCTTATAGCTAGGACCTGTCCTCCAACTGATGTAATACCCTTTCACACTGAGGACGTATCTCCAGGGCCATGTGCCCATGAGGAAAGGCTAGGATGGCTGTTATAGTTAGTGATTCGATCTTTAGGCATGCAGATAGCTGGGTGGCTGGTGGACATGAGGATCACCTGGTAATATGCCTGCCTAGTGCAAAAGTAGCAGAAATCATGTGCCACATAGATAAGGTTTTAGATAGCCTTGGGGAGGAGTCTGCTGTCTTGGTACATGTTGGTACCAATGTCATAGGAAAGTATGGGAGTACGATTCTGGAAACTAAATGTAGGTTTTTAGATAGAAAGTTGAAAGCTAGAACTCCAGGGTAGCATTCCAAGAAATTCTTTCCATTCCACGTGCAGGACCCAAGAGGCAGGCAGAGCTCTGGAGTCTCAATGAGTACATGAGACGATGGTACAAGGAAGAGGGTTTTGGATTTGTTAGGAACTAGCCAACCTTCTGGGGAAAGGGGGGGGGGCTTTTCTAAAAGGATGGACTCCACCTTAAGCAGTGTGGAACCAGGCTGCTAGCATTTACCTTTAAAAAGGATATAGAGCTACTTTTAAACTAGAAAATGAGGGAAAGCCGACAGTTGAACAAGAGTGCATGGTTCAGAATGATATATCTTTCAAGGATACTAGCAAAATAGGGAAGTTAGGGCATCCTGATAGTGAGGTTCTAATAAAAGTAAATGTAACCCAGGTGCCTTTAAGTAAAAATTATCACTGTCATCTGATAACTAGACTGTTAATATGAACAAAAAACAAACTTAGAAATGTCTTTAAGCAAATTCTAGAAGTCTAAAAAATAAGATGGGAGCGTTAGAATATATAGCACTGAATGGAAGGCAAGATATAATTGGCATCTCAGAGACCTGGTGGAAGGAGGATAACCAATGGGGCAATGTGGTACCAGGCTACAAAATATATCCAATGATCAGGTAGATCACATAGGTGGAGGGGAGGCATTATATGTTAAAGAGGGCATTGAGACAAACAGGATAAAGGTTTTGCGGGAAATAAAATACACTGTAGAACCTTTATGGATAGAAATTCTATATAAAAAGGGGAAAGGAATGGCAGTGGGAGTGTATTATGACCTGCCTGGCCAGATTGAACAGACAGATGAGAAAATGTGAAAAGAAATTAGGGAAGCTTGCAAAGTTTACAACACAGTAATAATGGGAGATTTCAATTACCCAGTATTGACTGGGCCAATGTTACATCAGGCCATGCAAGGGAGATAAAGTTTTTAAATGAAATATATGACTGCTTCATGGAGCAGCTGGTTCAAGAACCAACTCAAGGGGAATCTATTTTAGATCTAGTTCTTAGTGGAATGCAGGATCTAGCCCTGGAGCTAACAGTGTTGGGGGCATTTGGAAATGGTAATCATAACATGATCACACTTGATTGAATAAATGGCAGGAGGATAACAAGGAAATCCACTGCACTAGCATTTAACTTCCAAAAAGGAGACTATGATAAAATGAGGAAAATGGTTAAGAAAAAACTAAAAGGAGCACCTGCAAAGGTTAAGGATCTACATCAGGCTTTGGTGTTATTTAAATATACTGTCTTGGAAGCCCAGGCTAGATATACTCCATGCTTTAAGAAAGGTGAAAGGAAGGACAAAGTATAGCCAGCATGACTTAAAGATGAGGTCAAAGAGGTTGTTACAGCTAAGAGAAAATTCTTCAGAAAATGGAAAAACAACCATATAATGAAAACAGGAAACAACATAAGTAACGGCAAGTTAAAAGCAAGTCATTGATAAGGCAGGCAAAGAAAGAATTTGAAAAGAAGCTCGCTGTGATAGCAAAAGCACATAATTAAAACTTTTTCAAATGCTTTCATAGCAAAACTTCTGTAAAAGAGCCAGTTGGACCATTAGATGATAGAGGCGTAAAAGGGACACTAAGAGAGGACAAGGCGATAGCGGAGAGACTGAATGAATTCTTTGCTTCAGTCTTTGCTGAAGAAGATGTAGGAAACCTACCCATGGCAGAAATGCTATTCAAAGGTGATGTATCAGAGGAATTGAAACAAATCTCGATAAATCAGGAAGATGGAATACAGCTTATTGATAAACTAAAGTGCATCAAATCACCTGGACCGGATGCTGAAGAATTAAAATATGACATTGTGAACGTACTTTATGTAATCTGTGAACTATCTTTAAAATTATCTGTAGTACCTGAGGATTGGAGAGTGGCCAATCTAACACCAATTTTTAAAAAGGGTTCCAGGGATGATCTAGGAAACAACAGACCGGTGAGCTTGATGTCTGTACTGGGAAAAATGGTAGAACCATTATAAAGAGCAAAATTACTGAACATGCGGATAGTCATGGCTTAATGGCAGAAAGCCAACATGGATTTAGCCAAGAAAAATCTAGTCTCACTAATCTGTTATATTTTTATCAAAGGTGTGAATAAACAGGTAGATAAAGGTGAGCCGGTTGGTATAGTGTATCTGGATTTTCAGAAAGCCTTTGACAAGGTCCCTCATGAGAGGTGAAAATTTAAAAAGTCATGGGATAGGAGGCAGCGTCCTATTGAGAATTAGGAACTGTTTAAAAGACAGAAAACAAAGAGTAGGACTAAATGGACAATTTTATCAATGGAGAAAGGTGAATAGTGGATTACCACAGGAATCTGTGCTGCAGCTACTGATTTTTAACATATTTATAAATGACCTGGAAATGAGAATAATGAGTGAGGTGATCAAATTTGTAGATGACAGGAAAAAATTTGAAGTTGTTAGAGGATTGTGAAAAAGTACAGAGGACCTTGAAAAATTGAGAGAACATAACATAAGAACATAAGATATGCCATACTGGGTCAGACCAAGATCCATCAAGCTCCTTCTCCTGTTTCCAACAGTGGCCAATCTAGGTCACCTGTACCTGGCAGTTTCCCCAAAAGACACAGGTTCCACAATGCTTGTATTGGGTCAGGCAGTGGATATCCCTAGAATCCGATAGGGTCATTGCCAGATAACTACCCCAGGGTCAGTAGTGATATCATGACAAATGAGGTGGGTTCATCCTGGGCAGGTGGACAACACCTTTAGTTTCTGGTGGATCAAATCTTCTAGACCTCTTCTCTGGGCAGCAGAGAGCTGGTCGCCAATCAGCACTTGAGCTAGATCTGATGGAGTAGAAATTTTGGCCCAAAATGATCTCTATGTACCCTCATAGCCAAAACTGGAGTCCGCTTTTTCAGTAGATTAATAGGGAAAATTTTGGCTTTTTTTTGTTTATCTGGTTGGGCAAGCTAGTAATTAACAGGCCCTACTTTCTCTTTGACTTCATAGGGCCCCTGCCATTTACAGAGTAGCATGTTCTTGGATGAGGGTAGCAAGACTAAAATATTCTGTCTCCCAGTTGGAAGGTGGGGTGCACGGCTGACCAATTGTAGCCCCTGGCCTGCTCAGCTTGGGCTTTTCCCAGAATGAATATGGCCACCTCTCCGGCTTTCCTCAGTTGGTCTTGCATTTGTATAATGTATTCCACCAAATTACAACCAGCATAGGGTTCTTTTTTCCCAGGTTTCCCCTATCATGTCTAATATACCTCTTGAAAACAAGACCAGGAAGCAGCAGGTTCAACACCCAACACCTTTATTATTACAAATTAAGTGGCCTAAACCCAACACAGGACCATGTTTCGTATATCACTTCATCAGGGGTTATCAGGGCACACTAAAAAAACATATAAATTGTAAAATTACATTAAGAAATGAACACAATTAAAACAATAAATTCCAAAAAAGAGCTAAAACAATAAATATGAACATAAGAAAACTATATTACACATAAAAAAGACTACATCTGACTATACCAGGCATCTTAGGTCTCAATTGAAACCCAAAGGTCACTAAAAACTTCACATGTCACAACAGCTCTTATTAAACTCAAAAAATCGAGATACAATAAAAATCTAAATTAAAAATTGTAAAAACAATACATATCTATATCTAAAATCTATTGTGTTACATCAATCAAATATCAATCACAAACATAAAAAATTATAATAAAATACAATTAAAAATACAGAGAAGATTAATTAAAAGATCAAAGGAAATAAAATGTATATACTTAAAAAAAAACACTTATCAAAGATCCCATATGAAAGAACTGAGAACAGAAGGGATGAGTGGCTAGCGCTGTTTTCTCTTGTTGGTCCTAATATACCTCTTGGCCATCTTCCAGAGTAATTCAAAAGGCGAATACCCTGTGGAACTCAGAGGTAACTCACAGCTGGCAAACATAACATAGGGTAGGAGAATGTTCCAGTTCTTCCCCATCTCATGCATGCACTTTTTTAACATCTGTTTCAGAGTTTTATTGAATAGCTCAATGAGGCCATCCATCTATGGGTGATATACTGATGTTCACAGAATCTTGGCCTTCACCAAGGCCCACACTTGTTTCAACAGCTTGGATACAAAGGGTGTTCCTTGATCTGTAAGGATCTCATTGGGTATTTCTACCCATGAAAACACTTCCCAGAAAGCATTCACAGATATAGTAGTCTTCATATTCCTTAGAGCAATGGCATCTGGGTAGCAAGTAGCATAGTGTAGTATGCCAAAAATATACTTGTTGCTGTGGGCGGTTCACTCCAAGGGACTTACAAGGTCTATGGTCATGTTTTTGAATGTGATATCAATGATAGGCATAGGCACCTAAGGGGCAGGTTGGACTCTAGCAGGATTATGAGGTTGGCAGGTGGGGTATGACTAGCAATATAACTGCACCTGTTTATTGATTCTAGTCCAGAAAAATCAGGCTAAAATATGCTCTGATGTCCTCCTATTAAATGGCTATCAGCCAACAATAACACCTGCTGATGATAGTTTTCCAGCCCTATCAGTTGTTTTACACTCTTCCCCCTCTAGGGCCCCATCAGCCACTCTACAATAAATCTCCCTTTAGCACAAAATAGGGAAAGTTTTTTTGAGGGACTCTCCGTTAGCTACTGGAACCCCATCCACCTCCAAAACCTGCTCTCGGGCATGAATAAAGGGACTCATCCTCTTGTTTGGCCCCTCTCCCCGATGCTCCCTTGATTTTCCCCCAGTCTCTACTCTGGGAAGGAGACAATCGTATTTGGATCACTACCACTGAGCCCTGAGCTATCACCAGGGGTTTCTTCCCTAAGCTCCCCTTCCAAGATCCCTCCCCCATAGCTGCCCCTGAATTCATTTGGTAGCGTAGCTTTTCCTGGCGAAATCTGGAAAATCTTCTTGCTCCAATTTAGCTGAGCTGTTAGTTAGTCGGGCCCATATCGCTCTGAAGTTTGAGTAGTCTCGGCCGATCGCCACTGAATATGAAAGTCATCTCAGCACCACGACATCGAACGTGGCTTCTCCAGCTGGATTCTTAAGTAAAACTTGTACCGTTGTATACTGCCTCTGGTGTCTATGCACACAGGCCAGTGTTGCTGTCTTTGCATAGTCAATTGGAAATTGGGTTACTTTATCTGAGCAAATGAGGATCTGCACACTTCCAGAGTCTATCAAGGCTTGGAGGCAAATCCCCTTGAGCTCCACAGAAACATAGAAACATAGCAACATGACAGCAGAAAAAGACCACATGGCCTTTCTAGTCTGCCCTTCCATATCAACTACAATAGTCCCCTTTTCACCTTTAGAGATCCTCTATGTTTGTCCCATGTTTTTTTGAATTCAGATACTATCCTCGTGTCTACCACTTCCACTGGGAGACTATTCCAGGCATCTACCACTATTTCCATAAAGAAATATTTCTTCATATTACTCCTGCGTTTATCCCCTCATAGCAGAGCTTGCCTTCAATTGAAAGAGACCCCCCTGTGCATTTATGCCTTGGAGGTATTTAAATGTATCATATTGCCCCTATATGCATTTCCTCTTAAGTATGCATATTAAGATCTTTGTCTGTCCTCATATGCTACATAAAGAAGACCACTCACTTTTTTAGTAGCCACCCTCTGCACCGACTCCAACCTGCTTATATCCTTTTAAAGGTGTGGTCCCCAGAATTGCATACAATACTCCAAATGAGGTTACACTTATACAGACTTATATAGAGGCATTACCACCTCCTTTATTTTCTGATGGCCATTCCTGTCCCTATACACCCAAGCTTCCTTCCGGCTTTTGCAGTTGCCTTTTCTACCTGTTCAGCTACTTTAAGATCATCAGACACAATTATGCCCAGGTCATGCTCTTCTTTTGTGGACAGAAGTACCTCACTCCCTACACTGTACCGCTCCTTTGGATTTTTGCAACTCAAATGCACGAGCCTGCATTTTTTAGGATTCAGTTTCAGCTACCAAATTCTCGACCATTCTTCAAGCTTAGCTAGATCCCTCCTCATGTTATTTACACCTTCCTGGGTGTCTACTGTGTTGCAGATTTTGGTATCATCCGCAAACAAGCAAACCTTACTTAACGGCCCTTCTGCAATATCGCTTACAAAGATGTTAAAAAGAATCGGACCAAGGACAGATCCCTGAGGCACACCATTAGTAACCTTCTTCTCCTCAGAGTGAGTTCCATTTACCTGTACCCTTTGTCACCTCCCACTCAATCAATTTCTAACCCAATCAATCACTTGTAGGTCCATCCCTAAGGTGCTCAGTTTGTTTATAAGTCACCTGTGTGGAAAAGTGTCAACGGCTTTATTGAAATCTAAATATACCACAAATATTTATTTATTTATTTATTTATACATCTTTTCTATACCGCCACTTCCAGAGATCAGTGGCGGTTTACAGGTAACATAAACTTTAATAATAGAGTACTATTATTTTACATAGAACAGATTTAGAACAAAGAACATTCAACTATTAAATGCAACTCAAAATACAATGAGATAACATGAGAGGTAGGAACGTTTGAAACATAGAAACATAGACATAGAAACATGATGACAGAAAAAGACCACAAGGCCTATCTAGTCTGTCCTTCCATAACAACAACTGGGTATGAATTAGTTCAACTGTAAAGGGATATATTTACATTAAATTACAGTTATTCACATTAGCGACAAGCAATTGCGTTCAAAGAGTAAGCTTAATCTAGGTGAGAAATGTGAATGTGTGGGAAAGATTTTATGCCTTGTCTAGGTAGGGTCAGTGAGTGACTGATGATCGGTGTTTTTCTCTGAGTTAGGATTATCTTCAATTTGGAGGTTATTGTAGTACAGAGTAAATATGACACTCCCTCAGTCCAACTTTCTGGTCACTCAGTCGAAGAAATCAGATTTGCCTGACAAGACCTGCCTCTGTTGAATCCATGCTGCCTACAATCAATTGGACTCCAGAAGCCTTACTATTCTCTCTTTTAGTAGCCTTTCCAATAATTTACCAACCCGTAGTTCTCAATGTCATCCTTATTTCCGCTTTTGTGTAAATACACCACATATGCTTTTCTCCAATCCTCTGGCACCACTCCTGAAAGAGGCATTGAAAAGGTCAGACAATGGAGCCACTAGAATGTCACCAAGTTCCCTCAGTATTCTTGGATGTATCCCATCTGGACCCATCACTTTGTCTACTTTTAGTTTAGCTAGTTCCTCATGAACACAGTGTTCTGAAAAGCATTTGACATCCACATTGCTTCTGTTCCTATTGGTGTATGTTTTCTGAGGTCCTGCTCCTAGCCCTTCATCTGTGAATATAGAACAAAAATATTTGTTAAGCAATTCTATTTTATCCTCATCAGTTTCTGCTTATTCCTCCCCTGCACCCTTGAGTCAGACAATACCACTTTTGCCCTTCCTCGTCATATCTGAAAAAAATGTCTTATTCCTGCATTTTAATGCATTGGCTATTTCTTCTTCTTTTTATACCTTTGCTTTCCTGACTACTTTGCTAGCTTCTCTGAGTTTTTCCAAATATAGATACCTGTCTTACCCTCTCTGTGATCTGTTGTATTTCATGAAGGCCTCCATCTTTTTCTTCACCTTTTCAGCTATTTCTTTTGAGAACCATAGTGGCCTCTTTTTCCTTTTACATTTATTTAGCTTTCTAACAAAAAGGTTTGTTGCCCTTAAAATATGCCCATTCAGTTTTGCTACTGTTTTTCTACATCCCCCAGCTGTTCCCATACCACTAATGACTCTTTGATGTATTGTCCCATCTTGGCAAAGTTAGTTTTCCTAAAGTCTAAGGGCCCGATTTTCATCTAGGCAGGCAATGCACCGCTTCAGTGCACAGCTTGCCCACCGACCTCCCCTTAACCTAGATTTTCACTTCTGCGGCGACGGAAGTGAAAATCTGGGTTTGGCTGGATGTGCCCGGAGACACCGAGGCTAAACGGGTAGCAGTGTTTTTGATACTACCCGCTTAGCTCCTGTGCCTTAGAAATAGGCGAGGAAAAATCTTGCCTATCTTTAAGATCTTTAACACGCAGAGAGCTAAGCGGGTAACATCAAAAATTGCTGCTATCCATTTAGCTCTTTCTTCTGTCCCACCCCGGAATGCCCCCAAAATGCCCTGATGCTAACCGCATAGTATCTGGGCACTTCAGGGACTTATCCAGGATTTTCCAAAGGCACTACCCATGTAGGTGCCTTTGGAAAATCCTGGCTAAGGCATTTACACGAGTAACTAGGGCAGTAACCCATGTAAATGCCTTTGAAAATACCGCCCTATGACCCTGGCTTTTGAATGGATTTTTTCATCCCTAGTCCTAATATTGAACCATACCATCTGGTGATCATTGGATGCAAAATGATCTCCCACTGTAACATCAGAAACACTTTCCCATTGGTAAGCACTAAGTCCATTATGGCCCCATTATGTGGGTTCTGTTAACAGTTGTCTGAATAGTTCTCCCTATAGAGAATTCAGGATCTCTTTACTTCTAGATGACACCACAGCAGTGATATACCAATTCACATTTGGCATATTGAAATCACCTATCAGAAGCACTTCTCCTTTCATGGCAATACTGTGTATATCTTCTATTAACTCTTCGTCCACTTCAATGCCCTGTGAGGGGGATCTGTATATAACTCCAATGCAAATGGATTTCCCTTTTCCTCTTTCTAGTTTAACCCACAGTGCCTCCTTGCTTCCTTCTAAGCCCTGCAATTCTATAGTTTTAATATTACAAAGTTTTGTGCCCCTGGGTGGGGACTATCCACAAAAGCGCAAGTGTGAGGGGTGGTTAGACTGAGCTCCATGGTTTCTTCTGCAATGATTGGCACTTCTGAGCAAAGTGTCCCCAGGTTCCACACCTAAAACAGGTGAATGAGTTGTGGCTGGAGCCCTGCCCTCACTTAGAAGGTGACATTGGGGGTCAGAACATGAGAGCCAACATCCATTCTGGTTTCCCCTTCCATTCTCCTGTGCTAACAGGTGACTTCTTCCTTTTCTGTCAGTTTCAGTCACAGGTTGGGCTTCATAGTACCCCTCTGCTATTTCCAGTGTACTCTCCAGTGAAAGCTTTGGGTGCTGATGTACCCATTGTCTCATCAAGGTGGTCTAGCCCTTCAAAAACTGCTCCAACAGCACAATTTTGTTATCTCAGGCCCATTCTTTTCCTCTGGTTGTAGCCACTTCCATGCAAGCTCCTTTAATCAGCAAAGGAACCTCAGAGAGCTCTCTAATCTTGAGCCCCCTTTTTCAGAATGGTTGGCAGTAGGCCTCTAGTGTATAGCCAGCCTGTTCCAATCTGGTGGCCTTGACAGCTGCATATGTAGCTCACCCATCAGGGTTGGTATCCTGAAATGCAGCCTGACTGCTATCCATCAGCAGATTCCCTAAGTAAGTAGTCCATGTGGTCTCCAGCCACCTGGCCATGCAGGCAGTTCATTCAAAGTTCACAAAAAAGTGATCAGGTTCATCATCTGCTGTCATTTTAAGTAGCGTCTTTGCTGGAGGGTGGAGTGGTGGTCTCTGTAGGGCTTGAGTCAGATGAGCCAGGGAACTCCTCTGTAATTCCCCTTGTGCCTGAGTAAGATTTTGTAGCTGCTGCTGACATTGTTGTTGCTGTTGCCCTTCTAGCAGGGCTTGTTGAAACTGCTGCTGATACCCATCTCTTTTCGCACTCACTTCAAATTACTTACTCTAGTTCATAGAGCTCTTCATACTAGCACTCCACAATATCTGGCAGATCTCATCACATTCCACACCCCCAGACACATACCCCTGTTCGTTCCACCTGAATCGTCTTCATCTCCCCTCCCCCTCCCTTGCTCACTCCAATCTGCACGCTCTTCAGAACTCTGGAACTCACTGCCCACTTCCCTCAGACTGGAACCCCATCACTACACATTCAAACAAAACTTAAAAACCCACCTCTTCTCCCTGGCTTTTGACCTTCCCTCCCCTTTTGTCTGATCCTGTGCCTCTATATATAGTCCTGTATGCCTCTTCTCTGACTGTCCTATCAACAATTGTAATTTCCTTTTCCCTTTCAGGCCTTGTGCCTACCTCTAACTGTTTGTAAATTGTGAACCACTTTGATTGCTAAGGAAGGGCGATATATCAAATAAATAACCATAACTGTATTGTTGCTGTTGCTGCTGACCTGTGCCAGAATCTGGGGGAGCTGCTACTTCCTGACTAGTCACTGTCCTGCAACACCACCACAACTTCCTTTTCAGCTGAGTTAACCCCACAGTATTCCCACTTCAACAAATTTTTAGTGGCCTCTAGTGGCCAAAACAAAGCCTGCTTGTCTGGCACTAGCTACATTTCTTAAAGCTCCGTGGCTAGGGTGAGGCTAACCCTCTTATCCCACACAAACAAACAAAAATTCCTGATCTGTTGTAGAGGCCCAGCCCTGGAGGAACATGGATTTGCCCTCAGTCATGTGGTGTAAAAAATCCCCAGTCTACCACCATATGTGGTAGTGTGGCGTGCTGTGGGAAGGGATTTTCTGTTTAAACACCAGGTAGCAGTTTAAAGAAACAAAACTTGTTTTTATTATGTTGCAGCCAAGCAGCTGAAAATGCTCTCATTCTCTCACTCACCCACAGAAGGAAACACACAGACAGGCTGGAATGCAAACAGGATCTTTTAATGTGCACACAGGCCCAGACAGAGAGCCGGTACCCTCCACAAAAAATCTGAGCCCCGAAGGACGTCCTACATTGTCTTATATACAGTACATTTTTAAACTCATTCTACAATCTCATTCGTCTCAGGTATTTCCTGTCCACCAATCAGCAGCCCCTGGGGAAGGTGCCTGGGTGACCTGTCCAAACCGGTATGCTCTAGTCTGCTGATTTCTGGGCAAGGGGGTATTGTGCTCAGGCCTGGAGGGGGGAAGGGTGCCTACTGAAACCTTTATGTCTTCTCTTAGCAAGCTGATCACTATGTAAAACCTCATGGCTTGGGGGAAGGGTTACCCACAGCTAAACCTCATGGCTGCCTCACTCCCCCCTTTTTAA